>CM033802.1:24039820-25477320 GCA_019656835.1 Rhododendron ovatum
ATCATTCAGCATCTCCATCTCAGCAACTCCCCGTGCTCATCACTGCATAGCAACTCCATGTCTTGCTCACTATCAACATACACCGTCTCTACTCATTGCCATCAAGCTACCCATCGGCTCCAAGCCCATAAGCTCACCTTTTCAAGCTCCGCATTCGTATTCAAAGTCACTCAGCAGCTCCATGCTTGCTATCTCATACTTACTAGCTCCATTCGACAGCTCTATGCTCGCCAAGTTCAACAGCACCATACTCTTTGCACCATCAGCAGCTTTATGCTTGCTCAGCAGCTCTAAGCTCACTCAGAAGCTCTACACTAGCTACCATCTTGACAGCTCCACCTCAACAGCTCCGTACTCGTTACCATCAAGCTATTTAGCAGTTCTACACTCACGACTTTAGCAGCTTGGCATTTATTATCAAAGTCACTCAGCAGCTCTTAGCTTACTCACCATCTCATATGCGGCTCTACACTAGCAATCGTTTTGTACTCACTATCGCTCAGCAGCTTCACTACTATCAAGCCCATTATCTCAGCGGCTCTACGCCCACTACTTAGCGGCTCTATGCCTAATCACTCAGCGGCTCTGTGCCCGCAATCTCAGCGGCTCTACGCTCTTATTCACCATCTCAGTGGCTTTACACCTGTATTCACCATCTCAGCGACTCCAAGCCCACTACTCAGTGGCTCTACGCCAGCAATCACTCCGTACTCACTAACATAAGCAGCTCTATCCCTACTATCTCAACCAGCTCTATGCCATACCAAACATTCACCAAGATATCATCTGTTCTCAAGCTTTACACTTGAATGCTCAAAATCCAACATTTTGAATGCTCGAAGCTCTTCGAATGCCCAACCACTGTGTACTGGATGCTCAAGTTCTACACTTGAATGCTTAAGCTCTATGCTTGGATGCCCAACAACTGCATACTGGATGCTCAAAGCCTATACTTTGAATGCTCGAACTCTACCCTCCGAATGCTCGAGCTCTATGCTCTGAATGCTCAAGTCCAGAACTTGAAAGAAGCTCTATGCTTAAATCAAACACACACGCATGGGCCCGTGCATGTAAGCATCAATTGCATCACCATTATCACATCGAGTCAGCATCACCATATCTGTTCACATCTAACTATCACCATCACATACATGTTTTTTGCATCTCTCTCACTCATGAAACAGGTCAATCTTGTAATCAACCAGTTCTACGCCTCGGTTATATTAATTGGCCCAATGCCTCGATCTTCTGGCTCTATGCCAAAATTTATGATGGGAAAGCTCCGTGCACTTTAGACTACAATCGGTTCTACACCTCGGTTCTATCACCTCGAGTTCCATGCTTCGACTCTCAGGCTCTCACTTTATGATCAACACCAGCTTTGCGCTTTGGTTTTATCAAGCGCCATGCCCTGACTCTTCAGGCTCTTATACCTACAACCGGCTCCACGCCTCAGTTCTATCACCTCAAGCTCAAAGCTCTAACCCTCAGGCTCTCACCCTATGACTGCAACCGGCTCTGCACCTCGGTTCCCTCATCTCAAAGCTCCGTGCTCCAGTTACTGGCCTTGTGCCCCCCATATCTCATAACCGGCATCCGATTCATCTCTAGAAGATGGTTTGGATTCCACCCCAATTACATCAATTCCATCAAGCTCATTCGTAGGGATAGGCTACCCTACCGAGCTCCCCTCAGTCAAACTAAGGATGATCAAGAAAAGCAATTGACTCACCTGCTGTGCATTGATCTACCCCAAAATTCCCCCGGCAGCCCCATGCTCCTTCAACTGCTTTCCACAAAAATCCTGGCCTAGCCTAGGTACGTTGCACTACGGCTTTTTAAGCCTAAAGGTACGTCTTCTGTCTCTAACCCTCCAAACTTTTTATTTTTCTTTATTGCCCCCGAACTACGGTTGGTCTGAATTTCCCTTATTGAATACGTAGGTAGCCTCCCGGCCTGACCATAACTAAAGCCTTTTTTCAAAAACCCTTGGAATAGTGGTTCGACCAAATTGAGTTGCTTTTATGACTTTGACTCTTATTTAAACATGTCTCGCGATCCGTCTAAGTTCAGTCAAAGAGGGGCATCTGCAGACACCCCAATTTGCCCGAACGATTATTTTAAGTCCCACCTTTGGGACCATCCCAATGATGAATGGATACAGTGATTGTTGATTGACTTTTCGTGAACCTTAGGACTTATGGTGAGAACTTCTAGCCACTCAGAGGATCCACTCCAGAGCCAAATAGCCTTTCAGACAAAAATATAGTATCCCAGGAAAAATCCATCTAGCGACCGTAGCATTGATCTCACGGCCTTAACATCATTCTTTCACCCGTGAAACATGTTGCTTGAAAATCTCCCTGAGAGATTGATCCTTCAGCCGCCAGGTCCATCCTTTGGCCGCTAAATCATTTCCTCGACCACCAGATCCTTTAACCGGCCGCTAGATCGTTTATTTTCTAGATTCTGGAATGTTTTGTCATATGTTTGATCCAATCACAAAACCCTAGCAGCCAAATCTTGATGCGTTCGGGCTACGTAAGGAGATTACCATGAAGAGTTAGAATCACACTACAATTCCCATTTTGATCGTGCATTGTGATTGGTTGGAGTGAGTCACCCCCATGCCTATATAAAAGGCCCTTAGGGCTCTGAAAATAATAAGGAATTCATATGTTCATACACCCTCTCTAGCCATGAAACTTTGTGAATATACTCTCTCATATCCCCTCTACAAAAGCCCTAACTTTTTGAAGGCAGCCACGATCCAACAATCAAACCCTAAAGTACAAACCTTAACCCTAGGGTTTCGAGAAGCAAAATCAGTCAATCATCCTCAATCTGAAGCAATCAAGCCACTGAGGGATCAAGGTGGTAAGGCCCATGGGCCTTTGGTTCGTTTTATTTTTAAGTTTATGCATGCTAATCGTAGTACTTTAACTCTATGTTAGTTGTTTAGTCTGGTGTGAGGAAGAACATCAGCTGGGTCTTCGATCCATCTGCCGGTACATTAAACCAGGAGGATCCCTCGGCTGTGACATCTATTCACCGGTCGCAGGATCTATCTCCCTAGGATAGATTTATTTTATTTTGTCTTTCTAATGCATGCTTCAATTGTCGTCTTGGCTCACCATTAACTGTGTAAAGGTTAATTAATCAAATCTATGTGTTTAGATTTAAATAAAGCACGAATTAATCTTATGTCGAACGATTATAGGCCAGTCTCACGGCTGGGCAAAGAAGTTGTGGGCAACGTGCCCGGAAAAAGGCGGATCGATGAGTGCGCTTTTTGGCAGACAAGCGCTCAATTTAGAGTCGCCACTTGGGTTTGAAAGTCCGACATCCAAGGAACCGAGCTTGAAATGCTCGCCGCGTTGTTTTATTTGAAAAAGGTGAAGGCACCAGTCCGTCATAACCATATCTGGGTTCGGGAGCCAAGTTATGAGAAGGGAAGGGTTTTAAGGCACCCTTCTCGCCCTATCCGGAGATCGGTCTCTACTTAAGCATTTGCGAAAACATTTGCGATTCTGTTTGACTAATTAATTTTTTAGCCATTTAGGGTAGGGGAACAGTTTAATGGGAATTAAAGTTGTAACATGTTTGTAGGATGTGAATGATAGCATGGATGAGCAGTTAGTATAGAATGAGAACAGACTGCTGTGGGAGTTTAAACAAACTGGGAAGCCCCTATTTTGGAATGACGTGCGCAGGAAGAAACTAGCATGCACTGAACAAGTCACTGCATGGTGTTCACTCTCGTGCTTGCGACTCCAAGACACGCTCGCGACAGTGAGCTCAAACCCACAGCTCTTATTCTCAAATCCTCTGGGCTCTGGAAGGACCAGTGCACACCCAAGACAAACAAAGCAATTTATAGGCAGTTATAAGCAGTTTATAGGTAGTTATAATCAATTTAAAGGCTGAAAAAGCCCTACAAATTAACAAAACACCCCATAAATAGTGTGGGGATAAAATAATGGCCTAAAGCCAAGCTACCCATGCAAGGCCACTCACTGGTCAGAGGCGCTCTAGCGCGCGATGGTTGCGCCCTAGCGCGCGGGGTCTGAACTATTTAACCAGTGTTTGGTTTATATATTTCTGGGTTCTAAGACATATTCAGAAAGGTCCCAGGGGTACTCCATAACAGCAGAAATACATATTGAACTACAGCTAACATTTCTAACAAAGGAAAGCAGTAAACTTGTTGTTAACAGGCGTAACAGTGATCTATATGGAAAAAATGCATAAAACAGTAGGAAACCAATCCCCACGCGGTCCAGTGCGTGTGGCCACGGAGTGTCGCGCGAGAGACTGGGACCATCGCGCGCTGGTTCTTACCATGACGGTTTTTGAAACCTTGCCAGCTTTTGGACCAGGATTGATATTGATTACCAGCCTTGGCCCTGCCAGCCCCCCTCAGGGATCAGAACAGGAAAACAATAGGTATGCCATACCTAGATTAAGTTTGAACGGATGATTGAGCTTTGAGGCTTGATTGAGTGATTGGATGTTTAAGTGATAGAAGCAAGAAAACAAGGTTGCTTGTGTTGCTTGGAATTGGGGTAAGGGCTTTGTATCACTTGGAACTTGATACTTGGTATTTTTTTTGGAACACTTGAACCCTTTAAATGGATGAACAAAGGGTGTATTTATAGAGAGAGAGGGAGGTAGATATAGGCTGCAAAGAGATGGATTCAGCCAGTCCACGAGGCTAGCTGAGGTTGCATTGGTAGCCAAGTTTCCACCTCAAGAAAAGTTGGTGGGAACAGGCATTGAACTACGGCGCACGATGGAATTAGTTTGGCGCGCGCGAGAGTCAATCTGGCGCGCGAGGGTTGTGCCCTGGCGCGAGGGTCAATGATCAAGCTTTGACTGTTGACCACCACTTGACAGTTTGACCAGCGCGTGCTGGTGTCATTTTGTCGCGCGCATGTACCACCTACTCATGTGTTGGTCAACGGTCAAGCTTTGACCATTGACCAACACCTGTGAAGTTGATCTGCGCGCACGGGCTCTCAACCACGCGTGCCAGTAGGGTTTTTAGCTTTTGAAGTGGCTCTGATTTGGTTAGGTTCAAAAGGGTGTCAAACACTCAAAGCTCAAACACTTATCATTCCTGAGGTGTTCTTGATCCGTTTCATCATCGGGGAATCAAAAACCGAAAGTAAACTAATCTGGAAGCCCAGATTGGGGTGTCTACAGAGGGGTGCCTAACACTTTCTCTTCATTGTATTTTTGGCTCCCGCATCCGTAATCTCTATTTGTTTTTCCTAGTTTTTATAAACTAAGTGAAGACTCTAATTTGATGATAAATCGCTATCGTGTGGCGATGCTCCTAGCCATGGAAATATCCACGATCTTGGTTTATGAGACAAACAACCAAACAAACAAACAGTGATCAATCTGTATGGCGATGCCTCGTTTGGGAGGTATCTACAAACTTAAGTCCTCTTCTACCAAAATCAAATGGATTCTGTGTGCAGTCGTAAAGAAAAAGGTGGTCTAGGGTTTATAAGGATAAAGGAGTCGAATAACGCTAACATGCTAAGGCATTTGTGGGCTCTATGCAAAAAAGGTAATCTTCTTTGGGTAAAATGGGTCCACACCTACGTTATAAAAGGGCAATGTTTATGGTCTATGGATATCCCTATTGATGCTTCTTGGACTATTAGGAAAGTGCTTGGCCTTAGAAGAGTTGGACAACCTTTAATTCAATATAAGGTTGGCAATGGTCAAGGTACCTTCTTGTGGCTTGACAATTGGCACCCTCTTGGCCCTTTATTCAACAGATTTGGAGAGAGTGTTGTCTTTAACCTTGGCAAATCGTTACATTCAAAGGTATCTTCTATTGTTCATAATGGGGACTGGAAATGGCCAAGGCAGAGGAATAAGGTCACTCAAACTATCATGTCTCAGACTCCCCCTAATTTCAATCCAGTTTGTGGAAAGGAGGACTCGGTTGTTTGGCTCCCTCACCCGACTGGATATTCTGTCCACTCAGCTTGGGAAGTTATTCGGACTAAACTTCCTATACAACAGGGGACTAAGATTGTTTGGTTTAGCAGGAACGTTCCTCGTTGGGCTTTTATTTTATGGTTGGCAATCTAGCATAAACTGAGTACAAAAGATAGATTATTTAGCTGGGGCATGAATGTGGTTGTGGACTGTGTTTTCTGTGCTAATGGATTGGAATCTCATCACCATCTATTTTTCCAGTGCCTTGTGTCTTGTTCTATGTGGCATTCTGTTTGGAATAAGTCTTCTAATAGTCAAGTGCCCCATCTGTTAGCTGATGTGATTACTTGGTATGTTCATAATGTACAAAGTAATAGCTTCCCAAGTGTGATTTTGAAGACTGCTTCGGCTGCTACAGTATACAGTTTATGGTTGGAATGGAATAAAAGAGTTTTTCAACACCAAGCCCTCCCTCAAGACCGGTTGCTTCTCCACATTATTAATTGTATAAGGGATTCTCTTAGCTCTAAGAGGGGTGTGAAGCCTACTCAGGAAAACAAGGTTTTATGTGATAGTTGGCAGCTTTTTGGGAAAACTTTTGGTCCAGCTAGATGAATAGTTTTGTTTTGTTTTGTCTCTTGCTGTATAGATATAGTACAGTGATTAAGTGAAATTGTGGTTCTCTGTAAAATGCAGTGTATAGCAGGGGTATGCCCCTAAGAGGTTGTAATGTGTTTCGTGCTTTTATAAAAGGAGTGCTTATCCAAAAAATAAAAATAAAAATAAAGATCAACTAAGTTAATTACAACTAGCTTCCAAGACAAGCTAAACAAAAGAGAGCTATACTAGATGAGTTTTGATTCCACACAGGTCTAAATGTTTCAAACTTCTTTCCAAAAATATCACAATATGAGGAAGCCAAAAAGAACACGAGTTGACTCCCATCACAACACCTAAAGCCCGTCAAACTAGTAGTGGACCAAACCTCTACTCCATTCACCTGAAATGGTTAGTAAGTGTTACTGCTCCATTCAAGCGGAAAGTATAAAAACAGTGTACAAGAGCAAACATGGATTGAGTAATACTCCCAATCATACATAACAAGAAACTTATTATTTTCCACAAAACCATAAGGTAAACAATAATTTTTTTCAAGAAGCCATAGGGTTGCTTCCCTCGCAACCAGGAGTTAAGACGATATTGTGGCCCTGTGAACATGAAACTTCTAACAATTTATATATCTTGTTTGTGTACAGCAAGCAGACAATCTATACCCTTCTTGTGTACATCAAGAAAAAGGCCAATCCAACAAGCATTACAGCTATGGCATGCTCCTGAAATAAAAACACATTTCAAGCAACTTGATCCATATACACAGTCGTCAAAATATTTCAACATTTACAGAAAAAGTGTAAGATTAATATTAGCTTGCCACTTCAATGAAACATCACACTCACCTTATAGATCCAAAAAGACGAGCAAAAAGAGACACGTCCCGTAAACCTTAAATATGAATTGCATTATACTTAGTATTGCTCATGCTCAATTTATGCCATAATGCAATTGAAATGCATGAACAACCTAACATAATCTCCATCCCTAATATGGAACCAAATGCAACCAATGCAATAAAAATAATGGATGATGTGTTTCAATACTCCAAAGATAACTCAATGAGATTAGACACAAGAAAATTCCCAAGAATGGAGACTTAGTCCATAGCCAATGTGTACTGTTTTTTTTTTTTTGATTGGCAAAGAAGCTATATTAGAAACTCGATAATGGGTACATCGAGAAGGATAGGGCAAGCATCATTGAAAGGAAAAATCAATCCAATCATATGCTAGCCAACAATCCAAAAAGAGAAGAAGAAAAGACCAACCAAGAGTTAGAAGAAGAAGAAAAAAGAGAATTACAGACGGACTCAGATTTTATGCTTTCTAATGCCGTCCAAATGGCTTCTGAAGAATAGATTGTAAGATTGCATCTCCCTTTAACCCAAAAAGAGACTCTTAGTTTGATAAGGTCAACCGCTTCCTCAACAGTAGGAATTGAATTGTTAAAGACAATGTCGTTTCTTGCTTTCCATGTAGACCAAAGACTGGCATAAAGTATGGTGTTCAAACAAATTTCCTCCAAGTTTTTGGCTTTGTTTGGTTGAGAGTTTAGTTTAGTTTAGATTTGATAGTGGGTGGAGAGAGAAATAGAGTAATGATTGAAGAGATGGGTAATGATTAGAGAGAGTTAAGAGAGATCAGAAAGTAATAATTGGAGAAGTAGGATAATGATTAAAGAAAGAACTAGGATAATGATTGAAAAACAAAACTAAAACAAAACTAAACTAACAACCGAACAAAGCCGCCAATGTGTACTGTTCTGACCATAGGTAATTAAATAACATGAATGTCATGCCCTCGATTTTCAACATAATTAAATAAAGTTTTTTGGAAATAAAATGCTCACAATACTTTTATAGCGAGAGCTGCTACACACACAGCAGTCTGTGCACGGATTGTGCACAGATTTTTTTGTGGGGCCCACCATGGGTCCCACACAAATCATCCGAGCCGTTCATTAAATGTAAAACAGTTTTTCAAAGGTCCCCGTAAAAAATAGGCTCAATCTAATACCTATAGGTGCTTCATCCAACCATCTAACTTTTCATTTAGATTTCCGGTTAATAAAAAGTTATGTGGTTGGATCGAGCACTTATAGGTATCGGATTGAGCTTATTTTTTATGGGGTCCCTTGAAAAAGTGTTTTACATTTAATGAACGGCTCGGATGATTTATGTGGGACCCGTGGTGGGCCCCACAATAAAATTTGTGCACAATCTGTGCACAAAGTGTATGTGTGTGTAGACTTTCTGTTTTATAGCTCCAACTCCGTGGATTTCAAAAGATTACATCAGAGTAACATAAGTACGTCATACAAATAAGTCTAGAATTTACAGATGTTCCAGTCAAAAGGAATTGTGAATTAAGATACAAATTCCTCTTTGACAAAAGAAGTTATTACAAAGATAACTAACTTCTCAGTGTTAGCTTCCAAAAGGATTTTTCATGTCCATGCACTCTATGCATACAAGCTACTGTTCATTTTTAAGGCTGCACAAAAAATTCGGTGAACCGTGAAACCGGTCAGGACCAAACCGATCCGTATATTTTGGATTTTGCCTGTGGATTAATAGTCCGGACACGGATTCAAAAATTAAAAAATCATGAGATACGGATTAGAATTGGATTTTCATTTGAAAACCGTGGATTATCCGAACCTATATGTGAGATATTTAAAATATATATATATATACACAGTTATTTTCAAATAAGGAGGTCCTTATTTTAGTTAAAATAAGGACCTCCCCATTTCTCCCATTTTCCAATTGAATTTTGATGATCCAATCCGCTCAATGTGTTTAGAACGTGATTTTAAGGGTACCTGCGATAAATCGGCAAAAAAAATGACCGGGAAGGACTTGATTTGAGCAGTTTTTATTTGAACCGTTTGATAAAAACATAACAAAAACTGCTTGGATGAAGCCCTTCCCGGGTTTTTTTTTTTGCTGATTCCTCGCGGGTACCCTTAAAATCACGTTTTGAATACATTGAGCGGCTCGGATCATCAAAATTTGATCGGGAAATGGAGGTCCTTATTTTATTAAAATAAGGTGGTCCTTAGGAGAAGGGGACTCTATATATATATATATATATATATATATGGGGCTTTGATTTGGGGGCATAGTTCTACAATAAAACGTCCATGTAGCTCATCGGTTCTTGGAGGTTTAGGAGGGCCACTGTTTTAGTGGTATTCTGAGAGCAGCCACTTTGTGCATATATTGCCAAAGGTTAGGTCTGTCTCCAATTATCCTTCGCCCATACCCCCAATGATTGGGGACTAGATGGATTCTGTTATGTTGTTGTTGTATATAATATATATGTAATATATAGTAAATAATTATAATTTTACACCTATTTCTCTAAATTATTGGTAACTATTTGACAATATGGTATATCAATATAAACTATCAAAACCAAGACTATGAAAACCAAGACTATCAAAACCAAGGAGGGTAAAGTGCAATTTTTATAGAGTGGGGAAAGCCAAAGCCGTATACTCAATCGTTTACTGGAACTGTTTGTTGTGTAATTCAGGTCTACGGTTGGAATTGTCTGTGGTTTTTTTTTTTTATTATTGATGAAATAGTTTGCTAGAACACATGCTAGTTAACTGGAAAGTGGGACCAATTGAATAACACGAAAACAAATTGAATCGGGTCACAAACTAAATCGGGTTAGTGATTAGAATCATGTACTTGGTTGTTGGTTGATGCAATTTGTGGACAAAATCGGGACCAAATTTGATCCGAATTGTGAGATTTTTGGTCCGGACACAGATTTCATTTTCAAAAAAACGTGACTCGCAGATTAAGATTGGATTTATAGAAATCCGATCCGGACCGTGCGCAACCCTATTCATTGTTTATACCTGAAAATGATGAAAGATTGAGTTACACTAGCCCAATAGAAAAATCTTAACTAAATCTACATATGGATGAGATGATGAGTGTGGAGATGGTGAATCATGCTAAATGGAAAATCATATAACAAGGAGTGAATTAACAACCGTTTTAAATCATTCGGATTCAAGGAATTAGTACGCAATGATAAATCCAAGAACAACACGTACTGACACCATTTACTAGAATTAAAGCAATCTCACACACCTTCCACTGTATTTCTACCCCTCGTGTTATAGTAAACTCCACCCTATGCGATTTTGTATTACCACCCTTTGCGTTACATTAAACTTTACCCTTTACGATTCTGTCTTACCACCTCTTGCATCACAATTCAATTCTCTCCATTTGGGCTTCTAGATTTTCACTCCTTGCGTTACAGCAAACCTTCACACTTATACTTCGCAACAACAAACACATAGTCTCGATAATCAACACCAAAATCATTTATTTATTCCATGCATCCCAACAATAACTAACATGTCAACAAGCAACTCATGGATCACAACAACCAAAAAGGAAAATGCAACTTTTCAAAAATAATGAGCTTCAAGCCCTAAGGTGTTCCATTATGGCAATCAAATACTAACATCACGCTAAATCACCACATAACATGAAGAGAAATAGAGAAATTCCTACCAAAATAGGTTTTGAGCAAAACCTTAAGTATATTGAGTTCTACAAGCTTGAATCTACCAAGAACTAACTCCTCCCAAGTTTTGCTACACAAGATCTAGATTAGATGTAACCCAAACACAAGATAAACAAGTATGGGTCAACAACTGATTAAGAGAAGAGAGAGAAAAACGTGATTAAGAGTAAGGAGTTAGAGCAAAGACATAGAACATACCCCTAGTTCACCAAATTCAAAAAATCAAGTTTGTTTGAGGTGAGAAACACCTGGATCTTGAAGATTGGAGGTGTGTTTGAATAGAAATCAAAAGGTTTGGATGTGGATTTGAGAGAGAGAGAGAGAGT
The DNA here is from genome assembly GCA_019656835.1 of Rhododendron ovatum. Classification (NCBI taxonomy): domain Eukaryota; kingdom Viridiplantae; phylum Streptophyta; class Magnoliopsida; order Ericales; family Ericaceae; genus Rhododendron; species Rhododendron ovatum. The sequence goes on from CM033802.1 coordinate 24,051,276, forward strand.
TTGGGGACAATTTCATGGGGTTAGGTGTGGAAAATGACTAAGGACCCCTTTTTAATAGTGGTGTGTAAAGCATACAAAATTTTCTCAGGTGGTACATGTACCACAAAAAACTGGTACTGATATTAGTCTCTTGAGAGTAATTCTACACAGCTATTGGACAACCGGTACCTATACCACAAAAAAGTGGTACTTGTGCAAAATTTTTCCCCATTCACCTATTCGACCCCCAATCAATCTTAACACATCATCAACACCTCCAAAACAACAAAACGCATATTTCAACTATCCACCAAATTCCGATACATAACAATATACGTACATTCGTACATTCACGTTAATTAACGCATAACTTAAATTTAAGATACGATCTTCCATATTAGCAATAATTAAAGAAAAAGGAGTTTAAAATTATGGATCTTTACATTGAATTTAAGAATGACACTTAAATCATTGAAACATAGATTTCTTCTTCTTCAAATTGATACGTCATACATCCAAAACAGAATTTGGGTAACCCTATTAGGATTGTGCGATTATAACTCAACATAACAGTTTTACTGGAGCAAAGACAAATTCAGGGAACTGTTCCATAAAACATGGACTTTTGGGTAACCCTATCCAGTGCTATTCGACTGAGATACAATCTAAGCCGTCCATTATTGAGCATGAACGCAGTCCAGATTAACCCAACACGCATGCTATCCCCAAGGGACAACATGCACCCTGGATTCAAAAATCACTTCCCTACATTTATATCCAACCATATAGCAATTTTATATCCAATCCAAAAACTTACCCTCTGCATGGATCTTGAGGGAAGAGGGGGCAAAGAAAAGTAAGTTGGAGAAAAATGATAGCAAAAAGAGAGAGAGTTTATTGTTCATAGAAACTTGAATTTGTTATTTTCTTCCTCCTTCCTCTCTAAACCAAATAATGTGAAAATTTTTCTTTCTTTTCCACGTGTTCTAATTAACAAAGCCTTAAGTGATTAGGTAGAGAGGTTGGGATTAAAAAAAAAAGAGGTATGGAGGTCCCAAAATTATATTGAGGGATGAACAAAATATTTTAAGGATGGGTGGCCAAAATTTTGAAAACAAAAATTAGTGACAGTATTAATTTTGTAATATAAATTGGAAAAATACTATTCTCTCCGTCCCTAAATAAATATCTAGACCGCATACCTAGGCCTCTAAAAAATGCATTTCTTTCACACAAAAAATCAATTTTTTTTCACAAATCAATAAATATTAATGAGTTCTTTTAAATTGTGAAAAAGGTTTGAATTTTTTAACGAAAAAAATTGCATATTTTTAAAAGCCTAGATTTGCGGGTTGAACATTTATTTAGGGATGGAGGAAGTAAGAAAAAGATTGTCATGAATATTTTTCATAAACCTATTCAATTATTCATATATGATCACCTATAACTATAACCGCATACAATCTTGTGCCTCACTATCGCTTTTAAAATAAGAATAATAGTACACAAACTAATAGTATTGCTAAAATTATTTTTTCCAAAACTCTTGGTTGGGCGAGTGGAATTTTTCAAAATGATGATAGGCTTACGAACCTACATGATTCTAAATTTTGGGCAAAAAAACTACTAGAATTCTAATAAAAATCTGAAACATGGATAGGGCGGTTGCAAGGGATCATTCACTATTCGGTCCGTCCTTGACTATATAAAGTGATCACTCATTCGATACCCAAACAATATGAGATGATATTTCTTTAACATATATTATGTTGTAGTTAAATATTTGATAGCAAATAAAAAATGACCTATAATTTTATGAGGTTCTTTAAGATTATATTTGAAACATACATAAATATAGATACACTTATATTTGAGTAGCTTATAAACATGTGTGCACATACATTGTGCACATATCCTGCCCATATGGTTTTTTAGGGCCCACATTAGGTCTTACGAAGATGTGATCCAAACTGTTCATTATTTTTAAAATATTTTTTTTCAAATTGTTGGAAAAAAAATTAGTTCAATCGAATAGCGGTAAGGCCTGTTTCAGAATCTGTAGAGCGAAACTAAGCTAATTATGAAAGAGACATTACTGTTATCCAATTAAGCTAATTTTTTGCAACATGTAACAAAGTATTTTAAGGATAATAAACTATTTGAATCATCTTTGTGTGGCATGTGGTTGACCCTACAAAGATCATAGGTGCATGATATGTGCACATAGCAAAACTAGTGAAAATAAGAGTCAAATACTGCGCGCCACTTGTGGATCAAAAAAAAGTTCTGCCACTTGCCATGACGTGGTTCAGTCGTTGATTACGCAATCATAAGCGAAATTATGGTCTCATGTGCAGGGGTTTCAAGAAAACTATCCAAACCGCAAAACCGATCCAATCCGTCCTATTTGGTTTGGTTCTACAATTCATTGGTCAAGTTTCATAGATAATAGAAGAGCTCTACGTTTTTCGTTGGGTTTTCCACCTTTAATCGATGAAGGCGTGGAAATCAAGCTACAAATTCTATACTTAAGCAACTGAGAGATCAATGTAGTATGTTTACATGGCCTTTGGGGCTAGCCCTTTTGTTTTCTGTAGTTCTTTTGTTTTCTACAATTTTGGTGTCGTGAGGAGTGGCAATCACCACAACTTTATAGCGGTCGCAAGTATTGTTTAATGCATGTGGCAATCGTTCCACCTTAAGTGTCGATTGCTACTTAGTTTCTATCTATCGCCAGTGCTTGTGGTGATCACCAAAGTCTCTATCGAACCGAGACTGTTTTTTTTTGTTTTCTGCATGTTTTCCTTCTTCCCTTTTCCCGTATATGATTTTATCTCCTATCATCACCCATATCAGTTAATGACTTAATTAAGAAGTGCATAGAATTACGAAGCTGAATACTTAAAAAAGGGATGAAGGGAGTATATTTTTTTCTTGTCATTATTCACATGAAATTACTAAACAACCTTTGTTGGTTAACTACTAACTTTCAACATATGAAGGGAAATTTGCCTATTTCAAGTGAAAATAAATAAAAAGGGGTGCAAAAATCATTTCCGAACACATAGGGTTCCATTGGGCTAATTTAATTTTTTGTTAAAGATAGTCGCTATAATACAGTGCAAACTTTTAGTCATTTTTTTCTTTCGTCCAGACGAACAGTCAATCTAAGGAATTTTACCCGAATCTAGTAACGATTAAAAAAAAAACAAAAAACCAAACTCGGCCAAAAAGAAAGAGACCCTAAATTCATTAATCAAATTTGCGATATATAACTTATGCTTAATAGTATATACATATACATACCCATGATGCATATGATGTACACAACACCAACTTTCGTAGTTCATCGTTCAATAATTGAGGTTGCGAAAGGTTCTTGTTTTAGCTGCACACACATTTTACACTCTTTTTACACTATGTTCCGTTCCTTAAACTTTCATTGGCCTTCGCTCATCGTCGGCGTCCTTAGGCCTTTCCACAACCTTTCAATTTCTGGCAATAGAATAGTTTGTTGTGTATTTGTGTTTTGCGGAACAGTATACTGTATTCTGTTCCTTAGGCCCTAGTTTGGTCTTCGCTCATCACTAGCATGTCTTAATTATTGTAACGGCGACAACACAGTTGCACTCTTCCTTCTTATTATTAATGCATTTCTAACGTGTTAAAAAAAAAAATCACCAACTTATGCACACGCACAATTTTAGGAGATGTCGATATATTACATAAAATGAATTTCTTCAGATAAGAATGTTACCATGTCCGGTCTGTTATTCGGAGGCTTGGACCCCATTCAACCCAACGTTGAGCATCAAGTTTAACATTTGGTAGCTCAAGAAACTCCATAACAAATAGATGCAACATAAAGATCTTCCGACCATTTCTCCTGCAAATACAAACCACCACCACAACAACAACAAAAATGCAAAATTAAGGACTGCTTGAAGAATCATCAGCGAAGAGAAACAAATAAGTGCGCGTGTACTAAACCACCTTCATATCTGTCCTAGGAAAGGTAGGACAGCGTATGGTGTCCTGCGAAAGAAGTCCAGGTTTTCTTATTGGTTTGTTAAGGATAAACGTGGCCTGCCTCCAATTCGCTGCAGTTGCAGTAATACAGAATCGCGAACTCCACCAGTTGTGAATGCCTTCGCTAGGGTAGAGAAAATCTAGCTCAACAACCTAAACATCATGGACGTAGTTAGCATGGGATCGATAAGTAGCCTGCCAAAAGGAAAGACATCCATACTTCAACATTGCGAAAAAAAAAAAAACTGATCAGAAAATCCAGCACCCTGAGACATGACCACTCCCCATTTCATTCCTTTGGTGGCCATGGAAGTAACATAAAAACCCTCCCTCCACTTCTCTTTTATCCAGTCGAAAGGAAATGAATAGCTACAATCATAGCATTGCTGCCCGTACTGTGTGCCTGAATTCATTTGATTTAAGACTTGTCAGGTGATATCTCCATTACAACTTATCAGAAAGTTTTTAACAATCAAACATCTGAGACCAACCCTTCGATATAACTACTAACGAGCTCCCATAATTATGTCCTGCCATCGCAGTGATACGGTAGTTCTTTATCCAGTGCTCTTCTATCCATTCCTTCAGGATCTCTTCCTTCAGAGGTAGCACAAGAGACAAGATTTTCAACGGAGATACAGTTTCCACAAGCTAGGTGGAATATAAAAGGAGAATTTAAGGGAAATTTCTTCTTATTCAACGGTAGAAGTATAAGACGACCTCGTCCAGAAAACCGGGAGTTAATTTGTAGACTTGAGAAGTGAAACCGGTGCCTGAATCCAAGATTAGGGTCCACAAATTTTGACAAGAAGCAACACTACTAACCAATAAGCCATCCTCCCATCCTCTCTCTATGTGGTGGGCCACCCTCGCATCAGCCACATTATGGAGATACCTGAAACCGTGTATCGACTCAATCAATCTCATCTTTAGGTGTTCGTAGTAACCATAGTAGAACCTTTCCTCTTGGACAGTATCCATATATTTACACCGGGATTGGGTGCAAGTTCAACACTCCACTTGAAGCAAAAACTTACCTTTGATCCATAGCTTGATGAGGATTCAAAACGATAATCCACTTCATCTCAGGCTTTCTCATGCGGACCTTTTTCATTAATTGTTCCACTTCTTCCTCCAAAGTCAGCCGACCTCTCTTGTGACCAACTTGATGGACAAGCTTCAATGGGGGCCGGGACACACAAGTTATGCACATCACGCAGATAGATACGATGATCGATTCATAAACAAATAGTAACTTCAGCATCAGATTAGGACACTAAAATAGATGAGAAAACGAGTACATTCTGTGCGCCCTTGGTGTTAATTGGCCTTAAATTTGGATTTGGACCAACTACCGCATCGAAAAGCGAAATATATTTTGCATAGTTTGGTTCCTCGTCAAACTTCAAGTTCACCACATATTCAACAAAGAGTGTAAAAGGCCGTGGACAGAAGTGACACAGAATTCTTGGAGGTGTTGCCATCTTCCTCTTGCAAACAAGTTCGTTCTCCGGACCCTACATGTAACTCTATTTCAGATAGTTTTGCAGAAAACAGCATGAGGCAAACTCTATTAGCAAAGGTTAGTGGCAAACGTTGTACCATTGCCATGGAAGGCGACCACGGAGGAGGAAAATGAGAGTGTAGGTAAGAGATTCTAAATCGTCTCTCCTGCTAGCAATTCTGCCTAATTGAGCATGTACACTAGCGAACTATGTTGTTCCACTGCCATTGTGAGCCAACGAGCAAAATTTTTGTCATTGGAATATCATAGAAATTAGGCAAGAATTACCAACCATCTATGTTACATGGACTCTGGTACGGGTGTTAGGAGCGGGATGTATCTAAGCATCAGATTCACCCTTCTTTTCATTTTTTGATCTGGAGATTCATTTTATTTAATCAATGAAGCACCGACACTCCTAGTTGCTTGCTATGTCCATGTCTTACAGTTCGGGGACACGCAACCAACATTCTAAAATGTTGGGGAACATGTGAGGGACACTCCACGTGGCGTTTTCAATAAACCATATTATTTTAAAGTAAGGGACACATTGGGAACACATCTGTGTCTCAATTGGGACTGTTGTGCGGTGGGCCCCCGAAAGAGCCAACCACAACCTGACGATTATTGATATTCATGATATTGGGAAAATAACCAAACCAAACATATGTGATAAACAACGGAGAAACCAAATCAAACAAAGAAAATGAATAAGAGAGACCAAGATATACGTGGTTCGGCTTACGGATGTAAACCTACTCCACAGGCAAGCGAACGAGAGACGATTACACTATGTGAAGAGAATGATGCTCCGAAGAGCTACAATGGTGACGAACAAACAAAGCCATCACAAAGAGACTCTCACCAATCCCAAAATACAAGTTCTTTCACCAAATAAAAAACCCTATTGGAATCTCTCACCAAATACAGATTCTCTCTAATCAAGTTTCACAAAACCCCTAGGGTTTTTAACTAGGAGCCAAAAAGTGGAACAAAGTTCCACAAACATGGCCGGATGTCACACAGATGCAAATGATTCTCAAGAAACCCCACGGTTTCAACCAGAAAGAATCGCCGAAACAGACGATCTTCCAGATGGCCGGAGGCCTACAGAACCCACTGTAGAAAGGGCAACCAGATGCAGATGAAGATCAAATAGATAAACCCTAAAGTTCTACAGATGAGATCCCCTAGGGGCCTCTCAGAGGGATTCACTCAAGAAGTCGAAACCCTAATGAGAGAGCAAGGCTATATTTATAGCCACAGATTGCTTCCTAAAGTCAGAATCCTTACCAGATTATGTTTCCTTTGCATATAGAGTCCAAAACCAAAAAGGAAACTCCAAAACCAATCTTTAGGAAGTCCAAAATATTCCCAAAATCGGCAAAAGCATGCTGGTTCGGACCACCACATACCGTGGTCCGGATGGACATACCAGAATGCACTGCCCCGTCGCCATGGTCTGGACCACGGTATGCGCTGGTTTGGACAGAAAAAACAGATTGCTCCAGAAAATGCATACAAGCGCTGGTTCGGACCACCAAGGCCTTGGTCCGAACCACGGAGGCCGAAAAGTTCAAAACGAGCCAAAAAACTACAAATCTCCACCTTGGCGAGATATCCAAGTACCGTACCAACAATGGCACACTAATCGAAATTGCACAAATCTCCACCTTAGCGAGATGTCTAGTTCCCATGCGAATCCAAAACGATACCAACAAACCACACACGAAACAAATGCTCGATAACCAAATTTTAAGCTCCAACAAAGCCGATTAACTGAAGACAAGCGAATTGCAAAACAACCAAGTGACCAAGTCACACAAACCAATCCGCACAAACCCAAACCGAATGCTTGAGACATATCAAGCCAAAGTCAAGTACTCAAATCCAATGCCCGAGACATATCGAGCCAAAACCAGATTTTGCCAACCAAACAGAGTTCTCTCCGCCCAAAGCTCGAGTCAAACAAAGAGAGTGAAATAAAATACTCAAAAAGAGAGCAAACTGAATCACGGACCAAGCTTCCAACAAAAAACAAACCACGGGCTAGAGAGCGAGCCAAAAAACCCTAATCAAGCTCTCCATAAACCAAATCAAATTAACTGCTGATTAAACAAGCTCTAACCAAATTCTGAAGTACTGGAATATAACTTCAGTTTAACCTAAAAGAGCCAAATTTTGAAGTATCGAGCAAACTTCAAAATACAAACAATCCCAAAAAACAAGTGCACAACCAAATTCGAAAGTGGCAGACAAGTTCCAGTCAGAAAATTCATAATCCAAGACATCTTTGAGAGATACTAGAAGACGCCCAAAACCCAACTTTCTGAACAGCAAACCCAAGACGCCTGAAAGTAATGAAACCAAATTGTCTTTGAAAGAATGCCGCAAAATGCCTAAGGCGCTCAAATAAATTACCAAACTATCAGCAGTCCCAAAAAACATATCCAAGTGATTTATCTCCACCAAATTCACAAGCCCGTGCTAATTTTAAAAACTAATAATTAAAGAGATAAATCCAAAATGAATAAAACAAATTACCTTTCAAATTGATGAGATTCTCCACCAAGTCCAATAATCATCAAACACAGACAATTGCATCATCCAACTCCAGAAGAATTTTCCTATCTTCAACATCTCATAAGCCTGGCCAGTACCCATAAGAACATCTTCATAGTCAAATCCCAAAAATTCCAATCCGTTCACTTGAACGACAGACTGATGATGAACCCAAAAACATAAAACCAAGAATCTTCATCTCCAAGTTTCTCCACCGAAACATAATTTCCCAAACAAAATCCATAAACCACCAATAATCTACCAAAAACTGAGCAGCGGAATGAAACGGATGCCTAGGTCAGAACCTAAGCTCTGATACCAGTTTGTTGTGCGGCGGGCCCCTGAAGGACACAAACACAACCCTACGATTATTGATATTCATGATATTGGGAAAATAACCAAACCAAACATATGTGATAAACAATGGAGAAACCAAATCAAACAAAGAAAACGAATAAGAGAGACTAAGATATACGTGGTTCGGCTTACGGATGTAAACCTACTCCACAGGCAAGCAAACGAGAGACAATTCCACTATGTAAAGAGAATGATGCTCCGAAGAGCTACTATGGTGACAAACAAACAAAACCCTCGCAAAGAGACTCTCACCAATCCCAAAATAGAAGTTCTCTCACCAAATAAAAACCCTATTGGAATATCTCACCAAATATAGATTCTCTCTCATCAAGTCTCACAAAAACCCTAGGGTTTAAACCAAGAGCTAGCCAAAAAAGGAACATAGTTCCACAGACGTGACCGAATGTCACACAGATGCAAATGATTCTTAAGAAACCCTATGGTTTCAACCAGAAAGAATCGCCGAAACAGATGATCTTCCAGATGGCCGGAGGCCTACAGAACCCACCATAGAAGAGGCAACCAGATGAAGATGAAGATCGAATAGATGAACCTTAAGGTTCTACAGATGAGACCCCCTAGGGGCCTCTCAGGAGGATTCACTCAAGAAGTTGAAACCCTAATGAGAGAGCAAGTCTATATTTATAGCCACAGATTGCTTCCTAAAGTCAGAATCCTTGCCAGATTATGTTTCCTTTGCATATAGAGTCCAAAACCAAAAAGGAAACTCCAAAACCAATCTTTAGGAAGTCCAGAATATTACCAAAATCGGCTAAAGCATGCTGGTCTAGACCACCACATACCGTGGTCCGGATGGAGATTCTGGAATGCACTGACCCGTCGCCATGGCATGGTCCGGACCACGGTATGCGTTGGTCCGGATAGAAAAATAGATCACTCCAGAAAACGCATACAAGCGTTGGTCCGGACCACCAAAGCTTTGGTCCGGACCATAGAGATCGAAAAGTCCAAAACGAGCCAAAAAAACTACAGGGACAAAGATGGAAACATGACAAGGATCAATTTATGCTATTGAAAGCTTATTTCGGATGTATGTATTCCTTGACATAAGGGAAATAGTAATCATAATAGAATTTTCACCAAATAATATAGCCTCAGTTACCTTGTAATAGTTTGTTAAAAAAAAAAAAGGATTGTAAAGATACTAATCTTGGTTGTTTCTGAATCGAATAGAATTTCCTCGTCTATTTAGAATTGTCGTGTCTCGTGTCCGTATCAAGGTCCGAATCCGAGTTTGAGTCTCAGTCTGTGCTACATAAATTTCATCTGACATAATTCACACCGAAATATTCGCATTACTTATTCACATATTTCCTTTATTTTCTACGATAAATAGTGTTTACAAAGTACCTTAAGGATTTCACGCTTATTATAAGAGTTCTACACATATTCATGCCAAATTCGATTTACAAAATGTTTAATTGGTGAATCACCAACTAAACATGGTAGACACGGATCCCCTACTGTTGTCCAAATGTCGAGTACGAGCCATGGCCTGCAATCCACAATTTTGTCAGAAGACATACCTAAAAACATTGGCAACTCAAGGAATTCCGCTATCTTCTCTCTTAAGTCTAGTTGAAAAGTTTAATAGAGGACTTGAGGGTGGTTGGTTCTGGGGTCTTCTTCTAGATTGCTACCAAAAAGGCAATAAGAAAAGTAGAGATACTAGTTTTGGTTGTTTCCAAAATATATGGAATGTTCATGTCCCCATCTAATTAATTAGATTCTCGTGTCATGTGTTCATATCGGTGCCCGAGTGCAAGTCCGAGTTGGAGTCCTTGTCCATGTCCATGCTACATAAATTTCATCCAACGATATGGAAAGCACCAAAATATACGCACTATTTCTTCACATATTTCCTTTAGTTTTATAACATAAACGATGTTTAAAAGGTAACTTAGGGCATACATGCATTACATTAGAGTTTTATACATTACTGCAAAAAATTTAGTAGGTGAATCACCAATTAAACATGCCGGACACGGATCCCATACTGTTGTTTGAATATCAAGTGCTGGCCATGGTCTACAATCCACAATTTTGTAAGTGCTTTTCCAATAGATAACCATACAGTGAGAAGACAAAACTGAAAACATCAGGCCTTTGGTCGTACTTGACATGCAAGCCAGTTGCACTATTTTGCCATCTGGTAGCTATTAGCCGGAACAAATGCAAAAATTGTTATATACTCAACACTGCCATAATTAACTTATTTAAGACTAAGGATGGTGTCACGTACAATACCTCATCCAAAATTAACCAAAAATAGTTTTTTCTCGTCTGCAGTTCCCCGAGGACCAAGCAAAAAGTTCTCCGGTTTTACATTCCCATGCACATACCTGTCACATTTTGTCGTTTTGAGACAATTATTACTAGACACTAAATAATCCGAAGTTCCTAGATAGTATAGAAACACCTGAAAAAGAATTTCCATATTCATATGGAATTCAGAGAAATGATTTAGCATCTTCAGCATGGAATAAGTTTGTTAACCAAATGTCCAACTTAATCCTAAAGTAAAGGTGACTACAAGAGCACAATCAAAGTTTCACAATTATCTCACATAAAAGCTAGCTTTACTATGCAATGATTCATCTATCCGTTAGGCATGGTGACCTTCATCCTTGGTTCACACTTTCTCGCATAAAAGCTTTACTAAGCAATGATGCCTGTGACATCCCACTTTTTCAATAAAAAGAAGAAGAAGTATTTTTTACGCGAATAATTAAATCTTTCATTTTTCTTTTTCAAACGTCTTTCTAATAAAAATAAACTTGAATAACTTATATTTTTATGCTTATGTAGAGCTGTGCATACATTATAGTATTGAGCCGCTTAGTTTTATTTGGGTCAGACCAGATAATGAGAATAGAGAGAGCCCCTTTTACTTCTTTAAAATTATTACTAGGGTTATTTTATTCCAAAAAGTTGAGAACGAGGGGGAGGAAGAGAGAAGCGGCAGTAGAGAGTTCTTCGAGATAGAGCAGCAGTAGTCGAGTTAACCGTTGGCATTAGGAGGTTTCTTCAAGAAGTTTTGTTCTTCGGTAAGACTTTGATCACTTCTCTTATAAGTATTTTATTCTATTACCCTTATGGCTCTCCTCTTCATTTATTAGAAAATTAGAGTTTTGTTTGTAGAGAGAGAGAGAGAGAGAGAGAGAGAGAGAGAGAGAGAGAGGTGCTTTCATGTGGTGCCGTGTGTGAAGGTGAGAGGTGATGGTGGTATTTTTAATGTGGTGTTGATCAAGTAATGGAGTATGAGTAATAAAGGTCCTGGTAAGTTAGTCTAGTTTTAGGTTTAGGAATTCAATTACTAGTAGTATATATACTCGTTAAGCATTGACTACTTACAGCATAGGGGATCATTCAAGCACTTATAATTCTATGTGTTTCTTTTATTTGCAATACAGATACTAGTGGATTGTTATCAACGTCGCATTTGGTTGCATCCTTTCAGACGTAAGTGGTTAAGCATGTGATCCCTTTCTTGGAATCCTCTTGCGCCAATCTAGTCTTGACATTTCGTTAGTTGTTGTGATCCAATGATAATTAATCTTATTCATTGCTCTCATAATTATTGACAAGTGACGTACCCATTGGCATACAAGGTTAATTGAGAATATTTGTGACGATTGCCCTTACCTTTACTGTCGTCGATTCGTTGACTCCATAATATTATTGTGACTATGCATCGACACAGGGAATAATCCTGATGCAGGTGCCTCTAGTTCACAGTTGTTCTTATATGTTTGGGATCATGGACTATATGTTTATATTTGTGAAAGTCCAAGGAAAAGACCCATAAAATATCGTGGTGACTTTGGCCTCTAGGGAAAAGACTTGTGAAATACCTTGTGACTTTAGTGCTCAACGGATATGAAAAAGACTTGTGAAATACCTTGTGACCCTATTTCGGATCGGCTTAGGGAAAAGGTCTCAGGCGCCATCCCATGGTGACTCTAAGTACGGTGTTGGATCCAACAAGCTAAGCCCTGAGAAAATATTTAGCAGTTGATAATTGGTAATTGGTAATTATGGTTCCCACTTTGGTTTGGACTATCTCATTATTGTTGTTCCTCATTCCGATATTGTTGAGCAGGCTGTTGGTATAAAATGGTTGTTATCATTGTTTGATTGTTGTGATAATTCGTGATTCAATCATCCATCTTTCGATACTATTTGCTGAGCCATTGACTTTGTTAGTTTGTTGGTATTATTTGTTGAACCTTAGACCTTTCTTAATTTGACACCATTTCTTTGGAGCCCTTGTTATTGTTAATTTATACATATGCCACTTTGTATTATTACCCTTAGCATGCTTAACTACTCACTGAGCTTTCAGCTGACAGATTTATTTCACTTCTTTTTTTTTTCCAGGTTTGTGCATGTGGCATTGTAGTGGACTCCATGGCATTGTCCGGACCTTGTGTTTGGACCTCTAGGGTATTTGCATTTTTATTTCTTTTATCATGTCAAACCGCTTCTGCACTTTTATTTATTAGCTTCCGCACTTTTATTAATTGGCAGTTCATTGTGGAATTTGGAGATTGAAAAATATCAGATATCATGTCATTTGCTTAAGAAAAACATTGGTTTCATGTCGCACATTTATTGTAATTAAATATCCAGTTTTTTCTTATTTATTTCAAGTTGTTAAAAATATTTTTAATTAGGCTTCGTGTCCCATGATTACTTCATGGTACACGGCCGATCATGCTCTCAAATTTAGGGCCTGACAATGCCTCTATGCTTTAAGCATGGTAACCATCACCCGTAAGAACATAAGACACGTCACCCGAAAGGTGGGGGAGAAAATGCCACGTCACACCATTTCTAGCTATGTTGATGCTAATGCAAACCATTACTGTTGGGATAATGGCCCATATTGATGGCCATGAGATATTTTTTGAATTTGTTTCCACTTCAACTTATAAGGAGATTAGTGATATTATGAGAAAAATTTCTAGTAAGGATAAACAAATAAATTTTTTTCAAACATAAATCCAAATTATGGGAATTGAAGAAACATTACAAAAACCTTTCATGAAGAAGAAAATATCTCAAATAGAAAGAGATTTCAATAAGGAAATCTGTAGCGATATCTCTAATGTCTTCTGGGATAGAAAGAAATATATTGTTTCATTACCATATGAGAAGGATTTTAATGAACGAAAAATTCCTACTACGGCTAGGCCTTCTCAAATGAAACAATAGTATTTAACAATGTGTCAAAGTGAAATTGGCAATTTACTCAAAAAACAATTAATTAGAAAAAGTTACTCCCCTTGGAGTTGTACAGCTTTTTATGTTAATAAAAATGCTGAAAAGGAAAGAGGTGTTCCTAGTTTGGTTATTAATTATAACCCTCTTAATGAAGTTTTAATATGAATTAGATATTCAATCCCTAATAAGAAGGATTTATTAGACAGATTGAATAAAGCAGTCGTTTTTTCAAATTTTGATTTAAAATCATGTTATTGGCAGATTCAAATTAAGGAATCTGATCATTGCAAAACAGTTTTTACTGTTCCTTTTGGACATTACGAATGGAATGTAATGCCTTTTGGTATGAAGAATGCACCTTCAGAATTCCAAAATATTATAAATGATATTTTTTACCCTTATGCTAAATTTTGCCATTTGTTACATATATGATGTTCTAATTTTCTCTCAGAACATAGATTAGCATATTAAACATCTAAGAATTTTTAAATATGTCATTAAAAGGAATGGTCATGTGGTTTCTGCTCCTAAGATGAAATTATTTCAGACTAAATGTCAGGTTATTAGGACATAATATCCACCAAGGAAAAATTATTTCCATTGATAGTAGCATAGAATTTGCTTCTAAATTTCCTGATGAAATAAGATAAAAGACTCAACTGCAAAGGTTTTTGGGGAGTCTTAATAACATATAGCAGACTATTATAAAGAATTAGCCCAGGATTCTGCCCCTTTGTATGAGAGACTAAAAAAGAATCCGCCACCTTGGATGGATCGCCATACAAAGGCTGTCCAAAAAATAAAATTGAAGGCAAAACAGTTACCTTGCCTAGCAATTGCTAATCCTGAATGGAGAAAGATTGTGGAAACTGATGCTTCTAATGTTAGTTATGAATGCATCTTAAAACAATATAATCCAAACACTTTTAAGGAAGAATTAGTTAGATTCACTTCTGGACTTTTTAAGAATGCTCAGGTTAATTACAGCACAATAAAGAAAGAAATTCTTTCTATTGTTAAATGCATAAACAAATTTCAGGAGGATTTGTTAAATAAACATTTTCTTCTTAAAGTATATTGCAGTGTAGCAAAACAGGTTTTAAAACAAGATATTAAAAACCTTGCTTCAAAACAAATACAGTATTTGTTAGATGGCAGTCTGAATTATCTGCATTTGATTTTGATATTGGATATATAAAGGGAGAAAATAATTCTCTCTGATTTTCTTACTGGTGAATTTTTACATGGATAAATGAAATTAATTGGAAGACTTGATATGATTTATCAAATAAGATTATGGTAAGATTGTATAAAAGAAAGATTGCTTCGTAATTTGTACAGAGTTAATATGCCTCGTAATTTGTACAGAGTTAAATGAAAGATTATGGTAAGCTAGACGTCTTAATATGTCTTGTAATTTGTACAGAGTTAATCTGATTATCTATCAAAGAAAGATTGCTGAACTACAACAACAATTAAATGTTTTAGTTGCTTAGTAAAATGGTTCTTAGTAGAATTGAAATCATTCAAGCAATCAGATATTGGAAAAATTGGATAAAATATCTTAATAGTATTCCTGATATGTCAATTAATGCATATAGAATAAATTTGGCATTATACAGACGGCGAATTGCCGAATTGGAAGAACAATTACATATCTTAGCTACTTGATGGCACATCTTCCAACAGTGGATAATTCAGAATCAGAAGGTTTTCTTAAAAAAGCATGTCCCTTAATTGCGGGAAAGAAACTAAAATTTTTTATAACAAAAGATCAAAAATTTAGGAAGACCATGAGGAATTTAGCTACCAATATAGAGCAAAATTTTTACAGATATCTTCCAACAAGATTCTACTTGAAAAGATGGGCAAATGCTATTAAAGCAATTAACCAATTTTATGATGAATATGGTTATTCGGATTCAGATGAGGATGACGAAATAGCCAATAATTATTATCATAATAAAAGGCTTCAGCAAATTCAAGATAAGCTGAATGTTCTAGCTGGTGCTTAATCTTGCAGCATGAATCGACCTCCAGATAGAGGACGTAGACGAGTTAATAATTCTCATGGTAGGGGGTAAGCCAAGGGTTACCCAAGCAGATGTGGAAGCCTACTTAAAGGCCCAGAAAATTCAATTTCCTTCTTTTTAGGATGCAGCTTCAGCATCTTCATCATCACTTTTAATAAAGGAAGTGGTCCAATTAGAAGAAATTTTCAAATCTTCAGAAACAACTAAGACAATTATGATCCTAGAATCACAGGATGAACAATGGAAAGATGATCCTCAGAAAATTAAGTCCTGGTATATGGATACAATGAGTTATCTAGTCCCTGAGGGGAAATATCAATACATTTATGAAGCAATGCTTATGGAGTTTGGTTCAGTGGAAATTACCCTCACACATGACGACAAAATTGGTCTGAAAAATAGCCCAATCAGTTATAGCAAAGCCATAATTAAGATGGTTTTGCCAGTTCATTGGTGGGGAATTCACCCACAAAAATCAAAATCTATTGTCAGTTAGGACTGGAAATGGGGTTTCAATAATCCAATATAATTACTAGGATTACATAGAAGCCTAGATAAAAGCTTTTTACTACCAGAATCAGAAAAGAAAACACTCATAGTCTTTTAAGTTCTGTCCAAATCTTATTGGGCAAAATGATTTTCCAAATTGGTTTATTATTTGGTGGTCTAAATTCGGACCCCGCTCAGATTATCTTCCGCAAGAAATACAGAAGGAATTGGAGTCCTTCATACAATTTTTTCCTCAACTAAGGGGAAAAAATATTCCAGAAGAAAAGCATTCCTTCTTGCAATGGCAACTTTTGGAATCCCTTGGATTTGGAGATGGGATATCCAATTTGGGAATAATAATTTGGGACTACCGACACTTTAGAGAATCTTTCAGTACGGGTGGTGGAAGTCTGTCCAAATTGAAGACATTGTTTCGACAATTAAGTAAAAAACCCAGGAATTAAAATAGCAATTACAGCAACAGCAAAAATCTTCCATCAAAAATCGTTTCCTAGAAATCTCAGCTCAAATTAAGGCAAAGAATCTGTCTTTATCAGATAATGAAATTGTAATTAAAACAATGGATTTTATGAAGACCAATTTTTACAGACAATTCATAAGACAGCTAATGATGAATCTATAACATCAGCCATGAGCACAGAAGAGGACACAAATCCATTTGCTTGTTTGGCAGGGGAATCCCAAGACCCCTATGAGGATGAAGGTAAGACACCTATTGAACCCACTTTGGGCGATTAATGGGATAGTATGACTGAAATCATTGCTGGACAGCTATCCTCCAGGAAAGGAAAGGGAAGGAAAAGAATCAATGAAGTGATAATAAAGCCAGACCTACTTTCGGTGGCCGACTACTTCAATCAACTTTCGGTTGTCAATCAACAACCACCTCACCTCAATTATGAAGGATACACTCAATTATCGGATGAAATAACAGACATATATGGCAATGGGGCCCTCAGCGCACCGGACATATCTTTATTTCAGATGAATTTGAGTGTCATTTTATTTGTATTTGTATATGAGTCCTCCATATAAAGGACGCGTCTGTAAGAGTAAACTCAGGTTTTGGATTACCCACTCTCTCTAAAATCCTCTGAGTTGCTCCCTGCTTTCCTCGTCCTCCCTTGTAATATTGGCTCCGGCCTTCTAAATAAAAGGTTAGTCTTTTCTTTTGTAAATTTTGGATCCTTTACTTGTTGGTATCAGAGCCAGTAATTGCTTAACTTAACTTGTTAGTGCAAGTATAAATTATACTATCATGAGAATTCCTTTAAAATAATTTTGAATGTAAGAGAACATTTTAGGTAGTGGGATGTCATCCAAGTTGCGTACGAATTTCTCCAGCCATGAGGACCCGGTAATTTGGCCTTGCTCCGGTAAACCGTTGACAGATGTGCTATTTATAATGTTCCCTTTCATTTAAAAAAAAAGGGGCAAAATCATGAAAATAATAATTTGTATAAGCACTAACACAATCATCTCAAAATGAGAAGATTTTTTAGATCTGATAATGATAGAATTAAAAATATTAAATTGATAGAATATGCTAATGTGCAAAAACAATTGAATCACTGGACGATCCCTCTAGTCCGTCAGGTGCTGTTGAGACTAGTTTACGTCATTGTCTAGTTTATTTTAATGCTTATCCTAATTTTACTTTAAAACTTACGGATAGGAATATAGGAGAAGCTCTCAATCTTAGAATCCAGACTAGAGGTTATGACTTCTGGCCAGGACCTGAAGTCATAGCGATAATATATAGAATATAATATAAGATTATGAATACTATTAACCCAAGGGTTCGTCAATTAGGACCTCCTGATCAGACTGTCTTAATAGAGACAAATGTGTTGACATCTAATATAGCAACCAATAGGCTTATCAATTGAGAAGAAATTACTTTTCCTAAAAACTGGACTATTAATAATGCTATTCCCCCTAGATCTATTATTAATCAAATTGAACAAATAGTTCAAGATAATGATGGAATTGTTTCCCTAAATTTTAGGAATTCTTTGTTGGATCGCTACCCTAGAAGTGCCTTATAGGATTAGTATACCTACAACCAGTAGGCATTCAACTTCTGAAATCCCAGAAACTCAACCTCCAACAGAAGAGACAAATCTTGCAGATATAAGAATATCTGAAAATCAGATCCCCCATGGGGTATATCATAATCCTTCTATTCCTAACACTATGGAATCTCCCACAACTAGTGATATGAATTTTACTTTTGGTAATGAATAAAGTCTGTACTTCTGAAATTAGAAAAGAGATTAATCAAGAATTTTTCCAACCTAGATATAAAGAATTTAGGAAATGGTATTTCTCAAAATATGATGAGAATCAATTACAAAATTTCAAAAAAGAATTTTACAATTGGGTTGAATATTCAAAAAGAATTGTTCCCTTCATTCAATGGTTTTGTGGTAAATATTTTACAAAATTATATCAATCCATCAATGTTATGGAAGATTATCATAGGAATTGGAAATCTATGATTGGATCTGTTATTAGAGCAGTCCATCCTCTAACCATTCCTTTGAAATTAGAAGGAAATTCTGAACCTGACTCTTTAATTTTAGAAGCTGTAGCATTCACATAGCTCATATCTGTGAAGATCTTAAAAATCTCAAACCTAAGGCTAAAGATTGAGAGGTGGTTATTGACACTGCATAACTGAATTGTGGTCAACATTTGTCTATGTGAGTGTGACACTCAAACAATCTCAGGGCTCAAAGCGAAGTGAAATAAACGGGCCCTTTATAAGGTTTTTCAATGAAAAAAGATGTATTTTCTTCCATACAATTCTATCAAAAACCCAAAAAATTAACTAAACATCTACAATTCTAGACTTTAATTAACTCAAAAGTTTATCACTCTAAAACCCAAAAAAATAACTAAAAAATTTACAATCCTAGACTTTAATTGACTCAAAAGTTCATCACTCTAATCGCCTATAAAACTAATAATTCATCAACCTAATTGATAGTAATTAACATAAAAATAAACCATTCAGTAGCTTTTTTCGCAGAACTTTGATGTAACTTGGTAAACTTGAACATCATTCATTATCTTTTTTCTCCTTTTGCAATCTAGACCTTATTATAATCAATATTTCATTTGTGCCCTTCATTAACTTTGTTGTTTGGGCCCTTGGAGGTCTGATCTGGGCATTGTTTATGTATAGGAAGAACTTAATTCGCTGGGCCTAACACATAAAAGGGTCTAAACATGTTCAGGCTTTATCTTTGGGCATTTTGGGGAGGCCAGAAGCAATGAATTTCCCATCAACTCTAAGAGATTATAAGTTTTATACCTACTGGTACAATGTCTATTAGGTAGCAAAAACATGATGAACAATATGGAGATAAACAATAAATCAAGATTTACAGCAAGGATGTTGTCAATGACCAAAAAAAAACGTCATACTTATGACACGTGAGAGCCTACGACATATTAAGCTTTTCGTACTCTTGGTCCTTGTTTTTCCGTCTTTGACTTTTTATAGGTTTAGTTATCAAAAAAAAAAGAATCACCACAGAATAAGAACTCATGAGGTGAAGTGGAGTTATCAACATCAAAGCAATCTGCCGCCCCCGAATACCCATATTTGGAGCTTCTTCGCCTACTTCATTGCATTGATTCCATGCCTCTATTGCCACTCTTAGACCATCTTTTCTCATCCCAGAATCACCAATGGCTGATGTGTACACTTCCTCAGCCAAAACAGTAGATCTAAGACATGAAAATGAAAAAACAAATAGACAACAAAACTGCAATAGCAACTTAATTTCATCAAACCTCATTGTAATTGCTTTGGAATGAGCAGAAAACAAGTAGTTTGAACTTATAAATAGAATGTATACACGTTGTGCCATGACTAAGTTTTTTGTTGTGGTTTCCTTATCTTGTTGCATAGAAAAAGCTCTTTTTATCCACACATTATATATCTAAATCTTCTCCTTGACAATAGGGGTATCCCATAGGTAGGAACTTTGACGAGGTATTTTCGATAATAGATTTGTTCCAATCTAGATCTCATCAATTTCACTCAGAGATAGTATTGACCATACAAGGAGTGCTAGTAGTCACTTTTTCTAATTTTTCATCCGATCATAATCAGTATATTAGCAACAGAAGCAGATGATGAAAAACCCACACAAGATTTATACCAAATAAGCTATTGATAGAGTAACCAAATAGATACTACTACATCGTATCATTAGTTAGTCAGTGAACTACGTGAGCAAAACCTAAAACCAAATAGATGATTTTGTCTCAGCTTATAAGAAAAAAATAAAATAAAAGGTAACCGATAACTATCTAATCCTAAATGGATTAGGATAACTATCTAATCCTAAAAAATTGTAACAGACCAACACCCAAACTATCTTTGGAAATAACATGAAGTAAGATCAAAGGTATGAAACATTAGCCGGCATTACGCCACCATTATGCAACCAATAACCAAAACAAGGAAACTATACTATACATACCTTCTTCCATAGCTCAGTGTGTTTCTTGCAAAACCCAGCAACAATAGCCCCCTTGTTCCTCCCTTCTCTCTACTCAATGCAGAGCTCTTCCTTCAACCCACACCCCACATGGAACGCCAACGGGCACTTTGGCGCAGAACAATCCATGGCGCAACCCCTTCCACTCTCACACATATAACAACTCTTCCCCTACCTCTTGTCAGGAACCCTAGAGAAATCGATCCCTTCTCGGCCTTCCGGATTCGTAAAGAACACCTCGAGCAAGTACACCGCACACACGATGTGGGCCCACCACCCGTCATTGGTGGGTTTTATGGCCCTACCAGCGACTGGGCAGAGGCAGCAAGAAAAGGAACCAACAAGTAAAGGATCGATATACAAAATTTACAAAAGAAAAGACTAACCTTTTATTTAAAAGGCCGGAGCCAATATTACAAAGGGATGAGGAGGAAAGCAGGGAGCAAGTTAGAGGATTTTAGAGAGAGAGGGTAATCCAAAACCTGAGTTACTCTTATAGATGTGACCTTTATATAGAGGATTCACATACAAATACAAATGAAATGACACTCAAATTCATCTGAAAGAAAGATATGTCCGGTGCGCTGAGGGCCCCATCGCCACATATGTCTGTTATTTCATCTGATAATTGAGTGTATCCTTCATAATTGAGGTGAGGTGGTTGTTGATTGACAACTGAAAGTTGATTGAAGTAGTCGACCACCGAAAGTTGGTCTGGCTTTATTATCACTTCATTGATTCTTTTCCTTTCCTTTTCTGGAGGACAGTTGTCCAGCAATGATTTCAGTCATACTGTCCCATTAATCGCCCAAAGCGTGTTCAATAGGTGTATTACCTTCATCCTCGTAGGGGTCTTAGGATTCCCTTGCCCAACAAGCAAATGGATTTTTGTCCTCTTCTGTGCTCATGGCTGATGTCATAGATTCATCATTAGCTGTCTTATGAACTGTATGTAAAAATTGGTCCTTCATAAAATCCATAGTTTTAATTACAATTTCATTATCTGAGAAAGACAGATTCTTTGCCTTAATTTGAGCTGAGATTTCCAGGATGGGATTCTTGATGGAAGATTTTTGCTGCTGTTGTAATTGCTATTTTAATTCCTAGGTTTTTAACTTAATTGTCGAAACAGTTTCATCAATTTGGACAGACTTCCACCACTTGTACTGAAAGATTCTATGAAGTGTCGGTAGTCCCAAATTATTATTCCCAAATTGGATATCCCATCTCCAAATCCAAGAGATTCCAAAAGTTGTCATTGCAAGAAGGAATGCGTTTCCTTCTGGAATAATTTTTTTTCCCCTTAGTTGAGGATGAAATTGTACGAAGGACTCCAATTCCTTCTGTATTTCTTGCTGAAGATAATCTGAGCGGGGTTCGAATTTAGACCACCAAATAATAAACCAATTTGGAAAATTATTTTGCCCAATAAGATTTGGACATAACTTAAAAAACCATGAGTGTTTTTTTTTTTTTTTTA
This sequence comes from Rhododendron ovatum, assembly GCA_019656835.1. Taxonomy (NCBI): domain Eukaryota; kingdom Viridiplantae; phylum Streptophyta; class Magnoliopsida; order Ericales; family Ericaceae; genus Rhododendron; species Rhododendron ovatum. Next base: position 24,073,494 of record CM033802.1, read on the forward strand.
TGATTCTGGTAGTAAAAAGCTTTTATCTAGGCTTCTATGTAATCCCGATAATTATATTGGGTTACTGAAACCCCATTTTCAATCCTAATTGACAAAGATTTTGATTTTTGTGGGTGAATTCCCCACTTATGAACTGGCAAAACCATCTTAATTATGGCTTTGCTATAATTGATTGGGCTATTTTTCTGACCAATTTTGTTGTCATGTGTGTGGGTAATTTGCACTGAACCAAACTCCGTAAGCATTACTTCATAAATGTATCTATATTTCCCCTCAGGGGCTGGATAACTCATTTTATCTATATACCGAGACTTAATTTTCCAAGGATCATCTTTTCATTGTTTATCTTGTGATTTCAGGATCATAACTGTCTCAATAGTTTCCGAAGATTTGAAATTTTCTTCTGATTGGACCACTTCCTTTATTGAAAGTGATGATGAAGATGCTATAGCTACATCCTGAAGAGAAGGAAATTGAATTTTCCGAGCCTTTAAGTAGGCTTCCATATCTGCTTAGGTAACCCTTGGCTTACCCCTACCACGAGAATTATTACCTCGTCCGCGTCCTCTATCTGGAGGTCGATTCATGCTCCAAGATTAAGCACTAGCTAGAATATTTAGCTTATCTTGAATTTGCTGAAGCCTTTTATTATGATAATTATTGGCTATTTCATCATCCTCATCTGAATTCGAATAGCCATATTCATGATAAAATTGTTTAGTGGCTTTTATCGCATTTGCCCATCTTTTCAACTAGAATCTTATTGGAAGATATCTGTAAAAATTTTGCTTTTTATTGACCTGAGCTAGTTTCCTCATGATCTTCCTAAATTTTTGATCTTTTGTTATCAAAAGTTTTAGTCCATTTCCCGTAATTGAGGGACATGCTTTTTAAGAAAACCTTCCAATTCTGAATTATCCACTATTAGAGGATGTGCCATCAAGCAACCAAGATACATAATTGTTCTTCCAATTCGGCACTTCGCCGTTTGTATAATGCCAAATTTATCTTGTATACATTAATTGACATATCAGGAATACTATTCAAATATTTTATCCGATTTTTCCAATATTTGATTGCTTGAATGATTTCAATTCTACTAAGAACCATTTTACTAAGCAGCTAAAATATTTAATTGTTGCTACAGTTCAGCAATCTTTCTTTGATAGGTAATCATATTAACTCTGTACGAATTACAAGGCATATTAAGACGTCTAGCTCGAAGATCGTTTATACAATCTTCCCAAAATTTTATTTGATAATTATATCAAGTCTTCCAATTAATTCCATTTATCCCTATAAAAATTCACGAGTAAGAAAATGAGGGAGAAAATTATTTTCTCCTTTTATATATTCAATATCAAATCAAATGCAGATAATTCAGACTGCTATCTAGCAATATTTTCTTTGAAGCAAGGTTTTTAATATCTTGTTTTAAAACCTGTTATACTACATTGTAATATACTTTAAGAAGAAAATGTTGATTTAACAAATCATTCTGAAATTTGTTTATACATTTAGCAATAGAAAGAATTTCTTTCTTTATTGTGCTGTAATTAACCTGAGCATTCTTAAAAAGTCCAGAAGTGAATCTAACCAATTTTTCCTTCGAAGTGTTTGAATTATATTGTTTTAAGATTCCTTCATAACCAACATTAGAAGTAGGGGTAAGCAAAATAACCATGAAACCGTGAATCCAGTCCAAACCAATCCAAACCGAATAGTTTGGTTTGATTTTTTAATTATGTGGTTAGGTCTCGGTTTAAAAAAATAGAAACTATGTTAAATGGTTTGATTTATGGATTTACATTAATGGTTTTGGTTCCAAACCGATCTGAACCGTGTAATATATAAACATATATATATATATGTATATATAATTTGTTTAGGTATACTTAATAAACTTAATTTCCTTATCTAATACTTTATTCCACCACCCTATTCTTTTCTTTCACTTCCAATATTAATTTCCTAAACTTCTTATTCCTACAATTTTGTTACGCTAAACATACAAGGTTTGGGCTTAATAAAGTGATTTCCTACTATTTTTTCTCGGTAACTTATTTTCTAATGTATTCTATTTTTATTTAGTTGGTTGATGTTAGTAAGTTTTGATGATTTTAATATATTAATTTCAATATAACTTTTAGTTTAAGTTATCTGTGCAATTTTAAGTACTTAAAATAGTTCGTAGTAATGATATCTTAATTTTAAGCGAACCGTGGCTCAAAACAGAAACCAAACCGCCTTTGAATGGTTTGGATTGGTATGGTTTTATGAATTTTATGGGTTAGTTTGGTTTTCTAAATTCATAATCCGTAAATAGTAGTTTGGTTATTAGATTACTATAAAGCCAAACCAATCCGGTCCATGCTCACCCCTAATTAGAAGCATCTATTTCCACAATCTTTCTCCATTTAGGATTAGCAATTGCTAGGTAAGGTAACTATTTTGCCTTTAATTTTATTTTTTGGATAGCCTTTGTATGGCAATCCGTCCAAGGTGGTGAATTCTTTTTTAGTCCCTCATATAAAAGGGCAGAATCCTAGGCTAATTCTTTATAATAGTCTGCTATATGTAATTAAGACTCCCTAAAAATCTTTTTAGTTGAGTCTTTTATCTTATTTCATCAAGAAATTTAGAAGCAAATTCTATTCTCCTATCAATGGGAATAATTTTCCTTTGGTGGATATTATGTTCTAAGAACCTGACATTATTCTGAAATAATTTCATCTTAGGAGCAGAAACTACAAGACCGTTCCTTTTAATGACATCTTTAAAAATTCATAGATGTTTAACATGCTGATCTATGTTATGAGAGAAACTTAGAGCATCATCTATGTAACAAATGGCAAATTCAGCATAATGGTAAAAAATATCATTCATAATATTTTAGAATTCTAAAGGTACATTCTTCAGACCAAAAGGCATTACATTCCATTCGTAATATCCAAAAGAAACAGTAAAAGCTATTTTGTAACGATTAGATTCCTTAATTTGAATCTGCCAATAACCTGATTTTAAATCAAATTCAGAAAAAATGACTGTTTTATTCAATCTGTCTAATAAATCTTTTTTATTAGGGATTGGATATTTAGTCCACATTAAAACTTCATTAAGAAGCTTATAATTAATAACCAATCTAGGAACACCTCTTTCCTTTTCAACATTTTAATTAACATAAAAAGCTTCACAACTCCAATGGGAGTAACATTTTCTAATTAATTGTTTTTTTTTTGAGTAAATCGCCAATTTCACTTTAACACATTGTTAAATACTCTTGTTTTATTTGAGAAGGCCTAGCCTTAGTAGGGATTTTTCGTTCATTAAAATCCTTCTCATATGGTAATGAAATAATATATTTCTTTCTACCCAGAAAGCATTAAGGATATCGCTATAGATTTCTTTATTGAAATCTCTTTGTATTTGAGATATTTTCTCCTTCATGAAAGGTTTTTGTAATGTTTCTTCAATTCCCATAATTTGGATTTATTTTTGAAAAAAATTAATTTTTTATCCATACTAGAAATTTTTCTGATAATATCATTAATCTCCTTATAAGTAGGAGAGGAAACAAATTCAAAAAATATCTCATGGCCATCAATATAGGCATTATCCCAGCAGTACTGGTTTGCATTGGTATCAACATAGCTAGAAATGGGGTGCCTAGGATCAATTGTTGCTGGAGATTTCTGATACCGAGGAAGGTTGTCTCCAAGCAAACTCCTTGATTACAAACATATAAACATTATTGAGCTTATATTGATTATCATTTTGGAACCACTAGCATTAGTGAGACTTTGGGAAGTCTTCTCAAAATATTGGGTTGGAACTAACCCTTCATGGATAGAATTCATATCCACACCACTATCAACTAAAGCAATAATATTATTGATAGTGTACTCCTTTTGAATAACTAAGTTTATTCTTATATGCCATTTTTGGTATACCACATTATTAATGATATTCAAATAATCTGGATTATCATTCTCATCAGAGCAACCTTTCTTTTCTAAAGAATTTAGCCTTTGATTCATATAAAAAAAAAACTCCTAAGTAGCTTGATTTTGAAGTGATTTAAGCATTTTAATCTGTGTTTTTAAATTATTGATCTCTCCTTTCAGATCTAGGATTGTTGTTGGCTTATAATTATCTACCTGTTCCAATCTGTCTAAAATATTTTTTAGACTATAAATCCCATCTGGAACACGGGGTTTTTCATTTACTTCGTCATTCTCCTTAGTAGAAGAAATGCAAGTTTATATGACCTTTATCTTTAATTGTGGATCTTGAATTTGATCAATAATTTCTAATAAACTCTTTTGTTTATCAGTTAGAACATTAATACTAAGACCATTCATTTCAACTATGGCCTTCCAATAATTATCAGAGGTAGAGCATTCAAGATTACTCCAATTACAATTAGTAGGGATATCGTCTTCCTCTGAGCTGGAAGAAACATCTTCTTCTTGAGAAATTTCATTCACCTGATCCTCTGAATCATTTTCTGATTTTGAGTCACTAGAATCTATCATAAGTTTGAAGAGTTATTGTTTTAACACTTCATCTATTTGAAGCTCATTTAGCTTTTTCTTGGTCTTACACTTATTGCTTAATGTCCTATCTTCCCACATTTAAAGCATTTTGTTGTAACCTTCTTATTAGGTCTATCATTTTGCTTCTTTTTAGAAGTAGATTCTTTTGGACCAGTTTGTTCTGACTTTCTTTTCTTATAAGGTTTTCTCTTGGAATTCTTTTTCATAGCCTTATTACTATGATTTTTCTTCTTATAGGCTTTTGGATATGTATTCATATCATAAGCAAATTGGTCACAGAATTCACCTAATTCTTGTTTACCAGTCAAGTGTTGTTTCTTTAATTGGTTATGTAATTTTATGTCATTACATAAAGCTAATCCTCCTTTTGGATTGTCATGAAGATTAATTGACCATAAGTACAATTATCATAAACAATAGTTAAACCATTATGTAGATCCCTTTACTTCTTTCTAATTTTTTCAGCAAAAAAGTGAGGTAAACCCGTCAATAAACTTTGATTTTCAATGCTCATTATTAGCATCATGCCTCTGCATTACTTTAGCTAAAAAGACATCCTTGTACCAACGAACATGAGTTAATATTGGACACTTTAAATTTTGTAGTAATTCCCTACTTCTTTCTCTTTGGTTATCTTATTGACCAACAAAATGAAGAATAATAGATTGAATAAGAGCATAAACAGCATCTTCATGCGTACGACCATTTTCCTGCTTTATAGCGGTTAAAATTTCATTACGTTGAGTTATATTCAAACATTATTGCACCAGCCTTTAATTACACCAGTAAAACCAACAATGATAAAACTAGCAATTTGGTGGTCAGAATTTTCATTTTGTTTACAAATAGTACTGTACATCATCAATTGATGTACCACTTCAAAAAATTGATATTTTGTCATTCCATCTATATTCCATTCATATATAGTCTTACCACTATTTGAATTTTGACGATGGAAACCAACTTCCTTATAGAGAATATCTTGAGGATCAGGATGAGGATAGTAATATCTATCAGTTCCTGCATAAGGAAATCTCTAAGTAGGATATTGGATTTTGTTGATAGTCTCTGGTTGAGTTTGAAAAAAAGCAGCTTCTATTTTTGCTCCTTTTTTTGTCCATCTGACTGTGGGTGAAAGGCCATTCTAAGCCTTACATTTGTTCCCATTGCCTTTTGTAGTCCCTTCCAAAAATGTGACACGAAACGTCGGTCTTTGTTAGATACTATTGAAATAGGTGCCCCATGTAGGTGCACAATCTCTCGAATATACAGCAAGCTCAGATTCTTTATGTTCTCTATCGTCTTGACTAGTAGAAAATGCGCATACTTGGTGAGTTGATCCACAACTGCCCAAATAGCAGTGTTTGACTTGACAGATCTTGACAGTCCAGTCACAAAATCCATCGAGATATCTCCCACTTCTAGGTTGGAATCGATAATAGTTGAAGACCTCCTTTAGGTTTCTAGTGTTCAATCTTGACTTGCTAACACACTAGACAAGTAGACACAAACTGGGCCACCTCTTTCTTCATTCCTTCCCACCAGTACGTCCTTCGCAGATCATGATACATCTTTGTACCGCCAGAGTGAACTGCAAAGTTTGAATGGTGAGCTTCTCGGAGTACGGCTTCTCGAAGAGTTCCAATGTTACGTACAAACACCTTTCCCTTGAACCTCAAGCTATTATCATTCTCGATCGTTCATCTAGGTAGTGCCTTCCGCTCTCGAATTCGAGATCGTATGAACTCGCAATCTTGCTCAACGGTCTATGCTAGTAGGATCTCTTGGTGGAGTGCGGGTTCCACAACAAAAGCATACAGACGTGCGTTCCCATTCCCTGACGATGGTCACCACTTGAATTCGTTGAGGGTATCCACCATTTCCCACTCCTTGGTGGCAATCTTGACTTTCTGTGCCCTATTTTTTTGGCTCAGAGTGTCAGCCACCACGTTGGCTTTACCTGGATGATAAGATATTGTAAACTTGTAGTCCTCCAAACACTCCATCCATCAAGGTTGTCTCAGGTTTAGCTCCTTCTATGTGAACAGATACTTAAGGCTCTTGTGGTCGGTGAAAACCTCGAATTGTTCTCCCTACAGATAGTAACGCCAGGACTTTAGAGTGAATACTACTGCAGCCAATTCTAAGTCATGAGTGGGGTAATTCTTCTCGTGCGGTCGAAGTTGTTGAGATCCATAGGCTAAAACTTTTCCATTTTGCATTAGCACGCATCCTAAACCATCCCTTGACACATTGCAGTAGACCGTATAACCTACACCCCGCTCAGGAATGATAAGTATAGGTGCACTAGTCAGCCTTTTTTTCAGCTCCTCAAATGATTTCTCATAGGCTTCATTCCAATCCAGTTTCAGTCCTTTTTGAGTTAGTCTAGTCGTTGGCTTGGTGAGGGTTGAGAAGTCTTGAATGAATCTTTGGAAGTACCCAGCTAGACCCAAAAAACTTCTGATTTCAAACACTAAGGTTGGCCGCTTCCAGTTCAGCATTGCTTCGATCTTACTGTCATCCACTGCGATTACATTCTTGGATACCACATGCCCCAAGAATTTAATCACTTTCGGCCAAAACAAGCATTTACTTGCTTTGGCATAAGTTGGCTATCTTGAAGTACTTGTAGTACTATCCGAAGGTGTCCCTTATGCTCCTCCTTGTCGTCAATGAACACCACTACAAATTTGTCTAAGTAGGACTGAAAGATTTTGTTCATGAAACACATAAATACTGCTGGAGCATTGGTTAATCCGAATGGCATCACTACAAACTCGTAGTGTCCGTATTTGGTGCGAAAGGCTGTCTTGGCAATATTTTCGTCCCGAATCCTTAGTTGATGATAGCCTGATCGGAGATCGATTTTCGAGAAACAAGGTGCTCATCTCAATTGATCAAACAGGTCATCGATCCTTGGCAACGGATACCGGTTATTGATTACAACCTGATTAAGCTTTCTGTAGTCGATGCAGAGCTGCAAGGTTCCTTTTTTCTTTTTCACAAATAGTGCCAGTGCTCCCTAGGGTGACATACTTGGTCTGATAAATCTTTTTCTCCAATAGTTCTTGCAATTGGGTCTTGAGCTCCCTTAGCTCTACAGGGGCCATCCGGTATGGCACCATAGAAATCGATGCGGTTCTGAATTGGAGTTCTATGGTGAAGTCTTATTTCTCTATGGGGGGATAAGCCAGGAAGTTCTTCAGGGAAACATCAGCGTACTCGCAAACGATGTGTGGTAATCCCAATTCCATCCTGTCGGCTTCTCCCATTTAGAGACTAGCTAGCCATCCAAATAGTTGATTCTGCCACTTTGATCTTCTCGTTGTCAAATTTGTCATCTGTCTATCCCTCTTAAATTGGAAACGAGTCCCATCAGGGGTATAAGCCGTTACCATCTTCTGATGGCAGTCTATGACAGCTGGATGTGCTGATAGCTAGTCCATCCCCAGGATTATGTCGAAATCTGCCATGTCGATCACTCTAAGGTCACAGGTCAGGCACAGGTTGGCTATTTTTAGTTCGCACCCTCTACACACTAGACAAATAGCTACACTCACCCCCAATGATGATGCTACTTTCATACTCGTACTTAGGGGTTCTATTTTTAGTGCTAGTTCAGTTAAGTAGGCAGTAGATATAAATGAGTGCCATACTCCAAAGTCAAACAAAGCTTGTACGCAGGTGCTGAATAACAGTAGCATACCTTGGATCATAGACGGATCCGACTTTGTCTCCTCAATTTGCAGAGCGAAGATATGACCTCCTATAGCCTGCTGGGTCCCTATAGGCTGCTTCCCATTTCCCTTGTACTGCCCATTCTACTACTACGATGAGCCCCCAGAGATCTGCTTCACAAAACCAGTCTGTTGATTCCTTTGACTCCCAAAGTTCCCATTCCTCTCCCTCTGAGGTAGCAGGCATTAGCAGCTGTAGTGGCCCATAGTCTGACAGTTGTAACACTTAATTGTTGCTAGGTCCTGACCACCCCTCTGTTGTTCGCCTCGACCAGATGGAGTATCCTTTTCGGCCTGGTTGTGCTGAGGCTGGCTATAGGTTTTGGCAAGATAGGGTATGCGGTTACTGTTGTTGCTGCTAGTTTGGTTGGTCAGATGGGTCCACCAGAATTTCCTGCGACATTCTTCCATCAACCTTGAAGTCCATTTCTTCTCTCTCTAGACGGAGAGCACATTGCACCACTGCAGCATGCGTGGTGAAGTTCTAAGCTACCACAGCCCTCCTAGCGGTGGTCAAGCCCCACTCAAATCTCGGGGCCTTGGCATCCTCGATCGGTATGCAATTGAGTGCATAATGTGACAGCTCCTTGAACTTAGACGCATACTGGGTGACAGTCATCGTCCCTACTTCAGACTCGTGAACTCCTACTCCTTGGCTAGCTTTAGTGGTGTCGGGAAGTATTTGTCTAGAAAAGGGCTCTCGAACTGGGTAAAGGTCATAGTGGCCACAGTGTGGGTTGCTTCCATTAGGTCTCACCAGTAACGAGCCTCTCCTTTCAGCTGGTAAGTGGCCAGAGCCGCTGAATCTCCGTCTTGGGTGATTCCCAGGGTTCTAAGGATAACTTTGACTTCTTTCAGCCATGTTTCTGCCACGACAGGGTTAGCATCACCATGAAAGGTTGGCGGTTGGCGTTTACAAAACTAGTTCATGGCTTGGGTTCAGGTCATAGGTCCGTTATTATGGTTTTGGATTTGACTGTTGGCATTCAGGGCGGCTATGAAAGCTTGCATGATTTGGGTCAAGTTTGGGTTTCCGTTGTTTGCGTTAGAGGGTCCACTGTTATCATGTCCTAATCCGTTGTGCGTGTTCACCATCTATGAGTAAAAATCGAAGAGGATTTAGTCTACTTGCAAAACAAATTTTCTTTTGCAAAGGGTATACTTTCTAACAGATTGAAAGCAACTTATAAGGTAGTATGTAATAGCACTCTTATTTAATAACACAAGCTTTTCATAGATAAGCAAATGATACAACAGAGGCATAGAGTTCCACTACAATGACAAAAGGTGAGCAGGAACACAAGGTGAAATTCTCCTAATACATTCCAAGATAAAATGGTCATACATAACTCCTACTACATGGTCCTTTTTGCCTTAGTGTACCTCAAGTGCAAACCACAGACTATCAGGGCCTTATTTTAACATTGCTACTACTCTCCTGTCAGGGTGGAATGAGTCCGTAGAACTCTCTCAACTGCTCCATCCACTCCCTCTCCCTCTCTTCGAGCCAACGCTCTGCCCTCCGACGAAATTGCTCGGCTAGCTCCGTTAAGGTTAGAAGGGGCAACTCCTCAAGCGGCTTAGAGCCAAAGTACGGTAAGTCCTGAGTGTCAACATCCATGTGCGGGACTTCATTGGTAAGAGGTGTCATCACAACTAGGTCGTATAGCTGGTAACCAGTCTAAGAGTCCTGGATACCTAAGTGTGGCACGGGGGTAAAGCTCTCAGGTGCCAACAGGGCCTTATAGTATAACAAGTCCGCTATGGTGGTTAGGGCAGCAAAGGTACGGCTATCCATATCTATAATAAAGAAAATTATATATTAGACTTAACAGTGTAAGGTGTAGACCATACATGAACAGTAGGCAGGCACAAGGATAAAAATACAAGTGTGCACATGAACAGTGATCATGTACTAATAGAAGCATATAAGAACAAGTAGCAGCTAAAATAACAAGTCTTTTATTACTAAATGGAAACGAGTACAGCATAAATTGTCCTACTAGTCAAAGCTTCCTACTGCATCCCTACTACATCAAAGCCTAACCACCCTAAGCTTTTCCTATCCAGTCTAAAAGATGTCAAGATATCGGATCACAAACATGCCTATGTTAGTCTCGTATGGTGGTGGTGGAACATCACTAGAGTCATGGAGTATATCCATAACCTTCGGCTCCTGTTCAGCCACCTCAAGTTCCATCTCCTCCTCAAACTCTATCTCCTAGTCCTCCAATCCGATCTAAGGCACATTCTCCTCAGGATCCTCCTCATCCATTGGTTCCTCCTCGGGATCCCCTTCTGGCTCCTTGAGGTCCTCCTCAGGTTCCTCTTCGGCTCTCTCAACCACAAACTCCGCATCAGCAGGGGTGCTATCTGAACTAGGATGGGTGCCGCTACGTCTCAATCCTCCTCCTCATCCTTGGGAAGGGGAATGGCACCATACTCTTGGTAGAAGTGATGAGCATAGGGGAAGGCATAGGGGAAATAGGGATCCTCCACCAGTTGGTTTGTCATCATTCTTATGGTGCTTCTAAGTCAATGGGCCTCAGCTAACAGGTTGACTTGGTAGGGATTGAGGTGGTTCATCTACAAGAAAATGTTTAAACCTCAAATCAGTATTAGTATAAGATGTGGTCTACCCAACTTCTTATGGCCGATGGTTTGAACCTAGGGCTCTGATACCAAGCTGTAACGCCCCTAATTTTGAGAACGTTAAATAAATATTTTTATTGAAAACCTAAATAGATTCTAGCTCATTATTACAACATAATTCTCATAAGAGTACATTTATTCAACAAAGGGAGGGAAACTAGGGTTCCTATCTACTACTCTACATGCTCCTCCATCCTAGCCAGCTCTGAAAGCCTCCAAGGTGTAGAGTTCACCCTGCTCATCTACAAAGTCTGACATATTATACTAGCGTCACCCCCGGTATGTCAGGATTACAACAGTAACACCATGAGCTACAAAAGCTCAATCGAATAATCTCATACCTGCTAACCGATAATTTCTAATAACAGGACATAATAGCAACATACTATAACAAGTAAATATTCTGCAATAACATGTCAACAACACATGTGCATTCAACAACTTCCAATTCAGAGATTAACAATAACACATGCACATTCAATATTCAATTGGTGTCAGTGTCCGTGTAATTAGAGTTTATCCTACGCAATATTTTCGTAGACTGTGTCACCATTTTTTTTCTAACGATCGATTTCACTTTTCATTTTTCAAATCAACATTTCCAAAATTATTTACACACCCAACCTTGATTCCGCTGTCCCGGGCTCCTGAGTATCCTCACAATAGTTCCGCTGTTCCGAGCTCCCATTGGCACGCATTTACATTGGCTCCTCTCCGCGGATAACCAAGTCACACCTCCAATGAGACTACCAAGTCTAGCCCCATTGGCAACCCACACACACATAATGGGCTACCAAGTTCGGTCATATTGCCGTTGCAAAAACATCTCCTTTCTTGAAAAACACGCCTTTTCATTATTAGTACCCTACATTTCATGTTCTTAGACTTTCTCGATTTTCGTATCTCGTTTTCAAGCAAAGACTCCACAGTCGAACTTTCCACATAAGAACACTATATACGGTGTCTTGTAAACATGCATCATTGATCATAGTCTTGAAACTAAACTAGAATAATTAAAACAACAAGATCATCTAATTCTATGGTGTTTTTCATGCTTAATCCATCGACTAGTCTATAAATTCAACAAGATGTGCACATAACTCAACATCAAGACAAATAAATTAAGAACTAAAAACATGTATACATGCTCATAACCCCTTTCAAATAAAATCTAAGTAACCATGCTACCAATCAAACTATTATTTCTTACATTTCAAAAATCCATTCTTTCTTCCTTTTTGGGAAGTTCAAAACCACATATATTTTCCGAAATAAAAGTCAAGATATTCAATATAATCATATTTCATTTCAAAATTTTAGTAAAACAAGTTTGCTAGCTATTTTTAGTACTTTAACTTAATATGCATTTTTAAACACAAAAAAAAAATATAACTAAAATTTTTACTGGAGAAAGTGAGTAGAAATATTCTACTGTTCTTCTTGGCGGATGGTATGGCTACGGAAAAGAAGGTGATCGGCTTACGGAAGGTAAATGTAGCTATTGAATGGAGTGACCGCTTATGGTAGCTTCGAAAGAGAAAAAAAGAGACTTTCTTTTTCTCTAGAAACTAACTTGATCTTGAACTAGGAGGCTTGCTAGGATCAAAAGGTGGTTGGTTCGAGTTCGCCGGATTGCTTTGAAAGGAAAAAATTTGACTTTCTTTTCCTAAAAACAAAAATGTGAACTTTCCTAACTTCTTTTTGGGTCGAGAGGGTGGTCGAGTGGTCGTTTGGTGGCGGTTTTGGATGAGTTTCTTGAAAAACTCAAGAATAAGGCTTAGAACTTCAAGGATAAGCTAAGAACAATCAAGAACATTCAAAGAACACTTAGAATTTCTAGAGAGAAGGAAGAGCAATGCTTGAAGGTGTGAAGAAAGCTTAGAGTGAGGCTCCTATTTATAGGAAAATGAAGGGCTCCTCCTCCTCTCCATGGCCGGCCCCCCGTCTCTCTCTCTCTCTCTCTCTCTCTCTCTCTCTCTCTCTCTCTCTCTCTCTCTCTCTCTCTCTCTCTCTCTCTCATAATTTTGTCTTGTCAAAACACTAGATTTTGCTCAAAACTCCTACAACAAGCAAGGCCCATACTCCTATCTTTTGTCACTTCAAACTTAGGCCATCATGAGGGGTTTTATGAGTAGTCAAGTCTAATTTAGGCCATGATTATCGTAGAACTAGTTTGCTTGATCAACGAGATGAAAATGACTACTCAAAGTAATCTTTCAAGGATAAGACTAGATTTTATTTGAGAAGATCATTTGCTAGGAAGAGGACAAAAGTACAATCATGGGCTTTTGGATTGACTAGTCTTATTTGAAAAGGTCAACAAGTAATCCAAGTCATCATTGTTAGTACTTTAGAAGGAAATGATGGGATTTGGTTTTAACTTGTCAAGTGATGTGTGCATGTGGCTTATTTGACTTATGCATGGAAGACTAAAAAAATGATGATGATGAGAGATATGGCATAATTCTTGAAAAGACTACACTTGGAAGAGAAGTAATTACATATTCAAGGGTTAAAAAGACCCAACTACGATTTAGAATTTAACTAGACTTGCCAAGTAGGATTTCTAGCCAAAAAATATAATTTTATAAATTAAATTTTTTTTGTCACCAAGAAAATATACAAGTGTATATATAAGCCCACTTGTCTTTAAAAAATGGCTAGATAGCCCGATGCGTAGTAATTCAATTTTTACGAAGAATGAAATTAATTATGACGGACTATTAGAAAGTAAAACAGAATTTATAAAGCAATTCAAGAATTAATTAAAGAAATTCAAATATTTAATAAAAATTTTATTTATAAAAAATTGGAGTTATTACATATACCCCTTACAATCGTGCTACAAAAGTCCTTAATATCCCAAAATTGGGCACAAAAAACTACAGAAATTTTATGTTGCTACATGTACCAGAGGTTAGTGTGATACATGTAGCAAACCTCTTAACTTCAGTTCTGATCTGTGGCTATAGGTACCAGGGCTAATAACCCTACAGGTAGATGGTTCCGCTATTCTCCGCCCTATAGGCGTAGGTTAAGTGTGAGCTTTTTCTTCGACCGATGCAATATTCACATCCTTCCAACTACTTTTCTGACTCAGTTAAAAAAAAAAACTACTTTTCTGATTGCAAACCTTGGGAACATATTCATTGTTGTACCTTGCCTTCTGAATTACAACTTTACCCTTTATTCTTGATGAAATTTCTCACTTTTTTACCCAAGTCAACCAATCCTTTCACCCAATAAAAAAAAAAAGAGAGATTTGAAAAAACCCTTCCACGGTTTCATAATTTTCCAGACAATGGTTGAAATAACTTTTCTTTTTCTTTTTCTTTTTTGAAAAACTTGCTATACATCTAAAGGCTTAGGGCTAATTTGGCTTAATAATCCATTTAGTTTATTTTTTCATCTATATTTAAAAAAATTGCATTTGTTACTTTTGCATTAGCTTTTGGTAAATTATTAGTACGTCTCAAATTTAGTTTTGAACATAATTTTTACTTTCTAGATTTCTCTCGTCAAGACGAACCAATAAAAATAATCCTCTAAAAATTTTCAAAAAAAAAAAAACTAGCAAATCAAAAAAAATGACTAAAGGAAAAAATAATCCTCTAAGATTATTAAGTCAAAATAGGCCTTAGCGTAAGCAGACTATGTAAATTATTCTTGAGTGATTTATTTTAAATTGATAGTAACAAAAATTAATTTTTATTAATGGAGTTCATTATAATTAGGGTGGACAACCAGTAATTTCATGTTATTTTCGGGTTATGTATCAAAATCTTATTTATGAAATCCCACAACATTTTTTAACTCATCAAATCTTTCGTGTCATGTTCAGGTCGTGTCATTTTCGGATCGTGTTGTCATGTCAAAAAGTTATACTCTTCGCTAAATTTTTATTTTTTTTAGTTGACAGTTCATCAAACTAATGTCCAATGTATAAAATTACCCATAAAAATGTTTATTTTTAGCATTATATTATTTTTTGTGTTAGGCATGCCCACCCCTAATTATACTTATTCATCTCCCCCTTGGGCGGTTGCAATAGGCTTTAGAGTTCACATACCCTTCTGGGATAAAAAACTGCACTAGTTTCTTATCGGTCAAAGATCGTTCGCAGATTCGAACCATTGAAAACACAATCCAACAGCTGAGATCATGGTCTACATTTTAGCCAAAATCTAGGATCTCTTACAGGATTCGGACTGTGTGTATATATATATAATAAGCATGCTTGTTAAGTTTTACCCCAAAGTAAACATTTTTTATTGTATATCGTATTTTGTATGCAAAATATTTTGTTATGCATTTTTTGTTACTGCTGACCTAAAATTATATAACCGCCCCTAGTCTCCCAAATTCAGAGACCCTATTGTCTCCTAGAGCACAACTGGAGTATCCCCTAAACAAATATAAAAAAAGGGAACAAACTCAAAAAATTTAAAAATTGAACTCTCTACTCATGATTATGCTTCCCTTGCTCAATTCATTATCAATACTAAAAGCAAATTGCTTCCCCCCACCCCCTTCCTGACACCGGACTCCGAATCCCTATAGTGCTTTAAAAAAACTGCAACTTGCAGCCCCATCTAAACGGTGCTGTGTTGGGCGGATATTACTGTATTACACCGCAAGCCCTCTCTACTCTTTGTCAGACTCTCTCTCTCTCTCTCTCTCTCTCTCTCTCTCTCTCTCTCTCTCTCTCTCTCTCTCTCTCTCTCCCATTTTGTCCTCTTTCTTGTTTTCTTCTCCAAGAGCTAAAAGTATTGTGATGGAGTACTCCAAACTACTAAAAATCTATAATTTTCAATCAATTTTGGTCATCTAGCAAATTTTTTTTACTTAGACGACTTCAATTCTAAATCAGATATGGACAAAATGCTCCCAACTAAGAACTTTAATTTGAAAAGGAAACAATTTATAAAAACTAGTAATTTTGGAAGAAGAGAGATGTAACGCCTCGAATTTTGAAAACGTTAAATGGGAAATTTCATTGAAAATCTTAATAGAGTCTAGCTCATTATTACATCATAACTCCCATGGGAGTACTTTTATTACACAAGGGAAGGGAAACTAAGGTTCCTAACTATAGCTCTGCCTGCTCTTCCATCCTAGCCAGCTCTTCAGCTCCAAAAGCCTCCAAGGTATGCAGCTCACCTTGTTGATCTACCAAGTCTGACACATTATACCAGCGTCGCCACCGATATAATATGTCAAGGTCACCAAAGGTAACACCGTGAACTACAAAAGCTCAATAGAATAACTCATACCCACTAACCCTTAACTTACAAACAATAGATCACAAATTTAATGATTTCCACATAATTCATGCATATTTGACAAAACAGTTAACAATGACACATCCACATTCATTATCCAAACTAACGTAGGTGTCCTTGATTTCCTGAGTTTCTCCTACACGACATTTCGTAAACCGTGTCACTATTTTTCACCTTTCATTTACCAAATCAACATTTCCAAAATCCGTTTTTAACACACCCAACCTCGGTTCCGCCGTTTCGGTCTCCCGAGTATCCTCACAATGGTTCCACCGCACCGGGTTCTTATTGGCACACAAAAACATTGAATTTGGCATTGGCTCCTCTCCATGGATAACCAATCCACAATTCAAAACCCTCGATTCCGCTGCTCCAGGTTCCCGAGTATCCTCACAATGGTTCCGCCACTCCGGGTTCCCATTGGCACACAAAAACATTGAATTTGGCATTGGCTCCTCTCCACGAATAACCAATCCACAATTCAAAACCCTCGGTTTCGCCAATCCGGGTTTCCGAGTATCCTCATAATGGTTCCACAGCTCTGGGTTCCCATGTGAGTTTTCGAAAATCATTAAATCAATTGTGTTGGCTCCTCTCCGCAGATAACCAAACCACAATTCATCCCTCGGTTCCGTCGCTCCGGATTCCCGAGTATACCACAATGGTTCCGCCGCTCCGGGTTCCCATTGGTTTTTCCAAAATACTTTACACACGCACTCCTCACAATGGGCTATCAACTCCGGCCACATTGCAGTTTCCAAAATATTTCTCTTTTGCAAATCACATCATTCCATTAACCACACCCTAGGTATCATGTTTCTACTTTCTCAATTTTTGTGTCTCGTTTTCATGCAACGACTCCGCGGTAGGACTTTTCACATACATAATCATAATCATTTATTGTAATCTTGAAACTAAACTAGTAAGATCATCCAACTCTATAATACTAATCGTGCTCAAATCCCAACTTAAAGCATAACGCCACATGTATGGACGCATTTGGAGTGAAAATCATTTATGTTTTACACTTTAACAAATAATACAAACAATTCACATATACATGCTCATACTTCCATTAGCAAAAATAAGTTTGTTGACTATCATGCATTCCAAACATTATAAGTGACAGATAACCTTATCTACTTAGAGAAAAATGGTTAAGGATATTCTATTTTATGCCTTGAACTAGAGAGTAAAGACATTCTACTTTCCAACATACAATTCTACACTATACGTGGGGTTAGTGGACAAGGGACTCTACCTTTCTTCTTGGCGGTAGTGACGACTACGGAATGTAAGTTGACGATTGGGCGGAGTAACTTCCTACGGTGAACTTCCGGTAGCTTCGAAAGAGAAAGATTTCTCTCGAAACTTCTTCGTGACTAAAACTACTAAACTTTATGGATCGAAAGAGGGGTTTAGGTTGAGTTTCTTGAAGAACACAAGAAGAACTCAAGAACAATCAAGAACAAGGAAGAACAAAGTAAGAATACAAGGATTTTCTAGAGAGAAGTTGGAGGATTTGAAGGTGTGAGTTGAATGGTGAATGGGGGGTGCTATCTATAGCAAGAACTTGGCTCCCTCTCCTCCCCCTTTGGCCGGCCCCTCTCTCTCTCTCTCTCTCTCTCTCTCTCTCTCTCATTTCCCATGGATTTTGCTCCATTGTTTGGTCAAATCAAGCCCTCCAATCAAGTCATAGCCTTCCCTCACTTGTCAATACAATATTAGGCAAAATCCTAGGTTATTATGAAGGGTTTATGGCTTGTCTTGTCCTAGAAAGAGTTTACTTGTAAGGAAGAACAAAATCATGGGCTAGGTTTATGACTAAAGTAGCCTAGAATGGGTTGGCATGGTCATAAATAGACTTAAGGCTAATGGGGTAGCTTGGAGTGCATAACACACAAGCACACGCCTCACTCTTCTCTCTCTCTCTCTCTCTCTCTCTCTCTCTCTCTCTCTCTCTCTCTCGTACCATGCTATATATGTATATATATATAACCATATATGTGTACTTAGAGAATCTAGGAAAGTAACTTTTGTGGGTAATTTTAGGGTTAGGGCTATAAGTCTTAGGTTAACATGCATGACAAGGCTAAGATTGCTTCTTTTGGAAGCAAAATGATGGCTCCCATTTGTCTTGTCAAATCTTTGTATTCTTTGGCATGTCTAGCTTCCATTATCCAAGGGATAAAGATTTTTCTAACATTTATTAACCAATGGGTAGAGAAATAAAGGTGATAGGTATGGGCTTTGAATGACTAGTCATGGGGTATAATGATTACCTTTAATGGCCTAATGGTTCAATTAGGGTTGGGAAGGGTTCACATGGCTCAAAGATAGTCAAAAAGGTTCATATAGGGTTAGAAAATTGTAACTAGGTAATTAGGTAGTTTGGTTTCTCCAACTAGTTGGTTGAAAACTAATTCTACTTGTCATGTAGGACTTCTAGTCAAGAAATAAAATTTAAAGGGCTTAAATCTAATTATTACAGATTATAGGGATTAAAAAGGAATATTTTTTAAAAGTAATTTCCAAGTAATTAAGAAAAATTCAAATATTTAACGAAATTTTTATTTACTGAAAATCAGGATTGTTACAAGAGATAACCAAGTAACCAACCCTTTATCTATGGAGTTTTGTATTCTGGTTCAAAATCTCTAGCAAACTAGTGTGAATCACAATAACAGTTAGAAAAAACCGAATCAATTTCATCAAAGCTTTACTCAATTGTTGTTGTTCTTCTTTGGGTATTACCATTAATTATAATTGCTCATGTATATCTTTTAGAAAGGGTGAAATGGAGAAAGAAAATTTGCAGAAGAAATTAAAGAAGAGGATGAAGGGTGGGTTTGGATTGAAAAGTTAATTTATTTTATTTTTATTTGAATTTTTTTGCATTTGTTAATTTTGCGTCAAACTTTTGTGATTTATAATAAGTCAAAAAGACATTACGAATTTTATACTTTTTGAATTTTTTGCATTTTTTAATTTTGCGTCAAACTTTTGGATTGAAAAGAAAAAATTTTGATCGAAACTAACAATTTTTTGAATAAAGACAAAAATAAGTCAAAAAGACATCTTTTTAAACTTATTTTTGTTTTTTTTTAAATATTGATTTCGATCAAAATTTTATACTTTTTCGATTCTTTTCGCCAATACGAATTAATAAAAGTCACAAAAATTTGATGCAAAATAAACAAATGTAATATTTTTTTGAATAAAAATAAAAATAAATTAGTATTTGTAGAGAGAGAGAGAGAGAGAGAGTGAGTGAGTATGTGCATGTCTGAAAATACCCCCGCCAACAATACCCCCAACCCCATTTTCTCTTATTTTTTCTTTATTTATTTAATAATTTTTATATATTTTTTCTTTTTTATTTATTTAATATTATTTAAGTGCTTCGATTTTCAATCTAGTTGTATCGGTGCAAAGATCTTATTTTTAAATTTTTTTCAACCTAAATAGTCATAATGAAATTTTCGCTCTAAGACCTTTCAACGATGACCTAAATCTCCTTATTTAGTTTCAAGTCTCTCTTAGGGTGCTCATTGAAATGTGTTAGAGTCAAAAATTTATTACGACCATTTAGGATGAAATGATAATAAAAATAAGATCTCTGCACCAGTTCAAACAGATTGAAAATTGAAACACTTAATTTTTAATCATATTTAAAAAAAAGAAAAGAAGGGAGAGGCTGTTTTGGGGTATGTTGGAGATGAGAGAGAGTGCTTTATAATTTTACTTAATTTTTTAACTATATTTTTTAATATATAAACGGTGTAAAAAAATAAGAGTTCCAAATCCGTTTGAACTAGTGTAAAAATTTTATTTTTCTGATCATTTCATCTTAAATGGTCATAATAGATTTTCAGCTCTAAGACATTTCAATGGGCATCTTAAAAGAGCCTTGAAACTAAATAAAGAGTCTAAGGATGCTCGTTGAAAGGTCTTAGAGCTAAAAATTTATTACGACCATTTAGAATAAAATAATAAAAAATATAAGATCTTCGCACCGGTTCAACGAGACTGAAAATTGAAATACTTAATTTTTAATCATATTTTTAAACAAAAAAAAGAAAAGAAAAGAAGGGAGAGGCTGTTTTGCGGGGATTCCGGGATCCAGCGGCTCGGGCCACACTGCTGGAACTGCAGGGCGCCAAAACTATGTCGTATTGGTGCCAAAGAGGATGCCACCAAAGCCAAGTAATAAACCAACCTTAGTGCCGAAAAAAAATTAAGTGTTTCAATTTCAATCCGTTTGAATCGGTGGGAAGATTTTATTTTTCTGATCATTTTATTATAAAGGGTCATAATTAAAATTTTGACTATAGGGCTCTCGTTGATTAGCCCTAAGAAAATTGTAGAATCAAATATCTCTTAGGGCTAATTAACGAGAGCCATAGAGTCAAAATTTAATTATGACCCTTTATAATAAAATGATCAGAAAAATAAAATCTTTTCACTGGTTCAAACAGATTGAAATTTGGAACACTTAATTTTTTAACCTCTTTAGATAGTTTATATATTAAAAAATATGGTTAAAAAATTAAGTGTTTCAAATTTCAATCTGTTTGAATCGGTGGGAAGATTTTATTTTTCTAATCATTTTATCCTAAATGGTCATAATTAAATTTTGACTCTAGGGCTCTCGTTGATTAGCCCTAAAAGATATTTGATTCTACGACTTTTTTAGGGTTAATCAACGAGAGCCCTAGAGTCAAAATTTAATTATGACCTTTTAGAATAAAATGATCAAAAAAATGAAATCTTTCCACCGATTCAAATGGATTGAAATTTGGAACACTTAATTTTTTAATCATATTTTTTAATATATAAATTGTCTAAAGAGGTTAAAAAATTAAATATTCCAAATTTCAATCCGTTTGAACCGGTGAAAAGATTTTAGTTTTCTAATCATTTTATCTTAAATGGTCAGAATTAAATTTTGACTCTATGACTCTCGTTGATTAGCCCTAAGAGATATTTGATTCTACGACTTTCTTAGGGCTAATCAACGAGAGTCTTAGAGTCAAAATTTAATTATGACCCGTTATAATAAAATGATCAGAAAAATAAAATCTTCCCACCGATTCGAACGGATTGAAATTTTGAAACATATAATTTTTTTTCTCAGCACTAAGGTTGGTTTATTACTTGGCTTTGGTGGCATCCCCATTTGGCGCCAAAACGATGTAGTTTTGGCATCCTACAGTTCCAGCAGTGCGGCCCGAGCCGCTGGATCCCCGAATCCGTTTTGGGGTATGTAGGAGAGGAGAGAGAGCGCTTTATAATTTTACTTAATTTTTTACTATATTTTTTAATATATAAAGAGTGTAAAAAAATAAGTGTTCCAATTTTCAATTTGTTTGAATCAATGTAAAGATTTTATTTTTCTGATTATTTTATCTTAAATAGTCATAATAGATTTTCAGCTCTAAGACATTTCAATGGGCGCCTTAAGAGAGCCTTGAAATTAAATAAAGAGTCTTAGGATGTTCATTGAAAGGTCTTAGAGCAAAAAATTCATTATGACTATTTAAAATAAAATAATAAAAAATATAAGATATTCGCACCGATTCAACGAGATTGAAAATTGAAAAACTTAATTTTTAATTATATTTTTAAATAATAAAAAAAGTGAGAGGCAATTTTGGGATACATAGGAGAGGAGAGAGAGCTTTATAATTTCACGTCAGAAGAAATTGGGAACAACAGAAGGGTTAAAAATGTCTTTTTTGCTAACAAAATAAAAAGTGTAACTGCATGCACTGACATTGAATTGATTATCACAGTAAAAGGTTGCTAGCGGGTGTACCGTACTAACCTCAGCCTACCCTGCGGATGTTAGCATTTGCCCAATACTTCTAATATTAAACCACTCGTATACCATTGCCTGTTATGCATTCATGATTTTAAATTTCCAATGGTCCTTATATATCTCTACATAGTATATTAATAATTTCCAATAGTCCAATAGTAGTATTATAAGGGGTGTTTCAGTTAACCCTTTTTTTTTAATTTTTTTTTTAAATTTTAATCTTAAATATAATAAAAATAAAAATTAATTTTTAATTTCTTTTACATCGTATAAAAGATCATAATGAAATTTATTAAATAAGATCTATATCGATAAAAAAATTATTTATATAAATACATAATTTTTAAATTTAAAATTACTTTATTTTTTTAAAAATACATTTTTGAGAAATCGGAACACCCCACTAATTTCGTTGACAGATTCAGACAGCCATGCTGGGTTGACTTTTCCCTCGTTTTACTAGCCAAGGCCACTGCACAGATCGGATTTCCGGACACAATAACAAACACAATCAAAATCCAAAACCCACCCAGTTGGATTAACCTTTGAGTTTACACCAATCCATACATAAATTTTGGTAATTTGATACGTACGTTTTGGTGGGTCTTTATCCAATTTGGAAGGTATTGTTGGTGTTGGTGTTGGTGTTGCTCAAATGGTAGCCAGAATTTGAGGAATCTGGGAGAACCCATTTGGGAGGAGGAAGAGAAAATGGGCTGGAAGAGTCGGTTGCAGGAGATAGCTAGCTCCAAGCCGCTGTTTCTGACGATCTACGCCACCGTCATCATCGGAATTTTGTTCTCCTTCGTGTATGTCTTCTCCGCCGTTTACTCCGGCAACTCCTCCTCTGCTCCCTCCTCCTGGTGGCCCCCTCAATCTTCTTCCGGTAATTCCACCTCTCTCTCTCTCTCTCTCTCTCTCTCTCTCTCTCTCTCTGCATCGATATATAATGTATACCTATACTGTTGGTATGTTTCTGCTGATTTGTTTTTCTCATTGTTGTTGTCTTGTACATTACTGGCGTTGACATTTGATTCAGTGTTGTGTATGTCCCTTTGCTGCTTTGATTCAAAATTGGAACTTTTTTTTTCCGTTCCAGGACTTACCCATGCTTAATACTCGAAGTTGAGTAAAAACTTCATTGAGCAAACTCAAATCTAACCATAAATTTGAGTTAAACCTTCATTAAGGGCATACATGTAAATTCGAGAGGGAGGAATTCATCGGCTTGGGTTAAAATTTGAGTAAAACTCAATTTATTGTTGGTTTGAGTCAAGGAGTGGTGCGGGTTTTAAGTGGTTTCTATTCGGTTTGGATGTGAGTAAGAACCAGGTTAGGGCTGGAGGTGCTCTACTGTTTTGAATTTGATCTGTTACATTGGATTCTCTGATACATGGGATGCAGTGTGAAAACGTTACTTGTTTTAATTTGGAGATTAAGTTGCTGGTGTGAAAAAAACGAAGCTCTCTTGTTTGGTAGGGCGGGGGATGAATTCTTACACGAATTGATACATAGGTGGATAAAAGCGCTTGAGCTAACTAACTAGAACTAGCAAGGGAATGCAAATGGAAACCTATTAACGCCAAAATGACACCAGAGCTATCTCGTCAACAGAACTTTCAAAACCTGTGACGAGTGTTTTGCTCCAAGCAAAGCTACCTATCAACAGCTTCCATATCATTCCCCAGAACCAATTCTGGTTCTAATATCGTTCTCACATTTTGAGATGACATTACAATGCATTATGCTCTGTGTTCAAAAGCCTTCCTCGGCTGCTTATATGTAATTTGTGGATTATTAAGCTTTGAGATTAATAAATTGATTTCATTATCTTTACAGTTGCATGATTGCTGTCGGAAGTACTACTGTTGATTATTTACAACAACAAAAAAAAGTATTAATGCTGACGTTGATTTCTTTATCATTAGCAACAGAACAGTATATTGACGTACTATCTTCCCACAAGTTACTATTACAGCTGTAATCTGAAAATGCTAAATTTGCTTGTGCTCTCGCCACAACCACAATTGGCTTGGGATGTCTATTACTGTGCCGGCCTAAACGAATTGGGTACTTGTAACTATGGTTGCAAGAGATTATTTAATGAGATCTGAACTGCTCTAGCGGTTGCCTTCCACATTCTGTTGCTATATTGATTGGGTAAAGACCCTCATATTTTCAAGTTCACTTTCTACCAAGTGGATCTAGTGGTTGAACTTTCTTTTCTATTGGCATTTTTGGATAACTGTTTATTAATTTAATCTGCACTTCTTTCTTCCTTTCTCAATGTCTTCATGTTGCATGACATCTTCTTGGCATAATGTTCCAAACTTCCAAGGCATAATGCATATTGTTTCTTGTTGGGATGAGAATATTCTAAGTTGCTACACTAAGCATACAGTTTGCTTTTTCCTCTCTTGTTACCTTTCATTTCCCTATTAATATTTCTCTTTTACTTATATGTGAGTCATATTCATATGTAGACTCTCCATCCACTGCTCAACAGCCAACTGTGGGTGAAGCGCTGCCACCTGCACAACAGGCTCAAAGCAAATGGATGAAACCTATTTGGGAAGTTCCTCCTTCTGGTTCAAAAATGCCACCTCTGAAGACCTTTCAGTTGACAAAAGAACTGGTTCAGCAAAGGGTGAGAGATAACGTTGTCGTAGTGACATTTGGTAACTATGCCTTCATGGACTTTATCCTGACATGGGTCAAACACCTGACAGATATTGGCGTAGACAATCTTCTTGTCGGTAAGTTATAATTTGGGGGGTCTATGCATGTGGAATGGAAACTTAAGGATCTGAACTTTTTTCCCAAAGAAACAGTTGCTGTGTTATGTATATGTGTCTAATGAAATTTATATGCTGTTCTAGGTGCAATGGACACTAAACTGTTAGAGGCTTTGTACTGGAAAGGAATTCCAGTTTTTGACATGGGTAGCCATATGAGCACTATAGATGTTGGATGGGGCTCTCCAACATTTCACAAAATGGGGAGAGAAAAAGTTATGCTAATAGATTCTGTTCTACCATTTGGCTATGAACTCTTGATGTGTGATACAGACATGGTCTGGTTAAAGGTATCCTTTATGGTTGTTTTCTTAATTGTCGTTGTTAGCATTCTCAACATACATCCACCTTTTCTCTGAGTAAAGGACTTATCTGCAATCATACATGTTTCGCTGATTTTGTGCCAGATAGCTAGATACAAGTAGTTGGCCCTTTGGCCATTGTTGACTTAACATGGTATTAGAACTACGGTTTTTGAGAGGTCTTGGACTCGCGTCTCTACATCTGCATTGTTTCTCATTTCAATTCTTGTTCTTTGTTTGCATTCTGCATCTTTATGGCCATTGATGTTTGCATCTCCACTTGCAAGACGGGTTTGCACCAGAAGTTGTTGGATAGCACTTGAAGCTTTTTGTTCTCTCACTGGTCTGTTGTTAACATGGGGGAAAAAAGTTAGAAACTAAAATTTTCTTTTGTTTTAATTTCTTTCTTACATATTGTTGTTCATATGCTGCTCTTTCTTGTGTTGGTTTCCTCAGGGTTCTTGGTACCATATTTGTTCTCTGGCAGCTTATTTAAGAAAATGTGAAAAAAAGGACATAAACGATGCTTCCTTTCTGCTTTTTTTTTTTTTTTGGTACAATGCAAATAGCTTCCTTTCTGCTATTGTATGTAAAATTTGGTTGCCATTCTGCTATAGTATGTAAAATTTGGTTGCTAATCGGCTGAAAAGATTGTTTCCTGTTGCATAATGAAGATCCTGAGTAGTGTGTGATGTCAACATTCATACTCTGTAACATGTATTGAAAAATAAGTCCTACGAAAAGTATATCCTACTTTGTTTACTCTACTCTTTGGTCTTCCTCGCATTTTTTCCTATATTTTGCCCAACACTTGCCGTTCACCGCCCCTCCACCTCAGAAATACGTTGTTGGTTATATTTCTAATCTAGTCCTTATGGAGCATGAGTTTATGCAGTTGATTTAAATTCATGCCTTCTCAATTGTCGTTTTTCTAATCATACATTATTTGGACCATTTATTATCTTCCTGGAGCAGAACCCCCTTCCCTATCTATCACGATTTCCTGAAGCAGATGTGTTAACTTCAACAGATTCAGTTGTTCCAACGGTTGCTGATGACAGGTTGGACGTCTGGCAACAAGGTGAAGACTATTCATTTCTGTTCTGTTTTTTATTTCTCCATTAACAATTGTTACTCGTCGACTTTTTCTAGCCATGCATTGTACTGTAGTTGTTATCCAATACGCAATTTGCAGTTGGTGAAATCTTACTTGTGTGATACTCCAGGTAGCATTACTTTTCAGCAACTTGTTCCTTAATGAAACTTTTCTTTCACTTTGGGCAGTTGGTGGGGCATTCAATATAGGAATTTTCCACTGGAGGCCGACAGAT
This sequence comes from Rhododendron ovatum, assembly GCA_019656835.1. Classification (NCBI taxonomy): domain Eukaryota; kingdom Viridiplantae; phylum Streptophyta; class Magnoliopsida; order Ericales; family Ericaceae; genus Rhododendron; species Rhododendron ovatum. The sequence goes on from CM033802.1 coordinate 24,099,973, forward strand.
TCTGCAAAAAAATTGGCAAAAGAATGGAAAGAACTGCTTCTTGCTGATGACAAAATATGGGATCAAAATGGTTTTAATGAACTTGTACACAGGCAATTGGGGCCATCTGTAGATGACGATACTGGACTTGTATATGCTTATGATGGCAGCCTCAAGTTAGGGCTTCTGCCAGCAAGTTTATTTTGCAGTGGGCATACTTATTTTGTCCAGGTACGACCATTAAGATGGTTTTTAGATATTTGCTTCATGGCCGCCCCTCGTCGTTCCTTTTCTCTTATTCTGTGTATGTACAAGAACTCTGTTGCCTTACCTGATAACCTCATTTTGATGATATGTTATGCTCTGTCAAGTTGTCAACTTTGGGAATGTCTTGCTTGGATCTGAACATTTAGTAGAATAAATACTGTACAGATTTCAGAGCATTTCTTAATCCCTTGTGTTGTGCTTGTAGGCAATGTATCAACAACTCAGATTGGAGCCATATGCCGTGCATACCACATTCCAATTTGCAGGAACTGAAGGAAAGCGTCATCGACTACGTGAAGGCATGGTATTTTATGACCCACCGGAATATTATGACTCACCAGGTAAGTGTTGCATAATATGTTTGTGCATATTTAGCCTTTTGAATTTTCCTTTCGCAAATTGATTGCCTTGTTGCCTTTATAATCTGCAAACTGTTATTTGCATTATATGCCTCATCTATAGGGCCTTCATTTGGAAGTATAGCTTTTGGCCTTAGATCTCACCATTGATGACTATTTCCCCAATACTAAAATGGAGTGTTTTCAATGGGAATAGGGTTAATGGCTTATGGTCTGTATATAGGGGGTGAAAGTAGAGGGAGCTGGGATGTTGTCTTCTGTTTATCTGGAAGTACAGTAACAGAGACCCTGTTTAGGGTGATTGAAGAGGTGGGTAGAACAAGATTTAATCAATTGCCTCAAAGGCTAGGAACTGTGAGTTATCTTGTTATTGAAGAAGTAAACGCTTAGGAAATGACTTACCTGCAGAAGACATATAGAAGGTAGAACTCCCCTCTCAGGCTATTTTTCCCATCTGGAGGGCAGCTTAGTGCAATGGAAAGCAGAAAGCTCCTTCCAAAGTGGCGTTGGAGGCAGGGTAATCGAGTGGATATCGTATTTATTGTTGGTTGTCACAAGAGGTGGAATATGGTGTTGACTATGTTTGGGATGTTGTTGGTATTCCAAAGAACAGCAGAATTGTTTCCTAAGTGAGTAATATTTAGATGAAGGCAAAAGTATAAACTTCATTCACTTTACCAGTCAACTTCAAGTTTCAACAATACTTCTGCAATTTATTTTTCGTGTCTCTTATGCAGGAGGTTTCTTGACGTTTAAGCCATCAATTCCGAAGAGTTTGTTACTGGACGGGGAGCATAATGTTGCGTCACATTTTTCACTTGTTAATTACCAAGTATGCATGTATTAACCTAATCCTCTGGCTTCTGTTACAATTTTGATTCTACTGTGTTTGCAGTTCCTTAATTTATCCATACATGTTTTTCTCAGATAAAGCAAATAAGGACAGCTCTTGCTATTGCATCTTTGCTGAATCGCATTCTGGTAAGAAGTGTTAAAAACATTCTACATTTTGTATACTTGTGGTCGTTTTCGCCTGGGAGATCTCTGCTTTTATGGAGACAAACCAGAACATTCATGCCATTTTTTCACTGTTTTTATGAGTAGCAGTGTTGTGTGATTATTTTATCCTATCTATTAGCATGTTGGCTTGGTAAACCTGTGCTATAATAAATCAACAAAAAGACCACTTTTGGCATATTAATTCCTGAAGATTTTGTGGCAAGACTTGGTTCTTGGTGGGCCTGAACATGGTAGGATGCAAAAATGATGTTTGTCTCATTTTGGTTATTGTTGTCATACTTTATTGTTTGTCAGTACCTTCCTATCAACTTACTTTTAGGAAGGGAGTCACATTGTTAGTTCAAATATTTAACTAAGGATACGACTATTTGACAAGTTTTAACTAACTAGGAAATAATTACTTGACAGCACAATACATGGGAGTGCAATTTTGAATATGATTCTTTTCTCTTGGTCTTTAGTAACGAAGAGGGTTGAAAGTTTTCCTACATGCCTTTACATGTATATTTGATAAGTATTTGACTTGGGTACTCAAACTTTAGGAAGGCTACTACCATCAATCCAAGGTGCTTAGTGGTGAAAAAAACTGACAAAACCAAACCAACCGAAAAAACTGGCTGAAAAAACTGGATTGGTTTCGTTTTCCTGAGCTTTTTGTCCGGTTTGGTTTTGGATTTTGGAAAAAAAAAAAACTGAAACCGGTTTGGTTTTGGTCTAAGTAAAATGAAAGAATTTGAACCAAACCGAAACAGATACCACCTTACTCAGCAAACTTATAACACCCGTTTCCCTGACCCAATTCTGTCTTTTTTAAAGGTTTGGTGGATTTAGGATATATAAAAATTGTGTCTAAGCATTAGTTTAGGGCTTTTTCATGCCATTTTATGTTTTCTAGTTGTTGTTGGGCTTTTGCTTTTGTTGTTCTGGTATCAGGTATGTTGGTAAATTTGCTTCTTGACTGAGTATGTTTGTTTCATGTAGCTTTGTATTGGTCAAAAATCGAATAAACCACGTAAACCAGACCAAACCATATAAACCAAACTGGACAAAACCAAAGTTGTTTGGAGCGGTTTCAGTTTTGAATTCTCAAAACCGAATAAACTGGTATAGTTGTAAAATTAGTCAAGAACCTGACCAAACCAAACCAATTTTGCCCCTAAATGTACTGGGAAGGGTACAAAACCAAATTTAGACTTTCACTCGTCAAGTGGCTGCCTTAAAATGGCTAAAATTTGTGACTGTGGCCTGATAATTTCCGTTACACTGTGGATGCTGGTTAATTTCTCAAGTACAACATGCAACATTGTAATACCAGTATTGACTTTTGACAATGCATATTCTTCTGTGATGCAAGAGGTATTCTGTATGTGAAATAGCCTACAAACTCCTTTATATACTTATATTGGCTAGTTTCATATGCTATACCCTTTTCAGGTCATCAATAAGATTTTTTCTTACAACTGAGTTTCTTCTCAACAAGATATAGTAGTTTCATACGACTAGAAGATATGTGTCATATAGAATGTTATTTCATTAACCAAATGAACTATACTGGGTGCAGTTGCTGCTATGAAGCCTGTATTTTGATCTCTGTCCCCTTTATTTGTGGTTTTAGGTCATGCCTCCCCTATGGTGCAGGTTGGATAGATTATGGTTTGGACATCCTGGAGTTCTGGCGGGTTCTATGACGAGACAACCTTTTCTCTGCCCTTTGGATCATGTGTTTGAGGTACTGCTTTGTCTAATTATAAAATCAGGGGATGAAGCTATAGAGCCACTGTTCAAGTTTGTTTTTGTGTTTGCCATTCCCATTACCAGAAGTTAGCCAGTGGCTTAACAAGTAAGGCTAGTATATTCTAATATACGACCATGCCTCCTCCTTATTAAGGCAAACATAAATTTGTCGCATTGTTCAAAGCAGTCTCATTTGATAGGCTTGACCGGTGATGACAGTTGGATCAGTAGGGGGAAGTGTTCCGCGCATCATGGTTATGGCATTTTGTTCCTTGATCATTTTTTTTGAACTAATTTTTTTTTGCACATAATGGGTATGGATGCTTCAATACTATGATCTAGAAAATATATGACCTTCAAAGACCGTTTGTGCTTGTGTGACTATTGGAGGTTCAACATGATAACCAGTGCATTATGAAATCTTTCTTGGTCTTCATTTGTTCTTCTTCTTTCTAATCACATTTAGCGGGAAAATTGATTCAAGTATTTGTTCTGCTTGTTGGGTTTGTTAATGCTTAGGAAAAATGCAACATGCTTTTGACAATCTTGTCCCTTTTTACCCCATCTAACATTTTCATTGGCTGATTACGTTTCATGTAGACTGCAAACTTGTCTCAGAATAGAAACATAGAAAGGCATTAATTCGACCAAGCATTTGCGATTAGCTTGGAAACTTTAGCATTGACATCTCTTGTCTACCTTCACGCATACACCTAAAGAAAATGCAGTAGCTTTGCTATGGTGTGGAGATATGTCTGAACAGTACTCTAGAGAAACTAATCTAGAAAGCTTAATTCATGGAATCCTCGTGGTTTTTTAAAGAAACCTATCTTCGTCTAGTTTTGCTCATATTGCAGCATTTCCAGACCCATGAACCGGTTAATTGGCTGGTCCTTACTTGCAACTTGAGTTTGTTTTAAATTGAAGCATAGAGCTTGGAGTTCTAGCTGGCCCATTACAAATAGTTCGACAGAGTATTTTCTTCAAAAGCTACATATTTAGAACCTAGAGGGATCTGAAGGCCTCATGTTATCTTCTGTCATTTGCCTTTGACTCTCTGTTTGACAAGCTTCTTTTTTTGTTTCCCTCTCTCTCTATAATCAAAGTATGCTGAATGCAGGTGAATGTCATGTTGAAAGAACTGCCTAAGGGGGAATTTGGACCCGGGATCAATATACGGGAGTATTCTTTCCTCGACAATCCAGCAGTACCCAGACAGGCATGTCAGGATTGACTTCATATGGATGGATCAAGCTTTTTTTTGTTGTCCTTTCACTTAGCAGAAAATTTTTCTGTCTTGAGGTGTGTTTCAGGTCAAGGAGTCATGGCTCGATGTACAACTTTGTCAAGCCGGATCCCAAACTTGTCAGGTGTCAAACAGTACAAGCCGACCTGGGGTGCTTAAATTACCCAAAGTCAGCAATGAAGAAACGGTATTACAGATTCCTATATAAGCCTCATCCTGCCTTATCTTCTTCTATATATCCCGATTACTCATAAAGCTGAATAGGCTGTGTCCATCTCTTTCAAACATCATACAGATTGAGTTTACTGGTTTGTTGTTACAGTTGAAAACGGCCTTCTCCTCATTCAAGGATGTCAAAGTCATTCAATTCTCGTCAATGCAGGACGCCTTCCTAGGATTCACTGACAAGGCAAGTGTTGATTTGCAAATTGTTTTCTAGTTTATTTTAAAATACTCTTTTTCTTTCATGCTTAATCATGTGGTGACATATACATGAATGTATGATCAGAAAAGGGAGGAGAAGTTCAGGAATCGCATGAAGAGATACGTAGGTATATGGTGTTGTGTGGAAAATCACACTCCCGGCCACATATATTACGACATGTATTGGGATGAGAAACCTGATTGGAAACCAACTCCTCCCCAAACTCGCGAAGATGATCATCCGCCCTGGTGAGACCTTTCGCTTTTTCTGTTTGCCGTTTTACATGCGAAGCAGTGGAGGCACGCCGGAGGGGCAAAATTTCTGAAGCTGCTCTTTGCTAAACCCACAATGTGAAAACCAACAGAGCTGTACCCATAGTCACAGATGAGTGTATTTGAAATCTCTAGGCATGACTGTATGATGTAACTTTGAAAAATGGAGTTGTAGTTCTTGTATACCAGTAGTAGAGCAATTTTGTTGTTTTTATATACATTTGAAATGCAAATTGACCAGAGGGAAAAAAAAATTCGTCTCAAGGTGAAAGGAATAAATTTGCTCTCTTTAAATTTCTACTGCAGGTTATGTTCATTATTGATAAAGTAATTCTTATCAAAGAACACCACCAAAGACAAAGGCCAAGGGGATAACCTTCCCAATCTATACAAACAGATTAATTAAAGAAACAAATCGTTAAAGCGTTCAACTCCAAACCAATTAATAATGAGTGGAGAGGCTGTTCGCAAAATTATTGTTCTATGGAAACCCTAGCTAGAAGAAGATGATGGCAGCTGTAAGGTTTCCACTAAACCCAATGAGTTGCTCCATGAAAGATTTTTATAGGGTTTGATGAACCCCTCAATTTCTCTATCTCGCTTAAGAAGTTTCAAATCTGGATGCAAAATATCCAAAAAGTGATTTGTGAAAAGATGTATTTGGAAGCGATGATATCACGTGTTTTTTGTGATATTTATTGATTCACTCTTATATTGGTAATATTTGCGGAATAATCATTTATTCACGAGTCCATCAAACTAAACATTCATATGCTTAAACATGGCTTGAATTGATAAACAAACAGTAAAATGTGATTAGCTTGGCTTATACTTTGTTTGAACGAGTTTAAACGAGTCAAAAGTCGAGCCGAGCTCAAGTTGCGTGGTTGGTTTAGCCGTCCCTCCCATATTCACATGTATCCGAAGGTTGAAATATTGAATACATGGACACGCAGTAAAAGGAAACAACCCAGAGTGCATGGGTACCTGGGCGGTTGAGCCCAAAATAACACAAGCTGTCAGGACTCCAATCACCACCTTCCTGAAAAGATCATCACTACCGTTCCATCGAATCCACCCTAATAGAAGTCCCCGTTTTTACAATTCCACCCACAAAAACCAACATGTCCTCTTACCCATCAAATCCTTTGTTTCTGTCCACAGATCTGATCATCTGTCTTTTCATTCTTCTGCCCATCTTTCGTTTGCCTTCCACCAGTTCGACATTTTGTCGCAAAGAGAACAAAGCTCTGAAAATAGGGGTTTTTTTGATGCGCTGGTTCTTGTTAAATTTGCCGCCATGAAACCCGACATTGTGACTGCGACAATAGTGCATCCCTTAGTCCTCAAGGTTGGTGTTCTTGCTCACTTACCCACTTCCACCTCTCTCCTTATGATCTACGCAAGAGCTGGAGATTTTGATGGCTCAGTTGCATTATTTAGGGAAATTATTTATAAAGATGTGGTACTTTGGAATGCCATGATAACCGCGTGCATTGAGAACAGGTTTTTTGGTGCTGCAATTGATTTCTTTGTGGAGATGATGAAGGGAGGAAGTGGGTTTGATTCCGGAACTCTTGTCATTGCCATTTCAGGCTTGACCCATACAAAAGAACTGAAACAAGGTCGGGTTTTGCATGGTTTGAGTGTGAAGGCAGGGATGCTCTCGGATTCTGTTTTGTGTAATGCTCTAGTGTTCATGTATGCACAATGCAGCGACTTGAGCTCTTCAGAGTCTATATTCGAAGAAATGCATTTTAGAGATCTTGTTTCTTGGAATTCAGTGATGACTGGTTGCCTTCATAATAACAATCCTGAGAAGTGTTTGCACTACTTGAAAAGGATGAACTCGTATGGAAAACAAGCTGATGGTGTGAGTCTCTCATGTGCAATTGCAGCATCTACTAGTTTGGGTGAGTTGGTTATCGGTCAAGTTATCCACGGATGGGGAATTAAATTTGGTTACGAGAAGAGCTTCCATATTTCAGTTGCCAATTCCCTGATTTCACTATATTCTCAATGTGGACAAATTGAGGCTGCAGAGGCTGTTTTTAGAGGAATTTTTCAGAAGGATGTTATTTCATGGAATTCAATGATTGATGGGTATGCCTCAAATGGAATGATTTTGGAAGCATTTGATCTTCTTCGTGAAATGCAGTTAAAAGGGTCAGTCCAACCCGATACAGTCACTGTAGTTGCCATAATTCCTCTTTGTGCTGAATTCACGTTATTGAGAGAAGGAAGATGTGTTCATGGATTCACAGTTCGTAGAAGCACGGGGTTGTTGGATTTGTCAGTGGTGAACTGTCTAATGGATTTGTACATGAAATGCAATAACCTTAAGGCAGCTGAGCAATTGTTCAATGCAATGGCATATACGGATTTGGTCTCATGGAATACAATGATATCTGGGTACTCCCTAAATGGACACTCTAGAGAAGCTCAATTTCTTTTCAAAGAACTGCTTCTCCTGTCTTCATATTGCAGCTTGTCAACTCTGCTGGCCATTCTTCCTTCTTGCCATTCCCATTCATCTCTCCAGTTTGGTAAATCAATCCACTGTTGGCAACTAAAATTGACATTTTCAAGCAATAATCTTGCAATCAATTCCTTGATTCACATGTATGTTAATTGCGGAGACTTGAAATCTTCTATGTTGTTGTTCTCGGCTATTTCTGCCACGGCGGATATTTCTTGTTGGAACACAATAATTGCAGGCTGCTTGCGGAATGGCCATTTCTGGAAAGCCTTAGAGAATTTCAACTTAATGAGGAGGGAATCCCATGTCAGTCACGATTCCATCACCATTTTTAATGTTATATCTGCAAGTGGAAATCTTGGGTTGGTGTTGGAAGGAAAATTACTTCACGGGCTTTCTTTTAAGACTTTGGAAGGTATGGACGTCTGCGTCCAAAATGCACTAATTGCCATGTATGGTAGATTTGGGGATATCGAAAGCGCAAAGTTGGTGTTTAACTTTTTCTCCAACCGCAATTTATGTTCTTGGAATTGCATGATCTCTGCTTTGTCCCAAAATAAGGATGGGAAAACAGCTTTAGAATGTTTTTCTACCCTTAGTTTTGAACCTAATGAAATAACCATTTCCAGTGTCCTTTCAGCCTGTACCCAACTAGGGCTGATGAGGCACGGGAAGCAGATTCACGCTTATGTTTTCAGGTTCGGATTTGAAAGGAATTCTTTCATTTCTGCTGCTCTTGTGGACATGTACAGCAATTGTGGAAGTTTAGACACGGCGACAGAAATATTTCAAAATTTACCTGAAAAATCAGTTGCGGCTTGGAATTCCATGATATCTGCGTTCGGGTTCCATAGCAACGGTCAAAAAGCAATTCAAGTTTTCCATGAAATGATCGAGTCTGGAACTAGTCCTTCTAAGAGCACATTCATAAACCTTTTATCGACTTGTAGCCATTTGGGGCTTGTTGATGAAGGTCAGTGGTATTACAACCATATGTTGGATGAATTTGGAGTAGAACCAGAAACTGAGCATCATGTTTGCATTGTTGACATGCTTGGTCGATCTGGACGGCTCAATGAGGCTTATGAGTTTATCGAGCGGATGGGAACGAAACCTGAGCCGGGGGTGTGGGGTGCCCTGTTAAGTGCTTGCAACTACCACGGGGATCTGGAGATGGGTAGAGAAGTTGCAGAAACTCTCTTTAGTTTGGAGCCTGAGAATGCTGGATACGTAGTATCCATGTTTAATATGTATGTTTCTGCTGGAAGATGGAGTGATGCTGCAGAATTGAGAAGAGTGATTCAGGAGAAAGGGCTAAAGAAACCGGTGGGTTACAGTCTTATCGATGTGGGTATTGGTTGATAAGTGTTGAGGATGTCAGAAAACTATTAATCATTTGTCAAACAATACATTCGTAAAGGTATTGCAAGTTTTTCTTTTTTCATCCTTTTCTTTTCTGTGAGTTAATTCAAAGAGCAAAAAAAAAAACCAGATATGGATTATTAATTCTGGAACTGATTTTCACCGAATTGATTTTGGCGATTGTTGTAAATTGTTAGTAAAAAACTCCCCTGTACATAAGATGTAAGGCATACTTCGATTGGTCTTTTTGGCCCGAGAAGGGTAACTGACGATGGGTTTTGCAAACTCTTTGGAGGAGAAACTGAATCAATTCTACATGCTCTCTGAGATTTTTATCTGCAAAAACCATTTGAAAGTGCTTGTTTACTATTACATATAGGCTATATGTCTGCTTGAAATCACCCTTTTACGAACGGATAGATCGAACCAAGTATGGTGATGAATAACTAAGGAATGACATTCATGTGCACTGTTTGAGTGTAGATGACTCCGGTGGAATAAACTGCTCCATGATCCTTCATATGATGCCAGAGGATTTTCCTTTTCGTCAATCTCCATAGCGCCAATAAAAAGGTTCAGTCTCCAATAAGTTATTCATAATTGGTCATCTAGATTTCATTCTTTTTTCCCCAATAGAAGAAGAGAAGAATTCGTCGGGGGTGGGAGGGGGTGGACAGCGGGTTTTGAATGCTGACAGGTTCGTGATGTTGCTGCAACCGCTGGGCTGCAAGGCTGGTACATAAACATCACAACTTGGGGGCCATTTTTCTCGCGAGATTTAAAGAAGAAGAATACTAGTTGCTGAATCTTTTGGAAATTCCTCGGAACTTCAGAAATCAAAGTTTCTTTGCAGAATGTTCTAGTCCAAAAATAGTGCGTTCATTCCATAGCTAGTTACAGTAAATATTGATTTTGTTGCAGATTAAACTAGCGTGGTATCTTGCTTTATGCACTCTATACATAATGAATTCCATGCTCGAATTTGATTTTCAAACAAAGTAGGAAAAGGTCATTTCAAAATGCTAATAAATGACAGTTTTTGTTTTTCTGATTCGTGTTTTTATCGATGTATTTTGATCCTCTCAATTTCTGCAATCTTGAACATAACATCTATGTTTGATAGCATTCAAACTGGGCTTCAACCGGTAGTGCCAGATCGTAGCATCCAGTTGAATTGCTTGACCAGTCTGGCGCATGGAATTTCAGATAGTCAATGGCGACTTATTGACAAAATGAGGCGCCCGCAATTTAGGAAATTTTTATTCGCTTTCTCATTGGAATATCCTGATCATGAGTAAGAGTATCAATTTAACGGGTCACAACCTCGACAGGCTGACAACCTCTCTCAATCGACGCCTTGACGGCATCCATCACCTGTTGTGTCTTTCTACTAATACTCACCCACTTCTTCTCGGGTTTCAATCCCTTTCGCTCAATCTCGCCAACCAAATTGGCAAACTCCTTGACCATTAAAGCCTCCTGAGGAAGATCGTTCGCAACAGTGTGCTCACTTAGTATCGGTAATCTAAACTGCAAACCGCTATAGTAAGTCGCACTAGTTTCCTGGAAAGGAACAGCAAAGTCGTAAATGTGCAAATTCCCCTTTGTTCCCAGAACAGATAGGTCCATAGTCAAGTTTGTGAGGAAAGAGCAATAGAACGTCGCGATTTTCCCATCTCTCCAACACAAACAGGAGCCACAAGATAGAATCACCCCGGCTTCATTAAACTCAGGCTCTCGCCAAGCTGTAACAGTTTCCGGCAGTTCATAGTCGGCAGCCCAAAGGATTGCCTGGATGCAATACCACCCTATGTCGCCTAAGGCACCGAGGGCATCCAAGTCAGGCTTTACTCGAATGTTGCTGTGAAGAAAATCACGGTCCGCTTCATACGTGAAGCAGCAGTGGATCTAGAATGGCACAAGCATATTCAACCTTAGATATCAGTTTCAACCATAGTCTTTAACAGGATTATGAATCAATTTTCTTTTTAACCATAGTGTTTTAACTGTTGAGTCCAAGAGTACCTACCGTCTTGAGTTGGCCGAAACGCTGGACGTCGGACAGAAGTGCTCTCATCTCATCGGTCCGAGGGTGATGCATCCACATGGTGGCATCCATGAATAGAACACCATTAGATTCGCACGCATCGAGAATCTCATCCAGCGCCGACAGGTTCAGAGCCGCCGGCTTCTCCAGCAGCACGTGCTTCCTCTTGTTCGCGGCCAAGACAGCCCACTGGACGTGCAGGGTCGTGGGAAGAGGCATGTACACGACGTCAACATCAGGGTCGTCAAGAAGCGCCTCATAGGTACCGTAGATTTTTCCCGAGAAACCGTTTTCTACCGCGAACCTTGATGCCTTGTCGAACGAACGACTTCCTATGGCATGGAGGGTGGAGCTTGGTGAGAGCGCAATGGCACGGCACATCTTACGCGCAATGTTGGCGCAGCCCATGATTCCAAAACGTACTCGTTTTTCATTCATATTCGCCAAAATTTTATTGATTAGTGTACGTTAAGATTGTAAAGAATGTGAAAGTTGCGTATCAATTTCTAGCCTAATCTAAGCTAGATAAATAGTGCGGTACAAAATCACAAGTTATCCTCAATAAATCTTAGTGTTACAGTTTCTTATTTGTTTTGATTGTGCATTTGCGTTTCTGTTATGCATGCATGTAACTGTTAAAAAATTCCAGGTGAATCAATTACTCTTGAAACTCTCTTGATCTACTCTTTTTCATTTGAGAGAAACTTATTCACAGCTCAGCTGTGAACAGTTTTTTATAGCATCAATCAATCTCGATCGTCCAAAAGTATTCTAGGTGGTCCGGATTTTAATGGAACTTTTTCCTAACATCCGGACCGTCCAAAACACTTTTGGACGGCCACGATTAGCACCGTAAATAACTATTTACGGTGGAGCCGTGAAAAAAATTTTCTCTTTTCATTTCCTCCGTCTTATAACTCCCTTTCCAACAAATAACCACCTGAAAAACGGATTTATTGCAGAAATAACATCTTTGAATAGGAAGGAATTCAAGCAACAAATGTCTGTAATCTGTACTAATGGATTGAAATTTAATAGTTCAAATCATTGATCCGGTACTTAGATATAGCCTTTCCAGCAGACAAAATGCCTAAGATTTATAACGTTATCTTAGTTCAAGGTCGGGATACTGTACTAAATAACAATGCTACAATATTTGTCACTTCATACTTCATTTTCTTCTTTTTATCACATAAAGACTTTTCCATGGTACTTTCAATGTTGTATCTCATAACTATTTCAAAAGGTAAAATGTAAAATATTAATCCTAATATAATTCGGAATACTGTACTAAATAACAATGCTACAATATTTGTCACTTCATACTTCCTTTTCTTCTTTTTATCACATAAAGACTTTTCCATGGTACTTTCAATATTGTATCTCATAACTATTTCAAAAGGTAAAATGTAAAATATTAATCCTAATATAATTTTTTTATTGATGCATAAAATCTTAAGAGTACGCTTATGAAACTTTTGAAAAAAAAAAAATCTTGATTGGTTTTCAAAAAAATCTTGAACGGTCTTTTAAAAACATTGAACGGACGAACTAATATAATTTTAAAATATTGGAGTTTCTTTTAAAAACGTTGAACGGACGAACTAATATAATTTTAACATTTTTAAGACAAAAACTACCATGATTCGAAAGAAAATTTGAAGCTTGGGGGATGGAGCTTGGGTAGGGCCATCCCCGGTCTCATCCGCTCTTCCATCCATCATTATTTATTACAGCTAAATAGAGAAACGGGAGTAGGAGAATCTCTCCTTTTTCACCCCTTCTCTTCCATTTCTTTTTCTTCTGGACAAGTGACAAAACCATGAGAGCCAAGGCGGCACACATCAGAAGGCGTATACGACTGTTACGGCAAAAATTATCCATAATACAAACAATACCAGAACGAACAGCCAACAAAGGCCAACTGGACACAGAAAGAGTTTACTTTTATTTGTGAAAAACCAGAATCAGCAACTATGTCAACAACTATAGAGTCAACACTCAACACATATGTTTCAATCTGGTTTACGGACAAAATTACTTCCACTTTTTGAACTTTCCATGACCTCCATGCTGGCCAAATTTCCCATGCTTGCCGTGCTTAAACTTTCCATGGCCGTAACCACCACCATGCGCGTAACCACCACCATGTCCATAAGAAGCACCGCCATGTCCATAAGGAGCACCGCCATGTCCATAACCACCGCCATGTGAATGCGACATCTGGTTGGCAGCATAAGCAGCCGCTGCAGCAGCAGCACCCCCAGCTAGCATCCCTCCCATGCCAGCTCCATGCCCTGCAAATAATACGTGCAAGAAATTAATATAGGAGCCTCATTAAAAATTCTAGTTTGGCAAGCAGCTCACGCTCTCTTGAGTTGCAATACTTACGACACCTTGCCATGGTGACAATTCTGGTCAATGGTAAACCTGCTCCTATGTTTGCTCAAAATAAACACCCGATTGAGCTCTTGGTTAAGTGTTCATCTCCTAAGACTAAAAACTGAGATTATACAAATACGAATTCTCGTGGAGGAGAACCTATAGTATACCTGTTATTGATTACAGTTTCTCCTAAATGATTTTTCCCAATAACAAGACACAGAAGACATACAGGTCAGGTACTGTGCATTTGTACCATGCATATAAACATACACTGACAAGTGCTCGCATTTTGACAAGGATCAAGACAAACCAAATCAAAGCATGTGTTGTGTCCCAATCAACTAAGTGAATGCTATAGAATCAAGATTCTGCTCAGTGAAGGCTATAGAATTATTTAGATGTATAGGTCTTCATTTTTTCCCTAAAATTTAGATGTATAGGTTTTCATAATGTCAACCCCCCTGTCTGTACCAAGTACCAACACACCACGCTCATCCCCATCTGACATGAAAGTCCGGGATAGCAGTTTCTTTGACAAGTGAAAGTGTCAGATTTCATCTTTTCTTGTTTACAGCATTAAACATGTCCAAGAAGTGAAGGAGCTTGATAATCATGCTTCTCTAAAATTTTGTCATAAAGAAAGTTTGAAACCATACCTCCATGCTGTGGAGCGGAGGAACCAGGATAACCAGCTGGTGGGTAGGCACCAGGGGGATATCCTGCTGGTGGGTAGCCGCCTTGTGGTGGATATCCTGATTGTGGGTAACTGCCTTGAGGTGGGTAACCGCCTTGAGGTGGGTAACCGCCTTGAGGTGGGTAACCGCCTTGAGGTGGATATCCTGCTGGTGGGTAGCCACCTTGTTGTGGATATCCTTGTGGTGGATAGCCCTGTGGAGGGTATTGTCCTGGAGGATATCCACCGGCCGCATGAGCAAGATGTGAGAAGAGCCCTTTGTCACCCTCCTGGTGCCTGTCTCCCATTGTTTTGTCAAAGCAGAACCACTGGTGCCTAAAAGAAGCAGAATAATTAATCTTATTAATCAGATACTACAAGGCAAGTACATCAGATTTGTTCAAGTACAAGTAGCATGTAAAACAAAAACATACTATATGATGGTTGAAGTACCATAGAAGCATTGATGGAAAGTGGAAACAAAGTTCAAACAACTTTAAGCTAATGAATGCAAGACCCATTCAGTAAAGTAGCTATGAGTAGAACAATCCAGTCATGAAAGATGTGGGGGTAGCTAATGTTACAGGATATCAGTTGAATCAGAGAATATTGAACGTGATTTAACCCGTACCATTCGCCAATGCTGCCTCAAGATTACTCCCTATGCCATGCTAGTACTATTTCTGCCTTCCCAATCAAAAATTGAAATGAACAAAGTAGACTGAGGGGGAACTCAAAAACTAGCCAAAAGAACCTAAATGATCCTGTGGCCCCATCATTCAATACGAGAGTAGAAAACACAGTTTACCACAACGATATGGACCTTTTCTATCAAAGGAGGAATGAACAAATTCACGTCTAACAGGGAACAAGGAACCTCAAAAAAAACTAAAGGACAAGACTAAGCAGAATATTAAACATAGAATAGATTTGTAGGGTTGAGAACAGGTAGCACATTTCTCGCTTCCTTTTGGAATCTGAAAATTTGTGTTGTTCAGTTGAGGGAAGTTGCAGAACGGGTAACGTGGAACAAACACCAAAGGACGAAACAAGTACAAGGGTTGAAACTCAAGATTTCGAAGAAACAAATTAACAATTCTCAGGAAAAATAACGAAGGAACAAGTATAACATGACTTTATGATAATGCTTGACCATAACAGACTAACTATTATGTATCAGACTATAATCTGCACCTCCACTTCCTGTGGTTCAGTCTAAACGGATTCATCGAAGCCGGGGTTTCGTTAAACACCTGTTGAGGTGTAACCAAAGACCACTTCGGCCATAGTAAAGAACAACTCTCTGCCAAAACTAATGCAGTAACGCTGTTGAAAATCATAACCAAACGCCACTGTGAGCAGTACGAAACACTACTTAGTTCGTAACTCATTTGATTTGATTAGGAGGGCCCGCACCAATTCAACTCCCTAAGGTCAGCACCGGATGTACTGTACATCCCAAAATGGTCCTACTCAACAATTGTCCAGCAACTAAATGCCTTATTATACGTGAATCTAACAAGATGAAAAATCTTGCCATTAAAGAGGCAAAGTAGTACGCTAAGGACATAACACCGAATCGGAAGGCAAATTTGTTCGACCATAGGGATAATGGAGGGACATAAACTTTAAATAAATACATGTAGCAGTATAAAAGCTTGAAAAACAACACATTACTCAAAACTGAAACAAAATGGTAATTCTAGATTTTCAAAATCCCAATAACGACCAAAATAATCTATTTCAGATAGTTGACTCGAACTTCTTGAGTCATGATCACAGGATAAACCAATTTTCTTTTGTTATACTTCATTTTCTAAGCAACCAAATCTGAAAACGTCACTTTGTATTTGAGGGCTAAAACTTCATTTTATCATTGAAGAACCAGGAAATTATTTTCTAAGGACATAACTCAGAATCAGAAGGCAAATCTATCTTACCATAGAGAAAATGAGGGATTATAAAACTTACAAAACATAAATACACAAATACACATGTATTAGCATAAAACCGGACAAACAAAATGGAAGTTCTACATCTAGAAGTTGCAATGTTTAGAATCGTAATAAAGATTGACTCGAACTTTCCGAGTCACAAGATCAACCGATTTTCTTTTCTTACCTCCATTCTCTTAGCAACCAAATATAAGAATTTCATTTGTAATTACGACATAAAACTTCAATTTGTCATTAAAGTGGCAAAAAAATCTACATCTTCAGGACATAACTTAGAATCAGAAAGCAAATCGGTTCAACCATCCAGAAAACGAAGTATTATAAACCTTACAATTTGGGTGAGTTCACGCTGTTTTTTATGTATTTTTTTTTTTTTTGTCTAAAACTTACTTTTCGTAATTTTTGTTTGGCTTTTCATCGTAATTTTTGGAATTCATCGTTCATCTTGCCAAGAGGAATTGAAGAAGAATAAAAAATGTGGACCGAAATTGAAAAAAGTCCATATAAGACGACATTATAGTCAAAAAAATTGGTATTTTTTCTTCTTTAGTAATTTTTTTTGCTTTTGGCCATAATTTTCTATATTTAGAACTCTCTCTTCAAGAAGGATTATTAATCCAAAAAATATCATGCGAATTGAACAAAAATTTAGAAACGACGACAAAAATTCCTAAATGAAAAATACCAAAAATATTAGGGTGAACTCGCCCAAAACATGTACACACAAATACACGTCTTAGCAGTATGCCAGTATGCACGCCTGAAAAAAGTCTCACGAACCTTATTTGAAACTGAGAAATCCGCAACAGCTGAAAGTTCTAGATCTTAAAACTGCATTATTCAGAATCAAAGAAAAGACCCCAAAAAAAAAAAAATATCTGTTTAGGACAGTTCATCGAATTTCCTTGACTCATAGCTCCACTTTCTTACCAACCAAACAGACTTTAATTTCGTGAACTGAACACGGAAAGAAAAACTAAATCAGTTACAGCGCACAAGCAGCACCAATTACGATCTACCCTATATAGCATGATCGTGACATGTCAAATACAACTCGAAGAGAGAGAGAGAGAGAGAGAGAGAGAGAGAGAGAGAGAGAGAAGTCTTACAATTGAAGAAGACGAAGAAGCAGGCGCAGACGAAGACGAAGGCGGAATCAGAATGAAAG
Source organism: Rhododendron ovatum (assembly GCA_019656835.1). Lineage (NCBI taxonomy): Eukaryota > Viridiplantae > Streptophyta > Magnoliopsida > Ericales > Ericaceae > Rhododendron > Rhododendron ovatum. The sequence goes on from CM033802.1 coordinate 24,117,343, forward strand.
GATATGTGGGGTACGTGTATGCACAAGAGGGCGCATGAGTCGTACATAATATATATACTTATCGTTACCGATTCTAGGCGTTAATTAGACGCGTACGTGACGCGTGAATAGCAACTGGCGCGTGACACGTAGCGAGGATTCTAAAAGTCATTTGAAACTTTAGTTGTATTTAGTACCGCAAATGAGCCGAGTTAAGTTTTGTCGAGTCGAAGTTTGATTTGTTTACTAAACGAATCAAAAATTTAAGCTCGAGCTAGATTCAAGTCTTAACGAGCTGAACCGAGCTTTGTCGAGCTGAAATTTGATTTGTTTACTAAACGAGCAAAAAACTTAAGCTCGAGTTAGGTTCAAGTCTTAACGAACCGAGCTTAGTTATTTACTCAACGAGCCTCTGTAATCGAGCTGAGCCTCCCTTAACGAGCAAAAAACTCGAGCTTGGCTCCTTTACTGAACGAGTCAAGTCGAGCCGAGCTCGCAAGCTGCTCAATTCATTTACTACCGTATCTACCCCACAGTTGTAACTCGTATGCATTTTCGTCCCCCTTTTTCGTCCTTCTCCATTTCACTTTTATCTCCTCAACTTTTCATTTTCTTTTTATTTCGCCCTTAATCTAGCCATTAAACTTAGAGAAATGATTTTGTTAACCCCATTTGTTGTTAACGACACTCCCCTGCAAGTGTATTTTTGCAGACACTGATTCGAAAAGTTTAGGACTCAATAAATTTAGGCTACTGATTTTGTTACTCTATTTTTTGTTAGAGTGACTCCCTTGCGAGTGTATTTTTAAAATCTAACACCAATTATGAGCTGATATATATGTTGTATACACATTAAACACATGGGTTTCTAATCGAATTGTTTATAATGGAGCATAATAAGTTCTATGATATTTTTAACATAAAAATGGTTGTCTAGTAAAGAGGGAATACAAAATTTGACTAAATGGATAGAGTTATCAGTCTGGAAGCACTGTCACGTCGTGGTGCTCTGAATCATTCAAAAATTACACATTTATGTGTGGTTCATACACTTGATCGTAGACTTCATGAGAATGTGTAATTGTCGAGTGATCTAGAGTGCCATGTGGCGGTGTTCTCAAACTATTGAATAATTTCACAAATGGATATTGATTGGGGAAGTTAAATGATGGATTGGTTTAATTGATGGATTGAGGACAAATTACAAAAAATAAAAATAAAAAATGAATAGTTGATGGGATAAAAGTAAAACATAGTAACGTCCCTTTCTTTGTTTTAATCAATGGTGGAATAGATTTTTTTTTTTTTTTTTTGATCATCTATGGTGGAATAGATTGATTTAGTGCAATAGGAAATTAGTATTTTTAGAAGCAGGCGTGAGTTGGCTCACCGGGTGATCACAAAAAAATATGAGTTCCACACGCGCGTGCATTGAAAAAAAAAAATAATGAAACAAAATGGGGTCCTAATTTTGAGCCAAAATTCAGGGGCTTAAAACGACCCCCTTGTGTGCTCCTGTGCGATTATGGTCCTAGTGTAACTAAGACTTGAAAAACATAAATATAAAGAACGACACCACACGATACTATAGATATTTGCCATTTGGCAAGTTTTTTTAAGTATTATAATACCATTCAATAGTCTAATAAATATAGTCGGATGTACAGCTTGGAGGAAAATCTTTCATAACTTTCGAGATCCACCCTACAATGGGGTACAAAAGCCAAAAAATTCACTACTTCCGAATCTGTCAATTCTCCCACAGTATCCTTTCTCCTGCAGCTAGTGCGCGAAGGTGGGGATTGTATAAAACAAACGTTACTCAGAATCTGTAATAACAGGACCATCATTCCATGAGAGCCAATTCCATCATTCCATGAGAGCCAATTCCATCATTCCATGAGAGCTAATTAGGTCGCCTGTCTACTCAAAGCTAGATCCGTGTATGACTAGTTAATTTGTTACAAGCTCGTTTGAGATCAAGTCGAATGTTAATAAAATCTACATCTTTAGCACACTTTTTAGTAATCCCCTTATTAAGTCCGAGTTTGTATAACTGAGTACTCAGCTCTAAACACCTCTTATCTATATTATGATACTAAATTTCAAGCTACTTTGAGCTCCTGCTCCGCTCAATTAAACTCGTGAACAAACCCACTGCTCAACTCAGCTCAAGCTACAAGCAAATTTGAACACATCTATCAAGATGGTAAGGTTTTCATGTCAAAGATTGAACAACCCACTGCTCAACTCCAGCTCGTTCAGAACCGTATTCTGAAAGGCTCTATCTTCATATATTTGAAGAATTGCTTTTCTGAAAGTCCACAATCAGAGAATTAGGGCAATGTTGGCAAGTAGTTAGGCTACCTAAAGCCTTTTAAGTGAATTTGAGTTTCGTGCCACAATGAGAAACAAAACATTCAATTTGACCTATATAAACATAACTGGAGAGAGCAAAAGTCATACGATTCACTTTGACAAGCCATAAAAGTCATTTTTCCTAGTAGATCATCTGAACCAAATTCATGACCACAGCCTCAAACATGGACAACCATAACTAACAAAAAGAGAAGTTCATTTGAATCCCGTTACTCCGGGAGGAGCATGACTAAGACTTAATGAAGTGCGGATTCAACAGTTTTGCAATCTCCAAAAACCCGACTTTATCTTTACCATCGAACAGCGTCTTCAACTTCTCGTCACAAAAGATCTCCCTCTTGTTTTGAGGATTCTGCAAAGAAAACAGGAGCGAAAAACAAGGTAGAGTTTAACCCAAGTAGAGTAGAAATAACACTTCTGAGTGTTGAAATAAGTTCAACAAAGAATATTAAACGGTTTCCCGGCCATTTTTTCCTAAACCAAGCAACAAATAAGCACGAACATACAATCACCACCACAAAAGCTGATTGAATCGTCATGATCAGTCCTACATCTTCAGAAAGCAGAAGGCATTAAACTAGTTCAAAACAAATGTTCACAAAATCTCGCTAAAAGCAACCTCTCTGTATAAGAACTTGTGTGACAGATGGATAGCGTACGAAAAGGCTGAGAAACCTACACTCGGTCTCGAAAGTTGAAACTTCCTCAAGCCACCAGATATAAGTTCGATGCCCTGTATAGCCCTACAAGATAGTTTAATTCTGGGCTTCAAGTTTGCACATCCAGATGACTCATCATTAGTAAGACAAAAGTTAACATCTGAGTTCTGCCTTATACTAGTCACCAGTGATTGATTGACTGGCCATTCCCAAACTTACAACCACATCCCCAGGTTCACCTGAATTAGTGAATAGCAGATCTCCCTCACCGATAGTTAGTGTTAACATCAAGGGCTATGATGTGTAACCCTGGAAAGAAAAGGGGGTGTATAGCACAGGGCTATCCATCCTACCATTTCTCTGCCAAGAAGTAAAAGACAACTAATTCAAAAACACATTTATGCTTCTAATCACCAAAAATCATTCTATGATGGAATTCCAGAACAATTCATACAACCCTTCAGCCACCCAAATCGTACTACACGCCTGAGTAGCTAACCCAATGAAGCAAAAGTTACTGCCATAGGTCCACGTAGGAGAATATCATGGAATAAGGAGACTCCCACGTAATAAGTAATAACAGATGCAGAATGCATAATGCTTTGTTTGCTTTACAACTCAAAAAGAATTTTTCAAAAAATTCCCCCTAGATTCCCCCTACTTCCAACATTTCTCTCTCTATCTCTCTCCACTTATTACCCCTACTATTTTTCAAAAAAAATTTCAAAAACCAATCCAAACAAGGCATAAATATAGAAGCCCTCCCAAAGTCGCCCTTTATTCGTAGTGTTTCTCTCTTTTCCATCACTCAGTGTGATTGATGTGGTGTACCACTCAAACAACAGGATTGCAGATCCGTTCTTCACAGCACTCCTCATAACATAATAAAGCATTCGTCAAATGGTAATGGGCATTATCCTCCTCATTCGTTTCATAGATGTTGTACAACCTTTCCCCCCTTATGAGACTTATGGTCACCATTTTTCCCAAACTTATGTAAACGTCTCCATCGCTCATGGCCATGTCCGACTGGTGGGCCAATAATGAGGGGATTGGTAATCTCATGACTATGGCGCTAGGATTACTAATATGGTAATACAACATCCCTCGAGATTATGTTATATCACAAGTTTTACAAGATTGGTTGTCCAACGAAACTTGCATAATTCTTCCGCTAATTATTGAGTTTATGGACTTGCAATCCAATCCATGTCTAACCAACCTAATCAAACATACCCCAAGTTCACCTCATGTGCATCATAAAGAAAAGACATGTACGTTCTAAGAATGTATACACAGAGACACAGACCAAAAATGATATTGATATTTGCTAGCGCAGACCAGCTTAGCAGCAGCTCAAATGGGGCAAAAGGCAGAGAAGTACAAAAGGTAAACCTATTTTTACTTTTAGTATATCAGTTTCAAAATACATAACCCCACACAATTTATTTGCTAGCGCAGATTAGCTTCGCAGAAGCTCAAATTGGGCAAAAGGCAGAGAAACAAAAAAAATACTAGAACAAAAGGCAAACCTATTTTTAGTATATCAGTTTCAAAATACATAACCCATACAATTTATTGCTAAAGCTCTACCACCCAACTAAAGTTTTTGATTAAAGCACAAAACAAATGTTTTAATTGAATTTGAATCCATTCACACTTATGCTTATCAAATCAAACATACACACCTACACAGACACACATATTTGTAAATATATCTCGTATCTGTATGTATTACATATTTAGGAATGAGGGTCGAATCTAGGAAGGGGTGAGCCCAACACCATGCTACCCCTTGCTCACGGATCTACGTAGGATTGCTAAACAAACCAAGCTACTCGAGTTTGAGTTTGTAATCGGCAGTGTTCTAAAACAAGAAATTAATCGATGTTTAATTGCTGGCGGGGCCTATCTGATTAGGTCGACTAACGATTAATCGCCGAATATTAATTCATATGTGCCGATTAATAGTTAAAAGGTGGCCAACCGCCCAACTAGCGTCTAGCGACTTTTAGAACATTGGTAATCGGTTGTTAAAAACTCATCAAATTAGGTTTGTCAAGTAAACAAACCAAACTTATTCTTTTTAAAACTCGTTAAGCTTCAAACCAAGCTCGAACAATCTACTAAAAAATCCAAGCTACCCGAGATAAGCTCGTGTTCTGTCAACTAAAGCTCGTCTGTGATCGGCTCCTCTCATAAACAAGCTATCGTTACAGGGTTTTTTTTTTTTTTTTTTTTTTTGCCGTTAAAAAAAAAAGTTTTACAATCCAAGATTGGACAACCAACTACTCGGTTTGTTTATCACCCCCAGATCAATGCCCAAATACACACAGATATAGGAAACCATCCGTTCAAAGAACAACTTATAACTGAAAAAAGGACAATCAATCAACAAAAAAAAATGATATACTAGTATGGACCGGTGGATACCTGGAGATTGTTAAGCTTGATGTGCTGCCAGACCTTTTTGATGACGTCAGTGCGAGAGGCTTCAGAAACACCGAGAAACGCACCAAGGGAGGGTGAGACCGGCAACGGCTTCAGAATGCCGGTCGGAGGACGTGTCGCGGCGGCGCCGGTCTTCTGGGCGGAAGCAGCGGCTGCGGAAGTTTTAGCAGCCGCCATGAGAACTCTGCAACCCTTCGCGAAACCCTTTGTTGACGAAGCCATTCTCTCGCAGCGAGCAAAAACCCTAGAAGAGCGTGTGTGAGCAATGTGTGAGAGAGAGCGGAGGGAACAAATGTGAAGTGACTCGAGGAGGGTTTTGGGTTTCCGTTTTGGGTTTACCGCAGAGAGCTCCAATTAGTTCTATTTGTCATTTGCCCTACTTAGGTTTTAATTTTGACACATTGACCCACAAGCTTTGATTTATTGTTTATGTTTTGCCGAGTCATCCCCAATAAGCTGATTTACCCAACAAAAAAAAAAACACACAGAAGTCATCCCCATACCCAATGTGACTCTCTGTGCGTGGCTTTATTTTGATACTTTTTGAAAGGACTGATAAACGCACCCAATTTAGGCTAAAATCTGAAGCAATTGACGTTTCGTAAACGCCCTTATCGATGTTAGATGGAGTTGATTTTTTTTTACGGAAACCTTAAGCAAAATATATTGAACAAAATGAACGGCTCCAATTATCTTTGTTAGACCCGAGATAGGCCCAAAAGCGCATCGTATGCTCTATCTGTGCGCCCACTGTTCTACCAGTAGCAGCTCTCCAATTTGCATGAAAAATTACTCAATGGCCTTTGAGGCATTGTCAAGTGGTTCCCAAACATCATTCTGCACTACACAATCTTATGGGGCAAATATTAAATGTGTGGACCAGGCAAGAATGTGTAATAGACTAGGATGATGGGAGCACCACATGATATGTGAACCCTACAAGAATGTGTAATATACGAGGATGCTGAGACACCATATGACAGTGCCATAAGACTACTAAATAATTGCTCGTTGGGGCTACAAAACATGTGAGTTTCTGTGTAAACTGAGTGTCGTTCTAGCATGGTTGCTGAAACTTTTTAACTCAAATTTGAGAAAATTTAGCTAAAAGCTTCCTCTGTTATGCCACTCCAATGAATAAACTTAAGCTAAATTTAGTAAATGTCCCTATTCTTCCTATACTTTTGATAATTTTGTTCACCTTTTCAAAAATTTTGATAGATTCATGCTAATTTTTTTTGATAATCGTTCGTCTTGAAGAGAGTTGTCTAAACTGTAAAACATTATGACCAAAAACGATAAAAAGTTGTCTAAACTGTAAAACATTATGACCAAAAGCGATAAAAAGTTTGCAAAAGATGAAAGATACCAAACAACTGAAAAAATAGTACCAAACAACTGGTATTGTTGTTGTTTTATATAAACCTTTTTCAACTTCAGTCCACATTTAAAAAATACTGAAAAAAACAATAGACAAAACAGTTAGGAAGAATAAGGCTAAAATTCTCCATTATTTGAAATGTTTCATTGTTAGTTGCTGTCTTTCTCCTATTGGGGTTACCCGTTAAAGAGTATTGAGCTTGATGTAATTAACACGGACCTCCCATGAATAATATAGTGTCTTGTTATTGTAAATTTTTGAATGTAATTCTCCTACCTCTTGATATCAAAAAAAATAAAAAACCTTCAGCTACCCTTAAATTTGGATAAAAAGCTTCATTAATCAGGTAGAAGTTTGAGCAAGAAATTGGAGTGAGATGTAAGAGATTTTTACTCTAAACTTTAGTTCTGATTCAAAAGCGAGTGGAGGCTGGAGATGCTCCTACAGACTAACGTTTGTGGAGACGCTGATACTTCTCCCGCCACATTACTCGGGCAAATTACCTTGGCATAAGGGACTAGGGATGATGAACAAGCTGAATGAGCCAATTAGTTGGTTGTTCAATCGAATCAATCCTAGTTTAAAACTTTGAAAGAAGTCTTCTTGCACAGATTGACCAGAGGTTCAAGAGGCGTGCAAATCTAAAGATGGAAGAAGACTTCACACACAGATCGATAGAAGAAGACTTCACACACATATCAACCATTTTTTCCGTTCTCTGGTCATTTTCCCTGCTTCGATTTTCTTCTCTTCCTATTTTCCCATTTTTTTCAGTTCTCTGCCCAACTTTGCAAAATACCGGGCCGAAATTGCTGGTAACGTCATCTTGCCCGATATTGTCCGGAATTGCTTGCCAGCTGGTAAGACCCGGTATTGAGGCCGGAACGGTATTTTAGGACTAGAGCACAGTTTTCACACAAAACAGATGTGTACCAGCCGGTATGGAACGATATTCACAACCTTGAGCTACACATAATTTAAAGCCAGGATTTATGAAAAAATGAAACGTTGGATCGAACACCTATACATATCGGATTGAGTTGATTTTCATAGGCCCGCTCAATTTTTTTTTAAAATTATTTAACAGCTCGAATCATCCGTTCAGGTCCCGGAGTGAGCCCCGCGTGCCCGTCGGTACCCCGTCGGTATGGTGGTGGTCCGTCCCCTTAGCTTAGCTTTACTGACATAGGATTGAATCAAACATACAGTACCCAAAATATGTGATAACAGGACCATCATTCCATGAGAGCTAATTAGGTCGAAAATCTACTCAAAGCTAGATCCGTGTATGACTAGTTAATATATTAAACTCGTATTAGACCTAACAAGCAAATTTGAATACATCTTTCAAGATTGTAAGGTTTTCATGTCAAAGATTGAACAACCCACTGCTCAACTCAGCTTGTTCAGAACCGTATTCTGAAAGGCCATGTCTTCATATATTTGACGAACTGCTTTTCTGGAAGTCCACAATCAGAGAATTAGAGCAATGCTGGCAAGTAGTTGCTGCCTAAAGCCTTTTAAGTGAACTTGAGTTTTGTGCCAAAATGACAAACAAAACATATCATCCAATTTGACCTATATAAACATATCCGGAGAGAGCGAAAGTCCTAGCTAGGATTCACTCTGACAAGCCATACAAGTCAATTTTCAAGTAGATGAATGATACTAAAGCATCTGAACCAAATTCATGTCCACGGACTCAAACATGGACAGCCATAAGTTCATTAACTAACAACAAAAAGTGAAGTCCATTTGAATCCCCTTTGTCCAGGAGGAGCATGACTAAGGTTTAATGAAGTGTGGATTCAACAGTTTTGCAAACTCCAAAAACCCGACTTTATTTTTTACCATCAAAAAGTGCCTTCAGCTTCTCGTCACAAAGATCTCCTCCTCGTTTTGAGGATTCTGCAAAGAAAACAGAAATGGGCGAAAAACAAGAGAGAGTTTCTAACCCAAGTAGAGTAGCAACAACACTTTTTTAAGTGTTGTACAAAGTCTGACAAAGGATATCAAACGGTTTCCTTCCCGGTCAATTCATCCTAAAGCCAAGCAACAGATGAGCATAAACCTATAATCCAATCACCACCACAGAAGCTAATTGAATCCATCATAATCACTATGTTTTCAGAAAGCAAATAGCATTAAACAAGTTCAAAACAAATGTTAGAAAAATAGGGGAATCATGAATCTCGGTGAAAGCTTCTTGAATATTTGCAATATTCAGTAACCCCTCTGTAACTGAACTTGTGTGTGTGGACATTTTCAAAGAAAGAACTAATATCAGAACACACGAAAGAAAGAACTAACATTAGAGCACAGGAAAGATTTCAAGCCAAATCAGCACAAATCAAAGAGCCCCAGAAGATACAACACAAACTATCAGTACTTCAAGATACTACATTAAATCAGTAGAAATATTAAAATAAACATGTCCAACTAATTACTGTATTAGCATTTTACATTTAACCAAACATTCAAACTGCTGAAAATACTTAATAGTACAAAATATTTTACTTTGACATAAACAGATGGTTAGTGAATGAAAGGGCTGAGAAACCTATGCTTGGTCACAAAAGCTGAAACTTCCTTAAGCCATCAGATATGAGTTCAATGCCCCGTAATAGCCCAACAAGGTAGTCTAACCCTGGGCTTCTAGTTTGCATTTCCAGCTGACTCATTCATGCATGACAATATCATCACTATCACAAAAGTTAACATCTGAAAGTGAAGAAAAGAGGAGATAAATTACAAAATCTCCCCTCAATATGTCACATCCATTCTCCATTTTGGAGTTTTGGAGATGGGTTGGAGATGCTTATACCAGTGATTCATTGACTTGACAATTTCAAACTTACCACCACATCCCAGAGGTCCACCTGAACCCAAATTAGCGAATTGCAGATCTCCCTCACTTGCAGACACAGTTAGTGTTAACCTAAGGGGTATGATGAGCAGCCCTGGGAAAGAAATGATAGAATGAATCGCTGTGCAATACTCCCCCATTTCTTTCCCAAGAAGTAAAAGATAACTAATTCAAAAAAAAAAAAAAAATGCACATATGCTTCTAACCACCAAACCTCCTCATTCCACGATGGAATTGCAGAACAATTCATAAAATCCTTGCCAACCAAATCGTACTACGCGACAGAGTAGCTAAACCATGACGCAAGGTTATTGCTGTTAGCCTGTTGTAGGTAGGGACGTAGGAGAATATCAAGGAATAAGGAGACTATCACGTAATAACGGATGCAGAGAATGCAGACTATAAATGCCCCTCCCAAAGTCACCCTTTATTTGTAACATTTCTCTCTTTTTCATCACTTGGTGGGATTGACGCGGGGATCCATGGTCAAACAATAGCACTGCCGGTTCTGTTTTTCACAGCACTCGCTCATAAGCCTCGTAAAACATACATATCTCATTCAATAATGGGCATTATCCTACTCACATGTTTCATAGATGTTGTACAACCCCTCCCCCCTTATGTGACTTTCGGTCACCATTTTCCACAAACTCATGCAAGCTTCTAAGTCTCTCAAGGTCGTGTTTGACTGATGGGCCAATGATGAGAGGATTGGTATTTCTAATGACTATGGTGAGAGGATTACTAATGCCATATCCCTCAAGATTATGTTATATCACAAGTTTGGAGATTGATTGGTCCAGCAAAACTTCCATAGTCCTTCCGCTAATTATTGTGCAAAAAGTGCAGAGCTTCACCTCATTTGCATCATAAAGAAAACACTTGAGCGTTCCAACAATGCATACACAGAGACACAGACCAAAAATAATATCAATGTTTGCTAACGCAGATCAGCTTCACATCAGTTTAAATGAGGCAAAAAACAGTGAATCACAATATACTAGGGCAAAGAGCAAACCTACTTTGAGTATATCAGTTTAAAAATACAAACCCCATACAATTTATTGCTAAAGCAGTAATCACTAGCACCCAACTAAAGTTTTTTATTAAACCACAAAAGAAATGTTTTATCTGAATCCATGCACACTTATCAAAACAAACATATCTTATGAAGGTGTGCACCCATGCCACCACTTGCTTATGGATCCACACATACGTCCCCTCGTAAGCACCTACAATGTCATGATTACATTGGTTTACCCCTTTTTCTTCCCAGTCCCCTTTTTGCTTCCCTGTCCAATAACTGTTCTCAAAGGTCTTCGTTTCCGTGTAAAAGCAAACTCGCCAAGTTTATGACCAACCTTTCCTTCAGTGATCTTACAACGAACAAAAGTTTGTCCATTGTAAATTCGTACAGTGGAATCAACGAATTCTGGCGTAATAGAAGATCTACGTGACCAAATTTTCCTGTTCGAAAGAGGATCTCTCTTCTTCTTCATTTTCAACAGGAATGCATCAAGATAACTTCCCTTCCATATAGATCGTTGTGCATCAAGAAAACTTCCCTTGCATATAGATCGTCGTGGCATGAACTCAAAATTTCTTTGCCGGTCCTATATTTTAAAAAATTAAAGATTGCTAAACAAATCAAGCTACTTGAGTTTGAGCTCGTAATCGGCCGTTAAAAACTCGTTCAATATAGGTTTGTTAAATAAACAATTCAAACTTGAATATCTTTCAAAATCTTGTTTAAGCTTTCAATCAAAGCTCAAACAATCTACTACTTGGCTCGTTTGGGTTATAGGTCATATAAAATCCAAGCTACCCGAGATCAGCTCGTGTTCAGTAGATTAAAGCCCATCCGAGATCAGCTCATCTCATAACCAAACTAAGCATTGAACATAGTATTTTTAAAGCTCATGAAGTTTTTCCATCCAAGCTTGGACAACCAACTGCTTGGCTGTTTATCACCCCTAGATCCATGTGCAAATACCCATTTACAGATATAAGAAACCATCTGTAGAAAGAACGACATCTAACTGGAAAAAGGACTATCAAACAACACAATATGGTGTAGTACGAACTACGAATACCTGGAGATTGTTAATCAGTTTGATGGGCTGCCAGACCTTTTTGATGACGTCAGTGCGTGATGCTTCAGAAACACCGAGAAATGTACGAAGAGAGGGTGAGACCGGCGACGGCTTCAGAATGCCGCCCGGACGACGCGTCGCGCTGGGCACGGCGCCGCCGGCTTGGGCGGAAGCAGCGGCGGCGGAATGCCTAGCAGCCGCCATTAGAGAGCCGCAACCCTTCGCGAAAACCCTGGTTGACGATGCCATTTTCCTATTTCCTTGATTCTCTCGCAGGGAGCAAAACCCTAGAAGAGAGAGAGGGAGTGTATGCGGCAGTGTGCCTGTATGTGAGCAATGTGTGAGAGAGAGTGGAGTGGCACTATACCCAATTTGCCCCCAAAAATTTCTCACTGCAGAGAGCTCCAGTTAGTTCTACTATTTATCATTTTCCCATGTTAGGTTTTAGTTTTAACACATTGACCCACAAGCTTTTACTTGTATTTCATTTTTTGCCAAGTCATCCGGAAATTTGTTACAGTATGTTTCAAGACTTCGGGTGTGTTCCAGTTTACCCCTTTAAAAAATAAGTCATTATTTATACTTCCTTCGTCCCTTTTTAAGTGTCCTGCTTCGTAACTCCAACTTATTAAAAAGACATCATCATTACACCTTTCACATCAACTTTTTCCTCCACTTTCCCTACTTACCCATCATCATTACACTTTTACTCACTAACTTTTCAAAATAAAATCTACTTTTAGGGACAAAATAGACAATACACCAACTTTTACCCCCTCTAACTTAATAAAATAGACATTTATTAAGGGACAGTCCAAAATGAAATACTGGACACAAAAAAAGGACGGAAGGAGTAATTTTTAAGCTTAAAAATAATAAGCTTACTGAAATAAGAAAAATATGCAATATGGATATTGTTTAATGGGATTTATCAAACCCTGCAAAAAAAAATTTAAAAATTATTTTCTTAAGCCCATTATTTATAACCTTGAAAATAGGTCCTTATTTTTTAAGTACTTATTTGATAAAATGGAACGGGGTCTTCGAGTTGTCTGTGACTATGTGCGTGGCTTTGTTTTGGTACTTGTTTAGGGACGGAGAACCACAACCAATTTTCACAAAAAAATTAAGCGATCTTGAGGCATCGTAACGTGGTGCTCTAACACTGTTCTTCACAGCCCATTTTTATGCGCCCAATACTTAGTGTTGACTCTACAAAAAGGTTTAATAGATGTAGATGTTGAGCACCATGTGGCGATATTTTAAGACCACTAAATAATTATTCATGGGGGCTAAAAAACATGCATGTGAATGTGTGTGATTGAGTGTGTAAAATGGATGCGGTTCCAGAATGGTTGCTGATATTTTTGAACTCAAATTCGAGTAGAAGTTTAACTAAAAGCTTCCTCTGTTATCACTACAAGGAATAAACTTAAGCTAAACTTAATAAATGGCCCCATTCTTCTTATATTATTATTATTTTTATTTTGTTCGGGTTTTTTTATGAATCTTATTAGATTTGCATTATCACTTGGATTCATCTCTCTGGACGAGAGTATCAAAAAATTAAAAAATTATGATCAAAAGTCAAAAAGAATTTACTGAAGACAAAAAAACCCAAAGAACTAGTACTCCCTTCGTCTGAATTTAAGTGTTTACTATGGTTCTACATGTTATTTTCAATTGCTTATATTTCTCAATACATATTGCTAAAAATATGTAATATAGATCTTGTTTGATATCTCAATTATTTCTATAAGATAATGATTTTAAAAACATAAAATATAATATATGTTGAGAGATATAAGCTATTGAAAATGGTACGCAAAACTATAGTAGACACTTAAATTGGACGGGGAGAGTATTTTTTTTTATTTTTAGTATTTTTGTTCTCTTATATAAACTTCTTTAAACTTTGATCCACATTTGTATACATTTTTTATTTCTCTCGTCGACACAAATGAATCAAAAGGTTAAGACAAAAGTACTATAAAAAGTAAAAAATATCGAAAAAATATACTCCATTCGTCCCTTTTTTATAGTCCTGTATTCCATTTTGGGCTGTCCCTTAATAAGTGTCCATTTTGTAAAGTTAGTGGATAAAAGTTGGTGCATTGTCTATTTTATCCCTAAAAGTAGATTTCTTTTTGAAAAGTAAGTAAGTAAAAGTGTAATGATGATAGATAAGTAGGGAAAATGGAGGAAAAAGTTGATGTGAAAGGTATAATGATGATGTTTTTTTAATAAGTTGGAATTACGAAGCAGGACACTTAAAAAAGGACGGAGGGAGTACCAGACAAAAAATAGAGGGAGAATTGGGACTACAGTTTTCCTATATTGGAGTGTTTCATTGTTAGTTTATATCTTCCCCATATGGGGCTGTTTGCCGGACTAAGGGGTGGATGAGACCGGACAACCGCCCTACCCAAGTTTTAAAATTTTTGTAATATCATAGTAGTTTTTTGTTTTTAAAATGTTAAAATCATATTAATTCACCCGCCCAACGTATTTAAAAGAAAATCTAACATTCTTCCATTCAAGATTTTTTTAGTAGTACCATAGGCATCCTCTTAATATTGTATGCATCTATAAGAAAAAATAATATATTATGTTTATTATTTTATCTTTTAAAATAGCTATAGGAGACAATATTGTATGCATCTACAATGTGGGCCATTAGATGAAGTTAATCTTAGCCATTCATTGGGGAGGTGAATGTCTATAAAAAGAAAGATTCCAAACAAAAGGTATGTATATTACGAAAAAATGTACTAAACTACTATACGACATAATCTTAGCCATTCATTGAGAAGGTAGATGGCTATAAAGTTAAACTACTACATGACATTGAAATAGCTCAGAATCAGAAAGCGAATCTGTTCGACTATAGAGAGGAAATGAAGGATTATTTACAAAGCAACAAGTAGTAACAAGTAACAAAAGATTCTTCAGATTTTCTAAAGACGTGGAATAGTCGGATGCACCTTTGCACCAGAAAGCGTCTTCATTTTGCTCAAACTACACAACAGTTAAAGCCAATATATGTTTTCCTCAATCTAACACAACAGGGTAAAAGCCAAGGCGCATAAAACCTCGTTCTAAACTAAGAATCAGTGCGGTTGCGATGATGGCGATGGCCAGAGCGATGACGGTGCTTACTACTACGCCGCCTGTCGAAGTCTGAATCGTCAGATGAGCTTAAATAAGAATGCCCGTGTCTACTCCATTTATGATACCTATCCAACTCCGCACCCTCCTCCGATGAAATCGATTCAGAGTGTTTCTGCTTCTTGCTTTTATGATTTCCCTTCTTTGACCTCTTACTCTCATTATCAACGTCACATGACCCGTCACGCCTATCAAACTCTTCATCATCCGCTGCAATAGGTTCATAATGCTTTCGTTCCTTTGTCTTGTGTTTCCTCTTTGATGACCTTGTCCTCTCATGATCCTCACCGGACGACCCCTCCCCTTTCCGATGCTTTGATTCAGATTCAGTATAAGTGGGTGGTGACCGCTTTATATGATCCCCCTTCTTTGACCTCCTCCTCTCATTGTCATTGTCACATGACCCGTCACGCCGATCAAACTCTTCATCATCCGCTGCAATAGATTCATAGTGCTTTCGTTCCTTTGTCTTGTGTTTCCTCTTTGCTGACCTTGTCCTCTCATGATCCTCACCGGATGACCCCTCCCCTTTCCGATGCTTTGATTCAGATTCAGTATAAGTGGGTGGTGACCGCCTTATATGATCCCCCTTCTTTGACCTCCTCCTCTCATTGTCATCGTCAAACGATCCATCCCACCTATCGAACACGGCATCAACTGATTGACTTGGCTCGTAATTCTTCTGTTTCTTTGTCTCATGAGTTTTTTTGTTTGACCTCTTCCTCTCATCATCATCATCATGGGATGTCCCCTCCCCTCTACGATGCTTTGATTCCTTATAATTAGGTGGTGAGTGCCTTCTGTGTTTCTTCTTAGTCTTGGAGCTCTTATCGGGTTTGCTAGAAGAGAAGTTAACCAACAACTCAGGGATGTTCTCTCCACTAAGGAATCCTACACATGGACGGGAACGAGATTAACATTCTCTTTTGATATTATATACAAATCTCACACAGGAAAAAGTTTCTACCTCCATACTCATCAAATATGTCCTCGGCAACTATTTGCTGGTTTGGATCGTCTGGGTTGAACCCACCATGGGGAGGACTCATTCCTGGTTTCTGTTTAAGCTCCCACTTCAGAGGCTGCAAAATCAGCCAGAGAACACCAATCAACAACTGGATATTGTTTTAATAAACCGGCCGCACAAAGGACCATGACTTTCGCATTGAGAGAGAGAGAGAGAATGATTAGCAAACTGCTAGTGCTCCACATCCATAAACACCTAGAGTTATATTCACACACATTTAGAGATCATAAATTCTAGATACTTGATGCAACTAAACAATGAAACAGTTAATAGAGCAGTCCATCTTATTTTCAATGCAACTTGCAAGATCCAGTAGATACAGACTAGTAACTTCCGCTGGAATAAAATAAAATACACCCCTGTTTTTATTAGATGAATATATATATATATATATATATATGTGTGTGTGTGTGTGTGTGTCTACAGTCAGTTTCAGGAAAGGGCGCCCTTATTTTAGTTATTTGCGGACGTCGATCTCAGCCGTTGGATTGTGTTTTGAATGGTCTGGATTCACGGACAATCTATTCGCGCAAATCCGGACCCATTCAAAACACAATCCAACGGCTGAGATCAAAAGTCCGCATTTTCCCACTGTAAGGGCATCCTTAGGAGAAAGGCGGTGTATATGTCTATATCTTATCATTTCAATACAAGGAAAGCTGCAACAGTTCCAAATACAGGCTAAAATAAATGGGCTAATCAGGGAATTTTATCTAATATGTTGACCGCTATAACCCTCAAACATTGACACTGTGTTCGGTTTGCAATTTTGAGATTTATTTTTTAGATAAAAAAGTTTCATAGATTTGCGTATTTTTCCATCTTTAGTAAATTTTTTTAATATTTTGACAAACTCTTTTACTTTTTGAATAGAGATACGCTATGTACATCCAAAAAGTATAAAATAAGTAAAAAATTTAACAAACAATCACTAAAGACGAAAAAACATGTATGACGTAACAGTCAAAAGTTTTGGAGAGATTATTTCTGAGAGGAGAACCAAACAAAATGTCTGTTATTCACATAATTTTGTCTCGTGTCAACTGATTTTGTTATCCCCTTTCCACATTCACTTATCGAAAACAATTTGACAAATGTTAAAGACTTCTCTTATTCCCATCACCAAATCAAGTAGTCCTAAATTTTTGTGCCCTTTACACCTTGCTTATTGTGAGGGAAAATCACGCACAAATTCGTCTAGTATTAATATGGAGCTTATAACCCTATTAACTATGTAACATTACCTCGCCTGAATCTGTGTGCGCCAGCATAGCTGTCAAGGGATCATTTCTTTTCAATCGACTCTCTTCATTAGGCATTATTGCATCCTTCAATGGACATTCACGATCACCACTTTGGTGGCCGTAATTTCCACATCTTAGACATTTAACATTGCGCACTTCAACTGCAAACGGTTTCACCCTTGCAGGAGCACCTGTTTCCAGCCTAAAAACAACATTATGGATAATGAGGATCGAGCATAACATAAGACAACTACTGAGGAGATTGTAAGTAGTAACTAAATAAAAGCTACCACAATGGAACAAAACATCAAGCATAGAGTTCAACAAATAATTTGACACAGCAATACGTCAATATATCCCCATCCTGTGGGGAAAGAAATGAATGCACTGGTGAGACATGAGACGTACATAGAGGACAAGATGAAAGAAATGCGTCGCAAGGTGAAAAAAATGCATCTAGATGACAAAGATGAGATATATGATGGTTCCACAAGTCACCTCACAAAACTAATGCATGGAACCAAGTCACACATATCTTTATATAGGTTTAGCCAGACATATCCAAACAAGGTACGAGGTCCACTTGCAGGTAATTATTAGGAAAGAACAAACACCTGTTTCACACACAGACACACACACACACACACACACACACATATATATATATATATATATATATATATAGAGAGAGAGAGAGAGAGAGAGAGAGAGATCCACAAGTCACCTCACAAAACTAATACATGGAACCAAGTAACACATATCTTTATAGAGGTTTAACCAGATATATCCAAACAAGGTACGAGGTCCACTTGCAGGTAATTATTAGTAAAG
This sequence comes from Rhododendron ovatum, assembly GCA_019656835.1. Taxonomy (NCBI): domain Eukaryota; kingdom Viridiplantae; phylum Streptophyta; class Magnoliopsida; order Ericales; family Ericaceae; genus Rhododendron; species Rhododendron ovatum. Next base: position 24,135,421 of record CM033802.1, read on the forward strand.
AACAAACACCTGTTTGACACACACACACACAGAGAGAGAGAGAGAGAGAGAGAGAGAGAGAGAGAGAGAGAGAGAGTAGGATCCTTTTAATTTCTAGTCTATCATAAAACACAAAACATCTGAAAGTGTAGGATGTTTTTCAACCCTTGGAAATAAACACTGATTAGTGGGATTTGGGGTTCAAGGAGACTTTACGACTAGACAAATATACCCCATGTAATACACAGTTACACACCCCCGATCCACATAGCACAGTTCCGATCATCTCTAAAGATGATGAATGATGTTTTATGGAAAAGAATGTAAACTATTAGTTTGCTATCAAAATCATGACCTCCTATTGTGCAGTTTCATATTGGGGCAGGCTTTTACAGATGTTCACTAGTACAAGAGATGTCACAACCTATTTTGTTTTGACTCTTGAAAAACCTACAAAGCTTACTTCTCCAAAGCAGTTCATTCCATCCACTTAGCTTGAAAGAGAAGGCCTATATGAAATTAAACTATGATTCCCTAGGTAAATGAGTCACATCATCATATTTCCGAAGAGGAAGAGGAAGAGGAGGGAAGGTGAGAAGAAGAAACAACTCAATAGGCTCTTTTCTTTCAAATCACATATCCCATGGCCCTGACTAATGCCTAACGAATACCCTTTGTGGCCTTCATTGGGGCCTTGTTATAGCTTCAATATGAACTAAAATTGTTTTTGCCCTCAATGGTACTCTGAGTGGTCTTTACAAAGGAAGTTGGTTATCCACTTATCCATATTGATGTCCAAGGATAGTGTATACTACAGTCTGCAATAGAGCAAAGAACCCTCCAACATTTGCCTTTCTTAGGCCACTTGAAAACCTTGCAGACTTGCAGTTAGTTTTTGAACTGCTACTCCACTAGACGAATATGTTGTCTTCAATAAAGTCAGGCAAACTTGTTACATGCTAATCACAAATGTAAATTTAAACTACCGCGTCAGTTCTACCAAGATTGCCAGCGCATATAATCATGTCTTCAACTTTTATCAAATGTGTCTCTTCGTTCATCATTAATTGCTTACGTATGCCACAGGCCCACAAATACCTTGCACAGCATAATATACGACTTTATAGATGTAGATATGATCCTTGGAGGGTACAAAGATATGGCGTTCATATATACCTTCTTAACATTATCCACGACATTGTGCTAGTTAAGAGTGATGATTAGCAGCAGACAAATCTTATGCCTAAACTTCAATTCAGAAGAAAAGCAGAGAGGAAGAACGATCCATCAGTACTATAAAAGAGGAGCAGCACATAAAAATTATTGCAGTTTCTATCATTTGGAGTCAGTTAACGAAGCCATGTAGGTGAAACATTACCAAGACAGCAAAATTTGGAGAGAGAGAGAGAGAGAGAGAGAGAGAGAGAGAGAGAGATTGTTTCGGAAGCTCATATACTTGCAAAGTGATAAGGACCTTAAAGATGTCTTATATTAAGATTGGATATATCTTCTTGACTGAATACTCAATTTGATGAACATCGCATATCTGTTTGTAACCCTGGCATACAAACATTCAACCCTCCCTATTTTGGAATATACATGTAAAAGTATTTTGTAGAAACAAAAACAATTTCACAATTCGCCAATGTGAAAAATTGTCATTAAGACATACCGTGGAGCATTTTTAAGGATTTCGAATTGCTCTTCAGTTGGTAAAGCGCGACCAAAAACATCTTTTGGTACTTTTTTCCTTTTCTCGTCATGTGATTGATCCTTGCTGGATAAGGCTTCAAGAGGCCTACAAAATGTACTCCTCAGGTAAGAAACAAGAACAGAAAAAACAAGAAGAAGCTATATTTCAAACTACTAACCACTTATTAAACATAAAACCAAACATATCCATTTATTCTGATGCATCATTACATTGAAGTTGATGTCCCCTCCAAAGATGGGTCTTCCTGTTGCTTCCTTTCGTCAGAAATTTCAGCAGCTTTTGCACTTTCAGCATTATAACCCGGCGGGCGGACATACATGAAGCTCACTGCCTTCATCGTCTCCAACTATATACAAAATCACGCACTATTATGTAAACCACTTAATCATTAAAATACCCATATTCACAAATATCATGTAAGGAGATCTCCAACCCTTTCTCAAACTAAAATCTTAGTTAAAAAAAAACTCACCCAAATCTCTATCAAACTTGTATTAAACTCATTGGGGGAGAACCTTTTCTTTACTCAAAAGTTTCACGGCAATATTGAAGCTTCCAAATTTACGACTCTTCGCCATTACAAAAGACTCTACACAAATTTACGCTTAAGCATTCCTTTATCCTTCTGAGTGCTTGATATCAAATCCAGGTTTTACTCGATTTTTTTTTACTCAAATTGAGAGAATTCATGGAGATTTTCTCGTAATCTAACGGTGTTCAACTGCACTCACCATCACCAATTTCCAATAAATTGAAATCACATATACATTCTTTCATGCCTAATATTAGAATCGACATCGGGGTATAAGTGATAACCTTTTCTTTCTCTTTCTTTGACACAAGAGCTGCCTGGCGAAAGAACTCCTGTTCCTGGGCGAACTGCAGATATGGGTTTGATGACGAAAGTTAACAGAGAGAAGTCAACAATCAAATTCAAAAGACACTACATATATAGGTATATGTATCAGTATATATATATATATATATAGAGAGAGAGAGAGAGAGAGAGAGAGAGAGAGATGGTACCTCGCGGGAGACTTCCTCGGCGCGGCGCTGGCGCTGGGCGTGGGTTTGCTCGGCGATCCACTTGCGGCGCTGGTTGGGGTAGGAGAGAGGGTGCCATGGCTTCTGGTTGAGGAAGTTGTGGGACCAGGCGGTGCCAGATTTGGTCTTGAGATCAACCTCGCCGCCTTGGTCGGAGAACCTCTTGCTCAGCCTTAACCCTCCTTCTTCCTCCTCCATTCCCTCTAAATGCTCTATTGCTGTGTGACCCCCGATTAGTATTGGTGGTCGATCTTACAGGGTAGACAAATAGGAAACTTATTTTCCCTGGAGTTGCCATGATTACACTTTCATCCCAGATTTATACTTTTAGAAAAGATTTTGATTTTCGTTACTTCTAATATTAGCCTTTAATTCTTGGAAAATGATATTGGCACTATAAAAATTGATGCAGACACTTCAAAATCAGCGTAACTCAAATGCCACTTTTCTTTATTTTTTGAAGTGACTGCATCAATTTTTGGAGTATCAATATTATTTTCCTAATTCTTTCCACCTAAAACTCCATGATTTCCATCACTCATTGTAGGTTCCACCGTTCATTTTTTTAGTAATCTGAACCATTCATGTTGTAGAGTTCACAAAATAATACATTCACCCAAAAATTTAAGTTTATCGGATATTGATAGTACATCAAAAATTAAAAAATTTAGTTTATAAAATAGGTCATGGATAGTTTAATTTTAAACTTATCAACTGTCGATTTTATAAACTAAAATTTAATTTTTTCACACATCTATCCATGTCCGATAAAGTTGATTTTGTGTGAAAATTTACTACTTTGCGAGTCTTACAAGATGAACGGTTCAAATTATTACAATGTAAGCACGTTGGGACCCACAATTAGTGGTGGTGGTGGCGGAAAACTTGGAGTTTCCACCTTGGACAGATTACTGCTATGTGTATATACATACCATATATATATGGATTTTGGGGAGCCCACTTCGGGTCCCACAAAGATAATTCGATCCGTCTATTATTTTTAAAATATTTTTTACGAAGTCTTATAAAAAATCAACTCAACCCCATATCAGTAAGATTTTTTTTTTCTAAATTTTTAGCAGCAGAACTGAGTAAGTGGTTTCACCCCCACAAATTCAGGAAAAATCATTACTGATATCGGATTGATTTGATTTTTTATAGAGCTCCATAAAAAAATATTTTAAAAATAATAGGCGGTTGAAATAATCTTTTATGACCCAAGGTGGCTCGCCCCACAAAATCCATATGTACATGGTATGTACAAGCTCATATGTACCGATAACTTTTCCCAAATACTTCCTCTGTTCGAATTTAATTGTTCCTAATTCTATTCCAACCTGAAAAAAAATGGGTTATATCTTTGAATCCGTATCGAATATGAATCTTGTTTGATCGATCTTAATTAATTTTATAATACAATATTTTTGAAATCACGTAAAACATTATAAATTGAAAGATATAATCGATTGAAAAATGGCACAAACTCTAAAAAAAGACTATTAGATCCGAACGGATGGAGTATTAATCCCAATTTCTCTCTCCCTAACTTGACAGTGTTTACATCAAACGTTTTGGAGCTCTCTCATCTCTTCTTTCTCTCTCTAAACTTTTACCAGATAAACCCTAGTCGCCCTTGTTTGCTTGGGGGAGGCGCCTCTCTCTCTCTTTCTGTCTCTTCCTTTTTCTTCTCCCCTTCCCTTGCCTAGGCCTGTGCAAAAAACCCGTCCACTTGCGGACCCGACCCGACCCGAAGGGTTTCGAGCGGGGTCGAACATGTGGTTCGGATGGATACGGGTTCATTTTCTGTTAAAAATTAGATTTCAGTTCGTGATAAGCACCCAATAATGCATATTCTTGGTGCTTAAGTCCTCTAGTATGTTGTGTTTATACATATATATTATCGTTTTTATGCGATATTGCACGTAAGGTACGTTTTTGTGTATTTCAGGTAAAACGTGCTAATAAGGCGATTTTGAATGCCAATCAACGTTTCTGGATGAACCAAGTGTCCAAATGCCCGCCGGTACTCATTTCATTGTCACCAAAGCCTAACAGTGCCACAAGAAGCCTCGGAGATTGGCCGGAGGTCAAGGTTGGCAAGGAGTATGCCAAAGTGTATCAAGCGAGGTAAATGCTTCGAAGATAGACCTCGAGGGTATCTGAGACTCCAAGGCCACTAGGGATACCTCCGTCAAGTCCCGTTGATCAAGAAATCAAGTATTGGAAGGCCGTTGGGGTACTACAAAGCATGCTGGCCCAAGCTGACCCTGTTCTGCAGTTTTCACACAGAGGTACCAATACCTCATTTTTTAGGTATTGGTATCATCATGCCGAATTAGAAGACAGTTGAGTTGGTACCAATACCTCATTTTTTAGGTATTGGTACCAACACCCTTCGGCCAGCACATTTTTTGCTGAATATTTCAACCTTTCATAGATAGAAAGTTTCTACTTCTAGTATATTTTTGGGATATTTTGGGGACCTTTTAGTCCATTTTATGGCTGATTTGTTAGGCCTATAAATAGCTTTGTAAGCTATTAATAGATAGATAGATAGATAGATAGATAGTTAGTTTTAGGCCTAATTTTCTAGTTTTTGCTCTAGGATTTCCATTGTTAGTCTTTCAAGCTTTTCAAGTTATTTTCTTCAAGAACTCAAGTAAATTTAAGTGTTTTGATGTTTTCTCATGTATTAATGTTGTAGCTACTTGTTAGATCTTCTTATAAATCAAGTTTATTTTCATTTTCATCGGTGAATCATGTTTTCTATGCTTAACTCTTTTTCTAGTCTTTTTGTTATGAGTGAGTCGTTAATCGGTTCGGTCATGGGGTGAGGTTCACCCTATGGATTAGTCCATTAAATGGTTTCTCTTAACTTTAGCTTAATCTCAAGATTTTGAATGAATTAAACCCATGATTTCTAGCTTTGATCATGGGGTTGGTGGCTTCTTTGATCAATGAAATTTATTGCCTTGTGCTGAGAGCTTGATAATTCTACGCGTGCGAACGATCTTTTTTTGTCTCTCACTTGCGTTAAATGAGTTCAATTTGAATTAGAGTTTTGAATTAAGTTATTTGTAGTCTTCAGTTTTTAATTTTTCTAGTGGAATCCGGACGGTTTCGGTCCACTCATGAGTTAGATGAAAGAACCATTTGACAGCTAAGTCGTGGGTAATCGATCCCTTTGACTCGACCATCTTAACCTAGTTTATTTCCAAGTTTAATTTCGTCAATCGAATCAAAACTCCAAAGTTGGCCGCTTGAACGCCGCAATCTTTAAGCAACTTCTATTCCAAATTCGCTAAAGAAGATTTCTCTGTGGGAACGATCCGGTCTTACCGGTTATTATGCTTTCAACGACCTAGCCCTACGTTTGGGGTGTGAACCTTTCTAAGAGGTTAGGTTGCGACGAAGCAGTTCGGGACTCGGATTGGTGCGTTTCTTACCCTACCCGACTCGACCTGATCAAACCCGACCAATTCATAAAGATTATTTCGGTTTTTGGTCGGATCCGACCCGACCAAAAGAATCGGACTCGTGGACGGTTCTTATCACCTGTTCGGTTCAGTTTTCGGGGCTAAAATGTTGTTACCCGACCATGTTGGGGTCGAGGTCAAACCTGACCCGTGCACACCCCTACCATTGACGGCGCTCCTCTCATCTGTGGGATGTTGTTCCCTCCCTACCCATTCCTCATTTCCACCCCCGGTAAGATCCCGTCAGATACTCTGTTGGGTGTATCCCATTCCCTTAGCCTTTTGGATCCCGCTGTGGACCGCCATTTTACCTTGTTGGAGGTAGCTGGTCTCTTGCCTAGCGGCGCTTTGGCCGTTTCGGGTGGTGGATGATGCGATTTTGCTGGGTTGTAGGTGGTGATGCTGTCATGCCCTCGATTTTCAACATAAATAATAATCGTTTACAATAAATAAAATCATTACTGAAGTACCGATAATACCCAAAAGACATATCTTTTGCCGTTCTCAAGTCACATTCAAAAGTTACAATTCTGGCTCGAAGCTCAAGTTATACAAATGCCAAAATAATATTACAGTTTTCATTAATCATTCTCCCGATTACTATTTTCATTTCAAAAGCAAATTAAATTCCTCATTTGTACCTTCGAGACATATGGTCAACAAGTATGAGATGCACGCCAAGCTAACTTCCATGCTTTTTACCTGAAAATGATAGGTTGAGCTACACTAGCCCAGTAGAAAAATCTATACTCAAGCAATATGGAAATGCGATGAAACATGCAATAAGAGTGAATGAGTTTCAATAAAAGGACACGAGATGCAGGGGTTACCAAAATGAACAGATGATTAGACTTCGGGATTTTGGACATCTTAGAGATAATCCTAACCATCAACACGTCAACTAGAAGCAGCATTAAAACTCACATCAACCAAACGAATAACCACAATAGTTCAACCATCTCATAACTTTTCGAATGAATGCCACAAACCAATTCCTCATTTCATACCATTCACCATAGAGCTTTATTTCATAAAACTTTCCTTTTTAATTTCCAAAACAGTTTAGAGAAAACTCAAGACCATCACAGGTCAAGCTCTTTTGATTCGAGCTTGAATGCCGGAGTCCGTTGATTTGTGCCCAAATATCGGATCCATTGATTCGCTCAAGAATACCGGAGGATTTTTAGTAAAAATCCTCTTTTCAAAATCCAAAATCCTTTCTTTAATAAAACCTTGGTAGAATCAACCGTTCATTCTCTTTTTCGACAACCACGATCCCAAGCAATAAACAATCCAAACTTCAACATAAACTTCTAAAATCAATCAAAATTATCTTCATCCTTGAAAGACATTCAATTGTGTTTCCACCCCTTGCGTGACAGTGAATTCTCTCCACCTGAGTTTTCGCATTACCACACCTTGCGTTGCGGGCCCTCTAGAGTCCTCGCATTACCATACCTTGAATTGCGGGCCCTTTATTCAAATTCTCAATTCAAGCATACACACATATAAACCATCGTTCAATATACAAGCAGGCAACATCTCCCAAATTCACATTGTAATACAAACTCGTAAACATGTCACATCGTACATTGATTATTACCTTAAGTTCACATTATTTCTCTAAGCCTATCACGACGTTATTCTCTACATATTGAAACCACAATTGACTTCTCGACACACCACCCGCTAGGTTCTAAACAAGAATATTATAGAATGAATGCCAAAGGAATCTAGGAAACTTAACATGACAAAGTGTGAGGATACAAGTCACAATACTACCCCTCGGATCACTAGACAAGCTCATGTCTACTCACAACACACATCACTTTATCCCTTATAGCCCACGATACTCCTATCAACATTACGGTACATTCCCTAACCAACGTCGTTGATATTATGCTCTAATGAGTGCCAAGAAACAAGGTCGAACAATTGTTCATTAGTACATAAACAATCATGTTCAACAGTGACTTAAACGTATTCCAATTATATAGGGAATCATAACACGGAACGAGAATAACCTTAGGAATAGTCACAAACATTTGCAGACTGACACACCTCTACTCAAATGGTCATAACTTTCTGTGTACTAATAGGTTTAAGGTGATTCTAGTGGCAAATGAAAGCTGGCTTCAAGACCTTCGAATCGATATAAAGTTTGCATGAAACGGACATTGGACGAAGAAGTTATGGCCGTTTGAAATTGGGCTGAAACCCAAAAAGCGAGCAGAATTTCCAGAGAAGGGAGGGATCGATCCCTCCTCTCTTGGGGATCGATCCCCAAGGGCAAAAGTCCAGATTTAGTCCAAATTTGAAAGAGGGATAGATCCCTCATGCTTGAGGATCGATCTCTAGGCAATTTTGGGCGATTTTCTGCAGGTTTCAACAGCTTTTCGAAGACACAATGATTGATGATCTAAACTCGATTAAAGCATGAGATCAACTCATAAACACATAGAATGGGTAAGAAATCCCTACCTCGAAGCATATATGCGAAGATCCAACCCAAACGAGCGAGCCCTAGCTTTTGAATTCGAAATCTTCCATGAATACTCCTCTCCGAGCTCTATCCAACCCACCAATGGCACACAAACTAATTGCACTCACACTCCCTCAACTAACAATCTTATCTCAATGACCCCAAGTCCAATAAGTTCAAAAAAAGACACATCTTCCTCATTTCTTTTTAATAATAAACCTTTAAACAATTTACGAAAAAATATGGGTCTCTACAGATGCTGTGAGTGGATATGGTGTGTTGGGACTGGGCATGGCGGCAGTAGGGGCTGCCGTGATTCTTGTGGTTGGTGCGGTGGTTGTGGCGGCGGTGCTACGGTGATTGTTTTGAGTGTTTCAGCAGGTTAGAGTTTTGATTTTGTGTTTTGTTCGGACTCTTGTCCGGTTTATGTCCAGATGTTGGGTCCGATTTTTGTCCCGATGAGTCTTCCCAGGTGGCTTTGTTTTAATCTAGTTTTCCCAGATCGGGTGACTAATTTCCACAGGTTTAATGTTATCTTTGATTCGGAGCTCCACCATCCCGAGACGGTGGTGTTTAGGTACTAGCTCCATGTTAGCCGGCCATGTTGACGGTGTGAAGAAATGAGCGTTTTGGCTCTTGCATAGGCGCTAGATACTAGTTTCGTCTATTAGTCTTTTCTTGTATTGTGTCTCTATTTCTTTGTATGTGGTTGAAAATCCATACTTGTTGTATGTCCTGTGCTGTGTTCTGTAGATGCCGTATGACTTGATTAATAAATTTTCTTCTTCCACGGTGTGTTTCTTTTGAGTATGAAAAAAACTTTAATGCGCTAAAATATAGAAAAAAGGAAAATTAGTGTCCTTCCGCCAATTTTGTTCATCGTATCTATATGGCGCACTATTTTATTTTTATCACGGCCGCAAATGAATCAAGCTGTTTGTAAATTATTCGAGGCTCGACTCGGTCGAGCTCGTTTAAGTTCGATTCAGATACTAAATGACCAGAACTTGAACCGTGTGTATGTGAGGGGTTTTGGATGGTGTTGCGTTTGAATTGTTGCGTGTGTGGGCCCACTTGTATGTATGTGGGTCCCACTTGTACGTGAGATAGTGTTATGTTTGGATTGTCGTGTATCTAAACTTTTTTTTTGTTTTTAACTGCAATCCACTTCATTGCCACCCAAATTAATTCCTCAAACATTAACAGCATTCGCACCTAGGTTTGGTATGCGGACTTGAGCATTCAAGTGCAGCATTTGAAGCTTGATGAATTTTCGGTTCAATCGACTAGAATTGAGGTTTTCCCCCCTTTTTATTACCTCCCTTATTATGCTCACGAGCTTCAAGAACGGTACTCCCTTGATCTTCTTTTTGACTCCATGATGTCAATATGCCATTTATTGATTTCCATGTATGAAATTCTAGAGACATACGTAGTTCCTTACTCCTTAGCAAATGAAATAAAACAAAGGTTGGGCATTGATGGGAAAAAGGATAAGTGGGAGGTGAGAGAAGTGGAAAGTGTTAGAAATTGTCCCACATCGGTTAATTTTCACCTTGAAAACTAGAATATGAGCCTAGGCGGCCTCTCATCTCATTGCCAATTTATTTTAAGGTGGATGCCTTAACATGGTATCAGAGCTCAGGTTGCAAGAGGTCTTGGGTTCAAGTCCCTCTATTTGCATGCATTTGGTCCCTGATTGAATTATGTTTCTCCCATTTGCATTCTATCACAATATGTATGGACGTTTGTATCTCCACGTGTAAGATGAAGTTGCGTAAGATGAAGTTGCACGTGAGGGAGGGTATTAGATAGCCTGATATACATTGTTTGACCCATTTCCCAATAGTGAGTGAGCATTTACAGATAGAGATGGACTCGGAGAGGGTTTTGTTATTGGGTTTGTCTCAAGTTGTAGGAGGGTAGTTTTGGCATTTTATTTGGTAGAAAAATGTGTGTTTGAGAGAATTTTATGACGTAAGAACCACCAAAGACCACATTGGACCCACCCTTGCAATGTAAATCTACGAGGGAACTAGCGTAGCAATCCATCGTCACGACCGCCACTTAAATTGTGAGTGCCTCCAAGGTGAATCGGACATGCCATGGTGTAGGCGCAGATTCGCCTTTATCACTGGGGGGTAAAATTTTCGTTTGATAGGTGCATATGTTAAGCGTACTGTAACTTTGGATGGTATTTTCGACCGTGCGTTTTAATCCATGAACCACATGGCGCTTATGTGGTCAAGGTTAAACACCGGGAGGTAATTCGCACCCGACTTATACCACTAAAGGATAAAATGGACTTTCCCAAAAAAATTTGGCCGGGTTCGTGGTTAAGTAGGCGTATTTGACATATTGTAGTAAAGGTTATGGTGGTACTGTATCATCTTCCTTGGCCTACCATGAATCATCCACTAATGCTTCCGTCTACGATTATTCATATATATATATATATATATCTCAAGTTCACTTGCTACCCAAATAGTGCAATTTTCAGACACTGATCTCTTGTTGTTTTCAATTCACTTGCAGGAAGCTATTTATTTAAACCCATTCGGCTTTCAAAATCCTCACTCAGCTACAGGATCTGGTTCTACCGACAGATGGTGCCTTTGAGGTCTGTTGTTTAACCTTTCTTCTTCTTCTTCTTCAGAATTGAACATGTCAAGTTATTTCCCTTTTCAAAGTATGCCTATATGACCGAAGTACAAAATTCTGAAGTTGTAATTTCCATATAAGTATTTGCCGAAAGCCAAAGGATGGTACATGTTATTCTCATGGGGAAACGATCAAAATCTGGCAATAGTGTACCCATCAAATCTAACATTACTCATCAGTTGAAGAAATGGAAACTCTTCAAACATTTTTCGAAAATGGTCCCACAGTGGAAACTCTTCAAACATTGTCTGTAATGCGTTCTGCAAAACTTAATTCACCGCACCTTGCGCAAGGCTAGATAAGCAACAAAACGATAACCCACCAACATCACGGCCATTGCGGACACATCTATCCACAAATGATTCAGGCCCACTGCCTTGATGGCAGGAAAATCTGCAACCCGGCAGTAGGTTCCATTTGAACACTCATAATAAGCGTCCTCATTGTACTGAACCCCAAGAAGGAGCCTGTAACAATAGTAATTATAGCTCAAGTACTTCAACCACATTATGAAAGGAGGGATATGTTGAATATAGTACCCTCCAGCCATAAGGAAGACCATGGTTGTAACTGAGGCTAAAGTAGTGGCACTCCTGGGGTCCATGAGAATGGCACCAAAAGCTAAGCCAAGGCCCTGTGAAACAAGAACATTGAAAAGGACTACAAGGAGGAAAAGGATGAAAGTGACTGGATTGGGTTTGAGCCCACCCATCCAATAGAATATGAAGGTAAATGCAGTTGGCAACGCGAGCTCCAGTGGCAGGTCTCCAACAATCCTGGCCAAAAAGTAGGAGGAGAGGCGGTACATTCCAGATGAACGTTCTTTGATTAGCATTGCTCTGTCTGTAGGAAATGTGAAAACAGCATTGTGTAGAGGGTAGAATCCCCAGAACACAGAGAAGAAGAAAATCATGCCAGTCTGCAGTCAAGACGAAACCCTCGGTTAGCATCTATAGGAATTAAGGTTTTCTATTTCAATGACTTTGACTGCTCCTTGGCTGTTTTCAAAGATGAAGTGGATCTTTAGTTTTCTAAGTAACCTTTCCTTTGTTTTTTTTTTTCGTTTTCTTTCTCTAGGTCTATAGATTGAATCATACAGTATACATGTTTTCATTAATCTTACACGATCTGCAATATGTGATGTCGGAGTTTGCCACCACAGGAGTCCGCCAAGAACTGCGACACTTATGACTTGGATGATTCTTAGCTTGTTAAAGGTTGCATGTCGTCGCTCCCTCAGCCCTCTCAGAAGTAGCACATTGAATTGATGCCACCAGCTTGTGCACCATTGCTCTGGCTTTGCATTGCTCCCTGTTTCATTTAAAATCAGAAGACCCTTGAGACTTGTCAAGAACTTATAAAAATTAGGGGAAGGGGAAGATATTTGAAGCTAATGTGCTGATTTCTCAATGGTGATAGCATGCTTAGCTTGAGCGGGAGAAGGGAGGAACTTACTTGTGGATGCATCTTGGGTATAAGTGGTGTTATTGACATCCGAACTACATAATTCAGCTTTCAATCTCGTAGAAATGTTCTTGTTGTAGGCAGAGATTAGATCATCCCTCACTCTCTTGCGCTCTTGTTCCGTTTTATCTCCTTGCTCGATTTGTTGATTGTAGTCAGCTCCAATTCCTGTCATTTTCATCACAGTTCTCATGAGCCTACAGTAACTTGGTTTCTAATCTCTTTTCATACTAAAATATACGTTAGCACATGGTCCCCCTGACTACTGTATACATTATCAATTGTAATATCAGTGTTTGCCATTGTGTTTCCGTCAGCTACAGATTTCAGGATCAGATTATGCTCGGTGAGAGTTGCGGATGACGTTAACTTCACCGTTGTACACGAATCTGAACACTGGGAAAAATTTGTTGTTGGGTTACTGTTATGCTTTAATATAAAGATATTGTTGTAACCACTTTCAGTTGGGCCGGTCATATGTGTGTCTCATGTTGATGAAAAAAAAGCTTGGAACAATTGCTGCCTAAAGGTCGGTTCCACTCTGCACAGATGGCCCCTTTAATTTCCTCAACTTTTTCGAGAAAACACAAAGAAACAAGAGCTTTCTGCCTATAAATTCAAAGAGTGATCGAACATTACCATTGGCAAGATCGAGTAAGAGGTCAGCTGGATTGATTGTGATGGATGTAGAAAAACCAATCGAGGAAAAGTACTCCAAAGCAGTGGATGCAGGACCATAGTAGATGGGGCATCCTTCTGACAGCAATATTAACTTATCAAACATATGGTAGAGTCGGCTCGAGGGCTGGTGAATGGTAGTGATCACAGTCCTACCCCAATTAGCAAGCTGTTTGATTGTGGTCAGTATCTGTTGAGCTGTGGTTGAGTCCAAACCTGAGGTGGGTTCATCAAGCAATAGTAAGCTTGGGTTAATTAGCAGTTCTTGGCCTATACTCACCCTCTTCTTCTCCCCACCTGATATCCCTCTAACCAGTGGTCCTCCTATCATGCTGTTCCGACACCGAGTTAGTCCCAACTCAGTGATAACTCGCTCTACGTGCTCAACTTTCTCATCATTGGCCATGCTATTGGGTAGCCTTAGAAGTGCAGTGAATAGAAGAGTTTCGGTTACAGTAAGATGAGGGTATAGGGTATCCTGCTGGGCGACAAATCCTGTTCTCCGTCTGATGGAACCAGAAAAGGGCTGACTGTTGTATGTGATTTTTCCGGACAGCTTTCCAGTGTGTCGGCCTCCAAGGGCTGTAAGGAGAGTGGTTTTTCCACTACCCGTTGGGCCAAGCATTGCTAGCAGCTCTCCTGGACAAACCATACCCGTCAGCCCATTTAATATGGTCTTCTCTTTAGAGCTTGATGTTGCACCACAGCAGAATCCTTTTGGCTCCAACCTCGCTTTGTAAACCACGTCCTCAAACTGCAAGTAAATTGCGAAAATCTGCATAAATAAACCTCACACGAGAAAGAGGTGCTAGAATTGTAGCTTAGTTGAAAACAGTAATAGTTTGGTTACTTTAGGTTAGTTTAGTAAATTACAAGCTAGTGCTATTAGGAAACGCAAATACCCAAACAAATTATGCTTTCGTACGTACTTTCTGAAATATGGTACGACACGACTTTGTTCCAAAATGGTGATACTATGCATAATATGCTCTTCAGAAAATCGAATATAATAAACTGAATAATTGCATGCTATGCTCTTAGAAACGTGCTTTGCATAAATAACTTGGAAAACAATAGTTCAATTGGTTGTTTGTCTCTTGGAAAAGTGATTTCGAATTCTGTTAGAAGCCTACTCCTACCGTACCACAATTTAGGACATGTGGCATACGATGTTCATTTTTCTGGTGCCCATGAAACTGTGTTTATTGCGTGCTTGAGAGAGAGAGAGAGAGAGAGAGAGAGAGAGAGAGAGAGAGAGAGAGAGAGAGAGAGAGAGAGAGAGAGAGAGACCTTCAAAGTTATTTGACGTAAAGGGAGTTGTAGAAAGGATTTTGATTTGGCCTGTACAGGGTTAGCAAGGACAGCTTCATGATGGGTTTCCAACACAATTGACGGAGTTGCCATGGCGTTGCTGCTTCTACGTTCTGGTTTGAGACGACACACTGGAAGGGAATGTCGAAGTTCAACCGATGGTAATGCTTCTTCTTTCTTTTTTTGGAGGTAGTGCATTGGTTATAAATGGGGGGCAAAAGGAGAGAAGTTAAGCAGTTGCTTTTAACTTGGCTTCTCAAAGTGAACTGGACAACACATATATATACAATGGCCGGCACAGGAACGAGGATCTTACATGGTAAAAGGTTCTGTGATAGGCCTAGCCTCCATGGTGGGTTCCCACCTTCTATCTTAAAGTATTCCAACACCATCTCAGAATCCACTCTCTGATTTCATTTTCCCTTTTATCAGATTGGCATCATCCTGCTCTCTCACTCACTCTGTCTCTCATCGTGTATGCCGTCCTCATATGAAATTATTCTCAACTGCCTTGCAGACGAAAAATTCTAAACAACTGGTGAAAAATGAGAACGTGCGACAGATGAATACTATTGTGAATGGTTGGCCATATTAAATACGTTCCATGCATAGAACCATCATATTGAACGCTAAGGAGCTTTGTCATGATATATATGTGAGGGAAGTGGGAGCACCACAAATCTCAGTACAACGATAGCCAGACTGTTCACAAACATTTCTTTGTTCGTTTGGTGTTTTAATTGTTTTGACGTAATTGTTTCGATAATGTGTGTCGTTTATGCATGCCATGTACGTAGGTTTTTCTCATTTGACAGTACAGTCTGTACAGAGTTCTCGGTACCTCAATGGACAACATATAGTCCTTTCCTCCTTTCCATGCATCTTAAGATTGGGATTTTGTGTATGGCCTTCCAAATGGATCCTGATGTTACATGCATTTCTGTAAATTCTTGTTCTTCTGCTATCATTTTATTTCCTTTGCTCTTGCCGAAAACAATATTCTTTTGTTTTATTGTCTTGTTATTGTTGTTGGGTGGTTTATACCGTCTTTGAACTGTTTATATATATAGCTGCATTCAGCGACTTGCTATACATCGTAGTGTTAGATTTGACCTTAAATTATAAGATTAATTTGCTAATAGGTTAAAATCTGCTGATTTTTTTTTTTTTTTTTGTCGAACTGTCAGCAACATATACTAGGCTTCCAGGCTTCTGATTTAAAAATGATTATTCCGAACTCCTTTGGATACGCAATTCTTGCAGTAGCTGCCTAGGCAATAAGTCTGACAATTTTATTTTTTAACAGTCAATAGGCAATAGGTCATCAATTGTTATACCTACAAGTAATAGGTCTAATAATTGATGACGCTTTTCTGGTGAAATGTTCATCAAATTAGGCCTAGGAAAATATCAGAGTGTAAAATTATGAAGATCAATGCAATTTTCAAACTGATGCACCATACATTTGAAGGTCAGGAACAAAGAGCAATCTTTTGAATAGGATTATTCCGAACTCCTTTGGATACGCAACTCTTGCAGTAGATGCCCAGGCAATAGGTCTACAATTTTGTTTTGATCAGTCAATAGGCAATAGGCCATCAATTAGGACGATCAATGCAATTTTCAAACTGATGCACCATACATTTGAAAGCCAGGAACAAAGAGCAATCTTTTTCCTTTTTATCATCAGGAATAAAGTTCAATCTGTGATCTGTTCTTTCCAACTTTTAATGGTAATCTTCTGAGAAAGATATTCTTGAACCTATTTTTATGTTTGCATTCACAATTTTGTTTCGGTCAATGATGCATGGAGTTTTCTATTCCCACTACGCGTTGCTGTCAACCTGATACGACGAGGGTAAAGTTGTTAGTCTTGTCCAATCACGTAACAAAATTGGACACTTAGATTCCTTTAACTTTTACAAAATTTGAGAAAAAACGAAGTTTCCATATAATAAGCTTCACAATTATGATGGAGAGTGAAAGTCTCTTTTTTTTCCCTTAAATCTCTTTTTTGGTTTTTATTGTACTCCGTAGCAAAAAAGAACCGGATTCGTGTCCGTAATCCACAGAATACAGGTCTTATATTTGAAACAGTGATGCTCTAACTTTTCTCTATTTGTTGACTGTGTGAAAAATTGTGTCCCCAAAGTTCTGATGAATCATTTCAAAATTCTAGTTGTGTGGTTCCTACTTGGGATGACTCTTAGCAACTGCAGTGTTATATTTTGGGACACGGGACCCTGTAGTGCACCCCTACACTACAGGGTCCCGGTTCCAAAATTTTGGTGTGACTATATTAATGGTCCTTATTGTTGCTATATAGCATTACTCTTTCTCAAAAAGCATAGATGAAGATGCTTGGCATCTTTTTGCTTGACACAAATTAAGCTTCTACTACAATATGGGCAAGAATTGGAGTCAAATTTGTTCCCAAACTTTGTATCTGCACCTGTCACTTCTCAGATAAAAAGCGTAGGATATCCGTGCAGCGGGTGGGAGAATTTATGCTTTCCCTGTTAGTTATAGAATAACAATCTACGAAAAACTAAACAAAAGATCACTAAACATCGATAGCTTCCACTGACTTGAGTAACTACTAATATAGGCCGAACTTATCAGCAAAGTCTTTCCTCAATATTCTTTCTCTTCCTTTTTATCTGCTAAGTATTATTTTAGGCTGAAGAAGTGAGAGAATGATTAAAGGAGAACCCATAAGTTGGATTCCAATTTGTGTCCATGAAATTGTGTTTATATTATTTGCAGAGCATGCACTGAGATATAAGAGGACAATGGTGGAGCCAGTCTTTTTCTGCATATGGTGTTGAGTCCTTGGCTACTTTAAAATACTACAAGGTGCGCAATTCTAACCTTTTTTGTTTTGGTTATCCTTTTCCTAATCCATCTGATAAGCAAAGAATTTTTTGCTTCCCCAAGTGCCCTACCCTTTTGACATATTTCCCATATTCCCTCCCTCTCTCTCTCTCTCTCTCTCTCTCTCTCTCTCTCTCTCTCTCTCCAAACTTGTTTGCCTGCATTCTCTGCATCCATATTTCCATGACAGTTGGGATGCACAATACCTTGTGTAGACAAAATTTTTACATTTTTAGACTCCTACTTATTCTGTACCACACATTCATTTTTATATTAGTTGGTCCTAGTAGACCAATTTCACCATCATGTAGCTGGGCCCGATGAAATATTTTTGCAGATTTTGAGATTCTAGATTTTTATAGAATTAGTTTGGAGGGTTTATCAAATCGTAGATACTAGAGTATGCCCGGCTCGAACAATCAGCACACAAAAACAAATACTGAACTCGTGTGTAATATACGGCTTAAACAATCACAACATGCAAACTAATACTGAACTTGCGTGCAATATACCAACCTGTGTCCAACAAATTCAACTATGCTATAAATAATAACGCAATATATCCATTGATAAACATCATAATCTTAATGAAAGGGAAATGGGTAGCAAATATACAAAAAAATAATGGAAGAACTCACCTCGGTGGTTTTGGTGAAGTAGATTTTGGTGAAGTAGATTTTGGTGGTATTCAACTTCCCAAGAGAGAGAGAGAGAGAGAGAGAGAGGTAGAGAAAGTAAATAAGAAGAATGTGAAAATCAAATGAACAATGTATAGAAAATTTTATTTTCGGTGATTTCCATGATGTACATTTGATAGCCTAGAAATAGGAAAATAGCCTAGAAATAGGAAAGGAGGATGCTACGGATACAGACCCAAGTACACAATCGTACGTACTGACCATTTGCGGGGCCCACTCTGGACCCGCATAGATGATCTGAGCAGTTCAATAATATTAAAATAGAAACCAAGAGGGTATGTGAAAAATTAGCTGCATCTGATATGTATAAGTGCTCGATCCAATCTTCTCATTTTTCAACCAATCTTTCCATTTTTTTTTTCCGATTTTTCAAAAATGGAAAGATTTGATCAAGCACTTACACATATCGGATGGAGCTAATTTTTCACGGGCCCACTCGTTGTTTTTTTAAATTATTGAACGTGTCGGATCATCCGTGTGGGGCCTGGAGTGGGCACCGTGCATCGTCGGTGGCCATGGTCAGTGTGCTCAGGTAGGTATCCATAGAGTTTTCAAATAGGAAAATGAATGTTGGCTTTGATTTCGGTGATCTTGGTGGCTTTGATTTCGGTTTTGTACAAAGGTTATATATGATTTTGGTTTTGATTTGAATAATACCTTAATGGATGGTTTTGAATACAATGCCTTAATGAGAGTAATTTTTGGAGAGAGAGAGAGAGAGAGAGAGAGAGAGAGAGAGAGAGAGAGAGAGAGAGAGAGAGAGAGAGAGAGAGAGAGAGAGAGAGAGAGAGAGAGAGAGTTTCATTCTTTTGATCCAACGGCTACCTTATTACTAGGTACAATCGAACGGTTGTAGATGCATCTATATTTGTATGCCTAGACATTTTTAAAGAAAACCGTTCTCTTTTATAATATAGATATAGATATAGATGCTTCTACTAAAATACGAAATTTAAAATCTGAAGTAGAATCTGATGGTAAAATCAAAATCTATATCAACATCGCAAGCACATATGGAATGGGCAAACATAGAAACAATCCCATGTATACCGGGATTTCAACTTTGGAAGACTTGAGAAGGTAGACCTCTTGACTGATTATTGTGTTCTCAAAGCAAGATATATATATATATTTTTTGAACTGATTCTCTAGGGCAAGATAACCATTTTCTTTTATTTATTGGATTGCTTGATATCAACAAAATTTCTGCCAGTTTGACCAAAAAAGAAAAAATAAACTTTAAATAATTGGTATCATCAACTACTCAGAATGCATCCAATGCCCAAGTCTCTCGCTTACAACGAAGTTTGAGAGGGTTAGGAAGCAAACACTCTCAAGACTTGCCATACGATTGAGGGTGGGTTCTTGTAAACTTTTTTTCCCTTCGTTTATTGTGTTTTGTTCATTTTTTTAATTTAATTTTTGTTAAATTTGCTTTATATGTTTTGATTAGTCATCCGTCTCGACGAGAGAAGTCTAAAAAAATAAAAATAAAATTGTTGTAACTTGAATCCTTACTGAGGTACTTGTTGCAAAACCTTGCAATAGGAATTTGATGTGGAACTTTGTCAAATTAAGTAAGAGCATAAAACAGCTACCCAAGTTTATTCTCAGCTAATCTTACAAAGATAGTCAAATCATGAATCCAATCAAGAATTGGGTTGACATTTTTTCGGAAACACTACTCCAATAAAATCGAGTTTTGTAACTATT
The DNA here is from genome assembly GCA_019656835.1 of Rhododendron ovatum. NCBI lineage: Eukaryota > Viridiplantae > Streptophyta > Magnoliopsida > Ericales > Ericaceae > Rhododendron > Rhododendron ovatum. The sequence goes on from CM033802.1 coordinate 24,155,515, forward strand.
CTGTCAAGATTTTCAAAACAATAAAAAAATAGACATCAAAGCATTTAGATTATTAATTATTACAAAAAGTTTATGCTAAAAAAAGAGAGGTTCGTTTTGATTCTTTTGACTGAATATAAGTTAGGTCAACAAATAAGAAGATTGCTTATATCATAGTAAAATATATGGGTGGGTACTAAGTGCTGGGCTGGGACGTAATTTATGATCCAATATAACGTAATTGATTTCACAATATTTTATGGGAAATGATAATGTCAAAATTGTTTTTGTTAGTGTCAAAATTTCAGTGCATAAAAGGCTTGTATCATGTTTAGTGTACACAAGTCTTTTATGCATTGGAGTTATGCCAAAACTATTTTTATTGTTTTTGTTAGTACCAAAACTTTTATGCACTGAAATTTTGACACCAACCAAAACAGTTTTGGCATTATCACAACCATATTTTATTAATTAGAGGACACAAGAGTTTGAGAATATAAATTAAAAAATGGCAAACATTCATACAAAGAATGGAATGGAAAATTCGTAATATCTATAATACAAATCGTGACTGTGTGGTGGCCCACATTTTTTTCCTCCACCGTTGGATTTGTAACACATTTTTCTGTATAAATCTTCACCCTTTATTCATTCCCCATTCTAAGACCCCAGTAATTAATTGGCTCTCACAACAATAATTTACTGTAAGGCAAATCAAAGGCTATTGCTATTGCTATTCCTAATTCCACGGCAATAAAATGCACTTTATTTATGGAATCAAAGGCAACTCAATATACACGGCAAAATGGATGGAAACTAAATGCACTTTATTTATGGTAAGAATGCAAATCAATATACACGGCAATAAACAAAATGCATTTTATTTATGGTAAGAATGCAAAATAAAATGCACTTTATTTATTGCCGTGTATATTGATTTTGCTGTGCATTGTCATTTTGCATTCTTACTGCCATCTCGGTTATATGCAAACACCCCAGGGTCAAATCTTGTGGGTGCCACTAGGGCAGCATGAAAAATACACTGGATTTTCCTCAAGGGAATAAATCACATCTCATTACTAAATCTACTCGGTGGGCTACAGAGGTACCTATCTTCTCCATGACTTTTAGCCAAATATTTTCCGAATCATTCCAAAAAGTGACAACCACAGGATTTAACAATGAGCACGTAAATCAAATAAATTCAAATACCTAATAATCAATAGAATACATTTGCATAAAGATTTAGGGAAAATGTATTGTATACTACCCAGTACCTCAAGTTACGATCATGCCTGTAGAATATTTAAGTCTCTTCACCATGTACGACATCCTGAAATTCCACAATAATCAGATTGCATTTCGCCGTACGATTCTATCTCAATATCTCATATTGGTGTATAACCACCCAAAATGCAACGGCCAAATTGAACGACCAATTTCCTTCCTTTCTAACTCCACTGGTTTTCATTATTTTTCCTTGTCACGGCAATACTTCCACTTTCTCCATCATACTGTTTAAGTTCCATTTTACTAGTTTAAGTTTCTTTGGTGGAAGGAAACTTGAAAGGCTATGTTTGGTTTGAATTTAATTTGATGAAGATTTTTGGTGTAATGAGTGGAGAGAGAATTGAAAAATGGGAGTAACAATTGGGGAGAAAACTAGTGGAAATGGTGTGTGGAGAGAAATGGTTGGGTAACCCAAACCGAACACAGTTTGAGGCCGGGTCCCTAATCTAACATCTATATAAGCTTGTGATATCCATCAATCAAAGCAGCAAGTCTTGCATAGGTTAGAAGACACATATATCTATATCCACAAAGTGTGAGGGTTGGTGTTCATCTTGAACAACATTTGTCAAAGGTTAGTGCAATCTAATTTCCGCTGTGTCTAGTTTTTATAATTTTCTTAGAAAGAGCTCTTTGAAGCTTAGGTTATTTACTTGATAAACGAACCTAGAACCTAGTGTTTTTAGACTCGTTTAGGAATTGAGTTGAGCTCGAGTACATTCTTGCTTGCATACTCGAGCTCGGCTCGTGTTCTAAAAACCCCAATTATGATCTATAAAGCATGGATATTGGTATGGGATACGAACACGACATGATGTGGTATGGTGACGATACGGATACGGTGGTACGAGAAAATTTAAAAAGAAGATACTTATCAGAATCTCACTATGTCTTCCTCTCTCTAAAAATTAAGTTAAGTGCTACAAATATATCATTTTCTTTATTCCTAACAATTTTACTCTACTACTATGCAATAAAGTTCAGATACGTGTATGTTCAAGTATCCAAAAAGAATATGATATTTCAAACTAGCTTTAAAAGATTAATATTCATATATATTGTGGATACTTCTAGGATTCGTATCCGCGAGTATCGAAGGAGTATCTGTATCTGATTCAGATAAGATTCTCATCTAGAAGTATCTGTGCTTCATAGATTATTATACAATCCTTGTAGATTTAGTCAGAGCTTGATTCCTCTTAGCCAACCTCCGAGTCCAAGATCGAGCTTTGCTCATTTACATAAGCTTGTCTAGAGCTCGAGACAGCTCCAATTTCTCAAACACTAGACAAGCTTGAACTCGATTATTTGAGTTCAAGTCGCCAAGCTCGGATTGAACTAATTTTTCCTAGCCAATCTTAGCAAAACTCAACTCAACTCGACTCGTTTCCAGCTCTTTGTTCCCTACCTAGCGCATAAAAGTGGTTATCACTTGTTGTAATGCCCCGTTATTTTCTAAAAATAAACTCCAAAATACACTGTATTTAAACACTTCCAGGCCCCTATTTTCTCTATAAATAAATTACATCACCAAAATAAACTTAAACCGCCTTTTAAATATTCTTCTAGATACTCCAAAATTATCAACTTTTCCAAGACCTCTCCAAATTAATCCTTATATGCTCCGATTCAATTTCCACTAATCCAGCTCCATACCTGAAAACAAAATTATCCGGGAAGTATACGATACAACAGAATAACAAAGTTTATGTTCAAGTGGAATCAATAAGCGATAATCGACCACCAAGTCGAAACAACAATTACAAAGGACCTCATACCATATCCTCCCCAGTACATGACCAGTGACCCTCCCCCAATACCTTCCTCACCGAGTCATCATCGACCCATTTTGGCTATTGGATAGGCTATTGGTGTATGAGTTCACACGATCCCTGTACTAAACAGTTCTATAGTACTCAGCCAACAACATCATATTCGATACCAATTATTCCACTTTCCAATGATATCCACAAGATTGAATAAATATCACAAGATAATCAAAAAGAGTACAAAAGTGAGAATGAAGAAAGGATTCCGGAAGTGGGAAACATATTGTATACTTCCCGGATTATCTCAAATATGCCTGGCCGTTACGTCTACGAATCAATGCCTTAAAACATTTTTCTATTTTCCGACTAAATACACCACTAGCCCACCGATCCAAAACTATTTATAAAATAAACTCTCAAGCTTTTTTTCTCTTCTCTCTCTCTCTCTCTCTCTCTCTCTCTCTCCCCCTCTCTAAGCTAACAATTGGAATGAGAAGTGAAGAGAAGGTGAGGTGTGTGGAGGGGAGTGGAGAAGTCATATCTTGAAAATTCTAACCATATCTTATATAATCTAATAATATCCAACAAAATCTATATAATATCTAACAAAATCTATATAATATCTAATAAAATCTAATCCAATCTTTATAAAATCTAGGGATATCTAGGAAAAATCTATATCAAATCTCTCTCTCAATCTCCTAGAATAAACTCCTTAGATTTGAGGGAATCACAATCTTAGATTGCATATCATATCTAGATTTTTCTAGGATTCTTTAAGGTAACAATTATGACTCTCTCCTTATCTATACACTATGATTATACTTGGATATCAATCTCTCCTAAATCTCTCCTAGATTTCTCAAATCTATTCCTAGAAATCTCTCTCTCTCTCTCTCTCTCTCTCTCTCTCTCTCTCTCTATCTATATATATATATGTGTATATCTCAAGATCTCTCCTAGATTCATCCATATCTTTCCTAGATTGTTAGAATCTTGAACCTAAGGTTAGGGTTCTGTAATAGTTGAGTACAAGGATATCATGGTTCAAGATATGAAAAAAAATCCTATGATATCAAAGGGTTTTTAATTGCTAGTTCCTAGAGTTAAATTATAGTAATACAATCACTTTAATAAATGATAAAATAATTTTTAGTAAAAGAATTATAACAAAATGTTTAATTTTATTAAAAAAAATTTGACGTAAAAATTCTGGTCGTTACACTTGTACACTGGTAAAATTTTGTTTTCCAAAATCAGTGCTTTTCTGGTCACTAACAACTACTGAACACAACCACTAATTAAATGACAGTGTTCCTCTCAACCAATACACTGAAAGAGTGCAATGCTGATTTATAGATGTGTGTATCCCATATTGGCATGTTGGACTTGGGAAGATTTTGTGGTAAATTATAAAATCAGTTATCAATTTTTTATGTGGCTATTGGTTTCTGTCACAAATGATTTCTCTGCAGGAGGAGAATATTAGAAAGAAAAGTTAACAAAAGTAAGATTTGAACCAGTGCTCAATATTCTGCAAGTGCTCAACATTCTCTGAGTAGGGCGGCCAAACAAATCAAGTTTGGCCTAGTTTGCGCTCGTTAAAAGCTTGTTTAATAGTATCAATTTGTTACATAAATAAATCAAGTTTGAATATTTCTTTGAAGTTTGTCAATATTTTAAATCTAGCTTGAACAAGCTGCTATGTAAACCAGCTTGTTTGGCTTATTATGTATAAAAATTTGAAATTACTCAGGGCGGCTATTGATTAGCTCGATTAAAACCCAATGAGTCAAATGCTATGATTGAATCAAATGCTAAGATTGAATATATTTTGAAGTATAGCAATGAATTGTTCTAGTTTAATACAAAAACTTAACCAGTTTAAAAACATTTTCTAGCATGACTTGTTTATTGAGTGAATCGATCATAAACGAGCTTTAGTCAAGTTAACGACCCAAAGTAAGCGGTTCGGAGACATACGCCAAGGATGCGGCCGCACTGGATCCTAAATTTTACTCCATCTAACGTGCTTGGTATGTGCGCAGAGACCTTTTGAATTAAATATGATATCCCCAAGTGAAGGTGCTAATGATTAATGGCATTTCTGAGTTCATGGAAGGAGTTGGAAAGTTGACACGTGGCTCGCACTCCTAGTGTGTTGTGTGGTGGTGGAGGTGTAGTAGAAATGTGGAACTGATGGGAGAAATAGGTGTCTGTCATTACATATGTTGGAAACCCCTCGACACAAAAGCACAGAGATTTTCAGGACAGAGGAGATCATACCCAGAAATTGGTGTGATCATTTTATGCAGGATAATGATTTGTTAGATGAAGTTTGAGTCTCACCCTTAGTCACATAATCAAAATATCTCGCGCCAGCGCTCTCAATTCTCATATTGCGCTCGCGCTTTCAATCCTCGCTCTCACGAATTTTAGTAGATTGAGTTGCATTTCAAGGACGCTTTCACGCTCACCTTCGCGCCCCCGCACACGAATTATGTGACTTTTAGGTCCCACCAGCCGATCACGTAATCCCCACTTTTTTGCAATCATTATTACCAGTTGATTTCCTCTCCCTCCCTCTCCTCTTGTAGTCTTTTTTTTTTTTTTTTGTGTTTTGAGCAAATTGGGCTTTCCAACAACCCCATTTTTGTTCTAATAATGATTTGCCAGTTCTCTTAATTAAGGTGTTCAAAGGTTCCCATTTGTTCTCACCACTGCAACCTAACTTGAGAAAGAGTGCTAGCTATCCTGAAGCCATCTTGTAAAATACCTTTGTGGTCCACTAATTACTACCAGGTTAACTGGTTAAGGCATTTAGATCGTTTGCATATGAGGGAAATATTTTTGAGCCGAGTTCAATCCCGGTCAAATAAATTCATGTCTAATGGCATAGACGAATCTACTTGAGTCAGAGACAGGTCTACTTGAGGGCATGTGGGGGCCAAGGCGTCCGCATTGTTTGGGGTTTTTTTTTTCAAAATTTAATATTAAAATTTGTTGTTGTTTTTGGTTGTTAAGAATTGTATTTTGTATTGGGTGTTATTTAGACATTTAAATGTTTTAACAATGTGTTTGTTTTGGGTCGCCAAACCCTATTCCTCTCTCTGCATGTGGTCTCATAAGTTTTTTCTTCAATTAAATTATTAATCTCATTTCGCTTTTTATATCTCTACACTGATTACCAAAAAAACTTTCCTCACAATCTAAACCAAACAAATGAACTACTAATAGATTCCGGAACCTTGCGATGAATAGAAGCATCTAGGAGTCGATTTGAGGATGGAAACTATTTCAGAGGGGCAAATTCACATTCACAATTAAAAATCTTGGACATGTAATACAGAAAGAAGCGAGAAGAGTAACACCAATTGAGCATAAAATGGCTGATAAAATAGTCACCTTGAACAGAGGATTATCTAGTGAAAGAGCAGGGCTTCTTTTCTGCCGTGGAGGTAACGAACAAGGAGAGGCAGAAGAGAGGAACGTTTGTTGCAATTGCCAGCCATTCCCAGGTTTGCCAGATCCCGGTCGGTGTTGTTTTGACAAGGATTCATTACTGTTAACTCTCTCAAAGTATTGATTATCACATTTGCCCTCAAAGTACTGATTTTACAGCCCATTTGGTATGCGAGAGTTTTGCGTGAGAAGAAAGGAGACGGGGAGAGAACTCAATCTCTCCCTCGTTTGGAAGGGAAACAAGGCGAGAGAGGGTGAGAGACGGAGGGAGACCAGAACCCCTCCCAAGCCCAGTTCCATTTCTCACAAAAAGTGGCGAGATTCCATGAGAAAGGGGAGCGTGTGGTCAACCTCTCATTGGATCGTCGTCGGACGAGTGGCTGTGCGTCGCCGGAGAAGAGAGAGAGGAGAGAGAGAGAGAGAGAGAGAGAGAGAGAGAGAGAGAGAGAGAGAGAGAGAGAGAGAGAGAGAGAGAGTACCAGGTTTGCCGGAGAAGAGAGTGAGAGAGTTTCAGCTTGGCAGAGAGTCGCCAGAGAAAAGATTAGTCGCTTGAGAATTTGATTTCTCACTGTTATTTGGACGGGAGAGTGAGAAATCACAACCTCCTTTCTTTTCTTTTCTCACTAATAAAGGAGAATGCACCCATTTCTTCTCTTTTCTCACCTCTCTATCCAAAGGGGCTGTTAACATTCCAAAAAACATGGGATAAATCAAGTCGAAGAGAGTAAAGGAAAATGGAGAGGAAAGTAGAGAGGAAAATTCTTCTTTGTTTTGTTATTTTCTTTTTTGTTTCCTCTCAAACCAAACAACAGAAAATTATTCACTTTTTTCCTTTCTTTTCCATAGGATCCAAACAAAGCCTACTACTAGTATACCGAATTTTTTTTCCCGAAATAATAAATAACCCATTACAATTATATGATGTCACCACACTAAATTATTTTTTCACTTGAAACCCACCCGTTTTGCAAGCTCCCATTAGGGGCCCATTATGCCAAAAGCGGTTCCCTTGTGCCCCTTGATTTTTTGATAACAACTATTGGTCCCCAGTGAATTTGACTTATGTTAATTTCTTTCATCCCCTTAAAAATTTATGTAGTTCCCCTAAGTGTATGAACTTAATAAGCATGCCCTCCTACGAATTCTAAAGTTTTTTTTTTTTTGTCTTTAATATAACTTCAGATTTTGATGCTCGGTTTCAATCTACAATTTTTTCCTTTTTTTTTTTTTTGTCAAAAGTGATAAGATTATATTGATAAACGTCCAATTAGGCTTATTTTTTGGGGTGATATGGGGCTTTGTTAAAACGGAACATATTTTTGAGCTGGTGTATAAGTATATCCAATTAGGGATTTTGGTTTTTAAAAAAATCATGATACAATTGATTGTGAGAATTCTTTTCGGAAGATTATCATGAATGATTTCCCCTAAATCAAGTTTTGGATCCGTCACTGCCTGATCTTTAGTAAGATGCTCACAGGCCCATCGAACACGTTTAAAAGATAATTATGCATGAAAAGAGAGGAATTCTAATATGTTTGTCTGCTTCTTCTAATTCACAGTTGCTTGGACTACATATTTCTAGGTGTGACAGTACTTATTGAACTTTTTTTTTTTTTAGGTTCTTATAAATCTCAAAGGCAATTAACCAATATTCAAATCGCCAATTGAGGAGGCCATAGGTCAACATTTCGCACTATCATGGATTATTGCCGAATCAGACACACGCACGCACGCACAGAGATATCTATATATATATATGCAGCTTTAGTTGGAGATGACTAAAACGCCAACCCATTTCATGGATTACGTAAGTTACCTCTAGCTTTATTATCTTGTCAAAAAGTTAACACGATTAATTAACTAATCTTGGTGATAACCAAAGGATAATTAACTAATGCATGCTGATGATAAGCAAAAGGGCATTTTAATCTAGTTATTAATTGGCTACATAATTATAGTAGTGTTTGGATAACTTGCATGCCCATAAAGGAGTAGATAAATGGGTACTACAAAAGAGGTCTTGAAACAGCCACATAGATAGTGGTTAGGTTTTAGTTCTCATCTTCCTAGAACGGTTTGGAATGGTCAGACTACTCGATTTCTATACAACTGTACAAATTTGGACCGTGTGAAACCCTATTTGAAAGTTGCTTGTCCAAACCATAGCGTAAAAGGATGCCATCCAGCATTTCTTCTTCGATGGTGGTCGCGGTGGTAATTCCCAATTCTCTCTCTCTTCCCCATGCTTTTGAGATTTTCGTCGTCGTTTTGTTTGGGACCTCTCGTTTTGGGGAGGTAGTGGATGGTGTAGTGTTCGTAGAATTTATCTTTTATAAAATATAAATCTAAATTTAAGAAATAAATAAAGATGGATTCTTGGAGAGAAATAGATAAAAACGGGTTTTTGAGGCAGAAAAAAGAAACATAAAACAGAGGTTATTATGTATCGTTTTCTAATTATCTGTTTGTTTTCTAGTTGACTTTCAATCAATGCTTAAAGAGCCTAATAGACCATGAGATCTGGGAGACCCAACGAGGAGTCATTATTCATATGGGTGCTGGATTTGTTAAAGGGTTCAATGCCATTGCTCCGCCTCCAACCTTGCCTTCAAATAAGGTTGAAATACCCCAAGCGTAGGGCTAGATCGTCGGTAGCATAATATCCGGAAGTCCGGGATCGTACCCACAGAGAATTCGAATATAGCTTAATTGGATTGTAGGTTTTATAGATGGATTGTGACGTTTAAGACGGCCAACTTGGTTTTGCTTTAAACGGTGGAAAATAAGAAAAACTAGAAATGAGCTAGATAAACTAAAGGAGGCAAGTCTAGGATCGTCTAACCCTTGACTTAAGCCGTTACCGGTTCTCAATTATAACTCAGGCGAGAGTCACGACCGCGTGCTCACGCCCGGAAGATTTAACTTTAATGACTACGTTTATCGAAAGATGTGATTAACCGGAATTAAACAACCTATTTTTGCTAATGTATCTAACACGTAGGGGGCCACGAGCCCTCAATATGTCGCTTGCCAAGACCGCTTGACTAAACTTCATACCAAGGAGTTAACACGCCTCGCTTAGACCAAAATGGCTAGGTTAATGAAATTCCGAAAACCATGATTTTAAGCCCGAAGGTTTGAGAACCAAATAACCACCTAAGTACTCGGGAAAGATTACCCCGAGACTTGGCCTATCGACTACTCACACATAGCTAAAGCATAAAAGAAAGCATAAAAACGAGACATGACTTTTAACCGATAAAAACGAAAACAAACTTGATATTATAAAAGATCTAGTCCGTAGGAACAACTTTAATAAACGAGAAATTAACAAACGAGAATTACTTACTTGAGTTCTTAAGGAAATAACTTGAAAAGCTTAAAAGACATTAATGGAGGAAAATAAAGCTAATAAAGACTAGATACAAAAGAGGAAGAAGGGACCCCTATTTATACACAATGGGTTTCTCTCTCCTCAAATATCTAAAAACATACTATAAAAAAGTATTCCATAAATGGAAAGCCCAAAAAGTAGCAAAATATCTGGCCGAAAGCTCTCCGTATCGATACAGATTAAGCAAAGTATCGATACCACATCGTTAAGCTGAAAAGGCCAATCTCCCGTAACAAACCCGTATCGATACAGATTATCCGTATCGATACGGGACTCTCTGCTTGGAGAGATAACAAACGCGTATCGATACGCAAAATCCGTATCGATACGGATAGCTTAACTCTGGTTCTTCAAGCCAGCCTCCCAGTCTTGACACCCGACGACCGTTGGCCTGCCCGATGCTCCTCGCCTTCGTTCTTTGGTCGCTTTGGCACAAGTTCCACCGGGCGATGATTCTTGAATTAACTTGGGGGTTGACTTTGCACTCAAAATACGCCTTTTAAGGGCGTTTTGCCTGAAACACTTAACAAACTACCTTACGAGCAATATTGACTAAAAACGACAATTAAAAGCTAAAAACACTTCAAACTAACGGACTTAAGCACCACGATCAAGCAATCTTAGGTGCGTATCACACCCCCCAACTTGAGCGTTGCTAGCCCCTAGCAACAAAATAAGAACTAACGGAAAGAAAGAACATTTGACAATCCTTCCGGCAAAACTACTTAGCACCTACTCAAATTGCAACTAATTGGCAAGAGTTAAAATAACTTAATTATTCCAAACAACTCGCAGCCAACAATTGAGCGATCAACTAAGTATCGAGCAAGTTATAATCAAGTATCCAAAATGAGCGTCAAAAGACAAAAGACGGATACGAAGCTATAACTTCACCAATTCCAATCAATGTAGCCATATCCCACAAGAAAGGTGCTCGAATTAGGCACGGGGAACAAAAATACCGTGCCTTATAAGTGGAGAGCACCATTAAACAGAACTTACGACTAAACGAATTGAAAATTTAATTGCCGAAAGAAAACATGCCACAAACTAAATATGCTAACTATTAGACGCTAAATTGAAATGGAATCAAGGCATATTAAAGATCTACTAAGGACTTCATAGCATATATTGACCTTGGTTGCAATTAAAGAACGGTTAGCAAAATGGGGTGGCGGCCATATACTAGCTTGGTTCAACTATCCTTGGCCGCCTCCAACTCCAACTATCAAGTCATAGGCCACATGTCGGCCTCAACAAAAACTTACTAAATTATTTAGTCCGAGTTAAACTAAACCAACTAAACTAACAACAATGAAATAAAAGATAAGAGGTGGGCTGTCAACCACCAAGCACCCCGACCAAGTTGAGGGATTTTCCAACTACTCCACCGACTCTACTCGTCATCCACAAACACTGGCTCATCCCCAGCAAAATCATCGCTATCCTCATCAGGCTCATCGGGCGGTGGTACATACTGCTCACTGGCTTGCCCGACTCCTTGGCTCAGAACCCAGTCTAACTTATGATCGATCTTCCGCTGCCTCCTTGCATTGGCTCGGGTCTCCTTCTTAGTTTCAGGCATCCCATAGTGGCCACCCCTTGGCAAAACAGCAATTTGTTCCAAGCAGCCGACTTTGCACCCTTTGGTGGCAAAGTAGTCAAGTACGCCCCACGTGGGGCAGCAGCAGCAGTAGGTCGGGATGAGAGATACTCCGGGTGAGTATGGAACTATTATATCCCCCGGATTGAGCTTTTCACGCTCCGAAACTTGGAAGCAGGAACCTTTTGAGCCAAACACATAGCGGTCACCAAACATGGAAAAGGCAACCTAGAATTGGTCGGGGCCTTGGCTTTGAAGTCAATCATCTCCTGAAATAACCTTAGCCCAGTCACACACCACATTCGGATTCATGAACGCGTGAATCATCCCCCCTTCGTAACTATCCGGCTTGTTCTCCGTCCCCCTTGGATTGAAATTGTGATGCACTAGCTGATTAACAAGCCGATACACCTCCTTAAACTTTCCCGGCACATGAGGGAGACTCGCCTCCCTAGGATTTTTATACAACTCCTGAACAACGGTCTCGTCTGCCACATACTCCTCATCGGGGTAGTTCACATCATCCGCGGGTGGTTGGCGGTAATTCAAAACCCGTGCAATAAACCCAGAAGTCACCTCAATCGGAATCTTCCCAATTTTCGATGTTACCTTAGCGTCATCCTTCTTCTCATCCTCCTCAGGCGGAATTTTCATGTTTTTGTAGAATTCTATAACAAGCTCTTTGTTGTAATTAGGGTTAGGGGCAAGGTAGTAAGACAAACCTTGGTCACGAATGCGACGAACAAACGGATTCTCGATGCCAAGGTTGTCGACGTCCACATGTTGCTCATTCTTAAACCCCCGGTTACGAATCCCCTCTTCCCATTTCTTCTGAGTCGCGGCGCGAATCTCAGCCGCCGTCCTCCTCTTAGCCCGGCCTCGCTTTTGCGGGTTCGCAATCATTTCCTCCTCCTCCATTTCCTGCACTATCTCATCCGCTTGTTGCGAAGAAGAAGCCGGAGCCTTACCCTTAGAAGCCACAGTCTTTGTTCTCACCATTGCATGCAAAACCTACCAAACAGAACAATATTCTAAATCTTGAAACAAAATACTACAGTAACAACCCAGATTGCAGCCAGAACGCACAAGTTTCAACAAAAAGGCGGCCAGACAAAATCCACAAAACTTCTGAGTTATACTACACAGATTCTACCTCTAAAATTTAGTACACAAATGATAACTTCGCCATGCAATTCCAGTCCCAAATCCAATCAAAATTTCAAAAATCTCAGAAAAGGGGTTCATGGGTGATCTCAGACGTTAGAGGTTAGAAAACATGGTAGGATGGTTCAAAATGGCAATGCATGACAATATATAGTGGTTAATCAAAGGTTAAAGCTATTCTAGAGGGAGAACAATGGAATGTTGGCATAGAGAGAGTGAGAATGGATTTACCTTGTACTAGTATTTGACTTGAAAACCTTGAAATCCTTGAAAAATCCTTGAAAGCTTAAAGGTTTGATGAGAGATTATGGAGTTTTGGGGTGGGGTTTCGAGGATATTGGGCGGTTATGGAGTTTTAGTGAGAGAGAATGAATGGTGGGAAGATGAAGAGGCCGGCCTTGATAACTGCAGATTTCAAAATTAACCTACGCGTATCGATACGCCTCAAAATCCGTATCGATACGGAGCTCTCTAATGACCCACGAAACAAACGCGTATTGATACGCCTTACGGGCCGTATCGATACGGAGCTTAATTCAGAAGTTCAGCTTTGCCACCCGAAGCCAATGCCGACGCCCGAAGCCACTCTATAAATACACCCGGAGCCTGTAAACCTGAGGCCAGCCCAGCAAAGTTCAAAACCAACTTCCAACCATCCACCCAAACATCCGGTTTCCTATGGATAAGAGTGAGACGCGGACTAGGCTTTATTTTAAAGGACAATGGGACTCTCTTGTGGTTTAATCAAACAAAGATGGCCTTGTATCATTTCTTACATATGCCATAGATTCCAAGCGATTTAAAGTAATAACGAACATATTTAGGCATGACATGAGATTAATACCTAACTAAGAATATAATGAGAACAACAACGGGATATGGGTCAAACCTGCTCACAACACACTCAACACCTAATTTCACGCCCTTTCAGCATGCATACGAGTTGGACAGAACAAGTTCCAAAAATATTTACACAACTCTTGCCAATTAATGAACTAATGACCAAGTGCTAAGTTGCTCCATTCCACTAACTTTGTAATAACGGAAGGATTGATCTACCAAAAACGAAAAATTTAAACGAAAAGCATAAAACATAAATATCCGATTTATGTCCCTCCCCCCAACTTGAAATATGCTATGCCCTCATAGCATGGAGAACAACAGTAGGGAAAAAGGAACAAAAGATCGTACCTACGGGGGAATGTCAACCCCCTTATACCTCGACCAAGTTGGAGGTTTTTGCGTCACCGGCTCCTTTTGTCATCCGAACGGCTTTCAAGGTCGACTCCTTCGGCTCTTCCAACGGAACCACAGCTAGTCACACAGGATCATGGCCAAAACTTTATTGGACTAACAACCGCGACACGTAATCGCACCCATGCTTAGGGCTCCTGAATGCCTCAATCACTCCGACGTTAGATCCAAACCACCAAGGCTGGTGTGGTAGCACGTCACCCTGCAAAAGACTTAAGCTCGAACTACCTACTAAGAGCCAAATGACATTAGAACCACCCGGCACGTGTTATCCGGGCACCAACAAACATATATACAAAGAGAAACATCAAAGAACACCCCGATTTTCACGCAATCTCACGAGTCATACTTTTCTTCCCGAGTCTCACCGAGTAGACAAGACACGGGTGGCTATACTAGACCATCCATTTTGTTACATCACGCCCGAAGTAAAATTCACCGCTTGACCTCGCCAAGCAATTAAGCCCAGCGTTCCCTATGATCGAAACAAAGTGAGACAAGACAGAGCCTAGCGCCAAAGCACGGGAATATCAAGTCTCACCCAAAGACCTAAGCTGCCCCCGATAGGGACATATCTGGTGAGCATGGATCGTTAACGGCAAACTACGACAAAGAAGGACTAATTAAAGTCCGATACACTGATGCGTTGGTGAAATCTTGTTGTGAGAAAATCCCGAAACATGAAAAAGAAGAACAAAGCACAAAAGCAATATTTACAAATGTACAAAAACACAGAATTTAATATCAGAGCTTGGAGCGTCCAAGTCACAGCTGGACTCCGCCAAACAATGAAGTTCAGCGTCCCCTAAGATTGTAACCAGGCAGGCACAAGATAGAGCCAAGTGCGGTAATGGAGCACGGGAATATCAAGGCCGAACCTAAGATCTATACCGCCCCCGTTGGGGCTAATCTGGAAGACGTGAGTGGTTCACTGTGAATTACTCCTATCAGAAAAGCTAATGAAAGCCCTATGTCACTGATATTAAAATTGCCCTTACTAACCGGAGCTGGGCACACGATCCTTTTTTTAGTAGCGGCGTGCGGAGCTACATATACCCAAGTCAATGGAGGGTACCCCCTACCCGGGGGCCGGGTCCGACAAACAATTAAGTTCAGCGGTTACGCTTTCGCTCCCCGTGCAAATAAATGGAACACAGCCTATACCGAAAGGCCATCCGTATAAACGGGATCGGCCAAAACCTCATCGGGCTCGCCTGCTTCAAAATTTCCAAGGAAAGGCTTAAGCCGCTGACCATTAACTTTAAAAGAGGAACCGTTACGCACGCTTTCTACTTCTATCGCCCCGTGAGGGGACACATTTTTGACAATATAAGGGCCGGCCCAACGTGAGCGCAACTTTCCAGGATGCAAATGCAAGCAAGAATTGTATAACAATACTTTTTGACCAGGCACAAAGTTTTTAATCACAATTTATTATCATGCTTGGCTTTGAGTTGAGATTTATAAGCGCTAGAATGGTCGTAAGCATTGTACCTTAACTCCTCGAGTTCCGTCAATTGGAGCTTGCGCTGGCACCGGCTTTGACTAGATTGAAATTCAGCTTCTTAATGGCCCAATACGCTTTATGCTCAAGCTCGACTGGCAAGTGGCACGCTTTTCCGTAAACCACCCGGTATGGTGACATTCCCAAGATAGTCTTGTACGTAGTACGGTAAGCCCACAAAGCATCGATCAATCGAGTTGACCAATCTTTACGGGTAGGATTAACCGTATTCTCCAAGATATGTTTAATCTCTCGATTCGCAAGCTCTGCTTGGCCATTCGTTTGCGGGTGGTAAGCCGTGGAGACTTTATGAATGATGGAATACTTCCGCATGAGGGCCGCAATGGATCGGTTGCAAAAGTGGGACCCTTGGTCACTGATGATAGCCCTGGGCATGCCAAATCGCGCCAAAATGTACTCACGGAGAAATTCAACGACCACTTGGGCATCATTGGTACGAGTGGGGATAGCCTCCACCCATTTGGAAACATAGTCAACGGCCAACAAAATGTAGATGTACCCAAAAGAGGTAGGAAATGGCTCCATGAAGTCGATACCCCAACAGTCAAACACTTCAATAATCAAAATGGGTGTAAACGGCATCTCATTACGTCGCGTCACGCACCCCAGAAGTTGACAGCGCGCACATGCCCGACAGAAAGCAAACGTATCCTTGTACAATTGTGGCCAATAGAAACCGCACTGTAAAATCTTAACGGCGGTCTTTCTGAACGAGAAGTGACCGCCACAAGCCTCCGTGTGGCAAAACTGGATAACACTATGTTGCTCAGACTCGGGCACACAACGGCGAACAAGTTAGTCGGCGCAATACTTAAACAGATACAGGTTGTCAAAAGAGAACCGTTTCACCTCGGCCAAGAACCGACGCTGTGCTTGTAAATTCCAATGGGCAGGCATAAGACCGGTGACTAAGTAGTTCACTATATCCGCGTACCATGGAGCCGTAGTGATGGAGAATAGCTGCTCATCGGGAAAGGAGTCACCGATAGGAATGTGAGCTGTAAGATCGTCGAATTCGAGCCGAGATAAATGATCGGCCACCACGTTCTCTACACGCTTCTTGTCTTTAATGGTGAGGTCAAACTCTTGTAGGAGCAAAATCCACCGAATCAATCTCGCCTTGGCATCCTGCTTCGTAAAAAGGTACTTGAGAGCGGAATGATCGGTGTACACAGTAATCGAAGCCTCCACTAGATAAGACCGAAACTTGTCCAACGCAAAGACTATAGCAAGCAACTCCTTCTCCGTAGTCGAATAGTTCATTTGAGCCTCATTGAGCGTTTTACTTGCATAGTAAATAACTTACGGCTCTTTCCATTTCCGTTGGCCCAAAACGGCTCCAACGGCGTAATCACTGGCGTCACACATTAGCTCGAATGGCAATTTCCAGTCCGGAGAATGCACAATAGGTGGAGAAGTGAGACATGACTTTAACTGGGGGAAGGCGGCCTCGCAAGCTGGCGTCCATCAAAAGGTACATCTTTAGCAAGTAAGTGGCACAATGGCCGGGCAATGGCACTAAAATCTTTGATAAAACGCGGATAAAAACTGGCATGCCCCAAAAAAGATCGGATATTCTTTAAACACTTAGGAGTCGAAAGATTCCCAATCAAATCAATTTTTGCCCGATCCACTTCGATGCATTTCGAAGAAACAATATGGCCGAGTACGATGCCTTCGGTCACCATGAAGTGGCATTTCTCCCAATTAAGCACGAGGTTATTCTCCTCGCACCGGGCTAATACAAGCCCCAAATTGGTAAGACAAGCCTCAAAGAGTCACCAAAAACTGAGAAGTCGTCCATGAATACCTCCATAATTTTCTCCACCATATCGCTAAAAAGGCCCATAATACACCTTGAGAAGGTACCGGGGGCGTTGCAAAGCCCGAACGGCATACGACGATACGCAAAGGTCCCGAATGGGCACGTGAAAGTAGTCTTCTCTTGATCTTCCAAGGCCACCTCAATCTGATTATAACCGGAGTACCCGTCCAAGAAGCAGTAGAACTTGTGCCCGGCCACTCTCTCCAAAATTTGATCGATGAAGGGAAGGGGAAAGTGGTCCTTTCTTGTACTGGCGTTCAGCTTCCGATAATCAATGCACACCCGCCAACCGGTCTGAACCCGCATTGGAATAAGCTCATCCTTGTCATTTTTAACCACCGTCACCCCAGACTTCTTAGGTACCACTTGTATCGGGCTCACCCACTTAGAATCCGCGATCGGGTAGATAATGCCAACATCCAACAATTTAAGAACTTCCGCTCGCACCACATCCTTCATAATCGGGTTTAATCGTCGTTGAGGCTGGCGAGAGGGCTTAACATCATCCTCCATGTAAATGTGATGAGAGCAAAGAGATCCATCTATTTCTTTGATATCGGCTATGGACCACCCAATAGCCTTTGAATGCTTCCTCAACTTAGAGAGTAATTGGAATTCCTGAAGTTCGGTTAGGGCGGAGGAGATTATCACCAGGTATGCTTGGCCTTCACCAAGATAAGCATACTTAAGTGAATCCGGTAGTGGTTTCAACTCGAGTACTGGGGGTTCCAAGCTAGACGGAACGGCACGCTTCTCAATTGGAGGTAGCTCCTCAAATTTTGAAAACCACGGAGTAATAGCGCACACCTCTTCCACATCCAGCAAAGAGGACAAATACGCAACTTCAGAGGCATCAAGAAAATCGGCCTCGGCGGAAGTCAATGCGAGTTCCAATTCGTCCTGGCAAATAAACTTATTGACATGGTCGTGGACAAGTGAGTCGATTATGCTAACTCCGCATACATCCTCATCGTCCCCCAGTTGACTTCCAAGATGGAACATGTTGACTTGCATCTTCATGTTGCCAAAACTCATGTTAAGGCGGCCATCCCGGCAATGAATGACGGCGTCGGATGTTGCCAAAAACGGCCGGCCAAGAGTGATCGGAACGGACTATTGAGCCGCCGGTATTGGGCCCGTATCAAGAACGACAAAGTCTACTGGGTACACAAATTGGTCAACTTGAACAAGAACATCTTCGACCATCCCTTTGGGAATGCGAATACTCCTGTCCGCTAATTGTAAAGTCACCCGGGTTGGCTTCATTTCCCTCAAACCAAGTTGTTCTTAGACCGAGAACGGTAGGAGGTTTACATTTGCCCCCAAATCAAGAAGAGCTTTTTTACAAACTTTACCCCCGATGGTGATGGATGTCGTAGGACAGCCCGGATCATTATACTTGGGCGGAAGGGTTGACTGGAAGAGTGAGCTTACTTGTTCGGTTAACAACACTTTCTTTTGCACTTGGAGTTGTCGCTTATGAGTGCACAACTCCTTCAAAAATTTGGCGTACGACGGAATCTGTTTAATAGCATCGAGCAAAGGAAGGTTAACCGTCACTTTCTGGAGAACTTCATAGATATCACTGCTCAAATTCGGCTTGGCCGGCGACTGTAGTCGATTAGGATATGGAGCGGGAACGGTGAAAGCTAGCGGTACATCGCTCTCTTTTGCCTTTCCCTTCTCTTCTTTTGTAGGGGTTGGTTTGGGAGATTCCCCATCCGATACTGTCGACTTTGATGATGCCGGAAAAGGTAGCAAGATTTGCACAACTGGAGGCTCCACTTGAGCATTATCAACCGTCTTCCCACTTCTCAACGATATTATGGCCTTTGCTTGCTCGGGGAAAGTCACCGAAGAGCCTTGTGCAAAATGTTGGCCTTGAGGGTTTGGTTGAGGCTGGGTAGGCAGTTTGCCTTTTTCTTGTTGCAATACACTGATAGCCGTTGTTAATTTACCCACTTGATTCCTTATGTCGTTCATCGCTTGGGTAGTTTGCTCATTGGTGGTCGTTTGCATTTGACAGAATGCATTCAGAGTATCCTCCAAAGAACGTCGTGGAGGTGGCGCTGGTTGCTGCTGAAATTGATTTTGCCCTTGGAATTGGCCCAGTGGTATGAATCCTGGCGTGCCTTGAGATTGTGCCGGAGGAAATCGTGGCTGACCCTGAAATTGGGATTGGCGCCAAATTTGATTATGAGGAGGGGGAGCTTGAGAAGTTGACGAGCCGGCCTCATTTTGGTTACCCCAACGGAAAGCCGGATTAGACCTCAACCCCGGATTGTAAGTATTGGAATATGGATCCCAACGTTGGTTCAATGCGCACACCTCTTCAGGGAGTTGATTATAGTGCTGTCGGAGGGTGGGGATAGTATGACAGTTGTCGGTTGAATGACCCGTAGTCTCACAAATGACGCACACTTCCTCCACTTGGCGAACCTCCTTCACTTCTTTCACTTCTTTCACTTGGACCGACTCTAGCTTCATTTCGTCCAACTTTAACGATAACTCATCCAAGCGCGTCTCAAGACCGTTATGCTCGTTCACTGAAAACTTACCGGAGCCTCCCGGTCCTTGATTTCTCATAGCTTGGTCACCCGGGTCAATGTATTGCCAAGTTTGAGCTCTCTCGGCCAAAGCATCTAAGAATTCCCAAGCGGCATCGGGGTCCTTTCCCATGAAATCACCACTCCCCATCGTATCCAAAAGTTGCTTGGACTCCCGATCACAACCCAAATAGAAATAGTTGATCACAAGATACATGGGAAAGTTATGGTGGGGGACAGCTGCGAGTAAATCCTTGTAACGCTCCCAATACTTATAGAAGACTTCCCCATCTTTTTGTTTGAAATTCTGAATTTGATCCATGAGAAGCTTGGTTCGGCTGACCGGAAAGAACTTGGTGGTGAACACGTTTTGCACTTCACCCCATGTGAGCAAAGAGCGGGGCTTCAAAGAATAGAACCACTGCTTAGCCTTATCTTTGAGCGAGAAAGGAAATAACTTCAGGCGAGCTTGATCTAATTGTCCCAGCCCGGTTACGAAAGTGCTGACGATAGTCTCGAATTCCCGAATGTGAGCATAGGGATCCTCCAATTCACGCCCCCGAAACTCTGGTATAACCCGATGATATTCTGGCTTGAAAGCAAACGCATTAGCGGCAGTGCAAGTGGGAATGGCTATAGGGGAGACATGTGGACCTCTTTTTGGCGTTAAATAATCGCGCAAAGTACGAGCTGCTGGTTGATCTGCCATTGGGCTTAATAGAGGTGATAGCTCGCGAGATGCAGATCGATGTAGCCGATTTGATAAAGGGCTACGATAGATATTGAGCATACAACCTGCACAGTCCAATAGAGCAAACTAGAGGGGCTATGCCGCCGCCTCGTTCACAAACAATCTCGTGGGGTTATGCCACCACCACGGCTATATAAGCAATAATAAATAGAAGGTAAAAAGGCAATTGATGCTCGACTAGCTTCGTTAAACCTCAAGTCGAATTGGTGGCTCAGTTAAAGGTATTCGCTAAGTTGAGTTCAATACACATAAAAGGAAAATTAAATGGAGTACTTATAATGGTTTGTCGATCCTCCAAATAAGCTAGATAAAGAAATCCCCGGCAACGGCGCCAAAAATGCTTCGCCTCCAACCTTGCCTTCAAATAAGGTTGAAATACCCCAAGCGCAGGGTTAGATCGTCGGTAGCATAATATCCGGAAGTTCGGGATCGTACCCATAGAGAATTCGAATATAGCTTAATTGGATTGTAGGTTTTATAGATGGATTGTGGCGTTTAAGACGGCCAACTTGGTTTTGCTTTAAACGGTGGAAAATTAAGACAAAAGACTAGAAATGAGCTAGATAAACTAAAGGAGGCAAGTCTAGAGATCATCTAACCCTCGACTTAAGCCGCTACCGGTTCTCGATTATAACTCAGGCGAGAGACACGACCGCGCGCTCACGCCCGGAAGATTTAACTTTAATGACTACGTTTATTGAAAGATGTGATTAAACGGAACTAAACAAACCTATTTTTGCTAATGTATCTAACACGTAGGGGGCCACGAGCCCTCAATATGTCGCTTGCTAAGACCGCTTGACTAAACTTCATACCAAGGAGTTAACACGCCTCGCTTAGACCAAAATGACTAGGTTAATGAAATTCCGAAAACCATGATTTTAAGCTCGAATGTTTGAGAACCAAATAACCACCTAAGTACTCGGGAAAGATTACCCCGAGACTTAGCCTATCGACTACTCACACATAGCTAAAGCATAAAAGAAAGCATAAAAACGAGACATGACTTTTAACCGATAAAAACGAAAACAAACTTGATATTATAAAAGATCTAGTCCGTAGGAACAACTTTAATAAACGAGAAATTAACAAACGAGAATTACTTACTAGAGTTCTTAAGGAAATAACTTGAAAAGCTTAAAAGAGTATTAATGGAGGAAACATAAAAGCTAATAAAGACCTAGATACAAAAGAGGAAGAAGGGACCCCTATTTATACACAATGGATTTCTCTCTCCTCAAATATCTAAAAACATACTATAAAAGGCAAGTATTCCATAAATGGAAAGCCCAAAAAGTAGCAAAATATCTGGCCGAAAGCTCTCCGTATCGATACAGATTAAGCAAAGTATCGATACTACATCGTTAAGCTGAAAAGGCCAATCTCCCGTAACAAACCCGTATCGATACAGATTATGTCCGTATCGATACGGGACTCTCTGCTTGGAGAGATAACAAACGCGTATCGATACGCACAAAATCCGTATCGATACGGGAAGCTTATCTCTGGTTCTTCAAGCCAGCCTCCCAGTCTTGACACCCGACGACCGTTGGCTTGCCCGATGCTCCTCGCCTTCGTTCTTTGGTCGCTTTGGCACAAGTTCCATCGGGCGATGATTCTTGGATTAACTTGGGAGTTAACTTTGCACTCAAAATACGCCTTTCAAGGGCGTTTTTCCTGAAACACTTAATAAACTACCTTACGAGCAATATTGACTAAAAACGACAAATAAAAGCTAAAAACACTTCAAATTAACGGACTTAAGCACCACGATCAAGCAATCTTAGGTGTGTATCAGCCATCATAAAGGACTCTGTAGTTTGAAGTAAGTGGGTGGGTGGGTGGGTGGGTGGGTGGGCGGGCGGGCGGGCGGGGAATTCAACGGGAAATTACAAGCTTCTGTGCTCTTTTTAAGGGAAAATGTGAGTCATCGATCGTGGATTCTTGTTTCATTCGATGAGCCACTTAACCAGCTAAAACGTCAACAACCACCTCCAAGGTCCTTTGAGGGTGGCTGGAGGACTTAAGGCTGATTTGAGTGACTTGCGAAGCATGGTCAATGCAGTTGCAGCCAAATTTTTGAAGTCGCTCCGCCCAGAGG
The DNA here is from genome assembly GCA_019656835.1 of Rhododendron ovatum. Taxonomy (NCBI): domain Eukaryota; kingdom Viridiplantae; phylum Streptophyta; class Magnoliopsida; order Ericales; family Ericaceae; genus Rhododendron; species Rhododendron ovatum. The sequence continues at coordinate 24,178,181 of CM033802.1, forward strand.
ATCTTCTATTTTTCAACACCGCGGTGTATCCACCGCCTCATCCGTGGGTGCCTCAACAATTGCAGGATCGTCGGCTCAAGGAGATGAATAAACTGTGTTTTACAAACTACTCTCACCCCCTATTCTTCGTTAAAGCAAAGTGGGTAAAATTCGTATACAAATGCCATTAAATAGAAAAGAGGGACTGACGCCAATTTCGCTCTTTATGTGTCCTTCAGCGTCGCTCTCATTGACATGACCGGTTGGGCTTACTCAATTCCAATAGTGATTAGAAATCGGAACAATTCCAATAGTGATTAGAAATCGGAATTGAGTAGGCCCAACCAATCATGTCAATGAGAGCAGCGCTCAGGAACACATGAGAGCAAAATTGACGTCGGTTCTTCTTTTCTATCTCGTGGCATTTATATATGAATTTTACCCACTCTGCTTTAGTTAAAAAGAGGGGGTGAGAGTAATTTGCAAGGCATAGTTTATTCACCTCCATAAGCCGACGAGACAACAACTGTTGAGGCACCCACGGATGAGACAGTGCATACACCGCAATGTTGAAAAAAAGAAGATTTTTCGGGCGGAGTGGCTTCACAAATTTGGCTGCAACTGCATTGACCATGCTTCCCAAGTCATCCAGATCAGCCCTAAGTCCTTCAACCACCCTCAAAAGGACCTTGAAGGTGATTGTTGACGTTCAACTAGTTCAGTGGCCCATCGAATGAAACAACAATCCGCGATCGACAGCCCACATTTTCCCTTGAGAAGCGGACAAAAGCTTGTAAATTCCCCTTGAATTCCCCTCTCATTCAAACTACATAGTTACTTTATGATGGCATTGAACCCTTCAACAAATCCAACACCCATATAAATAATGACTCCTTATTGGGCCTCCCAGATCTCATGTTCTATTAGGCTATTTAACTACTGATTGAAAGTCAATTGGAAACAAACATATAATTAGAAAACAATACAAAATTACCTCTATTTTATCTTCTTTTTTCTGCTTCAAGGATCCATCTTTATCTATTCCTCGTTAAGAATCCATCTTTATCTATTTCTTAAATTTAGATATATATTTTATGTATATGTAAAAGAGAAATGCTACGTATACTACACAATTCCACTACCTCTCCAATACGACGTTGGACCCACTATACCATCCACTAGGAGCCAACCATTGCCAACACCAACCACCATTGGACCCTCCCTATCCACCTCTGGCGACCACTAGCACCTGAACAACCAAAATTGATTGAAATTGGAACACTAATTGGAACCCTAATTTTCTGTGCAAAAATCCCCAATACCTATGAATTGAAAATGGAACCCTAGTTCGATCAATACTAGCGTTCGAGATAGAGAGAGAGACCTTTGTCAGCGTACGGCGGCGGCGGTAGTGATTGAGACCTTCGTTAGCATTCAAGATCGAAGCCAGTGATTGTGGTTCGAAGCTCGGTGGTGGTGGTGGTCGGCGGTCATGGAGGCGTCTTCTTCATCGGCATCGTCGGTAGTGGTGGTGGTTGGCGGTGGGTTGGGTTGGGTGTGGTGTCGCCCTCTCCTCTCTCTCTGTTCTTCTATAACGACTGAAGGGGAGGGGAAACAGGGAAACAAGGATTTTTTTGAGATTCAATAAATATGAAGCAGCCAGAAGCATCAAAGGATCCAAGAAGTCCACATGCCCAACAATTCTCATATATACCTGACCAAAATCAATTTGCCAATGTCCTTATATCCAACTAGTCCAGATAATCAACACGATGAGTAATTGACGTAGCAACAATTAAGCAATGAAAACCGGTACAATACCAAGCAATCTAAGGAACCAAGATCATAAGAAAGGCATGGACCAACTAACCAACATGCATCAAAAAAGAAAAAGTAGCAATGACAAGCGATATGCCAAAAATCAACAAAGATAAGTTTATAAAAGTACCGTGATAAAAACACCCAAAAAATCTCACGGGAAACCCACGAACTAAACTAGCATAAACATCAAAATACTAATATAAGCATAGGCCGTTTGATATAACCAGAACATTACTGAGAAGGGCGACACATCTCAGCCATAATAGTCAGAAGGTGGACTAAGAATATTACAGTATTATGAAAGTTTACTAGCCCCCTCTTTATGTAGATATTTTTTAAAAGAATTTTTGCCCAAAATAGTCAAAAATTGCTCGAGCAATTATTTGTGTTGGTATTTTCCCCCCTAAACAATCCCACACGCAAACGGAAGCGTAATCGGAAAAATTAAACACGCAATAAACAAGGCACAAAGAGAACAATCAATATACGTAGTTCCCCAAACTCGGGTACATCCACGAGAGAGAAAGCAATTTCCACCATCACCAAAGATTTACAAGTAGGTTTCCAAAGAGATTCTAGGATCTCACAAACACCTAAATGTATTCAACCAATAACAACAAGGTAGTGGAAAGATCTCACCAAAATGATGAACCAAAACCCTTTAATATCAGCTGAAACAGAGAGCTGAAACAGAGAGCTAAAACAATGAACAAATCGGCCCCGAAAACTCACGCAGCAGTTGCCGAGTTCTGTAGAACAAGACTGCACTTTGGAGCTTTCCTTCCTCCACCGAACACACACATGCACACTGATGCACTCTCTTTTCTCTTCTCCACCGAGAACACAAACACACACAGTGCACTTCTCTGTTTCTCTTTTTTTCCCTTCTCTCTCATCACTTCTTCGGCTGCTTCTTGCCAGGAGACAAAAACCCTTGTTAGCTTTTTAAGAGAAGCTGTTACTCTCATGTGCCTAATGGTGTGTAGACCAACTTCAGGTCAGGTGGACCAAATATTTAAAACCAAAGACAACAAAAAAAAAAAAAAAAAAAAAAAAACCTCTTTGTTAAAAAAAATGTGTTAGTAATTGTAATTGTACTTATTTCACTTTTTATGCTTGTGATAAATGAAAATTTTCTTCCGCCCTTAAAAAATAACACTAATTGTACTTTTTTGATTTAATTTATTTTTTTTAAAATAACCTGGGGAAAGAAAAGAAAATGAGAGAAAACTAAGAGAAAAATAGAAGGAAAATTATACTGTGCACTATACTAAAACCTTTTAGATTCTCTCCTCTTTATCTCCGTACCTCCAAACTAAACAAAACTATACATGAGAGAATTTTTTTTTAATTTTTTTTTCGGCTCCATTTGTTTCGATGTAAAATGTTTTATAATGTAAATGTTTTCATGTAAAATATTTTTTTTAGAAAACGAACTTTAAATTTTTATGTTCCGATATTTGGTTGGCAAATGAATTTTTTTTAAAAAAAATAATGAAAGATTATAGGTTCTGAAATATTTTAATCAAGTAAGCATTCTCTCTCTCTCTCCTCCTCCTCTTTCATTATGTATCTAATATGATTTGGGAGAAGAAGAGAATGAAATATGTGGTTTTGAAAAATGTTAGACCATTTAAAGTGAAATGCAAAAATGACTTACGACCAAAATTAAAGAAATATTTTCACACCGATGGTGTAAAATATCCTACCTAGAAATATTTTTCCCATTCTTTTTCTAGCCAAACAACAAAAAATGAGTAAAATATTTTATCCAAAAATATTTTACATCTAAACAAACGGAGCCGCTCCTCTCTTCCACAAGTTTTAAACAAACCATACATAAAAAGCCCATCTGTGAAGGTTTTTTGGGCAATGGAGAGCAGTCCTGGTTGGAACTTAATCGATCCAAAACTGGATTGGGTCATAAGAACCAAAGGCCATCTCAGACAGGCCCACACAGACCCGCTCGCCGGTTTCTTTTGCACACTTGCAGTTGCAGTAGAACAAGAGAGGAGAGAGAGAGAGAATCAAATCGAGGAAGAAGAAGTAGAGGCAGAGATCTAGAATTCAGCTGATTTCAGTGCATTCTCTCTGCGTGTGTGTACAGTAGGAGAGAGAGAGAGAGAGAGAGAGAGAGAGAGAGAGAGATCAGAATCAGATCGAAGAAGAAGAGGCAGAAATCGAGAATTCAGCTGCTTTTCATTGCATTCTCTCTGCGTGTGTATATATATAGTAGACGAGCATATACGGGGGGTATAATAATGGGGACAGCACTAGCGCCTGGTTTGTCCCGGAAGCTGAAGAAGGTGCTGGAGACGAGGACGGACACGCCTGATCTGCTGGCGTCGCTCAACACTCTATCCTCGTTCTACACCGACAACAACCCCCACGCCCGACGCAACCTCCGATCGACCATCGAGAAGCGATCCCTCTCCATCAACCACGAGTTCCTCCTCGCCTCCAACGCGGCCCAACAGGTTCCACCCGAATTCTCTCTCTAAAACTCTCCATCTCACTCTAGGAAATGATTTTGATTCGTGTGGTGTTTTGGTTGTAGGCTCTGGATCGGGTTGAGGAGGAGGTCAATGCGCTGGCCGATTGCTGTGACAAGTAGGATCATGATCTCTCTCTCATTCTTTCTCTCTTTTTTTTTTTTTTCTTTTTTTCTTTTTTTTGGCTTCATTTCTCTTGAATTGTGTTGATATTTATTGTCTCGACTTTTATGTTTTCTTGTGCAATGCCGTATTGTGTGTTTAGTTCATTTTGGATGGTTTGGTTGCCGTACTATATAAATACCGCAATGTTATACAGAATGATCACTAATGTTCTTAAAAACGCTATGTGCTAGTCGGGCGGAAAAGACGCCGACTAGTTGGCTGCCTACCCTAGGCGTTGGACCACCACCTCGTGCCTTGGTGGGTAATGCCTAATTTAGGCGCTGGACCACTTCCTAGTAACTTGGCGGGGACTAGTTGGGCTAGGCAGCTGTCTTTTAGAACACTGACACTTTCTTTGGTACTTCACTCAGAAATATTCTCTCCAAAAAAATTTGCTTTTTCATCATCTGTGTTTTTTCGTCTTTAGTGATTTTTTTATCAAAACTTTTACTTAGTTTTTAGTTTTTGGATGTATATAGCATACCTCTATTCAAGAAGTAAAAGAGTTTGTTAAAATGTTAAAAAAAAAAATGACTACAGACGAAAAAATACGCAAACCTATAGAACTTTTTTATCTTAAAAATTTATCTCAAAGATGACAACCAAACAAAGTGTGAGCATTTCCGCTAGCCAATAAGTTATGGACAGCTTCTTCTTGTTGAAAAATGTCAAGTTGTTTCCACTAACCTATAAGTTGTAGATGATATGTGGGTGGGTGAATGGGGGAAATACAGTGAAAAAATAGAGGGAAAAATGAAGAATAAGAAATTGTGGGTTAGTGTGAACAACATGGCAAAATAAAATTACTTGTAGTCCAAAATCTTTAGTTGAAATGCCCCCTGATGACCACTATGAAACTGGATGATACAATTGCTCTTTTCCTTCACTTATGTTAGGAATACAACTAGGTCATGGCTACTAGAACCTTTAACGTTTTCTTGGATTTTGGTCTTGGGAGAAGCAGAATCATTAGGATTTGTCTGGGTATAGTAGAACTTCGGAGAATTTGAAGTATGTTGATCCATTTTTGAACTATCAGGATCAGAGGTCGGGAAATGTTGTTCTATGTAACATGTACATCTCGCCGAACGTCACATACCAGGAGTGCAATTTTGTTCACCCTCCTTAAAATAGGGTGAACATTACCCTCCTTCCTATTGGTTGAAATGCTGTGGATCCCATCACAAAGTGATGCCATGCTTACTATGCAATACACTTTTTGGTAAGCATGACATCACTTTGTGGTGGAATCCATACCATTTCAATCAATAGAAAGAGGGTAATGTTCACCCTCTTAAGTGGAGGGTGAACAAAACTCAACTCACATATACCAGGGTTGTACATTGACTCTCAAACCAGAAGTTTATAAGAAGCACAAACACGTTTACCAGCCTCAAGTATCTGTCTCTGACGCGTGTCCTACATAGATGTGGCACGAGTCTCTTTGGACACATGTCAAACATGCCTAAATGCATATCCACTTTTTTTATTATATCTTTGTTACTCAGATACGTTGGGACACTCTTGGGGCAGGTTAAGGGCATTACGAGGTGAAAATGTAATTTTTAATACTTGGTTCAGAGTCAAACTTTCCATTGATATTTAGTTCATGAATACTTATAGGGTGACCTTTTTTCTTCATAGTAGTACTACTATTGATGGGTTTTATCTTAATTGATAAAAATGATGTTTTTGATCTTTATATATTTACGAGGTACCTGTATAATGCAAAATATATACTTTATGTGACGTGTCAATATCGTTTCATGTCTATGTCCATTCTTCTTAGCGTTAGGGTATTGAAAAACAAGGTCAGTGTTGATGTATGCTTGCAGGGTACTCAGGTGATAGTGATGAATCAGGGTGATTTATTACAAATTTGCAGGAAGTTGAGGTGGTTATAGTTCCATTAGCATCAAACTTTCTCTTTCCCTCTTACTCTGCATTTTCCCTTTAGTTTCTTTTGCCTTTTCTTCTGTTAACCATTCTAGTTGATTTAGCTCTGTAATGACTTACTTGCCTTGCAAAAGGGTTGTGGTTCAATTGTACATTCCCTGATTCTTATTGGATGGGACTTGGGAGAAGGGGATGTTGGGAGGAGTCACATTTAATCCGGTTTGTAATAACTTGATTAAATGTGACTCACTTGCCTTGCGAAGGGTTTTTGGTTCAATTGTACATTCCCTGATTCTTATTGGATGAGACTGGGAGAAGGGGTTGTTGGGTGGTTCAATTGTACCTCTGTAATGACTTACTTGCCTTGCAAAGGGTTTGTGGTTCAATTGTACATTCCCTAATTCTTATTGGATGGGACTTGGGAGGAGGGGATGTTGGGTGGAGTAACATTATAGCATATCTTTCTTTTGAGCTCTTGCCACTGCCTTGAAATTCTGTATAAAGGCACTTGTTTTATATTTTAGGTAGCAATTTGAAATCATTCAAGTTTGTAACTGCAGGATTGCAAAGGCTTTGAACAGTTGTAATGCTACAACGGGAGATATAATCAGTACAACAGAGAGGCTAAAACAGGAACTTGAAATTACTACACAAAGACAGGAGATTGTCTCTTGCTTCCTTCGTGATTATCAGCTTTCTAATGAAGAGGTATGGATATGATTCTTTAACAATATAGGTGCTTACTGCATGTATAAATGCTAATGGAATATTCTCTGTATAGATAAATGCTCTAAGGGAGGAAGACCTGAATGAAAATTTCTTTAAGGCTCTTTCTCATGTCCAAGAAATTCATGCCAACTGCAAAGTATTGCTCCGGACCCATCATCAGGTAATCTCTTGTGTTGTCATCCCAACTGCATGTTTTTTTCTTTTTAATTTAAGCTTGTGAGGGGTGTTGTTTAATGATTTATTTTCTTGTTTCTGCTTCCTGCCTTTTGCGTTTTTTTTTTTTTTTTATTCATCTGATTTTGGTTGATGAAATACATGTGCTGAGATCTTCACTTGGCTATCTCACTTGTAGTAATCATAGTATGCATACATGTTTTTTGAATAAGATTGGATGACAAGTATAGTTTGTCTCACGTTCCATCTTCTCATGCAGGTCAGTTACTAGCATGTATTTGACACACTTGAGAAGATCAATATATCATTATTTGAGGCTAGTTCTCTTCTTGTTTTTGCTTGAAGAGCCAACAGCATACGTATCACCATAATATAGTTTTTGTAATAAGCTCATTAAGAACCTTAATGTCCCTCATTCACAACTTCACTTCCACTTTTCCACTCGAAGCATATGAAGCTTCATTGTGATCTACTGGAGAGGTTATAGCTTTAGATTTATATGTTCTATTTTTGGGGAACCCTGAATCGATGACTGTCTTGGTATGGGGAGAGGGAGGGAGAGAGAGAAGGGGGAGGGTAGGAGAGAGAGACAGAAACAGGGAGACCCTTAGCAAACTTTCGAAATTATCATCTTTTCGTAAATTAGTTTTAAGACTAATTGCACTTCTTGTCATGGTACATGAGGCCTGAGAGAAGAGAACCTTTCCTTTTCCAGCTGATTATTAGAATGAAGCTATTGTTGTATACTAGTTGCACCCCTTTTCTGCAAGCAGTCTTCGTTCACCATTGATTTCAGCCGTAGCTGAGTTCATCGGTTAGAAAGCCTTTTACCGTTGGTTGATGATCTTCGACTTTTGTTGGGTGGAGATCTTTCTTTCTTTGTTGTTCCCTCTTAGGTGGAAATATTACATGGAATTCACCTGAGGGGCCTTCTCAGCGTGCAGGTTTGGAACTCATGGATATGATGGCTGTGTACCAAGAAGGAGCCTATGAGCGCCTGTGCAGGTGAGCTTCTATTGATGAATGGAATCTTAAAATAGTTGCTATCCATTTGCACTGGTATCCATTGCATGGCTTGCTACTGTGTTGTTCTGAAAAATACTATTGACCTGTAGATTATTTGGAGAAGGTTTTTGAAGCTAAACACATTGAAACCCTAACCTAAATAAGCATAAATTAATGACTAAAGTAAGGCTAAAATCTATCTTGTGCAAGTTTCCCATCTGCCCAACTCCACGTGGGTTGGTTTAAAACCAACCAGTTCTCAAAATTTGCATCTTTTAACTTTGCTTGCCTAGCTGCCACTCGGGCTCTGTTTTGTTGGTGAACTGTAAAAAGGAACCTGCTTATTTATCAATGCAATTAGTTGGGACTTATTTGGTTCAAATGTTTTGGAAGTCTACTCCATACCATGTCAACAAGCTAACATCTTAGAAGCTTGAATTGATAGAGAGTGTAACTTGAGCGTTTATAGTCGTTTATCGGTACAAAGACACTTTCGCTTCTTCCTTTCTTGTTCTTTCTTTTCATGCATGTAGTGTCTATATGTTTGCTTTGATATGCAATTGATGAGTTGTCCATAGATAAGGCATCTATGCAATGTCACCTGCTTTAGAAACCAAACACAACGAAAGGCCTCAAATTACAGAAGGCACCTACATACGAAGAGAACCCACAAAATCTTAGAAAAGGTACAAGACTAGGTGCCACCGCACTGAAGACCCAAGAAAGTAGGATGATAAGAAAAAAGAGAAGGCGTAGTAAGTACAATCTTATGAGAGGGTAACTTGCCTAGCCAAGTGCTGAGTCAACTGAACCTATTTTATTCTTTTAGAGAGAGAGAGAGAGAGAGAGAGAGAGAGAGAGACTTTAACCTACAGCATAAAAGGAAAGCTCTCTTCTTTTTTGTATTTCTGTTACCTTGAATTTTTTAAGTCAATTGTATTTTGGTGATTTATAATGACAAGTGTATTTCTTTGTCAAGCTGAATAGTAGAGAGAGAGAGAGAGAGAGAGAGAGAGAGAGAGAGAGAGAGAGAGAGAGAGAGGGAGAGAAACTTTAACCTACAGCATAAAAGGAAAGCTCTCTTCTTTTTTGTATTTCTGTTACCTTGAGAGAGAGAGAGAGAGAGAGAGAGAGAGAGAGAGAGAGAGAGAGAGAGAGAGAAACTTTAACCTACAGCATAAAAGGACAGCTCTCTTCTTTTTTGTATTTCTGTTACCTGGAGAGAGAGAGAGAGAGAGAGAGAGAGAGAGAGAGAGAGAGAGAGAGAGAGAGAGCGAGAGAGAGAGAAACTTTAACCTACAGCATAAAAGGAAAGCTCTCTTCTTTTTTGTATTTCTGTTACCTTGAATTTTTTAAGTCAATTGTATTTTGGTGATTTTATAATGACAAGTGTATTTCTGTGTCAAGCTGAATAGTTGTTCACTTCTTCTTTACTCCCTTTTTTCTGGATACACCCATTTAAGTTTGGCAAATTGGTTCAATTTCGTTATGTGGTTTGCGCGAATTACCTTTTATCTAATCTCTTCTCTCTTCATCTAGGTGGGTTCAGGCAGAGTGTAGGAGACTTGGTGACACTGATAACCCAGAAGTCAATGAACTTTTGAAAATGGCAGTTCGCTGCCTCAAGGAAAGGCCTGTCCTTTTCAAGTATTGTGCAGAAGAGGTAGTTCTATTATGGAAGCTGTAAATGTTGAGTACCTCAGTTGTACACATAACCTATGGTGTTACCTAACACTCTATGCTCATCCATTTTTACCATGAAGGTTGCAAATATGAGGCATAACGCTTTATTTAGAAGGTTTATAAGTGCTCTTACTCGTGGAGGACCTGGAGGACTGCCCAGACCCATTGAAGTACATGCTCATGATCCGTTACGTTATGTTGGTGACATGCTTGGGTGGCTACATCAGGTGTGAACCCTTTCCTCTATTTGTCCCCCTCATTTCTATCTTCAATGTTTTGAAAGGTGGAATTGTTTTAGTTATTTAAAATTTCTTGTTACATTTTAGCAAAATGTGTTTTTTGCTTTACTTGCAGGCCTTGGCATCTGAAAGAGAACTTGTCCTTGTGTTGTTAGATCCGGATGCTGTGGTTGATACTGGCCCGACTGCACGCCGATTCTCCAACACCTTAGAGACCGAATCAGGAAAGACAGAAACTGACTTGATGTTTGTTCTCGACAGGATCTTTGAAGGAGTTTGCCGACCATTTAAAGTTAGAGTTGAACAAGTTTTGCAGTCACAGCCGAGTATCATGATATCATACAAACTCACGTACACCCTGGAGTTTTATAGTTATACTGTAAGTTGAAAGATAATTCACTGATGGAATGAATTACTTGTCTTGTAAGCATTTGTTTTCTTGTTTAACTCTTTGTTTTGTACAGATATCAGATTTGTTGGGGAGAGAAACAGCCCTTTGTAACACCCTTTGGGCACTGAAGGATGCAGCTCAGAAAACATTCTTCGACATTCTGAAGACTCGAGGAGAGAAGCTTTTAAGATATCCTCCACTTGTTTCGGTTGATCTTTCTCCTCCACCAGCAGTAAGGGAAGGAGTGTCGGTGTTGCTTGAAATCATTCAGAATCATGACAGCATGATGGTTCCTGCATCAGGAAAGAAGCCTGTCTTTGATCCAGTGATAGCTGCCTTACTTGATCCTATTATTCAGGTATTTTATTCCACACTTTTTGTTGATCTTTTCCCTTCACTTCATGAACCTACTCCTAATAGTCCAATGCTACAAGGTTCAAACGTGGGCTGTATCAGAAGTGTTTTTAGCTTATTACTACTAGATTGTATATACTTGACAAAAGGAAATTCACATCCACCGTAATAATGTTTCACATACCCTGTGTTATTGGCTGGAAGTTGAGAAATTGTTTGATTGCTGTAAGGAAGCCCAACTTATTGCAAAATGCCTGAGGTCATTATTTCCACCAACAGCAGTAAAACATTTTTTACACTAGTTACTTAATGGAATCGCTGCCCAATCCATTCTTTGTGTTTTCTGTGTCTCAAGTCTCAGACTCTCAATTAATATAGAAGGATGTTTGATAGGTTTGCAATTAGAGACCTAGCTCTCTGATGAATGGTGGAAGGGACACGTTTTCTGGCTTTTAAGCTTTGCATGCTGGGACCTGCTATACATTGTCCCAGATTTCTTTTGGAGCAGTTTTTAAAAACAACACACGTGGGCACCCGATATTGTCACATTACAATTGTGGATTACAAACACCCCTTTTAGAGTTAGGATTAGGATAGTCTTTGCATCATGAGCTGACAACCCTTTCAAATGGATTTTTTCAGAGTCCACTTGAGTAATCATGTCTTTGACATATTGTAGCACAGGCACAGTGTCCAATGGGATACTGAGAAGTCCGGACATGGTTTCTTTATAGACTTTGAGATAAGGTCATGTTTAGAAGCTGTTGGTTGGAGTAGTCACACTATTTTTGGCGCACTAGCTTGAGTTTAAGGCTTAAGCCATAATAACATACTCCGCCCCAAAAAGGATGTCAATTTTTGATAGTCGTGCCATTTTTCATTGCTTATTATCTTTCAATCTATTATGTTTTATATGAGTTTGAAAACTTTGTATAATAGAACTAATTAAAAACTATCAAACAAAATCCATATTGCATATTTTTGGAGATCTATATTGAAAGATATAAGGAATTGAAATTTGCACGAATATAAAAAATTGACATCCATTTTGGGACGGGGGAGTAATTACTAACAAAGTCTACTAGGCACATGTGCTTTCTTTGTTCAGCTGAATATGGGCTGTGATCGTATGTGCTATCATTACACGTTTCTTATTGTTCCAGATGTGTGAACAAGCAGCAGAGGCACACAAGTCCAAAGGAGCCATTCAGTTGTCTAGAAGAAGTAGAACAAGTTCTGACCCAGGCCAATTGACTAAATCCTCTGTTGATGCAATTTTGTCGAACAACGGCTTGGCAGCTACATCTCAGGTTTGCTCTTGTTTGTGCTTTCATTCTTTCTTTATCTCCAGTCTAGGCTTTTGGTTTCTTACTGCTTTTGTTGGAACTTATTTTACTTTGGGCTGTCTGCTGCTTTGGGAGGTGTCAGATTTAAGATTTCTTATGTGTTTACTGTAAAACAAGTTGATTGCTGGTCTAGCTAGCATGTGATGCATATTGCATATTGCAAATTGCATATGGTTCTATGACTGAACCCGTCCTAGCAAATTAATTGACTTTTGAACCCCAAGTTATCCTTGTTTTTTTCATTAAGAAAATTCGTCGGTTCCCCGAGTTGGTAAACTTTGTCTCTTATCCCTTTTTATATGATGCTAAAGTTCTGCAATATTCCAAGCCCCTCACGGGTAATCCAACTCCCACTTTTTCCCTTTCCCTCCCTTTCTTAGCTAGTTTAGAATTAATGCTTTCTTTTTAGCTTGTTTCCCTCAACGTGATATTTGGAGTCTCGTCGTGATCTTTGTTGGATGAAATGTTGGTGTAGTTGCTTGATTTTTTGTTGTGATTAATTCGTATGTTCGAATATAACTGCAATAGCAATCTTTGATTCATGTCTTGATGTGCATTTCTGTGTTATCCAAAGACAATGTGATCCATGTATTGCAAAAATGACTAGACAAAACGAAGTGACGTATTGCAACAATGAAACAAGAAGTAATGTTGAATATTGATTCTACGCGCATTTTTGTTCATTGCTTTGTAGTCTTTATAACCCGATGTATTGTGGGTCCCTCCCTGCAGAGTAATGAAACACCCTCCAAGATTTTCCTCATCAACTGCTTGTGTGCCATCCAACAACCCCTACTCCAACATGAAGTTGCATCCGAGTATGTGAAAAAACTTGGAACAATGATTGATAACCAGATGAACGGTCTTGTGGACAAAGAAGTCGACGCCATTCTTAGAAGATGTGATTTGTTGAACAAGATGCCTCGCTTCCTCAACTCATTGAACGGTCAGGAGAAAACCCCATTGGCGGAGACAGAGGAAACGTCTCCATCCGCCCTTTCAGAGTGTTTGAAGGCTTTCTTTGGCCTTATTTTAGGAAGCGAAAGTTCTCTGCCGGAGTTTGAGCAGATTCAGGTACCACAGTTGCGGTCCGAAACTTGTACTCAAGTGGCTAAATCTTTGGCTGAAGCTTATGAACTTATTTACAAGGCGATCATGGATCCGGAGAATCAGTACCCGGATCCCAAGTCCTTGGCTAGGCATCCTCCCGATCAGATAAGGACCATTTTAGGAATTTAAGATGCTATTGTCGACAAATTTTTCCTTATTACTCAGGATTTAAAACATAGATTCTACAGAGAGACAAAAAAACAAAAAAAGGTTCTATCTGGTCTCTCGACTCATTGTAATATTTTTGTCGTACCCTGCCAAGAAAATTTTCTTTTTCACGTTTTGTTGTTTATAGTTCTTGGAACAGATTTTCCCATTTGCTATTGTTCTTTGGGGACCGGTTTGGTGGGCTTGCTTCTGCAATTGAAGAACATGTCAATGATGCCGAGACATATCTCTCTCTCTCTCTCCCTCTCTCTCTCTCTCATGTATATGTATGTATACACGCATACATGTACATATAATTTTCTCTTAAAAACTACAACTGGCAGTGACATCAATAAATTTAATCGATTACGACAATATAGAATGTTCTACATAGGATGCCAATGGCTAGAATATGGGGTTTAGATGTGCTGAGAGGGAGGTTTGACAGTCAATTATAAGTACTTAAGTAGTAGGATTAGGTAGGGGGAAAAAACACAAAATTGGGCAACTTGTCATTTGCTTGGGTCCCATGCATCTTCTGAAAACAACATGACAAAGAGCTCCATCCATGAGAAAAACTTTTTTTTAGAGCCGCGAAAATAATTTACGACGCTGCAAGCGTTCAAATGTGTTTTGAGATTGTCGAAATGGATGGCAGAAATTGCGGGGAGCCGTCAATAAGTTATTCACGGTTTCTCTCCTCCATCCAAACAGTCCCTACCCTGGAAGTTGTTTGGCCAAACGAAAAGCACTGTATAATGGGAAATTTTTTTTAGTGTCGAGCGGGTATCACGTGGTGCCCGCTCGCGCATCCGAGCCGTCCATTTAATTTTTGAATGGCTTAGATTTGGAAAGAAAAAAGGAGAGAGAAAGTGTTGGGGTGAGAGGAGGGAGAGAGTTTCAATCTGAGCAGTCCAAAAGTGTATCGGACGATTCAGATGCGCCGAACAGATACCATATGGGATGTTCGCTCGGCACTGAAAAATCTCTCGTATGATGGGTTTGTTGGCTTGCGAATGAAGGATATATAAAAGCTGCCTAACGGACCAACCACTTCATTTCATCAACCGTTTCTTCACCACTCATTTATTCTAGCCTATAGTTATAACTAGCTTCTACTATTCCTCTAGAGAGAGAAAGAGAGGGAGGGAGGGAGGGCTGTGGAGCCACCGTGATGGCGGCAGCGACAGAATTTGTCGGAGGTGGAGGTGGAGGTGGAGGAGGAGGAGTCCGAGGAGGAGAAATATGGAAAGCACATGCGGCGATGGCACTCGTACAGGTGTTCAACGGAGGATACCACGTGATTACAAAAGTAGCTCTCAACGTTGGCGTAAACCAGTTCGTCTTTTGCGTCTTCCGCGACGTTCTTGCCTTTTCAATTCTCGCTCCTCTTGCGTATTTCCACGAAAGGTCAGTACCTCTCTCTGGGTGTTTTCACAGATTTTGTTTCATTTCGACTTTGTTTTACTTAATTGCTTTTTTTGTCGATAATTGATGGATGAGGTACTCTCAATTTGCCTTCTGTTTTTAAGGATGTGCGCTAGTTTTAGGAGAGGTACTAACTGGAGAGAGAGAGAGAGAGAGAGAGAGAGAGTACCGTGATCCTAAGTCCTTGGTTAGGCATCGCCTGATCAATAAGGACCGCTTTAGGAATTTCAAATTAGGAAGTCACGTCTTTCTTTGGCCCAGCTTAATCGCATCTCCGCACAACGACATTGTTTGAGCTGCTCCTTAGTGTTGTCGCTCGAGGCAGTCGCAGAAGCTCACATTAAGTGGATATTGTTGGAACAATTGCTGGAAAATAAGAAACGGATTACCTCAAAATCTGTTACCAAAATATAGATTACCAATTCGAAGAATGGTTACACCAAAATCTCAACAATACGCGATTATTTGGTTTGATGTGGGAACCCCGCCCTCCTCTTCCAACAAATGCCCCTCGGATTCTTGAAGTGACTTTCCTTTCCAGGATTCTATTGAGAGTCCACTCGCGCATAGAGCCAAAAATATATTTGTATCGTCTCTTTGAGAAAATATGCTTGTCATATCCTTTTTATAGAAATTCCAAAATTCAATGACGTATCCTACTAGGCATATTTCAATTCAGTACATATTATACGATTACTTATAAACACAATAAAAAAGTCCAACCTTATTGCAAGAGAGAAATGGAATTGCACGTGTTTTAAGTAATTGGATCTAATTATGGCAATATTCAGACCACTTGAAGAAAACTTAACTTCAATCCACTGGTACTCTAATAGAAAAACTTATGGGAAATCATTATCGATCCTGTATTGCATAAATCAGATAAGTGATCTTCTTTTCTTCCCTTGACTAAGGCACCAAAAAGCCTCTAAGGCCATCCACAGTGGTATAACCAAAAGATAATTGTTGTTAAAGTTAACAATATTTGTACAAAAAATGACTCACAATGGTATAATCAAACTTAGGAACATCCTTAGAAATAATCAAATTTTGGATTTTGGATAACCAAAACTAGCAACCTTTTTCAATAATCAAAATTTGTGAACCTCACACTACATAAGTTAACTAATTCCAAAATTTATATACACATGTATTTCAACTACTATTTTATTCTTCTCTTCTTTACTTACTCTTTATCTTCTTCACTTCAACCACATACTGTTTCTCTTTTTTTTCCTCCAAAAGTGAAGCTCATATTTCCCGATCATCTATAATTTAACTCATCGTTGCTGGATTAAGGTATTTTACTCTTCTTTTACGTTTCTATTTTAGGCTGCATTCTTATGAATTTAATTTAAACTTAACTTAAATTTGAAAATTATCTTTATTTGAATTTTTTTCTCATTTTTTAGTTTTGCGCCAAACTTTTATAGGTTATTAATTCGTCTCAACGAGAGGAATCGAGAAAAGTGTTTTTTTTTTTTTACTTTTACCCAAGTATTTTGATAAATAATCACTTTTTAGCAAAAAAAAATTGATTTTTTCGACTAAAAAGTGATTATTCATTTTTTTGTTCCTCCCCCCATGATTGAGTAAACAAAGAACCTTGCAAAAAAAAAAAAAAGAGAGAGAGGAAGAACACATCTGAATTTTTTTTTTTTTTGAAAGATTAAGAGAGTAGTGGATTTATGATATAGGCTATAGGAATAGAAAAGAAAAAAATCAGTGTTGTTTTGATAGATAACACTAGGAAGAACACCATATATTCGATATATTTTTGCCCAAAAAAAACGTAATGGAGGGAAGTGAATGGTAGGAAACAAAAGGGGAGAGAGAGATTGTGTAAAATTGTAGTGGACCTCTTATTTTGGTTATAGACTAGAAGTGACCATTATGAATCTCAATATTGTTAAGCTTAGCAATCTCTTAAGTGAATAATCAAAAGCTGATGTGTCAACTTTTGATTATCCATTTTTAATTATACCACTGTGGATGGCCTAACAGTCTAACATATTGTTTTAGAAACACCTTATTAGAGAGACTTGGAATTTTGCATCCTAAAACTTTTTTTTTCATCATGCAATAGATATTTCGTTTGTAAGGTATACCTATTTTTCATATTTATATTAAATTGTGTTAACATATTGTACTATATGCGATATGTATCTCGATACGATTAATAACATAAAAACAAACTATATACTTATTTGACAACCTTGTTCTTTGAACTGGGGACCGTGTTGTATAGATGTGCACTTCAGGGGTTTAATATGAAAATGAAAAATAGTTAACCTTACCGTCCATTCGGCAATCAATGGTCCAAATTTCGTCTCGTCTATTGCAGATCTCAATAGTCCTTTGTCGAATTGAAATTTGGATCGTTATTGCCAAAATGGACGACTCAAATTATGCACCACAGGAACCCAAGTCTTCTTTTGCGATTAGTTTGCTGGTATTGCTGCTGCAAGTTAAGGTAAATTGGTAACGAAGCATCTCTCTCTCTTTCTCTGGAAGCTTAGCCAAATACCAAGCGATGAGAAAATTGCAGAGAAGAGTTATAATAACTGAAATAATCCCTAACCTTGTGTGTATGTTGATGTAGGATTCAAATAAGGAAAATGCTTAAACATGCATAGATGTCCGCATACAAATATGTTTCGAGCCATTCGATGTGTGCAAGTATCATGCTCATCGGGTCAAATTCAAGTGCATTACATGTTTCTTAACATGTCTATGTATGTCTATGTTTGGATTTGTGTTCGAACATATGGACCTGTTACACTACTCTTCGATTAAAAATGCATTAAAATTCGCCGATCCCAAGGGGTTGGCCTGATTTTGTTGGCATGGGAGTTAGGGGTTTACTTCCTCCAGCGATTTCAGGTTCGATTTCTGTTGTCGGCCACCTCATCTTCACACATAAGCATGTAAAACGGCTGTGAGAGGGGTGTGAAGATCAGTCCGAGATACGTGCAAGCCCGGACATTACAAAAAAAAAAATCGCCGACAAAGAGCTCCATCCAAACTGTACCTACTGGGGAAGTTCCTTTGCCAAACAAACATTATACTACAGAGTATAACGGATTCGTTGGCTTGCAAACGAAGGATAAAAGCGGCCTGACGCACCAACCAATTCATTTCATCAACCGTTTCAACACCACCCATCAATTCCCAGCTTATAGTTACAAGGTTTTTGCTACACCGGCCTCTAGAGAGAGAGAGAGAGGAGGGGGTGATGGCGGCGACCGAGGTTGTTGTTGGAGGCGGCGGTGGAGGAGAAACATGGAAAGCGCACGCGGCAATGGCAGTGGTACAGGTATCCTTCGGAGGTTACCATGTGATCACGAAAGTAGCTCTCAATGTTGGCGTAAGCCAATCCGTCTTCTGCGTCTACCGCGACATCCTTGCCCTTTCAATTCTCGCTCCTCTTGCCTACTTCCTTGAAAGGTCTCTCTCCCCTCTCTCTCTCTCTCTTCGTTTCCATCGAATTCGTTTACTTAATTGCTTTACTGTTCGATAATTAGTTGATCAGCCTTCAGAGGTACTCAATTACGCCTCTCTGTTTTTGAATTTCATGCTTCGAGTGCTCAATACAAAATCCCAGAACCAAGTGAATGAGGTCTGGAATTTCCCGTTCGACTATTATCTTTTTTTTTAGTTTAGAGTTTTTTTTTTTTTTTTTTTTTATCCTCTCAACTCTATGCTGTTAGTCTGTCAACTCCGTACTTAAATTATTAAAATCACTTATTTCATCTCTCAGCTTTCTAATTAGAACCCATTTGGTCTAACACGAACGGAATCCCTTTTCTTGTTTTGGCCTAATATTTCATTCCTAAGCTATGCTCTGTTTGTTCACTCCGCCCTTCAATTATGCTCTATTTGTCTACTCAGTTCATAAACTATGCTCTTCTTGTCTATTTCGTTAATTATTATTCCTTCCGCGCTAATTTGTTTGTCCCCCTTTTTAAGAGCGTTTGACCTCTAAAATAATTGTCTATAATTTTTAATTCGTAATATTTTTAATATGCAATATAAATATTGTTTGGTAGATCTTAATTAGTTTTATTATACAAAATATTCAAAATCATAAAAAATATTATAAAATGTAAGATATATAAGTATATTTTTAAAAGACACGAATTTTGATAATTGAACAAATAAATTGGGACGGAGGGAGTAAATCAAATTGGTTCCAATCAGGAAGTTGATGGATGAAATAAAGTAATTTTTGTAGTTTGAGAACGAAGTAGACAAACGGAACATAATTAGAGGATAAAACATATACTCCCTCCGTCCTTTTTTTTGTGTTCAATATTCAATTTTGGACTGTCCCTTAATAAGTATCCATTTTGTAAAGTTAAGGGGATAAAAGTTGGTGTATTGTCTATTTTGTCCCTAAAAGTAGATTTTATTTTGAAAAATTAGTGAGTAAAAGTGTAATGATGATGGGTAAGTAGAGAAAGTGGAGGAAAAAGTTGATGTGAAAGGTGTAATGATGATGTCTTTTTAATAAGTTGGAGTTATGAAGCAGGACATTTAAAAAAGGACGGAGGGAGTAGTAAAATGTTTTGTTTATGTTTTTCCTTGTTTTTTTATTTGTTGGAAAAAACTAGTCCCGCTTTGTACGGGCTTTACTCACCCGGCCTTGTCTTTTTACGTTATCCAAACCCCTCCTCGTCAACGACTCAAAGCTTTGCCTTGTACATTTGCTATTTGCTCTTACAAGCCGGTCTATATACCGTACGCAACTTTGTTCTGCCTTTAATTAAATTCTCGTAAGCAAATGGTAAAATTAGTTTCTCCGAGATTTTTAATCGAGGTGAACATAAGCTGATTTGGGCACAGAATACCCTAAGTTATAAAAAAAAAAATCTCTATAACAACCTACTTTTGTGGAGATCCGGGGATGCTGCAACTATAAGCCCAATCATTAAAAAAAATACAAATTATGTAATTGGATTCGGATCAGGTTAAAAGGGGACGGGTGAAACAGATACCATCCCCATTCTATTTTATTTTTAGATTGGAAAATACCTGCTCGGATCGGGATGGATAGGTCAGAGGCAGGCATGGAGCGGAGGAAATTGTCATGTCTAGAATTATACATGTTACAATGTGATTATTGTGTAAGTAATAGAATTTTTATCGGACAAGGGATTAGACGAAATCGAGTTAGGATCCTAAATTTTTTTGTGACAATTTGAGCGTTGACTTTAGTTTTCTCAAGAAATTTGCCCAGCGGAAGATTTTGAATTTAGGGTTTTTCTACACTAAAAATATTCTCTTAAACAAGGGTATTTGTTCTGGGAGACTGGCTCAACTGTTGTTTTAATAATGATGGAGAAAAGAAGTAAACTGCATTTGTTTGCTTTTGTTTTGCTCACCGTTTAGTTTTAATTTTAGTTTTGTTTTCAATCATTATCTTAATTATTTTTTCAATCATTATCCTATTTTTTTAATTATTACTTTCTCATCTCTTTTTATCTCTCTTCAATTATTATCCATATCTTCAATCATTACTCTATTTCTCTCTCCATCCACTATCAAAACTAAACTAAACTCTCAACCAAACACAACCATATGAGAGACGCCCAATAGAATAGTTACAATTTTAAAAGGAATCAAATGGATCGAAAGGAAGGATAGAAAAAATGAATAGAAAGGGACAATACAACTAGTTGGAATGCTACCCCTTAATCATGGTGCTAGAGATATTTAAGTTTGTCTGATCGTTAATTGCAGATTTCTAAAATTAGTTGAAGTGTGTCTTAACTGGTTTGGACATTTAATGTCTTGTTTGGATGACAGTTTGAAAATATAATTCTAACTCATAAAACATTCATTACATCTACTTTCAATCATTACTCTCATTTCTCTCTTATCTCTCCAATCATTATTTTTATTTTTCTTTCTATCTTTTTTCACTCATTACCCTATTTTGGTCTCCATTTATTTCTCAAAAATCAAACTTAAAATTTTTTAAAACATCATCCAAACAAGGCCTAATTATAAAAGAAATAGTGCTAGAGATGATTACGCACAAAATGCACGACTGGTGCTAGAAATAGTGCTAGAGATGAAACCGGGGAATGGTGCTATGCGGCTGGTGTATTACATCTATCCGTTCGGCAATTCAACGGTCTAAATTTCATCTCAATAGTGTATAGATCGGAGCCGTCATTGTAGCTTTTTTTATTATTATATATAATTAGAAAGACCGCAGACGAGATAAGCCAATTCCCTCCCAACACAAGCAAAGGGCTCGGTGATTTTTTTAATCGTAATCTAGATAATCGAGAGAGGAATTGAAGTCAACTGATATTATTCTTTTTTTTTCGGAGTAGTATTTTATTTGGATATCTGATATGTGGAATGAAAGGAAACGATAGAAAAATGAAATGAATTTTTGGGAGTATTTGACTTGGATCTCTGAGGTATATTTTACACTTTAATCCCAGGTTTTTGAGTTTAATGGAACCGAATACTGTCAAATGTGGGCTCGGCTCATTTATTAAATAAAACAAAAATTAAGTCTCAATTTCGATTCATTTAAAAAACATCAGATTCGAATAACAAAAAACGAACCTCAAACAGTTCACCAACCACTCCATCCATTTACAATTTGCCATCCTACTTGGAATTTTTTTTAAAGACGGCCGTCCTCTTGGTTTTTTTTTTTTTTTAATATCAAGTCCGTCCTCTTATTTGATTGTAGAATTAGATGGCACGAAAAAACATGTATACCCTCTTTGAAACTTGTGGAAAGTAAGGAAAAAGGAGAAAAATTAAATGAAGGAAAGCAAGGGAAAAATAAGAAGAAAATTTTACTATTTCTTATATATTTTATTTGTGGATTCTGTTCCGTTAACTAAAATAAGTATTTATTTATTTTTGAATTAAATGTAATGTATTGTGAGAAAATAATCTATTTTACAAAATAAAAAATAAGTAATTAAAAAATAAGAATCTTAACAGAATGGGGCCTTGGTCATTTTCTCTTTTTTTTTTTTTCCCTTTCTCAAACCAAAAAAAGGGAGGAATTTTTTTTAAACTTTTCAGTTATTTTCTTTTTCTTTCCCTTTCCCTCGGTTTCCAAACAAATCTTTCACTTGAAGTTTGGGCACCCGTTTAAAGAAAGAAAAACGAAAATGGAAAATAAATACTCCTACGGAAGCAGAGAGAGAGAGAGAGAGAGAGAGAGAGAGAGAAACTTCTTCAAAATCCAAATCCACCAAATTGCTTCCACCATACTTTGATTTGCTTCCATTTTAACCGAGCTTAGCATCTTCCATCTCCATCTTCAGATTCGACGACACCATAAAACCCAGAGAGAGAGAGAGAGGAGTGTGATTATCGGTCGTGCGATGGCGGCGGCGGCGGGTATAGAAGTGAGGAAGGCGCATGCGGCAATGGTGTTGGTGCAGCTGTGCTACGGCGGTTACCACGTCATCACCAAACTGGCTCTGGACGTGGGAGTAAACCAGCTCGTCTTCTGCGTCTATCGCGACCTCCTCGCCCTCTCCATTCTCGCTCCCATCGCCTTCGTCCGTGAAAAGTTTGTCCCCTCTCCCTCTCTCTCTAGATATGTATGCACGTGCATATGCGTATAGATAATCTGACGAACAAATTTGGTCGGTGAGATTTCACTTGAAATGTAGGAAATTCAATTGATGCTGAAATCAAGTTACAAACTTTGACACCCTGTGAATCAAAAAAAATTCCTCAAGGTTTTTTTTTTTGAAATTTTATTTCTGCCATTCTGCTACCCATATGTTCATCTGATTCACCATGTGCAAATGTAATGTATATTCGGTGTTCTTTGTTCAATTTTCTTTTCTGAAGTGTTATTGAATGAGCTCAGACTGTTTTTATGTTATTCACATACAATGCATTTAGCTGCTATTACGCCCACCAACACCCACCCACCACCCCCCCCCCCCCCCCCCCCCCCCCCCCCCCCGAAAAAATAAAATAAAATAAAATGCATTTAGCTGCTTAACTAACATTTTGTGGAAACTAGCTGTATGCCTGGACACACTAAAGAAACAGTTGATACTGCATCCATTTTGTTTTAATACGTGTACCTGTGGGAGATAAACAGTGCAATAGTTTGAAAAGCTTCTTGTTTCATGTGTGCAGAAGAGTCAGACCACCTATGACTCGAGGGGTCCTCATGTCATTCTTTTTTCTTGGATTAACTGGGTAAGTTTAACTCTCAGTAACTTTTCCATTTGAGCTTTCTAGAAAATTATGGACGTTCTGACCGACATGACATCCTACTAATCCAATCTGTTTGGTTATGTATGTGTCGTTTTGAATACATGAAATAGGATATTCGGGAACCAGCTATTATTTCTTCTCGGTCTTGGTTTCACAAATCCAACTTATGCTGCTGCTATTCAACCTGCAATACCCGTCTTTACATTCATATTAGCTGTAACAATGGGGTCAGTTGATCAATTCCTAACCTTGTCTCAATAATGTGATCCTGCTCTCTCTCTCTCTCTCTCTCTCTCGCATTTGTGTTACTTTTGTTATACTTCTTTGCCGATTTCTTAGATTGCAATTGCTTGTTTAATATGATACGTAAATCTTTTTTATGCAGCACAGAAACGGTGAATCTTCTCAGGACTGAAGGTCAGGCAAAGATTGGTGGTACACTCGTATGTGTGTTTGGTGCCATATTGATGGTTCTATTTCGAGGTCCAGCCTTGATTGGGTACAAGGAGTCAGATTTTGCAGCAAATAATGAGATAAGTGCGAAGGGTCAACCAGAGCCTGCTGGATGGTTGATGTCTGGTTTTATGGAGTTTGGAATTGACCAATGGCACCTTGGCGTGTTGTGCTTAATTGGGAACTGTATGTGCATGGCTGCCTATCTAGCAATTCAGGTATTTGATCATATATCTCATCTTCACAGAGTTTGATAGTCTATTTCAAGGTAAAATGGTTGGATGAAGCGCAAATGGACTTTGGTAATTCCTTCTAATGTGAATAGCTCTCATAGACTTGTTGTTGGCTTAGTCCATGTGAGCAAGTCGAACTAGGAGTATCCTGAAAATTTTCACTAGTTGGTATCAGCACATTGCTATATGCGTATTTTAATCATGTATATAGCATCTTTCAGGTTTCAATTTCTGAAAAATGCAATTGGCAATATGGATAGAGAGAAAATTTATCAAAGTGATTATCTTACCGATATGATTTTCTTTTTTTGAAGTGGTATACATTTGTATATTTCCTAATGTCCATGTCCTACTTTTTAAAAGACATTCTGTGTCCTTACTTCCTGGTTGTGCTATTAAGAGCAGTACATTCGAAATATCATTTCATTGTACTTTGGTAGCATTGTACTTGAACCAAGCCATACCGCTTGGGTATAAACAACTAAAATCTTTTATCTCACTAACTCAAAAGACGCAATCTGTGAAAGTTCTTATGTACCAAATTGCCTTCCAAGGGAAACTGGTGAGTCCCTTCGTCTTTATGCCTCCTAAAGGATCTTACCTCAAGTTTAATGAATTCTCCATCCCTTGATAAGTATTGTGAGCTTGAAAAATTGTTTCAATTAGGGTTTCAAACCACCCCACCTCTGAGTCGTCCCCAAAGGCTTCTTTATCCACTGCAATCCTCCATATATTTGGCAATTACATTTCAGATTGCAGGCACACACAAAAAACATGTAAAATATCACATCCTGCCTTTCCCAAGTACATGAAAATACAATTACACTATTGCAGAATGCCAATCTTTTTCTCATACTCTTCATGAGGCCTAGCTGGTAACAATAGTGGACTTCCATTAAGTACCAAATTCTTAATTTGATGACCTTAAATTTGGCTGATAACCTTCTGGTTCTCGAATGTATTTGAGGACTTCTATTTTCGAAATTATGTTTGTGTGGAATTGTGTGTGATCACACCCTTCTTGCATTCTCGCCAGTGGGGGACTGGTTCCCTCTTTTTGTCTTTTGTATTAGCATTATCATACTCAAAGCAAAATCTGATCTTGCATTGATATCATTTTCAGTTTTTAATGTTAAGCCAAATGATGTAGCTACAGTAGAACAAGCCAAAAAGCTGGGTACCACTTCAAGAGAAAGTCTCTGATGAGCAAAACACTAATAAATAGATGACTTTTGAGGGATCATAAGCTTATCAGGAAGTTAATAGTTATGTATTTCTCCCCGTCTCTCCCAGAAAAATAAACCGTATATTGAGTCTTGAGTAATTAAGGATAATTGTCCTTTCATTTGCTGTCTTCAAAGGACCCTCTGTATGTCAAGTCAGTCACCGTAGGAGAAATTATGGTTTTTGAAAGGAAAGAATGTGGAACAAGTTACCTACGCTTCAATCTTCATTCTCCTTATATACCTTTGCTCTCCTCACAAATGGTCCCCAGCGGACTCGCGTTCCCCCGTCCTCTTGTTCCCAATCTTTGTTCTCCTTATTTGGGTGTGGATTCCCTTTCCCTTCAGGGGCAAATGAGATGGTTTATGGGTCCGTGAAGTGGTCCCCCTACCTCAAGGAGGTGCAGCTCAGGCGGAGTCCTGTGTCTCGCCCCTTCTCTGGTCCACGTCCATTCTGACCTCCCCCATTCTGGGTACATCAATCTTACCTTGTCTGCTGGCAGTAGTTTTGATAAGAGGTTCTGGAATACTTTTTGCTGATACCTGCATATTCGCATGAACCTGAAAATGCAGCTGGCTCTATTTATTTAAAACACTATTGGATGTCTTTTGGGGTTTCCAGTTGCTCGAGCAATATTTATGCTTACTTTTTTTCTTGGTCATGTGTTAGAATAATTTATATTATCCCAAACCCCTTCCCAACCCATCGCCAAGGGGTATCAATTTCCTCACCATTTGAATTGAACCTACAACCTCACTGCACCTAAGTGCAGCTACACAACCATTGGGTTACTTTTCTGTTGTTCGTAGTTGCGTGGATTTAAATGGGTGGTCCTTTCTCCGTTTTTGTGCTTATAGCAAGTGTATTGTTTTCCAGTTTTATCTGCAACTGCAACCATGTTTTAAAATATCTATTCTTATTTCTCAATTCTTTTTTTGCTGAGTCTTATTTCTCAATTCAACTTCATTGTTATCATTTTCTTAATTATACTTCCTGAAAGATGGAAGGCTCATGTATGGGATATATATCCAAATCATCTTATGATTTAATTTTATGTAGTATAACACAATTAGCGCCATGGGAAATACTATAGAAGGAAATGTTGTAGTTATATGTGGGATTGCTTAGAGCTAATGTTTGTTGATGTGGAGTTTGACCTATCGCTGTAAAATTATTTCAGGCTCCACTTCTTGCACGGTATCCTGCCAGCCTATCAGTGACAGCATATTCATACTTTTTTGGTGCTGTACTTATGGTAGTGACAGCTTTGTTTACGACCAACGAGTCAACAGACTGGAGTTTGACCAAGTCTGAGATGTTTGCCGTACTCTATGCCGTAAGTATCTTTCTTCTTTCTTTGCCTTTTTTTTTTCAAGTTGCAGTTAGTCTCTAGTTAATGAGCAATGCTACTAACACAACTTTAAAGCACAAGTCCGGACGCAACCGTGTCCGGAGCCGTTCGATGCACATGGGTCCACATGCATCGAATAGCTCTGCACGCAAACGGAATTGTGTTTAAAAGTTGTGTTCGTAGACTTTTGCTAGTTAATTTCATTTTTACCTTAGGTCAGCAATTCTGCTCAACAATTTAATTTCTTTGTGCTATCTATGTAGCAAGGATAGTGCAGTTCTGAAATTTCATGGCTTGTTATCTTCTTTTCACATTAAAAAATCACAAGAAGATAAGCGGTAGACTAATTATTGCACGAAACTGGGAATGTCATATCCAGCATGTGAGTCGTGACTCTAATGCTTGTGCAGATCAGTTGGTGCACGATGCGCTCCAACTGATCATCCTTGTTCGATTCTTGATTTTTTAGCTCATGACAGCCCCATGTGGAGTGGTGTTCGCCCTCAGGCTCTGTAGTTAAGCTTTGGCCTCCATGGTCCAAAAAAAAAAAAAAAATGAACATATAGTCGCCTGTAGTTTACCTACACAGAAGTTCCATTTAGATTTTACGCCAGCCAAAACAGGGTGGGTTGTTTAGGAATAGGTCCAGATTGATCAGTTGGATTAGAGTTTCCTTTAATTTCAATAGCTAGATTGAGCAGTTTCTGGTGATTTCTGCTGTCTATCTTGTTGAAAGGAAATACTAGATAAGAACATTTTGACCTATCCTTTGTTTTTACAGGGAATCGTTGCATCCGCCCTTAACTATGGACTTTTAACATGGTCCAACAAGATTCTGGGACCTGCTTTGGTTGCTCTTTATAATCCTCTTCAACCTGCTGCATCTGCCTTCTTATCAACAGTTTTCCTTGGAAGCCCTATTTATTTGGGAAGGTTTGCTCTCATCACTTTGGATCCTTTACGCAACCCACTATTTATTCTTTAAAAACACGTGACACTTGGCTCTGACCAAAAAGATATTTTCCAGTGAAGTAGTTTCGTGAACATCTGAACTTGTTTTGGAGCTAAAACCCTAATAGCTGTTCTAACATTACCTGTGGAAACAGCATTCTAGGGGGATCATTTATCATTGCGGGGCTTTATTTGGTCACTTGGGCATCGTATAGGGAAAGACAGGCCATTATGGCGGTTATCCCTGGTGTTTCACGGCCGTCTGATCAGCTACTTCACAGAGACTCTACACTCAACAAGATTCCTTACCAGATAGGTCACATTTTCTCTGGTACCTCCGTTCCGAAGGTTGTGGACTGAGCAATATATAGGATTTTAATTTTATTTCCTCCTGTCATAATGTTGTAAGAAAGTCATGCTTCAAATTGATTCAGTAGTGGCTTAAGCTTACAGAAGCCTACACAGAAATTATGTTCAATAGGAAAATCATTTACCATTATTGTCATTTTCCTTCTGTTCCATCAGCTGCCAACTTTGTGTCATTCGCAATTTTTAGACACTTCAAATTAGCAGCAAATAGATGCTTTGGACTATCCCTTCTGTCTCAGATATTTTCAAAAGAGGAATTGAAGTCAAAAGACCTCTAGGTACCATTTCTCATGCCATTATGAACGTCATTTTATGTTCTCTTGAACCACCAAAACGCAACAGACGCCCACTTACATTTTTTTTTTGAACATGTCAATTCATTTCATCGGCCGAAGGGAAAGATTTCATCACAAATACAAGGAAAGAACTAAAAACTACCGAATCGAGATACGAGTTATTGCTTTAAGCACACAGGCTACAGACTCTAGGACATCTTGCTGAAACAAACCTACACTACGTGCTGGTATGAGAGACCTGTCAGCGACTTAGAAGTAGAAGTTCCAAAGAACCCTAGCTCAGACCTTGAACAATAAGCGCAAGGATGAAATCGACAACCTACCAGAACTTGAACATAAAAAAAACTGAGCAGAAAAGAAAAAGGAAAAAACTGAACAGCCACCAAAAGCCACTGAGTTACCACCTTGATTTGACTCGCTGAGTCGCCCAGCTGAGTTGAAGCAAAGAGTCACCAAGCAGATCTGAAAGCTGTCCGGCTTCTTCCCCGGAAGCATTCTGCTCCAAATTTGCGAGTCTTTTATGATCTTCACTTGGGTTTATAACATAATCTATATTTGTAGAATCAACCGGGGGAAGAGCAGGGTTGCAAATGAGTCAAGCCGTTTTGTGAACTGTTCGAGGCTCGACTTGGTAAAGGCTCGTTTGAGTTCGACAGCCTCAATTTTAGGCTCGTTTAATAAATGAGCCGAATCTAAATCTAACAATATTTGGCTCGTGAAACTAGAGTCTACATAATAACTCATAAGAATTTCACATATGAGCACTGTTACCCACACAAGCAAAACAGATTGTGCACATATTTTATTGTGGGGCCCACCACGGGACCCTCTCAAACGATCCAAGCCGTTCATTAAATGTAGAACATTTTTTTGAGGGTCTTCGCAAAAAATCAGCTCAATTCGATACCTATAAGCGCTCGATCCAATCATCTAAAAGACGTAATGAGAGTATGAGAGTATAAATATAATAAATTATCCTTGTTAAGGCTCATGAACAAATTTGAGTTCAACTCAAACATAGGAAAAGCTCAACCCGTCAAATTTCCAATAAGCTCAAGCCCGGCTTGAATTCGCTAAAAATCGTAATGGACGAACCTAAACATTCTAAAGCTTGCCTCGATTCGGCTCGTTGCAGCCCCAGAGAGAGAGAGAGAGAGAGATGAACTCAGAATTGGAGCAACAATTATTCGATAACCCTTTTGCATATCCCTTTTGCATAGAGTAACTAATCCAAGTAGCGTGTGGATTACGCAGCCCTCCGTTAAATCCAATGGCCAATGGGCTTAATGCACAGGTGGCCGTGAAAAAACCACGTGCAGATATTAAAGAAGAATTGCAGTACAAGAATTAAATAATTGTAGACAACAATGCAATGACAAATTTCACAATGGAATCACTTTCAAAGGCTTCCATAGCATGCAATTGGCGCTGACTTGATCAATGTTAAACTCATGAATGCAGAAGTGGCCAACATCTGAAGACGAGATTAGTGATCAAAGAAATGGTTTCTCCACGGCATCATAGCAGCTCCTTGGATATCTCTCCTCAAGATTGCGAACGTACGCTTCGAGCCTCAAAGTGTACATTTTGTTAAATGAGACCAACATTATTAGAGAATGAACTAAAACCATAGTTGTTGACTTATAGAGGAAATGAAATACCCAGAAAACTGCAACTGCAATACTCGCATTACGATTCGTTTTCTCAAGAAATGCAATACTTATAGAGCGTTGAAGTGTACATTTTGCTAAGAAATGCAGAAGCATTAGCATCATGAATATCACATTGCGTTTCAGAAGATATTGGGAGGAACAGAGATTTAACTGAAATTTTTAGCATGACTGCATCATAAAGCTGCTTTCCAAACAATGTTAACAATCCAAGCTGTGTTTCCCAACTTCATCTTGTTTATGTTCTGTTCCAGAACACTGTGTAGTAGCAAATAAGGTTACCTTCTATACACATTGTGGCTTTTGAATATGATAATGTTACGACAACCACAAAGTAGAGGATAAACAACCAACAAGAAATCAAAAACAAGGACGCAAAGATATATGCGGTTCTGCTTAAGCACAAAGCAAGAACGTACTCCACGGGTGAAGAGTGAGAGAGAATTCACTGTGAATGAGGGGAGATTACAAAGAGCCTGCTATACCCGTAGCTCTCAACGATGCACCAAATGATATTTAGGGACAAATCTCTAGTGGAATCCGAAAGGAAGACACAAATCCTAGTCGAATCCAAAGAGATACTCCACAACCCTAATATCAAGCCCCAATAACAAAAGAGACCAACCCTAGGAACTCCCAAGGTCAAATAAGCCTAAACCGACTTAGACAATGAATTCTAGTCACTTTCCAACAGATAATTTGAGAACTATACACATTTCTTGATTGGAAAAAACCTCGTATACCCAAATTTGTCAAACCTTCTGGTCTTCGTCTATAGCTTTGGAATAACCGGACAATCCCACGTTATTCTTGAGCAGCATTAATCCCTCATTCTCGTTCTTGAGATCTCTATTTTTCACTCTTTCACTGATTTCTCCTCTCATAGCAGGGAGTAGCATCCACAGATTCTGTTTCTTTTCTTCTGTAATACAGGCTATACAGCGACTAACTCGCCCAAGAGGGAAAATACAACTCAATTCATCTACAATCCCTCTATCTGGTTCCCAAGATTTCTACTCCCACAAGTAAACATGACTTCATTGAGTATTGATTCCTTAGGCTGCAATCCAGCTGACTTCATCGCGTAAAGAACTTTGATGGCCTCGATGCAATCTCCGTGTTGTATGTAACCCGTGAGCATGGCATTCCAACAAGCATCAGTTCTCTGCCCTCCAACCGTCTCAAACACTGTTCTTGCATTCCTTAGCAACCCACGTTTTGAATACATGTCAACCAACCCACATTGCACGTAATCATTCGATTCCAATCCCAGTTTGATCACGCTAGCATGAACCTTCTCACCACACTTCCCATCGTCCTCCATCCTCCCACATGCTCTCAAGACACTAGAAAACGTATACT
This sequence comes from Rhododendron ovatum, assembly GCA_019656835.1. Taxonomy (NCBI): domain Eukaryota; kingdom Viridiplantae; phylum Streptophyta; class Magnoliopsida; order Ericales; family Ericaceae; genus Rhododendron; species Rhododendron ovatum. Next base: position 24,209,269 of record CM033802.1, read on the forward strand.
CATTCTTCTTCACTCCTTCCCTTCCCATCTCATTAAACACATTAAGCACTTCATCAAAATTCATTTCCCTACAAAGATTAACAATTTTAGCCGTCCAAACCACAGTGTTGCCACGACAAGGCATGCGATCAAATACACAGTCCACTGCTTCAATACCTCCCAATTTCCCATATAAATTCATCAACGAACTACTCAGAAACAAATCACTTGAATACCCAATCTTCGTCAACCAACCGTGAATTTGCTTCCCAAGTCCCAAATTCTTCGTGTGGACACAAGCCTTCAAAATGCACACAACTATCCAAGAATAAGGGAACCCAAGAATATTAGCGTTCCTCCGTTCGATTTGGTGATTGCGCATCATTTCGACAAACAAACAAATTCCTTCTTCATACTTGTCGTTGTCAATGTACCCAGCAACCATAGCAGCCCACGAATTACAATCCTTAACGGGCATTTTACCAAACAGTCGGTGGGCATTCTCAGTTAGCCCACAGGCAACATACATCAACAAGATACCGTTCAATAAGTGCAACCCAGGTCGGATACCGCTCTTATTGATGTGGGCGACCAACGCCAAAGCTCCGGCAGGGTCCCGGGTTTCCGTGCATTCTTTGACGAGACTAGTATAAATGTCCACGGGTATCGGAAGGCCAAGGCCGTCCATCAGACGCAAAACGTCAGTGAGATGATTATTATTGGTGGTGGTGTTATTCATCTTGTTGAGTGGTGAGATGATAGACGGTGGCGGTGGTAAGTGGGGACGATGGTGGAGTTGTTGGAGGATGGTGGGTTTCTTAAGAGGCAAGTGAATTTGACAAGGGGATGTGGGTTTGGAAAGGGTACCTATGCTTACGGAGGACAAAGCTTGTTGCCCGTGAGCTGACGATGATGATGATGCGACCTCCATTGGTTTTCTTCAGTTCGGGCCATTCGGCTGAAGTAGACTCATTTTTACAAGTGAAGAGAAGAAAAATGCTTTCTTTTACAGTGTTACTGCATGAGGCCCTGAAGCGAAACGGAATGGATGTGAATTTCATTTTGCCTTTACATTGAGAAAATGGTTCCTTAGGCTCTGTTTGGACCCTAGGGAAAGGAAAGGAAAAGAAAATAAAATAAAAGGGAAGGAAAATGAGAGGAAAATGGGAGGGAAAGTTTACTATTCACTACCCTTAAAATTCTTATTTTCTTCCCTCTTTCTCTTCAAACCAAACAATACCCTTAAAATTCTTATTTTCTTCCCTCTTTCTCTTCAAACCAAACAATGGAAAGGAAAAAATTTTAATTTTCCTTTCTTTTCCTTTCCTTTCCACATGTTCCAAACAGATAAAGTTTTTTGGTGGTAGAAAATGCTTTATGATTTTTTTTGGGGGTAATACTTTCCTTCTATTCTGAACATAATTATAAATTGTCAATATTTTTTGTCGGTAATTGATTTATACTCTCCCCTTTTCTATCATCTTGCTACGGGAATTTATAAAATTAACCTTTCAGCTGTATATTCCTTCACACTTGGAAGGATAACATTGCAAATTCACGTTATAAGATGAAAAGGGGGTGTGGTTATAGAAAAAGAGAGTTAAAAACTTCCTTCACACTGATGTCTTCTGATGGATGGAGGAAAGTTCAATTTTTTTCTTTTACATAAATGCACTACTTTGTTGATCTGATTAAAGGGCGCCATTGCTAAAGAAACAAGAATGTGTCCTTGCTCCTCAAAAAAGAATGTGTCCATTTTGCCAAGGCTTTGATGGTAACAACTAACAACTGCACCAAAACAAACAAAAATAGACAATGATTTGCAGAAAATGCTGTGATATTCCAATCCTTAATCAAGATCCACTATTGACAAATAGACACCTACTACTAGCATACCACAGAAGCCCATGCCCTGTGATAGTCATGGTATTTATGAAAGAGGAATTGAAAATTCTATTTCTAATCAAGACACACTTTTTAACTTTTGGTACAACAGAGAGACTTTTTTTCAGTGACAGAACCTTGTGAAGATTGGGTAAGGGGCTCAACAAAGTAACACAACATCATATCATCCGAACACAGACACCACTCTTTTCAATCAAATAGATCTGTCACAGAAACAAGGACTCAGCAAAATAAACCCGCAGCAACAAGCCGAAGCCCGGTCTGGGAACTACCCTTGATCTTTCTGTCTTGCTGAAACAAGACCATGCTTGTGGTGCTTCTTTTAAACCGTACGAATCTAAGTTTCAGGTGACTCAACCTACTGAGAAATTTACGAAGCAAAGCCTCTCAAAGGGCAGTTCACTACTGATCATCATATGGTCAGGCCAAATTCTCCTCAAACTTGTTCAAAAATCAATGCAAACATTAGAGCTGTTCCTGCTTTTGCATGTTCTCAACGAGAGCTCCTCAAAGAATAAACAACCTTTGGTACCGCGTTAGTGTTCATTTTCCGTCGCTGTCACCATTTTAATCAGTCACATTCACCCTCTCGTCGGCATTGGTATCTAGTTCATCCCCTGAATGAAAATAGAAGTATCTGAAGATGATTCAACACATCCCATTTCATGCAGCGCCTGATCATGCGGCGATATTGAGGGGTGAGGAATTGATTGGAAGAAGTTTTTTATTTTATTTTATCCGAATTGCAAGAAGTCGAAGTAGGCATATTTCATATCAAACTGCATATTATAGCCAGATAAAATGGACTTCAGTTTCTTATACTCCTTTAGAATCACACCAACAGAAGAAGCTTAAAGTTCTAATTACAGAAGTTTATTGCGATAGTGCTTCCTCTGCTGCCTGGAGTTTGTCTAACATGATGAAACACATACTTGGCCTGCAAAAACTCCAGAAATTCAGCATCATTTTATCCAACTATCCATCAATATATTCAGAAACAAGTAGGAGATTTTATGCTACCGGAACAAATCTGAAGACCAAAGATGGCAATTTCCCTAATAAGCAGAACATTAAATAGAAAACAGCATTTTACACTCCAAACTTGTTAGAAGGCCAAATAACCAACGTACAGTATCCAATGACTACCCCCAAAAAAGGTGCAAATTTAAATTGAAGGACACTCGCCAGGCAATTGAATTACGAATGTCCTAACCACAACCCTTAGGGCTGCAGATATTGCGTAAAAGATGTATCAATATCCGAGAAAAGTGATTTGATAGCCGTGAAATTGTATTACCATCCATGACCATGAGATGTGTACCGAAATTCCAACTTGTTTGACATTATATGCATATTATCCATTGCCTAATGAGTGGTGGTTAGCAAGACCCGTTGAATTAATGCATTAAAGCAAAAACCTTCACGATTCTGTCCTTCAGCAACCCCTAACTCATTTTTTCATAGTTTCACTTTGAAAAGCACAAATCTATAAGCCGTAGTTATCACTTATCTGCTGGAGCCTGGAGTTGAAGTTCTTTGGAGTGACTTAAACAGTTAAACTCAAAACTAAATTCAAATTTGCAGCACAATATCTTAATATTGTAGCCAGAATGTAACTGACTGACCTACATTGTCATACCACATCTCATCAATTCTTCGTTTCTGGTGTCAACGTTTTGAATTTGGTATGCAAGGTGACATGTCAATCAGCTTCTCAATTACAGTTTCATTACCAGGGCCAACTTTCAGAACCTCTGAACAAATCCAGAGTTCATTTAAGTAGGAACAAGAATGTTAACCACGAAGAATAAAGCTTACAACTTACAAGTACACAATATCTGCAGCCTTTACTGTGCCTTCAAATGGCTTTGGTCCATCAAAGTACAATGGAAATTTCGACCTGTCCATCTCCCTATTCTCCGGGGACGGCTAAGGATCCACACTGCACCAAGGCACATATCTCACTGGATCTTCAAGCTCCAATTTGAACTCTCCACTGTCCTGCAAATCAGAACCAAATCTCTAGTACTTAAAGCCATGTTTGACTGAACAGATTAATGACAATGACACTAGAGATATCTTTCGTAGTTAAAACCACATTTGATAGTGTGAATGAACCTACGACAATACCAGACATCTTTATACATCCCAATCTATTATATGTTCTGTCGCCATTTGTTTCACTGGATATGAATTTCGGATTGGACTATACATCCAAAATGACCACATAACTGGTGTTTGATAAAAGTATTTTCGCCTGGATTAACATCCATCAAATATATAATTCCGAAAAGTGAGGAACATACAACATGGCAGTCTGGCAGATGTGGTATTATTAACATATGACAATTATTCTGATGGGATATCTGGTGAAATTATTATCCATTCACTATTAGTCTCATCAAAACAAACAAACCATCTATGTTTGGAAACTTGTTCAATAGACATCTAAAAATTTCATCAATTTGTTTCGTTCAACCACCAAAAATGCCAGTATTTGCAATCTAATTCCAGGACAAATTCATCCAATCAAACAGGCATAGGAGAAAGAAAAAATTACACATAAATATCCATATACGTCTACTACTATATCATATACAGTACATGTACTATATAACAGACAGACCTTTGAGTAGTGGTACTGAGCATTAGGCTAGTCTCGGATGTACATCCGGTGGACGTCCGTAGGCAGAAGGAGAAGGAAATGCTTCTCCCCCGTAACAACAGCATACAGATTCTCATAATGATCCCTATGGAATGAGGCCACCGACAACTCATTCCCAATCCACAAATTCATAGCCTCAGGAAAACACCCCAGGGCTTAACTGGTCCAATCCACGTGGGCCTTGCAGTCTCCCGCAAGCCCAGCAAACCCCGTCCGAAAGCAGTCGTTCTGCTGCTGCGCGCACGCAACCAACTCCGAATAGATACTAGGCTAACACCCTTGTTGTTCGGTCCATCATATGAAGAATATCACCAAATCTTTTACCGCCTTACAAATGGCTAGTAGAGCATAGTCGGGTTGGTTTCGTAGGAGGCCAAAGTTTGAAGAGCCGTTGATCTCACGACCTTGGAACCTCTTGACCACCGAAACAACATAGAAGTAAGCCTGGAATAACAAGGCTACCACTCTTCGTGGTTGGTCGATTTTTTTTCGCCTGATTCCTCATCTCTTAAAAAGCGGATTTAGCACTCCAATAAGCAAAGGAAATTTTTTGAATGCACGGCAACTTTAGTGCATACAAGTCATGGCCGTTGTAAGTTCGTAATACAATGGTAGGAAACGATTTTTTTTTTTTGGAACAAATTAACACTGCAGAAAAATATTTGTTTCGTTAAGAAGTGCCCTGAATCTCAATTTTCCTCAATGAAAACTATATTAATACAACAAGAATGATCAGTATCCAGGAGGCAGAATCCAATTAGTGAACCCGATTGCTACTGAATATTCTCTTTTCGTAAACTCAAGCTCACATTGCAAGAGAAGGAAGTTTTTCCACGACCTCGTGCAACATTTCAGCAACTCTCTCAAAAATTCAATGGGGAACTTTTCTGAGACCTAGACAAACACCACGGTAGCACACAATGAATGAATATTGTTCTGAAATTAGCAGCTAATCATTTGGAAAGTTTAAGTTGCAACCCTCCCCCAGGTCCACTCCCGCCAGCGGACCTGCAAGTTCCAATTATCAGTACACATCTTCGTGGTCCTTCCATCCACCAAGGGTGTTCTAGTCTTGTCCCACAAACTTCGACTTCTCCCTTCCATCTTTCCCCTTGGCTGAAGCCACTTCTTGCAGCATAGGAAGGGATTTCCTTCCCTTATTTATTTGCTTGCAAATGTCTACCTGGGTGATCGCATGCTTTCTTTCTGCATATTTAGGTCAACATATTACAGCAAAGGAAAGGTTTCCAGGACGAATTTTGTTAGGCAAAGGCCTTGCAATGAGACCATCGACCGACCAACCCACTAGGTCACCGTCCTTTTTGACATGGTTGAACTCCCTTAGAACATAGTTCAGCGATATTTGTGGCTTTCCCCCTCGTCTGCAGTCATCAAACAACCTCCTTGGTTTGATTCCAGAATTTTTCTCTTGCCAATGCAGCTAGCTGACATGAAACATTGACTTGAGAATGTCTGGTGGCAAGGAGCCTTCTTTGAACATTAAATTCAACCACAGAGCTAAATTCAAAATAGCAATAAGTAGTGAGTTTTGCTCTTCCTATCATAAGCTTGTGAAAAAAAGGTAAACAAATGACAAAAGGAAAAAAATAAATCTTCACCAACGTCATCATGTTATAGTCATTTATTGACTGATGCAAGGTCCCAAAATTTTGAAATGACAAAATACATCTTTAACCTAAAGGTGTTTAATTTGTGGATTTTACAGGCCTCCTGATTTTTGACTCTTTTTTTGCCATCTTCACTTTGACCCTTTTACGAAAAAGCTCAAAATAAATAAACGATAGCAAAAAGATGGAGTTAAATATTTATCAACCACTCAATTCTTTTAACTTTCAAAGGGAAAGTGTTTAGTGGTCAATAATATTCCAACAGCTTCAGTTGGAAGAACAAAGTTGAAAATATCTAATGGCAAGAAACCCACCTCATAAACTGCTTCTCGTTTGAGATTGACAACCAATAAATTCACTATTGCGTTCATTATTTCATAAACTACTTCTCGTGTGATTTCCAAGATTGGGAGAGAAGGAGAAGATACTTGAACAGTAAAAAAGCAGTAGAACCTTGAATAAATTGGCTATATTTCGGTCTGCCCAAAGTGATTAGCCCTATAATCTTAGGATGTATATATTCTTCCAGGACCAGAACTACTGGGGGTCATCAAAATTCCATAACTGTGATTTCTAGAAACACTTGCTAGCCTACTCACTGGAAGGGGAGCAAACTCAACTGTTTGGATGCTATAGAACATCATAATCTATGAATCTACTGAATCTCTACCCATAAATCATGAAGACTTTATATACTAGTAAACGTGATGCAAAACAGAAATATGAAGATTATATATTAATTATGCATTATTTTGAGTTTATTGTTTTGTTAGGAAATTCCGTTTTAGTTGCCGCTTGTTTTGGCAACCTTATATTTCTTTCTTGTATTTGATTTCCTAGTTAAGTACAATTTTTTGTTTTTGGTAATTTCTATTAATTAATTGATTTGGCTTCCTTTTGGGCAAATCAATTAGCGTTAGGGGTTTCTTCCTATTTAATAAGTTGTAAGCCTTCAAGTTAGGAGAGTTATTGATTATTATTGAATGAAAAGAGTCTAGAGAGCGTTTCTCTAAACCATTATCGTTTGTGTTTTTCCTTGTTGCATGATCGTTTCTGTAGTTCATATATCTCCCTGCAACAAAACGTCATCCTAGAAAAGGAGAGAGATATCCAAGAAAACAAAAGAAAGACTGAATTGGGAACCAAGGTAGGGATGTACATACACAAAATCTTCCCTCATGCTCGGTCAAAATGTAGCCTTCATCTCTGAAGAGGTCAAACAATGCAAGTGCATCACTCTTGTTTGGAACCACATCAGAGAGTTTGGTCCCCAGCTGCAGCCAAGCCACAATAGCAGCAGCAGCATCCTCGGCTTCTCCTGATAGTACTGCCAACTATGACTGGAAAAAGCCAAAATGCATAAGAATTTGCAGAAAAACAATTCCCTGCTTTTCATCTTCATTCCAGATTGAACGAATCACAGTCTGGAATTTCGATCAAGAAACCATGTTCCAGACTGTCTATGATAATTCAAAACTGCTCTCACACATTGCTAACTCCCAAACAGTAAATATATACCAACATATTATCAGGTTGCAGCCAAAGACAATACTACACTGCAGAATATGATGGCATGTAATCCTCCTTTGAAAAAAGATTACATATCAAAATGATACCATTCAACATTTCTTGTCTTCCACATATAAGTTTTGCATTTTCCAAAACTTTTCCTTTCCCGGTAAACAGTGAGTTAAGGGTAAATGGTACCATTTGTAAATACCGAGTTGTAAAGGTCGATCAAAGGAAATCAATACGAAACTAAAATCAATTCCGAGAAAAGACATAGCATGAACTAAAGCCAATCATTTCGGAATTCAACTCCATCCCTTAAGCAAAGAGTGGGATTGAATGATTGAATATAAGAAGTTCTACACGGGGATATAAATAAAAATCAGCACAAAAAACCGACTGAATTTGAGTATAAGTGTGACAAGGGACTGGATACCCAAGAAAGTTTTCTTGGTTTGATGCCAAAGGAGAATCAATTGAAGAAGTTTCAAATCTCAAGAGTGGATGGCTGAGATTTAAAATAGTACAGAAGCAAAAGGCAAAAATGACTAAAGACATCATTAAATGTTTGAGCAAATGGGAGGCTAATGCGCACTATCAGTCCCAGGGAGTGAAATGCAGTAGCTGTACAACAGACTGTATGGAACGCAGAAAAAATTGTAGTCTCTAAAATCAGACAAGTTAATCAGACTTACAATTGTTACACTCCAAGTTTTAACCATACAATCCATTGCAGCAAGTCAGCAATACTATGCAGTATGCAGGGTTTATTTTCTGACACTCGGTTGCTATAGAAAGACCCCAAGTGTGCCATCATAGGAACAATAAGCTATAACTTCAAATTACACTTCTCAGCAGTATTTGATGTCTATTACAGATACAAAATATCACATGAAGAAAGGACACACAGCTAGAAAGAAAAAAGGCAACTTACTTTGTTCAGGTTAAGAAGTGATACAGCTGGAAAAAGTGGTTCCTCGTCATTAACCTCTTTAAATGAAAGAACTAGTCCAATATGCAAGTATTCACTGAAGACCAAACCTGTCGAAAGAAATTAAAATGCATGTCTATAATTAAGTGTGAGATAATTATTCCATTCCGAAGTATCACAAGAAAACTGAACTGACATTCAAAGAAAAATGCATAACAAACATCTTATCCTCTGTTACGTTAACACCCCAACTTGCTCAGAACACTTTTCTCATAACATTAGGACACAAATGCAAATGACAGAAATCTACAGCAGGAGATAACAGGGATTTTAGGAGGATCAACCTCAAGGGTATGTTGGTGAGGGAAGTCTCCTACTAAGGATACGAAAGGACAAGAACAGATTCCTAGGATTTGTTCAAGCAGTTCAGCAAATGGTTTCAGAATATGTATTTGAATAACGTTTTTACACTCCTATGTTCAAGGAGAAAAGAAATACAACAGAACGTTGATGTGTTCTTGCATGACAAAGTTTACAGCTTATGTGCAAAATGAGTAAGCGATCGGTGTCTAACTTAGGATACCATCACAAAACGAAAGACCTGGATTGGGTAACATATCTTCTGGGCGGGAAAGTAACCATGCATTTGGCATGTACACTAGTTCCATGAAGTATGTTGCAGATCTACGTTTGATTAGAGTGAAATGGAGAAGAATGCGAGAAAAAGACAAAACTGAAACTTTTCCGCATTTGATTAGCCTGAAAATAGTAGAAAGTGCCAGAAAGTTAATTTTCTTGTGCAACCCATATGAGCATGATTACATAGCTTTTACTTTCTTGCTATAAACACAGGAAAATTTTGACATCACAATTCACAAGTGCCATATAATCAGAATACTGACAGCAAAACAACAAGAATTGAAAGGTTCCAACTTTGATACTTCCAAGGAAAAGAAAACAAAGAATTGGAAACATCTCTAGTATATAAGTTCGTTTTGGATATACCTTGATTTTGTATTACATACTTAGAAACCAAAGCCAGCCAAGTCATCCTGCAGTCCTTTGCATCACCGTGTGGTGTCTCTTACAGTCGATCTCCTCCACCGGCAGAAGCTCAATGTTACAATGATCGAACATTTTTTGCACACCTAGCAAATTCTAGCTAATCAAACAAGGGACACGCAAAACTCCCTAACTGGTTCATCTTCCTTGAAGTAGTAATTAATAGCATATTTGTTGCATTGATAGTCACAATCGTCGTACTCATTAGCTAAAAACCTAATAATTGTCCATGAGATCCGCGGCATTGGCAATCTGCATGTACGATTTTTTTTAAGAAAATATGAGATGCAATTTAAATAAGTCTGCAGGGACCCGAACTGATCTCAGAAGTATTGGACATGCACAGAAACAAGTGTCCATGCATCAAGGTACACGTGTTAGCGGGTCCACAAGACAAAACAGTGAGTCAGTGACCATGATTGCAGAGTAACTAAGAACCCTACCAAAACTGATCAGCCAGTAATACCATTTGGCTTACCTATATCAGAAACATAAATTCCTTGCCATCAAGTACTAAACGGTCACTGAAACATAGTAAGGTATTACTGAGCGCATATTAACACTCAACTAAATCGGCTCATCCAAGGAACATAAACTCAAATGACTTATGCTGTACAAACATGAATAAGTGTATCCTCGTCAAACTAGAAGGAAATGAGTATAAGATGTACACTGAGAGACACCAATCACTTCAACTAAAAAATAAACTCCAGAACGTGTCACGTCCTCTACTGTAGAAGGGTAGGGACTTCAGGGAAGTGAACTTCTAGATGTGTCCGCACAAAGAATCGACCTAACTAGCAATCTTTTTATACAACATTCTTTGGTTACTTTTTTTGTTTCCCAAGACTTACAGTTACTGTTACACATACGGATGTACAAAATTATGTAAGCTCATTAGATTGGGTCAAACTATACTCCAAAGGTTGGTATGGAAGGGATGATTTGGTATTAGTTGAAGTATAATACGTTTTTTCTGAAGCTCTTATGGCGCTAATTTTCTGCATGATAGTATATTTGATTCTTTACTGGGCAACCGCCCAAATCCTGAGTCTCCTAAAAAACCAGGAAAATCATTGGCTGCACTTGTGTGAAGACCATCTCTGCCATGGTGAGTGCCAAGGGAGATTTTAATCAAGTGGCTATAAGAGAGGTCGGGATTTCGCTAGAAAATAGAATCTTGGATTTCCATTTGTTTCTCGCTGGCAAAAAGACTAAATTAGAAAATGTTCAATACATGGATACACAGATATTCATGTATAAGAAGTTCTCTTATAGCTGGATTTCGGATGAAACTAACACAAGACTAGAGGACGGTACCCCACCTTGACGTACACATCACCAAAAATATGACCTCAATCAAGGATGGCTGCGCTGCACAAAAATTGCTAGGGGAAAGCATCGCTTTTCAATTTTGTCATGGCAAACATAGCTTTTAAATTTGGCTTGAATGCCCACCCTGCCTTACAACCTTTGAATAGTCTTACCCCATGTTAACTAGAAGGGGTATATGCAACAATACTCGGTGTCACATGCTTCCCAAGTCACGCCACAACCAAAACAGCTTGAGATCACTGCTCTCCAGGCATATCATTGGAGGGCAATCAAAGAATATAAAGAACAGAATAGTTGCGAAATTTTTATTGCATATAAAATGATTCAAGAAAGCTGATAACTGAATATGGCAGATCTTAGCTTTAAAGTATATTCAACAAAATAAAGAATTCCTATGTCTTCAATCTCGCCATAGTCATACAAGATGATCGATCGGGGCCTTCGATAAAATAAATTTAGGTCTCTGATTTAGGGCTTTAATAAAGTATAAGAATATTCTGCAATTTAGTACCCAAAGTGCTGAAACCATAAGGACCTACAGATTCCGACTGTATGGTAAATTCAATTGGAATGCATTCTTTGCATCTTCCCATCACTCAATCTTTGTTGTAAGGTTTAGATTTAAGAAACAATGCAGTAATATCTAGAAACATTATCAGCCAGATAATCTTTTATACTACTAATCAGAACCATAAATGAGTAAAGGCCATTAAATAAAACATTTAGGGAAGACATAGCAACACATTAGATTTTTTTTTTTTTTTTGAAACCGAACAGCTTAACTTATATTAATAATACAAAAGAGTAACAAGTCTGATACATGTTTACAAAATGGGGACTACTGTCCCGAGCTGATCAATACACAAAGTCTCCAACAAAAACTCAGGTGCACTACTATATAAAATAAAACGCCCTTGAGTTGTTGCAACATGCTTGGCTAATGAGTCAGCTACCCCATTAGCCTCACGAGTCACGATAATAAAACATGATCCGCAGCGAGGAGAACTCAGAAGCAAGAACCAGAATCGTACCTAGCAACACATTAGATTAGAATAACCGTACATAGGTAAACTCCAGCATCATTGCATACACAATACTAACGGAAATTGGAACCAATTGCAAGCCGATCAATGGGAAGTCACAGCAAGTCTATGAACAAAGTTTCTATGTTATGTTTTCATATCAGGTCATGGATCAAAGTGTGGGATTCTGGGCTCCAATTGATTACTGAAGTATTACGCTTGAATCAGACAATTTGCCCTTCGTACTGTTAACGGATACTAGACTTTCGTGGTAAACAAGAGCTTGATATCCAATAAAATCCTCTGCAGGTCCAAGATACCTGAGTTCTCGAGTACATGGATCGTACAAGACCAACTGAAAAACATAACGACGGTCGTAAGAAGCCTGAATAAGCTTGAGGAAAAGAAGCTCGCCGTTCTTCCAAACCCCCTGTTGGAAAGCTCTACAAGGAATTGGTCCAACACTTAACTGTTTGATCCAACTGCCCTCCTCCTCCATCACCCAGATGTCACAATATTTGTCTAGTCCACTCTCAGGGAAACCTTTGAATTGATACAGAGCAATACGGTCACCATTGTATGGTTTTACATCACATTTATCAAACTCTACTGGAAGAATAAAAGGAACAGATATCACTCGAAAAACCTCATTGCCTATGTCAAATGCAAGGATCCCAGTACCAGCCCACCAGTAATAAACTCCATCCGAGTATGCCCTGTTCCCAGAACAAGTTGAACAACGCCGCAAATATTCAGGTGACAGATAATCGAGACAGTTGAGATGTCTCCAAGTATTAGTTCTTAAGGAATACACATGAACACTTACATCATTAACCACAGGCGTGTCTTTTACCCTAAAATGACGGATTAGAACCACCTTGTAGTAGTCAGTTGCCTTGTCGAACCCAAATCCAATTCCCGAGAAAATACTACACAGGTTTACGACATCAAGATTGGGCGGAAATACCAGGTGGTCGGGAAGTATTCTGAATTCTCTAATGGCGGGGTTCCAGATAATGAAACGATGATCATTATTCATTACACAAAACAAGCCGTTTACGGGACCATAAATGAACGCTAAAGGGGGAGTTTCTAGGAAATCAATATCGTGACATGCATCTCTCGCGAGGGTTTCGTCAGGGAATAGGGCGCAACGGTATTTACTGGTATCGTCATCAACGAACCTGAACCTTAAATACTGGAAGAAGATGCGACCTTTGTCTTGGAGCTTCTGAAGGCGGAAGTGAGCGTGTGCGAAGCTAGGGTTTTGGATTAGGTCGTACCAGTTCTTGCAGACGCACTTGCATCGGAGTAGCGATTTCACCGGCAGCCTCGTGAGGATGTCGATCAACACGTCGTTCGGCAGATGACGATGGTGATCGTCGGGGCGGCGGCGGCGCTGGTCCTGAGTGCACGGCGTTCCAAACTGGATGCTTCTCTCTCTCTCTCTCTCTCTCTCTCTCTCTCTCTCTCTCGTTTTCCGGTTCCTTCCTCTTACCACACACCAGTTTCTGAACTAGTACCTCCTTTCTCTACTATCAAGACAGACAAAGTGACCTGCTATAAAAGCATCTCCGACTACACAAAAATACACAAAAATAGATAATGAATGTTACATATTGAGAGGAGAAATTTTGTAAATTATTCTTTTTTTTCACTTTATGAAAAAATATTGAAGGGTATGGAAAATATTGGAGGAAATAGGGTACTTTTTAGAGATTTGGTTTAGAGTCTCAAGAAATAGAGATCCTATTCCCATTTTGGAGATAAAATTTTAAGAAATTTTATAGGTTATGAGTGGAGAGAAAAATGAGAGTAATAATTGAAGAGAAATATAAAAAGAAGTTAGAATAATGATTAGAGATGGAGGTGAGTAATGATTAAAAGTAGGAATAATGAATGTTTTTTGAATTGAAATTTTTTTTTCAAAAAATAATCCAAACAAAGCATGATCTCTAAAAAGTAGGTCCCTCCAAGATTCTCTTATAAAGTGCAAAAAGATGGAAGAAATTACAAAACATCTCCTTAATATGTCACATTTATTCTCTATTCTTGTGTTTAGAGCTTGGTTGGAAATGCTTTAATACTGAACCAAAATTACACTACTACATATAATTGTACATCGAGATTGGGTTATTTGCAAGTGGGATGAAGTCTGGTTCTAATACACATAGGCAAAGTTCGATCCTGTAAGCGAATGACAAAAAAATGAAGAAAAGATTGGATTATTCAATGAGGAGCTCTGAATAAGTCATTTGTGGATCTAAACGATCTCAGTTATGTGTTTTGGCATTGGACGATCCCGATGTTAATGAAACTTTTTCGGTGAATTGTTTCATTAACATCCAGACCATTTAAAACACTTTTGGACTATCACAATACACTTTCGTAAAAAATTTTTACCATACCCTCCGTAAAGAAGTTTCTCTCTTGTACATCGACTTGTAAGGCCCACTTTTAGATCTCACACGAACATATTACAAACTGTCCATTAATGTTAAATTCTTTTTTCGAGTGTTTCTGCGAAAAATCAGCTCTATTAGATATGTGTAAGCAATTGATCCAATTTTTCAGGTTTCATTCACATTAAGTTATGAATGAAACTTGAAAAATTGGATCAATCACCTACACATATCCAATGAAGATAATTTTTTTGTACTGATGCTTAAAATTTTATTTTAAAGTTAATGGAGGATTTGGATTATTCGTGTAAGACCCAAAAATGGGCCTCAAGCCGATGTACATTTTATGTACAAGTTGGGTTCGGTACTAATAGCGATATTGTATAAGAGCATCTCCACTTCTTACTCAGATTTTTACCTAAATTTGAGTAAAAATTTGGATAAAAACTTGATTTGATATTGTGTATTCCAATGGGTAAATTCAAACCCAAACACAAATATGCACAAATTGACTAAAAACTTCATTAATGGCAATATTGTAAATTTAAAGGTATGAAATTTGCCTTCAAAAATTTGAGTAAGGGTTTGAAGTTTAACCAAATTTGAGTCTAAATTTGAGTAAATTTGGTATAGATTTGGGTAAGGAGTGGAGAAGGGTTTTGGGTGATTTTTACTCAAATGTGAGTTTGCATCAAGATTTGAGTAAGTAGTGGAGATGCTCTAACAACTGCTTCACACTACTTTTAAAAGACCATTTTGGTATAAAGTAAATGACATTATTACCCTTTGATTTACAATTAACTATGCATACCGATTGTGGGACTCGAGATCCTGTAGGTTGCTTTACCCTACTGGGGTTGTAGTGTAGCGCACAACCGTCGATCTCATCAATCAACAGTCAGATTAAAAAATCAATTTTGACCGGTAATAATTATTTCTGTAACGCCCCGACTTTTCGGAAGCAATATAAAATAAAATCTTAGGAAATTTGCTAAATAAATATAATTTTCCAAAATAAAATTTAGCTATTACAGTCACAAGATAAATTTACTGATTCAAAATACATTAATTTCAGAGCTGACTCTAGGCTTGATACAAATCCGAAACATACTCGATCTTCGTTCCTGATATTCTTTCCGTGTCGATCTGCACCATTTTTGAATCCTCTCCATTGAATCCTGTGCCTTCTAGCAAATTGATCGCCGAAGCAAACGATTTGCCAGGATACAGACGTATCCGTGAGTGATAAATCACCCAGTAGAATAATCCAACCCAACTACTCCCCTTACTTTACAGTTAGCAAGCAGCAGGATAATAGTAGTGCGAAAAAGTAAAACAGAGTTTGTTCCACATAAACAGTTTATTACTATCCATTAACTTGACGTGTAATCTAAGATCTCCTCCGCGGGATCTTTCCTCCCCAACCGCTAGCTATGCCCTGTCCCATGAGCTCACTTTCTTTTGTTGTCGCGGATTGCACTTCAGTTATGTACCTAGCGTGTATCCCTCTCATTACAACAAAAGAAAGCTTATCATGCCCGAATCATAACTAGGGTTCGCTTATCTTATATACCACTTCACAATCATCACTGGGCTTACTTTGCCAGTATCAATACATCATTCATCATTGGGCTTACTTTGCCAATCATCATTCATCAATCAACACTGGGCTTACTTTGCCAGTTTCAAACCATCACATCCAACTCATCACATCTCAAAATCTCGCCTGCAGGCAATCTAAAAAAAAATAAAACTTTCCAATTTATCCATTATCTAGCATCGTCTAGATGAGTTCTATTTCGCAACACCACCACATGTCTCTAGGGTCCAATCTAGCATTCAAATCAAATATCGATGCAATATACAACAAATCAGAATAGTAATTAAAACAATAGCAAGCAATGTAATCACATAACTTTTTATGAATGGACCGTTGCCCTTAGTCTTGTATGGCCAAAATGTTATTAATAAAATAAGAAACTTTTGTCTAATAAAAATTTTATAAAAAGAAAAAAAATCTAGTCTCGTATTAGTTTATTTTATGAAATTAGATTAACATATAAGTAACTCCACGTTGTAATATATATATATATATAGAATAAAGGCATTTTAGAGAATTACATGAATAAAAGTAAAACCATTAAAAAATGTCTGTATGATCGGTAAAAGTAAAATAATACTTCACATTATAATGACATTAATTTTTTTATACCAATATAACATTTAAGTTGTAAAATTAAAACGCACTGTTGACTAGAACATAAATTTTACGTACTATTTTAGTCAACCTAGGGGCTTAATCATCATTATTTAAACATAACATGTGTTTTCTAATTTGGACCGAAACACTATACTAAAATAGTCAAGGGGGAAAACTGTAATTATATCTTAAAATCTCAAATTGCCAACGTTCAGGAACAGAGACAAAATGGAAAACTGGGTTTCGGTCGTGGCGATCGTCCCCGATTGATTTCTTCCCCTCGAAACACTTCGATTCAATACATTAACACATAATATACTTAGGGAGATGTAGAGGAGAGATTTGTCTACCTTGGGTCCGGTCGAAAAGCGAGAAACGGGTTCCAAAAACTCAAGGCGGTGTCCGGTGGTAGTCCGTCGGTGGCGGGTACAGGCTGAAAGAGGTGATACGGGAAGGTGGCGGCTATGGAAAAATGGAGATTTCAGTGGCGAGGTGGTGGCCTACGGTGGCGGGTCAGTGTAAGGAGGGCTACGGTTGGTGGTGGTGTTCTCGGCAGGTGGTGACGATGGCAACCGAGGGAGGTAGTGCGGGGTGCGGCGGTTATGGTGGTGTGGGGAGGTAGCTACCGAGGAGGGCCGAGACGGAGGGGGTGAGGCGATCTCGGTGTCGAGGTAGTGGTGCACGGGTATGGTGACTGTAGGAGGTGGTATTTATAAGGTTTGGGGAGGAGTGGGGTACAAGGATAAGTGGTGGAATGCGGTGGAATGCGAGATATAGTTTAGGGAGAGTTTGAAGGGGAGTGGAAGATTGGTTTGATAGAATTTTGGTTAGAGAGGAAGTATAGACTGAGTAGGAGACGGAGAGACGGAAGGAGTGTGCATGTACGCATGTGTGCGTAGGAAAAATTTAAAAAGAATGCATGTATATATTGCATGCATAATTGTATTTAAAAAACAGAATTGCATTAAGGAAAATAATTCTAAATAATATTATATTTAGGAAAAAAAATTGGGTCAAAAATCCGGATCGTTACAATTTCTTACTGGTCAAAATTAAAAACCATATCTCAACCATTCATTGCTGAGATCGACAGTCCGTGTATGCCCTGCAGGGTGTTGCATTTAGGGGTGTGCATGGGTTAGTGCAGGTTGGGTTTGGCCTGAACCCGTCACCCGATTCGACTAGGTCAAGCAGTACAAGTCAGGACTTGTAACTGAACCGAGGTGTTGCAAAATTCGCCCAGAAAATCGAATATTTTGGTTGTGTTGGGTTGGGCCAAACAAATCTCAGAAGTCAAGAATAAATCAAAACTCACATCTCGGCCAAACACATAATCGCAAAAACTAGAAAAAAAATTGAGAGAGAGGGAGAGCAAGGCATCTGTGGGTTCAAACTCTAGAGGTTTACTGATTCTGAGGTTGGATGGTGGACGCCGGACACAAGAGAGAGAGATAGTGGAAGCGATGCTCAAATCTTGAAGTGGAAGGGTTTGGGGTTTGGGTCGGGTCGAGTTCATCGGGTACATTGGATGCTGACCCAAACGCCGACCTGAAATCCAATTTTTTCACAGCTTTCAAATTGTAACCATCTGATCTACTTGGTTGAAGACTTGAAGCCGCCTGAAACTCTTCGGCTTGGGTTGGACCTGCGGATTGGCCAGTTTAATGCTTAGCCCTACTTGCACTACATGATTTTTCCAATTCGATTGTGTGCACATATGGATGTGTGGATACTAAAAAAATTTATTTAAATTGTTAATTAATTTTAAAATTAATTGGATAACCATACGTACTTGATCCAATTGTTTAAATTTCCTTCAAAATTCATTAAGAATTCAAAATTTTGAATTCTGAACAAAAAAATCGGAAGATGGGATTAAGCACTCATAGGTATTTTGATTGAGTTTTTTTTTTCTTGAGCCCCTCAAAAGATTATTCTAAAATTACTAAACGACTTGGATCATTTGTATGGAAACACGAAGTGAAGTGCGAAGATCATTGGGAAATACTTATATTAGATAATTTGCATGTATCTAAGGTCCAATAAGGTGAATTTTCTTAAAATCTATTGGCAGGTATTAGGGGTGAGCATGGACCGGATTGGTCCGATTTTATAGTAAACCAAGAACTAAACCACTACCTTCGGATTAAGAATTTAGAGAACCAAACCAACCCATAAAATTCATATAACCAACCAATCCAAACCATTGAAAAGCGATTCGGTTTCGGTTTGAACCACGGTTCGCTCGAAATTGATATATCATCCCTATAAACTATTTGAAATACTTAAAATTGAATACCAAAACTTATACTGTATTAAACTAGCTAGTTATATAAAAATTACAAAAACTCACTAACATCAACTAACTAAATAATAGTAGAATACAAGAAATTACCGAAGGAATAGAGCCATGGAATAGAGCGTTAGATTAGAAAATTCGTAACCGAGCGAAAAGAGTGAGAAATCAATTGACATAGTCGAACCTATGTTTAGTGTATTGAAATTGTAGGAATAGGTTATCGCATATAGAAGTTTAGGGAATCAATTTGGAAGTAAATTAATAGGGTGGTGAAATAGAGAATTAGATTAGAAAAATAATTTTATTTAATGTATCTAAACATATTATAGTATATGTGTGTGTTATATGGTTCGGATCGGTTTGGAACCAAAACCGTTAATGTAAATCTACAGACCAAACCATTTAACACGGTTTCTACATTTTTTAAACCAGAACCAAACCACATCACTAAAAAACCAAACCAAACTAGTCAGTTTGGATTAGTTTGGACTGGATTCACGGTTTGACGGTTATTTTGCTCACCCCTAGCAGGTACTGCCACATGATGTCCCAAACACAAAGAAGAGCGATCGGTATACAACATATGTTTCGACAGGGCTGCCTGATAAACATAACAACACGATAAAAATGTTTATTAATATTCCACCACCCCATACAATCATACTTGTGGAATGACTCTAACACAGAGTCATACAACTTTAATTTTTGATAGGTGATAAACAAATCAAAACTTAAAACATAAGGAAGAGTGAACTGATTTTCATGTTCTACTCTTTTTTTTTTTGCAATTTGCACCCCTTGTTGTCTTTTTATATGTGAATTTAAACGATTAGCCTTCCATGAATTTTTTTTTTAGAACTAAACAATCAAAAATAATAGCCGCTTTGCATAGGGGACTCAGGCAAGTTTGCGGATGATACCATTTTCTTTTGCAACAATGATGCGAAAGAGATGGCAAATATTAGGGGTGTACACTGTACATGGTCTGGATTGGTCCGATTCTCTAGAAAATCAATAACCGGACTATTTTCAACGGTTCTAGGAAATTGGGAACCAGAACCTAACCAATATATGGGTGGAACCTAACCAGAATTAAACCGCAAAACCGGTCCAATTTTGGTTCAGTTCCGATTCTATTCAATTAGCATCCAAACACTTATTCACAAAATATAAACTGGTAAAATTAAAAATTTAGAACATCAAATAACTCATAAAATAATAATAGACATTTTATTAAGAATCAAAACCCAATATGGTTCACAAAAAACTTGACACTTGACCAAAAAATATTGATGAAAACCAACAATAAAGTAGCTAAAACCACTTATGGAATAATTAAATTCAGTGACAAAAAAAAAACATTAATGACCCATTATATTTAGGACTAAAATTAAACTTATATCATAAACTATAAAATATAGCAGCACGTCTTGAAGTAAAGAACAGTAGCTCCAATGCCCAAAACAATCACTTAAATCAGCAGCACTAACTTCTTTCATGTTCAAAAAGTAGACCAATTTCTCTCTCTCTCTCTCTCTCTCTCTCTCTCTCTCTATATATATATATATATATATATATATATATATATATATATGGGGCCGGTTCCACCGACACAAGTTTTAACACAAATTTTGACACTCCATCTTAGCCATTAAAACTAATGGCTGAGATTAAATTGTACTCCATTTCCTCTATCTCACTTACACCTAATCCCTCCCTCCCTCCCTCCCTCACACAGCCTGGATCTCCAACAATCTCTCTCCACCCGGCACCTCCATGTCCGGCTGACCCCAACTCCGGCCAGCCTCATCTCTGGCAACCCCTAATTCCGGCGAAATCCATCCTTTTTAAATTACGGCATAGCCTTCATAATGGTTGGAGTGCTCAAGTAATTTAGTGAGTATAATTAAAGGATTTCTGAAAAATCAAAAAAATTGAAGCACGAAATCATTAAAATTGGAGCATGAACTTGATTTAAGCACGACACTGTTTCGAGCTTTTTCATTGGGTCAAGGTTGGAACACCCCATTAGATCTGACTTCTTGCAGCATAACAATGGTCTGCTGCTTAAATGTTCAGATGGGGCACTTACTAAAATCTACTGCGTATAAAGTTTTGCATTAACTATATTTTGGTGTAGTGAGAGGGAGGAGGGGTCTGGTGATTTGATCTTTAAGAGAGGAGGTGCCAATGGTGGTGATGGTGGAGGATGAGACCGGCAATGGCAAAGGGCCGGGGAGACTAGCTGGAAGGTGAATCTGGGATATGGTGGTATTGTGGTTAGGGTTTGGTTGCCATGGGATTGTTTTGGGAAGAAATGAGTAATTTTAGTGTGTGGCAAATGTGTTGGGAGATTTGTTAAGTTTTAATCTTAACCATTGGTTTAATGACTGAGATGGAGTGTCAAAATTTGTGTTAAAACTTGTGTGGGTGGAATCGGCCCCTATATATATATATATATATATATATATATATATATATATTAGTTCTAAATGGTCCGGTCCGGTTCTAACCACAGTTTTTAATTGAGAACCAGTAACCAAACCAAAATTAACGGTTCTTATTTTTTTGGAACCATAACTTGACCGTAGAACCAGACCAAATAGGACGGTTCGATCGGGATCGGACTAGTTTTCGGTTCGAACGGTTTTCTTGAACACCCAAATATCAAAAAAGTCCTAAGGTGCTTCCAATTGATGTCAAGTCTGAAAATCAACTTCACAAAGAGCTCTCTTAGTGGAGTGAATGTTCCACATGAAGCTGTGGTATTGCTGGCCGAAAATAATGGGATGCAAAGTGGAACTTTTTCCTATCAAGTACCTCGGACTGCCATTACATGCAAACCCTGGTAGGATTAAGACCTGGTATCTTGTTATTGAACAGACTGAAAAACTCTTGAGTGTTTGGAGAAGTCAATGTATCTTGTCGGGGGGAAGGCTGACTCTTATTAACTCCAACACTGGAAATGTGCTATTTATTTTATGTAGTTTAAAATGCCAGTTGCAGTAGCAAGGAAACTGGAGAAACTACAAAGAAATTTTTTTTTTGGGTGATACAACAGACAAAAAGAAGATGCACTTGGTTAAATGGGATGAGATAGCAAGGAAAAAAGACGACAGGGAGTTGGGGTGAAGAGGATGCTTTAGCAAAACTTAGCACTCTAGGCCAAGTGGTGGTGGAGATTCAGCAACAATAAAGAATCACTCTGGGTGAAAGTTGTCAGAGGGAAGTACGGGTTGGATGCAAACTGCTGGCTTCCATATACTCATGGTTCAGGCTCAACGTCGAAAATCTGGGTGAATATTTGCTCACTGGAGGACCCATCTTCACACTTGGG
This sequence comes from Rhododendron ovatum, assembly GCA_019656835.1. Classification (NCBI taxonomy): domain Eukaryota; kingdom Viridiplantae; phylum Streptophyta; class Magnoliopsida; order Ericales; family Ericaceae; genus Rhododendron; species Rhododendron ovatum. The sequence goes on from CM033802.1 coordinate 24,231,543, forward strand.
CTATTCAATGCGAGAGAGCTTTAGAATCAAAGTTAACTCAGGAAATGCGACTTTGTTTTGGGAACACTCCTGGCTAGGAGAGACTCCGTTGAAAGAAGAGTACCCGAGAGTCTTCTTACTATTAGATCAAAAGACGAAAATGATCTATAATATGAGGAGTGAGGCAGATGGGGGCTTTTGGGAGTTGCTGTTATGAAGCAGGGGCGTTTGGGCGAGAGAGGCAAGAGCTAGATAATTTGATACAGAGAATTCAAGGTGTGACATTAAATCCAACAAAGCTTGATTATTTACAATGGAGATGGTCAGTAGATGGAGATTTTAGTGTTAAATCAGCATATGGGAAATGGGATCAGCGATTTCATTCTAACAATGCTTTGTTGGGTTCACTATGGAAAAACTTGTGTTTACCAAAAGTGGAAGTCTTTGTGTGGATGGCTGTCAAGGAGAAGGTGGCAACCAGGTCACTTCTCTTGAGCAGGAACATTATTAGTGAGATTCAATCCGGATTGTGCCCTCTTTGCTCGCTGCACCTAGAAACGCATCAGCATTTGTTCATCCAGTGCCACTTTTTCTTGGACTGTGTGGTCTATCATTTTGGATTGGTGAAAGGTCAAGTGGGCATGCCCAGCCTCTATTCCAATTCTAGCAAGTTGGTGGCTTGATAATGGGTACCTCAACCTAGAGAAGCATATTTGGGAATCTTGCTTCTATACTACACTATGGTCCATCTGGTTGGTAAGAAATGACTGCATTTTCAACAACTCTACAAAACAGCTGTGGGAGGTGGGGGATATGGTCATAACTAGGGTTGCGATGTGGATGAATGCGAAATTCAACCTCAAAGTCTACACCATGGAGGATTTTAAGGTTTTTCTAGATGGTATCCGGAAATTAAAACGGTAACATAGTCTAAGGTGTATTATCCAACTGTCTATTGAATGCTTTTATTTTTCGGAGTATCCAAGCTCTTTATGCTTAGATGCTCTTTTCTCGATATACCCTTTCGAGCTATATAAAATGTTTCGTTTGCCGAGCAAAAAAAAAAGAGATAGAACATTTCCTAACTATTGCCTCCACATCTGACTCAATAACCACTTTATGTAGGTTTGGATCAATTAATAGTTGCAATCTTCATTGCATTTGGAGGTTTTGAATTTTTGCCTATTTTGTGTTTGATAAATTGTCTAGCTAACTTGTAAACCATAAAATTATGAATTTCAATCTTAGTTGGGCTAAGAGCAACCTATAATATGTTAGCCTCGACATAGGTTAGGTTGGGTGCTGATATATTAGCTAATATTGGTACTTCATATCCAATATTGCAAATACAATCATATGTAATCCTTTGGATTTCCTTGACATAATTGCTCCATTTATAAATTGATTTGTAGATAGCAACGCAGCTGCCATGAGGTCCTTACCATCAATGGTCGACTATATTTTTTGATTTTTATGAGAAGGCTTGAAAAGATATACTGTTGTTCTTTGTACTTGGTTCATAAAGAACTGATAACATGTGTAGTTACATGCTATACTTATTTGCTTTTTGGGGGTTCGAGAACGTGTAGTCTACTTGCCAAACCCAACCATTCTACCTACTGCTACTTCTAATCTAATTCTGCATGATTCTAGGTTGACCCATTCTAGTTTTGCAGCCTATGAATTTTTGCCTATTTTGAGTTTGTTAAATTGTTTAGCCAACCCGTAAGTCTTAAAATTAAGAATTTCTGACTTAATTTGGCTGAGGTTAATCTGTAATATGTTGGTCTCTGCATAGGATAGGTAGGTGCCCAAATATTAGCTAGTTTTTGGTACCTCATACCCAATCTTGGCAATACAATTATAGTTCTGGCCTTGGCTTTCCCAGACAGAATTGCTATATTTATTATTTGGTTTGGTGATTGCAATGCAGTTACCATGAGGTGGTTAGTATTAATGGTCAAATATCTTTTGGGATTTTTATGAAGACACTTGAAGATGCATATTGTTGTTCTTTGTCTTTGGTTCATAAAGAACTGATAGCTTGTATAGCTACAAGTTGTACTTAGTTCCTTTAGGGGATCTTTTCATTCATTGTTTGAGTGTGAGTCCACTTGCCAAATCCAACCATTCTACCTACTGCTAGCTATGATTTAGGTATCCTTGATTTCCTGTTGACCAATTGTGCTCTTGGATTTGCCTAAATGTGTACTATAGATACCCTTTTAATTTCGATAAAGTAAGCACTCAACATTAGCTTGGTGTTGATTGATAGCTAAACATTTTGATGAACCTAGATCTTCCAGGTACTATCGTTATGCTGAAAGGATTCTAAAGAGGCTATTGTTTGGTTGCAATGGGATAGCCTTTAATTTATTATATGCAAAGTGTGAGAATAAGAATGACTGCTTAACATTTATGGCTATTGACTACATCTAGTATTATGGGGTGTATTTGGTAGGGGGAGGGTACTTAAATACAGGTCTAGTGTATCTTGTTTTTTTTTTTTTTTTGGGATAGATCTAGTGGGTCAGGTGTGTTTCAAGGATTTGTGTTTTGGTGTATTAAATTGCTGTAGGTACACGCAAGGGAAACGTAGTTTGAATGAGTTAGTGAACTTCTCAAATTTTTATTGTATTTGAACCTTTATTTGTTTTGACTTGCTTTGTGTTTGTTTAATTGCTTGAATGGCAAACATTAAAATCATCCTCTTGTTAATAGAAACAAGTTGGTTAAATGTATTAAGGTTTTAAAGTTTCGTGGTTATTGGAAGCACCCTTAGTGAGAATATTTTTTGTTTCTCCAAGTTGGACTTTAGCTGCAAAATCCAGCTAATTAATCTCTCTACTACTAACTCTAATGTAAATCTTCTTGAATTTCTGTTTTTGTAGTGTTCTCATTGGTCCACCCTTACGTGTATTATATCTAAGCTTTCAAGTTGGATGAGACAAGCTGACATTATTATCCTGGATATGCTTCTTTGTTCAATCAAGTTGTCAAGGAAAATCTTCCAAGTACTATTAGTGTGCCAAGCGGGCTATGAGAAGCACTTCATGTTGTTCTCATGCCCTAGGTTTCCATTTTTAATATTCAAGGTATGAGAATCGAATTACTGCATTTACATTTGTAAATGTGAATTATTACAATTGACGCACCTATAACAATATCTTGTGTAAATTGTCGATTGGAGGTAATCCATTTGCATGCATATTTAATGTATCTTGTGTTCTACGTTTGTAGATATAGCCAGGGATTCCTTGTTGTTTGTTAAACTTGTGTAGCTGTGTTACAATTAGTTGCACTCTTCCATCTTAAATTGTTGTAGGCTATCGAGCGATGACATATTTAGAACAAACAGGCATAAAAATTGAACTCTTAGTGTCCTTGAAACCACGCTTCATTTACACTTACGTAGTGTTTGGTTAATTGCCTCAATAATATGCCCAACGGAAAAATATTTTACATGGTGTGATAACATATATCTGGAACACAAATCCAAAAGCCTATCTACTAAGAGTACTAATGTAACCAAGAAACATCGGTTTAATAGTAGCTATATATTTGGGTTTCTATTACTCCCTGTATATATCTATATTGGGTTAGCAACATGTAGATGATTACAGATTTTAAAAGTGGAAGTCAAATTTAGGGTAGATATTAGGTTTTCTATATACAATTGTCACTCCACTATTGTTTGTACGACATAAGGTGATATATGAAGTATATTATGGTATATCTTGTTCATGTACAATATGTCCACTATTATCAATAGGTAACATTTTGTGTTGCATGTATGTACCCAATAGTATTGCTGATAGTTTAGCCTAGAATTGTGTTCATATACACATGTTGCCTCTAGAGGTTTTAAGTTTAGTATTATCAACCAACTAATGTAGTACGAGAAGTTGCCCTCGTAACGTAAACCAAAGGAAATCTAAAGACCTTAAAATATGAGTGCCTTTTTCATAACCATGTTTGCGTTACTATTTGTAATTCTTGGTGTGATTTAGAGCCTGCGTACAAAAGGGAAATGGGATCCATTAGGTAATCTCAATAGGCACGCTTTGGAAGGGAAACACTCTTCATATCCCTATAGTTGTTTTGTACCTATTCTGCCAATAATCTGATCATTTATAATTATTCCGAACGGAACTCACTTGTGTTATAGTTGTTTTTAGGTGACCAATCATTCAATTTATTGTTCTAGGCTTGTTACCTTAACATTTTAATCTAGCTCACTGGCATTTTTGTAATCTTGACTGAGAATTTGGTTCATATTTAAGGCTCCAAACTTCTAGAGATAATTGAGATTACACTTACTATAGGAGTCATATTTTACATATTGCTATCCATAAAAGCGCTGGTAGTAATTTGAATTAGGGTTGATTTTTGTTTCTTTGAGAGACTTGGTTTTTTTAATTGCAATACAAGGAGTTCAACGCGAGACACCACATCATGAGTCATTGAGTCATTAAGGTTTGATATTTTCGAACTCTCAAAGTCTTTCTTTGGAAAGACCAATCAAGGTGTAACATGGAATAATTCGGATTATTAATTAGCAGCAAACTAATCATATCACTATTTTATGGCACTGCCTAGTTTGGTGTGTTGAACACAGACATAAGATTCCAACATGAGTGATCTGCCCGTTTGTAGCATAACTAATTAAAGGTAAACGAATCATATAACTGTCCTATAGCATTGCAGGGTCTATTTTATTGAACGCATACATAAACTTGTAGCGCAATTCAAGTGCCCATTTACATAATAACTGCTTATTTCCCTTATTCCTTAATATGTTGCTAGATATAGATGCGGTAAGTTTAAGTTAACAGGAAAAAGGTGGTTACATGGGTTAAGTTAACATAACCACTAGTGTGACAGTTAGATGCGCTACAAAGGGTGGCCTCATAATCGAAATAAGTTTTTCTTCTTCTTCCCAAAAGCAATCGCAAGTGGAAGGTCGTCATCATTCATGGCAGGATTGCATGGTTCATTCAAAAAGAGCTGTCGACGACTTTTTCCACATGGCTTTTCAACCTTTGAAGCCGAGCCACCAGCGGTTTCATCAAAGATATCTCTATTTTGTCTACGTGGCTTTTCAACTTTGAAGCTGAGCCACCGGTGGTTTCAACAGAAATAGCTTGGCTTTTCTTATGTCGCTTCTCAACCTTTGAAGTTGAGTCATCGGCGGTTTCAACAGAGATATCTCATTTAGTTTTGCTGGGTAGATCATACTCATGGTTGGAGTACAAACAATTTGGGAGCCTATACTTTGTATAGTTGTATGTCTTCACACGCACGGCATATTCCATGCCTTGACAAAGTTTTTCAATTGCTTATAGAGATTGCTCACTCTATATTAAGATTCACAATTTAATAAGATTAGACACTAATATGTATGTATTTTAAGTACCATTTGTGTTGCACGCTACCTATTTTATGTTTTCCTTCATATATTCAGTTGTGATGCCAAACATCCTTTTAGCATCTTACGGATACACAGTAGCAAGGATGGACCCCGTTTTGTTTGATAATTTGATGTTCAATTTAGGGCTATCATAAATTTTGTAGGGAATCATACAATTAGCATGTGGTACTCATGATATTATTTCTATTTATAAGCGTAAGAACTGACTTTGCTACCAACGACACACGTTCTTTGCAATGGTTGCACCAAATGGACCATCACTCATAGCATCGGTGGCATTGTTGCATTTCGAGCATGTCAGGTACCAGAATCTTTGAGTTAGGTCAACAACCTTGGAAATTGCCTGAATCCAGTGGAATTCTTGCTGCAAGCATAGATGTAAGTAACCTTGACTTTTTCCGTGGGATTATATTAAATAATGTAAATCAACCCATAAAGCTATACCTTGTCAACCATGGTTGGAAGCTGATTAACCTTTATGGGTTTTTTTTTTGGGTTTGGTGTCTCGTTTCGCACTGGTGTCACACTCATGCTCCTTTCTGGCATTGGCAATTTGTGGATTGTCTTGGCATTAGCCATACTCCTGCAATAGTTATTTTATTTGGTATAAGAGTTCATATTCTATAATGCCCGTGAGTAAACATTCTTACCAATTATATAGTTTTTCAGCTGTCGGAATTGGTGGATTGAAGCTAAACATAGAAGAACCTCTTGTTGTGGGCAGGTAACCTATTAACATAATGGTGCGTCGAATTCCCAGCATCTCCAAATTCCATAGATAAGGTTGACTCTTTTTTCCTTTTTTGAAAAGTAGAATATATCGAGTACCTTGGAAGGTGCCAACTTTCATTCTTGTTCCCTGCATAATGGGGAATGACCCATTAAGCGTACCCATTAGTTCACCCTTATGTTCTACAAATTGTTCCCACAGCACAAGTTTTGTTGGGACTTTGCTGCACATTTTATACATGGTTGCATGGTTTTAATATTGGGTCATTGTTGTTGGGAGCATGTAGTATTAGCTCTTGAAGTTAAATCGTAAAGACTAATATATTTATGATGGTAATAGAATGCATGATACGGTATACCTTGCATCAATGATAGTTATGTTCTGTATGGTGTTGTCATCCTTTGTAGTATGTTTAGGACCACATAACATATGTTACTTCAACAAGGTTGGTACTTAAAATTCTTTTTGATTTTTGGAAGAGTTGCCATGATCTATGAGTATCTACACCGACATACCAAAGTCTCGAGTGTCGAGGACATATTCGCTCAAATTTTGAAGTTGCACAAATTGGTATTGATGCGTCTAATGTTGTAGACAACATTGGGATTTCTTCTATTGGTGTTCGGCTCGAGAGGGTCCATTGGAGAGGATTGTCCACAACCCGATAATCTGATGGGATCACCTCCACCTTTGCATTGCTTATTGAGTAACTATGGTATAATTGCAGGGTATCCTTCAGCACTTGTATATCAGCATTCCAAATAGTGCACATGTGGCATTTCCTAATTATTTAGAATTATAAATATTTAGGTGCTTTTGTTACACCTTAGTATCCTACAATTATACTAATCTCAGAATCGATGACTATAAGTTTCTGGTAAGCTTGATCCCCTGAAGTTACTCTGGGGTAACCTTTTTCAAGTACCATTGCCTGCACCGTCAAGTTGGTCATTGCCTCTTTCACGTTCATAATCATCCACAATTTGTCTGCCATAGATAATTCAGGGAACAATAGTAACCTACAATTAGAAAGATATAAAATGTGATTTGGATGGTTATACATTTAAGCAACTGAATATTACAACGATGGATTTAATTACTTCTTATGCTGATGATGCTATAGACGTAAGTGGTAAGCCATAAGTTTATCTATACCAAACAGAAACATGGTCTACGGCTCTTATGTCTTATACAACCTAGAAACACTTGAAGGCAAACATTTGCTAATTAATAAGATTCCACTTACAGTAGCTAGGTTCAAATCCCTTTCTATTGAATTTGAATGTTCTTCACTCAGTATTTCACTATACACAATATTTTTAGCTAATGTTGGCTCTTTTTTTCCACTATAAGATGCATCCAATATTACTTTTATTTTGGATGTTGTTGTGGCATGGGAAAGAGCCACGTAGAGTTGTCCATGTGAAAACACTAGTTGTTGCAAATTAACACCAACAGTATCTGGTGTTTGGCCTTGCGCTTTGTTTATTGTCATAACGAAACATAGCCTTAGTGGGAATTGACGCCTGGTGAATTGGATGGGATAGACCTTAACATCAGTTGGTTGCAATGAGATACGAGGTATAAATACAATATCTCTTTGGTGCTCGCCAATAGCTATTTGCGCCATTATAACATGTTTATGCAATACCCGACATATTATCCTGGTTCCGTTGCATAGTGCTTTAAAAGGATCCAAGTTTCACAATATCATTATTGTGCAATTTTCTTTTAACACAAGCTGATGAGTTGGTAATCCTAGAGGACATACTGAATGCATGAAATCAACGTATAGTCCTTGGTCAGTAGAGTTAACTGTTCCATCAGTGCTAAGGTAGACATACTCTTGTCCTGAGAATTTATTAATCAACAGCTCATTTGTTTGATCAACTGATCTTCACTTGTAGGTGCATGTCATAAGTATTGCATCAGCTAAATAGCATCCTAAATTCAGGAATACAAAATTTATAAGCTGTTCCATTGGTGTAGTCTTGGGGTCAGGAAACAGAGGAATTGTTATTTCATCATTTGAATTGGATGGTTCTTCTCCGTTACCTATTCTTAATAGGTAACTGCTAAACACTGGATCGGTTTTGGCTCGCATGTTTTTTGTTAGCGTCATTTTTTTAAGGCAAGGCCATATCTGTGACCTCACCAAACTAGCATCTATACATTCCTCCCTCGTGCCCTTTGGTATGCTTAATAGTACCTGTCTGAAATTGCCACCAAGCACTACAACTTTACCACCAAACAATCTATCAACATCAATTATGTCTCTTAATAGATTATCTAGTGCTTCAATGCTCTGCCTTTTAGCCATTGATGCCTCATCCCATATAATCAAGGAAGTTGCTCTTAGTAATTTTGCTAAACTAGTTTGTTTGCCAACGTTGTAGGATAGTTTGCCATCTTTGTCTAGAGGGATCTTAAAGTGTTAATGTGCAGTGCGTCCATTTGGCAAAATTGATGCAACAACTCTAGAAGTAGCTGTTGCAAGTGCAATACTCCTAGCAGATCTTATAGTAGCAAGTAAAGCACGATATAGGAAGGTCTTGCTTGTGCCACCAGGACCATCTATAAAGAAACAGGTGCCATTATTTTTTCTAACTGCTTGCATGATTCATTGTATGCTTTTAACTGGTCTGCATTAAGTTTGGAGATGCTTAATAGATCTATTTCTGACACATTTATATTTTGTTCTACCAAGATTTCTCTGCACATTAGATCATGCTCAGCTTTATTTTCCAACAAATCGTTAAGTCTGAAATCCTGCAAGGTCTTACCCATACTCTTTAAGGTCGACTTCACAAAACATAATAGGCATTGTCACACCTCAAGTGGGAGCATTTTTTGTCTCTTAACACAGTCTTCCATCAAGGGCTCTTCAAATTTCAAGAAAAGCTCCTTTGATCTTAGAGCACCATAAGACACAAGTATTGTACAAAATAATTGCCTGAGGGAATTAGACATTTGATAGCCGCACGCTTCTTCTAAACATTTTTCGTTTCCTTTGTCATCAATGAGCAATCCATGAGCAACCGCTACCTCTCTATAGGTACCATATATTTTACCTCCTACTGTTCTTAAGTAAGAGAATGAGGTTGGGCATGGGATGTGATTCAATAATAATCTCAAATAGTACAAATCACTATGGGTTGGATTTACAGTTATGATACGACAAATTACATTCTTGTGCTAGCGTTCAGTCCAAAACCTTGTTTGCGTTGACCACACAAACGCCATTGGGAAATCTTTATATAGAAAATTCCCTTACTTAGCCTGCTCATTGTGCTTGTTCACGTAGAAGAACTGTGTTAACATTGTTTTTGAGAAGAATTATGAGTCGGCTACGGTGTCCAAGTTTGTTGATTTCCTAAAACCTATAACTTGGCACTCTACTTAAAAGTTTTGTGTTCCTTCCTAAAAAGTTTTGATAGGAAAACGAGGCCTACCCAAAAGTTAAACTTACCTATTTCATGTATGCTGATAGCAAGACACTGGATAGAAGATCAAGCCACCTCTTTGATGACACCGGCTACCATAGTCTGTCTGGCCTCCTATTCCACAAGTATTGTTCCAGATGGTAATGTCTTAATCACAACTTCTGAGTTGCATGCATGGGGTGTTTGAGCGGGGGCCATGGCGTGAACCCTATCTTGACATGTATTTTCATACATATATTGGAAGCGACTTGGTTTTGGTGTTGATCTTTGTTTTTTTAGACCTTGAGCGTAATTGCTTACGACGTTCATTGTGACTGTCTTTGATAGTTTGGGGAAGGGCAGTATATGCATTTTGGCGTTCAGCGTACGCGTAGGCATTCATTGCGCCTATCCCTAGCTGTAGTGGCAAGATTACTCTCTAAGTTGCTACATCGTTGTTTCTGCCTATTATTGGTATCGTGTAGATTATCACCGTGAGAAGTCTGAGGGCTCTCGTTTGCTAGCATGCTGGCTCACCACTCCAGGTATTGATAAGCTAATTTTTTTTGGTTACGTTCTATCAATTAGCATGGTTTTATTCACACATGCAAAATTAGCTTTTAGCTAAGTCAAGATTAACTTTGCAGAACAGCTAATTTGCTAATACATGACATGACAACCAAACGCACACACTCGTTCACTCCACCTAGCTCTAGCATATTGCTGACAATTGTTACCTATATTATAATGGTAAGGCTAATAGTTAGCCTAGTTAATATGAAGCTATAACAAATACATTATTCACAATTAATAGAACCACCAAGTATCTCTAATCTATGTCTATTTGATGCACAGCTAAGAACCAAGTTCTCTAATCTATATCTATTTGATGCACAACTAAGAACCAAGTTCAAACATTTATCACAATTCAACTTAGGAATAAGGCAAAGAGTATTAACATACATACCTTAGAGACGCCTGTTAACCTTGCTCGAGAACAATATGTAGGAACTATGCCGCTATAGCTGCAACTTATCTCCAAAGCAAGACAAGGATGGTAGCAAGATTGAATCCAATCTATTTATAGCGCAGCGTTGTTTAACTCGTTTTGTTGCTTCCTTATGATTTTTGGACGGTCCCACAAGGTGAATTTATGGCAAAGCAATAATCTAAGATACTATTTTACTCCTAATACACATAATTTCCTTTTCCTTGGGCTTGGAATCTATGGCATATCAATAGTCAAGATACTGTAGAAAGTGACATCATTTCTTAATCTTGTTAGGCCTCTTTATAGGCTGAGGTATCATACATTATAGCTGGGTTTTTGGCGTGTACTACTCAGGTACTATTGCCTTAGCACTGCTTTTAAGACTACACTTAGCTGACCCAACATTCGCGATTTAGTTGATTATTGATTCATCTAGAGATATGAGCAAAACTTTAAACCTTTATTTTGATCAAAGTTTTCGGTAGACGTCAATTTCTTACCAATATAAATCTATTTATTTTACCTATTTTCACATAAATTTCGTTATTTTTTCAGAATTTTGTTTTTTGTTTTTTTTCCAATGCCTGAAATTGGCCATTTTAAAGATTTCTCATCAGATGGCGCTATTTCTCGTCAGTGTTTACTTTTATACTGACAGTAATAATTTGAAGACCAAAGAAGGCATTTCCCTCATACGCTATATATTAAATAGAAAACAGCATTTTACACTCCAATGTTGGTACAAGGCCAAATAACGGAAGTACAATATCCAATGACCAACCAAAAAAAGTGCAAATTAGAATAGAATTGAATGACACTCGCCAGACAACTGAATTAATGCACTAAAGGAAAAACCTTCACCAGATTATGTCCTTCAGCAACCCCTAACTCATGCATATTCATTTTTCATAGTTCACTTCAAAAAGCACAAATCTATAAATCGTAGTTATCATTTATGTGCTGGAGCCTGGAGTAAAAGTTCTTTGAAGTGACTCAAAACTAAATTTCACATTTACAGCACAATATCTTGACGTTGTAGGTCGAATGTAGCTGAACTACATAGTCATCCCACGTCTCATCACTTCTACAGTTCTTGTGTCAACATTTTCAAATTTGGTAGAATTTGTATCGTTAGCCACTTCTCAGCATTTCCCGCCTGAGTTGTTGACCATCACCTGATCTCACACGGGGCCCTTAATTGATTGCAAAGTGACATTTTAAATGTCGCCCTCTCCACCAAAAAGTACAGATAAAAAAAAAAAAAAAAAGGCTTCAGCTTCTCAATTCCCGTTTCAATATCATGGTCCAAAGTTCAGAATCTGTGAACAAATCTGGAGTCCATATAAGTAGTAACAAGAATCATAACCAAGAAGAATACAACTTACAAGTAAAGAATATCCCCAGCCTTTACTGTTACTTCAATGTTCAAAAGGCTTTGGTCCATCAAAGTACAAGGGAAATTTTGACTTTCCATCTCCATATTATCTGGTGACGGGTAAGGATCCACACTGCACCAAGGTACATATCTCATTGAATCCTCAAGCTCCAATTTGAACTCTCCACTGTCCTGCAAATCAGAACCAAATCTTTAGCACTCAAAACCCATGTTTGATTAAGCCAACCTATGTTAAAGAACAAAAACCACCATAGATATCTCCAGTCCTTAAAGCCATGTTTGATTCCAACTAAGGGTGAATGAATGTAAAACACTCGCTGAGTAATAACCAATGTAGGAAATGACTTTCAACATCCCCCTTTTATCCAAATGCACTCCTTTAACAAACCTTCCGTCAGATATCACAATTAACTTTAACTTCTTTTTCCGCACATGAAACAGTAATCTATATCGATAAAGAAAAGAAATGAAGTACATTTGCATAAAAAAGGGACTGTGAAAACAAATTCCCACCAATTGTCTTATGATCTTTAATTAGCTGTTCAATAGGTATGCAATGATTCCATCGATTGTGTCGTTCAAACACCAGAGATGTGATATTTGCAATCTAATCCTACACCAAATTCAGCCAATTAACGGGATCGCGAAAGACAAATTACATATACATGTCCATACGCATATCCATGCCAGTATGCATTACAGACAAACCTTTGAGTGGGAGTACTGAGCAGCAGGGTAGTTTCGAATGTACATCCGGTGGACGGAAGGGGGAGGACTGCACTCATTTTCTTGTACTTATTCACATGAAATGGTAATCATTCAATGTAGCTAAAGAATGCATCTAGATCAAATGGGACTGTTAAAATCAATTCCACAACCCCCCACCCCCCCCCACCAAACGTATTATTCTTTTTAATTGGTTGTTCAATAGAGTATTAATCATTCCATCAATTGCTTCATTCAAACGCCAGAGATGATAGTATTTGCAATCCAATACTACGTCAAACGCAGCCAATCAAATGGCATCATGAAATGGCGGTTACATATGGTATCTCCATCCATATACGTCTATTACTACACCATATACATATTTTTAAAAAAAGACAAGACCTTAAAGTAGTGGCACTGACTACTGAGCAGCAGGGTAGTCTCGGATGTACATCCGGTGGACGTTGGTGGGCGGAAGGAGGAGGAAATGCTTCTCCCCCATAACAACAGCTTACAGATTCTCGTGGTGATCCTTATGGAACGAGGTCACCGACAACTCATTCCAACAGCGTACAGATTTTCATAACGTACATATTCTCATAACAACAGAGTACACTAGGCTACCACCCTTGTTGGTCGGTCCATCATATGAAGAATATCACCATAGCTTTTTAACACCCCACCAAATCTTTTACTGCCTCACCAACTGCTAGTAGAGCATAGTCAGGTTTCGTAGGAGGGCAAAGTTTGAAGAGGCGTTGATCTCACGACTCGAACCTTGAAACCTCTTGACCACCCAAACAACTTAGGAGTAAGCCTGGAATAACTAGGCTGCCACTCTTGGTGGTCGGTTGATCTTTTCTTGCTTGATTCCAAGTCTCTTAAAAAGTGGATTTAGCAGTCCAATAAGCAGAGGAAATTTTTTGAATGCACCGGAACTTTAGTGCATACAAGTCATGTCTGTTGGAAGTTCGTAACACAATGGTAGGAAACTACTTTTTTTTTACCAAATTAACACTGCAGAAAAATATTTGCTTCGTTAAGAAGTGCCCTGAATCTCAATTTTCCTCAACGAAAACTATAATAATACAACTAGAATGATCAGTATCCAGGAGGCAGAATCCAATTAGTGAACCCGATTGCTACTGAATATTCTCTTTTTGTAAACTCAAACTTACATTGCTAGAGAAAGATGTTTTTCAATGACCTCGCGCAACATTTCAGCAACTCTCTAAAAAATTCAATGGGAAACTTTTTGAGAACTAGACAAACGCCACGGTAGCACACAACAAATGGAATTGTTCTGAAATTAGCAGCTAATCATTTGTTAAGTAAAGTTGCAACCCTCCCCCCAGGTCCATGCCCGCCAGCGGACCTGCAAGTTCCAATTATCAGTTCACATCTTCGTCGGTCCTTCCATTCACCAGGGTGTTCTAGTCTGTCCCACAAACTTTGACTTCTCCCGTCCATCTTCCCCCTCGGTTGAAGCCACTTCTTGCAGCATAGGAGGCATTTCCTTTCCTAATTTGTTTGCACGCAAATGTCCACATGGGCGATGGCATGCTTTCTTTCTGCATATTTAGGTCAGCATATATTTTTTTTTTTTTTGATAATCACATTTTATTGAAAAGACACAAACCAAATACAAAACTAAAAGGGGCATACCCCAGTAAAATCTAAACCCCCTAAAAAATAAAACAATCTGGGGCCAAGAAAGAAACAAAGCAAACAACAGCCTATCTAAGGTATATTAACCCTTTACATCGAGAAAACACTTTCAGGAAGCTTCCAGCTTACTCCCAATGATATGTTCAAAGATGATTTCTTAACTCTTCTTCTAGAACACAGGAAATCTCTAATGGAGTTAACAATATTGAGGGAGACAACATCAACTTGTATATGTAGATTTTGGAATACTCGAACGTTTCTTTCCCTCCAGATGCCATACACAGTAGCTGCGAGCATACTGGAGAGGATCAAACATCTGAAGTCCTTGGTTTTCACATTCCGGACAAACCATTCCACAATATTTGTTAGAGTGTCAGGTATACTAGGTATGGAATTTGTCCCCAAGACATGGTGCCAAACTATAGAAGAAAAGGAGCATTGGAAAAAAAGATGGTGATGGGTTTCCTTAGCATTCTTACACAGTACACATGTATCATCCATCTGCATTCCCCAACTTACTAATCTATCCTTAGTGTTCATCTTATTCTCGACTGCCAACCAAAGTATAAAACCCCACCTTGGGGGACCATTTGCTTGGACCAAACAATTGGTGCCCATGGCATACTTGGTCTTCTACTTCTCAGAACTTCCCACGCAGAAGCAACCGAGTATTTGCCACTTGGATGTGGCAACCAAACAACATAATCTTCCCTCAAACTGTCAAGCTTTAACTCAACAGTTGTGTGCCTGATTATTTCTTGAGTGACCCTATTGCGGATTCTAGGCCATCTCTATGTTCCTTGGTAAATAATGGAAGAGACCTTAGCTTGAAGGGATCTCCCCATATTAAAGACCACTTCTTCACCAAATCGCTTGTGTAAAGGACCCAAGGGATGCCAATTGTCATGCCATAAGAAAGTCCCTTGTCCATTGCCAACCTTGTATTGGATCAGAGGTTGCCCAAACTCCCTTATTCCTAACACTTTTCTTATGGTCCAAGAGGCATCATTAGGGACCTCCCTAGCCCAAATATTCTGGTCCTTGATGATACAAGTGTGGATCCAGTTAACCCATAGAGTGTCAGCTTTCATGCTCAGAGCCCATAGGTGTCGCATCATTGCTGCTCGATTCCATTCTTTGATTCTTCTAAAACCCAGGCCCCCTTCTTCTTTTGGACAACAAACATGCTCCTATTTCACCTTTGCAGCTTTGTGATTTAGATCAAATCTTGATCAGAGAAAGGCCATCAGAGTACTCTCAATCTCCTTCACTATTTTACTAGGGATAATGAAGATAGAACTCCAATAGACCTGAATACTAAACAACACAGACTGAATAAGTTGGGCTCTCCCTCCATAAGTCAACTGCATGTGGGACCACCCATGAAGTCTTCTTAGAATCTTTTCTTTAAGAACTAAACAATCAGCAGCTTTTAACCTTGTAGAGATAAGGGGTACCCCTAAGTATTTTACAGGAAGACTAGCTTCAGGAATAGGAAGAATGTCCTTTAAGGATCCCTTCGTCACCTCAGAAACCCCAGCAAAAAAAATTGAGCTCTTGGCCATATTAGATTGAAGCCCAGAATAAGCATGGAAGTCTTTAAGCAATTGATTAAGAAGAGAGAAAGAGGGGCCAGTAGCACCACAAAGGACAAACAAATCATCAGCAAACACTAGATGGTGGAGATTAATCGCCTTGCATTTGGGATGGTAGGTGAACTGTCCCAAAGAAATTCTGTGTTGCAACAAAGTAGAGAAGGCTTCCATCACAATGAGAAATAGGTAGGGGGAGATAGGATCTCCCTAAACCCTAAACCCTAAATCCTAAACCCCAAACGCTAAACCCCAAACCCCAAACCCCAAACCTGAAACCCAAAACCCGAAACCCGAAACCCCGAACCCCGAACCCGAAACCCGAAACCCCGAACCCTAAACCCTACACCCTAAACAACCCTAAACCGTAAACCCCAAACCCTAAGCCCTAAGCCCCAACCCTATACCCGAACAGGCGCAGTAAGGTTCACTTGTCATACTTGCCCGCTTTGAGGGACTTGAAGACAGCCTCACGCTGTGACTGGGGTGGAGCGGCATTAGGAGCGGCCTATGGTTTCTTGGGCGACTCATCGAGGATAGAGATGAGCACGGCCCGATATTGGAGAATCTGGGAGGTATGATTTCGATAAAGTAAAGCACAATTTCATATTATACTTATATCCATTTGATTGCATGGCCTGCTTGATTGTATTATTACATGCACTGATGACTTGCTTTGCTTGTGAACGATGCAGCTTTGGGCCTACGAGGTGTTGAACATGTGCCGCCCAGCGTCCAAAAGCTTGGACTTGGGAATTCTCCCGCGGGCGCACATTTGGACCAAAAAGAACATGGGGGAGAAGAAAGGAAGAGGTGATCTGAACGGCTTTCGGATATACCTTGACGAGCTCCGACCCTCACAGGTATGACATGAAACTTGACTGAACAAAGTACATAACCCTTTGTATTGCTTTAATGCTGCCGTTAATCAATACTTGCATTTGTTTCCCTATCACGTGTACAGGTCGAATGGGATCCCTGGAGGGTGGCGGGGCCAGAGCCCGAGTACTTGGCTAGGAGCAGGGCTGTGACGGCGAGCAAAGTGTTGCTGGAGTCTGCCTTTGGTTGGCAGTGATACTTGGGAGATCGGGTGACACGCGAGTCGCTTGGCCTTGCTGAGTTCCAGGTGCCTGGGCCAAGTTTTCAGACACGAAGTGGGTACAAACATAAAGTAGGTTAGGATCAAAGGGAACACAAAGCTAAGGAGATATATTTAAGAAGACGCTGATTTTATTAACTTCAACTGACTTGGTTATTACAACAAGCGGAGCCCTCCCTTTATAGGCGTAAGGAGGGAATACAAACACTGGTGATTACATCACTGATTACACCATAGGAATAGTACCTATGCATAATTGTGAATTACTATTTTTAGTCTTCCTGACACCAACTACTTTGTACAACTACTATGACTTATTAGTTTACAGACACACTTACTATTACATCATTGACTACGGCTTACACCTTTCTAACTTCGTACACCAATTATACAACTACTACCAACAGTAAACACCAATTATTTCACCCTCTCTAGAAAAGAGGACAATACTACCACACTTTATTACAAAAGTAAATATACACAAAAGAGACAGTTGGTATGAGCACATGGTTTTCACTTTGGATTATCTGAACCACTGCTTCTAGAATAATCTTCAGTCAAGTGATCTTGTTCCAAAAGATAGCGGATATTTTGGCGCCATTCTTTCGGATAAGTATCATTGAATTTCCAGTTTGCAGACTCATAATGGAAGAGAGATGAGAGAACGTCTGCATGTGTTAATCCATTGAGTGAACACATTGTTTGAGTCATGACCAAATAATTTCAACTGTGGATCTCAATGCTCGGAGACTCTTGATATGCTGAAAGAAATATAGTGCGATACTCCTTTCGACAAGTGAGAGAACCATCAGGATTAGGAAGACATCTGTTGTTGCGAGTTGACCAAAAAGCAAATTAGAGGTCTTCAACTGTACCAGTGGGGATTCTTCTGATTTGCTGTTGCCAGTAGGGTGTGTTGCCAAAGAGCAATAGAAATTTCAAACATTGGATTTTCTGGGGATTGTGTGTCCAAAACAGTGTTGGAGTATCCTTATTCTCAAAGATATTTACAAGAAATGAGATCTTAAATTTGATTTTCCGACTTATAGTCACTACAAGAAAATACACCATTGCAGACTAAAATTCCCGACTCAAACAAATTTGTTGGCAAAATGTAAGCTTTAACCGACTAAATAAGTTTAGTCGCCAAAAGTACATCTCAATATCGACTAAATCACTTTAGTTGCCAAAAGCATACCCTTTGTCGAGTAAATTGAACTTTAGTAGGGGAAAGTTGGTTCCTTTTGCCGGCTAAAATGGTTTGCTCGGGAAAACCATACCTTTTGCCAACTAAATATGTTTTTGTCGGCAAATACAACAGTGGACGACAAACACTTTAGTCGGCATTACTAACCATTGGCGACTAAACTTAATTTAGTTGTAAAAGCCCTTAAAAATTAATTTATTAACAAAAAAATACAATACATTTATATATTAATTGACTAAATATTTGTTTTTTTAAATTTTTTTAACAATGCTAATTACGATTTACATTAAAAAGTAATAAAATTACTTAGTTTTTTAAGGAAATATAGTGTGTGTGTGTGTGTATATATATTTTTATATTTATTGCTTCAATATTACACAAGTTGTATGGTAGCCTAGTGGTTAAGTGGTTCACCCTTAACCAAGAGGTCTAGGGTTCGATACTCAACGTAAGGAGTTCAACAATTTTAGGGATGGATAACTTTAGCGCAAGCATTTAAAATTTTTAGGATGATCTAAGTGCCCGTGCATTTACCAACTAAAACGTTAGTCACTATTAAGTGAGAATTTATCATCTAAAACCACATTGCCGACTAAACTATTTTCGGTAACTGGTAGTCGGTAAAACATCACTTTTGCTGAATAATATTTTTTTTTGGTCGGCAAATACATTTGTCAAATGTCATTGGCCAACTAAGGTGCCGACTAAATAATTTAGTCGGGATTGGTGTTCCCAGACTAAAAAACCACATTTGACGACTAAATATGTAGTCAACATTGGTGAAATTTCTTGTAATGAGTGGCTATGAAAAATTGTTTGGGACACATTGGGAGTACATGTAAACCCCTTTTAAACAAAATGGCCTTGTCTCTGTAAACTTGTGTGCCGTACGGCACATGTCCTTGATCAAATATTGAGTTTTTGTTTTGTTAAGCAATTCCCCTCGTGTGTAATGTCCATATCATGCTTATTTATTTTTTAGTTTAAGTTTCACATTAAAAGTTGGACAATGAAACCTTTTCTTTGAAAATCCCACAAATATTTTAACGAAAGACTGATTTCATTAGGCGAGAGGGGTGCCTTAAAAACTTTCCCCTCTTGTAACCTAGCTCCCGAACCCTAGAATGCTCTATTTTCCATAGACCAAATCCATTTTCCGAACCAAGGGAAAAAGAGTCATATTTAGGTCAAAAAGGTTTCTCGAGTACCAAAACACATTTTTCAAAACCCCGGGTGGCGACTCTATCTATTTTCCTACGTTTTTTCTCCAAAACGCACCCTGAACCAGAGTGGACGTTCCACAGCAGGAGAAAAGAACAGAAAGAGCTAGCACCCAAATCCCTTTATTGTTGCATGCTGCATATGGTTGCATTTTGCACTGTCTGGTAAAAAAAACACAGCTCACGGCTCAGATGCCACACACCTAGTCGTCCTACAAAGACTGCACACTAGGCTCCCTATTTCCTTTTTGTTTATTGTCTCATCTTGTCACTTTGAAAAAGTTAAATGGAATGCAGAGCACTTCTAGCATTTACGGTTTGTTGGCAACAGAAAAGAACAGAAGAGAAACAGAGCACAAACCCCTTTATTGTTGCATGCAATTCTTTGTGTATTGGCTTATCTGGTCACTTTGAAAAAGTTAGATGGATTATGCCGAGCACTTCTAGCATTTATGGTTTGTTTGTAGGAGAAAAGAACATAAAAGAACTAGCACCCAAGTCCCTTTATTGTTGTTGCATGCCGCATATAGTTGCACTAATGAAAACACATCTTACGGCTCGAATGCCAGACACCAGGGTCGTCCTACAGGAAGTGCCCACTGGGATCCTCATTTCCTTTTTGTGTATTGACTTATCTGGTCACTTTGAAAACGTTATATGGATTCTGCAGAGCACTTCTAGCATTTATAGTTTGTTGGCAGGAGAAAATAACAGAAAAGAAATAGCACCCAAATCCCTTTATTGTTGGATGCATTTCTTTGTGTATGGCATCTGGTCACTTTGAAAAAGTTATTTGCATGGATGATGCAAAACCCTTCTAGCATTTATTCTTTGTTGGCATGAGAAAAGAATAGAAAAGTAATAGCACCCAAATCCCTTTGTTGTTGCATCCAATTCTCTGTGTATTGGAGAAGTAATGCAGAGCACTTCTAGCATTTATGATTTGTTAGGCAGGAGAAAAGAAGAGAAAAGAAATAGCACCCAAATCTCTTTATTGTTGCATGGCGCATATGGTTTCACTTTGCAATGTCTGGTAGTAAAAACACATCTGACGGCTCAGATGCCACACACTAAGATTGCCCTCTAGGGAGCGCACACTTGGGTTCCCGCTTCAGCGTTTCCTCAAATATGAACATATTCTTTTGCCTTTGGTGTGTGTTAATTACCTTTGGTAATTGGACTATTATGCCTTCGAGAAATTTATTTGATACTTCGTTCTTCAAGAATTGGAACAAAGATGTGATCATTGTGATGGAAAATGCAAGGACGAAAGGACCAAAATAGATAGCATACAAAGATACTGCATGTATAATTTCCAGTTAATAACATACAGAAAAACTGCTTATCACAATATACAAAAAGAATCACAGTCCCTGTAGGGGTTCGAGTTATCGGGCTCTAGATCGTGATGTTGGTTAGGTGCCTTCCTCCGTTGGTCCGCCTCTGACCACAAGACCTGCAATAAGTCACTAGGGCTGGGTTCAGCCCAATGACCCTCCGATGACTAAGTTAGATCTCAGGGAAGGAATGTAGGTCTAGGGTTTTGGGGTAGGATTGCATATCTCTCTTGATGAGCATCCCTCTGTATTTATAGACCTAGGTTTACTTATCCCGCAAGCCAACGTGTGGAGAACACGCTCAGGTAACCACCCCAGGTGACGTCGAACGTGACGGGGGACAAAGCGGTTACGGAGCACATGGCCAAGCCTGATTCTCATGATTACGTCCGCCACGTAATCCTCATGGACCCCCATTGGCGTAACTTCTCCTGGGAAGCTAAGGGAGCACCGAAGCGAGAGCACGCCGCATCATCATTAACCGAGCCTCAAACCGAACCATATGGCAAGACTTCTAGCCTCCACCGTCTTGACGACTGGGCCTCCAAGGGGACATTGGTTCGGAACACATGGCCAGGTTACCGTCTCGGTAACCGAGGCTGCTACAATAGTCCCTCAACTCTCTGGAGTCCTACATCTTGGCTCTGGGGAGTTGATATCATCATGAACCCTCCGTACGAGAATCTTGCCTACTCCTGTTACCGAGCGACTTTGGGAGGCAACAAACAATTAACCCTAGCCGCCGGGGCCACGTGTCGATAATTCCCGGCCTTCAAGGAGTTTGATAGCTACCTCGGCACATGCCGTGTCAGCTGATTGGTACGAAACACCTTCCTCGGGAACACGTGTCAGTGTGCCAATGGCCTGACTCTTCGGCGCTCTGACCTCGGTGCAGAGCCCTTGACGCTGACCGTCCGATGAGGACGCGTGTCAGAGATCCAACGGCTCTGAGCACGACGCCTTGTTTCCTGCGCAACTCTTTGACCCTCCCACTATAAATAGGGAAGATGAAGACAAATCGGCCATTTCCTCTGTGCTTCGAAGACGAACCGCCGCCGCCGCTGCCCTCCGCTTCTTGATCAAGACTTCAAGCGTTTTGGATGCGGATCTTGACACGGAACCTAGGTATGATGATCTTTAGTCGCTAGCTTTCATGTTTTGATCATTTTCTTCAAGTTCTTTTTCTTTAATCCACACTGTTACGCATTGTGGCTATGCCGCCGTTCGCCGCTGTCTGGCTTACGGCGGCACTGGGCATCTCCAGTGCTTTGTTCTTAACTCTCTCGAGGTCTAAATTCAACCCGAGGGCTATATTCAACCCGAGGTCAATCTTCAACCCGAGACCATAGGAATAACCACTGGCTTCGGAGACCCTTCCCGGCGAAGGGTCCTTGGGAATCTACCGAGGAGCGATAACCATTCCGTCCCATACGCTAGGTCATGTTGCTATTCCCTGGGCATATAGCTAACGGGCCTTTGCACATTCTTTCTTCTTTGCTAGGTAGGGGCGAATGGTTGCTGAAGTCTCCTTGGACAGTTCCAGTAGCTCATCTTCTGCGAATCTTGAGGAGATCTTTGAGGAAGTTCATGCTCAGGCTTTTTACCGAATTCCTTTGGACGCTATTGAACCTTCAGACCGTCTTAGAGCTTCACGTCCCATCACAACCTTTGTCCCTTGGGAGATGGAGATCCCCAGTACATCGGACCACGGACCGGGCCCATTCGTCGATGCCCCTGAGGAGGTTCGGGGACGAAGGAGGCCGTGTCCCTATCTGATTCAATACTTCAATGGGACCTCGGCTGCCTACGCTGAATTCAAAAGGGTTTACAGCATCCCTCCGGATGTAGAGGTTCGGCTACTTCCCGACAACAACCCCAAGACCCTTCCTCACCGACCAGGGGAATTGATTTTTCCCTTGATGGCGATCACTGAGGGAGGGGTTAGATTCCCCCTTCATCAATTCGTCCGACGGGTACTCCGAACCCTCTCTCTTACCTCCTCCCGGCTCACGGTAAACTCTTACTGAATTATCACCAGCGTCATCGAGCTAAGGAGGCAGTTCAACTTGACCTTTGGGGTTGAGGAACTCTTCGGCGTATATCTCGTGGGAGTCAACCGAGAGAGCAACCGGTACTACCTCTCTTGCAGGACGGGATATGACACGTTCCTTGTTGACCGTCTCCCCGACTCTGAGGCGTGGGAGAACATTTACGTCTCGGTAACCGAAAATTTTATATTCGGGCCCGGGGAAAATGCGGATACTGTTACCAGAGTGCAGTTTGGGACCGGAGCTTCTGGTTGGTAGAAATTACCCTTCGGTAGATGCTTTGCATGTTTTTGTTATGCCCTGCATACTTATATTGATCCCTTGTTTTGGTATTGCCTTGCAGTCGAGGGCATCGTTCAAGAGCTTCGAGAAAGAGTTATCCAGGCCTGGATTACAGCGGCCTATGCCATTCCCATCACAAGTCGGTACGCACCAGAGCTGCTCGGGTACGTCCCAACTTACACAAGTTTTTTAAAGAAGAAACCGAGGTAGCAGGGGGTCTCGAGGGCAGGGCGAGGATGAGGCAGAGGGAGAGGACGAGGGCGAGGGGAGAGGGGTCGCGGAAAGACTGCGACCGAGACCGAGGGGAGTAACTCTGGGCCTTGGGGCACCCTTCGCGAGGAAATTGACCGAGATACGCCCGAGAGAACAGGGCTTAGCGAGGAGATGGCAGGTCTCGAAACTCATGAGGTGCTGAATCTCAAGCACCGGAGGCCGCGGGGCCGGGGCAGGCGAACAGTCCCCGGCACACTAGGCGCCGAAACTTCAAGGGCGACTCCTGTTTCACCACAGGAGCCCCCGAAAAAGAGGACTTGGCATGAGGGGAGAGACGGAGAAGGGGGAGGAGATCAGGAGACGATCCTGATCGAGGAGGAACAGGGGGAGCCCGGACGGGGGACCGGTGGAGTGGAGGAAGGTTCCTGGGTCAATCCGAGGGAACTCCCCTGGGCTCCAGAGTTTCGCCACTTTGCCAGTCACCAGATCCACCAAGCCGACAGTGTCAAGAACCTCGAGGTAGCCTTCTGAATGCTCCGGGGGAGCATTCTTCCGACGGATGCCCGGGCTGTCATGGGTTTGACCGAGGACATCACGGTCGAGATAGCTCAGGCCTTTTTCACTGTAAGTTAATGGTTTGCGCCCCGCTCTTTTCAATTTGGATGTTTGCACTTGGTGAATCTCTTTTGATCTCTATTTGCAGGTGGGCGCTCGGCCATTGGCTATCAATGACAGGTGCAAGGCACAGCAGAAGGAGACCGAGAAGCTGAGTCGGGAGTTAGCCCGGAAGGAAGAAGACCTCAAGTTGGCTCGGGAGACTTGCGAGCTCTACCTGGCGAACTTCCAAAGGTGCGACAGGGAGAGGGTGCAGGCAGAGGGAAGGGCCGCCAAGGCCGAGGAGGATGCCAGCACCCTGAGAGTCACCCAGGCCACAGAGGTTGACTTCGCGAGGAAACGAGGCAACGATGAAGGTTAGGACGCAGCCGGAGTAGAATATAAGAAGCAGGTTCAGGAGATCAAGGTCGAGCTGCATCGGGACCATTTCTTGGACGGCCTTCGGTATGGCCATGAAGCCTTGGTAAGGAGGCTCAACCTCCCTGAAGACTCTAAGCTCTGAGTACTTCCCAAGGCGCCTCCCGAAGAGCTTGTCCTGCCTGAGGAAGAGGAAGAGGTGGTCGAACCCGCGCCCGAGGACCAAAACCCCGGGAACCCAACCGATCCGAACGCTCCTGCGCTCGAGGACCAGCTCGACCCCAACGCTCGTGCTTAGGATAGTGTCTTCCTTTCCCCTTATTTTTGAGATTTCATGTCTTTTGATTCTGTAGTTTTTGACTGGATGGCTCCGGACATTTGGAGTTTGCCGTTTCCAGAGTATTGTAATAGTCGTGTAGGATCAGCGCCGAACAGTTGGCCTGAGCTGGATCCCTGGAAGGATTTTTGATTTTAACTCATGAATTTGCCATGTGAATGGATGCTTCCTTTTTCTCAAGTATTGTGCCTGTCTTTATTTTGCTTGTATACATTATTGGTTGTAGCGAAGGGGTGTCCATGCCCCTGCTTCGATTGGGCCTGTTGATTAGTGACATAGGGTTCAACCGAAGCATGAGCCGAAGAAAAATTCGCTGCTTTAGTAAATGCTTGACAAGAGAAATATACCGGCAGCCCCTGCCGTGGGTGGGTTAACCTTTGGACACGATCTTGTAGCTGAGGCGTAGGGAAGACGACCAAAGCCCTGTTCTCTGGGAAGATCGGGGTAACCGAGCGGCATAAACCGAAGTGAGTAAGGCATAAGTTTGTTGCCCCTTCCCTTGCTTTGGGTTAGGTGCCTCGGTTATTCGTTGAATGAGGTAAAACTGCTAGGGGATTTGGGCTAGGGTCTCGGAGGGTTGGATGACCTTTGTCAAGAATTTTGGGCGTAGCGAATCCGAGCAGTGGGTGATTTTGGTGGGTCGGGATAAGGGGCTTGGTGAAAGTCCGAGGATCCTTAAGGCGAGTGACCAAAAGTGTAGACGGCCGAGAGGGCCGGGATGATTAGGTGGGATTTGTGTCCGAGGTTAGGACCTATGAGAGAACATAATCCCGAAAGTCAATATAAAACGGTTCAAGTGTTGACAAACCGAGTGAAAACG
Organism: Rhododendron ovatum; assembly: GCA_019656835.1. Lineage (NCBI taxonomy): Eukaryota > Viridiplantae > Streptophyta > Magnoliopsida > Ericales > Ericaceae > Rhododendron > Rhododendron ovatum. The sequence continues at coordinate 24,256,995 of CM033802.1, forward strand.
CACAAACAACAGAAATAAAAAGCACAAGTATTCGTCGGTAATGGGAAGATTTCTCATTGATACTTGATCTAGTACGGTCATTACATGATAATGTAGTCTTTTTAAATTGAAGAGACCAAGGACAAGGGCAATAAGGTGAACAAGGTCTCGGTGACCGAGGTATTGGTTAGCCGTAGAACTTCTTCAAATTGTTGGCGTTCCAGGTTTTGGCGATTGGGGAGCCATCTAACTTTTCCAGCTTGTAATTTCCCAAACCGAGGTGCTTCAGGACTCGGAAGGGAACCTCCCAGTTGGGCATAAGCTTCCGCTTCTTGGACTTCTCCACTACTTTCTTCCAGACAAGGTCGTCAGGTTTGAACGACCGAAGACGAACGCTACAGTTATAGCCCTTGGTAACTTCCTGTTGGTATGACGCAAGCTTGAACCTTGCATTTTCCCATTCCTCCTCGGCTAAGTCGAGGTCAGAAGCGATGTTGTCATTGTTGACCGACTTATCAAAGTGTTCCGTGCGGATTGTTGGGAGCCTTACCTGAATGGGAATGACAGCCTCCATCCCGAACGCCAGGGAGAAAAGGGTGCGGCCGGTTGATCGCCGAGGCGTAGTACGGTAGCCCCAGAGCACATGAGGGAGCTCCTCGGCCCATTTGCCACGGCGTGATTCGAGTCGGCACTTCAGTCCGGACGAAATTGCTTTGTTTGCAGCTTCGGCTTGCCCGTTTCCCTGGGGGTAAGCTAGGGTGGATGTGTTCCATTTGATGCCATACTCGTCCAATAGGGCCTGGTACTTCTGTCCTGTAAACTGCCTTCCGTTGTCGGTTATGATTGCGAATGGTACACCGAAGCACAAAATGATGTTTCGCCAAATGAATCGAATGACGTCTGTTTCTTCAATGGTGACCAGGGGCTCGGCCTCTACCCATTTCGAGAAATAATCGGTTGTAGTCAAAAGGAACTTGAATCCACCAGGGGCAACGGGGAGTTTGCCAACAATATCCATGCCCCATTGGGAGAAAGGCCAAGGGCTAGTAAGAGGGCTAAGGTCTCGGGCCGGCTAGTGGATAATGGGGGCGAACATCTGGCACTTCCTACAACGCTTGACAAATTCTTCAGAATACTTCTTCATTGTTGGCCACCAGTATCCTTGAGAGATGGCACGATGAGCGAGGGATTGGCCGCCGGAGTGGAGTTCTTCAATGATACCGGGGACTTGGTGGGGATGCGCGACCAGCAGGTATAGGCCGGTAAATGACCTTCGGTAGAGCTTGCCGTTCGGGTTGAGCCAGAAAAGTGCAGCTTTGTGGCGGAGGCGGTGAGCATCCTTCTTGTCAGGGGGTAGGATGTCATTGCGCAGGTAGCTTATAATCTCGTCCATCCAGCTTGGACCGAGTTCTATGCTGAGTACCTCATGGTCTGGTGTCTCCAATTCAAAGCTGGGCCGGTCAATGGAGTTGAAGGAGATAGAACGTTGTCCGGCAGAGGAGCAAGCAGATGCAAGCCCTACGAGTGCGTCGGCGTGAGCGTTCTGTTCCCTGGAGATATGTTCGACTCGAATAGCTTTGAACTTTTGAACGAGCCGAATGGCAGAGCTGAGGTAGGTACGCATTCGGTCATCCCGAGCTTCGTATTCTTTCGAAAGCTGGTTAACCACTAATTGGGAGTCGCTATAAACAACGAGTTCGTCGATGCCCAGAGCTTCGACTGTCTTGAGCCCGAAAATCAGTGCTTCGTATTCGGCCTCGTTGTTAGAGGTCGGGAAGTTGATAGAGAGGGAACTTTCGTGTAAGACGCCGGAGGGGGAGAGGAGAATGACGTCGGCGCCTGCGCCTCGACTGTTGAAGGTGCCATCGACATACATCTTCCAAATGTCTCTGTGAAAATGTTTCCAGGCCGTGCTAGGATTTGCCTGGAGTGTTGCTTCGATGCTTGGAGAGGGAACCGAAGCAGGGGCGTCGACTGGAGTGAGCTCGGCAATAAAGTCAGCAAGGACCTGAGCTTTGATTGCTGTCCGAGGCTGGAAGTGGATTTCATAATTTGCGAGCTCGACAGCCCATTGGGAGATTCTGTTAGAAAGGTCCGCCTTCCGAAGGAGGGACTTAAGAGGGTACTCAGTGAGGACGATGATACGGTGGGACTGGAAATAGAGAGCGAGCTTCCTGGAGGCCGAGATGAGGGCGAGAGCAAGCTTTTCCAGTGGGAGGTAGCGGGTCTCGGCGAGAGTCATCGTCTTGCTGGAGTAGTAGATGGGATGGTGTTCCCGTCCGTCTTGTCGAACGAGGACCGAGCTTATAGCATGGGGAGAGACGGCCAGGTAGAGGAACAGATCCTCCTGATCCTGAGGTGTGACGAGGAGTGGCGCCTTGGAGAGGTAAGTCTTCAATTGCTGTAGGGCTCGGTCGCAGTCTTCTATCCAGCTAAAGCTTCATCGACTGCCCTTCAGGAAGGCAAAAAATGGATGGCATTTGTCAGAGGAGCGACTGATGAATCGATTCAAGGCGGCGGCCATGCCCGTCAAGCGTTGAACACCCTTCTTGTTGTGTGGAGCCAAGAGCTTCTCGATGGCAAGCAATTGGGCGGGATCGGCCTCGATACCACGTCGGGAGACGAGGTGACCGAGGAATTTACCGGAGATTACTCCGAAGATGCATTTTTTGGCATTGAGGCGAAGCTTGTGCTTCTTGAGGATTTCAAAGGCTTCGGCGAGATGGGTTAGGTGATCTTCGGCGTGCATGCTTTTGACCACCATATCATCAATGTAAGCCATCATGGTGTGGCCCAGCAATCGTTCGAACATCTTGGTTATCATTCGTTGGAAAGTTGCTTCGGCATTTTTGAGGCCGAAGGGCATGACGAGATACTTGAAGATCCCATGGGGGGTGATGAAAGCCGTGTTTTCAACGTCCCCTTCACTCATGGCAATCTGATGGTAGCCCCGGTAGGCGTCCAGAAAATTGAGTCGGGCATGGCCGACCGTGGCGTCCACGAGTTGATCAATCCGTGGGAGGGGGAAGAAGTCCTTTGGGCAGGCGTCGTTAAGATTAGAGTAATCGACGCAGACCCGCCACTTGCCGTTCTTCTTCTTGACCACCATGGTGTTAGCCAACCATCTGGGGTATTGCACTTCTCGAATGGCCTTTGCATTTAGGAGGCGGTTGACCTCTTCGATGACGGCCTCGGAATGCGCTGGGGAGGACCGCCTTGCTTTCTACACAACAGGGCACTTGGCTGGATCGATGTTGAGCTCGTGGCAGATGAACGAAGGGTCGATCCCGGGCATTTCTCGCGGAGTCCATGCGAATACTTCTATGTTTTTGTTGAGGAATTTCACCGTCTCATTCCGGTCGGTGTCGCTCAGTGAGGTACTGATGAGGAAGAAACGGGAACCGTCATCGGTGATGGGAACGGTGATGAGGTCCTCCCCTGCTTTCTCATCAGCTGATCTGCCGACATCCTCCAGAACTAGGGCCTCGGGAATTTCAATGAAGTTAACCCTGGAAGTATGTTTGCTGCTTCGGACCGCATTGACATAACACTTCTTGGCGGCGGTCTGATCTCCACACAGGTCCTCCTGGCATCCACTAGCACCGATATAGCGGACCACCTGGTGATAAGTGGAGGCGATAACCTTCAGCTTATGGAGCCAGTGCGACCAACGATCGCGTTGTAAGGGCTAGGGACATCTACCGCCACAAACTCCATGTCAAGTGTTATAGAACTAGTACGAACTGGAAGAGTGATCATATCGAGGGGCCATACCGGTGCTCCATCGAACCTAATGAGGGGGACCTCGGAGGGTCGGAGGTCAATGTCTGAGAGTCTTAAATCCTTAAACAGAGAATAGTACATAACCTCAGCCGAGCTACCCTGATCCACGAGGACGCGCCGGATGTTAAAAGTCCCTATGCGGAGCGTGACCACGAGGGCGTCGTTATGTGGGAGTTGGACAAGGTCGAGGTCCTTCTCGGTAAAGGTGATCGTCCACTTGGGGCTGTCATTGGTTCTGGCATGCTTTGACTTAGGATTGACCATCACGACTTGCTTGGAAGAAGATGCGTCGTTTAACTTAGCACGAATGATACGAGCGACCTCGAGATTGAGTGGGCCGTGGATAACATGGATAGTTTGAACTTCGTCTTCCGCACACTGCGCTCGAGCCTTGGTTTTCTCATGGTCGATGAAGTTACCGAGGTGTCCTTCTGCAACAAGTCGCTCTAAGTAAGCCTTGAAGGGCTTGCAGGATGTGGTAAAGTGGCCCTGTTCGCTATGGTAGCTGCATTGAACGATTGGATTCTTGATCTTCCCGTTCTCGGTACCGAGTTTCTGGTTTGGGAAGGAGAAATATGGCTGATATTTTACATGATCGATGATCCGATAGATAGGAATGGTGAAGACAGTCTTTTCGGCGTTGAAGTCGCTTGGCTTCGAACCCTTCCTCGGGGACTGCTTGATGTTGTTGACCTGCTTCTTTGGGGTCGAGACAGATGCAGGAGCAGGAGCAGTAGTTGAGACGGACGCTGTTTTTGAGCTCGTGGGCTTCCCGATGCCCCTTTCGGCCTTAGATTCAATGAGCTGGCACCAAACCACGATGCGAGTCATGAGGTCCTTCATGGAGCTGGGCTTGTGGCAGGCAAGATCGTCATAGACTTGTTCGTCCTGAGTGGTGAGGCCAAGTTTGAACCCTCGGGCCGAGATGACACTGTCACATCCTTCAATTTCGTTGAACAACTCCCAGTAGCGACCGGCATATTGCTTGAGCGTTTCGTCATTGCGCTTGCGGAGGGCGAGGAGAGAGTTAAATCTCCTTTTCGTGCTTGTTGCTGGTGACAAATCGAGCCATGAAGGCATTGCAGAGGGAGTCGAACGAGGAGATTGATCGGGCAAGGAGCTGGTTGAACCATGTGAGGCCTAGGTTCCCGAGGCTTACAGGGAAGACCTTACATAAGAAGACGTCGTCTAAAGGTTCGTTTCGAAGGAATAAGGACATGACGTGCTTGTACTGGACTAGATGAGTGTATGCCTCGGTCTTGCCATCATATTTGGCGAATTTGGGTTGGGTAAACCCTTTTGGTGGGGTGACCAAGTTGATCTCCCTTGTGAATGGAGAGCTCGATAGTCTTTCAAGTCCAGCGTCGCGATGAGGTCGGATCGAATGGTCGGGACCGTTTGGACGCTCGTTCGCTACGCGCTTCTTTGGGACAAGCTGGTCCAACCTTTCATACTCCTTTCTCTTTGGGGTGGTGCTCATCGACTTTTGAGGGGAGCAGTTATGACGATGTCTTTGGTAGCTATCTCGAGGGGAAGGTTCGAGGCACTCGGTAACAGGGCTTCGGTTACGGACCTCTACGGGGTGTGAGATGATGGGGCTCTTGGGTCAGGCATGTTTCAAACGCTTGCGGTATCCCCTTGTTTGGAACTCCAAGAGGCCGTTGTCTCCCTTGGCGGCCCGTGTGTAGCTAGGGGTGAACTCACGACGCCCTTTGCTGATTTGGACCAAATGGGTGGAAGAGGCAGAGACGCTTCCTACCCCAAGCCTCTCAAAGGTGGATGGCTTCCCTTGGAGTTGCTTAAGGGAGCGGGAGCACTCCCTATGCAACGTGCTCCTTTTGGTCCTTTCGGCCATCATTCTTGATGGTTCAAGACAGTCTTTGACGGAGGGTCGGGATCGGTGTTCCATTGGGCGTCCTCCTTCGAGGCTGCGGGGGAGGCCGTGGTGACTTCTCCCGCCTCAGCTTCCGGAGGAGTGAGACGGGAAGATCTAGAGGAGATGCTTGATCTCCGCCAACTCATCTCGGACGTGTTTGTCTCGTTCCATCACGGTTGCAAGATCGTCGATCTTCTGCTCAAGGTGGCGGATGTAGGTGTGGAGTTCTGAGGACGGCGCCGTGTCTGGCATAGAGGTTCCGGCCCCGATTCCGATGGACATATGGGCTTTCCCGTGGGCGTTGGCTCTGCTGGAGGCCAGGTTGTGATCTTCGAAGGTGTCGAGCCCGAGGGTGGTGTCACTGGGATGTGGATCTTCAATCGCCACCATTGCCGGTTGAGGGAGTGTTCTTAGTAATCCTTGTGAAAAAGGAGAGACCCAACGTTTTTTTTTGAAAAATCACTAGATCCCCAGCGGAGTCGCCAATTGTAGGGGTTCGAGTTATCGGGATCTAGATCGTGATGTTGGTTAGGTGCCTTCCTTCGTTGGTCCGCCTCCGACCACCAGACTTGAATAAGTCACTAGGGCTGGGTTCAGCCTAGTGACCCTTCGATGATTAAGTTAGATCTCAGGGAAGGAATGTAGGTCTAGGGTTTTGGGGTAGGATTGCATACCTCTCTTGATGAGCATCCCTCTGTATTTATAGACCTAGGTTTACTTATCCCCCAAGCCAACGCATGGAGAACACACTCAGGTAACCGCCCCAGGTGACGTCGAACGTGACGGGGGACAAAGCGGTTACGGAGCACATGGCCAAGCTTGATTCTCATGATTACGTCCGCCACGTAATCCTCATGGACCCCCCTTGGCGTAACTTCTCCTGGGAAGCTAAGGGAGCACCGAAGCGAGAGCACGCCGCGTCATCATTAACCGAGCCTCAAACCGAACCGTATGGCAAGACTTCTAGCCTCCATCGTCTTGACGACCGCGCCTCCAAGGGGACATTGCTTTGGAACACATGGCCAGGTTACCGTCTCGGTAACCGAGGCCGCTACAGTCCCTTTCAGTGAAGACTCAACTATTACACCAAAGGTTCAAGTACTAGTAACCATGATACAAACAGAAACCTACAAGATGGACAAGAGAGTAGCGGCTATTGTATTTAATTTTACCGGGAGCGAAAAGAAACCGACTAATCAAACTGCTTCTCAACCTCAAGGGATGGCCAAGTGGTTATAGGCCGGTGAATTAGGATTTGCTCATTCTTGATGTTTCAAGTTTGATTTTCTTTGTCAGCAATCTTAGGGCCACGTCGCCAGCATAAAGGTTGTGGAAGGTGTTATAGGATAGTCTGAAATGGGTACAAACAAGTGATGGGAAAAATATAATGGCAATATCGAATTCTAGAGAACAATTTCTTTACACAATAAGCAGAAATACAGAATTACAAATTGCTGCACATAATCAAAATACAAAAACTAGGTACAAACTGGATTGTTTTTTTCCAATATAGGATAGTCCCATATTTTGTTTAAATGGCAAAAATTGAAGCTCATTTTTTTTTTTTTTTGGATGATCAATTGAATATGTCAACCCTTGTAAAATTGTTGGGAATTTAATGTAGTGATTTACTTTTTGTATGTTTTGTGCTGATTTAAAGTAATTTTCTCAATGCAAAAGTGAAACGGATTGAAAAGTAGTGAAGGGTAGAATGGAAACTTTGTCAAATAATTTTAGCCATTTCAGGAAACTGAGCAAACAATTTGGAACAGCCCAAAATGAAATATTGAGCAAATAAATTGGGACGTACAGAGTGAGTAACAGATTTCTTTCATACAAGGAGAAGAAGAAAACTAATATTCTGTCTGAAAATACATGTATGGCATTGGAGCGCACCCTTTGGGCTGGTAGTGGCTTGCCGGAGGTATATCGGGTTGGGAGCCTCCCTCCCCCAAAAAAAAAAAGGGTGCATCTTTAGTGGAGTTTTGTGGCGTTTCGGGCTCAATAGTTTATGTGAGTGTGGCTTTTTATTCAGAATTTCGGATTAAAATTCTGCATGAAAAGTTTTAATATTTGATCTAACATTTACATTTACTCCGTTGAGCTAATTTTTGTTACGGTCATGCAAAAAAACAAAAAATTAGATTAGTAAGCGGATAGGTTCACTTTTGGGTCCCCACAAAAAAATTTGTAATACAAATCCTTTCTTCTGCTTTATTATTTTCCATTTTTCTTTCCTGCATAGCGCTGAATTGTTTTTTATTTTTAATTTATTTTTTGCCGGAGCAAGTAACACTATCCAGTGTACCCACACAAATTAGTATTACATAGATTTTTTGCGGGGCCCACTTTTGGATCCCTAAAAATGATCTGATCATTTCATTAGTTTTAAAATATTTTTTGCGTGACCCTATAAAAAAATCAGCTCAACAGGGTAAATGTAAGTGTTTGATCCAATCTTACAATTTTTATTCAAAATTTTAATCCAGATTTATGAATGAAAAGTTGTACTGTTGGATCATACACTTATATTTATTTTATGGAGCTGATTTTTTGCAAGATCGTTTGAAAAAATATTTTAGAATTAGTGAACAGATCGGATAATTTGTGTGGGATCCAAAAATTGACCCCACAAAAAGTTTGTGCAAAAAATGTGAAAAAAAGTTAGTGTGGGTAGCAAAATTGGAAAGAGAAATACATTTTCTGTTAGTTTTTGGATAGAGGTTAACGGTAGGGGTTTAATTGATGAATTTTTTAATACGTCAGGTGTTTATGTGATGTTTTGTTAAGGTCAGGTGTCCATGTGTAATTTGCGTAAAAGGTTAGGTGCTAATATGAAATTTGAGTCCAATTTTGCTAAGGAGTATGAGCTTGAGTTATCAATCCGCCATGCCAGTCAGGGTGACAAATCTATTCAGGAGTTTTACAATGAGATGACTAGCTATTGGGATCAGTTAGCACTTATGGAACTATCAGACTTGGAAATTCTTGATAGCTATGTGCAATATAGGGAGAAATAACGGCTTGTACAGTTTCTCATGGCTCTTTCGTCGCAGTTTGAGCCTCTTCATGGGACTATCTTGCATCGGTCTCCATTACCCTTAGTAAATGGTGCAATTCATGAGGTTATTGCTGAGGAAACACGGTTCAAAGTGGCTAATCTAGCATCTCCCTCGCAGTCTGTCTTTGTCACTCAGTCTGCTTCGCCTATTCAGTACTCTTTATGTCACACCCGATCCCGAAAAACACCACGCTAAATTATTTTCCAAATGGGGTGGACCCACACCTTGGCCCTGCTCAAACAGTAAATAAAAACACTAGCCAGGTGTCCAACTCATAAAAAAAACTTAACTTGCATATTTACGGAAATAACTGTCATACAAGACGTGCCCACATGTATTTACAACATATACAAGCTCCAAAAACAGGCACATAATCAAAAGAGTCAAAAAGCTAGACTACTATATACACAACTCCTGTCTAGACTCTGCAATGGACCCGCATGCCGTCACGCACCTAAAAAGAAATCACTGTGGGGGTGTGAGCTATCAACACGCTCAGTGAATGTTCTTATCTGTAATAAGATAAGTAATAAAGACAAGTGTTATCAAACAATTTAGACAAGAATATTCAGCCCCGGCCCACAATAACGTCCATTACGTAATGCTCATAACGCCACTAAGGCAATTTTCATATCTACGCCACTAAGGCAGTAGTTGTCACGCCACGAAGGCAATATTTATCCACGCCACTAAGGCAATAATCAAGAACGCCACTAAGGCCACGCCACTAAGGCCACGCCACTAAGGCTACGATCATATTCTCGCTTAGGAGCTCAAGCCAAATATTAACCATTTTAATACGAAAAATAACTCTACACCGTGTCTCATCTTCCGCTATTAAAAATAAGAACTCCCACCTCGAGGCCCAGTCAAAAAGGTACCAACACAACACTCACTCCCTACGTGGAGTCATGGCACTCGTCGCCGCCTCTGTACTTGACGCGTAACACATAAATCAACACATGTGAGTATTATTATTAATATACTCATAAAAATGAAAGGATTGCAACCATAACTCTAGCATCAAATTCCTTTTAGATTAACCACGTAATAAAATTCAGCAGATCGGACCACATAAGAGAGTGTCATTTTCATAATCAAAAAGTTACTCGATTAAACAAATAGCAACTAGAGTGTAACATGCTTTCTTAGACTTGTCCACACATGATAAAATACCCTTTTGGCAACCATAAGAGAACGTTGTTCTCTGATCCACGCACCAAGCCTAGTTCCCTTGAACAACATGGTCCAAATTTCACAAATTGCTATAGGAATCCAATAGGCACAACATCTGGTTCAATCAGATTTGGCATCTATAAACCTAGTTCAAAACTTAGCAATTATTTTAGACATTTCGGCTCACATCCTAACAGAATACTTAAAATTCAACACTTACAAACTCATTTACAGCAGCTACGGAGATAATTTTTAGTATTTAGCACACAATTGCTGCACCTAATCACTTGTGTTTGAGTTCTTAAAGGAACAAATGTTTTCCTTTATTCAAATCCTACTCAAACCCTGGAGTTAATCAGAGAGGAAAAAAAAACGCAATAAATCACAAGAACCCCCAAGATAAGAAGACAACTAAGAGTACTTACCACAAACCTAATTCCTTTTTCTTTCCTCCCTTCTTTCTTTCTTTTTTCTTTTTCCTCCTTTCCGTCAGCTACTTCTTCTTCTTCTGCATTTCTGTTTCTAATTCCTTTTGTTTTAACTCTTTTTTTTCCTCTCTCCTCACCATATATATCTATAAGCACACTAACTCATCCAATATAAAGCCACGTGCACACACAGCACAACAAAGTAATTTTTTTACAACTACACCCAATACTTCTAGGAAATCACATTAAGGGTCCACATAAAAAAATAGACTCACTTGTCCTTTTATTTTTTTTTACTCATTTTTTTTTTTAAAGAACTAGGTCTCACACTTTACCCCTTTTGCCCACTTCGGCATCCCATCTGACTCAGATTCCAGGAATGCCTAGGCCTCGCATTCTCACAGATGAGTGCAGCTATTGTCATCAGATGGGTCATTGGAAGTATGCTTGCCCTAAGCGTGTTCAGCCTAAGGGTCGAAATAATTCTCATTCAAGTGGCCCTTTAGTTCCTCAGTCATCACATCAGCATTATCGTCCACCTGTAGCCTTAGCAACACCTACCTTTGGTGTGGTTCCTTCTCCTCCCATGTTTGAGCAATATCAACAGTATAAGGCTTTCATGGTAGCCATCCAGGGGGATCCTTCTCTAGTTTCTGCCATGTCTTCTACCCACTCAGATTTACGTGGTTGTTCACATTATATGACTCCTGATTCCTCTCTTCTTGGTAAATGTGTCCCTCCCATCTCTCCTATTAGTGTTTCCATCACAAGTGGATCTCCTATGCATGTTGTTTCCATTGGTTCCATCCAGGGGGATCCTTCTCTAGTTTCTGCCATGTCTTCTACCCACTCAGATTTACGTGGTTGTTCACATCATATGACTCCTGATTCCTCTCTTCTTGGTAAATGTGTCCCTCCCATCTCTCCTATTAGTGTTTCCATCACAAGTGGATCTCCTATGCATGTTGTTTCCATTGGTTCCATCCAGTCGAATTCATTGTCGCTCTCTAATGTCTTTTATGTTCCTTAATTAACATTAAGCCTTGTTTCAATTAGCCAACTATCTGACTCTGGTTTTGATGTCGTGTTTTCTTCCTCCGGTTGTATTGTGTAGGATCGGGAGTCCAAGAAGCAGATTGGGATAGGCCGGAGAGTTGGCAACCTCTATACCTTGGAAAGATTACACATCCCGACCAAGGCATCTCCCACTGCTGCGTTGTCTTTCTGTTTAGATAAGAAGTCGTCTCCTTTTTATCTTTGGCATTCTAGATTAGGACATTTGTCTAGTGAGCATCTTAAACTTATAGCTAAGTCTGGGTCTTTGGGTCAAGTTTCTATTAGTGACAATTCTGAATGTAGTGGTTGCAAACTTTCAAAAATATCTGCATTACCGTTTAATAAGAGTACTTTTATTTCTTCATCTCCTTTTTAGCTTGTTCATACAGATTTCTGGGGTCCATCCCCAGTTGCAACAAAAGTTGGTTCTGTTTATTATGTTTCGTTTGTTAATGATTATAGTAGGTATACATGGGTTTGTTTGATGACGCACAAGTCTGATTTCTTTAAAATTTATCAAACTTTTCATGCCATAGTCTAAACCCAGTTTTATGCATCTATTAAAATCCTTCATTCTGAATTAGGTGGGGAGTACTCTTTCTGAATTTACTGCATTTTTAGACAGACATGGGACTATTCATCAATCCTCTTGCATTGACACTCCTTCCTACAATGGTAGAGCCGAAAGGAAGCACCGTCATGTTCTTAACACTGCTCAGTCTCTCTTATTGTCATTTTCAGTTCCTTTTGTTTTCTGGGGAGAAGTCATCCTCACAGTCGCTTATCTTCTGAATCGGATATCCACTCCCCTTCTATCTGGCAGTTCTCCTTATGAGCGACTCTATGGTCAAATTCCCAACTTTTCTCTCCTCCGTGTGTTTGGTTCTACCTGTTTTGTCCTCCTCCCTAAAAAGGATCGCTCCAAGCTCAGTGCCCGATGTGTCGTATGTGTCTTCTTAGGATATGGCATTAATCAAAAGGGTTATCGGTGTTATGATCCAGTGACAAAGAAGCTATATGTATCACAGCATGTCACATTCTTAGAGCGTTTACCTTATTTCACTATTCCTCCCAAAGCTACTCCTATGGCCAAAGAAGATCTGATTCATATTGATCCATTCCCTACGGATGTGCCACCAGAAGAATATACCTCCATGCTTGAGGTCTCTGATATCCCTGTAGCTATGTCACGCCCTGAATTTTAACATAAATATAAAAGGTTTTTCATAAATAAATCCTCACAAATATCCCTTATGATACCCAAAAGATCACCGTATTCTCATTCCCAAAGCAAAAACCTCCAAGTTCACACGGTTCCAAATCATTACAATATCGGCTCGATGGCCCTAAATTAACATAAGTATCAAATTTCAAAGTGGAGTAAGGGTTACAATATTCCAAGTCAAAAGAATTACAATTCTAGTTACAAATGCATCTTCAAAAGAAATTTACAAAGATGAATGAGTAGCTCCTTTGGTTAGCTTTCAAAAAAATGATGTCCTTACTCCAAACACTCCAGACATGCAAGCTATGGTTCTGGGTTAGTACCTGAAAATAATATAAGGCTTGAGCTACACTAGTCCAGTAGAAAAGTCTACGCAAACTCTATATGCAAATGAGATGAGAGATGCCGATGAGATACACTTTCGAACGACGAAGGAGCATAGATAAGACACAAGCACTATGTCAGATGTGATGAACTCAATAAACACTTTACTCTTGTCAAACGATCTATATTATTGTCTTTCAAATCCCTTCTTACACAAGTCACAATCTGCACACATATCCACTACATGTGATTTACATCCCAACAACTTAGTATCCCATGTATTTCCTATAGGTCTTAGGTAAGCACACAAGGAACTCTTCACAAACGTCACCCCGTAAGACAGATCTAGAGACATTCCGGGCACTGGGCCACGTATACCCCATCTACATTCCGAGTGATCATGACCCCATACGCCCAATTCACGTTTTGGGTGCTCGAGACCCCGTATATCCAATTCACGTTCCGGGTGCTCGAGACCCCGTATATCTGATTCTCATATTTGATTTCCAACTTCAAGCCAAACCCATACCTCACGCATCAACTATGGGTCCACTACGGTTTTCAACTCATTTTAGTCGGTAAGGTGTCACATTGTATTTATAGTCTGCTCACGTCATTCCGTTGATTCAGGCTTTCCTAACAATTAACTCAACGAGCTCATTTAAGTCCATCGGATACAACTCCTGAGTGAAACAAGTAATGCTCTTCAAAACACGTGAAAGGATGCATAAACAAACCCATTAGAGTCGACGAGAAACTTCAAAATGCAAGTTGGAAGATATAGGAAAGCAGCTGAAAGACACCGCAGCAGCTGAAAGACACCGCAGCAGCTCAATCTCCTACCGGTAGAAATTAGAAACAGAAAGGCCAACATCTGAACGAAACCACTTGACCTACAGGTAGATGAAAAGTTCCTACCGGTAGTAGCACTTGACCTACCTGTAGGTGAGAAGTTCCTACCGGTAGAAATTTGAAACAGAGATGCCACAATTTTGAATGTATGAATCTAATGGTTGGCCTATCGGTAGGAGAAAAGTCCCTACCGGTAGGTGAATGAACCTTTGAGCAGCTTTTGAGCTGCTGCTGTACGTTTGAGCTGGTTACGAAGAATTTCTTGCTTGTCCTACCGGTAGGTGAAAAGTACCTACCGGTAGGTAGAGTGTTTTGTAGACGATTTTAATAGAATTTTCAGATTTTGTTCCAATCCTAATAACAACCAATACAAGCTCGAATATAGCAAGGAAACACTCAAATAACATATAAAGAGAGGTAGAATTCCCTACCTCGATTACCCAAGCCGAACCCAAAGAGATTGAACAAGCCCTAGAACTTCAAACTGATCCAAACCGAGCCAACTACGGCTTACCGAGCTCCTACCAACGCAATTCAAGCTCTAATATGCATAGAGGTGAAGGATTTGAGGTTGATTGATGAAGGGTCGAAGTTGATTTGTTGGGTTTTGAGTGAGAGTGAAAGAGAGATGGAGAAGGTGCCGAAAGAGAGAGATCGGGAGAGAGAGTGAGAGACCGAGAGGTGGAGAGGGGAAATAAATCCCCTGCCACACACACACACACATATACACCAAATTGCACTAACACCCACATCTTCCAAATCCTTGCACATGAACCCACAACCATTATTTTCACATTAAACCATCATTTATCCACTTATAAAGCATTAAAATTATTAAAGAAATTTACGGGTCTCTACAAGCTACTTCAACTCCGCCTTCTAGCTCTTCCAGCTCTTCTGCCTCCCAACCTGCTTCAGAAGCTCCTAATCCGCCTCCTCACCGGTATCTTGTTCGGGAAAATCATCATCCACTGGTAAAATTTGGTTTTTCTCGTACCTGTTTTTCCTCCTCTTATCAATCTTTTCTTTCTTGGATTCACACTTACTTTGAGCCTAGGTCTTATAAAGAAGCATGTAATGATCCTAATTGGGTGGAAGCCATGAATGCTGAACTTATTGCTCTTGCTCAAAATCACACTTGGGAGTTGGTTCCACTACCGGACGGTAAGAATCTTATTGGTTGCAAATGGGTCTATAAGGTGAAAACTCATTCTGATGGCTCTTTGGAACGCTATAATTAAAGCCTGCTTAGTTGCTAAGGGGTTTTCTCAGGAGTATGGGATTGATTATGAGGAGACCTTTGCACCTATCGCCAAAATGACCATTATTCGCACTTTGATATCTGTTGTTGTTGTGCATTAGTGGCCTCTTTACCAATTAAATGTGAAGAATGCGTTTCTTAACGGGGTTCCTTTCTGAAGAGGTTTATATGCGTCCTCTTCCAGACTTCTCTCATCCCTCTGGTCTTGTTTGGCGCCTGCGCCATACTTTCTATGGCTTGAAATAGTCTCCTCGTGCTTGGTATGCCCGTTTTTAGGATGTGGTTCTTCAGATTGGTTTTTAGCCTAGGATGCACGACTCTGCTCTCTTTCTTCGATGCACCTCTCACGATCTGGTTCTTCTATTGTTATACGTTGATGATATGATCATCACTGGCTCTGATTCTGCTGTTATTGATGATGTGAAATGTCATATCTTCCGTGAGTTTGAAATGAAAGACTTGGGCCCTCTTAAGTAGTTTCTTGGTATTGAGGATGCTTCTTCCCCTATGTAGACACCCCAATTTGGCCTAATGATTACTTCAAGTCCCACATTGGGGACCATCCCGATGATGAATGGATACAGTAATTGCTAATTGACTTCTTGTGAACCTTAGGACTTTCGGTAAGAACTTTTAGCCACTTAGAGGATTCAATCCAGAGCCAAATAGCCTTTTAGACAGAAATACAAAATCCCAGGAAAATCCATTTTTCGGCCGTGACATTGATCAAACGGCCTTAACATCATTTCTTCACCCCGTGAAACATGTTGCTTGAAAATCTCCTTGAGAGATCGATTAACCGACCGCCAGGTCCATTCCTCGGCCGCAACTGGGCGCCAGATCCATTGATCGGCCGCCAGATTGTATGTTTTCCAGATTCTGGAATGTTCTGTCAATCGTTTGATCCGTTCACCAAAATCCGAGCAACCTTTTGCAAATGCGTTCGGGCCACGCAGCAAATTACATTTAAAGGCCTTTGAACCCTAGAATTCCTTTTTGATTCACGCCATTTGATTGGTCGGAGTGAGTCATCAATTGCCTATATAAAGGGGCCTTTGGGTTCCGAAATTAAGAATAGAATACACCCTTCTCTAGCCACGTAACTCTATCAATATACATTCTCATATCCCCTCTACAAAAGCCCTAACATTCTGAAGGCAGCCGCTAATCTGACGATCAAACCCCAAAGTTCAAACCCTAACCCTAGGGTTCTGAGAAGCAATTTAGTCAATCACCCTCAATTCGAAGCATTCAAGCCACTGAGGGATCAAGTTAGTGAGGCCCAGGGGCCTCCGGTCTAATTTATTTTTTGTTTTACGTTTAATCGTAGCATCTTGATTATCTGTTAGTCGCATAGTCTTGTGTGAGGAAGAACATCGGTTGGACCTTCGATCCATCGGCCGATACATCAAACCAAGAGGATCACTCAGCCGTGACATCCATTCACCGGACGCGAGATCCATCTCCCTGGGATATATCTATTTTATTCTGCTTTTCTGATGTATGTGTTTTCAATTATAGTCTCAGCTCACCATTAACTATTTAAAGGCTAATTAAACAGATTATTTGTTTAGAATTAAATAAAGCATGTAGTAATCTTATGTCGAACAACTATGGGCTAGTCTCACAACTGGACAGAGAGGGGTGCCTAACACCTTCCCCTCATTGTACCTTTGGCTCCCGTGCCCAGAATCTCTGTCTGTTTTTCCTAGTTTTCTTAAGCTAGGTGGCGACTTTGTTTTGATGATAATCGTTATCGCGTGGCGATGTTCCTAGCCATGGGAATATCTACGATCTTGGTTTATAAAGCAAACAACCAAACAAACAGCAACGATCAATCTGTATGGCGATGCCCCACTTCAGGAAGGTGTCTACAGTTTTTGGTGACTCTACTGGGGAATAGAGAGCCATAACCAGAAAGTTCAACATAAGACTCACACATGCCTCATTTAATTCGTTTATCATATGCATCGAGCAGGCAACCTCGTTGAGTTCACCTAATACGTCGGCATATCACGGGCTATGTTAGGGGTTCCAGCAAACTCTACAGTCACTTGTACCTAGTGGTATATCAAAAAGGGAATCACCCGATCGCCGCCTATGATGGGCAGGTGGAAGGACTGGTATCTTTTGACAACGGAGCACCATGAGACTACCCAAACCTTACCTGTGTTAGAAAGGCATAGAACTTATCAAAACAAGACAGGAACCTACAGGCTAAGAACCTACTTGTATTTGTTTGTAAAAGTTCTTCTTCACACCCATTGTATACATGTATGTTGTAAAGTTTTCTTTTGCAGGTTAAACGTTAGGGGCCTCTTAAGATCAAAAGCAAAAAAAATAAAAGGTAAACTGAACCAATCTAACTAAAGCAAAAACTTTCAGGAAAAATGTCTGCATCACTATTCATGTTCAATTTGCACTTTCAAATTGTCTCCAAGCTATCTGGGCCATTCCATCCTGCTGCCAAGATTCTTGATCCTTCCAAGTACATCATCCCGATGGATCAACCAAAGCTTGTGGTGATCATCCCTGAAGGCAACCGCATCACGTTAGCAAGAACAGTCGATGATGGAGAGATAGAAGACATAATCAAAGAGGAAGGACTTCCCAGGGTCCCAATCTATTTCTACGAGCCTTACGCACCTACCAACGACTATTGGCTGTTAGATGAGGTCGACAACCTCAAAGCTGAAGAAGCAAAGGAAGAAGAGCCTGTTGACAATGATCCACTAGACGAAATATCACTGCACCTACTCTTTGATGAAGGGGTTAAAACAATCAAATACGGGTAATCCACCCCATCACAGATAGTTTTGGTACTTAGTGGGGATTTGTTAGCACACGAAGAGTCGACAACAGCGATGAAGCAGAAATTGAAGCCCAACTGGAAGAGATAATGACAATAGCAAACCAAATGGCCCTCTAAGACTTGCAAGGTGACAACGATGAAAGTGCGAATCAAGATGACAGTGAAGTGCTAATGATCAACCTTGGTGAGGAAAAAGACTACTCTGAGTTGATTGTGGATGCTAAAAAAGGGGCTTACCCTAACTGGACCGTGGAACACACTCTAAAATACAAAATGAAAAATACTGATTCCGATCTTAGTTCCGATTCCGATTCTGACTCCGAGTCAATTCAATCCGAGTCTAGCTTTTTCATCTTTTCAAACCACTGAGTCCAATGAGGAAAACCTGGTCAAAATACCAAGGCATGACGTTTATTTTGAATTTGACTCTGAAATGTCTTTTGACAATTTTAGTAATGAGAAGGAAGATTTAGAGTATTTCACTTTATCTATGATTAACTGTGTGGATTCTGACAATCCAATTTTCAAGAAAGAAATTTCGAAAGAAATTCTAGAATTCATTGAGAGAGAAGAAGAGAGGCACGCCAAACCTTTTTATGAGAAAATAATCACAGCAAACATATGCTCTGAAAACGAGCCCAAACTGGTTAAAATTGGTGCAACACTATCTTCTCAAGAAAGTGAAAAAGTAATCCTTTTGCTAAAAGAATAGAAAGATGTTTTTGCCTGGTCCTATGAGGACATGCCTGGAATAGACCCCAAAATTGTTCAGCACAAAATTCCCCTCCATCCTGATGTAAAACCTATTAAACAAAAGCTTAGACGTATGTGCCCTGATTGGGTCCTAAGATAAAAGAAGAAGTCACTAAGCAAATCAACACCGGTTTCTCATAGTCACTGAGTATCCATAATAGGTAGCCAATACCATCCCAGTATCGAAGAAAACTAGGGGAATCAGGGTCTGTGTAGATTTCCGAGATCTCAACAAGGCCAGTCTGAAGGATGACTTTCCATTGCCACACATAGACGAACTAGTGGACAACATCGCAGGACATGCATTGCTATCTTTCATGGATGGATTTTCTGGGTATAATTAGATTCTGATGTCTCCTAAAGATAGAAAGAAGACCACCTTCACCACACCATGGGGAACCTACTGCTACCGAGTAATGCCATTCGGTTTGAAGAACGTTGGAGCCACTCATAAAAGGATGGCAACAACATCGTTGCACGACATGATGCACAAAGAAGTGGAGGTGTACGTCGACGATATGATAGTCAAGTCGAAAGAAATGGGAAGACACTATGAAGCACTTCAAAAGTTCTTAGAGAGGATTAGGCAATACAAGCTATGTCTTAATCCTAAAAAATGTACTTTTTGGGTAACTGCTAGGAAAATGTTAGGATTTCTTATCACTTAAAGAGGAATCGAAGTCGATCCTTCCAAGATATAGGCTATCTTGGAGATATCATCACCAAAGATAGAGAAGGAAGTAAGGAGCTTTTTGGGAAAGGTACAATTCATCAGTAGATTCATTTCCAAACTCACAGCTACCTCGAACCTCTCTTCAAACTCTTGAAGAAAGGTATTGATTTTGAATGGAGCCAAGACTGTCAACAAGCATTCGAGGCAATCAAGGAGTATCTTCAGAACCCGCCTGTGTTATCACTACTCATCCCTGGAAAGCCATTAATTTTGTATCTCTCTGTAACAGACACATCCATGGGATGTATGCTAGCATAAGAAAACAATGCCAAAGTAGAGTGCACCATCTACTACCTCAACAAAAAGATGCTGGACTGTGAAACAAGGTACACTCCCTTGGAAAAAACCTACTGGGGCTAGTATGGACCACGAAGAAGCTAAGGCACTACCTATTAGCACATCCAGTAGTGCTGTTTTCTCGTTTAGACCCAATCAAATATCTTTTTGAGAAGCCAGCACTTATCAAAAAGCTAGCTAGGTGGTTATTGCTGCTAGCAGAATTCGACCTCAAATACATGACAAGGAAATTAGTAAAGGGAAGAGCTGTAATAGAATTCTTGGTAGATCACCCCGAGGCAGAGGCCGAGGCAAAAGACTTCATGTTCCCCGGCGAAGACATCTTGTGCCTCCTAGACGACACCTGGCAGCTTTTACTTTGATGGAGCATTAAACCAAAATGGATATGGCATAGGGGTATTGCTAGTTTCCCCAAATGACTCTCATATCGTTCTGTCATATAAACTAAGGTTTGAAGTCACCAACAATCAAGCTGAGTACGAACCCTGCATTGGTGGAATGGAGGTAGCCCTGGAACTAGGGGCAAAAAGGGTGGAGGTCATTGGAGATTCAAACCTTGTGGTGTCCCAAGTAAGAGGAGACTAGAAGGTCAAGGAAGACGCGCTGAAACTATACCATTCTGTGTTGGAAACTCTGATTTCACAATTCGATTATGTTATCTTTTCACACACCCCGCAAGTGAGTAATAGATTTGCAGACGCACTGGCAACACTCACTTTTATGGTCAAGATACCCCTGGGATTCACAATGCGACCTCTCATGATCGAGCAGAAGGTCAAACTGGCATGCGAGTGCACCTTCACTGAGGGAGGTGAGGATGATGGGAAACCATGGTACGAAGACGTGAAGAAATTCCTGGAAGAAGGAGAGTATCCCTCCGAAGCCACCTCAAAGGACAAGATGGCTCTGCAGAAGTTTGCCGCTCGATTTGTAAACTGCGGAGGAGCATTGTATCGAAGGGCACATTTGGGTCCAAATCAACTTTACGTCACAGCAGAGGATAGTCACAAGATAATGGAGGAAATACACGAAGGAATCTGTGGGCCGCACATGAATGGGGGAACAATGGCAAAGAAAATCCTGCGTCAGGGATACTACTAGACTACAATGGAGGCCGATTGTGCTGTCTATGTCCGCCGATGCTACAAATGCCAAACTCACACTAATCGCATGCATATTCCCCTTACAGAATTATATAGCATGACATCCCTTTGGCCATTCTCCACCTGGGGGATAGACGTCATTGGGAGTAAAAATCCAAAAGGAAAGTACAAGAATCAATTTATTCTAGTGGCCATCGACTATTTCACCAAATGGGTAGAAGCAGCTTCTTACGCTACCCTCAAAACCATTCATGTGGCCAAGTTTATCCACACCAATATCATCTATCGGTATGGTCTATCTCACGAGTTCATTTGTGACAATCGATCGCACTTCAAGGGGGCGACGAAGAAGCTTTTTGCTAAATTTGGGATACAGAATCATCGGTCATCTACTTATCGACCTCAAACCGATGGAGCAGTTAAGGCTGCAAACAAGAACATCAAGAGGATTCTGCGAAAAACTACCAAGACCTACACAAATTGGGCAGAAATGCTACCGCTGGCACTAGGGGGATATCGAACAACTGAAAGGACTTCAATTGGGGCTACCCCCTATTCCTTGGTCTATGGGATGGAAGTTGTCTTGCCTATTGAACTAGAGCTACCCTCGCTAAGGGTCTTGGCAAAAACTGGAATGATCAAAGAAGACTGGTTTCAAAACAGCTACGACGAGTTGGCATTGCTAGACGAAAGGAGGCTGAGAGCGTTATACCATGTGCAAGGGTATCAACGCCGCATCACATGAGCATTCAACAAAAAGGTAAAGCCAAGGGACATCAAAATGGGAGGCATGGTACTCAAAGCAATCTGTCGCCACGTTTCAGACCCAAGAGGCAAGTTTAGACCAAACTGGGGAGGATCCTACTTTATCAAACGCATACTATCTGGAGGAGCAGAATACATTGCAGACTTGGATGGGATGAAATTCACAACACCGGTCAACATCAACAAGCTGAGGAAGTACTAGTCTTGAGAGATGCTCATTGGGTCAAAAACCACAAGGGTGGGCAAACCCAAGCAAAAATTAGAGCAGCCTGCTAGGTCGAAAACCTGCAAGGGCAGCTTGGGCAAAAACTAAGGCATAAACAAAGCGCTCGTTAGACTGAAAACCCGCAAGGGCAGTTTAGGTAAAATCAAGCGCATAAAAGGAGAGGAAAATACTCGAGTGAACCCTAACAAAAAAAAAACAAAACAAACAAATCTTTTTGGAACTACGTTTATGGCCTGATTCCCTCCATGGGATACGTAGGGAATCTCTAGATTGAGATTCGGCCACTGCTATCACTAATACTTCCAAATTTCTAGGTCTGTCCTAAGCATACTCGCTACCAAACCATGGCAAAAGCATTTTCAGGAAAGCAACCAAATGTTTTATTAATCCCAGAGAAAGAGGAAAAGCAAGCTTAAACAATTCTCAAATCTATGAAAGCTAGAATCAAACAGAGAACATCTTTTGAAAAGCATAAGCAATTTGTCAATCTCTAGGTCTTCCTTCTCTTTTCACATTTGTCCTTCAAAAGGTTTTTCTCCAACCAACGCTTGTACGAATCTGATAGCTTGTCAGCAAAGTTCTCAGCAACATCTTGCATCACTCGATTTGGCCATAAATGAAGCATGTTACGGCGAAGGTTGGCATCGTGAGCTTTGGAAACAGCTTACTCAGGGTCACCCAAGACTTTGGCTTGTTCAGCTCCAAACTGTCTTTGAAGACAAGTAGGAAAATAGAAGGTCACTTGTGTGATACCAATCATTGTGACACCAAAATGACTCATGGTACTCATAGTCATGCTTTCAATGCTATACCAGGGGCAAACCCATTGGATCCGATCGCCCTTGCGAGTCTCCATCCATGCTATCCAAGCAACCTCAGTTGGGAACTGTCTAGTCACGTGACGCTCCATGTAGTGGTCTGAACTATAGGGAAGTCGCTTTGGTGCATCCCATACGCTCAGCTTCTCATAAAGCCATACCTATTGAAAACAAGGGAAAATTGCGAGTTGTAAGAACACGTGAGTCAAAACAAAAGAGTGGTGAGTGGAAAGATAACTTGGCAATAAACAAGTAAAGAGCGAACCTGTAGTAACAAAGGACTGCCTGAGAATTGGGCTGTTGGATCACTTTTCGCTGCATCGAGACCCATCAAGGTCTCTGCCAACACTAAGCCAGCAAAACCCACAAGGTTTCCCACCTGTTGGGTGAAATCACGCAAAATAGAATCAACATGGCCAGAGGAGGGGCCAAGCAAGTAACAGTGGAGAAGACAGATGCACAGTGCATGAAAGCATGCTTTCTGTTGAGGAACTTGGTGGTGAACTTCAGCTGCACCGAAACGCTGAACAAGCTGTCAGGTTTTCAACCTTCCATTCACCATGAAAAACCTGACCTCATGATTCTGAACTTGGAGTAAAGCCTTCAAAAGGTTGCCATGGTTGAACAAAGGGTTAGGGACAATGAGACCTTCTCTATCCGAATGACCCATGATAGCTGCAAACTCCTCGCTAGTAGGACACAGCTCTTCTCTTTTGAATAGAAAGACATGAAAAATGGGATCCCACAAGCCGGTGGCTGCCCTAAGGAAAGCAAAACAGGAATTTGGCGAATGGAAAAGAGAAAGTCCATACCAAAGGACTTAAAATGTAGACGGTCGAGGCCTTTGAAGGAATCCAACCATTGATCAAGAACCGGTTGTGCCATATGTGAAACACTGCTGAAAAACCATCAAGTTCGTGGAATGCATATTTATAGGCTAGTTTGAGTCCTAGTTCGAATCGAAATCAGATTCTGAATCCATGATAATCAAGTCGGTTACTCGGCCGACACTTCGATATAGCGGCCGTAGGATCGATTCCTCGGTCCATAAAAATTAGGGCTGACTCAAAGTCAACCCTAGGAAGAGGAATCAATCCTTCAGCCGCCAAATCAATAGCTCGGCCACTTAATCGATACTTCCGCCATTAGAACGGCTATTTTCCAGAGAACTTCCACAGTTTTGTCTGGTTCCTCGGATTTTCATCCAATAACCAATTTTTATGCTATACTAGCAATGCAAATAAAAGCATACACAATCACATATCAGAACAAAAGATTTTGTTTCATATAACAAAAGTTTTTTACATCATAAGGTGAATCATCCCACATTTCCTAAACAAACTATACATCAGCTTTATGTCGGACTAACCTATGCAAGAAGAAAAAACAGAAAAATAGAAAAGAAGGAGAAGAGGATGCCGAATCCTTTAGTGGTCCGAACACCAGAGAGTAGCAGCAAAAAAGAAAAGGACACCCCCGGGGCAGCGTGTACCAAAGAAGCACTGCGGCACAAAAGAGACATCACGTCGCCCAAAAATCATCATACCACGTACCACCGCCACCCAGGAGTTTTCGCATCACGAAAGCAAGTCCCCCCATGCATGGGTCCCTAATCAAGCATCAAGATGAGTCCAAGAACACCGCAGACTCCCTCTGCGCATGCCGACCGCGCTAGCATGTTGCCAGACCCGACGGGAATGAAGCAGAGAAGGGGGCGAGGTTTCCTCGGAGAAGTTCTTAGAGAAGGAGAGAACGAAGAGAAGAGAGAGAGAGGAGAAAAATGAAATGAAACGACCGAAGTCTCGGCCTTTTTAAAGAGCTCTGGAAACCAAGATTAAGCGGCCGAGACTTTGATCCTTCGATCAAGATATCCATTATTCAATCGTTGGATCAATCTCCTGGCCTCCCAATCTATTTCCTACAGTGACAACAAATCCTGTTCAGTGCACCAAATTGAGGTTTTGGGTCCTCGACCAACAAAACCATTAATTAAATCAGCCTAGGGGGCACACCCAAGCACAAGGAAGGTCTTTCTCCGTATGAGCAAGCTCACTCAGCAGCCCCCAGCTCATCTAGCTGCTTCATCCCCATCAGCAGCTCTAAGCTCGCCCAGCAGCTCCAGGCTCATCATCTCAACAGGCCCCATCATCCCAACTACTCAATTTCCACCAATCAGCAGCCCAAGGCTCGAATCCACTCTACACTCATGTAGACACCCCAATTTGGACTTGTCGAATTTCCTTAATTTGTGGCCCTGAAGCCCCCCGATGATGAATATAGGTCAGAACGAGCCTTGTACCAATTGAGATGTTGCTCCTTGAAAGAAATGGCCAAAATCAATCCCAAGCGCTCTGAAGCACTCCCAAGTGCTCAAAACTGTTTTCCAAAAACCACTGGCATGGCTCACTCTCAAGCGCTCAAGAATGAAGTCCCTAGCGCTCGAGACTACTCCTGAGCACTCGAGACCTCTCCCAGTGCCTAATGGGTGAAGAAGATTCCCACTATCCATGCAAGCCATCATTGCTCCGACTGAGGAGAGTCAACACTCAACCTCAGTCATAGAAGAGATCAGCTGAAAGATTTCTTTCTTTAAAAAAGAATTTATTTCAAAAAATCACTTGATTTTTCAAGACCATGGGTTATATCCCCTATTTATATACCATGTCTTGCAGCTGAAAAGGGGGGCTCTCTCTCTAAACTTTTTCTCTCATCTCTTTCCCGTCCCAAAAGGAAAACATTTTCAAAAAAACAAAAGCTTCATTTCCAATCTCAAAGGTGTTCCTCAAAAGTTATCAAAGAAAAGGCAAGAAATCCAGAGTATTTCTATTTTCTGATCTCCACATTCGCCTGTCACAACCATTCAAGGAGCAAGGTGCCAAATAAAGGTAGAAACATTTCTATCTTTGGTTCAAATCAAGAGGTTGTTCTCCATTCTGAGGGAGGGTCTCTCAACAGGTCCCAGTCCTTAATACTGGTGTATGGTTGGGAGACCTTAGTGAAAAAAGCAAGAACAAATGGTCCACAAAGAACGTTTTCCCAAAACCCCCTACTGGAAACACTCCAGAGCGCTCCAGAGCGCTTGGGACTGTTTCCAGTCCTATGCATGGTATTTTGTTAAGCAGCAGGCTGGGATGAGATACACTCTTAAACAAAATGGTTTTGTTGTGGCATGCAGACACAGAAGATCATTTTTTCTAAAACATAAATGTTCCTTACAAATTTCAAGTCAGAATAAAAGTTTTCCTAGGTTAAAATAAGATCTCCTCTTGTCAAGAAGTTAGACAAGAATTTTTGCATGATAGAGCAGTGCCATTTTTCCGTTTGAGGGTAAGTTGGCATGCAGCTCACTCCCAAGCGCTTGGATCCATTCTCAAGCGCTTAGGAGTGCATGCATGCCATTGCATTTCATTTTCCCAGTCTTCTTTGCTTTCTGAGCTTCTGCATGCATAGGCGTGTACATCTGCTCTTTTGAAATCGTAGATCTGTCGGTGCAATGGCAAGGATACATGACTTGAAAGTTTGAGCCCCTATATCAACCTTTCAAGTTCTCTACCGGGCCAGTGGTTTGTGTAAATAGCATTTGGTTCTGTAGTCCTTATATTGTGTAGTGTCAGTGCTAACAAGAAGTGCAGGTGGGGTTTCAGACATTCCCAAGCGCTCAAGAGTACTTTTGAGCGCTCGAGAGTGATGCCAGTGAAGAATGTTTTATCCCCTGTTATCCTGCTGTCTTGCATCACATAATCACCACCCCCCCCCTCCCCCCCCCCCCCATACACGTGCACCAGTATATACCATTATTTGACATCCCGTTTGTGACTAACTAACTCTGCAGGATTCGGTCAGTAATACTCCCAAGCGCTCGAGTGTACTCTCAAGCGCTCTAGAGTTGATTCAGCGGCAGTTTATACTACTTTGCCCTCATGCATGTGTCCATCATCATTTCATCCTTCTTTGTACACAAGCACCAGCATACACTTTCTATTTGCTATACTTGCGGATACCTGCTACGTGTTTAATGAAACAAAATCCATTTGAAAAATCCCACAAACGTTTAGTAGAGACCGACATCGCGTCGGGCAAGGGGGGGTGCCGTAAAACCCTTCCCCCCTCGTAACGTGGCTTTCGAACCCTCGAATGATCTCTGGTTTTCAATTCAAATCAACCAATTTTCAAATCAAAAACGGTTTCTTGGGTGGCGAACCATAAATCCGGGTGGCGACTCTTTAAAATTTTTCGAACCGATTCGACGGAGCGGTGTTTGTTTCTCGGGCCGCCCCGATCTCACCCGGGGCTGTGGTAGCCCACAGTGGCGACTCTGCTGGGGATAAGGGTTTTATTAAATTTGTGAGCCAAGCTTGAAAAACGTTTGTGGGATTTTCAAATTGATTTTGTTTCATTGTCTACTTTTTGTGTATATATCTCGTGTAGCCCCGCTGTTGTGTTTCGGCAATCCTACCAGGCATGCCGGTGATGGGGAATCCCGGAACGCTCAGCAACCCTCGACTGTGTTGAGTCATCTCTACCGTTTGTACCACTATTGGGTGTATGCTCAATAGTGGAAGGTATACTTTGACTCTAGTCCGGGGAACCCATTTCAAGCCAAAACTGGCCTTTGTACATGTTTAGCAAGCCGTAGAACATTCCAAATTAGGACAGGAGCCTGCAGGGTAGGATTACATGCTATATACTGTCTACGTGCTGCATTTCATCTCACGTCATCATGCTGTCAGCCACGATTTTTGAGACTTGCTCGCGCGGTCTTTGGGAAGTTGCCAAGACCCAATGAAGAGTCACGCACTTTTGTGCGTGTTGCTAACTGTGTGAGTCCTCAAGCAAAAACCTAAAGGAAACTGGGATTTTGTTGAGTCCTTGACTAGCGTTCGGTCGGGGAATTAACCAAAGGGAGGAATGACATGGAAACAGAACATCGTGATACCGACACCGACCAGGCTAAAAGCAAATGTGTTGCTTACACCACTTCGGTTATCGTATCACGTTGTTCACCCCAAGTCATTCCAAACCGATGGTCAATTCCTTGATGTGATAACTAGCCGAATACTTAACTTATCTTAGCATCTTTTGGGGAACGACGCCCCCTACATGAGGATACACCCTAAAAATCCGAGGATTAAGGCAATCTCTCAGGCATTTGATCATTTTTTTCAAAAAAAAAAAAAAAATCGGGGTCGATGACGGTGAGGGTGACGCACGCATTTTCCGAAAAGTTATGCATAAACTTCATAAAATATAAGCAGGGACCACATCTGAGCACGGTTTTTGCTTTGCTATCAGTTATGAGCAATTGGGCCAAGGAAGAAGAACATCATACCCTCCTGGACCAGATCCTTGGGACAGAGATTGGAACGGCTCCAACTACAGGCAGACCCCGCCAGTGCATCGGATTCAGGGGTGGAAATGGACCTACTGATCGGAAACCTCAATCCGAATGGAGACAATCCAAACCCAAATCCAATCCCAAACCTCAACCTTAACGGAGGCAATCCAAATCCTAACGAAGGCAATCCAAACCCAAATCCAAATCCGGAATCGAACCAGGAAATCCCGAATGGAGAAATGAGGCAGATCAGGCAAGCTATTCAGCATCTAGGCGAACGTACCGACAATCAGATCGCCCAACTCATGATGATGATAACCGGGGTTGCCCGACGACTTCCAAACCCAAATCCAAGTCCTAACCCTAATCCAAATCCGAACCTTAATCCAAACTCAAACCCTAATCCAAATCCGAATCTAATCCCCATGCCAAACCCAAACTCTAACCTAAACCTGAATCCAAATCCGAACACTAATCTAAATCCCAACCCGGAGCAGCCGATCCTCGAAGCGGAAGCCCCGCAGAATACGGAGATGGCAGCAGTCTTGGCGAAGATCACCCAGTTGGACCAATCTGTTGCAAGAAACGAGAAGATTGCCTCGACAGGTTTTGATATCAACAAGCTTTGCCTTTTTCCCAATGCAAAGCTCCCCGAGAAATTCAGACCGATCGACTTTGCTAAATTCGACGGGACTGGGGATCCGAAAGCACATTTAATTGGGTACATCGGAGCACTGTCTATGTGGAGAGTAGAAAGAGATGCCATGGCCCAGATGTTCTCCCAGACCTTGGTGGGGCATGCTCTTTACTGGTTCACTTCGTTGGATGAAAGGAAGAAGAGCTCGTGGGAAGACATATGTGCGGCTTTCGTGGCCCAATATGATTACAACATCCAACTGGAGGTTACCACTCGGGAACTCGAATCTACAAAGGTGGAAGCCAAGGAAACCTTCGCAGACTTTGTGAAAAGGTGGAGGTCTAAGGTAGCACAGATGAAGGATAGGCCTACCGATAGAGATCAAATCCGGATGATTGTTCAGAATCTTCAGCCCAACCTTGCAAGGCACATGGTAATGGCTCAGGCCTGCTCTGATTTCAAGACATTCTTTGACACAGGCTTGGCTGTCGAAGAAGCAGTTCAACTCGGAATCCTTGACAAACCTGAACCTCCTCCCAAAGCCAAGAAGGTTTACTCCGGTAACAGCAGCACGCTGTTCGGGAACTCCAATTACACCCAACTCCCAAACACCTCCTCAAACACGGCCCAAGCTGAACTCGTCAACCAGATTGTAACCCAAACCAGTCAACCTCGGTCTCAACCCTGTGTGTTCGCCCAATTCTCAGCACCTCTCTCTGCGGTGTTTGAAAAGTTGGTCGAAAGTGATCTCCTTAAATCCCTTGCTCCTACCCCACTGCCACAAAAGCTCCCTGCCTCTCACAATCCCAACGCCTTCGCCATGCCATTCAAGACCTCATAGACAACAAGACCATTCCTATGCCTCACCAAAAGCCCAATACCGTCTCCAACCCACTCCCGAAACATGCAAACGCCCGCACAAACCACATATCCCTCAGCCACCCTTTCAACCCAAGCCTTCACATCATCCCTACCACCGAACCCAAGCCAATTGTCTAGATTCCGGCCGAAGATGCTATCTGTGCACTTGAAACGGTAGAGTGGGATTTCCAAAGAAGGTGGGAGGACCTAGCGAATGATTTCCTGGCTGTGGAAAACCGAGCCGTTGTCAGCAGAGTGTGGCCTGTGTCAGTTAATGCTCAGCAAGCCGAAGAATTGGAACATGGTGAGTGGAGACGAGCCTGGGATGAGATGATGGCAAATCCATTCGATGGATATTCCCTGTTTGCTCTATTCTCGGAGCCTGAACCAGTCGAGGAGTTTGACGAATGGGACCCAGAACCCGGTGGGTGGCTCTGGTAAGACGATTCGGACCCTCTTGATGAAACATCTTTGGTGTGCTTGTTCTGGGAGCAGGAAGAGGAACAAGGCCCTGATCTGATGAACCCCCGCTTATTCTCCGGGCTCTTCGCTTCAACCATAATCAATATCGATAGGGATTTTGATGCCCTCGCCCGTGCCTTGGATCATGTCTTCTGCCCGCAAGAGTACATCATTAATGAATTCATCCCACAACCAGTCGTTGAGATCCCTGACGAACCCCATATCTGTGTACTGGATCCTGAAGACCTTTGGGGTAAGGCTGAAATGGTGAACATATGGGTCGATGGTGAAGAACTAACTGTCAACAAGGCTATGTTGGACGAAGGCTCTCTACAGGTCAACAACAGCGGCAACGTCGACTTCTGGAACTCTTTTGAAGAAGAGAACATATGGAATACCCTGGAGATGGAACTCTTAAATGACACCCTGGAGAAGACAAAGCTCGATAAGGGAAAACGCAAGGCCAATACCGATCTCTCCGATTTCTGGGAGGGTCTTCGATGGGAAGTTGCCCCCATGGCAGTCAGTAATCTCACCAGGAGCGGTAGGGTATACCAGCCCGCCAACCTCCTGCAAGGAAGCTCGTCCCGAGCAACTCCCCCCAAACAGAGTAACCCTCGCATCCCCGAGAATCCCGCCAACCCCACCCCTGTCTCACCAGCTCCACAAAATAACTACTCAAACTCTGATAACCTGCCATAACAACCTGACCCGCCCACCCATCTTAATCCATTTGTCAGCCCAAACCAGAATACCGCTCACCACCAAAACCCAAATACCGACGATGACCCCATCATCCAACAACTTCATGAAACCCCTGCCCGCATGTCCATGTGGGGAGTATTGGCAGCATCCCGCGTGCATCGCCGAAGGCTTGTCAACTCTCTCTCCAAGCTAGAGGTCCCTTCCGACATAGCCCCAGAAGCCCTCATCGCCCTTATAACCCCAAACTTTACCCAACACACTTTGTCCTTCACCGAAAAAGATCTTCCGCCTGAAGGAGCTGATCATAATAAGCCTTTCCATGTGACCATGAAATGCCTGGGAAAGTGGGTCCCCGCGATACTCATAGATAATGGTTCGGCCATCAATGTGTCCCCTCTCTGCACTGCTTACTGCCTGGGTCTCAAAAACAAGGACTTTGCGCCATCGACCCAAGGTGTCCGTGCTTATGATAACACGCGGCGTGATGTCCTGGGAACAGTCAACCTGGAATTGATGACTGGGAAGTTCAATACCACCGTGGAATTCTGTGTACTAGATATACCTGCTTCGTTCAACCTCTTACTGGGGAGGCCATGGCTGCACCGTTCTGACGTTATGGGGGTAGCCTCTACGCTGCATCAGAAACTCATCCTAGGATTGGATTCTGGGACTCTTATCATCCACGGGGATTCCGGTATTCGTCCACACTCCGAAGATAATTCCCCGCTGCTGGAAATCATGCACGGAGAAGAGGACGTGGCCATGGGGGGGTTTGCTGTCATGACTTCAAAAATTTGCACCGTCTGGGCTGAAAATGGTTTCTTGGTAAGTTCCGCGGCATTGGAAATCATGAAGCGAATGAATTACCTACCGGGTATGGGCTTGGGACTCTATGAGCAAGGAGTCTCCGAGTTCCCTCATTTCCCCGGGAGCAACGAACGCTTCGGCCTAGGTTACGAGTTCAAGAAGAATGATCCAGAGAAAAGGTGGCGCAACCGCGCCCGAGCTCATGCAATCGGAAAGAATCAGAAGGAAGAGGAAGCACCGTATCGAGGAGAACCCAAGCCCTTCATTGATCTTGAGACAAAAGTGAAATACCCTGGGTTTGAAATCTTCGCCAATGACACTTGGGAGGATGATGAAGAGGTAACTAAGATGGATGAATTGTTCGAAGCACTGGATTGGCTTGAAGCCTTTGGTTTGGGTAGTCTCCAATCTCTGTTCGAAGGTGAGGAACCGGAGGGTATGATAGAAGATGCGGCTGTGCTCGTGCTGGGAGGCGAAGATGAATTGGAAGACCCTTCTAAGCACATTGTGGATGCCGTGGGCGCTTATGAGAACTGCACTTTCGTTCCATTTGTAACGCACATTCACGACGCTAGCACCGAATCCTAGTCTGAGTCTAATACCAACTTTTCGTCTAGTAATGAGTCGGAGTTTGTGCCTATCGGCCCTCCTCGTCATGGCTTTTATTTCGAGTTTGAGTCAACTGCTGTATTCCCTCCATCCAAGGAGCCTATCAATGAACTGAACGACGCCTTTGCTTACTTGTCGGATTTTGAAATAAATTGTTTGGATCCCGATGATGAAGGAATAGATTTCGATGGGGACATCCCCAAGGAAATCCGTTCCCTCATCGAGCGTGAAAATGAAAGGCATGCTCAGCCTCTAAAAGAAGAAATAATCTTGATAAACTTGGGTGATGAGGAGAACCCTCGATCGGTTCAGGTCGGTTCCGGGCTGTCTCCAGATGAGCTCCAAGAACTCACCGATTCACTAAAAGAATTTAAAGAAGTCTTTGCTTGGTCCCACACAGACATGCCCGGAATCGACCCAGAAATCGTCGAGCACAGGATCCCTGTCTATCCCGATGCAAAACTCGTTAAACAAAAGCTGAGGAGAATGCGACCCGATTGGGTATTAAAAATAAAAGAGGAGCTAATGAAACAAATCGACGCTGGTTTTCTAATCGTAATAGAATACCCCACTTGGGTTGCAAACATTGTGTCTGTTCCCAAAAAGGATGGGAGAATCAGAGTGTGCGTCGATTTTAGAGATCTGAACAAAGCAAGCCCTAAAGATGACTTTCCATTGCCGCATATAGACGTACTCGTTGATAACACTGCAGGGCACACTTTACTGTCCTTCATGGACGGTTTCTCGGGATACAATCAGATTCTCTTGGCTCCGGAAGACAGGGAAAAAACCATGTTCATCACTGAGTGGGGGACCTACTGTTATCGGGTTATGCCGTTTGGGTTGAAAAATGCCTGTCCTACATATCATAGGGGTGCTACGACACTGCTGCATGACATGATCCATAAGGAAGTTGAAGTGTACGTTGATGATATGATAGTGAAGGGGAAAGAGCGAAAAGATCACCTCCCAGCACTGAGAAAGTTCCTCGAGAGAATTCAGAAACACAAAATGCGTCTTAATCCAAAGAAGTGCACATTCGAAGTTACTGCTGGGAAAATGCTTGGGTTCATGATCACAACCCGAGGGATTGAGGTAGATCCATCTAAAATCAAAGCCATTCTTGAGATGGAGCCACCCCAATCAGAGAAGGAGGTCCGATGTTTCTTGGGAAAAATTCAATTCATCAGTCGGTTCATCGCCAAGCTGACCTCGACTTGTGAACCATTATTTCGACTACTCAAGAAAGATGTAAAGTTCGAGTGGAATGAGAAGTGTCAGAAAGCTTTCGAAGCGGTGCGAACTTATCTCCAGAGTCCTCCGATCCTGATGCCGCCAACACCAGGAAAACCTTTGATCCTATACTTGTCCGTCACGCCCTCATCAATGGGGTGCATGCTCGCATAAGAAGGAGAAGATGGGGTTGAAAGGGCAATTTACTACTTGAGCAAGAAGATGGTAGGGTGCGAAGAGCGATACACTTCACTCGAAAAAACGTGTTGGGCGCTTGTATGGGCCACAAAGAAGATGAGACACTACATGCTCGCTTACTTAGTGATGCTGATCTCTCGGATGGACCCTCTCAAATATCTATACGAGAAGCCAGCACTTACTGGTAAGCTAGCACATTGGTTGCTCTTGTTGGCGGAATTCGAAATCAAGTATGTCACTCGCAAGTCAGTGAAAGGGAGAGCAGTGGCAGAGTTCTTGGCAGATCGTCCGATCGAGGGGCCAAAGCACACAGAATTTAAATTTTTGGATGAAGATGTAATGTCGATGGTCAATGAAATGTGGATGTTGTACTTCAATGGAGCCGCAAATCAGAAAGGGTACGGGATTGGCATACTGCTGGTCTTGCCTGAGGGGTCGCATATTCCCCTCACATTCAAGTTGAACTTTGAAGTTACGAACAACGAAGCTGAGTACGAAGCATGTATTATAGGAATGGAAGCCGCATGGGAGATTGGTGTCGAGGTGCTAGGAGTCGTCGGAGATTCCAACCTGGTCGTATCGCAAGCAAACGGAGAACGGAAGGTCAGAGACGAGAAAATGAAGCCGTATCATCAACAGCTCAATGAACTCCTCCCGAATTTTCAAAAAGTGACTTTCACGCATGTACCAAGGATGAAGAACCGCTTTGCAGATGCCCTGGCCACTTTGGCATCCATGCTGGAACTTCCAATTGGGGTAAAGCTGAGGCCTGTCATGATTGAGCAGAGGGGAAAACGTGTGTACGACTATATCATGAACATCGACGAACCGGACGATGGATTCCCTTGGTTCTACGATATTTGGAATTTCGTTGAAAAGGGGGAGTTCCCTGTGGATTCAACTAAGAAAGATCGGATCGCACTGCAATGACTCGCGTCTCAATACATCATCTGTGGAGGACTATTGTACCGGCGATCTCCTTGCGGAGTTCACAAGTTGTGTATTCACGGAGACGACATCAGAGCGGTAATGGAAGAAGTTCACGAAGGAGTTTGTGGACCTCATATGAATGGGATGATGCTAGCTAAGAAGGTGTTAAGGCTAGGCTACTATTGGTCAAGCATGGAGACAGATTGCATCGAGTACGTATGCCGGTGCCACAAGTGCCAGACTCATGCCAACCTTATCCATGTCCTGCCCTCGGAGTTACACTCAATGGCAACACCATGGCTGTTCTCCGCCTGGGGCATCGATGTCATCGGGAAGATCACGCCTGCAGCTTCTAATGGTCACAGGTTCATTTTGGCGGCGGTCGATTACTTCACTAAATAGGTCGAAGCAGCTTCATACAAAACTTTGACGACGGTTCAAGTGGCTCACTTCATCAGGCAAAACATCGTTTATCGATATGGGGTCCCTCAAGCATTCGTATCTGATAACGGTGTTCATTTCAAGGGAAAAGTTCTGGAACTCTTTGAGGAATTCAAGATCCAAGTGCATCATTCAACCACTTATCGGCCACAAACGAATGGGGCAGTCGAAGCAGCGAACAAGACTATTAAGATGATTCTGGAAAGGACTACTCAGTCAGCAAGACGGGGGCAACACCCTACTCTTTGGTGTAGGGTATGGAAGCCGTTCTCCCTATTGAGCTAGAAGTGCCATCTTTGAGGGTCATGGTGGAATGCGGGGTGGACGAAGCTGAATGGATCAGCAGAAGATTTGAAGAACTCATGTTGTTTGATGAAAGAAGGCTGCGCGCGCTGTACCATATTCAGGGCTATCAGCGAAGAATCGCCCGAGCATTCAACAAAAAGGTGAAGTCAAGGGACCTACGGGAAGGGGACATGGTAGTCAAGGAAATCCGTGCGCCAGTTTTCGACTTACGAGGGAAGTTCCGACCTAAATGGGCGGGACCCTACATCATCAAGACTATCCTCTCTGGAGGAGCAGCTTCGATCGTCGACCTCGATGGAAACAATTTTGCAAATCTTGTCAATTTGGATCAACTTAAACGTTATTATCCTTGAGAGAGCTCGCTGGGCCGAAAACCGCAAGGGCGGGCGGTTCCAGGCAAAAGTTAGAGCAAGCCTGCCAGGTTGAAAACCCGAAAGGGTGGCCTAGGCAAAAGTTAAGGCAAATGATCAAAGGAAGGCTCGCTAGGCCGAAAACCCGAAAGGGCGGTACTAGGCAAAATTTAGAGCGCAAAAGGAGAGTGTCAATACCCGAGTGAACCCGTAGCCTGAACTATGTGCGGGCCTGATTCTCTTTTACAAGGGATACGTAGGCAATCTCATCTTGAGATTCGGTCCTAATTCCTAAATATCAAAATCCGATCCCAAATCAAGTCCAAATTGACAAATCCAAAACACTTTTCAGAGCTGCACGTGATCAAATGAACTGAAAGGCGAAAATCCTTAATCAGTCGATTTTATTCAGATTACTTCTTTATTACAAGCTGAGCATGAAAATAAAAAAGCACAAAACCAAAGCAAACTTTTTATTTCAAAATCTGGCAAAGTAAGCAGTCAACCCATCCTTGCTTTCACATCTCTCCTTAGCCATTTCCGGTACCTTCCGGTCGAAGCAATAGAAAACAGTGGGTCGCTTGACATGGTCCTACGAGTCCCCCACGACCGAGTGTAACTCCGAAGGCCCGGAATGCTGAAAGGAGGGAAATGAAGCACTTCAGAGCCCGGATGCGGCACCTCCTGGCTAAGTCCAAGCTGACGGAGAATACGGAAGGGTGAGTAGAAAGAGAAGCCTGTCAAGCCAGCTACAAACACATGCGTTGAGCCCATATTGCCAACAGTCATAGCAGGAAGCCTCAGCCAATGGCATCGCCAAGCAATGTCATCTTCCTCCGCAGAAGCAAGGAAATCAGCCCAATCGTCTTCGCTACCATACATCACTTGAAAGGGACGGTTCCATCCACTTGCACGATACCACCAATCATTGGCTGGGGGTGTCAACAGACTTAATTTGTCACAAAGCCACACCT
The DNA here is from genome assembly GCA_019656835.1 of Rhododendron ovatum. Classification (NCBI taxonomy): domain Eukaryota; kingdom Viridiplantae; phylum Streptophyta; class Magnoliopsida; order Ericales; family Ericaceae; genus Rhododendron; species Rhododendron ovatum. Next base: position 24,293,372 of record CM033802.1, read on the forward strand.
GTCAAAAAGAGAGAAAAACAAGTAAGGAGCCAGACAAAGCCTGAACCGAGTGTCGAGGTAAAATGAATGAGGGAAATAGAAAAAGGAGAGCTGAGTGAGGTCCCTCACCTGCAGCAACAGCGGGCTACCACCAAAAACCCTTATGCGACCAGCATGAACAGCATCTGACCCCATCAAGGTTTCAGCAAGAACCAATGGCGCAACGTCCTTACGAGTCTCAATCTGAGCAGCATCCCCCACAAGTAAGGAATTGGGTTGACCTATGGACGGAACCAACAAGAAAGCCGCCAGGAGGCAAATGCAACAAGCCATCATCCTACGACCGTGGTGCTCGAAATCTGTCAAGTCCCCAGATGGGCTGAACCTCTCAAACAACAGCACGACGTTAATGGCATTACCCCGAGTAAGAAACTCAGCGGCATTACCACTAACACCCAACTTTACCTTCAGAATATTCTTCATGCTCTCCCTGATCATAGGAACAACCGGCTCAGCAGAGTCATGGCATCCGAGATAAGCATGAAACTCCTCGACGGTGCGGCACAGTTCTTGAGAACCAAAGCGAAAGATGTGCACCTCTGGATCCCAGAAGCGCGCCGCCGCATGCAGCAAGACGGGATGAATTGCAACCTCTCGGAGATGTCTTAGGGCATGAAGCCGATGCCCTTGGAAGTTCAACCAATCGATGCCCTCAAGACTGTCCAACCAAGGGTGAAGTAAGGCTTGGTTTAGCATGGTGATGGAAAGAATGGATTTTTGAAGGGAAATGGTGAAATGAAGTGTGAATGGCTTACCAAAGGAGAGCCTGGTATTTATAGAAGCTTAAAGTGAGCAACACCACTTCCCCACCAACTTTGAAACTCATCAAATTTCAAAATCTTTTCAAAATTCAAACTTTGGAAACTTGGAAAATATTGGAAAAACCACAAGTCAAGCCTTGGGAAGCCATTCTGTTCTGGGGAAGCAGCTAATACAAAGCCATTTAGGTACATTGAAAACGTGCAAACAGAGGAAAGCAACAAAGGACAGCCAACAAGTGGCATTGGGAAACAGCAAGGGACAGGCCATGACAGAAGTCCTGAGCGCTCGAGAGTTCTGCTGTTTTGTAGCAGACTCTAACTTCCCCATTTTGGCTTCCACGCAGACATTAAAAGTTTGATGATTCCCATCAGTTATCTAAGGGGTACAGCAGTTCTATCCATGTGTTTCATCGTGTATTCAAAGGTGTTACGTGAAAAAACACAAGTTTGCCAAAAACTCCACTCCTTGGACATGTCGGGATCTGTATTTAGGGCATTTGGTCGAATCAAGCGACGCACTCGAGCCATGACGGGTCTCAATGGCTATTCGACGCACCCCAAAAACGTGTCGACACTCTTAATTCAAGCGTTCGTCATTCAGTCGTACCAAAATCATCATTTTAAATGCAAGCATCGAATGTCAAAAATTTTGGGAAATTCTGCCAGTCCCCTCGAGTCACAGCACTCATTGTCAACCGCGCAGCGCACTCGATTATGATCAAATGCCCTTAAGTCTAAATTTCATGATCAATCGCTCGAGAGTTTGTCATTTGGTGTCGATGTCAAGTTTTATCCCTCACATTGAGAGTATCGGTCGAAATTCGCGTACTCTTTACGTTCTTTCAATGCTAGACGAATATATTTCATAAAATACAATTCTGTAACAACAGTGCAAACAAAAGAACAAAGTGTGAATCCTCATAAATGAACATGGTGTTTACAATGAGTGAAGCAGGAAGTACAAAAATTGGGGCAAACACACGCCCAAATCCTGACTACCGGGGCACGCAGGCCCGAAATCTACAACTATGATGGCACGCAGGCCTATGTGCAAGGTAAAACTAGCAAAGCAAAACGTGAGGCTCAGACCCGTCGAATCCTCTTCTGTCGTGGTCCTGCGGACTCGAAACTCTCGGGCTCGTCATCACCGTCGTCGTCAGGAGAACCAGAAGCAGTACTCGAGTCCGATGTCCCTAAGACACGTGACTTAGAGGACTCCTCTGTCCCCTCCTCTGTCTCCTCCTCCGACTCCTCCGGCTCCACGCGAGCTGGCCTCCGCTGGGACGCCTCCCGAGGCAAAACCTCGAACTGTCCCGCACCTGCAGCAGTGCGTGGCGCACGTCTTGCACCCCGACCTCGCGTGCTGGCAGGAACGAGAGGGCTCGTGGTACCCCGCGGATGCGTCCTAGCTGAACGTCGTGGCTGCACCAGCATATCACAAACATTTTCTCATTTTGTGCATATTCGAAAGTAACTTTGCTCAAATCAAAATATGGAATATGTATGCATGTCATACCTGGGTAGCAACAGGAGGAGTAGTCACGGGGGCAGGTCTCATCTGAAGGATTCTCCCCTCAGCGCAGTTCTTCAAGAGGTGGCGCATCCCCACCATCAGCATCTCGGCCTGCTCAGCCCACTCTTGCGGCACCTGCAGAATAATCCAAGACTCAGAACATGCAAACATGGAATGATCAATATGCAAAGCAAGCAAAACTGTTGTTTATACCTGGGAAGGAAACCGCATCGGCGGCTGTGGGAGACGGGGCACGTCAATCACCTCCCGTGTGCCCGACGAACTCGTCACGCCTATAGTCCACTTCAGCGTCGGCAACCCCGGTGGTGCTGAAGTGTCCGCGGTCTCGGGGACCCTCGTACTCCCCTCTCCCCTACCTCCAGCATCTGCACCTCGCCCACGAGCAAGGGCTCTAGCACCTCATCCTCGACCCCGTGCAGAGCGACCACCACGGCTCGGCGCTCCCCTCTCGTCTCTCCAAGTTCCCACTCCAGCCACTCATCTCTCGAACTCCTCCTCCACCCCCAGGCTCCTCGCCAAGTACCGATCTGCATAAGCGGCGTAGTCCAAAGAGCATCGAAGGTGCCTCTCCAGATCCGTGTCCGGCACGGTGAATAGCTCAAGCTCGGCGCAAGTGTAGGACTCGGTCCTCTGCATGCGTGGGGGGAGCAGCCCGGGAACTGCGAACGCTGGGAGACCAAGTGATTGACGAGTCACTCGATCCCCCAGGTACCACTGCCAGCCCAGAGGGCACTCCAGCAGGACCCTGCTCCGTGTCACCTCCCGACTCCTCGGGAGGAACTCAGCCTCCATCCCCGCCCACCGGTCCCAGTGAACCTGCAATTCAAATTTTGGGGATCCACTCATAAGTCTACTCTACGAAAAAATTTGATGAAAGAAAAGCAAGAGATGTCGATCGTACCACGACCCCTGTCAGGTAATCCAGCCAGCGCTGGAAAGTCATTACCTCCCCTCGTCGCTCCTTCGCCCGCCGGTACGCCTTACCCCAGGCTAAGCCGCGTGGAAGCAGGATCGGGTCCGTACAAGTATTCTCGGGCGGGAACATCCCAAGAACCTCGTAAGCCCAAAGCTGCAAATGTCATAATTCAGGGCGAATCAATCTCAAGTGCGTAATTCAAGTCAAAAAGCAGTCGAAAGTGATAATTCAAAATCATACCTCGAACACTCGCCAGTACCCTCCAACTGTGTCTCCAACCCCGCGGGAAACAGCTCTAAGGAGACAGTAGAGCGTGCACAGAGCAGCACCTCCCCGGTCGAAGCGCCCCGCTTGTCCCAAGTCCACTAAACCCGCTAGATAGCACAGGTGCACCCGACTACGCCTGTTCGGGAACAGAGAAGCCCCGAACAAGTATAGCAGGTACGCCTGGGCCATCTGGGCCGCCTCCTCATCAGTCGCGGGCTCGTGGTCCCAATACTCCACGAACTGCCCGTAAGCTGCCATCCCTCCTTTGTGGCGTGGCACTCGCCCGAGGAACCACCTTAGAGCCGCGTCGTCCAGCACCAGGCTCGAGTCTTAAGGGATCGGGTCTCCACCAACCCTGAGCCTTGTGATCACCACAAAGTCGAGGGGCGTCACCGTCATCTCCCTGAACTGGAAGTGGAAGGTGTTGGTGGTGTCCCACCACCTCTCCGCCAGCGCTGTAAGCACAGCCCGATCTACCCTCACCACTGTCAGCAGTTATACGAAAGGCCCGAACCCTGCTGCCTCCACCAGTGCTCGTGCCCTCTCTGGCAAGGCCCGAAAATACGCTAGGGAGCTGGCTGAGCCCCTGTGGCCATACACGTCCATCGTGCGCTGTTTCAACAAAGCAAGAAATAGTGTTAGATCTCAAGTAGGAAGTAAAATTTGGGAGTAAATTGCGAAATTCGAGAAAAGATAGTAATTAGAAGCTCACCGTAGTCCACCCAGAGGAAATGTGTGAAGCTTGATCCCGGAGGAGCATCTCCTCAGGATAGTCGGCGCGGACGGGGACATTAGCCGTCATCCCCACAGGCTCAAAGAAGTGCAGTCGAGGAGCATAGGTAGCCGGAGTGAATTCGGGCCGCTCCCTCTTCAGGTAGGCCTGCCGCTCCTCTAGGTAGGCTTTCGCCTCGTCTATCGCGGTAACCCGCACCTCAGCAGCTGCCTTGGCATCCACCCTATCCCCTCCCAACTCCTCCACCTCCGGTACAACCACCTCCTGGGCATCCGAGCCTACTCCGCTCAGCAGAGCCCCCAAAAGCGACGCCGAAGCCCGGTCCTTAGGTGTGCTAGCGTCCCTCAGCGCCGCGGCTACCACGGAGTCGAGACCGAGCACATCCAGGACACCTCGAGGCTCCGCGCCCTCTAAGAAGTCCCCGTCCACGAAGGGAACAGGGCGTGAGGACCCAATCCCGCTATCCCCGCTCTTCGGCTCCAACGCCGTCACCGTCCTCAGCACCGGCGTCGCACTGAACTGGCCGACAACTACCTCTTCACCGCCGAGATCAGATGGTCCCCCGTAGCCCACCCACTCGGCAGCCACAAGCAACTCCTCCACGGTAGGGGTGAGAGGCCTACCCGAACCTCTGTCCCCGCTACCGAAACCCCCTGCTACAGTCGCCTCTGCAGTACCACCGATAGCAACCGCCACTCCCTGGTCACCGGTAGCTGTCACCACTGTGGCATCGACCATGGTGTCCCCGCTGCCCAGCTCTGCCCCTGTACCGCCATCTCCCCCTTCGGCTGCCACCACCGTGGCACCAACCCCGATCGCCTGACCAGCGGCCTCCGCCCCTTTGTTGTCGCCGACCACCATGTCTTCGTTCTCCCTCGCCATTGCAAGATCGAGAGAGAGAGAGGGTCGTGAGTGAGAGCTGAGAGAGGGAAAAGATCGTGAGTGAGAGAGCTGTGTGGGAAAAGATCGTGAGTGAGATAGCTGAGAGAGTCGAGAAGAGTGAGAGAGCTGTGCGGGAGAAGATCGAGAGTGAGGGCAGTCGAGAAGGTAGGAGCAGACGTCGGTCTGGTTCTCGAGCGCTCGAGAACCAGAGTTTTAACCCCCAACTCAAAGAAGAAGATGAAGGGTCGGTGGTCCCCAGCGATGGTCCTGAGTGCTCGAGACCACTCCCAAGCGCTCGGGAGTGGGTCCTCAGTGCTTGACTCTTTTTGTTAATCTTCGTAAGCTCATGCATAACACCTTGTTTAAGGATCATTGTCCTTCAAGAATTTTTACAAAATCAATCTCAGTCCTATTTAAGTCTAAGTTGAGACAGAGCAATCGAGAGCGGATTTCGTTTTGTAATCTATTTCGGATCATCATCATTTGCCCAAAAGTTCTGCTTAGAGGTCAATAAAAGTTTTCTAAATTCTACACCTGTCGATGTATTCGCAAGAAGTTTTACCCAACGCGTGATACTTCTTTCATCATTTTGTCCACCGAACAGAGCAGCGTGTGGGCTCCATTTCTTGTCTCTATCATTGCCAAAACATTTGTTGATTTCTTTCCAATGCATGCATCGCACGTGTTTGCATTTGCCCCAAAGAACTACGCTGGTCTGATCCTTACAAACGGGGTATGTAGGCAGTCTGAAAAGACACGACCTCATGCATTGAGTGCTTATATACTTTTTATCTGGATTTGATCTGTAAAATTGAGGATTTGATTTGGCTCAAATTGGGTTGTCTCGATCTTTGGGCGACACTCGCATCCAAACATGATGCCGAGCGCCGTCCAAAGAGGGGCAACTGTAGACACCCCAATTTGGACTTGTCGAATTTCCTTAATTTGTGGCCCTGAGGCCCCCCGATGATGAATATAGGTCAGAACGAGCCTTGTACCAATTGAGACATTGCTCCTTGAAAGAAATGGCCAAAATCAATCCCAAGCGCTCTGAAACACTCCCAAGTGCTCAAAACTGTTTTCCAAAAACCACTGGCATGGCTCACTCTCAAGCGCTCGAGAATGAAGTCCCCAGTGCTCGAGACTACTCCTGAGCGCTCGAGACCTCTCCCAGTGCCTAATGGGTGAAGAAGATTTCCACTATCCATGCAAGCCATCATTGCTCCGACTGAGGAAAGTCAACACTCAACCTCAGTCAGAGAAGAGATCAGCTGAAAGATTTCTTTCTTTAAAAAAGGATTTATTTCAAAAAATCACTTGATTTTTCAAGACCATGGGTTATATCCCCTATTTATATACCATGTCTTGCAGCTGAAAAGGGGGGCTCTCTCTCTAAACTTTTTCTCTCATCTCTTTCCCGTCCAAAAAGGAAAACATTTTCAAAAAAACAAAAGCTTCATTTCCAATCTCAAAGGTGTTCCTCAAAAGTTATCAAAGAAAAGGCAAGAAATCCAGAGTATTTTTGTTTTCTGATCTCCACATTCGCTTGTCACAACCATTCAAGGAGCAAGGTGCCAAATAAAGGTAGAAACATTTCTATCTTTGGTTCAAATCAAGAGGTTGTTCTCCATTCTAAGGGAGGGTCTCTCAGCCGGTCCCAGTCCTTAATACTGGTGTATGGTTGGGAGACCTTAGTGAAAAAAGCAAGAACAAATGGTCCACAAAGAACGTTTTCCCAAAACCCCCTACTGGAAACACTCCAGAGTGCTCCAGAGTACTCCAGAGCGCTCGGGACTGTTTCCAGTCCTATGCATGGTATTTTGTTAAGCAGCAGGCTGGGATGAGATACACTCTTAAACAAAATGGTTTTGTTGTGGCATGCAGACACAGAAGATCATTTTTCCTAAAACATAAATGTTCCTTACAAATTTCAAGTAAGAATAAAAGTTTTCCTAGGTTAAAATAAGATCTCCTCTTGTCAAGAAGTTAGACAAGAATTTTTGCATGATAGAGCAGTGCCATTTTTCCGTTTGAGGGTAAGTTGGCATGCAGCTCACTCCCAAGCGCTTGGATCCATTCTCAAGCGCTTAGGAGTGCATGCATGCCATTGCATTTCATTTTCCCAGTCTTCTTTGCTTTCTGAGCTTCTGCATGCATAGGCGTGTACATCTGCTCTTTTGAAATTGTAGATCTGTCGGTGCAATGGCAAGGATACATGACTTGAAAGTTTGAGCCCCTATATCAGCCTTTCAAGTTCTCTACTGGGCCAGTGGTTTGTGTAAATAGCATTTGGTTCTGCAGTCCTTATATTGTGTAGTGTCAGTGCTAACAGGAAGTGCAAGTGGGGTTTCAGACATTCCCAAGCGCTCAAAAGTACTTTTGAGCGCTCGAGAGTAAAGCCATTGAAGAATGTTTTATCCCCTGTTATCCTGCTGTCTTGCATCACATAATCACCACCACCACACCCCCCCCATACACGTGCACCAGTATATACCATTATTTGACATCCCGTTTGTGACTAACTAACTCTGCAGGATTCGGTCAGTAATACTCCCAAGTGCTCTAGAGTTGATTCAGTGGCAGTTTATACTACTTTGCCCTCATGCATGTGTCCATCATCATTTCATCCTTCTTTGTACACAAGCACCAGCATACACCTTCTATTTGCTATACCTGCGGATACCTGCTACGTGTTTTATGAAACAAAATCCATTTGAAAAATCCCACAAACGTTTAGTAGAGACCGACATCGCGTCGGGCAAGGGGGGGTTCCATAAAACCCTTCCCCCCTCGTAACGTGGCTTCCGAACCCTCGAATGATCTCTGGTTTTCAATTCAAATGAACCAATTTTCAAATCAAAAACGGTTTCTCGGGTGGTGAACCATAAATCCGGGTGGCGACTCTTCAAAATTTTTCGAACCGATTCGACGGAGCGGTGTTTGTTTCTCGGGCCGCCCCGATCTCACCCGGGGCTGTGGTAGCCCACAGTGGCGACTCTGCAGGGGATAAGGGTTTTATTAAACTTGTGAGCCAAGCTTGAAAAACGTATGTGGGATTTTCAAATTGATTTTGTTTCATTGTCTACTTTTTGTGTATATATCTCGTGTAGCCCCGCTGTTGTGTTTCAGCAATCCTACCCGGCTTGCCGGTGATGGGGAATCCCGGAACGCTCAGCAAACCTCAACCGTGATGAGTCATCTCTACCGTTTGTACCATTATTGGGTGTACGCTCAATAGTGGAAGGTATACTTTGACTCTAGTTCGGGAAACCCATTTCAAGCCAAAACCGGCCTTTATACATGTTTAGCAAGCCATAGAACATTCCAAATTAGGACAGGAGCCTGCAGGGTAGGATTACATGCTATATATTGTCTACGTGCTGCATTTCGTCTCACGTCATCATGCTGTCAGCCACGATTTTTGAGACTTGCTCGCGCGGTCTTTGGGAAGTTGCCAAGACCCAATGAAGAGTCACGCACTCTTGTGCGTGTTGCTAACTGTGTGAGTCCTCAAGCAAAAACCTAAGGGAAACTGGGATTTTGTTGAGTCATTGACTAGCGTTCGGTCGGGGAATTAACCAAAGGGAGGATTGACATGGAAACAGAACATCGTGATACCGACACCGCCCAGGCTAAAAGCAAATGTGCTGCTTATGCCACTTCGGTTATCGTATCACCTTGTTCACCCCAAGTCATTCCAAACCGATGGTCAATTCCTTGATGAGATAACTAGCCGAATACTTAACTTATCTTAGCATCTTTTGGGGAACGACGCCCCCTACATGAGGATACACCCTAAAAATCCGAGGATCAAGGCAATCTCTCAGGCATTCGATCATATTTTTCAAAAAAAAAAAAAAAATCGGGGTCGATGATGGTGAGGGTGACGCACGCATTTTCCGAAAAGTTATGCGTAAACTTCATAAAATATAAGCAGGGACCACATCTGAGCACGGTTTTTGCTTTGCTATCAGTTCTGAGCAATTGGGCCAAGGAAGAAGAACATCATACCCTCCTGGACCAGATCCTTGGGACAGAGATTGGAATGGCTCCAACTACAGGCAGAGCCCGCCAGTGCATCGGATTCAGGGGTGGAAATGGACTTGCTGATCGGAAACCTCAATCCGAATGGAGACAATCCAAATCCAAATCCAATCCCAAACCTCAACCTTAACGGAGGCAATCCAAATCCTAACGAAGGCAATCCAAACCCAAATCCAAATCCGGAACCGAACCAAGAAATCCCGAATGGAGAAATGAGGCAGATCACGCAAGCTATTCAGCATCTAGGCGAACGTACCGACAATCAGATCACCTAACTCATGATGATGATAACCGGGGTTGCCCGACGACTTCCAAACCCAAATCCAAGTCCTAACCCTAATCCAAATCCGAACCTTAATCCAAACTCAAACCCTAATCCAAATCCGAATCTAATCCCCATGCCAAACCCAAACTCTAACCTAAACCTGAATCCAAATCCGAACACTAATCTAAATCCCAACCCGGAGCAGCCGATCCTCGAAGCGGAAGCCCCGCAGAATACCGAGATGGCAGCAGTCTTGGCGAAGATCACCCAGTTGGAACAATCTGTTGCAAGAAACGAGAAGATTGCCTCGACAGGTTTTGATATCAACAAGCTTTGCCTTTTTCCCAATGCAAAGCTCCTCGAGAAATTCAGACCGATCGACTTTGCTAAATTCGACGAGACTGGGGATCCGAAAGCACATTTAACTAGGTACATCGGAGCACTGTCTATGTAGGGAGTAGAAAGAGACGCCATGGCCCAGATGTTCTCCCAGACCTTGGTGGGGCATGCTCTTTACTGGTTCACTTCGTTGGATGAAAGGAAGAAGAGCTCGTGGGAAGACATATGCGCGGCTTTCGTGGCCCAATATGATTACAACATCCAACTGGAGGTTACCACTCGGGAACTCGAATCTACAAAGATGGAAGCCAAGGAAACCTTCACAGACTTTGTGAAAAGGTGGAGGTCTAAGGCAGCACAGATGAAGGATAGGCCTACCGATAGAGATCAAATCCGGATGATTGTTCGGAATCTTCAGCCCAACCTTGGAAGGCACATGGTAATGGCTCAGGCCTGCTCTGATTTCAAGACATTCTTCGACACAGGCTTGGCCGTCGAAGAAGCAGTTCAACTCGGAATCCTTGACAAACCTGAACCTCCTCCCAAAGCCAAGAAGGTTTACTCCGGTAACAGCAGCACGCTGTTCGGGAACTCCAATTACACCCAATTCCCAAACACCTCCTCAAACACGGCCCAAGCTGAACCTGTCAACTAGATTGTAACCCAAACCAGTCAACCTCGGTCTCAACCCCGTGTGTTCGCCCAATTCTCAGCACCTCTCTCTGCGGTGTTTGAAAAGTTGGTCGAAAGTGATCTCCTTAAACCCCTTGCTCCTACCCCACTGCCACAAAAACTCCCTGCCTTTCACAATCCCAACGCCTTCTGCGCCTATCACCAAAATCCTGGCGACCTAACCGATAACTGCTTCCGCCTTCGCCATGCCATTCAAGACCTCATAGACAACAAGACCATTCCTATGCCTCACCAAAAGCCCAATACCGTCTCCAACCCACTCCCGAAACATGCAAATGCCCGCACAAACCACATTTCCCTCAGCCACCCTTTCAACCCAAGCCTTCACATCATCCCTGCCACCGAACCCAAGCCAATTGTCGAGATTTCGGCCGAAGATGCTATCTGTGCACTTGAAACGGTAGAGTGGGATTTCCAAAGAAGGTGGGAGGACCTAGCGAATGATTTCCTGGCTGTGGAACAACGAGCCGTTGTCAGCAGAGTGTGGCCTGTGTCAGTTAATGCTCAACAAGTCGAAGAATTGGAACATGGTGAGTGGAGACGAGCCTGGGATGAGATGATGGTAGATCCATTCGAGGGATATTCCCTGTTTGCTCTATTCTCGGAGCCTGAACAAGTCGAGGAGTTTGACGAATGGGACCCAGAACCCGGTGGGTGGCTCTGGCAAGACGATTTGGACCCTCTTGATGAAACATCTTTGGTGTGCTTGTTCTGGGAGCAGGAAGAGGAACAAGGCCCTAATCTGATGAACCCCCGCTTATTCTCCGGGCTCTCCGCTTCAACCATAATCAATATCGATAGGGATTCTGACGCCCTCGCCCGTGCCTTGGATCATGTCTTCTGCCCGCAAGAGTACATCATTAATGAATTCATCCCACAACCAGTCGTTGAGATCCCTGACGAACCCCATATCTGTGTACTGGATCCTGAAGACCTTTGGGGTAAGGCTGAAATGGTGAACATATGGGTCGATGGTGAAGAACTAACTGTCAACAAGGCTATGTTGGACGAAGGTTCTCTACAAGTCAACAACAGCGGCAACGTCGACTTCTGGAACTCTTTTGAAGAAGAGAACATATGGAATACCCTGGAGATGGAACTCTTAAATGACACCCTGGAGAAGACAAAGCTCGATAAGGGAAAACGCAAGGCCAATACCGATCTCTCCAATTTGTGGGAGGGTCTTCGATGGGAATCTGCCCCCATGGCAGTCAGTAATCTCACCAGGAGCGGTTGGGTATACCAGCCCACCAACCTCCAGCAAGGAAGCTCGTCCCGAGCAACTCCCCCCCAACATAGTAACCCTCGCATCCTCGAGAATCCCGCCAACCCCACCCCTGTCTCACCAGCTCCACAAAATAACTCCTCAAACTCTGATAACCTGCCATATCAACCTGACCCGCCCACCCATCTTAATCCATTTGTTAGCCCAAACCAAAATACCGCTCACCACCAAAACCCAAATACCGACGATGACCCCATCATCCAGCAACTTCATGAAACCCCTGCCCGCATGTCCATGTGGGGAGTATTGGCAGCATCCCGCGTGCATCGCCGAAGGCTTGTCAACTCTCTCTCCAAGCTAGAGGTCCCTTCCGACATAGCCCCAGAAGCCCTCATCGCCCTTAAAACCCCAAACTTTACCTAACACACTTTGTCCTTCACCGAAAAAGATCTTCCGCCTGAAGGAGCCGATCATAATAAGCCTTTCCATGTGACCATGAAATGCCTGGGAAAGTGGGTCCCCGCGATACTCATAGATAATGGTTCGGTTATCAATGTGTGCCCTCTCTGCACTGCTTACTGCCTGGGTCTCAAAAACAAGGACTTTGCGCCATCGACCCTGGGTGTCCGTGCTTATGATAACACGCGGCGTGATGTCCTGGGAACAGTCAACCTGGAACTGACGACTGGGAAGTTCAAGACCACCGTGGAATTCTGTGTACTAGATATACCTGCTTCGTTCAACCTCTTACTGGGAAGGCCATGGCTGCACCATTCTGACGTTATGGGGGTACCTTCTACGCTGCATCAGAAACTCATCCTAGGATTGGATTCTGGGACTCTTATCATCCACGGGGATTCCGGTATTCGTCCACACTCTGAAGATAATTCCCCGCTGCTGGAAATCATGCATGGAGAAGAGGACGTGGCCATGGGGGGGTTTGCTATCATGACTTCAAAAATTTGCACCATCCAGGCTAAAGATGGTTTCTTGGTAAGTTTCGCAGCATTGGAAATCATGAAGCGAATGAATTACCTACCGGGTATGGGGTTGGGACTCTATGAGCAAGGAGTCTCCGAGTTCCCTCATTTCCCCGAGAGTAACGAATGCTTCGGCCTAGGTTACGAGTTCAAGAAGAATGATCCAGAGAAAAGGTGGTGCAACCGCACCCGAGCTCATGCAATCGGAAAGAATCAGAAGGAAGAGGAAGCACCGTATCGAGGAGAACCTGAGCCCTTCATTGATCTTGAGACAAAAGTGAAATACCCTGGGTTTGAAATCTTCGCCAATGACAATTGGGAGGATGATGAAGAGGTAACTAAGATGGAAGAATCGTCCGAAGCACTGGATTGGCTTGAAGCCTTTGGTTTGGGTAGTCTCCAATCTCTGTTCGAAGGTGAGGAACCGGATGGTATGATAGAAGATGCGGTTGTGCTCGTGCTGGGAGGCAAAGATGAATTGGAAGACCCTTCTAAGCTCATTGTGGACGCCGTGGGCGCTTATGAGAACTGCACTTTTGTTCCATTTGTAACGCGCACTCACGACGCTAGCACCGAATCCGAGTCTGAGTCTAATACCGACTTTTCGTCTAGTAATGAGTCGGAAATTGTGCCTATCGGTCCTCCTCGTCGTAGCTTTTATTTTGAGTTTGAGTCAACTGCTGTATTCCCTCCATCCGAGGAGCCTATCAATGAAATGAATGACACCTTTGCTTACTTGTTGGATTTTGAAATAAATTGTTTGGATCCCGACGATGAAGGAATAGATTTCGATGGGGACATCCCCAAGGAAATCCGTTCCCTCATTGAGCGTGAAAATGAAAGGCATGCTTAGCCTCTAAAAGAAGAAATAATCTTGATAAACTTGGGTGATGAGGAGAACCCTCGATCGGTTCAGGTCGGTTCCGGGCTGTCTCCAGATGACCTCTAAGAACTCACCGATTCACTAAAAGAATTTAAAGAAGTCTTTGCTTGGTCCCACACAGACATGCCCAGAATCGACCCAAAAATCGTCAAGCACAGGATCCCTCTCTATCCCGATGCAAAACTCGTTAACAAAAGCTGAGGAGAATGCGACCCGATTGGGTATTAAAAATAAAAGAGGAGCTAATGAAACAAATCGACGCTAGTTTTCTAATCGTAACAGAATACCCCACTTGGGTTGCAAACATTGTGCCTGTCCCCAAAAAGGATGGGAGAATCAGAGTGTGCGTCGATTTTAGAGATCTGAACAAAGCAAGCCCTAAAGATGACTTTCCATTGCCGCATATAGACGTACTCGTTGATAACACTGCAGGGCACGCTTTACTGTCCTTCATGGACGGTTTCTTGGGATACAATCAGATTCTCTTGGCTCCGGAAGACAGGGAAAAGACCACGTTCATCACTGAGTGGGGGACCTACTGTTATCGGGTTATGCCGTTTGGGTTGAAAAATGCCTGTCCTACGTATCAGAGGGGTGCTACGACACTGCTGCATGACATGATCCGTAAGGAAGTTGAAGTGCACGTTGATGATATGATAGTGAAGGGAAAAGAGCGAAAAGATCACCTCCCAGCACTGAGAAAGTTCCTCGAGAGAATTCAGAAACACGAAATGCGTCTTAATCCACAGAAGTGCACATTCGGAGTTACTGCTGGGAAAATGCTTGGGTTCATGATCACAACCCGAGGGATTGAGGTAGATCCATCTAAAATCAAAGCCATTCTTGAGATGGAGCCACCCCAATCAGAGAAGGAGATCCGATGTTTCTTGGGAAAAATTCAATTCATCAGTCGGTTCATCGCCAAGCTGACCTCGACTTGTGAACCATTATTTCGACTACTCAAGAAAGATGTAAAGTTCAAGTGGAATGAGAAGTGTTAGAAAGCTTTCAAAGCGGTGCGAACTTATCTCCAGAGTCCTCCAATCCTGATGCCGCCTACACCAGGAAAACCTTTGATCCTATACTTGTCCGTCACACCCTCATCAATGGGGTGCATGCTCGCACAAGAAGGAGAAGATGGGGTTGAAAGGGAAATTTACTACTTGAGCAAGAAGATGGTAGGGTGCGAAGAGCGATACACTTCACTCGAAAAGACGTGTTGGGCGCTTGTATGGGCCACAAAGAAGTTGAGACACTACATGCTCGCTTACTCAGTGATGCTGATCTCTCGGATGGACCCTCTCAAATATCTATTCTAGAAGCCAGCACTTACTGGTAAGCTAGCACGTTGGTTGCTCTTGTTGGCAAAATTCAAAATCAAGTATGTCACTCACAAGTCAGTGAAAAGGAGAGCAGTGGCAGAGTTCTTGGCAGATCGTCCGATCGAGGGGCCAGAGCACACAGAATTTTAATTTTCGGATGAAGATGTAATGTCGATGGTCAATGAAACATGGATGTTGTACTTCGATGGAGCCGCAAATTAGAAAGGGTACGGGATTGGCATACTGCTGGTCTCGCCTGAGGGGTCGCATATTCCCCTCGCATTCAAGTTGAACTTCAAAGTTACGAACAACGAAGCTGAGTATGAAGCATGTATTGTAGGAATGGAAACCACATTGGAGATTGGTGTCGAGGTGCTAGAAGTCGTCGGAGATTCCAACCTGGTCGTATCGCAAGCAAACGGAGAATGGAAGGTCAGAGACGAGAAAATGAAGCCGTATCATCAACAGCTCGATGAACTCCTCCCGAATTTTCAAAAAGTGACATTCACGCATGTACCAAGGATGAAGAACCGCTTTGCAGACGCCCTGGCCACTTTGGCATCCATGCTAGAACTTCCAATTAGGGTAAAGCTGAGGCTTGTCATGATTGAGCAGAGGGGAAAACTTGTGTACGACTATATCATGAACATTGACGAACCGGACGATGGACTCCCTTGGTTCTACGATATTCGAAATTTCGTTGAAAAGGGGGAGTTCCCTGTGGATTCAACTAAGAAAGATCGGATCGCACTGCAACGACTCGCGTCTCAATACATCATCTGTGGAGGACAATTGTACCGGCGATCTCCTTGCGGAGTTCACAAGTTGTGTATTCACGGAGACGACATCAGAGCGGTAATGGAAGAAGTTCACGAAGGAGTTTGTGGACCTCATATGAATGGGATGATGCTAGCTAAGAAGGTGTTAAGGCTAGGCTACTATTGGTCAACCATGGAGACAGATTGCATCGAGTACGTATGCCGGTGCCACAAGTGCCAGACTCATGCCAACCTTATCCATGTCCCGCCCTCGGAGTTACACTCGATGGCAACACCATGGCCGTTCTCCGCCTGGGGCATCGATGTCATCGGGAAGATCACGCCTGCAGCTTCTAATGGTCACAGGTTCATTTTGGTGGCGGTCGATTACTTCACTAAATGGGTCGAAGCAGCTTCATACAAAACTTTGACGACGGTTCAAGTGGCTCACTTCATCTGGCAAAACATCGTTTATCGGTATGGGGTCCCTCAAGCATTCGTATCTGATAACGGTGTTCATTTCAAGGGAAAAGTTCTGGAACTCTTTGAGGAATTCAAGATCCAAGTGCATCATTCAACCACTTATCGGCCACAAACGAACGGGGCAGTCGAAGCAGCGAACAAGACTATTAAGACGATTCTGGAAAGGACTACTCAGTCAGCAAGAAATTGGCACGAACAGCTACCACTAGCTTTGTGGGGATACCGGACGTCTATCCGTACACTGACGGGGGCAACACTCTACTCTTTGGTGTAGGGTATGGAAGCCATTCTCCCTATCGAGCTAGAAGTGCCATCTTTGAGGGTCATGGCGGAATGCGGGGTGGACGAAGCTGAATGGATCAGCGGAAGATTCGAAGAACTCATGTTGTTTGATGAAAGAAGGCTGCGCGCGCTGTACCATATTCAGGGCTATCAGCGAAGAATCGCCCGGGCATTCAACAAAAAGGTGAAGTCAAGGGACCTACGGGAAGGGGACATGGTAGTCAAGGAAATCCGTGCACCAGTTTTCGACTTACGAGGGAAGTTCCGACCTAAATGGGCGGGACCCTACATCATCAAGACTATCCTCTCTGGAGAAGCAGCTTCGATCGTCGACCTCGATGGCAACGAATTTGCAAATCTTGTCAATTTGGATCAACTCAAACGTTATTATCCTTGAGAGAGCTCCCTGGGCTGAAAACCGCAAGGGCGGGCGGTTCCAGGCAAAAGTTAGAGCAAGCCTGCTAGGTTGAAAACCCGAAAGGGCGGCCTAGGCAAAAGTTAAGGCAAATAATCAAAGAAAGGCTCGCTAGGCCGAAAACCCGAAAGGGCGGTACTAGGCAAAATTTAGAGCGCAAAAGGAGAGTGTCAATACCCGAGTGAACTCGTAGCCCGAACTACGTGCGGGCCTGATTCTCTTTTACAAGGGATACGTAAGCAATCTCATCCTGAGATTCGGTCCTAATTCCTAAATATCAAAATCCGATCCCAAATCAAGTCCAAATTGACAAATCCAAAACACTTTTCAGAGCTGCACGTGATCAAATGAACCGAAAGGGGGAAATCCTTAATCAGTTGATTTTATTCAGATTACTTCTTTATTACAAGCTGAGCATGAAAATGAAAAAGCACGAAACCAAAGCACCCTTTTTATTTCAAAATCTGGCAAAGTAAGCAGTCAACCCATCCTTGCTTTCACATCTCTCCTTAGCCATTTCCGGTACCTTCCGGTCGAAGCAATAGAAAACAGTGGGTCACTTGGCGTGGTCCTACGAGTCCCCCACTACCGAGTGTAACTCCGAAGGCCCGGAATGCTGAAAGGAGGGGGACGAAGCACTTCAGAGCCCGGCTGCGGCACCTCCTGGCTAAGTCCAAGCTGACGGAGAATACGGAAGGGTGAGTAGAAAGAGAAGCCTGTCAAGCCAGCCACAAACACATGCGTCGAGCCCATACTGCCAATAGTCATAGCAGAAAGCCTCAGCCAATGGCACCGCCAAGCAATGTCATCTTCCTCCACAGAAGCAAGGAAATCAGCCCAATCGTCTTCGCTACCATACATCACTTGAAAGGGACGGTTCCATCCACTTGCACGATACCACCAATCATTGGCTGGGGGTGTCAACAGACTTAATTTGTCACAAAGCCACATCTGTCAAAAAGAGAGAAAACAAGTAAGGAGCTAGACAAAGCCTGAACCAAGTGTCGAGGTAAAATGAATAAGGGAAATAGAAAAAGGAGAGCTGAGTGAGGTCCCTCACCTGCAGCAACAGCGGGCTACCACCAAAAACCCTTGTGCGACCAGCATGAACAGCATCTAACTCCATCAAGGTTTCAGCAAGAACCAATGGCGCAATGTCCTTACGAGCCTCAATCTGAGCAGCAACCCCCACCAGTAAGGAATTGGGCTGACCTACGGACGGAACCAACAAGAAAGCCGCCAGGAGGCAAATGCAACAAGCCATCATCCTACGACCATGGTGCTCGAAATCTGTCAAGTCCCTAGATGGGCTGAACCTCTCAAACAACAGCACGACGTTAATGGCATTACCCAGAGTAAGAAACTCAGTGGCATTACCACTAACACCCAGCTTTACCTTCAGAATATTCTTCATGCTCTCCCTGATCATAGGAACAACCGGCTCAGAAGAGTCATGGCATCCGAGATAAGCATGAAACTCCTCGACGGTGCGGCACAGTTCTTGAGAACCAAAGCGAAAGACGTGCACCTCTGGATCCCAGAAGCGCGCCGCCGCGTGCAGCAAGACGGGATGAATTGCAACCTCTCGGAGATGTCTTAGGGCAGGAAGCCGATGCCCTTGGAAGTTCAACCAATCGATGCCCTCAAGACTGTCCAACCAAGGGTGAAGTAAGGCTTGGTTTAGCATGGTGATGGAAAGAATGGATTTTTGAAGGGAAATGGTGAAATGAAGTGTGAATGGCTTACCAAAGGAGAGCCTGGTATTTATAGAAGCTTAAAGTGAGCAACACCACTTCCCCACCAACTTTCAAACTCATCAAATTTCAAAATCTTTTCAAAATTCAAACTTTGGAAACTTGGAAAATATTGGAAAAACCACAAGTCAAGCCTTGGGAAGCCATTCTGTTCTGGGGAAGCAGCTAATACAAAGCCATTTAGGTACATTGAAAACGTGCAAACAGAGGAAAGCAACAAAGGACAGCCAACAAGTGGCATTGGGAAACAGCAAGGGACAGGCCATGACAGAAGTCCCAAGCGCTCGAGAGTAAAGTCCCAAGCGCTCGAGACCACTCTCGAGCACTCGAGAGTTCTGCTGTTTTGCAGCAGACTCTAACTTCCCCATTTTGGCTTCCACACAGACATTAAAAGTTTGATGATTCCCAGCAGTTATCTAAGGGGTACAGCAGTTCTATCCATGTGTTTCATCGTGTATTCAAAGGTGTTACGTGAAAAATCACAAGTTTGCCAAAAACTTCACTCCTTGGACATGTCGGGATCTGTATTTAGGGCATTTGGTAGAATCAAGCGATGCACTCGAGCCATGACGGGTCTCAATGGCTGTTCGACGCACCCCAAAAACGTGTCGACACTCTTAATTCAAGCGTTCGTCATTCAGTCGTACCAAAATCATCATTTTAAATGCAAGCGTCGAATGTCAAAAATTTTGGGTAATTCTCCCAGTCCCCTCGAGTCACAGCACTCATTGTCAACCGCGTAGCGCACTCGGTTATGATCAAATGCCCTTAAGTCTAAATTTCATGATCAATCGCTCGAGAGTTTGTCATTTGGTGTCGATGTCAAGTTATACCTCACATTGAGAGTATCGGTCGAAATTCGCGTACTCTTTACGTTCTTTCAAAGCTAGACGAATATATTTCATAAAATACAATTCTATAACAGCAGTGCGAACAAAAGAACAAAGTGTGAATCCTCATAAATGAACATGGTGTTTATAATGAGTGAAGCAGGAAGTACAAAAATTGGGGCAAACACACGCCAAAATCCTGACTACAGGGGCACGCAGGCCTGAAATCTACAACTATGATGGCACGCAGGCCTATGTGCAAGGTAAAACTAGCAAAGCAAAACACGAGGCTCAGACCCGTCGAATCCTCTTCTGTCGTGCTCTTGCGGACTCGAAACTCTCGGGCTCGTCATCACCGTCGTCGTCAGGAGAGCCAGAAACAGCACTCGAGTCCGACGTCCCTAAGACACGTGACTCAGAGGACTCCTCTGTCCCCTCCTCTGTCTCCTCCTCCGACTCCTCCGGCTCCACGCGAGCTGGCCTCCGCTGGGACGCCTCCCGAGGCAAAACCTCGAATCGTCCCGCACCTGCAGCAGTGCGTGGCGCACGTCCTGCACCCCGACCTCGTGTGCTGGCAGGAACGGGAGGGCTCGTGGTACCCCGCAGACGCGTCCTAGCTGAACGTCATGGCTGCACCTGCATATCACAAACATTTCTCATTTTGTGCATATTCGAAAGTAACTTTGCTCAAATCAAAATATGGAATATGTATGCATGTCATACCTGGGTAGCAACAGGAGGAGTAGTCACAGGGGCAAGTCTCGTCTGAAGGGTTCTCCCCTTAGCACAGTCCTTCAAGAGGTGGCGCATCCCCACCATTAGCATCACGGCCTGCTCAGCCCACTCTCGCGGCACCTGCAGAATAATCCAAGACTCAGAACATGCAAACAGGGAATGATCAATATGCAAAGCAACCAGAAATGTTGTTTATACCTGGGCAGGAAACCGCATCGGCGGCTGTGGGAGACGGGGCACGTCAATCACCTCCCGTGCGCCCAACGAACTCGTCACGCCTATAGTCCACTTCAGCGTCGGCAACCCCGGTGGTGCTGAAGTGTCCGCGGTCTCGAGGACCCTCGTACTCCCCTCTCCCCTACCTCCAGCACCTGCACCTCGCCCACCAGCAGGGGCTCTAGCACCTCGTCCTCGACCCCGTGCAGAGCGACCACCACGGCTCGGCACTCCGCTCACGTCTCTCCAAGCTCCCACTCCAGCCACTCGTCTCTGGAACTCCTCCTCCACCCCCAAGCTCCTCGCCAAGTACCGATCTGCATAAGCGGTATAGTCCAAAAAGCGTCGAAGGTGCCTCTCCAGATCCGTGTCCGGCACGGTGAACAGCTCAAGCTCGGCGCAAGTGTAGGACTCGGTCCTCTGCACGCGTGGGGGGAGCAGCCCGGGAACCGCGAACGCGGGGAGACCAAGTGATTGACGAGTCACTCGATCCCCCAGGTATCACTGCCAGCCCAGAGGGCACTCCAGCAGGACCCTGTTCCGTGTCACCTCCCGGCTCCTCGAGAGGAAGTCAGCCTCCATCCCCGCCCACCGGTCCCAGTGAACCTGCAAATCAAATTTTGGGGATCCACTCATAAGTCTACTCTACAAAAAAATTTGATGAAAGAAAAGCAAGAGATGTCGATCGTACCACGACCCTTGTTAGGTTATCCAGCCAGCGCCGGAAAGTCATCACCTCCCCTCATCACTCCTTCGCCCGCCGGTACGCCTTACCCCAGGCTAAGCCGCGTGGAAGCAGGTTCGAGTCCGTACAAGTATTCTCGGGCGGGAACATCCCAAGAACCTCGTAAGCCCAAAGCTACAAATGTCATAATTCAAGGCGAATCAATCTCAAGTGCGTAATTCAAGTCAAAAAGCAGTCGAAAGTGATAATTCAAAATCATACCTCGAACACTCGCTAGTACCCTCCAACTGTGTCTCCAACCCCGCGGGAAGCAGCTCCAAGGAGACAGTAGAGCGTGCACAGAGCAGCACCTCCCCAGTCAAAGCGCCCCGCCTGTCCCAAGTCCACCAAACCCACTAGATAGCACAGGTGCACCCGACTATGCCTGTTCGGGAACAGAGAAGCCCCAAACAAGTATAACAGGTACGCCCGGGCCATCTAGGCCGCCTCCTCGTCAGTCGCGGGCTCGTGGTCCTAGTACTCCACGAACTGCCCGTAAGCTGCCATCCCTCCTCTATGGCGTGGCACTCGCCCGAGGAACCACCTCAGAGTTGCGTCGTCCAGCACCAGGCTCGAGTCGTAAGGGATCGGGTCTCCACCAACCCTGAGCCCTGTGATCGCCGCAAAGTCAAGGGGCGTCACCATCATCTCCCCGAACTGGAAGTGGAAGGTGTTCGTGGTATCCCACCACCTCTCCGCCAGCCATGTAAGCACAGCCCGATCTACCCTCACCACTGTCAGCAGCTGTACGAAAGGCCCGAACCCTGCTGCCTCCACCAGTGCTCGTGCCCTCTCTCGCAAGGCCCGAAAATACGCCAGGGAGCTGGCTGATCCCCCGTGGCCGTACACATCCATCGTGCGCTATTTCAACAAAGCAAGAAATAGTGTTAGATCTCAAGCAGGAAGTAAAATTTGGGAGTAAATTGCGAAATTCGAGAAAAGATAGTAATCAGAAGCTCATCGTAGTCCACCCAAAGGAAATGTGTGAAGCTCGATCCCGGAGGAGCATCTCCTCAGGATAGTCGGCACGGCCGGGGACATAAGCCGTCATCCCCATAGGCTCAAAGAAGTGCAGTCGAGGAGCATAGGTAACTGGAGTGAATTCGGGCCGCTCCCTCGTCAGGTAGGCCCGCCGCTCCTCCAGGTAGGCTTTCACCTCGTCTACCGCGGTAACCCGCACCTCAGCAGCTGCCTCGGCATCCACCCTATCCCCTCCCAACTCCTCCACCTCCGGTACAACCACCTCCTGGGCATCCGAGCCTACTCCACTCAGCAGAGCCCTCAAAAGCGACGCCGAAGCCCGGTCCTCAGGCGTGCTAGTGTCCCTCAGCACCGCGGCAACCATGGAGTCGAGACCGAGCATGTCCAGGACACCTCGAGGCTCCGCGCCCTCTAAGAAGTCCCCGTCCACGAAGGGAGCAGGGCGTGAGGACCCAATCCCGCTATCCCCGCTCCTCGGCTCCAACGCCGTCGCCGTCCTCAGTACCGGCGTCGCACTGAACTGCCCGACAACTACCTCTTCACCGCCGAGATCAGATGGTCCCCCGTCGCCCACCCGCTCGGCAGCCACAAGCAACTCCTCCATGGTAGGGGTGAGAGGCCTACCTGAACCTCCGTCCCCGCTACCGGAACCCCCTGCTATAGTCGCCTCTGCACTACCACCGACAGCAACCGCCACTCCCTGGTCACCGGCAGCTGTCACCACTGTGGCATCGACCATGGTGTCCCCGCTGCCCAGCTCCGCCCCTGTACCGCCATCTCCCCCTTTGGCTGCCACCACTGTGGCACCAACCCCGATCGCCTGACCAGCGGCCTCCGCCCCTTCGCCGCCGCCGACCACCATGTCTTCGTTCTCCCTCGCCATTGCAAGATCGAGAGAGAGAGAGGGTCGTGAGTGAGAGCTGAGAGAGGGAAAAGATCGTGAGTGAGAGAGCTGTGGGGGAAAAGATCGTGAGTGAGAGAGTTGAGAGAGCTGAGAGAGTCGAGAAGAGTGAAAGAGCTGTGCGGGAGAAGATCGAGAGTGAGGGCAGTCGAGAAGGTAGCAGCAGACGTCGGTCTAGTTCTCGAGCGCTCGAGAACCAGAGTTTTAACCCCCAACTCAAAGAAGAAGATGAAGGGTCGGTGGTCCTTAGCGATGGTCCTGAGCGCTTGAGACCACTCCCAAGCGCTCGAGAGTGGGTCCCCAGTGCTTGACTCTTTTTGTTAATCTTCGTAAGCTCATGCATAACACCTTGTTTAAGGATCATTGTCCTTCAAGAACTTTTACAAAATCAATCTCAGTCCTGTTTAAATCCAAGTCGAGACAGAGCAATCAAGAGCGGATTTCATTTCGTAATCTATTTCGGATCATCCTCATTTGCCCAAAAGTTTTGCTTAGAGGTTGATAAAAGTTTTCTAAATTCTACACCTGTTGATGTATTCGCAAGAAGTTTTACCCAACACGTGATACTTCTTTCATCATTTTGTCCACCGAACAGAGCACCATGTGGGCTCCATTTCTTGTCTCTATCGTTGCCAAAACATTTGTCGATTTCTTTCCAATGCATGCATCGCACGTGTTTGCATTTGCCCCAAAGAACTACACTGGTCTGATCCCTACAAACGGGGTACGTAGGCAGTCTGAAAAGACACGACCTCATGCATTGAGTGCTTATATGCTTTTTATCTGCATTTGATCCGTAAAATTGAGGATTTGATTTGGCTCGAATTGGGTTGTCTCGATCTTTGGGCGACACTCGCATCCAAACATGATGCCGAGCACCGTCCAAAGAGGGGCAACTGTAGACACCCCAATTTGGATTTGTCGAATTTCCTTAATTTGTGGCCCTGAGGCCCCCCGATGATGAATATAGGTCAGAACGAGCCTTGTACCAATTGAGACGTTGCTCCTTGAAAGAAATGGCCAAAATCAATCCCAAGCGCTCTGAAGCACTCCCAAGCGCTCAAAACTGTTTTCCAAAAACCACTGGCATGGCTCACTCTCAAGCGCTCAAGAATGAAGTCCCTAGCGCTCGAGACTACTCTTGAGCGCTCAAGACCTCACCCAGTGCCCAATGGGTGAAGAAGATTCCCACTATCCATGCAAGCCATCATTGCTCCGACTGAGGTGAGTCAACACTCAACCTCAGTCAGAGAAGAGATCAGCTGAAAGATTTCTTTCTTTAAAAAAGGATTTATTTCAAAAAATCACTTGATTTTTCAAGACCATGGGTTATATCCCCTATATATATGCCATGTCTTGCAGCTGAAAAGGGGGGCTCTCTCTCTAAACTTTTTCTCTCATCTCTTTCCCGTCCAAAAAGGAAAACATTTTTAAAAAAACAAAAGCTTCATTTCCAATCTCAAAGGTGTTCCTCGAAAGTTATCAAAGAAAAGGCAAGAAATCTAGAGTATTTCTGTTTTCTGATCTCCACATTCGCCTGTCACAACCATTCAAGGAGCAAGGTGCCAAATAAAGGTAGAAACATTTCTATCTTTGGTTCAAATCAAGAGGTTGTTCTCCATTCTGAGGGAGGGTCTCTCAACCGGTCCCAGTCCTTAATACTGGTGTATGGTTGGGAGACCTTAGTGAAAAAAGCAAGAACAAATGGTCCACAAAGAACCTTTTCCCAAAATCCCCTACTGGAAACACTCCAGAGCGCTCCAGAGTACTCCAGAGCGCTCAGGACTGTTTCCAGTCCTATGCATGGTATTTTGTTAAGCAGCAGGCTGGGCTGAGATACACTCTTAAACAAAATGGTTTTGTTGTGGCATGCAGACACAGAAGATCATTTTTCCTAAAACATAAATGTTCCTTAACAAATTTCAAGTCAGAATAAAAGTTTTCCTAGGTTAAAATAAGATCTCCTCTTGTCAAGAAGTTATACAAGAATTTTTGCATGATAGAGCAGTGCCATTTTTCCGTTTGAGGGTAAGTTGGCATGTAGCTCACTCCCAAGCGCTTGGATCCATTCTCAAGCGCTTAGGAGTGCATGCATGCCATTGCATTTCATTTTCCCAGTCTTCTTTGCTTTCTGAGCTTCTGCATGCATAGGCGTGTACATCTGCTCTTTTGAAATCGTAGATCTGTCGGTGCAATGGCAAGGATACATGACTTGAAAGTTTGAGCCCCTATATCAGCCTTTCAAGTTCTCTACCGGGCCAGTGGTTTGTGTAAATAGCATTTGGTTCTGCAGTCCTTATATTGTGTAGTGTCAGTGCTAACAAGAAGTGCAGGTGGGGTTTCAGACATTCCCAAGCGCTCAAGAGTACTTTTGAGCGCTCGAGAGTGAAGCCATTGAAGAATGTTTTATCCCCTGTTATCCTGCTGTCTTGCATCACATAATCACCACCACCACACACACCCCCCCCCCCCCCCATACATGTGCACCAGTATATACCATTATTTGACATCCCGTTTGTGACTAACTAACTCTGCAGGATTCGATCAGTAATACTCCCAAGCGCTCTAGAGTTGATTCAGTGGCAGTTTATACTACTTTGCCCTCATGCATGTGTCCATCATCATTTCATCCTTCTTTGTACACAAGCACCAGCATACACCTTCTATTTGCTATACCTGCGGATACCTGCTATGTGTTTAATGAAACAAATCCATTTGAAAAATCTCACAAACGTTTAGTAGAGACCGACATCGCATCGGGCAAGGGAGGGTGCCGTAAAACCCTTCCCCCCTCGTAACATGGCTTCCGAACCCTCGAATGATTTCTGGTTTTCAATTCAAATGAACCAATTTTCAAATCAAAAATGGTTTCTCGGGTGGCGAACCATAAATCCGGGTGGCGACTCTTCAAAATTTTTCGAACCGATTCGACGGAGCGGTGTTTGTTTCTCGGGCCACCCCGATCTCACCCGGGGCTGTGGTAGCCCACAACTCACTATCACTCAGCAGCTCTATTCTCGTTCAACGCCCCAGGCTTATCACCATCAGCAACTTTAAGCTCATTATCCTTGCCTACCACCAAATTCATAGCAGCACCATGCTCCTTGCACTATCAAGAGCTCTACGCTCACTCAAGTGGCTCTATGCCCATTCAGCAGCCTCGTGCTCACTGTCATAATCACCGAGCAGCTCTAGGCTCACTATCAACAGCATCACGCTCAGTGGCTCTACACCCGTATTCACTATCTCAGTGGCTCCACACCGGTTTCAGCGGCTCCACGCCTGTACTTAGCGGCTCTACGCCCGTACTTACTATCCCTCAGTGGCTCTATGCCTGTATTCACTATCTCAGGGGCTCCATGCTCTTACTCAGCGGCTTTATGCCCGTATTCACCACCTCAGCAACTCTATGCTAGCTAATTCAGCGGCTCTACGCCCATTATGTCAACTGGCTCTACGCCGTAACCAATCTTCAACAGGCTCTACACTGCCCCAATCAACAAGATATCATCTATTCTCAAGCTCAATGCTTGAATGCTCAAGTTCTACACTTGAATGCTCAAGCTCTATGCTAGGATGCCCAACCACTGGGTATTGCATGCACAAAGCCTATACTTTGAATGCTCGGATTCTGCCCTCTGAATGTTGAGCTCTATGCTCTGAATGGTTAAGTCCAGAACTTTAAAGAAGCTCTACGCTTAAATCAAACACACAAGCACAGGCCCATGCACATAAGCATCAATTGCATCCTCACCATCACATCGAGTCTGCATCCATTACATCACCATTATCATATCTAACCACCATCATCATCATACACATATTCTGCATCTCTCTTACTCATGAAAATAGGTCAATCCTGCAAGCAACTAGCTCTACGCCTCGGTTTTATTGATCGGTCTAGCACCTCGATCTTTTGGCTCTATGCCAAAAATTATGATGGGAAAGCTCCATGCACAGACCTTCAGAATGCAACCGGCTCCACGCCTCGGTTCAATCACATCAAGCTCTAAGCTCTAACTCTTCAAGCACTCTTGCCTCATGACTAAAACCAGCTTCGTGCCTCAGTTCCACCACTTCAGGCTCTCGCCTCATGACTGCAACCGGCTCCGCGCCTCAGTTCCCTCATCTCAACACTCCGTGCTCTAGTTACTGGCCTCGTACCCCTTATATCTCAAAATCGGCGTCCAATTCATCTCCAGCAGATGATTTGGATTCCACCCAATTACATCAATTCTTTCTAGCTCATTCGCAAGAATAGGCTACTCTACCGAGCTTCCCTCAGTCAAAGTAAGGATGATCAAGAAAAGCAAACGACTCACCTGTTGTGTATTAATCTGCCCAAAAATACTAAGGATATGCTCTCTGTAAAAATTTTCCTAGCAGCTCTGCGCTCCTTCAACTACTCTCCGCCAAAATCCTAGCTTAGTCTAGGTACGTCGCACTACGACTTTTAAAGCCCGAAGGTACGTCTTCTGTTTCTAACTCTTCAAATTTTTATTTTTCTTTATTGCCTTCCGAACTTCAGTTGGCCTGAATTTCTCTTGTGGAATACGTAGGCAGAGTCCCGGCCCGACCATAACTAAAACCTTATTCAAAAACCCCTTGGAATAGTGGTTGGCCCAAATTGAGTTGCTTTTATAGCTTTGACTCTTACTTAAACATGTCTCGCGATCTGTCTAAGTTCAGTCAAACAGGGGCATCTGTAGACACCCCAATTTGGCCTAACGATTATTTCAAGTCCCACCTTGGGGACCATTCCGATGATGAATGTATATAGTGATTGCTGATTGACTTCTTATGAACCTTAGGACTTTCGGTAATATCTTTTAACCACTTAGAGAACTCAATCCAGAGCCAAATAGCTTCAGACAGAAATACAGAATCCCAGGAAAATCCATCTGTCGACCGTGACATTGATCTAACGGCCTTAACATCATTTCTTCACGCGTGCAACATGTTGCTTGAAAATCTCCCTGAGAGATCGATTAGCCGGTCGCCAGGTCCATTCCTCGGCCGCAACATCAATTCTTCTGTCGCCAAATCGTTTATTTTCCAGATTCTGGATTGTTCTATCAATTGTTTGATCCATTCACCAAACCCTAGCAGCTTTTTTTGATGCGTTCAGGCCACGCAGCAGATTACGTTTAAAGGTCTTTGAACCCTAGAATTCCTTTTTGATTCACGCCATTTGATTGGCTGAATTAGTCATCAATTGCCTTTATAAAGGGGCCTTTGGGTTTCGAAATTCAGAACAGAATACACCCTCTCTAGCCACGAAACTCTGTCAATATACACTCTCATATCCCTTCTACAAAAGCCCTAACCTTCTAAAGGCAGCCACTAATCCGACGATCAAACTCTGAAGTTCAAACCCTAACCCTAGGGTTCCGAGAAGCAATTCAGTCAATCACCCTTAATCCGAAGCAATCAAGCCACTGAGGAATCAAGGTGGTGAGGCCCAGGGGCCTCTTGTTCAATTTATTTTCTGTTTTTACAATTAATCGTAGCTTTCTGATTATCTATTAGTTGTATAGGCTAGTGTGGGGAAGAACATCAGCTGGTTCTTCGATCCATCGGCCGATACATCAAACCAGGAGGATCCCTCGGTCGTGACATCTATTCATCGGCTGCGGGATCCATGTCCCTGGGACAGTTTGTTTTATTATGCTTTCTGGTGCATGTTTTTCTATTTTCATCTCGGCTCACCATTAACTGTTTAAAGGCTTAATTAAACAGATTACGCGTTTGAATTAAATAGTGCATGCATTTATCTTATGTCGAACAATTATGGGTCAGTCTCATGACTGGGCAGAGAGGGGTGCCTAACACCTTTCCCTCATTGTACCGTTGGCTCCAGTGCCTAGAATCTCTATATGATTTTCCTAGTTTTCTTAAACTAGGTGGCGACTCTATTTTGATGATAACCATTATCGCGTGGCGATGTTCCTAGCGATGGGAATATCCGCGATCTTGGTTTATGAAGTAAACAACCAAACAAACAGCAATGATTAATCTATAAGGCGATGCCCCGCCTCAGGGAGGTTTCTACACCCTAAAGGATACCTTCTTGGCTAGTCCAAGTATGCTATTGATATTCTCCACCATGCTCATCTCACTGATAACAAAACTGTTGATATTCCTCTTGAGCTCCGTGCCAAGTTCTCTCCTTCTGATGGTGTTCCTCTAGAGGATCCTACTGAATTTCTTGAGTTGGTGGGTTGCTTAGTTTATCATACTGTGACTTGGTCGAACATTGCTCATGTTGTTCATATTGTGAGTCAGTATGTTTCTGCTCCTTGATCTACCCATTGGGCCGCCCTGTTACGCATTCTGCGTTATGTTCGTGGTACTCTCCATCAGTGTCTTCTTCTCTTTTCTACATCTAGTTTGACACTTCAAGCTTACGCTGATGCTGATTGGGCAGGCGATATTAGTGACGGCAAATCAACCTCTGGCTTTTGCGTTTTTCTGGGTGATTTCCTAATCTCCTGGAAAAGCAAAAAGCAATATGTTTTTGTTCGATCCACTGCTGAAGCTGAATATCGTGCCATGGATCATGCTACCTCAGAAATAGTTTGGCTTCGATGGCTCCTCTCGAATATGGGTGTTTCTCTCTCTTCTCTTACACCCTTATATTGTGATAACAAGAGTGCTATTCAGATAGCTCACAACTCGGTCTTCTATGAATGTACCAAGCACATCGAAATTGACTACCATTTTGTTCATCAGCATCTTCAGTCCGCCACCATTATCTTACCCTTTGTTCCCTCCACGTTGCAGTTGGCTGACTTCTTCACGAAGACCCACACTGTACTCCGGTTTCTCTTCCTCCTCGACAAACTCTCTATGTTCTCCACTCTCGCATCCTTAGTATGGGGGGGGGGGGGGGGGGGGGGGGGGGGGGGGGCGCGGGGGGCGGATGTGTGAATGAAATGTATCTTGGTGTATCATATTGTAATCAAATCGTAGCTATTTATAGCAAAAATTAGGCGTAATCATATCGTACTATTTAAGGCATAGATTAGGCTTGATTAGACTTACCATTTGTGTATCTTTTTTAGGGTTATATATACCCAGTCTTGTAATCTTCTAATTATCAATAATACATACCAGTTTCTCCTCTCTATGTGTCTCTCATGTATGTCTGTTATCAAATCCCCGTCGGCATTTTTATTTTATATATAAAGGATCTAGAACGCGCTAGTCCAGATGCAATTATTCCTCTTTGGAGGTACATAATTTACTCCCACATGCCTCAATAATTGGCTTCTCAAGCCGCATTCTCCTTTGTATTTAGTAGTTAAATCGTTATGCGCTAACTTTCATGCAATATATTTGAGTACTCTTTAAGAAGTGTTGTCTCAAGCTTTTATCTCGCGATTCGGGTCGACTTTATACGATTCACCTGTAAAATTTTCGAACACAATTCTCCAATGCAAAAAATAATTTGTATTGACTTGCCTCACTAAGAGAAATTTAAGCCTGCATCGAATGTAGTCGCATCACAAAATCATAAACAATTCCCTCACTAAGATATATGCATGATGTCTCGGATATGATGCTTCACTATTAAAACGAAACACTGAGAGAGTGTTCATTTACCCCCACATTACTCATCTTCCTTACAAAATATGTGTACCCCCGCATGACTATTCTTCCGTATGAGTAATATATATGTGCAAAGACTAATGACTCACGGAGAAATATAAAGTCAAAACATGCTCACACAAGAGCAAAATGTCATAAGATAATCGAACCCCACATGACTATTCTTCATTTTGAGTAATATGTGCAAAGACTAATGACTCGCGGAGAAATATAAAGTCAAAACATGCTCACACAAGCAAAATCTCATAAGATAATTAGAACCCCATATTTCTATCTTTCCCAAAATAAGGCCCCATGTAATATTTTCACCAATTCCGTGATAATTAACTATCAAGCAAAACATCCGAAATAATGTCATTGGAAGTCACAGACGTAGTCGCAATCATTCACATACTGAAGTCATACTTTCCTAGTCTTTTAATATCGATTTCATGCCAATAGCAAAGAAATGGTGCATAAATAGAATCAGTAATTACCTGTATTCCCCCACAAGATTCAAAATTTTTGTAACGTAAAGAAAACATGCAGTAGCATATAAAGTATGCACTCAACCATAAACATCAAAACAAATTGCATGTTGTAATCCAAAGAAGACAATATATATCTGGAGCAATCATCTATAAATGTAACAAAATATTTATTTCCTGCTCTTGTAGGTGGCCTATTTGAGTCTCACACACATCGCTATCTATTTATTCTAGAAGTTGAGTGGATCTTTCTAATACTTGATGATGGGGTTTTCTAGTTTGTTTAGCTTGCACACAAACTTCGCCCTTGTGTTTATAATTTATAACAGATCTAGGAATAAGGTCAAGGTTCATCATCCTTTTAATCTTCTTAATACTCACGTGTCCTAACCTACTGTACCACATGATTTGAGACTCGACATTCATAATATTTGGAGAAAATTCACGATCTTCTAAACGTACATTCAACTTAAATAAACCTTCACATACATATCCTGTTCCAACACATACACTATTCTTAGAAATCACAACACTCTCAAAGCACATGTTTCACATCCCTTAAAGTCAACATCTTCCCAGATGGTGGTATTTTTAATTCTACATTTAAATTTCAGTTACTTGGGCGACTGTACGTATCATTTCCTATATAAGGTTACACTTCCTCCAAGAAAATATAAAGAGAAATGAAATATAGCGATCATAGATACTTAGACTTTAGGAGTAATTAATGCTTTAAATACGTTTCGGTTATTTCTTAGCAAGCCATTTACTATTCGAATGACCACGCCAGTTTTTGCCTTTTCAAATGCCGGAAAAGCCACCAAAAATCCCAAAAAAAAGGGCATTACTGACATTTATTACAAATGTCGTCTGCACAAATGTCGGGAAATTAAAAGTTTTCACAAACGCCGACAATTGGGAAAGCCTATTGCCTTATAAAAAAAATTCCACATTGCACCCAACTGTAACTGACATGGCAACCGCGTGGCACCCACTTGGCGCACTGACGTGGCGCCCATTATTGACGTGCGCCATTATTGAAAAGAATTTTGCTCACCCCATTATTGAGGAGAACTTTTGCGTCATATTCTATACAAGCTAATATTTATAGTATGTGATCATATTTGCTTTTTTACAGCTTATTTGCGGCATTTATGAAAATGCCGGTAATAGTGGTCACTTTTCCTGACGTTAAGTAAAAAACCACCAGTAAAGGGCCTTTTTCCCGGCATTAATTGGCCAGTAAATGTTCTTTTTCCCGGCAATTATTGAAATGTCGGTAATAGTGGCTTCTTCCTAGCATTTATTGAAATGCAGGTAATGGTGGCTTTATCCGGCATTTATTGAAACGCCGATAATAAAAGTGCATGAACAGATTGTGAAGCAATAGGCAAATTTTATACAATGCTTAATGAGAAAAAAGTGAGTATTAGGAGATCGTTAAGCTTAGTAGATACAATAACAGATAATGGTTACCAAGTTAAATTTGAATATATTAAAGAAAAAGATATTATAGTACAGCAGATAAACTTAGTAGATTTATTCTTAATACTAACATTTAATTGTTAGATTACAGCAGATGGATCCAAGTAGAAAGCTCTTGAACTTTGACAACATTGCACCTCCAGTCATGCCCAAAGGATCAAGTGTAAAGTTTAGATAATTTAATTACGAGTATATATAGTTTAGATGAACATCAATCATGCATATTAGATAATTTATAAAGTAGTAGAGGAGATAATAAAAGGTTTTTAGATAGTGTAAATGCATTATCAATTTATTTGCATCAAAAAAAGGGGAACGAGGGGTGGGTAGGTGGGTGCTGTGCGGCTTGTGCCACACGACCTCTCGGCTGTCCGATCGTGTTTTGGACGGCTCGGGTGCGTTCGGCAATTTTAATTTAATTTTGATTTATTTTGATCGGTAAAAAATCAAAACACATCCGGGCCGTCCATACATGGTTGGATGGCCGAGAGAGCCGCGCGACACAAGCCACACAACAATCCCGTTTAAAAAAATGGATTTAATTGATACGAAAGATTTTCTTACTTTGTAGTCATTTTAGGAAGACAGCCAGGAATCTATTCTTATTGGCCTGACGTTCTCAAGCAAATAGATGGAATCCCTGGACCTCAGTTTAAAGGATTTCATACATTTGAAGAAGCAAATAATTTCGCACTTATGCATTTAGGAAGCTCAGTTTTCATCATCATCAATCTTCATACTACACATCTAATTACTCAAATAGATGATAACAAGGCATTAGTAGCTAGCTCAAGTAAGCTAAAGTTTTGTGATCGTTGTGATACGATGATTCGAAATTTTAGAATAATTAATGATAAATGTCGACAGCTCGAAGACAGCCTTATTTTAGAAAAGAAAAAGTATGAAGAATGTCTTCTCTCAGATAAAGAGGTAATTAGTCAGCTTCAAGAAGATTTTAATTCTGAAAAGGCATTAATTGATAACATTTCTCCAAGGAGACTTCAAGAAAGAAAAAGCGAAGAAGGCCATAGCGCGCAGCTCCACCGGCGTATGCTAATAATCGATTTGCCCCACTGGCGTATGAAGAAATCGAGTAACGAGTGAAAGGTGAGCACATGCAAAATCGAGTCAGAGTCAGTTAAACCTAAATCACTCACTACATTGGATTCCTTGCCTTCAGAAATGAAATCAAATATTGTTGGAATATTTAAGTTTTAAAACTCCTTTAAAAATATTATGTTTTTTTAATTTAAGAGTCACCATTTATGTGTCCCTTGTGAAGAGATGCAGCAGATGCCTATATAAGGCTCTATATTTCTAACGTTAAAAACAACTTTTCAATACACAAACTTCATCTCTCCTTTCTCTCTCTCTGATTACTGGGTTAGTATATTTTCCTCTATATTTCGGGAAACTTCTATCATAGACGGTTTGTTGGAAATTGACGCAGCGGAAGTTCAATTTTTGGTTACCTTAAGGTAGCGAGGTCGGATCGGCAAAAACGTTCTACCTCGTTGAGAACTTGCTTGACAGAAACCCATGAATCCAGCGTGCTCCGGTGATGTGTATACTACCAGAGTTATACACTCATATCCATAATCTAAGACCAACAAGAGCAGTAGAGATTTTTCCCGTACCTCCATGAGTTCAACAGAGATGATTATATACTAATCAACCCATTGATTCCTCATAAATCTGGAAAGTCTAAGAGTTTAGAAACCCCCAGCTAGGCCTGTTAATGGGTCGGATCCGGATCTGAATCCGGATCCGATAAGACCAAATCCGATCTGAATCCGATAAGACTTGAATCCGAAAGTGGTAATCCGGATCCGAATCCGAAAACTTTGGATCCGATCCGAAAATCCGAATCCGATCCGAAAACTTTGTTTACTTAAAAAATTTTAGCAAAAAAATATAATATTTTTTTTCAAAAAAAAATATTTTTCGAAAAAAATTTAAAATAAAAAAGTAAAAATAAAAATACAACTTCTTAAACATTTTTTTTTTCAAAAAAAAAAATTTACTGTTTTTTAAAAAAAATTTAAAAAATTAAAAAAAATAAAGTTCGGATTCGGATTGGTAACGGATTTAATCCTATTCGATCCGAATCCGATCCGATCCGTATTTGAATTACCGGATTCGGATTATCGGATCGACATTATCGGATTTGGATCTGGATCGAATTTTTGGGATCGGATCCGGTCCATTGATAGACCTACCCGCAGTACTCAAGCCATAGGTTATAAACCCTATGATTGCCCACATATTGCTTTTATTCTGCGAGTTTGGCTCCTCTCCAATCCTAAGGGAATTGGAAGATCCTCCAATTCTAATCTAATGGCTAAGAATATAATACTGAACACAATCTCTCTGAAGGACATGAGGATGAGCACATAATTATTTACCCCTCTCTCTTTCATTCACGGCCATTGACAAGTTTAATGAATCAAATCTTTTAATGAACTAAAAATTACCGATAGTAGTAGGACACGTATACCCCGATTTTCTGGAGATAAATTAGAATGGTGGGTTTGTACTCCTTGGAATTTCAAAATTAGATTGAAACTGAACTGAAAAAAAATAGATCGAAAAACACATTCCGTGGAATTCAAAATCCGGATCTATAAAGGCGATAGAAATGTCCAAAGTACAAAGTTGGTATACTTATTAGTGACGAGATTTTCGCTCCGCAGAACCTACAAACTGTGATTCTAATGTCGGGAGGTTGGAGGTTGAAGAAGTATGGTGGCGCCAGTATCCTTAATTTGTTGGCAGCTTAAGTGGGCAACAAAAGCACAGAGGGACGCAGAGGGAATGGGCGATGGTGAAGGCTAGTGGAGGGTTGGACGGAAATGGAGGGAAGCAGCGGTGATTGATGGTTTCTCGAATAATGAAGGGCAAGTGAAATTATTCGGTGTTTTGTTGGATAACAAGGATTATGTGGCCATTAATGATCTTGGCCGTTAGATTTTATAGTTGCCATGTGTCACCTTATTAATAGGACTTGAGGATACTCCAATTATTTTGCGATTGGAAAGGAGCCAAGAGTTATTTACTCATATTCACAATCTAAGACCAACAAGAGCAGTAGAGATTTTTCCCGTACCTCCATGAGTTCAACAGAGATGATTATATACTAATCAACCCATTGATTCCTCATAAATCTGGAAAGTCTACGAGTTTAGAAACCCCCAGCAATCAAGCCATAGGTTATAAACCCTTTGATTGCCCACGTATTGCGTTTATTCTGCATGCCCAATTACAATGTAATTAATAACACAATTGGTGGGTTAAAACCCTTTTGGGAAAGTTTGAACATATAATGTGGAGCCGTTTGGCCGGAATTAGTGGCCAAAATTTTAGAACCCATATTTTTTACCGCATATACCTTTTACGTAGTTATGATTCTTGCTACGATATTTACATATTCTGAACCCTTGAATCGATACGAGTTTGTTGATATATCATATGCAGTTTACGGGATTGTGTACAGAGAAATCCATTAAACCTGCCTTTCGGTATATTTGCTTTTCCTCCACCGACTATTATTTCACAAGGGTAAATCTCTTCTCACACCCCCCACGACACACACACCCCCCGACCCCACCTCCCTCTTTTCGAAAATACCCCTAGAAAATACCCCAACCCCTTATTTCTCCTTTATTTACTTAATAATCTTTATATTTTTTTTACTTTTATTTATTAAATATTATTCAAGTGTTCCGATTTTCAATCTGGTTGAATCGGTGCAAAGATCTTATTTTTTTATCATTTTATCTTTAATGGTCATGATGAATTTTTGGCTCTAAAGCCTTTCAACGAGCACCCTAAGGCTTCTTATTTAGTTTCAGGCCTCTCTTAGGGTGTTCATTGAAAGGCTTTAGCGTCAAAAATTCATTACGACCATTTAGGATGAAATGATAAGAAAAATAAGATCTTTGCACCGATTCAAACAAATTGAAAATTGGAACATTTATTTATTTTTACATAATTTTCTTTTTTATTTAATTTCTTAATCCATTTACGTTATTTAATTAATTATTCATTTATCTATTTATATGTTTTACTCTTTATATATATTTTTAATTGTTTAATATTATATACGTGAGTAAATTTCTTTTTTTTTTAAATTTTATGATTCTTTTATGTTGTTGAATTTATTAATTTTGTATTCATTTATATCTTTTATCTATTTTATTTCTAACCACTTATACAATGAGCTATATCCAAAAAGGGGTTGGGCAAACCACCTAATATACTCTTTAAATTGCTTTGAAAAAATCGGCACCAGAGGAGCATTGGATGGACGCTATGACTTTGGGAGTTGTCATCGCTTCGGCGTACAACCTTGTTCTGTATACATTTGATGGGCATGCTTCGGGTTGTTTTACTCACTTGCCATTGAGATCCCCTCTAGTTTCAGTCCAAGAGCGCATTGAAATAGCTATTGCCCGTATTGGGGGCAATCTCGCTTTGGCGTACAACCTTGTTCTGCATACATTTGATGGGCATGCTTCGGGTTGTTTTACTCACTTGCCATTGAGATCCCCTCCAGTTTCAGTCCAAGAGCGCATTGAAATAGCTATTGCCCGTATTGGGGGCAATCACTTTGTGCAACTTTTCTTGCAACCTCATTACCCTGTACCACCCTTTCCAATATGATGGAGGGACAATGCATCAAGCTATGCTAAAGAATGGCCTACTCGTTATGCAACACGAATTAGTTTGTGGGAAGAAATAATGGATACAAGACCAAGCGGAGCAGGAGCAGAATTTGGTGGAAACATTGATTAGAAATAAGATTTTCATGTATTTTAACTCTTCGACGAAATTAGTACAAGTTATGTTTTAATTATTCATTTATTAATTAAAATTATAGTAAGAAGTCTTTTAAAAGTAAAACAAAAAACTAGTAAAAGTAAAACAAAAAAAAAACACCTAGTAAAAGTTTAAAAAAAAAACTAACTAAAACAGTAATTAAAAAGTAAAAAAAAAAAAAAAACCCAGTAATTAAAGTCTTTTAAAAGTAAATAAATAAATAAATAAAATGTTGGAGGAGGAAGGGCAAGGGGGAAAGGTGGTTTGGGTTGTGGTGGGGGCGCGGGGATTTTGAAGTTTTGGGTTTAGGGTGTGTATTGCAATTTTGAAGTTTTGGGTTTAAAATTAGGGCGCTGCTATTTGCAGCCCTCTATTTATTCCCATAGCCCGTTAAAAATTTTCAATTATACTCGACAGTTAGTTACAGAAATTGAGATATATTTTCAGCATCCAATTACCGAAATATAATATTTTTTTCAACAGATGTTTACCGAAAATGCATGTTCGGCAGTGGTTTACCGAAAGTTGAACATATTTTCGACATGTAGTTACCGAAATATAATCTTGTTTTCAACAGCAATTTACCGAAATATTATTTATGATTTTCAACAACCATTTACCGAAACATAGTAGGTTACGGGAGAAAATAAAGGGTTGCGAATAGCGGCGCCCTAAAATTAATGGGGCGGCTATTCGCAGCCCCGTAGTTTTTCCCTTAGCCCGTTAAAAATTTCTAATTATACTCGACAGTTAGTTACCGAAATTGAGATACATTTTCAGCATACAATTACTGAAATATAATATTTTTTTCAACTGCTATTTACTGAAAATGTATATTCAGCAGTTGTTTACCGAAGGTTGAACATATTTTCGACATGTAGTTACGAAAATATAATCTTGTTTTCAACAACTATTTATCGAAATGTTATGTATGATTTTCAACAATTATTTACCGAAAATGTAGTGTGCTGAGAGGGAAAATACGGGGCTGCGAATAGTCGCCTCTTAAATAGAGAGAGAAAGAACAAAAACTCAATTCTCCCCTACACACCCTTGTACTTTCAAGTGTATAACAAACAAGTCCAAACTCACCTAAGTTAACCCACAAACACTTAATTAAACTTTTTAATCAAAACCCCACACTTCCCCATTGTTGTTTTGGAAAAATAAATTAAAAATATCGGGTCTCTACACCCTTTTTGGCAAATTTGCTACACATTTTCACGTCATTAAGGGGAGGTTATTGTTGGGAAATCGAATCTCCAAGACCCAGTAATGACGTGTACAGATTAGACAACAATAATTATAAAACCCTACAAGGCGAAATTAGGGTTCTATCTCAAATCCCTGCGACACGAACGCTGGTTGAACTTATTATAGCACGTCTTGCTATAAACCACAAATACTGCTCGACAGTACCTTACGATCTTCGATCGTATTCCCTGCAAGTCTAGAACACGAACCGAGTGTGGAATCTTTCATGATCTGTTTGCTCTCTCTAAGTTCGCCTCTATTTCGTGAATTATAGCAAACATCAATCTAACCTAGAGAGCATAACATGTATATATAGGGCTACGATAGAGACCAAAGGAGTAATAAGTCTGGGCTCCCAGTGTAAATAAGAAAACCTAATCCCACTAGGATTTTATTTCTTATTTTACTAATTATAATTCACCCCACTACAGAATTATAATTGCACTCCCGTTCTTATCTCAATTATATTACGAGCTCCATGATATTAATTACTTATTAATCTCCCCACGTTAAGATTACAGATACCCGTTGATTAAAATAAATTACTAACAATCTCCCACTTAATCAACATCTTATCTTGAGACTATCCGCTTAACTTATTCGATATGTCAGATACAAAATCCACCTGCAGGGTTTGACATAATCAAAACTTATAAGCTTACTCAAGGGGTATCATCAATCCCTATCGGGATGTAGATTCCATTAATAATTAATAGTTATCATATACATAATGTTGCGACCCAACTCACCAAGACTATTGACCGTATAAAGATCTCACTCTTTAATGAATCAAAGTCAACAACATTAAATATATACCTCTAATAATTATCTTTGGATTAAGAGCATAAGCATTCATAATAACCATGAGGTTCCAATTGTTTTATAAAGTTAGTACAAAGATAATTACCTCCATGCGGTCCCGTTCAATACACACAAAGTGTACTAGCACAATGAGTTAGAACTAGACCGTTCCCTATAGTCAAGACAGACCTACTAAACATTGTACTACAATCCTACCAATGGTGTGTCCAGTTCCATCTAAGACTTTGAACCATATCTTATATTTCACAAGAACTGATGATCTGATCTTCTGTGTAAGCCGAACTCTACACACCAAATCATCTACTTAATACATAACAATATTAATTCATCATATAAAATCATAACTTTTACATAACCTCCTAACAAACTCCCACTAAGACTCAAAACCATACTGCCATGCATCTCACTCCCATTCCCTCTATGTGACTATCAAAAGTCTTAGCCGGTAAGCTCTTCGTAAAAGGATCTGCCAGGTTGTTCGCTGATGCAATCTTGGTCACAGCAACATCACCTCTCTGTATGATCTCTCGAATCAGATGATACTTACACTCGATGTGTTTGCCTTTCTTGTGAGTCCTTGGCTCCTTCGAATTTGCAACTGCACCGCTATTGTCACAATATAGTGTAATGGCTGATTGCACTGAAGGGACCACTTCTAGATCCAACAAAAAGTTTCTAAGCCAAACAGCCTCCTTGGTTGCTTCAGAAGCTGCCACATACTCTGCCTCCATGGTAGAATCAGCAATGCAAGATTGTTTGATACTCTTCCAACTTATGGCTCCACCTCCCAAGGTAAACACATATCCTGAGGTAGACTTTCTGGAATCCTTATTTGACATAAAGCTAGAGTCTGTGTACCCATGAGGTACCAGACTATCTGACTGGAACACCAACATATGATCTCTAGTTCTTTTAAGATACTTGAGTATATGTTTCACTGCAATCCAATGTTCCTGCCCTAGATTAGACTGAAATCTGCTAACCATGCCAACGGCAAAGTAAATATCAGGTCTAGTACACAACATAGCATACATAAGGCTTCCTACTGTCGAGGCATAAGGAACTGCCTTCATTTTCTCCATCTCCTCAGGTGTTTTAGGACATCGATCCTTAGGTAGGTTGATTTCATGTCTAATGGGCAAGAATGACATCGATTTAAGTAGCTTGTGATAAGCCCAACATCCTATTCTTGCGATCTCTTATAAGCTTGATCCCTAGGATGTGACCGGCTTCTCTCAAATCCTTCATTTCGAATTGGCCGGATAACAACTTTTCCGTTGCGCTTCTTATACACACATGACTCATCCGGACATTGATCAAAACCAAAAGACTTGATTGCTTGATCAAAACGAATGTTCCAAGATCTAGATGCCTGTTTAAGCCCATAAATAGACTTCTTGAACTTACACAACATGTGCTCTTGACCTTTTGCTATGAATCCATCTAGTTGCACCATATAGATACACTCATCCAGATTTCCATTAAGGAATGCGGTCTTTACATCCATTTGCCAAATCTCGAAATCGAGATGAGCCGCAATGGATAAGAGAATTCGGATGGACTTAAGTATGGCTACTGGAAAAAAGTTTCCTCATAGTCGATCCCGTCTTTCTGAGTATACCCTTTCGCAACAAGCCTAGCTTTGAAGGTATGCACCTTCCCGTCCGCCCCTTTCTTCTTCTTGTAGATCCACTTGCATCCAATGGGTTTAATCCCTTCAGGTGTTCTACAAGATCCCAGACCTGATTAGAGTACATAGACTCCATCTCTAATTTCATAGCCTTTTGCCAAAGTTCCACATCTTTATCTTGAAGTGCCTCATTGTAGTTACAGGGTTCGGCATGTTGATCATCAGGGATCATTTCAAAAGACTCTCCCAACAATATATACTGACTGGGTGGAACAATAATCCTCCCACTACGATGAGGTACCGATGTGTCAATAGGTGCCTCTACCGATATCTCTTGTGGCATTTCCTCCTGCACTATTGGTGGCAAAGAAGTTTGTGCCCGTCTCTATCCTCTCAATTCTTCTAGAATAATTTTACTTTTGGGTTTGTGGTCTATCACATAGTCCTCTTCTTAGAACCAAGCATTAGTGTTAACAATGACCTTATCCGTAGGACTATAAAACAGTCCACCTCTCGTTCCTCTAGGGTACCCTACAAACAAGCAAACTTCTGTCCTCGATTTCAATTTATCTGCATTCCCATTTAGCACATGTGCTGGACTACCCCAAACTCGAACATGCTGCAGACTAGGTTTGCGCCCAGTCCATAGTTTTGTGGGTGTATATGGTACTGACTCAGATGGTACCAAGTTAAGAATATACGCTGATGTTTCTAGTGCATGTCCCCAAAACGAAATTGGTAAATCTGAATAACTCATCATTGATCTTACCATATTCATAAGAGTCCTATTCCTTCTCTCGGCTACACCATTTTGTTGTGGCATACCTGGAGCTGACAATTGGGATGGTCATCTTACCTTCCAAACAGGATTCACAGACTAGAAGTTCCTTAATTTCTAATGGACCTAAAGGTCCATCTCTAACTAGTCTAGAAATCCTATTCAGATTAATATGACTGAGACGTAAGTGCCAAAGATACGTTTGGTTCAATTTAGAAGACTCTTTTCTCTTGCATGGTAAATTATTAGTGTCATTCAATTCATGCAGCTGCACTGTAGGAAATAAAGGATTAATAATGTAGAGATCATCCACTAGTGAATTAGAACAGATAAAATGTTTATTTAACTTAATAACCACAGAGTCATTAAAATAAACCAAAAATCCATCGTTTATTAACTTAGAAACTGAAACCAAGTTTCTTCTAATAGTAGGAACATAAAGACAATCTCTCAAAATTAAACTCCTATTATTACTAAAATTTAAAAAAACATTTCCTACTGCAACTGCTGCCACTCTCGTAGCATTTTCCATATGTAGATAAATCTCCCCATCACTGAGTCTTCTGGTTTCCTGGAACCTCTGCAATGGATTGCAAACATGATTAGTGGCTTCCGTATCTACAC
This sequence comes from Rhododendron ovatum, assembly GCA_019656835.1. Classification (NCBI taxonomy): domain Eukaryota; kingdom Viridiplantae; phylum Streptophyta; class Magnoliopsida; order Ericales; family Ericaceae; genus Rhododendron; species Rhododendron ovatum. Next base: position 24,335,823 of record CM033802.1, read on the forward strand.
ATCAGGTGGTAGATAACACCGCTAAACATGATTCAACAACTAGTGAAAAAGATTTACCTTGTTTGTTCACTTTATTGAGAAAAATCGGACATTCCTTCTTCCAGTGTCCTTTTTGCTTGCAGTGAAAACACTTACCCGCAGGCTTTTTCACTTCACCTTGAGGCGAATGTACTGCCTCCATAACTTTTTTCTGAGACTTGTTCTGCTTCTTCTTGCCTTTCGGCTTAGAAGTAGAAGCCTTCTCTGCCATTAACACTGACGGTGGTTTCTTCCCAACCATAAGGCCCTCAGCTGCTTGGAGTTTCTTAAGAAGTTCCGCCAAAGATAAATGCATTTTGTTCACAGAATAAGTCAGGCGAAACTGCTTAAAACTCTCAGACTGCAACGAGTTAAGAACGAAATCGATATGGGTTTCCCCATCAATTTCAGCTCCAAGGATCTCTAGTTCATTAAGAAGAGCTATCATCTTTAGAACATGATCCCTAATCGGGGTCCCTTCAACATGGGTGATGATCACCAATTCTTTCATAGCAACTAGCCTTGCTGCCCGATTTTGATCCCCAAACATTTCTCTGAGGTTCAGCATCATATCGAAAGCAGTTTCCATAGCTTGATGCTAATGTTGCAATATATTCGACATAGAAGCCAGAATATAACACCGCGCCATCTCATCAACCTTAACCCAATCTTTATAAGGCTTTGCTTCTTGTTCTGTGGCATTCTCTTCAGGTATAGGAGGGCACGCCGTAGATAGCACATATTTGTGGCCCTCGACAGTTAACACAATATCCAAGTTTCTTTTGCAGTCAACATAATTTGGTTCAGTAAGTTTATTTTCTTTGAGAATAATAGCAAGTGGATTGAAAAAACCCTTTTTTAAATCAGAGAATCAAATAACATAACAATCAATTATGAAGGGCAATAAAAACTTGAATTTCATTTTAATATTGGTTCCCTCAATCACATGTTAAAAGAAACATTGGCAACCCTACACACCGTGAAGAGCATGTCTCGATGGGAAGTCCTCTACTCTTTATCATTCGTGTAGATAGGTACAACCTTTTAATTTTACTATCTAGACACTATACCATGCCAAGCAAAATTAAATAGCCAATATAGCTTTGGTCCTATAAATAATAATAATGACTCAGATGGTGAGGATACTATTATTTACAACTAAGTGTATACCATTACCTAGCGCCATGACCCATTGTTCCGTTATGAATTACCTCAGATGGTGAAGTAATTCACAAAACAATTATCATCGACCTATTCTTTAAGAAAGTTTGTACCGATGAGGCCATAATTAATTATGCCCGATGGGGGGGAAGGTTCTAAAACCATCATACAAAATTAATTACATCATCTACAAACTAGTAATTGAGACCGTGGGATTTATAAAAAATAAACTCCCTCTCCCACTTAGTTATTTAAAGAAAAATTGTAACGGTTATCAAAATTTTCAAGTTTGCAAAACCGTGGTCTACGTCAAAGCCAAATATCACCATGTTGTCCAATATGGTAAAACTATCACATATGCAAATACTCATGGAAACATGCATAAACATAAATAAGGAAACATAATAAAATATACATCCCAACTATTATGGTCAATATCCTTGTTTCCAAAAACAGCCAAGATTGCAGCCGTGTCTTGCCCATCAAGTCAGAGGTTGATGCAGGCACAGGGGGTCGAAGGGGGTCGAGCTGTAAACAGCAACTTCGGCTACCATACATAAACTATGAGTTTACATATCAATCCTATGCCTCCTTTACAGAGTTCACATAATCTGGATCAAAAACACATACTGCATGATTTGTAATCTTACAACAGTTCTACATATCAAATAATGATACAACTGGAGAAACAAAGATTACACAAAAAACCTTATGCCTCCCACATGCCGGAGTTCACATACTACTTTAACATTACAACCACGAAAAATAATCGTAGCACCCAAATATAAAAGCAGTAACCACGTATGCAAAAACGTGGAATCCAATCACGCAAACATACATGCATGACCATAATAGTGGGACAAGATTTTCTGCAAAACAGACGTTAGTAAAACTGAAACCTGCAAAACAACGGTTACCACAGTTTCATACTATACGATCTAAGGACAACATGGCCTGTTTAATCCATACGCGCAATTACAGTCGACTTTGATACCACTGTTGGGAAACTGAATCTCCAACACCCAGTAATGACGCGTATAGATTAGACAACAATAATTGTAAAACCCTACAAGGCGGAATTAGGGTTCTATCTCAAATCCCTACGACACGAACGCTGGTTGAACTTGTTATAGCATGCCTTGCTATAAACCACAATTAATACTGCTCGACAGTACCTTATGATCTTCTATCGTATTTCCTGCACGTCTAGAACACAAACCGAGTGTGGAATCTTTCGTGATCTGTTTGCTCTCTCTAAGTTTGCCTCTATTTCGTGAATTATAGAAAACGTCAATCTGACCTAGAGAGCATAACGTGTATATATAGGGCTACGATAGGGACCTAAGGAGTAATAAGTTTGGGCTCCCAATGTAAATAAGAAAACCTAATCCCACTAAGATTCGATTTTTTATTTCACTAATTATAATTCACCCCACTACAGAATTATAATTGCACTCTCGTTCTCATCTCAATTATATTACGAGCTCTGTGATATTAAATACTTATTAATCTCCCCACATTAAGATTACAGATACCCGTTGATTAAAATAAATTACTACTCCCTCCGTCCCTAAATAAGTGCCCGGCGCGTAAAACTAGGCTTTACAAAACATGCATATTTTTTATTAAAAAATTTAATTTTTTTTCACAATCTAATAGAACTCATTGCTATCTATTGATTTGTGAAAAAAATTAATTTTTTTAACAAAACAAATGCATCTTTTTGAAGGCCTAATTTTGCGCGCTGGACACTTGTTTAGGGACGGAGGGAGTTACAGTTATTCCATACTCTTGATGCAGGTGCTCCACGGGCTTTTGCACTACACATTTTCTCTGTGGAGTATTGGTCGAAGAGAAAAAAATAATTTCTCCCACGTTAAGAGGTGTAACCATTTGTACATGTGCTTATAAATATCAGACAATTGATCTAATACATACGCAATAACTCAATTGTCAAGTCTACATTTTGAATTGAGTCTCTCTCCCTCTCCCTCTCATTAATTCTTTGTACTACAACATCCATCCAGTCACGAAGGGGGGAAATGGAGGAAGAAACCAACAAAAAAGTGATCGGTGGCAAACACAATCTTCCTCTCCTCCTCCTAAACACCATTTTCCTCTCCATCGGAGCCTGTGGCGGTCCCATCGTTATGCGCCTCTACTTCATCCACGGTGGTAAACGGGTGTGGCTATCGAGCTGGTTGCAAACCAGCGGCTGGCCCGTCAATTTCATTCCTCTTCTCACAACATACCTCCACCGCCGCAGCAAAGAGGGCCCCACCGCCAAGCTCGTATTCATGGAAGGAACCATGCTCATCGCGGTCACTATCATTGGCGTCCTCAACGGACTCTGCAACTACCTCTACTCCTACGGGGTGGCTCGCCTCCCCTTATCGACCCTCTCTCTGGTAGCCGCATCCCATCTGACTTTCACCTCATTTTTTGCATTTTTTCTGGTGAAGCAGAAGTACACTCCGTATTCAATCAACGCAGTGGTGCTGCTCACTGTTGGAGCCGGAGCTCTGGCTCTTCACACGAGTACCGATCGACCAAAGGGAGAGTCCAGGAAGGAGTATTACTTAGGGTTTGTCATGACGGTGGCGGCGGCGGTTGTGGGCGGGTTTTTATTGCCCTTTATGGAGCTGACTTATAAGAAGGCAAGACAGGCTGTTACTTATACGTTGGTTTTGGAGATTCAGTTGGTTATGTGTTTCTTTGCCACTCTAGTTTGCACTATCGGCATGGTTATCAACAATGACTTCAAGGTACCCTTCTCTGTTTCATTGAATAAAATGACTTGCTTTGAAATCTGTGGAAATATGGACATTAGTCAATTTAATCAGTTTAGTCAATTATACAATAGGGAAACTCACCGTTATTGGGTATCTAAAGCTTTCAATAGCTTGTTTGATTATGATAATAATGTACTCGCGCTATCTCAAATTCTTTGCTGTTATATTTTTAATGATTTTCAGAAATAAAATTTTAGTTCTATGGATTTTAATCTAAAGATCTCAATTAGTTCTTTTCCTTGATAGAAAAACAACTTGACTGAAAGTATTTGAATTCTTTACGTAATTAAATATTTTATTTCTTGAAATGAAAATAAACCATGGGACACAAGGAGGAACCTCTTTGAACACCCTACAAAATAATACTGGAGCCGCCACTTCTCTCTCTCTCTCATATCAAATAATCCATATCATCACCTGTATGAAAAGCCGGAGTTGCAAGCAGCTCCTTCTCGGGAAATTCTGTCATGACGTAACCTAAAGTACATGGGCCCGCGACCGGCCCTCGAGTCTTAATAGGATTCTCCATATCTTATTTTGTTTTATTGATTAAATAGAAAAGTTGTTTCCTTAATACACTATAGTTTGATGAAAAGTTAGTATCAATGTTTCATAAGAAAACTGGTCCTCTCTCGTAAGGCAGTTTCAAATATTTCTTTTGAACTGTGGATAGGAAGAAACCTGAATTTAGGACACTTGAATTAACATTTAAGGTTGTCCAGTAGAGGTTAGAATTTTTAATTCACATGACAGAATTTGAATTTTAGAATGAGCTATAGTGACTTTATTGGTTACTCTAGAAAATTCAAAGGGTATGAGTTTTACTATTTAGCCATAGTATGACAATAATAGAAATCGGTCATATAGATTCTTTAAGAATGATGAGATCAGTGGGAGTGGTAAGCCAAGGGTTGTGGTTATTTATAAGTTAGGGTATAAGTTTCTTTACCCGTAACATAGAATGATGTTATTTTTATAATCACTCCATTACAAGAATGACACCAATGAAGAAATTGTAGAACAATCATAAAAGATAGCATTATGAATATCTCGAAGGAACAAGAGATTTGATATTTGAATGATTATTTGATTTATCTAAACGAATGCTTTTATCTGATTTCATTTTCACAAGCCGCGTAAAGTGATAATTTTACTAAATGGATTGATGCCATGAATGATGAGTTTAATCAATGGAACATAATGAAGTTTGAAATTTCGTTGGATTGCCATAAGGATACAAGAAAGTGTGTTGTAAGTGGGCCTTCAAGACCACTTTTGACTTAGAGGGCAATATAGTACGATATAAAGTCAAATTTGTGGCCAAGGATTACACTCAGAAAAGAGGCGTAATTTTATGGAGCCCTTCTCTCTTGTATCCGAGAAGAACTCATTGAAAAATTATTGTGGCGTTAGCAGGTAACTTTTTATGTTTGGGAGTTACGTTTGGACTAAAAATTAGCTTTTGAATGAAAGCTTAGATGATGGAGTCTATATGAATCAACCTAAGGTTTCTCAATTTAAGTAAAAGAGCATTTTGATACAAATCTAAGAAGTCAACTTATGGATGTAAACAAGCTCCCTACCATTGGTTATTTATGTTTCCTGATACCATTGGTTTCTTTGAAATTAAGAAAAAATCCATTATTAATTGGTATATATATCCAAAGATCAGTGGGAGTAAGTTTATGTTTTTTTGACATGCATGTTGACGATACTTTGTTTGCTGTAGTGATATTTATTGTATGCACTTAAAAGTTTTTTCTCATGAACTTTTAAACTAAAGGTTATATGCTCACATTAAGAAAGTCTAGCGATCTTGAGTTTATTAATTGCTCAGATTCATATTTTTGTTTGAAGTTTTGATAGTAGAAAATCTACTTTTGATTAGTTGTTCCTATTATGTGAAGGAGCAAACAAAAGTTTTAACATAGCTATCATTACTTCATCCATTATGTTGGTTGAATTGTGGCATGCTTTGAGGCCATACTTCATGAATACACATTGGGAAATTTATTTTAGGATTTGGGGTTGTCGACACCATTACCAAGTTGATAGGAGTTTATAATTTCGCAACTATTTTCTTTTCAAAGAAAAATTTCATAAACAAAGTGGGTCATTAAAGGTATCAGCGCACAGATTATGATTGCAGATCCACTTATGAAGGAGTTAATGCATGGATGTTTAAGAAATATGCTAATTGAATGAGTCTAGTAGACCCCATAACAGTTGTATTTTATGTTTTATGGGCTGCATTACGTTAAGTTGATGATATTATTCGACACTTTGAGAGATCTCAATTACGTGTTTCTGATAATTCCTGTAATGAACAATGTATGTACATGTATGTGACTGATGAATTTTTATAGGAATAGTTTTTGACAAAAGACATTATCGTTGGATCTTATGAATATGCTTCCCACTTAAAGACTATGTTAAACAGTTTACTAGTATTGTGATACATGGAAGAGACTATGTCATTGTGATGTAGAACTGTCATAACTCACACTAGTGGGTTGTTTAATAAAAGTATTATGATTGTGACCAAATTAAGAAGGTTCTGATATGGACTTATGGCGCGCCTTATGTTACCTTGTTAAACTATACTTAAGTTATGATCATATGGGCCAAGCGGGAGAACGTAAGACTAAATTTTAATTTAGTCATTGTGGTGGCCCACATATTTTATATGACACATATTGATTATGAGTTTATTAAGATTCTCCATATCTTATTTTATTCTATTGGTTAAATTGAGAAGCTGTTTCCTAAATACACTATACTTTGATGAAAAAATAGTATCAATGTTTAATACAAAAACTGGTCTTCACTCTACCTATAAAAGAGCATATAGGGTTCCATTAATTTTGACGTGTGATACTGAACAATTAGAATGAAAGGCAAGGGAGAGAAACCCGTTTTTCACCTAGGGCTTAATGCTCTAGCAATATTATGGTTGGTTCATTTAATCACTAGATCGCTCAAGTTCCGCATTACTGGATCCGGGTATGCTGTTCTTGATTATTTAACTTATGCTTAATGATTGTTTTGTGATTATCATGATAGTTCTGGATCCTGGTATAACTTAGGTTGTTAATTATCTAACACTATTAAGAATAATTTTACATTACTCACTAAGGCATGCTAAAAACATACAGTTTAGGGATTTTTCTGTTTCCACGAACTCATTGATAGAATTTAAATGTAGAAATAACGAAAACGTGAAAAACATATCCCGGAGCTTTTAGTGTAAAAATAAAATACAGTCTTGCTAGGTGTACACCATTTTTGTGTACACTAAATGTACACCGCTTCCATGGGACCCATAATCGATCGAGTCCTTGGCAATGTTAAAACAGTTAATTTTTTACAGTGACCCTTAAAAGTGTTTTCTAAGAATATTGACCGGCTCCGATCATTTGTGAGATCCGAAATGGATTCCACTGAAGCAGTGTACACTTAAGTGTTGTACACATACTTTTATTGTTCAATAATTGCCAAAACATCATTCACTGCCTCATCGGCTGACATGCAAAAGCCTTGCATCCTCGATAACCTGAAATGTTACGTTCAACGTCTTAAGCACTAGGCTAGTGTGAGTCAAGATATGCCAAACATACAAGTTTCCCATGAATTAGCTAGTTCATTTACTTCATTTTCCGAAAACATACTTTTTATATCATAGCAATGCTATCCAACATTTTAGGCTTAGGTTCAACCATTTCTTGAATCAATATTGACATCATTAGGCCCTTTTCAAAAGGGAGTGTCACTCCTTAACATTACGTTATGACCACGTTTTATTGGTCAACAGTCACTAGTAATTAGTAATTAGGGAGTGACCTTAAAATAAACATTTGACGTGGCACCATCCGCGGATCATCTGGCTATGATCCTCACTATTCCCATTCCCTTACTGGCTGGGGCACCGTTCGAACTACGTATCATCAATATAAAACTTTACTTTTCTTAAAGAATAGTACTTTGAAAGTTAAATTTATGGTTCACAAATTAGTGCATGCATCATGTTAACAAGCTCTTTCAAAGGAAGTACACATCAACAGTTACAAAAGTAACCCATGCATGCTTTTTTTTATCACAAAATATGAGTAAATAAGGCATAGTGAGACTCACCGGAAAACGTGTCAGAAAACCTTTGCTAAACACGGAAGCTAAGGATCTTTGATTTCCGGACCCAATATTACCAATTCCATACTTAGTACTTAATATAAGAACTACATACTAAAAAAGAATAATACCCTCAACAAGTGTACTCGATGTTTTCGTTGATACGAAACTCGGTTTAGTCTGGGATACCCTTAGGTTTAATCTGTCCAAAAATCAGTCAGCATCCTCTTTGTTTGAAAATCCATAAAATCCATATAAAATAGAAAATACAATTGATAAACTTATCATTCACACCAGTTTTGAAAAATACTGTCAGGAATCCAACGGTGCTAGCTCCTGCATTTCCAAATATATTTCTACATTTTGAGTTTAACAGAAATTGTCAGTCTTGGTCCTGAATGGACCAGCCATCCTTAAATGGACATAACTACCTCAAAACTTCATAAAATTAGATGCGACCAGTTGGGTTTTAAAGATAGAACCTTTTTCTAGCTTTCTACGCAAGTATCACCGAAAAATACGACTTGCGCGAGAAATGAGGTCGTTTCAAAGTTGACAGCTCACAGGAAGGAAAAATAAAGGTCTAAAAATGTTAGATTGATTCATTTCCAAAGGACCAATGTCCACGAAAAATCGCACTTATACTAGTCACGAGAGAGAGTAATCATTCCAACAGTTGGAACACTTAAAGGCCATTTGTACCCTAAACAATTCGTAGAAAAGCATATTTTCTGCAAAAACAGAGACAGCAACAGCCCCTTTACTAGATGATCACCAATCAAACGACCAAGATACAAAAGAGCACATCTTAATCTGTCATTTTTCAGTTTAAATAGCAAAAGGGTTGTCAAATCTAACTCATGCAAAAGGGGTGATGTTTGGTGAGTGACGAGAGTGTGAGTGAACTATGAAAGAGGAGATTAAGATTGTACCCAAATGGAGGCTACAAATATCAGATATTATATAAAATCTGCATATGCATAGCTTGGATGACAGGAATGCAAATTTGGTCCTGCCCCTCCCTCCATCATTTTGACAAAAATCAGCTCTCGGAAGCTTATTTCTGGGCCATTCAGCCAAATTTATCTTCAGGACATCCAGCCTAACATCAAGACCATTGGATGTACTCATTTCAACATGTTAGAGTGATCGGTTTACCCCACGTCAAAATTAGAGGACATTTGACCGTTGAACAATTATCCCACTTTTACCTTTGCCAGCTAAAGCAAGCGAACAGGGCCAGAAGACCTAGGTTTTGTCTGTACAACTCCAAATCATACCAAATTTCATATTTTAGCTTCACAGAATGAAAATAAGTCTCACATCAAGTCTCAAGAGATTCGGAGCTCGTTTGCTATTTTCGGAGATACCACGCTTTCTGAGACGGCCGGTGTTATAATCATGGACACCGGGACCGAATATTTGAAATTCAAACCATTTTTAATAGCATTTTAACCATTCTGAAGTCCTTTGTAAAAATTCAGGTCGATTCAACTCTGTTTGGTCATCAGATCTTATACAAAGCTACAATTCAACCGAGAGCCGGATGATCGTTTTTCTTTGTCTTTGGAGCATAATCTGGAAAACAGAAGTAGCCGTGATGTCTAGAGCTAGCACCTCAGAACCCTAGGGATACCTCCATGGACGTAACTGGATCAAAGAACCCTACGCGAGAACGGCTGAGCCAGAGCAGCATCGCATGAAAGCGGAACAACTTCGTGGTACACCCAGATTAGGCACCACTTTCAAGGTTAAGCCACTAGGGTGTTGACACTAGGCAGGGGGTGGTAGATCCCTTTTAGGGGCCACTTTCTATGGATTTCTATAAATAAGACCTCACCTCTCCTTCATTTCACAACAACGCACAAGTTCGGGCATTGGGCTCCATAGTGCTTCGAACCTCATCCCAGGCGAAATTTTGTAGTCTAGAGAGTTCTTGGGGTAGAGATTCTCGTCCACCAAAAACTGACCACCTTTCTAGCCTTAGTCCGTCGGGCCCTAGTTTTTGCCATTATACGAATTAAGACTCGGATTCTCCATAATACGCGGTAGCTCTGCCAGATTTTTCTTAAAAAGATACTCCAGTGCCCAAGGCTACGCGGATGCGCTGCTGGATTTCTCTTAGAAATCTCAGATCACCAAACCCTGTCGATATTCTATCCGAGTATCGATAGAAAATTATCTAGTCTTGCCGTTACTCTGTTCGAGTACCGAGTAAAAATGTCCATTTTCCGCCGGAGGCTATAGCCGATTTTCCGGTCAATTTCTCAAATATAGAGTGGAAGCTCTGTCCGATTCTCTACTCGGGGTTAGAGCCTTGAGTCCGTAACTGAATCCCAATCTCATATCAACATGAGTGCAATTTTGTTCACCCTCCTTACAAGAGGGTGAACATTACCCTCTTTATCATTGATCGAAATGGTGTGGATCCCGCCACAAAGTGATGTCATGCTTATCATGCAATATACTTTTTGATAAGCATGACATCATTTTGTGATGAGGTCCATATCATTTCAACGAATAGAAAAAAAGGATAATATTCACCATCTTAAATGGAGGGTGAATAAAACTCAACTCTATCAACATCTACTTAGTTGATATAGCATGTAGACAATACATTTAGAATCTTGTCGGCCCGGTTACTGACCATGGGCAGGCCCGCGTGCAGTTTTGGACGCCATGTATAACATTTACTCCCTCCTTCCCATATTGAATGGCAATTTTGGAAAAACTCAAAATTTATCCAGACACAATGATTACACCCTTTTCTAATAAAACATTCCAAAAATATCCTTTTATTTTGAAAACAACTCAGTTGGCAACCAAATTGAGTAGTAAACTCACGGAATCCAAGGAGTAAGAAAATCTTGGCGGCAAAGTGTACTGAAGTATCTTTTTGGCGTTTTGTTAAAGTAATTTGAATACAGAAAGTCTACACACACATACACTTTGTGCACAGATTGTGCACAGATTTTATTATGGGGCCTATCATGGGTCCCATACAAATCATCCGAGCCGTTCATTAAATGTAAAACACTTTTTCAAGGGACCTCATAAAAAATAAGCTCAATCCGATACTTATAAGTGCTCGATCCAACCACATAACTTTTTATTAACCCGGAAATCTAAATGAAAAGTTAGATAGTTGGATGAAATACCTATAGGTATTAGATTGAGCCTATTTTTTTCGGGGACCTTTGAAAAACTGTTTTACATTTAATGAACGGCTCGGATGATTTGTGTGGAACCCGTGGTGGGCCCCACAAAAAAATCCGTGCACAATCTGTGCACAGACTGCTGTGTGTGTAGCAGCTCTCATTTGAATAGTTTAAGACAAGGGCAAAATGAAAAGATCAAGTGTTTTCATGCTTTTACTTTTCAAAATGGACATCCATTTTGGGACGGCAAAAAGTGTCAAAAATGACATCCATTTTGGTACAGAGGGAGTATTTATTTATATGGTCCACAAGTCAATAAAATTCACTTTAACATAAACGTGTCTCTATTGCTGTGCAACGCGACAGTCTCGTTGAGGTTTAAGGCGAGAAATATCAGAAAGACTGACAAAACGGCGCATTCCCAAGTTAGCTTGGTGGGGTTTCCTTATTACCCTCCCTCCTTGCTGAATGGGTCTTTTCCGGTACTTTCTAGTTTCTAAGATCGCTAACTTCGACTTAACTTGCCGTCCGGGCATAGTCACAAAACCCCAAATAAAAGTATCAGGTTTAATTCAATGAATCCAAATTTATTTTCATAATTCGGATCTAGCTCCGAATTACGAAGTGACTTGATTTTCTTGATCGAGCAGGGGATACGTAGTCAGCCTGCCGAGGGTTTGGTCACACTATTTCAAAAATATTTTCTTCCAATAGATAAAATATCATACAATCACACTGCTCTCCATGCCTTTCAATTCCGCCTTCAGGCACCTAGTTATGCTGCCCAAGTTCCTGTGTAGGATCTGGACAGATAACCTTATCTATCCTCGATATCACTTATACTATGTTCCGTGTTCATTTTCAGATAATGTAATGCATACCCAGGAGTTGCAGGGCCCTCTAAACCTTGTTTCGGACCCGAAATAAGCTCCTCTCCGAAATTACCAAAATACCCATGCTTGCATATTTGGCCTATTTTCCTTAACAGAGTTAGTTCGGAAGTGTCCTAGGGCTTGTTTGGGCCTTGTCTTGGACCGGAAGACATATACTCATCAAAATTACCAAAATACCCCTATTTGTCTCCCCTAGCTATTTTCCCCCATGGAGTCAGTTAGGAAGTGTCCTAGGGATTTTCTAGACTTTGTTCCAATCCTAAATTCAGCTCCACGTCAAAATTACCAAAACACCCCTCTATCATATTCTAAGCCTATTCTGCCTAATGAGCCGATCCAGAAGCTTCCCGGGGCCCGCTGACAGCAATCCGCAGCCCCGACACCAAAATTTTCTATTTTTTTCGAATATTGAAAACCCTACGGGGAACTTTCGGAGGTCATTTTTCAGCTACGGTGACAAAAGTTAACTTTTTGCTAAAGATCATCTGAGTCTCCTACACTCGTTCTTATCTTCTAAAATTGTATCGGATATATCCCGGGGCCCACCGTTTGGCTCTAGATGGGAATTTTCAACTTTTTTCTACAGGCATGTAAACTGTATTTTGAACCCATTTTCACCGTTAAGGTTAAATTCTATCTTTTAAAAAATACAGATTTTTTCTGGGTGGAGAATATAAGCTAAGGGTACGACAGTCAATTCACGGAAAATGTTAACACCATTAACCTTAAAGTTACAGCAGAGGAGGTAAGTGACAATTAGTTTGAAAAGTAAAATTTCAGAAAGTATAAGGGAGCTTTATGTATTTGATAGAAACCACGGGGGAGTTAAGTGATATTAATAGGATACGGTGATCACTGATTAGTACTCCGTATAAAGCACGCGCAAAGCACGCGTCTGTTGCAAGTGATACGTAAAATTGGTGTGGCGGCATTAATTTTTAAAGAACGACTTTTCTCAAGAGCGCTTGAAGTGCTTTGACGGTCAATTATTAGCCATATTGGCCCTGAAACGGGCAAAAGCGGATGCTTAGATATACGTATCGAGAATGAAGTGATACCGTTATCTGATAAAAAAAATAAAGAAGTGATACCGTTATGAATTGTTGGTTTATTTATTTATTTTTAATTGAACGGAGTTATGAATTGTTGGTTAGACTGGTGCTCATGTGAGTGACGGTATCGGAGGAACGGAAATTGATACATTGACCGAACAAAGAACACCGACAGATTTTTCAAATTAACACAGCTAATTACTTACAGGGCTGGCCCTTAACATAAGCCCACTAGGCGGCCACTTAGGGTCTCCAGTTTTCGGCACAATAATAGGGGGATGTATTAAATATGTCACATATCTAATGAGTAGTCGTGTACCTTCTATGTGAGGTCATGTGTTCGATTCCCTCCTCTTGTGTTTTTACGCAAACAATTTTTTGTTTTGTACAAAAATTTGTTTCAAAATAAGAGGTGTCGGGGCTGGAACCCACGACCTGGGGCTTCTAAGACCCTCTTCGAGCAATGAGCCACTACAACGCAAGGTGAAATTGTTTCTCATTCCGAAAATAAATTTTATATAGATAAATTAAGAGGTCCCATTTTCAAAACTTGACTAGGGCCTCATAAATCTCAGAGCCAGGCCTGGCTACTTAATAACACAAACTAAACCAAGGTTTTCAAATACGTATGCCTTAAAACTCTAAGCAAATTTACGTAGACAAGAGTAAAAGAAAACTAACTTGCACCTTACTCTTTTGCAGGCAATTAAATGGGAAGCAAGAAATTTTGGACTCGGCCAAATAGCGTATTATGTGGTGCTAGTTACCAGCGGCATAGTATGTCAGTGTAGCACACTAGGTGCAATAGGAGTTACCTTCTCCGGCTCTTCCCTACTCTCTGCTATCATCATTGCCATTCTACTCCCGGTGACAGAAATCCTAGCCGTTATTTTGTACAAGGAAAAGTTTACAGGAGAGAAAGGGATTTCTCTTGCTCTCTCGTTATGGGGATTTGTTTCCTACTTCTACGGTGAGCTAAAACATAACAAGGAGAAGAGTGAAACTTTATCCCCAAAATCAGAGATGCCACTACCTATTAGTGTTACCACTTAATGAGAGTTACTGCACATTCTACTTCAAATCAACGTAAAACTTAAAATGTCGAAAGGCATTAAAGTTTATCATGTCAAATTATTAGTTTCACACAAAGTCAATTCCTACAAAGAAAGTCACAGTACATTTTTGCCAAAGCCATAAAGTTACACGATCTATTATTCATTCCGAAAGGAGCTTTTCCATATTGGCAGTGGTTCAAAACAGAGTGAACAACCATATTGTGATTTGTGATCGTTTGGAAAGGCGCATTCTTGAAGCACCGTTTCTTAGAAGCAATTTGAACAAAGCAACAGGGTTAGGAAGAGGTTTGCATCAAGCGTGGCCCATAATGGCCATGAACTCCTCAATACACCACAAGAAAATCGGGATCTAACAACGGTCAAAAGCGTCACTGAAAAACACAAAAAGCGTTGCTAAAAGTAATACCAACGGTTCACCAACCGTTGGCCAAACCGTTGCGAGATATCCGTTGGTGTAGAGGTATAACAACAGTTTTGACGAGCGTTGGTACAGATTTTTTTTTAGTAACGGTTTCTTTAGCAAAGCTTGTAACCGTTGCTAAAGGCAAGTTTTTTTTTTTATCTGGGGTAAAATATGACATGGCAGCCCCATGGCGCTGATATGGCCCCCACCTGTCGCCGCGTGGTGCATGGAAGGCAACACAACAATTTTGCTCCTCCTGGGAATCGAACACAGGACCTCGCGTATGCACGAGTGAGTGCAAACCAGCTGGGCTAGCCCAGCACTTGTGTAATATCAAGGGCCTTCTAATATTTATACTATGCAAACTGGCTGAGCTAGGTTATGTCATTAGAGTTTTATCGATTTATTCTGAATCCAAGTTTTTGAATTTGGTTTATACTATACAAACACCTACTTTTTTTTCTCCGATGGGAACCGCCTACTTTTTACATTGTAAAGAGTACATCTGTGGGCAGCGTGCCCTGAGAAAAGGCGGATCGATGAGCGTGCTTTTATGGCAGACGAGCGCTCAATTCAGAGTCGCCACTTGGGTTTGAAGGTCCGACAACTAAAGAACCGAACTTGAAATGCTCGCTGCACTGTTTGATTTTGAAAAAGGTGAAGGTACCAGTCCGTCATAACCATATCTGGGTTTGGGAGCCAAGTTACGAGAGGGGAAGGGTTTTAAGGCACCCCTCTCGCCCAATTCGGAGATCGGTCTCTACTTAGGCATTTGAAAACATTTGTGATTCTGTTTGATTAATCAATTTTTTAGCCATTTAGGGTGGGGGGACAGTTTAATGGGGATTAAAGCTATAACATGTTTCCAAGATCTGATTGATAGCATGGATGCAAAAACAGTTAGTATAGGATGAGAACAGACTCCTGTGAGAGTTTAAACAAACTGAGAGGCCCCTGTTTTGGAGTGACGTGCGCAGGAAGAAATCAGCATGCACTGAACAAGTCACTGCACGCTGTTCACTCCTGTGCGCGCAACTTCAAGACACGCGCGCGCTGAGGATCTCAAATCAACAGCTCTTATTCTCAAACCTTATGGGCTCTAGAAGGACCAGTGCACGACACATCACAGGCACGGTCTTGGCCTGGCACGACACGACACGGCACAGTCTTAGTGGGCCCGGGGCACGACACAAGCACGGAAGTGGGCGGCACAGCACGGGCACGACACGAAAGTTGGCCTGGCACGGCACGACACAGTCGTGGACGGGCACGACACGGGCACGGAAAGTGGACAGGCACGGCACGACACGAAACGGTTCTAGCCGGGCACGGGCACGGGCACGACACGGGCACGGAAAAACAAAAAAAATAAATCCAAATGGCTTTTTTTAATTTAAAAAAAGTAAACAATTTCTATTCGGTAAAAAATATTTGTTTACCTTTAAACATCTAAGATATTTAATTTAAAAAAACAATTTCTTAAAAAAATCAAGTTTTTAAAAAATCAATTTTTTTACCTTTAAAAAATTATCAATTTTTATTCGATAAAAAATATTTGTTTTGTTTTTGTTAGTGAATAGGCTCTGGACCTTTGGTTTTTAAATTTAACATTACAAGTTAACGAGTAAAATTAAAAAAAACTTATCAAAATATTTATGGTGCAAGAGTAATTTAATACGAAAGGAAATGTGTAAAAGTTGTATATTATTTACCTCAAATCTAATGAGAAATAAGAAAAAAAATCTCAAACAAAAAAAAAAGAAAAAAAATACATAGTAGAAATAAGGAGAAAACAAAAAACAAAAAGGGGTTGGCTAGACAGCCTAGACTAGGACTTGAACCCAGGTCCCTAGGTTCTTTCATACATGTAACTACTCCGATTTTTCATTCAATAAAAATCTCGTTGTTATTTGAAATTTCGTAATATCTTTTAACTGCTCAATGGTTTGCATATTAATTTCTAGCAGTTGGTCTTTAAGCAATCGAACGCCTTGTCGTTATTTTCTTCGACTAGAAACCCTAATTGCACTTTAACCCTCAAAGATCGTTTCTTGACTATTAAGTCCGACTTTGCAAGCCTAGTTAGCTTCTAACCGGCTTGATGGAGTAACCAAACTAGAAGGCCACCTAGTTACTTTTCCCTAACCAAAGATGGACCGTTTTGCCCATCTTGAACCTTTTGAACTCTAGACTAGAAATTGTTTAATTATTCTCTTTTATTGTTTTAGTTTTATTCTTTATCCATTGGACGATAAATGTTAGGGGAACTATTATCCATTGGATAAAAGAAACCCATTTCTTTATATTAAAAGGATTTTGAAAGATTTAAACAAAGTACTATGATTGACATTTATAATTATTTTGAAAAGTACTTTTAATTAATTTTTTCTAATAAAAGTACCCAAGTAACCTTGGACCATTGGACAATAACTGTTAGGGTAATCTTTACCCATTGGACAAAAGCATTTCCTTTATTTTATTTGGTAAGTACATATATATATAAACATGTGTAATAATAAAAAGGACATGTAGTCTTTTTCAAAAAAACTCAGTTTAGTACTTAAAGTACTAGTACCTTATTAACATTTGGGTAATAACAGTTAGGGGTTTTATTATCCATTGGGTAATAGGTTCATCTTCTAACTAAGTACTTAACCCATTAAAATAATATTTTGTTAAGATTCCCGGGAGTACAAAAGTACATTATTATATTAATTAAGTACTCGTACCTTTATATTAGTTTAAAGGGGAAATCTTGACCTTAAATCCTTTTAGATTTAAAAGTACCAAAGTACCCTTTTATTTATTTATATTCTTACATGTTAGTACATACATATATATACATATATAGCTAGTACATGAGAGAGAGAGAGGAGAGAGGAGAGAGGAGAGAGAGAGGAGAGAGGCCGAGAGAGAGAAAGAGGGAGAGGGAGAGAGAGAGAAGGAAGAAAGAAAGAAGGAAGAAGAAGAAAGATGGGACTTGTACTGGGATATTCTTCATCTTTTCAAATTTGGAAGATGAATATCTTCCATATCTACCACCATTGTCCTCCTTTGTACCAATTTCAATTGTTTAAACCAAGAATCTTGTACCAATGTCTCCTCCTTTCCAACATATCTTCCAAAGATCAAATCCAAGGACTAACATAGCCATGCAAGCCTACCAAATTAGCCTCCAACCTTTCAATCAACCTTGACATGTGAAGAAAAAGTGAGACTTAGAGAGAGAGAGAGAGGGGCCAGCCAAAGAGGGAGAGAGGGAGAGCTTGGCCTATAAATAGAAGCTCACTCCAAGCTTAAACTCACACCTTCAACCATTGCTCCAACTTCTCTCTAGAAATTTCAAGAGTTCTTGCTTCCAAAGTTCTTGTTTTCTTACGTTCTTGAGTGTTCTTGAGAGAAACTACCAAACCACCTCCCAAAACCACCGTTAGATCTTTTAAAGTAGCTTAGTTGGTTAGAAAAGTTGTTTCTAGGAAAAGAAAGTGCATCTCTTTTCCTTTCGAAGCAAACCGACGCCGTTACGCCGCCGAAATCCAAAACCGACGACCGAATCTTCGTAGCCGACCATCGCCAAGAAGAACGGTAGTTATCCATATCTTCCACCGCAAGTATAAAGTAGTTATCCATATCTTCCACCCCAAGTATAAAGTAGTTATCCTTACCTAAATATAAAGAAGTTTTGTATCATAACTCTAAATAAGTTCATTAGAAAGAAACTTTGATCATTTTACTTAAAGTAGATAATGTTATCTTTTGATGGAAACATATGAAATGCATGATGTTCATTGTTAAGTGATTCAAGCATGTCAAGTAACTTTAAATGGATGATCTTGTAGATTCAATATTACAATAAATGATATCGTATGTGAAAAGTCTCACCGCGGAGTCTATGCATGAGAAACGAGACACGGAAATCGAGAAAGTAGAAACATGACATCTAGGGTGTGGTTTATGAAAGGATGTGTTTTGAAAAGTGTGAAATGTTTTGGAAACCGCAATGTGGCCGGACGTAGTAGCCCATTGTGTGGTGTGTGTTTTGTGTGCCAATGGGAGACCGGGACGGCGGAACCATTGTGAGGATACTCGGGAGTCTGGAACGGCGGAACCGAGGTTGGGTGTGTGCTTGGTTATCCGCATTACGGAGCCAATGCAATGTGTGCCAATGGGAGCCCGGGACGGCGGAACCATTGTGAGAATACTCGGGAGACCGCAACAGCAGAACCGAGGTTGGGTGTGTTAAAAATCGAATTTTTGAAAAGGTGATACATTTATGAAATGTGGAAAATATTGACACGGTCTACGAGGAGTCACGTAGGAGAAACTCACAAGTCTTGGACACCAACGTTGAATGTTTATCGTATACGAATGTTAGTATTGGCTAGATAAACATGCTATGAGAAATTCTTTGACTATGTGTTATATTGTGGTAAGTTAAGGGTTAGAAGGTTTGGATTATTCTATTGAGCGTTTAAGCTCACGGTGTTGCCTTTTTGGTGACCCTGGCCTATTATATTGGTGGCGACACCGGTTTAATATGTCAGATTTCATAGATGAACAGGGTGAACTTTACACCTTGGAGGCCTTTGGAGCCGAAGAGCTAGCTCGGATGGAAGAACAAGCGGAGCCGTAGTCAGGAACCTTAGTTCCCTTCCGTTTGTAATAAAAGTACTTTTTTTATGTTTTTGTTGTAATAAAGAGTTTTTATTTCAATAAAATGTTTTATTTAACGTACCCAAAATTCGGGGCGTTACAATACACAAACAAACTGTGGGTAGCATGCCCTCTGGAATTTCTGGATCCCGAAAAAAAAAAGGCAAGGGCCCGCGATCGAGGGAGCGCTTAGCTGGACAATAAGCGCTGGCAAAATACAGAGTCGCCAATCGAGTTTTGAAGGTCCGACACCCAAAGAACCATATTTCGAAGCACTTGCTGAGCTAATTTGATTAGAAAAAGTTAAGGAACCAGTCTGTCATAACCATATCTGGGTCCGGGAGCTAGGTTACAAGAGGGGAAGGGTTTTAAGGCACTCCTCTCGCCCAATCCGAAGATCGGTCTTTACTTAAACATTTTGTGAAAAAGTTTGCGATTCTTCTTTTATTAATCAATTTTTAGCAAATTAGGGCGGGGGAATAGTTTAATGAGGATTAAAGCTATAACATGTTTGCAGGATGCGATCAAAGACAATATAAATGGATGGCATGCTTGAAAGATAAATAAGATAAAACCCAACACCGTTATCGAGTATCAAAACAGCGCATTGGCATGAATTAGGCACAAGCAGCAGCCAACTTGCATGCAAGTAAACTGTCGCGCGACTAACTCACACCATCGCGCAATGGTTATATCCCTCCAATCAGGTTGAATTTCATCTTCTTCTGGGCTCTGGAAGGACCAGTGCACACATAGGATTCAAACCAAGCAGATTATATATACTGAAAGGAAATAATTATTGCAAACAGAATGGATAGAAGATAAGTACAAACCCCTAAATAGTGGAGGTATTAAATAATGATCGTGGACCAAGTTGCCCATGCAAGGGCAACTTCTGGAAATAGACGTACCATCGCACGATGAAGTCACTTCATCGCGCGAGTATCACGACTGGGCTTCCAGAAGTTATTTTGCATGCCTGAGCTCTGAGACATGTTCAAGAGCAACCCAGGGGCATTCCAAAGTTAAATTACTAAGAGCTAGGAGTTTAAACTACGAATTTTAGCATGCAAGACTGTGGGTCTGGTTTTAAACATGCCTCATAGTGATTTATAATGCTATAGAAAACAGAAAATAATTAGCATCCCATCCCCACGAGGACCGTCACGTGTTGACTCAAAGCGTTGCGCAATATAGTGAGTCTGTCGCTCGTGGGTTTGCTTGTTACACTGCTATTGTAACCCAGCTGACTTTAGAACTGGGACTGATATTAATTATCAGCCTTGGCTCTGCCAGCCCCCCTCAGGGATCAAAACAGTAAACAGTAAAGGAGTTATACCTTTGCTTGTGTGTTACGGAAATGGATCGAACTAGGTGGTGTGGCTTGGAAGATGAGTGTAGGGGAATGACTTTAGTAAGGAAGTATGAGGAGTATTTGAAAGTAGTATTGTCTTTCTTTCTTGATTTTTTTTGTAACCCTTTGAAAGATGACTAAGGAAGGGTATTTATAGGAGATGAGGGAGTGCTTGGTGGGTGAAGGACTTGGCCTAATGACCAGCCAACAAGGCTGGCCAGCCCTCCTTGGTGGAGGAAGTGGCCAACAAGGTGAGGGGAGTGGTTGTGAGGGTGGTGCTACCCATGCACCTGCAAATGCTGTTCAGCCCATAAAAACAGGGTTCCCAGGTCAGTAGCCCCCTGATCATCACAAAATCTAGCTGGAAAAAGGTGAAAACGACAGGAGTTGACCATCGTGCGAGGGACTGGGTTCATCGCGCGATGGTTTTACCCACCCATGCGATGGTCAAAAGTCAAGGTTTGACTTTGACCAACACCTAGCAAGTAGAGCATCGTGCGAGATGCCCCATGGGTCGCGTGATGGCCAACCCCTATGTCAGGGTTTTCACTTAGGGTTTTAGGGTTCAAGATGGATTTTGCCTACTCCAAACTCAAGCCATTCCATTCTCAATACTATTTTTGATCTGATTTATCATCGGGGAAACGAGAAACCAGAAAAGAAAGTGAATCAATTGGGAAACCAGATTGGGGTGTCTACAGTAGTCCCTCTTTGACGGCACGTGGAGCACCATTGACTGATATGGGTAACGTCAAAGATTTCTAGACACCGATCCAATTTACCCAAAAGTCGATAAAATGGAAAATGCAAACAAGCATGTAAAAATACCGTGCACTGATGGATCGGAGAGTTGATCAACTGTTTGAAGCAATTCTCCCGGGGAACAAGTAGATCGGACGGATGGATCGTCACTGGTTTTGAAAATGGACGGATAGAGTGTCTGTAGACACCCTATTTTGGACTTTCCAAATTAGTTTTTTTATAATCTTTTGATTCTCCAATGATGACTATGGTCAAGAACACCCCGAGGCTAATGGTGTGTTCGAGCTTTGAGCGTCCTGAACCTCACTCAAAATCTTTGTCAAGCCCTGCCCCGACCCTTCAAACTAGAATGAAAAGGCCTCAGCAAAAACCATAATTGCTTACGCCGATACTTTTCTGGTGTGCGCTGGTCAACTACCACGTGTCAGTCATCGACCATTGACTCAGTAATCACCGGCGCACGCAGGTACAATACAGGCGCACGCCAGTCAAACCCGGTCAAATATAGTATTCAACCATGTGCTCAAGACTTTTGTGGCCACCCCGACGTAGGCTACAGTTCCCCTGATGATCATAATCTACAGAGACATTCCCCTCTCTCTCTTACATCCCCCATCACCTAGTTCCATGCATTTAATTCATGGGGGGCTCCCTCCTTGACTAAACCAGCCCTTAACTAGCTGGTTACTGGCCCTCTCTCAGCTTCTCTTTGCCTATAAATACCCCCCTTGCATTTATATGCAAGAGGTTCACAAGGTTAAGACTCTTAAGAGCATTCAAGCCCTCTTTCTCCTTCTTCTTGCACTCTTTCTTCTCCCATCAATTGAAAGAGAAAGCCAACCCTCTTCCATACACTCTTCACACCAACATACCCATCATCCATCCTTCAAACAACAAGCTTAAAGCTCAAACCTTCCATCCAGTTATGGCTGTACGTGCACCACTGGCGTGGGGACCACCGATCATCCCATTCTTGTTTCATTTTATCTTATCACCTTTATGCATGCTAAAAACTAGTTTATCGCTTTCTGTATCTTAGAGCTGCATAGTTTTTTATTTCTTATTTCTGCTTTAAATGGCCTCTGGGATCCTTCTGGTCATGTTCCAGAGCCCAGACCATGCAAAGCCAAGCACCGACCAAGTAGTGTAACTGGCGTACGGGGTTTCCTTACTGGCGTACGACAATTTCAATCGAGTCAAGTGATTGACCCTTGCATGTTAGCTAGATCTGGCCTCTATCTATTTCCCCACACTGTTTATGGGGTGCACTGTTCATCTTATTTCTTTGGATCCACTGTTGATTGGTTGTAAACTGCGTTTGTTCTGCTATATTAACTGCGTGGTTTGTCCTGGGTGTGCACTTGTCCTTTCAGAGCCCAAAGGTTTGAGAAATAGGAGCTATGAGTTTAGATTTACCAGCGCACGCCAGTATACCGGTGGCACACGCAAGTTGTCTCTGCATGTAGTGGCCTGGCCAGAGCATACAGCTTCCTCTTGCGTGCCTCGTCCCGAGACTGCGTGTTCCAGTTTGTTTAAAATCCTCATAGGTGCTTGTTCTCAATCTATTATACCTGTTTAGATCAAGCATCCATCACATTATCTCATAAATGCAACTTGTTACAGTTTTAATCCCCTTTATCTGCTCCCCCGCCCTAATTGGCTAAAGAAAATGATTAATGAGAGAAAAATGCAAATGTTTTACAAAATGTCTGAGTAGAGACCAATCTCTGGATTGGGCGAGCGGGGTGCCATAAAACCCTTCCCCTCTCCCGAACCTCAGATATCGAAGGTGACGACGGACTAGTCTACGCCTTTTTCAAAATCAAACAACGTGGTAAAAACGTTTCAAGTTTGGTTCCTTGGGTATTTTACCGCTAAAACCCGAGTGGCGACTTTGAATCGAAGCATTTCGCCGCGCTTTCTTCAAAAAGGGCACACTCAATTTTCAAAACGAAAATCGAAGATTTTTGGGGCGTGTGCCCAAAGTGGCGACTCTGCTAGGGACTCATTGCACTGATTGATATTTAGCAATTAATACATAAATGAACAATTTTTCAAAAGTCTGTCAAAACAGTACGCTCCGCGTTGCTGAAGAACGTTATGGTAACGTAACAGGATCTCAGCATCCGACCAGTCCGAACTGGGGCTTTTACTATTGTTCACTTATGTAGTTTTCTCCAAGTGTTAATCAATAAAAGTGAGCCAAACTTCGAAAGGCATTTTTCAAAACATGGCGTTTCTCTCTCTTTCGATCATTCTTCGGCATTCTTCCATTCGCATCGGTGTTAGGTCAGCCCCGTTGAGGTGTTTTGGGTAACCGGCACAGTTTATTGGAGCCCAGGGTCCTCGAATGCCCAACAACCTTAGACGATGATGAGTTGTACTATCGTTCGACCATTGCTTTGCTCTACGCGTTGCAATGGGAGGTATATCGCAGCTCTAGTCAGAGGAACCCCTTAAACCAAAACCGGCCTCTACATGTGTACAAAGCACTAGAACCTTTCAACCTAAGACAGGAACCTACAGGGTAGGATTACTTGCATCTAACCCCATATACTGTCTATGTGTGTTATTGCTTTCCCTATCGCATGCTTGTACATACATTCATACCTGTGGGCTACCACAACCCCGGGTGAGATCGGGGCGGCCCGAAGAACATACTGCTCCATTGAATCGATTTGAAAAATTTGAGGAGTCGCCACCCGGGTTTATGGTTCGTCACCCGAGAAATCGTTTTTTATTTGAAAATTGATTGATTTGAATTGAAAACCAGAGATCATTCGAGGGTTCGGAAGCCATGTTACGAGGGGGGAAAGGTTTTACGGCACCCCCCTCGCCCGACGCGATGTTGGTCTCTACTAAACATTTGTGGGATTTTTCAAAGGGATTTTGTTTCATTAAGCATGTAGCAGGTATCCACAGGTATAGCAAATAGAAGGTGTATGCTGGTGCTTGTGTACAAGGAGTGATGAAATAATGATGGACACATGCATGATGGCAAAGCAGTGTAAACTGCCACTGGATCATCTCTCGAGCGCTCGAGAGCACTTTTGGGCGCTTGGGAGTGTTACTGACCAAATCCTGCAGAGTTTGTTAGTCACAAATAAGATGCCAAATAACAGTGTATGCTGGTGCACGCCTATAGGGGGTGATTATGTGATGAAAGACAGCAAGATAATAGGAAATGAAACACTGCTCACTGGCTTCACTCTCGAGCGCTCGAGAGCACTCTCGAGTGCTTGGGAGTGTCTGAACCCCACCTGCACATTCTGTTAGTACTGACAAAACATAATGTAAAGACTGTAAAATGAAATACTATTAAGCAAACCACTGGCTCAGCAGAGGACTTGAAAGACTGAGATAGGACCTCAAGTTTTCAAGTCATGTATCCTTGCCATTGCACGAACAGATCTACAATTTTAAAAGAGCAAACATACACATCTATGCATGCAGAAGCTCAGAAAACACAGAAAACTGGGAAAATGGAATGCAATGGCATGCATGCACTCCCAAGTGCTCGGGAATGGCTTCGAGCGCTTGGGAGTGAGCTGCATGCCAGCTTACTCTCAAATATAAAATGGCACCACTTCATCATGCAAACACCCTTATCTAAGTTTTTAACAAGAGAAGATCTTATCTTTAACTTAGGAAAACTTTGTTCTTACTTGAGATTTGTAAGAAACATTTCTGTTTTAGGAAAAATGATCTTCTGTGTCTGCATGCCAGGATAAAAGCATTTTATTTAAAAGTGCACCTCACCCCAGCCTACTGCTTACCAAAATGCCATGCATGGGATTGGAAACAGTCCCGAGCGCTCGAGAGCACTCTTGAGCGCTCAGAGTGTTTCCAGTAGGGGTTTTGGGAAAACATTATTCGTGGACTCTTTGCTCTTGCTTTTTCACTAAGATCTCCCAACCATGCACCCAGCATTAAGGACTGGGACAGGCTGAGAGACCCCCCTCAGAAGGGAGAACAGCTTCTTGATTTGAACCAAGGATAGAAATATTTCTACCTTTGCTTGACACTTTGCTCCTTGGATGGTTGTGAAAGGTGAATGTAGAGTGAAAAAGACAAGAGATCAGAAGCTAAGAGTGTTCTGGATTTCTTGCCCTTTTTCTTGATGATTTGAAAAAAAAAACCTTTGAAGTTGGGAAAAAAGTTTGAGTTTGAAAGCTTTTTCCCTTGAACAAGAGAGAGAAAAGAGGAGAGGTTTAGAGAGAGAGAACTTTTGTAGCCCCCTTTTTCAGCTGAAAAACCAGGTATATATATAGAGCATATAACCCATGGTTTTGAAAAATGAAATGATTTTGAAATAAACCCTTTTTTAAAGAAAGAAATCTTCAGCTGATATCTTCTCTTACTGAGGTTGAGTGTTGACTCACCTCAGCTGGCTCAAGGGGAATGCAATGATGGCTTGCATGGATAGTGGGAATCTTTTTCACCCATTGGGCACTGGGAGAGGTCTCGAGCGCTCGGGAGTGGTCTCGAGCGCTTGGGACTTCACTCTCGCGTGCTCGAGAGTGAGCCAGGTCAGTGGTTTTTGGAAAATAGTTTGGAGCGCTTGGGACTGCTTTCAAGCGCTTGGGAATGATTTTGACCATTTCCTTTTCAAGTCCTTTAAGGAGCAACGTCTCAATTGGTACATGGCTTGTTTTGATCCATATTCATCATCGGGGAGCCTCAGGGCCACAAATTAAGGAAATTCGACAAGTCCAAATTGGGGTGTCTACAGTTGCCCCTCTTTGGACGGCGCTTGGCATCATGTTTGGATGCGAGTGTCGCCCAAAGATCGAGACAACCCAATTCGAGCCAAATCGAATCCTCAATTTATGAATTAAATGCAAATAAAAAGCATACAAGCACTCAATGCATGAGGTCGTGTCTTTTCAGACTGCCTACGTACCCTGTTTGTAGGGATCAGACCAGCGTAGTTCTTTGGGGCAAATGCAAACACGTGTAATGCATGCACTAGAAAGAGATCGACAAATGCTCTGATAATGATAGAAACAAGAAATGGGGCCCATCCGTTACTCTGTTCGGTGGACAAAATGATCAAAGAAATATTACGCGCTGGGTAAAACTTCTTGCGAATACATCGACGATTGTAGAATTTAGGAAACTTTTATCGACCTCTAAGCAGAACTTTTTGGGCAAATGAGGATGATCCAGAATAGATCACAAAACAAAATCCACCGTCGATTGCTTTGTCTCGACTCGGACTTAAACAGGACTGAGATTGATTTTGTAAAAATTTTTGATGGACAATAATCATTAATCAAGGTGAAATGCATGAGCTTACGAAAAGCAAAAAAAAAAAATGGCATGGCGATGAAAAGAGTCAAGCGCTCTGGACCCACTCCGGAGCGCTCGGGAGTTGTGTCGAGCGCTCGGGACCATCGCTGGGGTCCACCGCCCCTTCATCTTCCTCTTTTGATTTGGGGGTTAAAACCCTGGTTCTCGAGCGCTCGAGAACCAGATCGACTGCTCTCCTTCTCTCTCGACTCTCTCAATCCTCTCTCTCACGATCTTGCGATCCTCTCTCTCTCTCTCACTCACGATCCTCTCTCTCTCTTGATCTTGGCATGGCGAGGGGGGATGAAGACGGGGTGGTCGGTGGCGGCGAAGGGGCGGAGCCCAGCGGTCAGGAGGTCACGGTTGGTGCCACGGTGGTGGCAGCTGGGGGGAATGGCCGTGGCGTAGGGGCGGAGCCCAGCGGCGGGGACGCCACGGCTGGTGCCACGGTGGTGGCGGCTGCTGGTGACCAGGGGGTTGCCGGTGGGAGTTCAGTGGCGGTCACTGCCGATGAGGGTGCAGAGGTGGCAGCAGTAGGGGGCTCCAGCAGCGGGGACAGAGGTTCGGGCAGTGGAGGCCGGGGTTCGGGCAGGCCTCTCACTCCTACCGTGGAGGAGTTGTTTGCGGCTGCCGAGCGGGCGAGCGATGGGGGAATAGCCAACCGCGGTGGTGAGGAGGTAGTTGGTGGACAGTTCAGCGAGACGCCGGTGCTGAGGACGGCGATGGTGTTAGAGCCGAGGAGTGGGGACAGCGGGATCGGGGCCTCACGCCCTGTTCCCTTCGTGGATGGGGACTTCCTGGAGGACGCGGAGCCTTGGGATATCTTGGACGCATTTGGTCTTGACTCTGGGGTTGCGGCGATGCTGAGGGACGCTAGTACGCCTGAGGACCGGGCTTCGGCGTTGCTCTTAGGGGCTTTGCTGAGCGGAGCGGGCTCGGGCACTCCGGAGGTGGTTGTACCGGAGGTGGAGGAGTTGGGAGGGGATAGGGTGGATGCCGAGGCGACGGTTGAGGTACGGGTTACCGCGGTAGACGAGGCGAAAGCCTACTTGGAGGAGCGGCGAGCCCACCTGGCGGAGGAGCGGCCCGAGTTCACTCCGGCTACGTGTGCTCCTCGACTACACTTTTTTGAGCCTGTGGGGATGACGGCTTACGTCCCCGGCTACACTGACTACCCTGAGGAGATGCTTCTCTGGGATCAAGCTTCACACATCTCCTCTGGGTGGGCCGCGGTGAGTTTCCGATCACTAGCTTTTCTTGAATTTCGTAAATTACTTCAAATTTTATTTCCTGCTTGAGATTTGATGCTATTTCTTACTTTGTTGAAACAGCGCACGACGGACGTGTACGGCCACGGGGGCTCAGCTAGCTCATTGGCGCACTTCAGGGCCTTGCCTGAGAGGGTGCGAGCACTGGTGGAGGCGGTAGGGTTCGGACCCTTCGTACAGCTGCTGACAGTGGTGAGGGTGGACCGGGCTGTGCTTACAGCGCTAGCGGAGAGGTGGTGGGACACCACCAATACCCTCCACTTTCGGTTCGGGGAGATGACGGTGACGCCACTTGACTTCGCGGCGATCATAGGGCTCGGGGTTGGAGGAGACCCGATCCCTTACGACTCGAGTCTGGTGCTGGATGACGTGGCTTTGAGGTGGTTCCTCGGGCGAGTGCCACACCACAACAGGGGGATGGCAGCTTACGGGCAGTTCGTGGAGTACTGGGACCACGAGCCTGCGACCGACGAGGAGGCGGCCCAGATGGCCCAGGCATACTTGCTATATTTGTTCGGGGCTTCTCTGTTCCCGAACAGGCGTAGTCGGGTGCACCTGTGCTATCTAGCGGGCTTGGTTGACTTGGGACAGGAGGGACGCTTCGACTGGGGAGGTGCCGCTCCGTGCACGCTCTATTGTCTCCTTGGAGCTGCTTCTCGCGGGGTTGGAGACACAGTTGGAGGGTACTGGTGGGTGTTTGAGGTATAACTTTGAATTATTGCTTTTGAATTGCTTTCGACTGCTTTTCGACTGGAATTATGCATTTGAGATTGATTTGACTTGAATTACGAAACTTGCAGCTTTGGGCTTACGAGGTTCTCGGGATGTTCCCACTCGAGAATACTTGTACGGACCCGAACTTACTTCCACGCAGCTTAGCCTGGGGTAAGGCGTACCGGAGAGCGAAGGAGCGACGAGGGGAGGTGATGACTTTTCGGCGTTGGCTGGATAACCTGACAGGGGTTGTGGTACGATCGACAATTCTTGCTTTTCTTTTATCAAGTTTTTCGGCGAGTAGACTTATGAATGAATCCAAAATTTGAATTGCAGGTTTGCTGGGACAGGTGGGCGGGGATGGAGGCTGACTTCCTTCCGAGGAGTTGGGAGGTGACACGGAGCAGGGTCCTACTGGAGTGTCCTCTGCGCTGGCATTGGTACCTGGGGGATCGAGTGACTCGATAGTCACTTGGTCTTCCAGCGTTCGTGGTTCCTGGGCTGCTTCCTCCACGCATGCAGAGGACTGAGTCCTACACTCGCGCTGAGCTTGAACTGTTCACTGTGCCGGACACAGATCTGGAGAGGCACCTTCGACGCTCCTTGGACTACGCAGCTTATGCAGATCGGTACTTGGCGAGGAGCCTGGGAGTGGAGGAGTTTGAGAGACGGGTAGCCGGAGTGGGAGCTTGGAGGGACGAGAGCGGAGCGCTGAGCCGCGATGGTTGTTCTGCACGGGGTCGGGGATGAGGTGCTAGAGCCCCTGTTGGTGGGCGAGGTGCAGGTACTGGAGGTAGGGGAGAGGGGAGCACGAGGGTTCCAGAGACTGCGGAGACTTCAGCACCACTGGCGTTGCCGACGCTGAAGTGGACTATAGGCGTGACGAGTTCGTCGGGCGCACGGGAGGTGATCGACGCGCCACGTCTCCCACAGCCGCCGATGTGGTTTCTTGCTCAGGTATAAACAACATTTCTGCTTGCTTTGTATATTGACCATTCCCTATTTGCATATTCTGGATCTTGGATCATTCTGTAGGTGCCGCGAGAGTGGGCTGAGTAGGCCGTGATGCTGATGGTGGGGATGCGCCACCTCTTGAAGGACTGCGCTAAGGGGAGAGCCCTTCAGACGAGACCTACCCCTGTGACTGCTTCTCCTGCTGCCACTCAGGTATAACATGCACATATATTCTATATTTCGATTTGAGCAAAGTTACATTCGAATATGCACAAAATGAGAAAATGTTTGTGATATGCAGGTGCAGCCACGATGTTCAGCTAGGACGCGTCCGCAGGGCACCACGAGCCCTCACGTTCCGGCCAGCACGCGAGGTCGGGGTGCAGGACGTGCGCCACGGCCTGCTGCGGGCGCGGGACGGTTCGAGGTTTTGCCTCGGGAGGGGTCTCGGCGGAGACCAGCTCGCGTGGAGCCGGAGGTGTCAGAGGAGTCCTCCGAGTCACGTGTCCTGGGGACGTCGGACTCGAGTACTGCTTCTGGTTCTCCTAACGACGACGGTGATGACGAGCTCGAGAGTTCTGAGTCCGAGGGACCACGACAAAAGAGAATTCGATGGGTCTGAGCCTCGTGTTTTGCTTTGTTAGCTTTACCTTGTACATAGGACAGCATGCCAACGTAGTTGTAGATTTTGGGCCTGCGTGCCTCAGTTTTGTTCGGGCCTACGTGCCCCGGTAGTTAGGATTTGGGCGCATGTTTGCCCCAGTTTTTGTACTTCTTTCTTCACTCATTGTAAACACCGTGTTCATTCATGAGAATTCGCACTTTATTCTTTTGCTCGTTCGCACTGTTGTTACAGAATTATATTTTATAAAATATGTTCGTCTAGCTTTGAAAGAACGTAAAGAGTACGCGAATTTCGACCGATACTCTCAAAGTGAGGAATAAAACTTGACATCGACACCAAACGACAAACTTTCGAGCGATCGACCATGAAATTTAGATTTAAGGGCTTTTGATCGTAACCGAGTGCGCTGCGCAGTTGACAATGAGTGCTGTGACTCGAGGGGACTGGGAGAATTACAAAAATGTTTTTGACAATCGACACTTGCATTTAAAATGATGATTTTGGTACGATTGAATGATGAAAGCTTGAATTAAGAGTGCTGACACGTTTTTAGAGTGCGTCAAACAGTCATTGAGACCCGTCATGGCTCGAGCGCGTTGCTCGATTCGACCAAATGCCCTTGATATGGATTCCGATATGCTCAAGGAGTGAAAACTTTGGAAAACTTATGATTTTTCACGTAACACCCTTGAATACTCGACAAAACATGTGGACAGAACTGCTGTACCCCTTAGACAACTGCTGAGAACTGTTAAACTTGATGAAACAGGGTTTCACTATTGCATGGAAGCCAAAATGGGGAAACTAGAATTTGCTGCAAAACAGCAGTTCTCTCAAGTGCTCGAGAGTGGTCTCGAGTGCTTGGGACTTCACTCTCGAGCGCTCGGGACTGCTGTCATGGACTGTCCCTTGCTGTTTTCCAATACCACTTGTTGGCTGTCCTTTGTTGTTTTCTTCTGCTCGCACGTTTTCAATGTGCCTGAATGGCTTTGTATTAGCTGTTTCCCCAAAACAGAATGGCTTCCCAAAGCTTGACTTGTGGTTTTTCCAATATTTTCCAAGTTTCCAAAGTTTGAATTTTGAAAAGATTTTGGAAATGATAAACTTGATGAGTTTCAAGGCTAGTGGGGAAGTGGTGTTGCCCACTTTAAGCTTCTATAAATACCAGGCTCTCCTTTGGTAAGCCATTCACACTTCATTTCATCATTTCCCTTAAAAAATTCATTCTTTCCATCACCATGCTAAACCAAGCCTTACTTCGCCCTTGGTTGGACAGTCTTGAAGGCATCGACTGGCTGAACTTCCGAGGGCATCGGCTTTACGCCCTAAGACATCTCCGAGAGGTTGCAATTCGTCCCGTCTTGCTGCATGCGGCGGCGCGCTTCTGGGATCCAGAGGTGCACGTCTTTCGCTTTGGTTCTCAAGAACTGTGCCCCACCGTCGAGGAGTTTCATGCTTATCTCGGAAGCCATGACTCTGCTGAGCCGGTTGTTCCTATGATCAGGGAGAGCATGAAGAATATTCTGAAGGCAAAGCTGGGTGTTAGTGGTAACGTCGCTCAGTTTCTTACTCGGGGTAATGCCATTAACATCGTGCAGTTGTACGAGAGGTTCAGCCCACCTGGAGACTTGACGGATTTCGAGCACCAAGGTCGTACGATGATGGCTTGTTGCATTTGCCTCTTGGCGGCCTTCTTGTTGGTTCTGTCCGTTGGTCAGCTTGAGGCTCGCTGGTGGGGGTTGCTGCTCAGATTGAGGCTCGCAAGGATGTTGCGCCATTGGTTCTTGCTGAAACCTTGATGGGGTTAGATGCTGTTCATGCTGGTCGCACAAGGGTTTTTGGTGGTAGTCCGCTGTTGCTGTAGGTTAGGGACCTCACTCAGCTCTCCTTTTTCTATTTCTCTCATTCATTTTACCTCGACACTCAGTTCAGGCTTTATCTGGCTCCTCACTTGTTTTCTCTCTTTTTGATAGATGTGGCTTTGCGACA
The DNA here is from genome assembly GCA_019656835.1 of Rhododendron ovatum. Classification (NCBI taxonomy): domain Eukaryota; kingdom Viridiplantae; phylum Streptophyta; class Magnoliopsida; order Ericales; family Ericaceae; genus Rhododendron; species Rhododendron ovatum. The sequence continues at coordinate 24,368,112 of CM033802.1, forward strand.
AATTAAGTTTGTTGACACCCCCAGCCAATGATTGGTGGTATCGTGCAAGTGGATGGAACCGTCCCTTTCAAGTGATGTATGGGAGTGAAGATGATTGGGCTGATTTCTTTGCTTCTGCGGAGGAAGATGACATTGCTTAGCGGTGCCATTGGCTGAGGCTTCCTGCTATGACCGTTGGCAACATGGGCTCGACGCATGTGTTTGTGGCTAGCTTGACAGGCTTCTCCTTCTACTCACCCTTCCGTGTTCTCCGTCAGCTTGGACTTAGCCAGGAGGTGCCGCAGCCGGGTTCTGAAGTGCTTCGTCTCCTTCCCTTCAACATTCCGGGCCTTCGGAGTTACACTCGGTCGTGGGGGACTTGTAGGACCGAGCCAAGTGACCCACTGTTTTCTATTGCTTCGACTGGAAGGTACCGCAAATGGCTAAGGAGAGATGTGAAAGCAAGGATGGGTTGACTACTTACTTTGCCAGACTTTGAAATAAAATTGTGCTTTGATTTTGTGCTTTTTCATTTTCATGCTCAGCTTGTAATAAAGAAGTAATCTGAATAAAATCGACTGATTAAGGGTTTCCCCCTTTCGGTTCATTTGATCACATGCGGCTCTGAAAAGCGTTTTGGATTTGTCAATTTGGACTTGATTTGGGATCGGATTTTGATATTTAGGAATTAGGACCGAATCTCGGGATGAGATTGCCTACGTATCCCTCGTAAAAGAGAATCAGGCCCGCACGTAGTTCAGGCTACGGGTTCACTCAGGTATTGACACTCTCCCTTTGCGCTCTAAATTTTGCCTAGTACCGCCCTTTCGGGTTTTCGGTCTAGCGAGCTTTTCTTTGATTATTTGCCTTAACTTTTGCCTAGGCCGCCCTCTCGGTTTTTCAACCTAGCAGGCTTGCTCTAACTTTTGCCTAGAACCGCCCGCCCTTGCGGTTTTCGGCCCAGCGAGCTCTCTCAGGGATAATAACGTTTGAGTTGATCCAAATTGACAAGATTCGTAAATTCGTTGCCATCGAGGTTGACGATTGAAGCTGCTCCTCCAAAGAGGATGGTCTTGATGATATAGGCCCTGCCCATTTAGGTCGGAACTTCCCTCGTAAGTCGAAAATTGGCGCACGGATTTCCTTGACTACCATGTACCCTGCTTGTAGGTCCATTGACTTCACCTTTTTGTTGAATGCCCGGGCGATTCTTCGCTGATAGCACTGAATGTGGTATAGCGCGTGCAACCTTCTTTCATCAAACAACATGAGTTCCTTGAACCTTCCGCTGATCCATTCAGCTTCGTCCACTCCGCATTCCGCCATGACCCTCAAAGATGGCACTTCTAGCACGATAGGGAGAACGGCTTCCATACCGTACACCAAAGAGTAGGGTGTTGCCCCTGTCGGTGTACGGATAGACGTTCGGCATCCCCACAAAGCTAGTGGTAGCTGTTCGTGCCAATTTCTTGCTGACTGAGTAGTCCTTTCCAGAATCGTCTTAATAGTCTTGTTTGCTGCTTCGACTGCTCTGTTCGTTTGTGGCCGATAAGTGGTTGAATGATGTACTTGGATCTTGAATTCCTCAAAGAGTTCCAGAACTTTTCCCTTGAAATGAACATCGTTATCAGATACGAATGCTTGAGGGACCCCATACTGATAAACGATGGTTTGCCTGATGAAGTGAGCCACTTGAACCGTCGTCAAAGTTTTGTACGAAGCTGCTTCGACCCATTTAGTGAAGTAATCGACTGCCACCAAGATGAACCTATGACCGTTGGAAGCTGCAGGCGTGATATTTTCGATGACATCAATGCCCCAGGCGGAGAATGGCCATGGCGTTGCCATCGAGTGTAACTCCGAGGGCGGGACATGGATAAGGTTGGCATGAGTCTGGCACTTGTGGCACCGGCGTACATACTCGATGCAATTTGTCTCCATGGTAGACCAATAGTAGCCTAGCCTTAACACCTTCTTAGCCAGCATCATCCCATTCATATGAGGTCCACAAACTCTTCGTGAACTTCTTCCATTACTGCTTTCATGTCATCACCTTGAATACACAACTTGTGAACTCCGCAAGGAGATCGCCGGTACAATTGTCCTCCATAGATGATGTATTGAGATGCGAGTCATTGCAGTGCAATCCGATCTTTCTTAGTTGAATCCACAGGGAACTCCCCCTTTTCGACGAAATTCCGAATATCGTAGAACCAAGGGAGTCCATCGTCCGGTTCGTCGATGTTCATGACATAGTCGTACACGTGTTTTCCCCTCTGCTCAATCATGACAGGCCTCAGCTTCACCCCAATTGGAAGTTCCAGCATGGATGCCAAAGTGGCCAAGGCATCTGCGAAGCGGTTCTTCATCCTCGGTACATGCGTGAAGGTTACCTTTTGAAAATTCAGGAGAAGCTCATCGAGCTGCTGATGATATAGCTTCATTTTCTCGTCTCTGACCTTCCATTCTCCTTTTGCTTGCGATACAACCAGGTTGGAATCTCCGACGACTTCTAGCACCTTGACACCAATCTCCAATGCAGCTTCCATTCCCACAATACATGCTTCGTACTCAGCTTCGTTGTTCGTAACTTTGGAGTTCAACTTGAATGCGAGGGGAATATACGACCCCTCAGGCGAGACCAGCAGTATGCCAATTCCGAATCCTTTCTAATTTGCGGCTCCATCGAAGTACAACATCCACGTTTCATTGACCGTCGACATCACATCTTCATCCGAAAATTGAAATTACGTGTGCTCTGGCTCTTCAATCGGACGATCTGCCAAAAACTCTGCCACTGCTCTCCCTTTCACTGACTTGCGAGTGACGTACTTGATTTCGAATTCCGCTAACAAGAGCAACCAACGCGCTAGCTTACCGGTAAGTGTTGGCTTCTTGAATAGATACTTGAGAGGATCCATCCGAGAGATCAGTATCACCGAGTAAGCAAGCATGTAGTGTCTCAACTTCTTTGTGGCCCATACAAGCGCCCAACATGTCTTTTCCAGTAAAGTGTATCGCTCCTCGCATCCTACCATCTTCTTGCTCAAGTAGTAAATCGCCCTTTCAACCCCATCTTCTCCTTCTTGTGCCAGCATGCACCGCATTGATGAAGGCGTGATGGACAAGTATAGGATCAAAGGTTTTCCTGGTGTAGGCGGCATCAGGATCGGAGGGTTTTGGAGATAAGTTTGCACCGCTTCGAAAGCTTTTTGACACTTCTCGTTCCACTCGAACTTTACATCTTTCTTGAGTAGTCGAAATAATGGTTCACAAGTCAAGGTCAACTTGGCAATGAATCGACTGATGAATTGAATTTTTCCCAAGAAACACCGGACCTCCTTCTCTGATTGGGGTGGCTCCATCTCAAGAACGGCTTTGATTTTAGAAGGGTCTACCTCAATCCCTCGGGTGGTGATCATGAACCCAAGTATTTTCCCAGCAGCGACTCCGAAAGTGCACTTCTGTGGATTGAGGCGCATCCTATATTTCTGAATTCTCTAGAGGAACTTTCTCAGCGCTGGGAGGTGATCTTTCTTCTCCTTCCACTTCACTATCATATCATCGACGTACACCTCGACTTCCTTATGGATCATGTCATGCAGCAGTGTCGTAGCACCCCTCTGATACGTAGGACCGGCATTTTTCAACCCAAACAGCATAACCCGATAACAGTAGGTTCCCCACTCGGTGATGAATGTAGTCTTTTCCCTGTCTTCCTGAGCCAAGAGAATCTGATTGTACCCCGAGAAACCGTCCATAAAGGATAGTAAAGCATGCCCTGCAGTGTTATCAACGAGTATGTCTATATGCGGCAATGGAAAGTCATCTTTAGGGCTTGCTTTGTTCAGATCTCTAAAATCGACACACACTCTGATTCTTCCATCCTTTTTGGGGACAGGCACGATGTTTGCAACCCAAGTGGGGTATTCAGTTACGATTAGAAAACCAGCGTCGATTTGTTTCGTTAGTTCCTCTTTTATTTTTAACACCCAATCGGGCCGCATTCTTATCAACTTTTGTTTAACGAGTTTTGCATCGGGATAGAGGGGGATCCTGTGCTCGACGATTTCTGGGTCGATTCCGGGCATGTTTGCATGGGACCAAGCAAAGACTTCTTTAAACTCTTTTAGTAAATCGGTGAGCTCTTGAAGCTCATCCAGAGACAGCCTGGAACCGACCTAAACCGATCGAGGGTTCTCCTCATCACCCAAGTTTATCGAGATTATTTCTTCTTTTAGAGGCTGAGCGTTCCTTTCATTTTCACGCTCGATGAGGGAACGGATTTCCTTGGGGATGTCCCCATCGAAATCTATTCCTTCATCGTCGGGATCCAAACGATTTATTTCAAAATCCGGCAAGTAAGCAAAGGCGTCGTTCATTTCATTGATAGGCTCCTCGGAGGGAGGGAATACAGCAGCTGACTCAAACTCGAAGTAAAAGCTACGACGAGGAGGGTCGATAGGCACAAACTCCGACTCACTACTAGACGAAGAGTCAGTATCAGACTCAGACTCGGACTCGGTGCTAGTGTCGTGAGTGCGCGTTACAAATGGAATGAAAGTGCAGTTTTCATAAGCGCCCATGGCGTCCACAGTGAGCTTAGAAGGGTCTTCCAATTCATCTTCTCCTCCTAGCATGAGCACAGCCGCGTCTTCTATCATACCCTCTGGTTCCTCACCTTCGAACAGAGATTGGAGACTACCCAAACCAAAGGCTTCAAGCCAATCCAGTGCTTCAAACAATTCTTCCATCTTAGTTACCTCTTCATCATCCTCCCAAGTGTCATTGGCGAAGATTTCAAACCCAGGGTATTTCACTTTTGTCTCGAGATCAATGAAAGGCTCGGGTTCTCCTTGATACGGTGCTTCCTTTTCCTTCTGCTTCTTTCCGACTGCATGAGCTCGAGCGCGGTTGCGCCACCTTTTCTCTGGATCACTCTTCTTGAACTCGAAACCCAGGCCGAAGCGTTCATTGCTCCCGGGGAAATGAGGGAACTCGGAGACTCCTTGTTCATAGAGCCCCAAGCCCATGCCCGGCGGTAATTCATTCGCTTCATGATTTCCAATGCCGTGGAACTCACCAAGAAACCATCTTCAGCCCGAATGGTGCAAACCTTTGAGGTCATGACAGCAAACGCCCCCATGGCCACGTCTTTTTCTCCGTGCATGATTTCCAGCAGCGGGGAATTATCTTCGGAGTGTGGTCGAATACCGGAATCCTCGTGGATGATAAGAGTCCCAGAATCCAATCCTAGGATGAGTTTCTGATGCAGCGTAGAGGGTACCCCCATAACGTCAGAACGGTGCAGCCATGGCCTCCCCAGTAAGAGGTTGAACGAAGTAGGTATGTCTAGTACACAGAATTCCACGGTGGTCTTGAACTTCCCAGTTGCCAGTTCCAGGTTGATTGTTCCTAGGACATCACGCTGAGTGTTATCATAAGCACGGACACCCAGAGTCGATGGCGCAAAGTCCTTGCTTTTGAGGCCCAGGCAGTAAGCGGTGCGGAGAGGGCACACGTTGATGGCCGAACCATTGTCTATGAGTATCACGGGGACCCACTTTCCCAGGCATTTCATGGTCACGTGGAGAGGCTTATTATGATCGGTTCCTTCAGGTGGGAGGTCTTTCTCGGTGAAGGACAAGGTGTGTTGGGCAAGGTTTGGGGTTATGAGGGCGATGAGGGCTTCTGGGGCTATGTCGGAAGGGACCTCAAGCTTGGAGAGAGAGTTGACAAGCCTTCGGCGATGCACGAGGAAAGCTGCCAACACTCCCCACATGGACATGCGGGCAGGGGTTTCATGAAGTTACTGGATGATGGGGTCGGCGTTGGTATTTGGGTTTTGGTGGTGAGAGGCATTTGGGTTTGAGCTGACAAATGGATTAAGGTGGGTGGGGGGTTTAGGTTGATGTGGAAGGTTATTGGAGTTTGAGGAGTTATTTTGTGGAGCTGGCGAGACAGAGGTGGAGTTGGCAGGATTCTCGGGGATGCGAGGGTTACTCTGTTGAGGTGGTGCTGCTCGGGACGAGCTTCCTTGCTGGAGGTTGGCAGGCTGGCATACCCTACCGCTTCTGGTAAGATTACTGACTGCCTTGGGGGCGAACTCCCACCAAAGACCCTCCCAGAAATCGGAGAGATAGGTATTGGCCTTGCATTTTCCCTTGTCGAGCTTTGTCTTCTCCAGGGTGTCATTCAAGAGTTCCATCTCCAGAGTATCCCATATGTTCTCTTCTTCCAAAGAGTTCCAGAAGTTGACATTGTTGCCGTTGTTGACTTGCAGAGAGCCTTCATCCAACATAGCCTTGTTGACGGTTAGCTCTTCACCATCGACCCATACGTTCACCATTTCAGCCCTACCCTAAAGGTCTTCAGGATCTAGCACACAGATATGGGGTTCGTCAGGGATCTCAACAACCGGTTGTGGGAAGAATTCATTAATAATGTACTCCTGCGGACAGAAGACATGATCCAAGGTATGGGCGAGGGCGTCAGAATCCCTGGCGATATTGATTATGGCTGAAGTGGAGAGTCCGGAGAATAACCGGGGGTTCATCAGGTCAGGGCCTTGTCCCTCTTCCTGCTCCCAGAACAAGTACACCAAAGATGTTTCGTTAAGAGGGTCTAAATCGTCTATCCAGAGCCACCCACCGGGTTCTGGGTCCCATTCGTCAAATTTCTCGACTGGTTCAGGCTCCAAGAATAGAGCAAACAGGGAATATCCATCAAATGGATTAGCCATCATCTCATCCCAGACTTGTCTCCACTCACCATGTTCCAATTCTTCGACTTACTGAGCATTAACTAACACGAGCCACACTCCGCTGACAATGGCTTGTTGTTCTACTGCAAGGAAATCACTTGCCAGGTCCTCCCACCTCCTTTGAAAATCCCACTCCACTGTTTCAAGTGCACAGATAGCATCCTCGGCCAGAATCTCGACAATTGGCTTGGGTTCGGTGATAGGGATGATGTGAAGGCTTGGGTTGAAGGGGTGGCTTAGGGAAATGTGGTTTGTGCGGGCGTTTGAATGTTTTAGGAGTGGGTTGGAGACGGTATTGGGCTTTTGGTGAGGTATAGGAAGGGTCTTGTTGTCTATGAGGTCTTGAATGGCGTGGCGAAGGCGGAAGCAGTTGTCGGTTAGGTGGCCAGGATTTTGGTGATAGGCGCAGAAGGCGTTGGGATCATGAGAGGTAGAGAGCTTTTGTGGCAGTGGGGTGGGAGCAAGCGGTTTGAGGAGATCACTTTCGACCAACTTTTCAAACACTGCAGAGAGAGGTGCTGAAAATTGGGCGAACACACAGGGTTGGGACCGAGGTTGACTGGTTTGGGTTACAATCTGGTTGACGGGTTTGGCTTGGGCCATGTTTGAGGAGGTGTTTGGAAGTTGGGTGTGGTTGGAGTTTCCGAACAGCGTGCCGCTGTTACCGGAGTAGACCTTCTTGGCTTTGGGAGGAGGTTCAGGTTTGTCGAGGATTTCTAGTTGAACTGCTTCTTCGATGGCCAAGCCTGTGTCGAAGAATGTTACGGATCATGTTGATGGAATATGACCGAATCTCATGAAGAGACTGCCTACGTATCCTCTTTCAAGGAATCAGGTCAGAACATAGTTCAAGCAAAGGTTCGCTCGAGTATTTTATCTCTCCTTTTATGCTCTAACTTTTGCCTAGTGCCGCCGCTTCGGGTTTTCGGCCTAGCGAGCTTTTGAGTCTTGCCTATTTATTTTTGCCTGAATCGCCTTCACAGGTTTTCGATCCAGCAGGCTTGCTCTAATTTTTGCTTGGAACTGCCCACCCTTGTGGTTTTCGGCCCAATGGGCTTCTCTCAGGGGTAGTATCGTTTGAGTTGATCCAGGTTCACCAAAGTGGAAAATTCATTGCCGTCGAGATCTATAAGCTGAGCTGCTCCCCCAGAAAGGATGGTCTTGATGATATAAGGCCCTGAACGCTTCGGACGGAACTTGCCATGGGGATCGAACACAGGCGCCCGAATCTCCTTTGTAACCATGTCTCCTTCAACCAAGTCCCTAGATTTCACCTTCTTGTTGAAAGCCCGTGTGATCCTTCGGTGATATCCCTGAACATGGTATAAAGCGCGGAGTCTCTTTTCATCAAAAAGCATGAGTTCAACAAACCTCCCACTAAGACATTCAGATTCTGTGAGTCCACATTCTGCCATAATTCTCAATGACGGCACCTCAAGTTCAATAGGGAGTACTACCTCCATCCCATAAACTAAAGAATAGGGTGTCGCTCCTGTCGATGTTCGAATTGACATCCGGTACCCCCATAGTGCTGGAGGTAGTTGCTCATGCCAGTCCCGGGCGGACTCAGTAGACTTTTTGATAATCGTCTCAATATTATTATTTGCTGCCTCAACAGCTCCATTCGTTTGAGGGCAATAAACAGTCGAATGATGGACTTGGATTCCAAATTCCTCGAAAAATTCCAAAACCCTACCTTTGAAATGAGTCTCATTATTTGATACAAACGCCTGAGGTACGCCGTATCGATAGATGATGTTCTTTCTGATAAAATGGGCAACCTGAACTGCAGTAAAGGTTTTGTAGGATTTGGCCTCCACCCACTTGGTAAAGTAATCTATTGCCACCAAAATGAACCGGTGACCATTTGAAGCAGACAATCTGATCATGCCAATGACATCAATACTCCACACAGAGAAAGGCCAAGGAGAAGTCATGCCAAATAGTTTAGAAGGGGGAACATGCATTAAGTTGGCATGGATTTGGCACTTATGACAACGCCGTACATAATCTATACACTGAGACTCTATCGTGGACCAGAAGTAACCTTGTCGTAGGATTTTCCTAGCAAGCATGACACCACTCATATGAGGACCACAGACACCTCATGAACCTCCTCCATGATCCTTGTGCCTCAGAGCCATTGACACCGAGGGTAAGAGCGGCTTCCATGCCAACAATACAGGCCTCATACTCCGCTTGGTTGTTTGTGACATCGAAGTTGAGCTTAAATGCAAGCGGAATGTGAGAACCATCAGGTGTAATTAACAGCACTCCGATCCCATATCCCTTCTGGTTGGTTGCTCCATCGAAGTAAAGTGTCCACACATCTTCGACAACCATTAGTACTTCCTCATCCGGGAACACAAAATTTGAGTCCTCCAGTCCATCAACAGGATGATCGGCTAAGAATTCCGCAACTGCTTGCCCCTTGACAGACTTTCTCGTAATGTACTCAAGATCAAATTCTGCCAACAAGAGTAACCAATGTGCTAACTTACCAGTAAGTGCTGGCTTCTCAAACAGATACTTGACAAGATCCATCTGAGAAATCAACTTCACTAGATAAGCCAGCATGTAATGTCTCAGCTTCTTAGAAGCCCAAACAAGAGCCCAACATGTCTTCTCCAGAGCCGTGTAGCGGTCTTCACACCCTACCATCTTCTTACTTAAATAATAAATGGCCTTCTCGACACCCTTATTTCCTTCTTGAGCCAGTAAACACCCCATGGACGAAGGATTCACAGATAAATAAAGTATCAATGGCTTTCTAGGAGTCGACGGCATGAGAACCGGAGGGTTCTGCAAGTATTTCTGAATGGACGTGAAAGCCACTTGGCACCTGTCTGTCCACACAAACGAAGTATCCTTCTTCAGAAGATGAAACATCGGCTCGCAAGTCAAAGTTAACTTGGCGATGAATCTGCTGATGAATTGAACCTTCCCCAAAAAGCTCCGCACTCCTTTTTCAAATTCTGGTGGCTTCATTTTAAGCACAGCCTCAATCTTTGACGAGTCAACTTCAATTCCACGAGTAGTGATCAGAAAACCAAGCATTTTACCCGCCGTGACCCCAAAAGTGCACTTCTGCGGATTGAGACGCATCCTGTACTTACTAAGACATTCAAAGAACTTTCGAAGAACATGTACATGCCCCTCACGAGTTTTCGACTTGGCAATCATGTCATCCACATAGACCTCAACTTCTTTGTGCATCATGTCATGCAAAATGCTCATAGCAGCGCGTTGATAAGTAGGACCGACATTCTTTAAACCAAACGGCATGACCAAATAGCAATAAGTCCCCCATTCAGTGATGAATGTCGTCTTCTCACGGTCTTCTAGTGCCATTAGAATCTGATTATATACTGAGAAACCATCCATAAATGAGAGCATGGCATGGCCTGCCGTATTGTCAATAAGCACATCAATATGTGGCAGGGGAAAATCATCCTTAGGGCTCGCTCTATTCAAATCTCTGAAATCGACACACACCTGAATTTACTCATTCTTCTTAGGAATCGGGACAATGTTGCAACCCGGGCGGGGTATTGAGAAACCATAAGAAAACCGGCGTCGATCTGCTTAGTGATCTCTTCCTTGATCTTTTGTACCCAATCCGACCTCATTCGCCTTAGTTTCTGCTTTACAGGTTTGGCATTCAGTAGTAGAGGGATTCGATGCTCCACTATCTCTGGGTCAATGCCGGGCATGTCTTGATGAGACCATGTGAAAATGTCACTGAACTCTGTGAGCAGTTCTTTGAAATCATGATGTTCCTCCAGAGATAAAGTGGAGCCCACCTGAACCATTCGGGGATCGTTTTCATCTTTCAAATTTAAAGAAACTACTTCTTCTTTTAACGGCTGAGCATGCCTTTGATCTTCCTTTTCGATGAAGGCACGGACTTCCTTGGGAACATCCCCATCGAAATCTATCCCTTCGTCGTCAGGGTCGACACAGTTTATGTATAAATCATCAAAGTATTCAGAAGTGGATTCTTTCATTCCAAAAGGCCCTTCAGGGCAACCAAGTACAGCAGAATCAAACTCAAAATAAAAGCTATGACGTGGAGGGCTAAGAGGCATAAACTCCGACTCGAAGCTAGACTCAGAAGACTTCGTGTCAGATTCAGACTCAAACACATCATCAATGCAAGTTAAGCATGGTTTTAAAATGCAATTTTTAAGGCTACCCTTGGCTTCTGTGATAAGAGAGATGGGATCTTCAGAGGTATCCGGCTCCAGTATGAGCACTTTGGCTTCTCCAGCTTCCTCGGCCAAACCCACTTGGGAGAAATCATGGAATAGCTGCTTCAAGCTTCCCTGATTGAAAGATCCCAGCCAGTCAGTCTTGATCTTAGGTTGATTGAACTTCTTCTTGAATTCCACCCTTGTTGGCTCCTCATCACTATCCGACCAGGTATCGTTAGCAAAAATTTCAAAACCCTAGAGCAGTTCCCCTGTCTTTGGATCAATAAAGGGCTCAGCCTATCCTATGTAAACAGAGTTCCCTTTCTCGCAGACAAAATAGCTGTCGGGATCACCATAGAGAGTTCGAGGTTTTCCCATACATTTTCTTCTGTTGGCATCATTGGCCGAGGCGATATACCCCTAACCAAAGCGGCCCTCGCAGGAAGTAAAGGTAGGGAATTTCGGGATCCCTTGCTGGTAAATCCCTAACCCCAAACCAGGTAGATAGGACATTGTCCTCATGATGTCTAAAGCAACAGAGCTTATGATGAAGTTCCCATCCACATTGATGGCCAAAACAGAGCCAGATGTATCAAAGGAGAAGCCTCCAAGATCCACGTCTTCTTCACCATGCATGATTCCTAAAATCGGAGTACCATCCTCGTTGAGTGGGCGAATGCCTGAGTCCCTGCAGATTGTTAACGTGCCAGTAAGAAGTCCTAGTATGACCTTTTGGTGGAGAGTTGATGGGACAGCCATAATGTCGGATCTATGAAGCCATGGTCTACCAAGTAGAAGATTGAAAGTAGCAGGGATGTCAACAACATGGAATTCAACATCCATTTCAAAACCCTCAGCATTGAGCTTGAGCATCAGCATACCCTCAACCACGCGACGAGTGCTGTCGTATGCCTTAACAGCCATATTGGAAGCCGCAAAGTCCTTTTTGGTCAAACCTAGACGGTAAGCTACCCTCAAAGGGCAGACATTGATTGCCGAACCATTGTCGATGAGGGCGGTCGGAACCCAGAGCCCTCGACATTTGATAGTGATGTGCAAGGGGCGATTGTGGTCAACCCCTTCGACTGGCAGGTCCTTATCGGTAAAGATCACGGTGTGCTTGGAGGTAGGTGGGAGGATGAGAGATATCGTTGCTTCGGGAGTGATATCAGCCGGGATCTCTAGATGGGCAAGAGCGTGGCAAAGTTTCTGACTGGAATCCGTTCAAGTTGTTTCTAAATTATGTCCGCGTCAAAGGTGCCAGCAGGTACCTCAAATGGTGCAGACTTTGGGAAAGTAGAGGGTTCGTTCCTTTGGTTAGAAGGGTTGGACGAGCTTCCAGCCTGCAGATTAGCCAGCTGAAAAATTCGTCCACTTCTCGTAATGTTGTGAACGTTTCCCAAAGAGGGCACGACCTAAGGGTCTTGATCAATATCCCAGAGATCGGCGGGGACCTCACCTAGCTTGCGCTTCCCTTTGTCGAGAGCCGTTGCCATCGTAGGAACTTCCACGTCTAAACCCAAATATTCAGCTAAGTCCTTCACTAAAAGCGTATCCCAAAAGTCCAAGTCTTTGACCGCCGCAACCTCTGCAACAGGTTCTACGTTGGCGATGAATGGAACATCCCAAAGTCCACTATCGGCCAAAGAGCGATTGACCGTCCAGACTTCCGCCCCAACTTGAATGTTAACTATGTCATCGACATCCCAAAGATCGGCTGGCGGGATAAGGTCTGTCATCATAATGTTGCAGTCTTCCATAGCCGGAGAAGGAACTATAGGACGTGGCGATCCCTCGTCAACAATGTAGAATGTAGGGTCACGCTCGGCGTCAGACATTGAATTGCTGAGCCTATCAAGGGTAAAAGGGCGGAAACATTCCCCCAAGACCCGAGGTTCCTCTTGAACGAAATCATCTTCCACAAAATGAGTCATGTAATCTGGTAAAGCGTAGCCTTGAAGGGGATTAGTGTCGAAATCCAACAGAAACTGCCAGGCGGGTTCGGGATCCCAATAGTATTCCTCTTCGGGAAGCATAGGTTCAGGTTGTTGGAACAACATGTACAAGGAAATACCATCCAAAGGATCGAGCATCTCCTAGTCGTGTCCGACTTGCCATTCCTTGTCCCAAGCCTGGTTATGCTGAGGGAGGGGAGATAATCAGGATGTAACGGGAAGCCTTCTAGTTCGAGCTAGTTCCGTTCTTGGATTATAGGAGCGGCGTAATCATCACCGTCGGCTATGGACCAACCCAAGGCCTGCATGCTGAGTTCAGGCTCTCGTTCAAAGTATGACGGTAGTGCAGCCCTGAACTGGCTTTCAAAATCCCGAGAAGAACTGGGATCCCTTATGACCGAGATAGGATCACGACGAGTCAAGGTGGGGCCAAGTCATATAGGCTGAATGGGGTCATCATGGAGATCACCTATGATTTTGTTGAAGAGATCGAAGCCTGACTGGAGAAGTTGTAGGCTTGGATAAGAACGAGAAGGTTCTCCAATGTACATGAGTTCTGCTTCTGACTCCAAAGGCATGGGTACAACTGGTTTGGGCTGGTTCACTGGGATTATATGGTCAATGGGGTTGAATATGGTGGAGCAAGGGTCGATTTGAGTGGAGCTGGAGGATATATGGTTGATATGTGGAGCAGCATTATGCTTTGGCATGGAGTTAGAGAGGATGTTTGGTTTTTGAGATAGTGGAGGTGGAGCCTGAAGGGTCCCTTCATCCATAAGATCCTGAATCGCATGACGGAGACGGAAGCAGGAATATGTAAGATGATCGGCTCTTTGGTGATAGGCGTAGTAGAGATTGGCTTTGAAACTGGGTGATGGATTTTTGGGTAGAGGAGTTGGATCATGGGGTTTCAAATGTCCTGACTTGATTAATTTCTCCATAACAGAGGACAAAAGAGCCTCAAATGCGGAGAAACTGCGGGGTTGGTTATGAGGACAGTTGTTCTGTGGAGTCTGCACTTGATTGACATCGGTAATGTGATTGGCAATGTTGGATGAGGCATTAGTGCCACTGGTTGCTGTGTTGGAGAAAGTCCCACCCCCAAATAATGCATTGGTGTTGCTAGAGTATGCCCGAGGTTTTGACTTCGGAGGTTTAGAAGATTCTCCTTTTGATAGGATGCCACTTTATAGCGCATCCTTGATGGCCAGGCCGGAGTTGAAGAAGGTTTCAAAGTTTGCTGAAGCTTGAACAAGGACCAAATGCTTAGCATAATCCGGCTGAAGATTACGGAAAATGATGCGGAGTTGATCCCTTTCACACGGACGATTGGTCATTAGGGCAGCCTTAGCCCTCCACCTCTTGACAAAGTCCGCGAAGGACTCTTTGGCTTCCATCTTGGTGGATTCAAGCTCCTGTATCGTCACTTTCAGCAAGGAATTATAACTGTACTGCGAAATAAACGCAGCAGCAATATCCCCCCAGGTCCTCCTCTTGGCAATGTTGAGTGACAAGAACCAATGAAAAGCTCGACCGGAGAGAGTCTGAGGGAACAACTGTGACATGGCTTCGGGCTCGACTGATAAGAGCTTCATAGCAGCGTGATAACTATAGAGATGAGTCTTAGGGTCACCACTGCCATCAAACTTGGCTAGATCTGGCATTTTGAACTTGTCGGGAAGCTTGGCGTTGGGGTACAAGCAGTGACGGTCCAAGTCAATTTCATCGGCGCTGATTCTTTCAGACTTAGAAACAGATTCCTCCAGTTTGGTGATTTTGGCCATAAGAGCAGCCAAATCAGGATTTTGAGTAGGCCTAACAACAGCAGGGTCAAAGTTTGCGGCTATTGGACGAGCTTCTCTCGGATTGGGCTGAACTATGAGCCGCCCAGCATGATTTGGGTCCTCGACAAAGACAGGGTCTGCATGAACATCCTCATCGACTTCGCCTCCCACTTTTGCTACTGGTGGAAGACGAGTGTTGAAGAGATCATTTAAACGGTAACATTAGCATCTGTCTGAGTAGCCCTCTGTTGCATGGTGGCAGCCCTCTGTTGCATGGTGGCGATGCTATTCTGAAGGCTTGTGAACATTGCTTCCACAGTGAGCGGTTGAGGTTGATTTGCCATGACTGGTGTTTCAGGGGAACTTGATGAAGATGAAAGAGTTGGCGAGATCGGGGGTTTAACTTCCTGAAGAACCGAAGGCGAGCCTGACTGAAAGGTAGCCAACAGTGAACGTGGAGAGTCTTCCGTTGTGACTGACTGGGATTGCAACTTGACTAGCCTTTGAACCGGATTCTGATGCAGATGTTCCTAAGTGGGTTTGCCTTTCTGCTTCGATACTCTCCGTGGTGGTGCAATGATTCAAAACTTTGCTTGTAGTAAAGTAAGAAAAGTCTTAATCGGGGCCCAACAATAACTTTAATCTAAATAAAAGACTAAAGCGAAAGTGCAATCACCGTCATTAGTGTCACCCTAGACTCAAGATCTAAAAGAGAAGTCTATCTCAAAAATGTTCGGACACTGCCAAGAATCCTTGGAAATCTTTTCGAGAGTGTACCCTTTGAATAGATTAATAAGGCTAAAAGGATGTCAAAGTAGCCTGAGCTTTTGACTATTCCGTTCTCGAGATTTCAATTTTGAACTTGGAACAAATCTGTGTAGATGATGTGACCTTAACCTGGGCGGCGTAGGTGGCACATCACCATAGCCTAAACGGTGTACGTGCTTTGCACGATAACCAAAGTGGTGTAAGCATCACGGCATTCTCTCCACTTGTTCCTTGTTTTCTATTTCAAAACTTCGATTGGGCATTTAGACAAAGGTTTAGAAGGTTTGATATCCCAAAGCCTCACTAAACATGCACCATGAGATGCACAACTCTTCATCGGGTCTGAAGCAGTGTCCTTACAATTTGAGACAGACTCGAAGACTTGAGAACCTAGAAGCCGCCCTAAACATGCTCCTACGCAAACGGCAAGTCTGTACAGTGCATGCGATAGAAAAAATAGTAACCCGAAGACAGTATATGGGGGTTAGATGCAAGTAAATCTTACCCTGCAGGTTCCTGTCCTAGTTTGAAAAGTGCTAGTGCTTCGTATATGCAAAGGCTGGTTTTGGCTCATAACGGGTTCCTCAGACTAAAGCCAAGATATACCTCCCGCTGCCCGTATAACCGTGGAGCAACAGTCGAACGGTAGGATGACTTATCATCGTCGGAGGTTGTTGGTCATTCGGGGTCCCCGGGCTCCGATAAACCGTGCCGGATTGCCAAAATGATCCAACGAGGCTTATCCCACATCGATGCAAGTGAAGAATGCTAAAGATTGATTTAAGAAAAGAAGAATCACAAAATCACAAAATGCCCTTTCAAATTTGGCTCACTTTATTTAGTCCATTTAAAAGGAAAAATACACAAATGATCAATCAGAAAAGTCCCAGATTGGATTGGCGGGACACGAGGTCCTGTTAAATCACCATTCCGACCTTCGGCAGAGCGAAGCTCACCGTTTTGACAGACTTTTGAGGGATTGTTCATAAGTGTATTTTAACTTTTAAGTATGGATTAATATTGGTTCGATCCCCAGCAGAGTCGCCACTGTGGGCAGCATGCCCTCTAGAATTTTCGAATCCCAAAAAAAAAGGCAAGGGCCCGCGATCGAGGGAGCGCTTAGCTGGACAACAAGCGCTCGCAAAATACAGAGTCGCCACTCGGGTTTTGAAGGTTCGACACCCTAGGAATCGTATTTCGAAGCACTTGCTGAGCTAATTTGATTTGAAAAAGTTAAGGCACCAGTCCGTCATAACCATATCTAGGTTCGGGAGCCAGGTTAGGAGAGGGGAAGGGTTTTAAGGCACCCCTCTCGCCCAATCCGAAGATCGGTCTCTACTTAAACATTTTGTGAAAAAGTTTGCGATTCTTCTTTTATTAATCAATTTTTAGCCAATTAGGGCGGGGGAACAGTTTAATGGGGATTAAAGCTGTAACATGTTTGCAAGATGTGATCAAAGACAATATAAATGGATGGCATGCTTGAAAGATAAACGAGATAAAACCCAACACCGTTATCGGGCATCGAAACAGCGCGTTGGCATGAATTAGGCAAAAGCAGCAGCCAACTTGCGTGCATGTCTCTGCCAGCATGCAAGTAAACTGTCGCGTGACTAACTCACACCATCGCGCAATGGTTATATCTCTCCAATCAGGTTGAATTTCATCTCCTTCTGGGCTCTGGAAGGACCAGTGCACACCCAGGATTCAAACCAACCAGATTATATATATTGAAAGGAAATAATTATTACAAACAGAATGGATAGAAGATAAGTACAAACCCCTAAACAATGGAGGTATTAAATAATGATCGTGGACCAAGTTGCCCATGCAAGGGCAACTTCTGGAAACAGACGTACCATCGCGCGATGGAGTCACTTCATCGCGCGAGTATCACGACTAGGCTTCCAGAAGTTGCTTTGCATGCCTGAGCTCTGAGACATGTTCAAGAGCAACCCAGGGGCATTCCAAAGTTAAATTACTAAGAGCTAGGAGTTTAAACTACGAATTTTAGCATGCAAGACAGTGGGTCTGGTTTTAAACATGCTTCACAGATATAATGCTACAGAAAAGAGAAAATAACTAGCATCCCATCCCCACGAGGATCGTCACGTGCTGACTCAAAGCGTCGCGCGATACAGTGAGTCCGTCGCTCGTGGATTTGCTTGTTACATGGTTCTTGTAACCCTGCTGACTTTAGAACCAGGACTGATATTAATTATCAGCCTTGGCTCTGCCAGCCCCCCTCAGGGATCAAAACAGTAAACAGTAAAGGAGTTATACCTTTGCTTGTGTGTTACAGAAATGGATCGAACTAGGTGGTGTGGCTTGGAAGATGAGTGTAGGGGAATCACTTTAGTAAGGAAGTTTGAGGAGTATTTGAAAGTAGTATTGTCTTTCTTCCTTTATTTTTTTTGTAACCCTTTGAAAGATGACCAAGGAGGGGTATTTATAGGAGATGAGGAAGTGCTTGGTGGGTGAAGGACTTGGCCTAATGACCAACCAACAAGGCTGGCCGGCCCTCCTTGGTGGAGGAAGTGGCCAAAGAGGTGAGGGGAGTGGTTGTGAGGGTGGTGCAACCCATGCACCTGCAAATGCTGTTCAGCCCACGAAAACAGGGTTCCTAGGTCAGTAGCCCCCTGATCATCATAAAATCCAGCTGGTAGAAGGTGAAAATGACAGAAATTGACCATCGCGCGAGGGACTGGGTTCATCGCGCGATGGTTTTACCCACCCACGCAATGGTCAAAAGTCAAGGTTTGACTTTGACCAACACCTGGCAAGTAGAGCATTGAACGAGATACCCAATGGGTCGCGTGATGGCCAACCCCTGTGGTCAGGGTTTTCACTTAGGGTTTTAGGGTTCAAGATGGATTTTGCCTACTCCAAGCTCAAGCCATTCCATTCTCAATACTGTTTTTGATCTGATTCATCATCGGGGAAACGAGAAACCGAAAAAGAAAGTGAATCAATTGGGAAACCAGATTGGGGAAGAAAAGAGCATAATTTTCACGGATGAGGATTTGGGAGGAGTTGATAAGCACCCGAGAATGCAATGTAGAGTGCGCTAATTCTCTAGTTTTGGTTTAATCTTTATGTTACCCTAGACGTTTTTAATTACTTTTGTGCGTAGGACTTGCTAATCCTATTTTGCAGGAAAATCACTTAATAGTAAGGTGTTAAGGTTTAAAGCGTATCCAAGACATGACAAGACCCAAAGGTGACCCAATGGCTAAGGCAAGGTGACCCGACGGCTCTCGAACTGGCAAGGCAGAGCAAGAGACCAAGGGCTGGATTTAAGCTCCTCGGTATCGGTACCATTTAATACTTGGTATCGGTACCGAACACCCTTCAAGCGACAGCCCCTAACGCCTTCGGTATTGATACCATTTATTTTCTCCTATCGGTACCGAGACCTTATCACAGCAACTTAGGGCTCTCGCGATCGATACCAAGGACTTACGAGGGGACTTTCAGAGCATCTCTTGAGAATATTTTATGCGCGTACTTGGAGGATATAAAAGCCCGTGATGTCATTGTACAAAGAAGTAGAATAGATTTGATTGCATCATTTTTAGATCTAGATCTAGATTTTGAATTGTTCTTGGTTGTTCTTCAATTTCCAGCTTTGAATCTTTAATTTTCTATCTTCGTTAATTAGTTTTTGATATTGTCGTCTTCATTAAAGTTGTAGTAAATCCCTTGATCTATCGTTTAATCTAATTTTCTTTTAGCGTTGTTATTTCAATTATGCTAAGTAGAATTTTGCTTGCTCTTATCTTAATAGATATGTGTGAGTAGTTTTCCAAGGTTAGGTCATGGGGTGATTAGCACCTCATGGCTCAAGAAGAATTGCGTTTTTCACCATAAAGTTTAAACCTTTGGTTTGAGAATCGATATGGGGTTCGGGGTTTATTTGTCAAATCGCTAAGGTGTTAATCTCCTTGATCATGTGTAGGTAAGAGCACCATCTACTTACCACACATGATGCTTGGAGCTCTGGCGCACGAGGCATTTGCTAAATAAATTCTAGAGCTAGCTTGGTAATCGAACCATACTATTTTTCGATTTGGGGACCTTAATTGTGTATCCTGAACCGCGTAATTGGGTGAGAAATGCAGTTTAACTTGAGTCGTGAGTGTTAGTAATTCCTAGACCTAACCTACTTTTTATCTTAGTTTATTCGCTTTTCAATTTAGCCCCTTTTACTTTCCACTATAAATGTAAAATCAAGTTGGCTGCCTAAAAGCCGAAAGCCCTTGCTTGCATCTACAAATCCAGCAAAGCCGTATTAATTTTTCCCTTGGGTACGATCTCGGTCTTCTGGATTATCATGCTTCAACTGACGCATTAAGCCCTATGCTTGGGGCGTTATTCCTTATATCGGAGCGAACGAAGCAGGAGTCCAAGTGTCACACAATGATGCTTTGGTCATAACCCTACGAATTGGGGAATATGAAATGGAAAGGATCTTGATGGATTCAGGGAGCTGCACCGAGGTGCTATACTACAATGCATTTAAGAAGTTGGGACTAACACAGGTAGATTTGCTACAGTTAGTAACCCCCTTGGTTGGATTCGGGGCAGGAGCAGTTTGGCCATTGGGCAAGGTAACTCTACCTGTTCGGGTAGGGACGGTAGTACTACAAACTAACTTCCTAGTAGTGGACGTGCCATCTTCCTATAACGTGATTATAGGAAGAACATGGTTACACAAGATGAGGGCAGTCTCTTCCACTTACCATCAGATGGTAAAATTTCCTAGGTCCAACGGGGTTGAACAAATCCAAGGTAGTCAGAAAATAGCACAACAGTGTTTGGTTTCCACCATTAAAAGACTCCCAAAGGCCCATCGTGTTCATACGGTAGAAGTAACGAATCAACCGACTATCGAGGATGTCGAAAGCAACCCAGCAGAAACAACAATTGAGGGTTTAAAGAAAATACAAATCAACGAGACTGATCTTGATAGGTATTTTTTAATTGGGAAATCATAGCCAGCAGAGGAAGAGGTTGAATTGGTGAGTTTCCTGAAACAATACGTTGACGTATTTGCTTGGATACTAGAGGAAATGCCCGAGGTGGATGTAGATGTCATCTGCCACCACTTGAACGTTGATCCATAACACAAGCCAGTCATTCAGAGGAAGAGAAGGGTAGCCGTGCAGCATGTTGATGTTGTCATCGAAGAGGTAGGTCGTTTATTAGAAGCTAAAGCAATACGAGAGGTCTATTATCCAGAGTGGCTATCCAACACTGTAGTGGTTAAAAAGAAGAATGGAAAATGGCGTGTCTGTGTAGATTTCACAGACTTGAACAAGCGTGCCCGAAAAGACAGCTTCCCTCTTCCCAGAATTGACCAATTAGTAGATGCCACTGCTGGATACGAGCGAATGAGTTTTCTCGATGCATATCGAGGATATCATCAAATTTCTATGTTTGGGCCTGATCAGGAAAAAACCTCTTTCATTACACCACGAGGGTTGTACTATTATAGTGTCATGCCCTTTGGACTGAGAAACGCAGGGGCAACGTATCAAAGACTAGCAACCATTATGTTCAAAAAGCTCCTTGGTAAGACCATGGAGGTTTACATTGATGATATGGTGGTGAAAAGTAAGACTAGCCAGGGACACATAACGGATTTAAAAGAGGCCTTCGAAATCCTAAGAAAATACATACTAAAACTCAATGCCTCAAAATGTGCGTTTGGAGTGGGATCTGGAAAGTTCTTGGGCCATCTTGTAACCATAAGAGCGATTGAGGCAAACCCTAATCAAATAACGGCCTTACAGAATCTACAGAGTCCTAAGACAACGAAAGAGGTCCAAAGGCTAACTGGGATGGCAGCGGCCCTTGATAGATTCATTAGCCGGTCGAGTGATAAATGCATACCGTTCTTCCAATTGTTAAAGAAAAGGGAAGGATTTGAATGGGGAGCAGAATGTGAGCAGGCCTTCCAAGACCTGAAGAAGTATTTGGCTAAGGCCCCGCTCTTGTCAACTCTAGAGCCAGGTGAGTCTTTAGTTTTGTATTTGGCCGTTTCTGGACATTCTGTGAGTGCAGTCCTATTAAGGGATAAGGGATCTGAGCAAATCCTAGTCTATTATGTAAGCAAAACATTGCTAGATGCAGAAACGAGATATCTGCCCCTCGAGAAATTAGTCCTGGTGTTAAGAACAACAACTAGAAAATTGCCACATTATTTCAAGAACCATAGAGTTGTGCTGTATACTGAGTTACCATTGAAATCACTGCTATGAAAAGCAGACTTTTCCGGAAGAATTTTGACTTGGTCCGTCGAGTTAAGCAAAGATGATATTGATTATCAGCCCCGAATAACAATCAAAGGTCAAGTGTTGGCTGATTTTGTGGCAAAGTTCTCACCGGCAATAGCACCCTTGCCTCCTACGAGAAAGGAGCAGGTAACTGGATCACCCTCTAAGAAAGAAAAAGCACCAGCCGAACAGAATCCTTTGGATTGGAAACTGTTTGTTGACGGATCAGCATGTAACACTGGTTCAGGAATCGGGGTTGTGCTATTTTCTCCTGAGGGAGTAATGCTGGAGCTATCTGTTCAGCTTGGTTTCAGTGCAACAAATAATGTGGTAGAGTATGAGGCACTCTTGGCTGGATTAAGAAATGCGAAAAACCTGAAGGTTAAACAAATCAGAGTTTATTGTGACTCACAACTTGTAGTGAATCAGTTGTCCGGAGAATATGAAGCCCGGAATGAAAAGATGGCAGCATATGTGGAGGCAGCTAAAGTTCTATTGGACACTTTTGAAAGGGTGTACATTGAGCAAATAGGTTTCGGGCAGAATTCCCATGCCGATTCCCTCTCTTGGTTGGCTGCAATTGTGCCAACTGAGTTCAAGAGGAGGGTGGCAGTGGATTATCTTGCTGAGCCTAGCATTGGAAGAAGTATAGAATTGGTCTTGGACATGAACCAAGGTCCAAGCTAGTTGGATGGATCCGACTATGGAGTTCTTACGAGATGGGATACTTCCCACCGACAAAAGGGGGGTCATAAGATTAACGTAAAATCTGCACGGTTTTGGCTGTCACTTGAAGGAAAGCTGTACAGAAAGTCCTTCACTGGACCCTACTTGCTTTGTGTGCACCCCGAGATGGTGCAGAAGTTTCTCCACGAGATTCATGAGGGAACATATGGAAGCCATGCTGGGGGCAGATCCATTGCCCATCGAGCAATCACCCAAGGTTACTGGTGGCCACACATGCAAGAAGATGCTAAGGTTTATGTGAAAATCTGTGAGAAGTGTCAAAAATTCTCACCAGTGATTCGAACACAGGCAGAAGATTTGGTGCCATTGACGAGTCCTTGGCCGTTTGCCCAATGGGGCATGGACATCGTGGGTCCACTCCACAAAGCAACAGGAAACAGAAAATTTATGCTGGTAGCAACAGATTATTTCACCAAGTGGATTGAAGCAGAACCATTGGCTAATATCACTGAACCTATGATAGAAAGGTTTGTGTGGAAAAGCATCATTACTCGATATGGGTTTCCCTATTCTTTGATTACAGATAACAGGTCCCAGTTTCAAAAGAAGTTTAAAGCTTTATGTGCCCAATATGGCATACGAAATTATTATTCGACCCCAGCCTACCCTCAGAGTAATGGGCAAGTAGAGGCATCCAATAAAACTATTCTTGATGGGATCAAGAAGAGATTGGATAAGACAACGGAAAAGTGGCCCGATGAGCTGCCCCTGGTCCTGTGGGCGCACCGAACAACGCCTAGGAGGTCTACTGGAGAGACCCCCTATTCACTGGCATATGGTACAGAGGTAGTTATACCCCTAGAAGTTGGCCTTCCAACCAATAAGATTGCATTGGTTGAGAGTGGGGGCAATGATAGGACCCTTGAAATTGAACTTGCCCTTGCCAAGGAAAGGAGGGAAAGGGCCCTGGTGCATCTAGCTGCTCACTAGGAACAGCTGATGAAAAGCTACAACAAAAATGTCCACCCACGAGAGTTTGGTGTTGGAGACCTTGTACTTCGTAAGGTGCTCGGCAACACCAAGGTAGCCAATGAGGGCAAGTTGGGTGCCAAATGGGAAGGCCAATATCAGGTTACAGAAATTGTGGGCATAGGAGCTTACAGATTGGTAGACCTGGACGGGAACCCGGTGCCAAGGCCTTGGAATGTCCATAATTTGAGGAAGTTCTTTGTTTAAAAGACTTCAGTCTATTTTAGGAAGAACATTGTGATTATGTGGGAATTACGAATATAATTCCCTCGTTTTTATTATCTTTTAGTTGTAAGGGGTATGAATAACGCCCCCTTGAGTTTTAGGATTTTGAATAAGGGTAATCACTTTTTCCAGTATATCAAATTTTCTGAGTATTTATTTTTTCTAAATACGAACTACGGACTTGTCTTCCTCTATTCATATTGGGGAGCAGGTAACGGGCATGAATGCCACGTATGAATACACGTATCCAATCCCTAGATATGTGGGACTTAAGCTATTTTTAACCACACAAAATACCTGGTTTCCATACGAATACCTGCTTGGAAACTTGATCTACATACGAACACATGTACACTTATTCGATCTGGCTAAGTACGAGAAACTTAAAAACATCTAAGTACGAGACACTTAGATATGATTTGCATACACATATATGCATAGGATTGCCCAAGAATACATAAATCATGAAAGTACGAGAAACTTAAAATCATATATGTACGAGAAACTTAATATGTCCGTGCAAAAGGGATTTATCCAAGCATGTGACACTTGGAGTGCATACGAGAATATGCAAATTATCCAAGTACGAGAAACTTGATATTCAAGTACGAATACACTTGGGTTGCAGAATATCCAAGCACGACTGCTTGAGTATTTTTTCACAAGTACGAGTATGCTTAATGAGTGTTTCTCCTCAAGTACTTGATACTTGGACAAATACAAGACACTTACATGTAAACTTTAGGTTTTGGACCTCTGGAGAAATTTCATTTGGGACCTCTGCACTGACTTCCGTGGAAGCACCACTTCCAGTTGCATTCTCCTCCAAGTTAATGGGTTCATTGGTTGAAACTTGAATAGGTGACTACACAAGGTGAGTATCAGTTGGCGTATCCTCTTTAGCATCAGCAAACTCTTCAATCTGTTGCTTGATATCGTCCTTGGGATGCTTTGCCAGTTCGTGAATGCTCCGAGCACGGGTGCTCGGCAGATCATTGTCCTCCCAGAGGGGAGAATCTTCTGCAACCCCCACTTTGGTCAGGCATGCCTCCCAACATGCACCCCATAGCTGATCTTGAATTGTAGGCATCTGTTCAACATAGCTGGAGGTGGCAGCATCAAAGCCTTTCTGATATCCCTCATCATAGGCCACCTTCTTAGTACTATCAATTCCAGACAGAGCTTGGTTGAGACTCTCCTCAGCAGTTTCAAGCTTCGCCTTAGAACCTGTTGCTTCCAGTTTTGCCTTGTCTCTCTCTCTCTCCAGCCTTGTTATTGTTTGAAGCAGCCTTGCGTTATCTCTCAAAAGCCTGTTGTGTTCTAGCTCGATCTCTTGGAGTTTTTGGCCCTAAGCGACCATCTTTTGGATAAACTGAGGAGATCCAAAAAAGACAGGAAGCATTAATATAATAACACGAGATCTTAGGATTCGACTAAAGTTCCCAAGTTACTTTACCTTTATTCTACTGACAAGACATGTGGAGATAAACCGATCAGGTGGCGATCCAGATTCCTTCTGCATGTCAACAGGCAGCAATAGCCCTTGTGCAAGTGCCAGTGTAGTTTCTGAGGAACTTGCAGTATCACCAACATTAATGGGCCAATCACCCTTAATGAGTTCGGGGGACAAGGTTTGAGGTAGAACTTGGGTACTCGGTGAAAGAGGTTCCTGAACTGAAGGTGCGGCTTGTGCAGCGGCGTCATCGGAGTGTTCTGTTCTAGGATGTTTGTCCCGATGAGCATCATCAGCTTCGTGGACAGGGTTAGACCCTTGGGGAAATGAAGAAGACCGGATAGAACCACCTCTATTACGGCGGGGTGGTGGCGGAGCATGCCCAGTTGATGTTGCCCTCCCAGCAACACGACCCCGAGCAGAAACGATAAGTAGAGAGCTCAAATTCAGAGGATGGCGAGTCATCGTACCTAAATTTGGAGGAGACGGAGAGTATCCAGATGAGGAGGATTGGCTGGTTTCATGCTTGAAAGCTGGCTGTTCGGCTAGACGTTGGGATGTCCTTCTAAGAATTAAACGAGGCAGTGGAATGCCTTCGGAGATGGGTACTTCACCTGGTTGCCCGGCAACAGTAACCCCAGTACTGGATCTCAAACTCCTTGATTGGGGAGCAATCGAAGTTGAGGCAGCACTAGTATTTGGGTTGGCAAGTCTTCTGTCAATAACACCTCTGTAGGTAGGCTTGTATCTCAGTAGTACGTCCGCGTTACGACCTCGACCAGCTGACGAGGTACTAGGCTCACCTATATATTTAAAAACCCTATTGATCTTTGCTGTTCGAACGCAACTTGGTTCTCACCAAGGACACTTGTTAGCGTTGTCCGCTACAGATTAAACATAAGCATGGATTAGATAAAATTCAGAGGAACAGTAGAGAAAAATTATGAATAAGAGCAAAGTGAATTAGGAGCATATGTGGGTAGCCCCATATGTGGGGGCAATGAAGGCCCACCACTTGGCCATCTTCCCCCATTGGCTCGAATGCTCTGGTAACAGAGAGGAAATCAATCTCGTGATCACGAGCAGAATCTGGCAAGTTTAGCACGAGACGCTTTTATGCTCTTCTAACCTTGAAGTAATACGTGTTGTATTCAGGGTTTAGCACTATGCTATACCACCACTGGATGTCCCAAATCCCTAGTTGGGTCCCCAGAATCCTATTCAGGGCAACAACCCCCATCACCAGCCTAAAGACATTTGTCGAAACTTGCATGGGGGTAAGACGATACCAGTTCAGAACTTGGCGGAGTAGTGGATGAAGGGGGAAACGAACTCTACTAGGGCTATTACTCGAAACCGGAAAATCGATCGAAACCGAAAAAACCGGACCGGACCGAATCGTTTAAACCGGTTGAATAATTTCGATCCGGTTTATGTGTTTTAAAAACCGGTTGAAATTTATATATATGTATAATATATACATATATATATAAAAACATAGGGGAGGGGTTGAATTATGGGTTTTTGGTTGTTATTTTGTGGTTATATTGGTCTAATAAATATATTTATTATATAAAAACTATTTTTATGGTCTTAATTATGTTTTTACGGGTTTTTTTTTTAATGTATTGGGCTCAAAATTGATCCTTTTTTGTTGGGTAAAAAAAAAGGGTTGAATTATAGAATTTTGGTTGATATTTTATAGGTTGAATTGGGAATTTTTTGATGTGTTGGGCCAAAATATGGCTCATGAATGAAAACCGGATAAATTGGACTGAAACCGGATAAATCGGTCGAAGCCGGACCCGTTTATCTCAACCGGTTTCGGTTTCTAAAAATCTCAAACCGGATAACCGATTTCAACTGAAAAATACACCTAAACCGGTCGAAACCGGACCGGTATCACCCCAAAACTCTACCCTCGACAATAGCCACGATGGGGATACACATTCTATCCCACGAACCACCATCCCTATCCGCACCTAAAGGGGCGAGTTCAAGCCCCACATTCTCAGGAACGCTATATTTAGCCCTAAATGCCACCATGGCAGTAGGTGTTTCACAAAGTTTTCTAAACTTACTGGGTTTTGGAAGGTTTTCATTATCATTCGCCATGGATATAGAAGAAATGAATAGGATGAAATCTGAAACTAGGTGCGATCGAAACCCTAAAAAAGTAAAATTTGGGAACGAATCTCAGAATAAAAAGCAAGAATAAAAGTCTTACGAAACTGTAGCAGCGGTTGCCTGAGATACAGTCAACTTGCAGACGACGGCAATGGCAGAAGAAAGGCAAAGAAAGCTCTCGCCTAATTATTGAGACAGAAGGGTGAGATATGAGTTTTGGGTAAAAAAACCCAAAACATCCCTTTTTGGGGTTTTAAGGTGAGAGACGGAGTTGAAACATCCCCTCTCACACCGTTACATGAAAAGTAACGGGAAAATGAGATTCAGCAGATGCCTT
Source organism: Rhododendron ovatum (assembly GCA_019656835.1). Lineage (NCBI taxonomy): Eukaryota > Viridiplantae > Streptophyta > Magnoliopsida > Ericales > Ericaceae > Rhododendron > Rhododendron ovatum. The sequence goes on from CM033802.1 coordinate 24,395,690, forward strand.
TCTAGTGCTGTTTGGCCAAAATGACAGTCGAAATTAAATGCAAGGTGTATGAAATATGCCACGTGGAATTACAGCCTCGAGAACGGCATAATGATTTAGGCGCCAAGAGCATCAATGACATGACCGCACAGGATGACTAGCTCAAAGGTCTATTTCTAGTTTTACCAGTTGCCCCCGAACAGTGGCAAAAGGCAAAACTGGGGAGCAATTGTAGGGACGTATTCCCGAACAAATAGAATTAATAACGTGGTACGAGGGGCCATGGTATGAATATAATAGGAGCGGTGACATGCGAAGTCATTGCCCAAGCAGTCTGTTCGGCAAAATGAAAGGCCGAACAGAGGGAGAACTCCTGAGAAGACATAGGCCCAGAGTAATTGATAAAGGACCAGTTACGCGTGAAGTGACTGGACCATACAGTCTGTTTGGCTATCCCATAGCCAAACAGAGAGAACTTCAATCAAGTGCTGAAATAGAGGGAACACTCTGGAAGGGTCCAGAAAAAGTATATTCCATTAAGGAATGAGATCCCGAGAATGTAGGATCTTGGAATGATACCCAACAGGAATGGGATGTTCGGTCAATTATGGAAAGGAGTCCTAAAAGGAATAAGGTAATGAACTGATAAAGGAACGAAATCCAAGATATCCTGGGTTTCCTATATGAAGTAGGAATCTTGGGGCAACAAGGACGCTTGGATGGAAAGCATTTATGAATCTATAAATATGAGGTAAAATCTAGAGATAAAGGTACGCAACACACGGCATTCATATTATTTTCCTACTAATAATTAGGGTTTTTCTGCTAGTACGTGATACTAACTTAGGCATCTGAGGGCCTTTGCCACGAGAGGCAAAGGTGCGCTTACTCCTTGTCTGTTTCGCAGATTAGGATTCTGATGACGAATTAGGGTTCCGGTGGAGAGGCACAAGCAGCCGTTGCAATCTGGCGCTGTTTTAAAGCATCAGTTATTTTCATCCCCCTACAGAGCCGTGCATTTTGTAGTTTGGAATGAATATCCTTTTGTTTGGTATTGTTCGTCTATTTTTAGAAGTAACGGGTGTCATGGATCAATTGTTTCGTCTATTTATAGAAGTAACGGGTGTCATGGATCAGTTGTTGATTATTCGAGCAAGATCAACTGAAAAGCAGTGCACTTTCAACTAAACCTAGCTTGTGTAAAATTTGGTGTTGTAATGCACTAATGCATAGTATTATGTTTGCAATACCAACACAAGCTTCCCAAATAAATTCCAAGATAAGGACTAAACAAAATCCGTATCCTGGGATATTTCTCATTGTTCAACTTGTACAGGACATTATCATTGAAGGAATTTATTTAAAACGGCACGACTTAAAGCGAAAAGGTCCGACCTAACCCGATTAAGTAAACGAGTCGGCAAGTCTTGACACGATCGAAAACAGCACGGCAAGACAAGATTTAAGAAAATGGGCTGGCACGACACGACGCGATTGAAATGGCATGGCACGACACGATTTAAGAAAATGGGTCGGCACGACACGACACGATTTAAGAAAACGGGTTGGCACGACACGACACGATTGGCAAACGGCATGGCACGACATGATACGATTTGAGTAAACAGGCCGGCACGGCACGGCACGATTGACAAACGGCACGACACAACACGATTTGAGTAAATATTATAAACGGGCCGACACGACACGACACGACATGAAGCACGGTTAGCACGGAGTTAAACGGGCTGTGCCGGCATGGCACGACCCGTTTGACACCTCTACACGAGACTCCAGAGCTTGTGGGTTACAGATACTAGGCTAGCAATCTAAAAATTGCATTTTCCAGTTTATTGACGTGTAAACCATCCACTAATATCTATTTTGCATTGTCAAGTGAACTGAGTCGATACACAAACATGCACAGATGCACAAACTCGCCTAGCTCAAATAAAAAGGGAGAAAGAGCCCAGGATACAACGTGGACCGTTAGACATACAGGAAATAATGAAATTTTGGGCATTAACGAGCCAAAACTCAAATATCCTCTTGATAGGTGAAACTGACACTTGCGCAAGGTCAAATAGTTGTACACTGACCTGTACGACAAATGAAATTGAGAAAAACATCTCGATATGACAATGGACTGAAAAGCTAGAAAAATGACACAAAATGGACATAAGACGCAAATGATGACTCATATAGGCCCGGATTGAAACCAACACCTCCGTGCAGTCACATTAGGTCCATATGACCTGCATGGCATGACAAAACTCGGCAAAAACTCCTTGAATGACATTCACGGTAGTAGTTGATGCTATTGATTGTTGCTCGAATTGAAGCAGCAAACGCAGGTTTGAGACCAACACGCATCATATTGAACAAGCGCGCATGAGATTGAACCAGTGCATGTGACTGCAAAGTTGTTGCAACTGCTCAAACTAGACTTTGCAACTGTGAGCCGTTAGGCCTCGCTAGAATTTCGTTCTGTTTTTTATGCTTAAAATCTTTTAAGGCTTTTGCTCAACTTTGAAATCGAAGTAGTAGTTGGAAATAAAATTGAAAGATGAAGGGTTTTTCCCCGTTATGCACAGATGAAGCTTGTGTTCTTCCCGACCATGGCGATCCACCGAAGCCTTGGATCAAATTGATAGATTGTGATCGAGTCTCAAAGAGAGACTGCCTACGTATCCCATTTTGGGAATCAGGTCAAAACGTAGTTCAGGCCAAGGTTCACTTGTGTATTTTACCTCACCTTTTACGCTCTAACTTTTGCCTAGAACTGCCCATTCAGGTTTTTGATCTAGCAAGCTTTCAAATATTACCTATTTACTTTTTTCTAGACCTCCTTCATAGGTTTCTAGTCTAGCAAGCTGCTCTAACTTTTGCTTGGAACTGCCCACCCTTGGGGTTTTCAGTCGAATGAGCTTCTCTCAGGAAAAAGGCTTTTGAATTGATCCATGCTGACCAACGTATTGATTTGTTACTGTCAAGGTTGATGACCTTTGGCTGCAGCCCCAGATAAAAACGACTTTGATAGCGCAGGATCCAAAGCACTTTGGCTGAAATGCCGCACTCCAGGCCATTTTTACACTTTCTAATTTGCGCATGGCGGAACGCTGTTCCTGCAAACTTGAACATGGTCTAAGGCGCTGGACCTTTTGAGCTTTGCTTTACATGGTTTGGCACTCGGTAATAAAGGGATTCGATGCTTCTTTCATCTCAGGATCAATGCCAGGCGTGTCTTTTGAGAGATCATGCCATGATGTCGATGAACTCTTTGAGCCTGTCTGACCGGGCGCAATGCTCCTTTAGGGACATCATTGAACCATTTGAGGGATCTACCTCATCTTTCAAGTTTATTTTAAAACTACTATTTCAATTAATAGGCTGAGCAGGCCTTTCGTCTTCCCTTTCGGCGAGGGAACACATTTCCTTGGGGGTGATCCCATTGAATTCTATCCCTTCGTTGTTAGGGTCGACACAGTTTCTTCAAAAGCCAGTGAAGTACTTAGAAGCAAGATAATGCATATCATAAAGAAAGCCCATCGGGGTAACCATGTACACCAAAAGACTTGAATAGAAGCTACGACATGGAAGGCCAAGAGGCACAACCTCCGACTCAGAGCTAGACTTAGACAATTTGACAGACACTGTGTTAGACTCAGACTCAAAAGTGTCAATGCAAAATAGACGCGATTTGAAAATGCAACTTTTATAGCTACCCTTGGCTTCCTTAAAGAGAGGTGGGATCTAGAGGACATCAGGCCCAAGCGACAACACTTTGGCTTCTTCAGCTTCTCCAACCAAACCTACTCGGTGCTCCCATGAACAATGGACCTCAGCCCGTCAGTCTACTCCTTTGAAAATTCCTCTTTATTGTCAATCCAGATGTCGATAGTGAAGACCTCAATTGCCCAACCTATAGGTATCATGTTAATCTCCGGTTCGAACGGGATGGATACAATTGGTTTTGGTTAGCTTTCTGGGATGATATAGTGGCTAGGATTGAATGTGGTGGAGCTTGATTTGAGTGGAGGTGATAAATATCTGACCAACCAAAGCATCAGAGTTGTGTTCATGCAAGGAGTTGGAAATGACATTGGGCTTTGGTGGAACCTGAATCGTGCCATTGTCAATGACATCTTGTATCTCATGTCAAAGACGATAGCATGAGTCAGTGTGATGGCCAGGCATTTGGTGGAAGGCACAGAAGAGATGAGGCTTGTAACTAGAAGGTAGGACTTTTGGCGGGGAGGTTGGGGTCAAGGGTTTGAGATGCCCAGACTTGACAAGTTTTTCCATTACTGCGGACAGAGGTGCCTTGAAGACAGAGAAACTCTGAGGTTGGGTTCGGGCCCGGTAGCTTTGGGCATTTTGAACCTGATTGACGTTGGCAGCGCGATTGGAGTCAAAAGCCGGAGCATCGCTCCCACTTGTAGCTGTATTGGAGTAGTTGCTGTTACCGAACAGTGCGCTACTATTTCCAGAATAGGGCCACGACTTCGCTTTCTGTGAGGAGGGCTCTCCCCTTGGCAGAATTCCACTCTGTAGTGCATCTTCAATGGCCAATCCAGACTCAAAGAAAGTCTCAAAGTTTGCTGATGCTTGAAGAAACACAAGGTGCTTGGCAAAGTCAGGCTGAAGATTGCGAGAGATGATGCTGAGTTGATCCCTCTCGCTCGGGCAATCTGTCATTAATGCGGCTTTGGCTCTCCACCCCTTAACAAAATTTGCAAAGGACTCCTTTGCTTCCATTTTGGTGGACTCCAACTCACGAGTAGTCATCTTGAGCTGAGAGTTGTAATTGTATTGTGCAACAAAGGCAGCCCAAATGTCCTCCCAAATTCTTCTTTTGGAGATGTCGAGCGACAGAAACCAATGGAAAGCAAGCCCAGAGAGACGATCGAACTTAACCGAGTCAGGCATCTTGAATTTATCGGGAAGCCTAGCATTAGGGTACAGGCAGAGACGATCGAAGTCCATTCCTCCTGCATTGATCTTCTCGGATTTTGAGACAGCTTCTTCCAGCTTAGCCATCTTCGCCATAAGAGCGGCCATGTCATGGTTTTGAACAGGCCTAACAACAGCAAGGTTTGGATTTGGAGCAGGCGCACGAGGCTCTCTAGGAATGGGCTTAACAATGAGATGCCCTGCATGATTTGGATCCTCGACAAAGACAGGTTCTACATGAACATCCTTATCGTCCTCGCCTTCCGCTTCGGCCGCTGGTGGAAGACGAGTGTTGATAAGGTCATTTAGGCGGGTGATGGAAGCATCAATCTGAGTAGCCCTTTGCTACATAGCAGTGAGATTGTTCTGAAGGTTCGTGAGCATAGTTTCAAGACTGAGCGGCTGATCTGTCATCGCAGGTTTTTCAATGGAGCTTGATGAAGAAGTTGAAGATGGGGAAGTTGGCGGCGTGGCTTTTTGCAATATCAATGGCGAACCCGACTACAGGGCGGCCAACAATGATCCTGGAGAATCCTCCATTGCAACTGACCGGGGTTTTAGCCCGACAAGCCTTTGAACTGGATTCTGAAGACCTTCCCAAGTAGGTTTGGCTCTTTCTTTCGGCACTCTCTTGTTCGGTGCAATGGTTCCAAACTAGACAGTGAAGCAATTGAAAGCTCAGTGACGTTCCTGTTGCAGCAGTTAATTGCAAAAAAAATTGCAATGCACACATCATCATCGTCGGTGTCCTCCTAGACTCTACAATTACAGACGAGTCTGTCTCATGACATTCAGACGCTGCCAGAATCCTCAGAATTCTTTTCAAGGGTGTATCCTTGTTTGAATCAACTAACACTAAGAGATGTCAAAATAGTCTAAGCCTTTGACTATTCTGTTCTTGAAGTTTCTACTTTGGAGTCAGAACAACTCGGTGTAGATGATGTGATACCGGAACCGGGGCGGCGTAGGCGACACAGCCCCATAGCCTAAACGACGTACGTGCTGCGCACGATAACCAAGGTGGTATAAGTATCACGGCATTCTGTCCATTGTTCCTTGTCTTCTATTTGAAACTTCGATTTTCGGGCATTAGACAAGGGTTTAGAAATGTTTGATATCCCCAAGTCTCGATGATCTAAGGACTTTGAAAATTGATAACATACACCATCAAGATGCATGACTCTTCATCGGGTCATGGCAGCGTCCTAACAAGCATAAGATAGACTTGAAAGAGAGATAACCTAGAAGCCGCCCTAAACATGCTCCTACGCAAAACGGTATGTATGTACAGTGCATGCGATAGAGAAAACAGTAACATGTAGACAGCATATGGGGGTTAGATGCAAGTAGATCTTACCCTACAGGTACCTGTCCTAATTTGAGGAGTACTAATGCTTTGTATATGCAAAGGCAGGTTTTGGTTTGAGGGGGTTCTTCGGACTAAAGCCAAGATATATCTCCCGCTGCCCGCATAATTGCAGAGCAACAGTCAAACGGTAGAATGACTTATCATCGTCGAAGGTTGTTGGGCATTTGGGGGTCCCCGGGCTCCGGTAAACCCTGCCGGCTTGCCAAAACGCTCCAATGCAGCTATCTAACATCGATGCAAATGAGAATGCTAAAAAGTTGATTAATGGAACAGAATCACAAATTTGTAAATGCCTTTTCAAATTTGGCTCTCTTTATTTAGTCCATCTTTAGAGGAAACTACACAAGTGATCAATCAAAAAAGTCCCAGATCAGATTGGCCAGACACGAGATCCTGTTAAATCACCATTCCAACCTTCGGCAGCGTGAAGCTCACCGTTTTGACAGACTTTTAAAAGATTGTTCATAAGTGTATTAAACTCTAAGTATAGATTAATATTGGTTCGATTATCTCCAGCGGAGTTGCCACTGTGGGCAGCATGCCCGTTGGAATTTTTGGATTCCAAAAATGCAAGGGCCCGGAATCGAGAGAGTGCGAGCTCGGATGGCAAGCGCTCAAAAATACAGAGTCGCCACTCGGGTTTTGAATGTCCAACACCCAAGGAACCGTATTTCGAAGCACCTGCCGCGCTATTTGATTTGAAAGAGTGAAGGAATCGGTCCATCATAACCATATCTGGGTTCGGGAGCCAGGTTACGAGAGGGGAAGGGTTTTAAAGCACCCATCTTGCCCAATTCGGAGATCAGTCTCTACTTAGGCTTTTTGTGAAAATATTTGTGATTCTTCTTTTATTTAAACAATTTTTAGCCAATTAGGGCGGGGGAACAATTAATCGGGATTCAAAACTGTAACACTTTGCAGGATGTGATTGAAAAATAGCATGGATGAACAATATACTAGAAAATAAATGAGATAAAACCCAACACTGAGATTGGATATCAAAATAGTGCCTTGGTGTGAATTTGACACAAACAGCGGCCAACTTGCATGCATGGACCTACCACCATGCAAGTCCACCGTCGCGCGTCAGACCCACTCCATCGCGCGAGCGTCAGTATCCTCCCAACAGGATAAGTTTTGCCTCCCTCTGGGCTCTGGAAGGTCCAGTGCACACCAAGGGACAAACCAAGCAGTTTATATGTACAGAAAATAAATAATTATTACAAGCAGGATGAACAAAAATAAGTTGCAACCCCTAAACAGTCAGGGTATTAAAACAAGGGCCAAAGACCAAGCTGCCCATGCAAGGGCAATCCATGGAAGCAGGCTGACCATCGCGCGATGGAGTCAGATCACCGCGCGTGGGTCATGACTGGAATTCCAGGAATTGCTTTGCATGCCTGGGCTTTGAGACATATTCAGAAGCAACCCAGGGGCATTCCAAAGTAAACAAATAAGTAATCTAAGCTAACCTACAGATTTTAACATGCATGGCAGTGGGTTAAACCTAATAATGCTTCATAGTAACTCTTAATATTATAAAAACAGGAAATGACTAGCCTCAACTCCCCACGAGGACCATCGCGTGCTGACTGGGATAGTTGCATGCATGAGTGGCTCCATCGCTCGTAGGAGTGCTAGTGCACAATTTCTTGTAACCTTGCTGACTTCTAGACCATAATTGGTATTGATTACCGGCCTTGGCCTTGCCAGCCCCCCCTAAGGATCAAAACAGTTAACAACAAAGGAGTTATACCTTTGCTTGAGTGTTTGAAAATGGATGAACAAGGTGGTGGAGCTTGTGAAATGAGTGTATGAAAGTGGCTTGAGTGATGAAGTAGCTAGTGTATTGAGGATTGTATGGCCTTTGTTTCTTTTGCTTGAATTTTCTTGTAACCCTTAGGAAGATGAACCATGGGGGGTATTTATAGAAGATGGGAGAGTGTTTGGTTGGTGGCTAACTTGGCCTAGCAGCCAGCCAACAAGGCTGGCCAGCCTCCTTTGGTGGAGAAATGAGTCAACAAGGTGGAGGGAAGTGGTTGTGAGGGTGGTACTACCCAAGCCTTGCAGAATGCTATCCTGGCAAAGAAACGGGGTTGTACAACTCTACAAACCCCTGATCATCACAAAATCCAGCTGAAAAAAGGTGAAAAGGACAAGCGCTGACTATCGCACAACAGGGTGACATCATCGTATGATGTTTGCACCCACTCGCGTGTTGGTCAACAGTCAAGGCTTTGACTTTGACCAACACCTGGTAGATGATGCATCGCGCGATCGAACCAATACAACGCGCGACGGTCAAACCTGAGATTAGGGTTTTGAGTGAAGGTTTTGGGGTTTAGGAAGGGTTCCACTCACTTGGAGCTCAAACCATTTCACTCTCAAGACTGTTTTGATCTGATTCATCATCGGGGAAACAAGAAACCGTAAGTAAACTAATCTGGAAGCCCAGATTGGGGTGTCTACACCTTCCCAAATTGAGACCAGCGACTGGAGTTTACCATTTAGCTGCTCTTTCTGAGAGACAAGAATGGGCTCTTCAGCTTTCAAAGGAAGGAATTGGGCGTTGAGGTTCCTACTAGTTGTAATCAAAGTTTGTTTTCTCTCTTCTAAAGCATGCTTCTGCTTGTCACTCTCTGCAAATTTCTTGTGGACAATCCTCATCTTCTCTTCAAGCTCTTGAGCCTCATCATGAAGTTCCTTCCTGGCATGGGACATTGCTGTAGACACCCTATTTTGGACTGTCCGGAGCAGTTTACTTACGGATTTTGATTCCCCAATGATGATTACGGTCAAGAACACTCTGGGGCTATTGGTGTGTTTGAGCTTTGAGCGTCCTGAACCTCATTCAAACCTTTGTCGAGCCTTGTCCAAACCCTTCAAGCCAGAACCAAACGGCCTTAGCAAAATCCTACTTGCTTACGCCGGTACCATGCTGGCGTGCACCGGTCAACTGCCATGTGTCAGTCATCGACCGTTGACTCAGTTGTCACCGGCGCACGCAGGTATACTATAGGCGCACGCCAGTCAAAAGTCGGTCAAATATCACTATTCAACCACGTGCTCGAGACTTTTGTGGCCACCCCGACGTAGTCTACAATCTCCTGATGATTACCCTTGTGCAGCCGGCTCCCCCTCTCTGCTACACCACCTTTCAACCCAAGTCCCATGCATTTAACGCATGGGAGGCTCACCTCCTAACCCAACCAGCCCTTAACCAACTGGTTACTGTTTTGTAACCTGTTTAGACCCCTGAGGGGTGCCAGCAGGGTCAAGGCTGGTAATCAATATCAGTTCTGACCCTAAAGCTAGTAGCATTTCAAGGATCGAGTATGGTAGTCAATGGCGCACACCAGTCAGAATGAGCCGTGCGCTAGTAATGGTGATACGTGCAACACTGGCTTGGGGATCATCGATCATCCATTTTTCTGCTTTCATTTTACTTTATCACTTTTTAGCATGATAAGAACTAGTTTATTGCTTTCTGTATCTTAGAACTGTGTAGCTTCTTATCTGTTATTTCTGTTTCACCAAAAAAAAAAAAAGAAACAAACGAGGGAGATCAGGAATATAGAAGAAGAAGAGACAAACGGAAAAGAGGGGAAAGAGAAGAGAAGGAAAAAAAAGAAGAATTAGGTTTGTGGTAAGTGCTCTAATTTTCTTCTTCTCAATTTGGGTGTGTTATGATTTGTTTACATCTTTCTCTAATTAACTCTAGGGTTTGTGTAGGATTTGAATAAAGAAACTCAAACACAAGTTTTTGGTGCTGGGAATAGATTTCTTAGGTACTTAAACTAAACTTCATTTGGTGAAATTAATGTATGTTACCTGATTATCTAGCTAGAGTGAATTAACAAGGTTTGAACCTATGTCTACAGTCGTTAGGAATGTGATTTATGCTGGAAAAACGAATCTCTAAGATGCTGAAACTAGAAAACAAGTGCTGAACTTGTGGTTCTTAGTTGGAAAGAGTATATTAAGTGTTGAATTTCATTGTATCCTGCGGGGATGCGAGTCGAAAACGCTAAAAATAATTTGTTCGGTGCTAAAACTGGGTTTGGTTTGCAACATGAAACAGTAGCTCCACCAGGGCTGTCAAATAAGTATTTTTATCATGTGTGGTCGAGCTTATGGAAGTTTGTTACACGCTAATTGCTATTCGCTTAATCAGATAACTTTTTGATTATGAAATTGACACTCTCTTATGTGGTCCGATGTGCTGAATTTTATTACGTGGTTAGTCTAGAAGGAATTTGACGCTAGAGTAATGGTTGCAGTCCTTTCAATTTATGGGTATCTCTGTAATCGTACTCACATGTATGGATTTATGTGTTACTCGTCAGGTTCGGAGGCGGCGACGAGTACCGTGACTCCACGTAGGGAGTGAGCTCGTATTGGTACCTTTTTGGCTGGACCTCGAGGTGGGTGTTCTTGTTTTTAATAGCAGAAGACGAGACACGGTGTAGAGTTATTTTTCGTATTGAAATGGTTAATATTTGGCTTGAGCTCCTAAGCAAGAATATGATCATAGCCTTAGTGGCGTTATAATATGGCCTTAGTGGTGTTATTGAATATTGCCTTAGTGGCGTGGATAAATATTGCCTTAGTGGTGCTGATGTGGAAATTGCCTTAGTGGCGTTATGAGTATTACGTAATGAAAAATTATTGCGGGCTAAATATTCTTATTTAAATTGTTTGATAGCACTTGTCTTTATTGCTTCTCTTATTATGGATAAGAACATTCACTGAGCAAGTTGATAGCTCACACCCTCATAGTGTTTTCTTTTCAGGTGCGTGACGGCACGCGGGTCCACTGTAGAGTCTAGACAGGAGTTGTGTATATAGTGGTTTAGCTTTTTGACTCTTTTGATTATCTGCCTATTTTTGGAGCTTGTATATGTTGTAAATACCCGTGGGCACGTCTTGTATGACAGTTTTTTCCGCATATATGCAAGTTAAGTTTTTTTTTTTTTTATGAGTTGGACGCTTGGCTGGTGTTTTTTTATTTACTATTTGAGCAGGGCCAAGGTGTGAGTCCATCCCATTTGGAAAATAATTTAGCGTGGTATTTTCTGAGATGAGGTGTGACAGATTTAGCTTGGTCTTCAAGCACCTACCAGCCTGCTACATGCCTACACCGGCCATGGAGGGCTACGGGCCAGGCCATGATGGCCTGAGATGCCTTGGCCGATAAATCTGAAAAGGTAGTGCAAGTTCTGATGTACCGTACGGTAGAGTGATTTGTATCGTGCAGTGGAAATTGCAGCCACCCTAACCGTAAGGCGGTTAGGATGACGTATGAGTAACGTACGGTGGAGTGTGTGTCGTACGGTAGAGTTGACTTTATGTTGACTTTTGAAGGATTCATTCCAGAACGGTATTAATTTAATATAAAATCCTTTTATCATCATCGGGGACTTAAAAGATATCGAAGCATCCAAATTGGGGTGTCTACAGGGTATCTCTTCCTCTCTTTGGATAATCCTGGTATCGCTTTTGCTCTTGGCAAGATTGTTCTGATTGATTCATCAACACCACATGTTATTACCTTCTGCTTTAAACTCCTTGCAAGATTACATATCAAGCTTCATTTAGTTAGGTTGAGACCTTGAAGGATTAGTGCCAAAGGCAAGTGGGGAAGATATGTGCATATGATGAAAAGTTTGAAAACAATTCCATATATTTTGATAGGTGACCAAGCCAAGAAGATTGAACAGCGCGAGACCTTTACGTGTGCTTATATGCTTGGAGATTGCTTTGGGGCAAGCTCTTCTCGATAAATAACTTTTGTTAGAGCCAAATGGCAGAAAAATTATGCTTACCGTTGGGTTTTAACTTTGACGTAATCTTATTTTTAGTTCATTAATGATGATTTGAAATTTAGTTGGAACTAAATATTGAGTATTGGGTATGGAGATGATAGATGTTAGGCGTCAAATGCATTAGAAAATGATGAAAACCTATTACACATCTTACCACCGTTGTATCCCCGAATGTGTAAGCCGTGTATCGGACGTGTTCATGCCATGTCCCCCTAAAAAAGTTAATTAAATTTAAGGGACTCACCACGTGGCATGTCTCATAGATATTTAGGCGTGTCCCCGAGTCCCACCATGGATACGACGACCTATTTGGAATGTAGGTGCTTCATAGGTGGTAATGGTACCTATAACTTTGAATGTTAGTTTTCTTTTGTGTACAAAACATAGCAATCTTAATTCAAGAACTTGGATTTTCAATTGAGTTGTGTGCTTGATATCAAGTTAAATAATTGTGTTTTTTTGTTTGTTCAGGTGAGTGACGAGATGGAGTTGAAGCCGTTGGCAGTGAACTTGAACACTTGTTTTGAGTTATTTTTGTAATTTGACACTATGTCTATATATGGATGTTTCTTAGTTTTGCTAATACTGTTAATTTTGAAGTGCATGTTTACATTTGGCAGAAGATGAATGTTTTGAAAATGTATGATGAATGTTGACTTGTTGAAAAATAAAATTTGCTTTGTAAGATATTTCGCTTCATCGTAGTATAGAGTATTGCTAATGGGTGAATCATATGATTAAGTTTTTACTAAAATTTTGTTAGCAGGTGAAAAATAATATTGCTGCTGAAGTCCTATTTTGGTGACAAAAGAGATTGTCACCCTTGTGTGTATCCTAGTATAGGTTATTGGTGACACATAATTGGTTGTTGTGGTAGATACTTTTAGTGTCAACCTTTGTCACAGAAAATCTCTATTTTGTGACACCACATTGTTGTCACCGTTACTTTCCGTGACACAATTCTCTTTGTAACAGAAAATCTCTCTTCCGTGACATTACATTGTTGTCACTGTTACTTTCGGTGACAACAATGCCACGGAAAATCTCTCTTTGGTGACACCAAATTCTTGTCACTGTTAACAACACTCCGTGACAACTTCAAAATTTTGTCACCCTTGACTTTTAGTGTTATGAATATAATGACACCTCTTCTTGTGTCACCAAAGATAATAGGTGACAAAAATTGAACTTTTAGTGACATTTTTCCATGTTACTAAATGTGTTTTTTGTTGTAGTCATTACTTTCCCGTTTTGAAAAACTATTGGGTAATTACTCCAGAAAAAAGTTGAGTGCAATTTTGAAAAAGTGAGGTAAAATTTGATTTGAAAATTGTAAAATGAAAGTAAAAATTGATGTGAAAGACTAATGGTGATGTCTTCTTAATTAATAACTTGGATTTATGAGACAACAAACTTAAAAAAGACGAATACAGCATTGCAAATTTCACACGCAATATTTTGCTCTCTATCTCTTACGTCCCAACCGCCGCCCCCCACGCCCACCCCCACCCCCACCCCCCACCCCCCCTTATCACAATCAAACTCCCACGACCACTGGGAGTCTACATTCCCACGTATACACAGGTTAAACAAACCGCATCCACACAAACCCCATCCTCCAGACCTGATTTTATTTTTGTGGCCATGGATACTCAATTTTTTTCCTTTAATTTGAAATGTAAAAGCTCATCACTTGAGCCCTTTAGCTTGGACTATAAATTTCCAAACAATCAATCGGAACTAAATGTGGAAGCAAAGGTCTTTTACTACTATGGATTTTCTCTCTCATCTTCCATTAGCAATTGCCTTGCTTTTATCCTCACTCTTGTTGTACAGACAATGGAGATCAAGAACTCATAGTCACAAAATGAAGTTGAAGTCACCCCCTGAACCACCGGGCGCATGGCCCATCTTAGGCCACCTCCATCTACTTCGCGGCCAAGGCCCCCTGGCTCGAACCCTGGGAGCCATGGCTGACAAGTATGGTCCAGTCTTCTTGTTCCGGTTCGGGGTCCACCCTGTAGTCGTGGTGAATAACTGGGAGTCTTTCAAAGAGTGTTTCACAACCCATGACAAAACCTTCGCCTCGCGCGCAGAAACCCATTCATGTAAGCAATTCAACAATGATAGGTGTACAACAATTAGTCTCCAACATGGCTCCAACACACTCACATGGTATGTGGAAGCCACACATAATTAAGCATGAAGTGTGTGAGGCCAGGTTCCACACACCATGTGAGTGTGTTGGAGTCATGTTGGAGATTTTTGTTGTACAATTATCATTTTTGTAAGCCATTATAGACTTCCTAACTTCCTTTGATCAAGTAGTGTTCGTAAAACTTGCTCCCTCCTTTCCAAATAGCTTGTCACTTATACTAACTTGGAATGTTCGAAATTGTTAGTCCCCTTTAAAAAGTCAAAATAAAATTTGTTGAATCTTCCAAAATTACTCTTTACCAACAACAATCATTTCATTTAAAAATTGAAATATAAGGGCATTATTGAAAATTAACTAATCTGTTTATTGTGAATGCATTCATTGAAAGCAGTTATTGCGTGTCTACTTAAAAAGTTGGCATTAACAAAAATAACCAGTAATTTGGAATAGAGAGAGTATATAATGTGAAATCAAACAGACTAAACAGATTTGTCAGGTATAAATTTTTCATGCCTAACCCTAATTTATTCTTACCTTCAGTACATGCATGGTAGATCATATTCTGCTTTTATCCCCAACCATTTCTTAGTTTCGTGATTTCAAGTATTTTAGTACGTTGTTCATGTAAAGGAGTTTATAAATTTTCAAAATTATATCCATTTCTGGCGGCTAAATGAATCTAAAAGCGGTAAAAAGTCGATCTTCTGTGCATGTAGATTGATCATCATACTTCGGGTGTCGAGTATAATCCCTCCAAGGTTACTAGTTCTGTTATTGCATAAATATTCAATTGCTCGAGTTAATCCCTCCACTTTTGCAGCCAAGTACCTCAGCTACAACTCGGCCTCATTGGGCTTCGCCCCATATGGCCCACACTGGCGAGACATGCGTAAGCTAGTCGTGGGCGAATTACTCTCCACCCATCGGCTTGAGCTATTCAAACACGTTCGAGTCTCCGAAATCAATACCGCGATCAGACGATTGTACCGCCTTAGCAAAACCAATCATCCAAACGGGACCTTAATAATCAGTCCGTGGATCGAGCAACTGACATTGAGTATAATCACAAGGATTATTTCAGGAAAGAGGTACTTAGATCAAACAGGTGGCGTGCAAGATCCAGGAGCAGCGAATTTCAAAAGAGTTATAAAAGAGTTTATGTATTGGACTGGAAGTTTTTTCTGGTCGGATGTGATACCATTTCCGCCACTGCGGTGGGTGGATTTGGGAGGGAAATTGAGGAATGTGAAGAGGGTTATGAGGGAATTGGATGTTCTTTTTCAGAGGTTGATTGAAGATCGTGTTGAGAGGAGAGGAAGGGAGGAAGGGGATGAGAAGGATTTCATTGACGTGATGTTGTCTAAAATTGATGATGGAGGGAGTTATGGGCACCCAAAGGAGACTATCGTCAAGGCGACCGCAATGGTATGTCTATATATAGATAATTAAAAGCATGGCAGTAATAGTTTTTTTTTTTTTTTCTTTCTATAATCACATTTTAGGGTTAATTCACGGGCACATTTATACAACTCATAAATCTAGAATTGGGCTAACCTCTAATAGTTCTAAGTTTTATAATGTTTGACCTTAGTGATATTCTGCCTTGGGACCTCTTAAAAGACAGACTGTCTAGTAATAAATAGAAATTGTCTCATATCCATGCGATCATACCCTTGGCGTTTTTAGGATGGTGATGATCCAATGGTGCCTCAGTGACAGACAAAAAGAAATTATTTTCGCGAAAAGTTAAAAAAGTCATTTACCCAAGCTTCTATGAATTGTTGACTGTTGAGGGCCCGCCACTCGCTTGTTTGGACACAAATGCTCCCCACATCAATTTGACTCTCACAATCTCTTTATAAATGTTCATTGAGAAACGTTTATTTTTATGGAAATAAAAAATATATGTACACATAATCATTTTAAAAAAAATTAAAAAATTACACAGAGAAATCTATTTTTCAAAGGATTTAAAAGTACACGTATTCTAGTAGCGAACACTTAAAAGGGGATGGTAGAAGTAATTCTAAACCATGACATCAATTAAGAGCTTAATGAAGCTAACCTGGGTTAGGTGGATTCCATCTAATTTATATATAAATATAAAGAACAGAAAATATACATTACAGAGAAATGCTCAATATGTATCGAAATTTGTGTTGAAAAAATAAAACAGTTTTGGACCATATGTTGTTTTTGTCATTTTGTTAGCTTGTTGACAATTCACTAGGCTATTAATAAAAGAACCCAATATTTAATTAAGGTGCATGTTATGTATATAGGATGTGGTCTTTCTTTCTTTCTTTTTTTCTTGTCTGCAAAATACTTATTAATTTGCCGAGTTTCGGCCTATGACAGCTTAGTCTTGAAAATAGTTGTCCGTAATCAAGAATAAAAAATTTTTGCTTATGACAAAACATATTTATTTTTACATCCTCTGAGAGGAAGTTGGAATATTCACCAGCCACAGTAGTTATTATTATTATTATTATTATGCTAACCTCAACCTTTAGGGAGGGGATAATGTATAGAAATTGTATCAATATTCGAGAATAATGTATTGATATCTATAAAAGTATATGATATCAGTAAAAATGTGTATTAATATTGGAACTTGTTTGCAATTATATGCATATTATCCTCCGTCTATTGAGCCTTGTTTTTTAGGCAAAGACAGTGCTAGGATTTTACCCTAGCAATGACAAAATGCGAAGGATTGGGAGATGCCCCAAGCGAGGGTGCTTGGCAGTGGTGCCGAGCGGCCGATCTGGCTGTTCATCTTGGCACGCATGGCTTGGATCTAATCCAAGTACATAAACGGTCGGATTGACCGCTCATACCGTTGCCATGCAAGCACCCCCGGTTGGCAGTATCCCCGAGTCCGCAAATTAAATGTATACTAAAAAAACATACATTGCAATATGAATAGTTATCGACTCTAGGAAAAATTAAAATAACATAATAAAAACTATAGTAAATGATGTTTGTCGTTTGCACATGGAGTACGAAAAAGACTAATATAGTTTTGGAATACTATTTTAGATCTCCTTTCTTCAAAAAAATCTAGCTATGGCAGTCTATATAAGTTGGGAATAACTTTTTTTTTACATATAATAATTGCATTTTCTAAAATTTTTGTTGTGGTGACCACCCCTACTAGACCCCCCTAGCTTCATCCTTGTGTATGCACCTTGACTAATATATCTTTGGGGGACCAAATACGGTGTGACAATAACTTAGCAAGGTAGCATGCCAGAGTTATCAATTTCGATAGAAATCTTCCCTTCTCTGTCCCAGTTTGTTAGATAGGTCTTGAGTCTTGACTCTGGTATAAAAATCTTTCAATCACTAACGGCCATGTTTTTAGAACTCCATAAAGCAACAAAAACTTGGCAAAGTCGCATGTGATTATATCATAGAACTGATGAGAAAAGTCTTTCCTCATCTTCCTATGTTGGTTCTATTTGTATAACAATGTGAGCTTAACTCGTTCAAAAAATCTTACGATCACTCATGGCATATTTCTTTTGATTCCATAGAGCCGCAAAGACTTGAAAAATACAAATGTAATTATCAAAGAATAGATAAGAATAGCATCTCCTCATCTTTCCATCTCTGTTTTGTTTTAGAAAAATCTTGCAATGGTTTATTGAGAACCTCATGATTCGAAAAATCTTGCAACCATTGATTGAGAACCTCATGTTTTATCATTAGGGATTGATGTCCATGTCCTTGCCACTCTGTACAAACAGCTGGCATGCAAAGATTTGTCAAAGCCAATTTAGTGTCATTATCATAGAATAGAACTCGTTGGAAAAATCTTGCAATCATACTCCATGCATAAAGCAGCCCAGACTTGGTAAAGTCTCATTGTAGTGGATATTTATTGGTGATTTCCATCTCCATCGATGTTAGTATATAATGTGGAACTTGGCTCATTGAAAAATCTTGCAATGAGTATTTATTCACTACTATTGACATGGCGCGTACGGAAGGCGAACTATATTTCTGGAAGAGACGAGACTAAACATTTTGATAATAAGTTTTTTTTTTCAATATAATAGAAGTATTTTTTTTAGAATTGTAGGAGTGGGGGACGACCGCCCCTAATAGCCCCCCTCTATCTCCATCCTTGTTTTTAGGCCCTGATAATAGTCATGGTACTAAACTTAGATCATTTCATTGGGTCGTTTGTTTGATTCAAATTCAATAACGACACAATTTCTTCGGACTATAAGGTGGATTTCATTTACAAATTGACCAATCATCTTGACTAGTTTATTCCAGTTTTCTCAAACTTACACCCTTGCAGGGTCTCATATTAGCAGCCTCTGATACCACAGCTGTTAACTTGACATGGCTCCTATCCATTCTCCTCAACAACCGACCCGCACTGATCCGTGTCCAAGAAGAAATTGACACCCAAATCGGTAAAACTCGATGGGTCGAAGAATCCGATATAAAAAACCTAGTCTATCTTCAAGCAATCGTCAAAGAAACACTTCGACTTTACCCACCAGGCCCACTCTCTTTTCCACATCAAGCCACCGAAGACTGTGAAATCGGAGGGTACCACATTCCGAAGGGCACCCGTTTGTTCCCTAATGTGTGGAAGCTCCACCGAGACCCGAGGGTCTGGCCCGACCCGGAAAAGTTTGTGCCCGAGCGATGGTTGGAGGGCAACCATGCAGCAGGGTTGGATGTTTTCGGGAGTAATTATGAGTTTGGCCCATTTGGTTCTGGTCGACGGTCTTGCCCCGGGAGCATGTTTGCAATGCAAGTAACACAGTTGGCTTTGGCACGGTTGATTCAAGGTTTTGAATTCGCAACTCTAGGGAATGAGCCAGTGGATATGAGTGAAGGAGTGGGGGCTACCTTGCCTAAAGTAAAGCCGATAGAAGTATTGATCACCCCTCGGCTTGCTTCGGATCTCTATGAAGGCTAGTTCGCAAGGCGACTGACTCTTCAATGTTATGAAGAGGATCTTTGTCTATAAATATAGTATTTCTTTACAACATAAATAAAATATATGTGGTATTTTTACTACACAAGGTACTTGTTTAATTACGCAAGACAAATATATATAAGTTGTATCCTCTATAGGAGGGAAGAATGAATATGAATAATGAATGTCAATCTTGTCACTTTCTAGAATTGAGTCATTTTATCTATTGCAGTTGAGAGATATATATTATGATGGAGATTGAACAATGTTGGTTCACTCAATTGAGTATGTAAACCAGTTTGTGTAATACACATCTGGCCATGATAATATTCTTTGCCTTTGGCACCAGTCCTGTAATTACCCTAATTTTTCATAAATAAAATAAATTTCTTTTTAATTCTATTATTTTTTTTTAGGAAAGTTCATTTATTTTCCTATATCTACTTTGTACTTACGTATTTATGTTGTATGTACCTATATATGTATCCAATTTACCATGCCAAGGTACTACGCAATCCTCCTACAAATCTCCCCCATTTACTCCAAACACTATTTCATCTCCTCCCTCCAACAAATTAAAAACCCTATTTCATTCAAACTTTAGTACACCCAAATAGTATTAGGGTTTGAACCATCATTGCACACCCATTTATGATGGAGAGATTTAGAGATTTAGAGAGAGAGAGAGAGAGAGAGAGAGAGAGAGAGGGAGGGGTTGGTTTTGTGCAAGTGTGAAATTGCTGTCCTTGCTCACTAAGTGTTGGCCCATGCATGCACCTACACATACACATGTATAACCAGCACCAAAAACACGTTTAGGTGTTGATTTACTCCTACAAACCCTAACCCTAATTCCCCACCAATATTCTCTCTTTAACACCATATAATATTCCCTCATTAAAGTTTAAGATTCTTCCTAGATATCCCTAGATTCCTCCTAAATTCACCTATTTTAATTAAGCACATGTTTGTTATGGTGTGCTTATGCATGTAGAACTAATACCCAAAATTCCCTACAACAAAGTTGGCCATGCAAACCCATGAACCCTAATTTGTACACTAGATTTTCCTCCAATATTCTAGCACTTAAACCCTTAGATTTCCTAGTATTAGCCTACGATCCTGTGGGAATATCATCATCACACCTAGGATTTGATTCTCCTCCAAAATCCCAAGATTCTTGGTCATAAATGGAGCACATGGAGGGGGTATGGTGACCGGCAAAGAGAGGGCAGGAGGGAGCTCAAACTTTGCCTATAAATAGAGTCATCATGCTCACTTGGTTCCTCACACCAACCTTCACAACGTTCTTGTAGTATTTTCTAATGAGAGAAGCTCTCACCCATTCTTGAGTTTCCTCTTGAAAACTCAACCTTGTTCTTCCATATTAGACCTTAAGCCCCCACTCTCCACCCCCTAAGACTGCCCTTCAATCCATTTCGTAGTATAAAAGTTAGTAGTTAGGTGTTTGAGCTTACGGAAGTCAAGCTGTTAGGCTGCCGAAGAAAAATCAACCTAGCTTTCGCTTCTTCTGACTTACCCTCGGAATTAAGGTAGTTTCTCAATCCGAATTTCCTACTTAGTTATTCTAGATCCTACTTATTTTTTACTTAGTTTTAAGGGAAATTAATTAAAATGGTCCCTCTAGTTTCACCCGTCTCGATTTCGTCTCTCTATTTTCAATTTCACTCAATCGAACCCTCCAGTTTTGATTTTGTATGAATTGAGTCCAATAGATAACGGTACGTTGATACGAAAATAGACGAAAATATCA
Source organism: Rhododendron ovatum (assembly GCA_019656835.1). Taxonomy (NCBI): domain Eukaryota; kingdom Viridiplantae; phylum Streptophyta; class Magnoliopsida; order Ericales; family Ericaceae; genus Rhododendron; species Rhododendron ovatum. The sequence continues at coordinate 24,416,693 of CM033802.1, forward strand.
ATTTGGGGCATTTTTTTAGGGGCAAAATAGACTTTTTACCCATCCTTCTTCTTCCCCAATTTGTAACCCGAACCCTAATCCTTGCCTTTGTTAAAAAAAAAAAAGTTATCCTCCAGAATATTCGAGATATCCTCAGGAGAGAAATCGAGAGGTGTTCGCGTATCTGTCTACTTGTTTAGACCAGCATACTGAGTTTGAGAATGCGTATACGCTGCAAGAAAAGTTATAGATACATGCACTAGTTTGCATATAATCCACCGTCTAATTCGGTTGAAACGTTCTCCAAAAAAGCACAAAGATCATAGGTGGAGGCGACCTTTTCACAAGTTGTACTCCCTTCATCCCAAATTTTTTGTCCTATCTGCAAAGCAAAGTGTTAAAAACAATGCAACTTTTTCAAGAAAAAATTCAAATTTTTTTCACAAATTAAAAATACTCATTGATAGCTAGTAAGTTGTTGAAAAACTTTTGATTTTTTCTTGCAAAAATTATATTATTTTTAACACTCTGTTTTGCAGACCGGACAAAGAATTTGGGACCAAGGGAGTATCTTTCTAGTGACTAGAGTATTAAGTCAAAGGAGTGAGGACAAGTCTACTGTTTGGCTAAACCCTGAGATTCATCATTATTCTAACTATTTTATAGGAATTTGAGAAGATGTGCAATTTTTTTGGGGTTTTGGGTAACGGAAAATTGGTTAGGAGGACATACTATAGCGGTTTTTAAAGCAATAAGGACATCTTAAATTTTTGTAACGTGGCCAGTACATTTTGAACTTGTTTTCCAAAAACACCCTGGTTTTAAAACAAAAGTAGGCAAACAGTTTTCATTCCTTTCAAAAATTTCATCGTCGCCTCCTTCCCTTGCCAGGAGAGAGAGAGAGAGAGAGAGAGAACGATAGAGACGACAGAACGGTTCATTGTCGCCGCTTTAGTTTGCCTCTCCATCACCTTGTTTGCCTTCGTTGCCGTCTTTGATCATCAACTTTCTTGTCTTTATCAAACTGAATAGGCAAGTATTTTTTACCCATTTAGGTTTTTGTTAGGGTTTTACAAATTTAGGGGTTGTATTTTTTTGATCCGTAGGTTGTAGTTTGTTTACACATTTACAGTTGTACACATTTAGGGTTTTTACACCTATCAGGATTTTCTTAGCGTTATATAGTCTATTTGAAGTCTATTGGTACGAATTACAGTTGGTAGTTAGTTGGTTAGGAATTGATTTTCTTCAAATATTTGACAAATGTGGTTATCTTCCTATCTGTACTCTATTTCTTTGTTTTTCCATTTTTGTAGTCCCTTGCTACTGATTGCGATTTGGTTAGAGTTAGTGTTTTGAGACCATTGGTTAGGGTTTGATCGATCTGTCCTGTGTTTCTTAAGTACATTTGCAGTTCCTATTGTACTGGTTAGGGTTTTTCTTGCTTAGATATGGTATTCTGATTTTGTTTGCTTAGTATTGTACTCTATTTTAACAGTTATGATTATCTATTGAGAAAGAGTTTGGGGCCCTTTTTGTAGTCTGTTGCCTGCTTAATATTTGTACTATGTTTTAACAGTTATGGTTATCTCCTTATATGTGTAGACAATACAACACGAACAGCCTATTGTGAGGAACATATTTCGTCGGTAAATCATAAATTTCCTCGCTGAATGTATTAGCGAGGAATTTTTTTGTCGCCAACTTTCCTCGCTAAAACTTTGTCACAGAAGCTTACTACGAGGAAAATAAATTTCCTCGCAAATTGTTGACAATTTGCAAGGAAAAAATTCCTCGACATGAATGAAAATAATAGGCGAGGAAAAAATTCCTCACTAGGAATGATCTGCAAGGAAAAAAGTCCTCGCCAAAAATGAAAATTCCTCGTGCTAAACGGCCTATTGTAGGCTTTCAGAGACAAATTTTTTTCTCACTAATGTTATATATACGCACAAAATAATTCCTTGCAAGCAATGAATATTTCTCTTGCCAAACATTTTTTATACATTCCCTGCTCATATTTAGAATCCATCACCACCTCATACAACCATAACCATAAATAGCAAAAATCTGTTAGCTTTCAAGTAAACAAATTGTCATTACTGTGAAACATTAGCCAAATCCTTTCAGCTATACATAATAATGGCATCATGATTCAAATCATCGAAACAAAGTTTAGCCCCAGAAAACAAAATATAAAGTTTACTACTACTTATACTCTAGGATTCTCAAAAAGCATCATGGATCTTTCCAAAATACTATACCACCTCGGGGCCAACTTTTGCAATGTATCCTTCTTTGAATTCCATCTCCCACAGCCACGAACTCCAAAGAGAACATCGATCTTACACGTTGCCAAGAAAAAAAACTAGTAAACATATCAAAGAAAGTGAGAAACCATCAAATATGCAGTTATATATTTATATACACACTTTCACAATATGAACAGCACAAAAGATTCATAATCCACCATTGCATAATCCTAAATAACACCACGAGTAAATAAACATAGTGAAGAAACTGGCCAGACTCATCCACTATTCTGCAGTTGCATTCAAAGAATGAGCAAAAAGTGCATAAAAAATACGAAATTGATAGTTATCGAACCACCTTTGTAATATAATCAGCTAGGAAAGGGAAAACAATGGCATTAAGTCTTTTATCAAAAGCTCTTCAATCAAAGCCCTCTCAAACATTATCTGATCTTGTCTTTACATTCTAACCAATCCGATTACTACGGTAGAGTAAATTGTCCATGGTCCAAACTGCTAGAAACTCGGTGAGTGACTTCAAACAAAAGATTAAGTTCACTACTACTGGCATTTGGATCTTGTAGCTTTCAGTAGCTACGTTGATACCTTCATTGTACCCCTACTAATACGAAGCCTTGGCTTCATTTTTACTTGCTTTTAATTCCATGAGGGTCTAGTTCAGGCAGTCTTCGGTGCCATCCAATTTGCCCTTCAAGTCATCTACCATCCCTCGTGCTTGGTTTCTTTCTCTTTCAAGCCTGGCAATGGGGCGCTCCATCTTGGCGTTCTCACTAGCCAGCCTAGCACGTTGAGGCTCGGACTGGCCTAGCTTCTGGGCTACAACTACCATTTTTTGCATCGCCTGATACAAACACAAGGGATCAGAAATATCAATAGGAATGAAATGTGAATCACTAATACACAGAAGGAATATACCTTGGCACTGTGAACCATGAACGAACTAAGAAGGTTGTCGGGGGAGCTTTTGAGCTCTCTCTACATGTCCCCAGGCAGCATGAAAGCTTGGGAAAGGGCTAATGCAGTACCCTTGGATTCCACGCTATCTCTGATGCTCACTGGACAGTTTCCATGAGTAAGCTTGGGAGCCCAGACAAGGGAGGGTGCATTTTGTTGGGGGAGATTCTCGCCCATAGTTGTTTCTAAGCGTTGGCGCTTGTCACAATGACTAGCTTCAATCTCTTCTGGGGAAAAATCTGGAGAATATCCGATTGAACCGCGGCATGATGATCGTGGGACGTACTGAGACTTTGGGAACCTCTGCATCCTTGAGGAGCACCTCGGCCACAAGTAGCACAGCAGCCCCTATCATGGCCGGGCAGGTTCAGAAGACTGCTAAGGTTGATCGGCTGGTTGGGCTGTTCCATGTCTTGTCTTGGTGGCAGAGATGGAGTGTAACCACTGGAAGTAGAAGTGGAGGCTTCCTCGGCTAACTAGATGGGCTAGTCAGGGATTGGAGGAGTATGAGATCGGCTCCTATTTCCTTGAGCAGGGTTTGAAGAAGACGCGGTTAGAAGCTCTAGGTTGTTTGCTGCTCAGGTTCGCCGATTAATAAAACCTCCGTATGATGCCCTGTAACTGAGGAGCACTTGAGCTGGTCTTGCTTGGCCGTCGAGGTATGTTCCTTGTCCATTGAAAGCCAATGCTCGGTTGATGTCTGCCACGTGGACTTATGGGGTGATGATGTCGTGACCCTGGTTGACGTTTGTGGCTACAACGAAATATGCAACACAAAACATTAGTAAGAGCACGAGGAAGCTTTGATTAGAAGAAAAATAGACAAAACAAGAGGAAAGAACTAACGTGGGCGCCCAAATCTGTGAGGGGCGTGGAATCCTATCACCTGGCCATCCTCATCTATGTGCTCGAAATTCCCTATGATGATCAAAAAATCGTCGTCATCCCACCGAGCAGAGTCTGGAAGCTGAAGGACAAGTTATTTCCTAGAGTCCCTATTCTTCAAGTAGTACGTGAGGGCATCTTTTGTTCTAGAGATGCTATAGAGATGGTGAATGTCATGTAAACCTAGGGATGTGCCTAGCATTTGATTGATGGCATTGATGCCCATGACAACATGAAAGAAATTGGCAGAAACTTGCAACGGGGATAGTCGATAACAGGTTAAGACTTGACGAAGCAGAGGTGCCAAGGGAAACTTAACACCGCCCTCAATAACGGTGACTACTGGAATGTGGAGGGTGTCATGATCAGGACACTCGCGGATGGCGTCCTCGGGGGCGAATGCAGTTGCTATATTATCAGGGATCTCATAACGAGATCTAAATTTAGCCATGGCCTGAGGGGTGTTGCAGTGATGCCTGAACCTCCCCATGTATGGATAGCAGAGTTACAGAAACCCTAGACAAAAATGAAGCCCTAAATCATTGAAGGCTACAGGGAGAAAATGGGGAGCAATGACTTACGAAAGTGACGATCGAAGTCTCTATTGTAGAAAAGGAGGAACCTCAAGATGGTGAACAGTGCTCCAATTGTGGGTATGAACAAGACCTTCTTTCTACAGAGGGAGTTTAGAGTGAAAATGGTGTTTTAAAATGGGCCGAAATCCCAAATGTACCCTAATGGGTAGAGTGGCGTAAATGAAATGTCACTCTAGGCGCCGTTTTGGCGTTCTGTTCCCCAAAGGCGTCCATTCACATTTAATGAAGATAGTACGAAACATGCCATGTATAAAGGTCAAGGGCAGGAAAAACCAGTCCAGCCCAAACGATAAGACATTTTGATTAGACTAAATAATAAAGGATGTACCAATTTCGTGAAACAAGGCGCAAGAGCAGAATAAATTTGCTCGGTTCTTGGGAGCTTTGCTCATCTGAGTAAAAATAACGAATAAAACTGGGGGAGCAATTGTAAGGAGGTATTCCCGAACAGGCTCAAAGAGGGCCCGAACACGTGGTAGGAGGAACCATGGTTTAAAAATAATAGGGATAGTCGTCGTGCAAGGCAGTGTTCAGCGATATGGACCAGTGACATCAGAAGTCATTAGTTCAGGAAGGTTGTACGGGGTCTTGGTCCAGTAAACATGAGAAGTTATAGGGCCAAGAGACTAATAAAGGTACAGTAACATGTGAAGTCACTGGACCAAGTAGCTTATTCGGCAATGAGAAGGCCAAAAATGAGGAGAGCTCCTAAAAAGACATCAGAACTAGTTGCATGTGAAGTGACTGGTCCAGGCAGTCTGTTTGGCGATGAGATAGCCGAACAAGGAAAGAACTCCAATCAAGTGGTAGAGCAGAGGGAACACTCTGGAAGGGTCCATAAATAGTAGTATTCTGTTAAGGAATGAGATCCCGAGAATATAGGATCTAGGAAAGATACTCAACGGGAATAGGATGTTCAGCCAGTAATGGAAAAGAGTCCTAAAAGTACTCTTTTAATGAACTGATAAGGGAACGAGAGTCCAAGAGATAGGAATCCTAGGGCAACAGGGATGCTTGGGCAGCAAGCATGTATGAATCTATAAATACAAGGTAAACTTAGAGGTAAAAGGTACGCAATACGTTGCATTCATATCGTTTTCGTACTAATAATTAGGGTTTCTTGCTAGTATGTGATATTAACTTAGGCATCGGAGGGCCTTTGCCACAAGAGGCAAAGGTGCGCTCATCCCTTGTCTGTTTTGCAAATTAGGGTTCCGACGATGAACTAGGGTTCCGGTGAAGAGACACGAGTAGCCGTAGCAATCTAGTGTTGTTTTAAGCACTAATTGTTTTCATCCCCCTACAATTGGCGCCGTCTGTGGGAAATGAAAGAGTTCTCTTTGAAAAATGACCATGGTGGAAGAAAATCCAAACGCCGCTCGACCCAAAGAATCTGCTAGGTGGGGGAGGCGATAAAACCCCATCAGGGGCTCCGAGAAAGCCCGAAGGCAGACATGGGAAGAGGGTGACAAGCAAAGGTAACCCTCTAACCATCCTGGATAGCTCCAAGAATAGGGAGGGCAGGACGGCTACAGAGTCCACACAGAGAAGTAAATCCGGCCGTGAAGGGAATCAGTTGCACACTAAAGAAGTGTGTAGAACAGTGAAGATATTCTCAACAAAAAGAGGCAGGAAATTGAGGAATTTGCTCGTTTGATCAAGAAACAAGAACACGAGATTCGAGAGTTGGAATGGATCCGAGAACATCCCGAAGATTCTAGACTTTCACGAAGAAATTCCAGGGGAGATAGACATTTACATTGAGTTGTTCCATTCCAAAAGTTGAAATTTCGAGAAACGAATAGGCAAAGTCTTAGGCTGTTTTGGCATGTCTTAGTGATAGTCGATCCAATCAAGGATACAGTGTCGAAAAGAAATCCGAGGATTTTGGCGGTGTCTGAACATCATGAGACGGGCTTGTTTCCTAGTTGTAGAGTCTAGGAGGACACCGATGATGTTGATGTGTGCACTTTTCATGCTTTCATTTCGTTCAAATAAATTGTTGCAGGCTGTCACTGAGCTCTTGTACTTTGCTGTCTAGCCGTTGCACCACTAGGGAAAGTTCCGAAATCAAGAGCTAAACTTGCTTGGGAACGTTCGCCGGGTCTATCCGTAAGAAGATTTGGTAGGGGTTTGCTTCTCAGTCAGTCATAACGGAAGCTCTGGCCTGTACTTTGTCAAGGGAGGATTCACTACCAACTACTCCACATGAGACTCCTCTGTCTTCTCCATCTCCACCATCATCACCGAAACTAGTCAAAACAGAAGCTTTAGTCATGGCTGACATTCCACCTCAGAATCTTACTATTGTCTTGGTAGACCTCCAGCACAACCTGGCTATCATGCAGTAAAGGGCCGAGCAGGCTGATGCTTCCATGGCCACTCTATGTGCCTTAATCGAATAACGGCTCTTGGCAGGAGGAGGCAATGAAAGGCGCGAGCGCGAGCTCGCGGCCGAAGAAATTCCTCAAATTGAAAACCTTGCCCCAAACCCTGACATGGTTGCATTAATTGCCAAAATGGCAAAGCTTGAAGAGACTGTCTCCAAGTCCGAAAAGATTGGTGCAAGTGGTTTGGACATGGATCGTCTTTGCCCATTTCCGAATGCTAGGTTACCCAAAAGATTCAAGATGCTGGACTTTGCGAAGTTCGATGGAACTGGTGATCCGAAAACTCATCTTTTGCCTTATCATGGTGCAATGAAATTACATGGGGTCGAGGAAGATGCAATGGCTCAGTTGCCCCCACAAACTCTCTCTGGCCCGACCTTCCAATGGTTCCGTCACTCGAGGTCTCCAAAAGAAGGACATGGGAGGATATCGATGCGACCTTCAATGCTCAGTACAGCTATAACTCTCAGCTCAAGATGACCACTCGAGGGTTGGAATCAACCAAGATGCACATAAAAGAGTCTTTTGCGGATTCTATCAAGAGATGGAGGGGGAAGGCAGCTTTAATAATCGATCACCTGAGCGAGAAAGACTAGATCCGCATCATCTCTTGTAACTTGCAGCCCGACTTTGCCAAGAACCTTGTGCTAGTCCAAGGAGCCAACTTCGAAACCTTCTTTGAATCTGGTCTTGCCATTGAAGAAGTTCTCCAAATAGGTGTTCTGCTAAGGAGTGACACTTCCTCTTCAACTTCAAAATCTAAGCCCCGTGCTTACACTGGGAACAGTACTGCTCTATTTGGCGGTAACAACTATGCCAATGCAACTTCTGCTAGCAACAACGCCTGTTCTCAAAGCTCCAACCACATTGCAAATGTCAACCAAGTGCAAACCCCTCAAAAACCACGAAATCGAAATCAACCCCAGAATTTTGCCAACTTCAGGCCCTTGACTCCAATCCCACTTCCTCAAAATCCACCTGTGAGCCATCAGATGCCCGGCCATCACACCGACTCCTGCTATCATCTGTGCCATGCGATACAAGATTTGGTAGACAATGACACCCTTCCAACTCCACCTACTGAAGCCAATGTTATCGCCAACTCCTTCTCTAAACACAATTCTAACCCATAAATTGACCAGATAACTTTTAGCTCCACTATAATCAACCCTAGCTCCACCATATTCAACCCCACCGACCATATCATCCCAGAAAATCACCCTAAACTAGTTGTAGCCATCCCGACCGATCTCGGTGTCAACATGCTGGTAGTTGGTTGGAACATGGAAGTCAAAGCTGAGGAGTGGAAAGAACTCTATAAGGATTGGAATGAGCGTTACCACTTGGGTTTCCCTACTGCTCCACAAGTCGATCAAGATTGGCTGGACCACTGGGAAGGTGAATGGAATGCGGCATAGCCAGATCCCTTGGATGGTCTATCTCTGTTCATGCTCTTTCATCAGTCTGAACTAGTCATTCCTGAGGAGGAAGTTGAAGAGTACGTTTGGGACACACTACCCAATGCAGCGCAGCTAGCATGGAGTCACAATTTCAACATGAGTTGAGTTAACTCCAATAGCTACATAGATGAGCGGTACTTGAACTTCTATGTTGGGGGAGAGCTTATGCCCGATGAGAGTCACTAGCTTTGGGCTTTTCTTCCTCTCATAGATTCAATTTCAGATGTTGTTCATGAATGCGTCCCCGAGTGCGATCCCACTCTCAATATAGTCTTAGTGGAAGAACCGCGTCCATTTGTGGCTCCTAGCGATGATTGCTCTATCATGGTCTTGAATGCACCACCCAATGATCTTTCGAATGTGAATGAGATTGTTGACCTCGGTAAAACTCCACCGCTTGCCGACCTTTGGGATGTGGACAAAATTGTTGATTTGGTGTTTACACCCGTTTTTCGCCCCCAGTCCAGAGCGAGTATTGGAGGGCCATTTGATTATCTTTTAATTAAATTGGGCCAAAAAATAGAGATGTGTTGAGTTAAAATTAAGGGGCCAAGACAATATTAATTGGGCCCGGTTAATTTTTATTGGCCATGGGTTTAAAGTCTAAATTGGGCCTTATTATTTAAGCCTTAAGTTCAAGAAGGCCCGTAACCCATGGGGATATGTTGATAGTCCGGAAGGTTCCTTTAATTGGAAAGATTAATTAATAGGTGGTTATAGATCAATGGCCATGTGGTAATAGGTCATGATCTGTTAGTTCCCATGAAAAGGGGAAATGGAAGAAGTGGTTTGTTGGTGATTTTTAACAAAAAGCCATTTGACTTAGTCAAATGGCACAGTATATTTGATATCCACGAGGGAAGTGAATGGAAGGAGTCCCATTATCTTTCTTAGCCTCTAGTAAACCACCCACTCCGAAAAGAAAGACATGGGTTTTATTCTGTTAACTTCTGAAAACCGCCAACAAAGAGAGAAATGCTCAATCATGGGACACTTGTCGCCACGAGAAGAAGACGGCAGATCCCCATGCATGCAGAAAACCGTGGAGCACATTGCCTATAAATACTAGAAGACAATAAGAAAAACGGGTTCCCACACCAATCAAGCTCAACGCTTAAAACCAAAAACCTTCCTAGCGAAGCAATTATCTCATTTCTCCCTCATTTCTATCTCTCTTGTACCCCCAATTTTGTTATTATGACATAACAAAATTATTCATATCTCCCTTGTATCCGCAACTTTATTATTATGACATAATAAAGTTATTCTTACATTGTTACTTCTTTTCCTACACGGTTAGGAAATTATTAAGGCCTCACTCGTAGAGGCAAAACCACGGACCTTCCCTGTAACCCAGCCCTTAGGTTGCAGCACTATCGCCCTCATAGATTCGAAGTCAGAAAAGCGGCACTCAGTCCTTTACGTTGGACGCGACAAGTCTTGGCATGCCCGCTCAGTCTTTGAGTCACTTCAGAGCTAAAACAGTTTTTGGCACGCCCGGTGGGACCCTAATCGTCTAAGGGTTTTATTATGGCATGGAAGCAATAGCAGCAACAATCGGATCCAACCATCTCGGATCCACCACAGAGTCCTGAGGGAGTGGCAGTCGATGTGCAATTACTCAAAGAGGCTGGTCCTCAGATCAGCGCCCAAGATCTTAGCAACGCTACCGACAGCATCAAAAATTATATGTTTTTTACAGGACGTGAGATCTCCCGCGACGTAACACACTCAATTTCATAATCTTTCTCTCAGTCCTTGGAACCTCTGACCACAGCAGTCAACAAAATGGTTGCTACGCTTACAGAGAGGCTACCGCTCGCTCCTCAGCAGCATGGCTTTCCACAGTTTGGTGTTTTTGGCAACGGTCAAGACCAAGCTGGCTTATTGGGGATGCCTCCCCCTCCTCAAACATTCTATCACGCTATGTCATCTAGCAACCCTGCACTCGGGGGGCAAAAGGAGAAAGGAGTCATAATTGGAGGAGCCTAGTCGCCTTTAGTAAATGACGATCAAAGGTTTGTGTTGGTTGAAGATCTGAACAAACCTGACAAGACGGACCAAAGGCCTTCACAAGGAGGCCAGGGCTCTGGAAAGGACAAAGGAGTTGCCCATACTCCTTAAAGCTCTGATACTCGGGGGGCAAGTCCAGCCCAGAACCAACAAGCACAAGAGGCACACCCACAGCCGCCTCCTGTGCCAGACCTAGCTATGGAAAGGGATCAAGTCCTGAACTTACTCCATGAGCAGTTAGGACTTGGTTTCAGACCTTTGGGAAGGCCAATGTATAGGAAACCTCATACCAAGGAGGTGGACAATACACCTTTTCCGAAGGGCTATAGGGTTCCAGAATTCCAAACCTTCAATGGTGAAAGCGCGCAGTCGACCGTGGAGCACATTGCTAGGTTTCAAGTTCAATGTGGAGAGGCTGGAACCATTGATGCTCTAAAGTTGAGGCTCTTTCCCAATTCTATTACGGGGACAGCCTTTACTTGGTACATTAACTTGCCGTCTAACTCCGTGCAGACCTAGGCACAGTTGGAGGAGATGTTCCATCAGCAGTTCTACAGGGTAGAACCAGAAGTGACGTTGGCAGACCTGTCATGCTATCGTCAAACCCATCTGGAATTCGTGGAATCCTACCTCTTACGTTTCAAGACTACTCTATTCAAGTGTAAGATAGTCCTTCCAGAGGCTGAATACGTGCGTATAGCATTAAACGGCCTGGGCTTTGAAAAGAAGAAAAAGTTCTATGGGACAGGATTCAGAGATTTGTTTAAATTATCCTCTAAGGCCTCTCATTATGAAAAGTTCTTGGCAGAGGAGCTGGACAGGAAGACAGCATCCAAGGGAACGTATTATTGTGACCCTAATTATGAGGTTGCTGCAGTAGAAGCAGAGACAGACCCAGACGTGGCAGTGGCTGAAATCATCAACAAAAAGCCATACGTCTGCAAGGCCTTTGTCAAGCTGGAGCCCACAAAGCAGCCAATCCAAAACACCTTCAATAGGCCAACTAGGGCCTATACCTTTGACGTTGGAAGGGCTGAAGCTATTTTTGATCAACTCCTGGCCGACAAGCTGCTCAAACTACCCTTTGGTCACAAGATTCCAACTCCGGAAGAACTAAAGTGTGAAGAGTATTGTAAGTACCACAATTCTTGGAGTCATACAACTAACAACTGTATAGTATTTAGAAATGATATCTAGGATAAAATTGACCGGGGAGAATTCAAGTTTCCTGAAAAGGACAAGCAGCTCATGGGGGTCGACGGCAATCCTTTTCCCCTCAGGGCTAAGTACAAATATGGTCTTTGTAGACATGAGAGGAGTGCCTAGGACTGTTCCTAGGCAGAGGATAAGTTTGGGAGCACCTTCCAGAGCAGCTTACAAGTCCTACCCGGGCAGGTACTGGGATCCTTATTACGACGAGAGGGATTTCAAGACTGAACGGGTCAAGAGGTTTGAAAAGCAGAATTCATGGTGGTCCAGACCTACAGGGGTGAAGAAACCAGAAAGGCCAACTTGCTCCATGATATGCTCCAAGTGCGGCCACCACACCAGTCCTGGCAGGCCAGCCCTCAAGAGCATCATTGTGGGAAGGACTGAACTGAGGACTGAGGAGTCACACAGGTCTAAAGGAAGAAGGGTTGTACGTGAATCTGTGTTCAACCGAATCCAGCCAGGCTTGGTTGAAGTTGAAGAAGAGCTGGCCAATTTAAGGATTTCTGCTCCTTCCAAGGACAAGCCAAGAGTTATGAGACCTCCAGCCACTCCTCCAGGTGAATGGCATAGAGTTGAACATCCAAAGTTTCCCTCTGAACCTCCACCTTTATCCAGATCTCAGAAGAGGCGCCGCCAACGATTCAGGCAGGCAGCAAGAAGGGCTGATGAAGAAGCAAACGTACTTGACGATCCCATGAATGAAGACGACCTCATAAATGGATATGATCCCAAGGGGAAGACGAAGATGGAGATCCCAGTGGAAGAGCCTATGGTCAAAAGAGTATACAAGAGTATACAAGCCTTTGGAAAGGACTATAGAAGAGTCTATCGTTGAGCCTCCTCCAAGGACTTTACCCTAAAAGCAAGTCCCGTGCAAGAAGATGTACAAGGAGGCCGTTAGCAAACCACCTCCAAAGCAAGCAATTGTATCCAGGAAACAACCTCTCTTGGAAAGAACTCTTAAGGAGGCTAGGATTCAGCCTCCAATAAGACAAGTCACTTTGCTTCAGAAGGCAACCCTTGAACCTACAAGGTCAAACTCGGGGGGCAAGTCGAATTTGAATCTACAGGCCAAGGAGTTCAAGCCTGGACAAGGTTTTAAAATGCAATGCAACATGGTTGTGATCCTACCAGCAGATCTGGAAGCCAAGGACAACACTCCAAAAGCCATGGAAGGAGATGTTGTGAAGATGGGGCAGACTGCTGAAATTCTAAACGAGTCCTTCTCTATAGGACTGAACGGGCCTTCAGTGATTGTGCTAAAGGATGAGACTGAGGGGAAGACTAATGATCGGGCAGCTAGTGTGATCTTTGAAAGACCGAATCTTAAGATGAACAAACACATTAAGCCCTTGTACATCACGGGTTGTCTTGATGGAATACCGGTCAATCTTCTCCTAGTGGATAATGGGTCAGCAGCCAATCTCATTCCTAGGATTATGATGCAGAAGCTTGGGAAGACTGCACAAGACTTAGTCTCCTGCACTTCAATCTTGACTGATTTCACAGGGAAGGAGACAGCTTGTCAAGACGATGTGGAGGGGATATGAGCTGACCGCAAACCTTTTCAAGCCTCTACGAATCATGCTGAGGCACATTTATACGATGAGGGGGTGGGTCCAATGAAAGTGGCAGGCCTTGACAAGTATGGCCGCCACAAGATAGCTCCTATATAGGGTAACAAGTCAGTGGAAGAAGTAAAAGCACTTTTTCAAGAGTTTATCGGTCCAATGATCACGGAGTCACGTAGGCCGATTACGACTTCATTCAAACGCCCTTCTCAATGTCAATAAACCCTTCAAAAGAAGAAAAGAGTGTGGCCCTTCACGCCACACTATCAAAGTTCGAAGCCTACTTGCTGGAAAGGAGGCTAATGGGTGTCCAAGGATCAGAGGAACATCATTCGGCCTGCATGGCCGAAGTAATCATTGAGGATGAAAACTTGATTGAAGATCTGGATGAGATCAGATTGGAAGACCTTGAAGCGGCTCCAGCAAGTTGGATGATCTAAAAGCTGACGTGCAAGATCCTTTGGAAGAGGTTAACTTAGGAAATGCAGAGAATCCCAAACCTGTATATATTAGCCAACTTCTCCCAGAAGATGTCAAGAAAAGGTTCATCCAGCTCTTGATGGAGTTCAAGTCCTGTTTCGCCTAGACTTACGAGGAACTTCCAGGTCTGTCCAGAGATCTAGTGGAGCACAAGCTACCTATTCAACCAGAATTTAGACCTTTCAAGCAACCGCCAAGGAGGATGTCCAATGAGGTTTGTTTCCAGGTCAAAGATGAGATTGAACGACTCTTCAATGCTGGGTTCATACGCACAGCCAGGTATGTTACTTGGCTCTCTAATATCGTGCCAGTCCTTAAGAAGAACAGTAAGGTCCGAGTATGTGTGGATTTCATAAATTTGAATTTGGCATCTCCAAAAGACGAGTACCCAATGCCAGTGGTAGATCAATTAGTGGATGGGGCTTCTGGTCACAAGGTCTTGTCCTTCATGGATGGACATTCTGGTTACAATCAAATCTTCATTGATGAGGCCGATACGGCTAAGACTGCTTTTAGGTGTCCCGGAGCCCTAGGAACCTTTGAGTGGGTCGTAATGCCCTTCGGCCTGAAGAATGCAGGAGCCTCATTTCAACGTGCAATGAATTAACGCCATATTTCATGATTTCATTGGCCGTTTTATGGAAATTTATATCGATGATATCGTGGTCAAGTCTTAGTCCTATGATGAACACTTGGAACACTTGAGGAAGTCATTTTTGAGGATGCAACAGTTTGATTTGAAAGTAAATCCCTTAAAGTGTGCCTTCGGAGTGTCCGCAGGAAAATTCCTTGGATTTTTAGTTCACAATAGAGGGATTGAGGTTGATAAGAACAAGGCTAAAGCAATCATGGAAGCAAAGCCTCCTACCACCAAGAAAGAGCTACATAATCTCTTGGGTTCTTTCAACTTCTTGAGAAGGTTTATCTTAAACCTAGCAGGAAGGGTTCAGGTCTTCTCTCCACTCTTGAAGATGAAGGACCAAGACATCTTTGTATGGGAGGCAAACCATCAGAAGGCTTTGATGAAATCAAAGGCTATTTAGCCCAAGCTCCAGTCCTTATGCCTCCCATCAAGAACAAACCATTAAAGCTCTACATCTCAGCAGCTGAGGGCTCTGTTGGAGGCCTTTTAGCTCAAGACAACGCTTAAGGAAAGGAACAGGCGGTTTATTGTTTAAGTAGGCTGTTGACTCCTTGTGAAAGGAGATACACCCCTATTGAAAAGATCTGTCTTGCCTTGTACTTTTCAGTAATAAAGTTGAGGTACTATATGCTTCCTGTTTTGGTTTACATTATGAGTAAAACAGACCTAGTCAAGTACTTGCTTTCTCGGCCAATTATGAGGGGCCGAATTGGTAAGTGGTCTTTAGCTTTAATGGAATTCAGTTTTCAATATATCCCTCAAAAAGCCGTGAAGGGCTAGGCCTTAGCAGATTTTCTCGCTGATCATCCATGTGTGGATATCGATGATGAACCTGAACAAGGACTGAACGCTCTTGAGATTTCACTCACTCCTTGGATGTTGCTTTTTGATGGATCAAGGACTCAAGAGATCTTAGGCTGTGGAGTAATTATCATCTCTCCCCAAGGCCTGAGGACCGAATTGTCTTTTCAATTTGATTTCCCATGTACAAACAATCAAGCCGAATATGAAGCGGTTGTTATAGGCCTTGAAATTCTTAGGGATCTAGAGGCCAGAGAAGTGCAAGTTATTGGGTATTCAAACCTTGTTATCAATCACTTGATTGGAACATTCAAATGCTATAGTGAGGACTTAGCCCCTTATTATATGGCAGCCATGCAATTAATCCAAGATTTTGATAATGTCACGGTTAAACACGTCTCAAGGAGTATGAACACTGAAGCCAACTGTAGGAAGGTATTCCCGAGCAGATACATTTAGTAGCCGAACAAGTGATATTTGGGAGCACGTGGTAAGTACGACAGGACTTATCGCCAGGCAGTATGGTGAACACCGATATGGACTAATGATATGGGAAACTCATAATGTGATGTTTTGGATTTTAAATATCATGGATTTCTATAACATTTAAATGCAATGAATTTCTATGCCAAATGTGAAGTGTGTATTGCAGCATTTCTTATATTGAGTCAGTTTTTTTTTTTCACGGGTAGGTGGCCATACAGTAGGGTTAGCAAAGTGTGCAACTTGGATGGAGCTTGGGGGGTCTAGTAGGGATGGCCGCTATGGTAAGAATTTTAGAAAATGCAATTATTATATATAAAAAAATATTATCTCCAACTTATATGGACTTCGCCACTACTAGATTTTTTTCTTTATTTTTTGCTATATATATACCAGTCCTAAAAACCTCTATTTTATTTCAAGAAAGGAGACCCAAAATAATATTTCAAAACTAATTCAATGAGCCAAAGTGAAATAATATAAATTATTAGGTCTAATTAAGAAAAAAAACTCCACTCTTTAACCTAAAAAATTAAATAAGTTAACCAAAACAATCGGCACTGTGCACGACTTGACAATAGTGGATTTCTCATTTAGTGGACTCCCAAATTATCAAATTTCCAATGCTGGCACTATGCAATAATGGAATTTTGAAAAATTAAAATATCA
This sequence comes from Rhododendron ovatum, assembly GCA_019656835.1. NCBI lineage: Eukaryota > Viridiplantae > Streptophyta > Magnoliopsida > Ericales > Ericaceae > Rhododendron > Rhododendron ovatum. The sequence goes on from CM033802.1 coordinate 24,433,102, forward strand.
TTTATTGTTGGGCGTTTTGCGTGAATTTTTCAAACTCCATTGAGAAAAGGTTATAATTAGTCTTTTTCAATATTCAATTATAGTTCGAGAAATTAATGAATGTTTTGAATTCCTTATTGAGTTTGTATTGATGGTATTTGCACTATATGAAAGAAATATAGCAGGTTATTGATTTGTGTAAACTAATGTGGTAGGTAATCATGGTTGTTAGAATAGTGTTGCTATTAGTCCTACATTGGTTAATGTAGTTTTAAGAAGAGAGAAGTATTGAACAAAGTGTGAAACACATATTACAATGTATCTTTTTTTTAGCATACATTTTGCCACTGTTAGAGTAAAATTCTGGCTCCTTCCCTATGTGCAACCTTCAGCTCCAGATTGAACTTCACAGGGACAGGTACACCAGACCCTACAATGGATAGCACCCTGGTCTCTAACCTCCAAAACCGGTGTCCGGCCACTGGAGACGGAAACAACACGATCCCTCTCAACAGGAACTTCGACAACCATTACTTCCAAAACTTGCTCAGTGGGAAGGGCCTTCTTGCCTCTAACCAAATTTTATTTTCTAAGCGATGTGGGCGCATCGACTACCAAAAGTTTGGTTAAATTCTACAGTGATAATCCCAGTCTTTTCCTTGCGGATTTTATTAATTCCATGATCAAGATGGGGAATATTAGTCCTTTAACCGGGTCGAGCAGAGAGATCAGGAAGAATTGTAGGTTGGTTAATTCATAGATTGTAATATATATGATGGGATTTGATAAATTAGTGTCCTAAATTAATCAGCTTTGAAATTAATGCATGGGATTTGATAAATTAGTGTACTGATATTAGCTCCATAATATATGTATACTAGTAGGCACGACGCAATGCTTTCTAAAACTAGTTTAAATGAAGTATCAAATCCCACTTTTCCGAACATTTTTGTGTGGATACAACGGTTCTTTTTAACGTCATCTCACATGAGGTGAGTCTCGGATATACATATGGTCTCACCTCATGAGAGAGGAGTATTACAAATAACCGTGAATTAGAAAAAAATTCCTTTTCCCAACAAAATCTACTCCTCAGAAATTTTCATTTTAAGAATGTATAAGTTTTAAATATGGTTCATCTAACCAAGTTCATAAAATAGTCCAATACAACAAATGTTATCAAATCTGTTTAATTCGGTTAGTTGCATTCATGGATAGCATCAGAGATATTAAGAACTAGAGGCCGGGGCACACGCGATGCATGTGCAAGTCAGATTTTCACAACATTAAAAATAATTCCCATTTATTGTTTGATCAAATTTTCACAAATGTTGTGAAAATCCGACTTGCACACGCTTCGTGTGTGCCCCGGCCTCTAGTATCTGTTATTAGCAAATACGCACATTAGGTAGAAGGCATCATTCCAAAGTAAGAATAGGTTCAGCGATTTAAAGATTGTACACTGATGTTTTGCCTTCATTAAACAGCGGTTTTGCATTAATTATCATGTCTTGTATTTAGCGTTTCTTATTATGCATTGGCAAAATTAACATAATCTATCAACATAACTAAAAGAAAACATACATAATGGTAGCAATAAATATGGAAAAAAAATATCCAAACTGAACAGTAACGAAAAAAGAAACAACTCTTGGTACGATAATGCTAAAATTTGAAAATGAGTTATGATGATAGTCTCATACTCGTAACGCCCCGAATTTTGGGTACGTTAAAAGGACAATTTCATTGAAAACCTCAAAATTGAGTCTAGCTCTTATTACAACAATCTCTCAACAAGAGTTCAATATTTACACAAATGAAGGGGGGTTCTAGGGTTCCTAACTACGTCTTCTCCTGCTCCTTCATCCTAGCCAGCTCTTCAGCTCCAGAGGCTTCCACGGTAAATTGTTCATCTTGAACATCTACAAGGTCTGACACATTATACCGGCGTCACCACCAATATAATATGTCAGGGTCACCGAATAGGCAACACCGTGAGCTACAACGCTCAATAGGGAAATCCTTACCCACCAACCTTAACTTACAAACAAAGCTATAATAAAACATCAATTTCCACATGATACGTGTATACACAGCTAACAATGACACATCCACATTCGTTAACCAACTATCGTTGGTGTCCAAGATTCTCTTTGTTTCTCCTACGCGACTCATCGTAGACCGTGTCAATATTTTCACATTTCAAATCAACCTTTTAAAATCACTTGCATTGGCTCCGTACCGCGGATAACCAAGCTACACACCCAACCTTTTAAAATCATTTGCATTGGCTCCGTACCGCGGATAACCAAGCTACACACTTTCAAAATCATTTGGATTGGCTCCGTACCGCAGATAACCAAGCTGCACACCCAACCTTGGTTCCGCCGCGCCGGGTTCCCAAGTATCCTCACAATGGTTCCGACGCGCCGGGTTCCCATTGGCACACAATTGCTTTGGCTCCGTACCGCAGATAACCAAGCTACACACCCAACCTCGGTTCTGCCGCGCCGGGTTCCCGAGTATCCTCACAATGGTTCCGCCGCGCCGGGTTCCCATTGGCACACAATTGCATTGGCTCCGAACCGCGGATAACCAAGCTACACACCCAACCTCAGTTCCGCCGCGCCGGGTTCCTGAGTATCCTCACAATGGTTCCGCCACGCCGGGTTCCCATTGGCACACACACAACCTCACAATGGTTCCGTTTTTCCCGGATTTCCATTGGAACACACACACACCTCACACAATGGGCAAGTCCGGCCACATTGTGGATTTTTAAAACATTTCACCCTTTTCAAATGTTTCTTTTACACACACAAATACACAACACACATAATGCCACCCAAAACCGGTCATTATGTAGTTTCAAAAATATTTTCTTTCTTGAAAACATTTCCTTTCATTAACCACACCCTAGGTGTCATGTTTCTACTTTCTCGATTCTCGTGTCTCGTTATCATGCAAAGACTCTGCGGTAAGCGTGAAACATACTGACAAGATCATCCAATTCTATACTACTTATCATGTTAAATCATTACTTATAGCATAACGCCACAGGTACGGACGTCTTTGGAGTGTATCACTTATGCTTTATTCAAAGCACAACGCCACATGTACGGACGTCTTTGGAGTGAAATCACTTCTGCTTTATCACACCACATGTAATACAAGCAATTCATATATGCATACTCAAAATCATCTTTAAAGATCAAAATACAAATACTTCTAAATAAGTAAGTAATCAGGCAGTAAGTAAATAGGGAGAATCTACCATTCTTTCTTAGCAATTTCAAAACAACAACGTTATACTTAAGTACGTAAGTAATTAGGAAGTAAGTAAGGTTTTCCTTACTTTATACTTGGGATGGAAGATAAGGGGATCCTACCATACTTCTTGGCAGTAGTAACGGCTTACGGATGGTTGGTTGGCGGTCGGACGGAGTAACTTCCTACGGTGGTCTCCGGTAGCTTCGAAAGAGAATGGTCTCTCTCGAAACCTAATCTTGACTAAACTACTTAAGCTTTATGGATTGAAGGGTGGTCGAGTGGCGGCTTAGTGGCGGCTTTGGACGAGTTTCTTGAAGAACTCAAGAACAAAGGAAGAACAAAAGAAAGAACAAGAATTTCTAGAGAGAAGTTGGAGCAATGAGAAGGTGTGTTCAATGCTTAAAATGAGGTCCTATTTATAGGAAAAATCTTGGCTCCCTCTCCCTCTCTAATGGCCGGCCCCCCCTCTCTCTCATTCCTCAATTTTTGACACTTGTCAAGCACTCATGGAAGATCAAAGTCTAAAACCCTAGGCTTGCATGGCTAGATTGTCCTTGGATGGGATTTTGAAAGATTTGTTGGAAGATTTGGAGACAATGGTACAAGATTTAGTCTTAAACAAAGCATGGAAGTACAAATGAGGAGTTAAGTTTGGTTAGGAGAAAGATTCTCCAAGGATGAAGAAAGATCAAGGAAAGATCAAGCATGGTACAACCAACCTTCCTCTCTCCTTCCTCCTCTCTCTCTCTCTCTCTCTCTCTCTCTCAAGTACACACACACACATGTATATATATATATATACAAATGCAAGAAAGAATAAGAAAGGTACAAAGTACAAGATTTTCCAAAATCAAATACACATTAAAGAAATCCAATTAGGCACATGCCCCTTTAAATAAATAAACTAGTGTACTAATGTACTCTAGGAAGATCAACTCCCCAATAAATTAATCCAATTGGGTACAAAACCCCAATACTTAGGAGAAAGATTTGGGCTATTACCCAATGGATAAAAAATCCCCTAACTTTTATTGTCTAATGGACAATAGCTACTAGGAAACTTTTATATTAAAATAATCAAAGTCCTTTAAAGCATGTGACAAAAGCTCTATATTAAATTAGGTGTGGTACCAAGTACCTCAATTAAATAAAAAGGTTAGGATTCTCCCCATTAAAATAATAATAAAGTACAAGTCAACTCAACTTTATTGGAAGGTTTCCTAGTCACATCGGTACTTTATTTGGTCAAAAGACTCTATTACCCAAGGGTTACTAACTTTCCTAGCGGTTATTACCCAATGGATAATAATTCTCCTTGCGGTTAATAACCAATGGACAAAAGAGTACAAGTACCTTTTATTTTAAAATAAGATTTTGAAAGACTACATGTACTTTTTATAATAAAAAGTTTATTATCCAATGGACAAAAATTACCCTAACTATTATGGACCAATGGGTAAAAGCAAAAGGTTCAAGAGTTTTAAAGGGTCCAAAAGGTTCATCTAGTAACTAGGTAAGTTGGTTGCTCGGTTCCTCCAAGTAGTCGGTTGGGAACTAACTAAATTGGTCACGTAGATTTTCTAGTTGAAAGTTAACCAACGACCAAAATCAAACTATGACGAAAGTAAATAAGAAATCATATAGCCACTCAAGAGAATATAAGTAATTCAAATAAAATTCAAATTTTTAACAAAATTTTTACTGACCAAAATTCAGGGGCGTTACAATCTATCTCCCTTAAAACAATTTCGTCCCCGAAATTGGCACGCAGCTACAGGTTAGGCTAGGTTGCTAAACCGATCTCGGAATCATCGACTATCCCCCTTAAAAATTTGAAGTAGGTCACCATCAATCGAATTAAGCCTCATCACTTGTTTCACGAGATGGAGTTGAAGTTGCTTCTGCCGTCGAACAGCTTGCCTCGTCGTACGTTTTTGGTAACGTCTCCATTGTAAATACCAACGCCAAATGCAAAACTTCTATCAATTCATCATGCGAACTTGTATCCTACGAATGTTTCCTTAGCATGATCCTTTCCCAATTAACGATATTAAATCCATTTCCAAACAACGGATCAATTCAAACAGAGATTACTCCAGAAATCACATAGCGTAAGTATCCCTCAAGCGTTCATAGTACATCCTTGTTGAACCCTCATGCTTCTCGATATTAAACCCATTTCCAAAAGTAGGAAGCAATGGGTCCATTATAATCGTAAGGCATGAGTATTCCATCCTCATTCCGGGAATAAACGGATTTTAGTGGGCAATCATTGCGGTATTCTATGAACTCGGATGTTATGAACGAAAGCAGTGAAAAACCTATGCAGTCATGGGAAGATAAACCTTCCTATCCTCTTACAGTCGAAACGTGCCTTCTTTCTTCTTCTCGAACAACGTCGGTGCTTCCCATGGTAACGTACTCGGCTTGATAGGCCCTTAGTCCAATAGCTCTTGCAATTGGGTCTTGATCTCCCTTAGTTCCGCAGGGGCCCTTCGGTATGGTGTCAAAAGAGATTGGTGCGATCCCCGATTAAAGTTCTAGAGAGAAGTTTATTTCTCCTTAAGGCGATAAGCCAGGAAGTTCTTCAGGAAAAAAAAACATCAGCATACTTACACATGATGTGTGGAAATTCCACTTCCATTCTATTGGCTTCCCTTACTGGAAACTAGCGGCCATCCAAGTAGTGGATTCTGCCACCTTGATCTTTTCGTCGCCAAACTCGCTGTCCGTCTATCCCCCTTAAAAGGAATCGAGTCCCTTCTAGGGTATAAGCTGTCACCATCCTTTAATGGCAGTCTATGGCTGCTCGATGCGTTGATCGTCAATCCAATCCTAGGATTACGTCGAGATTCGCCATATCGATCACTCTAAGGTCGTAGGTCAGGCATAGATTGACTACTTCTATCTCGCACCCTTTACGCACTAGACTAATAGTTATACTCCCTTAAACTTGTACATGACCAGGGCCACACGATCTTCATCTTGAGTAATCCCTAAGGTTCTGTGGATCATCTTGACCTCATTCAGCCACATCTCGGCCACGACAGGGTCGGCGTCCCCATGAAAGGTCGAAGGTCGACGTTTACAAAACTCGTTCATTGCTCGGGTTCAGGTCATGGATCCATCGTTGTGGTTTTGGTTTTGGTGGTTAGCGTTCAAGGCAACGACAAACGCTTGCATGATTTGGGCTACGTCGGGGTTTGCATTTTGAGGGTTCTCTGTTATTGTATTCTAATCCGCGGTGCGTATTAACAATCTACGAGGGAAAAATCGAAAGGGGTTTTTGTTTACTAAAACAAAATTTCTTTTTGCAAATGGTCTATCTTTCAAAAGTCAAAAGTAGTTTAACAAATAGTATGCAACGGTACTCTTTAAAAAATAAAGCAGGTTTTTCATAGATAAGAACATCACACAACATAAGCATAGAATTACAAACATAAACATAGAGTTCTACTATAAGGCAAATAGATTAGAACAAGATTTTCTACTACAAGCTGAGACGGTCCTACATAGTCCTACAGTTGGGCAAGCCTTATTCCATACTACTCGTGCAATATTCTAGGGTAGTTCGGTTCTGAAGACTTCCTTCAGCCACATCTTGTATCTCCTTTCAGCTGCGGTCTCTTCCCTAAGAAGACGCACACGTTCTTGTGCGAGCAGTTCTTCCATAGTCGAGATGTTTGGCTCCTCTATTGGTTCCCGGTAGTACTGAGAGAGGTTTAGTATCGCAGCTTCTAACTCTGGGTCAAACATGAGATCATCATTGGGTTGCTCAAAGTTTTGCACAAGCGGTGCGGGGACTAAGGTAGGCGGAGAGTTCTCGGGAACTGCAACTGATGGGGGCATCTCCCAAGTGATTGGGACATCATAGAGCTCCATGTCATCCTCTGGTGGGGGTGTTGGTCAAAAGTACTTAGGTGCTAGTAACGAGCGATAATTGGCCAAAACACGCGGGGCAAAAGGTGGGCATCCTCCTTGTGGTATGTTCGACATCTATAACAATAAGAAAGGTTATATTTCTAGACTTATCGGGGCAAAGGGAAATTTTCACGCCATAAAGAGTAAGATGCAAGTCTACACATAAACAGTGATCATGTACTAAAAGAAAACATAAGTCTCCTATTACCAAATAGAATGAGTACAACGAAGATGGCTTACTAGCCTAATCTCTAGTTACAACAAAAGGTCTAACTACTACCAATTCCTTAACATCTTACGTCCCGAAGGATTACAACGGTTACTAGGTTTATTCTAGGCACGCCTAAGCAATCCTCTTGGCCTTCACAGATCCTTTGGGGTCTTGTCCTCCTCGAAACTCCCTTCATCCGCAAGGTTTTCTTCCTCAGTCACCTCATTGGCGTCCTTATCACCTTCGACTTCTTCCTCCGTAACTCCAACCTCAAAGTTCTCCATTGGGGGTAAAGTGCCAAAGAGCTCATAGAAGGCATACAGGATTGGAAACATTTCACGAAACCAAGGGTCCTCCTCCACGGGAATAGGGGTATTCTGCTGCACCCTCATGAAATCTCATTTTTCTGCGAGTACAGCGGCAATAAAGTCGGGATCTTCCAGCTTCTGGGCTGTCAGGATTTCTATGGTATTTCTAGGTTGATAGGCTTCGGCTAGAATATCGACTAGATGTTTCATCTACAAGAGAAAGTTTCAACCTCAATTAGGAATATCCTACGATAGGGTAATCACTTAAGAAGATTTTGAATCTATATTCCACTTTCGATTATTGATTTAAGTCATCATCCAATTGTTCGGGAATTCCCAGCTCGGCCGTACTGCCAATTTCCGTGCCTTGCTTCAATCCGAAGATTGTTTTGACAGAATTTCACCCAATTTGGGATGGTAAACTTAAACTCAATTCATGTTTGTGCAACGGTCAAACTTATCTCGTGGTTCTACCCATTCTACCCATGGCCGAGGTTTTGAACCTAAAGCTCTAATACCAAGTTGTAACGCCCCAAATTTTGGGTACATTAAAAGGACAATTTCATTGAAAACCTCAAAATTGAGTCTGGCTCTTATTACAACAATCTCTCAACAAGAGTTCAATATTTACACAAATGAAGGGGGGTTCTAAGGTTCCTAACTACAGCTTCTCCTGCTCCTTCATCCTAGCTAGCTCTTCAGCTCCAGAGGCTTCCACGATAAACTGTTCGTCTTGAACATCTACAAGGTCTAACACATTATACCGGCGTCACCACCAATATAATATGTCAGGGTCACCGAAAAGGCAACACCGTGAGCTACAACGCTCAATAGGGAAATCCTTACCCACCAACCTTAGCTTACAAACAAGGCTATAATAAACATCAATTTCCACATGATACGTGTATACACAGCTAACAATGACACATCCACATTCGTTAATCAACTATCGTTGGTGTCCAAGATTCTCTTTGTTTCTCCTACGCGTCTCATCCTAGACCGTGTCAATATTTTCACATTTCAAATCAACCTTTTAAAATCATTTGCATTGGCTCCGTACCGCGGATAACCAAGCTACACACTTTCAAAATCATTTGCATTGGCTCCGTACCGCGGATAACCAAGCTACACACCCAACCTTGGTTCCGCCGCGCCGGGTTCCCAAGTATCCTCACAATGGTTCTGCTGCGCCGGGTTCCCATTGGCACACAATTGCTTTGGCTCCGTACCACGGATAACCAAGCTACACACCCAACCTCGGTTCCGCCGCGCCGGGTTCTCGAGTATCCTCACAATGGTTCCGCCATGTCGGGTTCCCATTGGCACACAATTGCATTGGCTCCGAACCGCGGATAACTAAGCTACACACCCAACCTCAGTTCTGCCGCGCCGGGTTCCTGAGTATCCTCACAATGGTTCCGCCGCGCCAGGTTTCCATTGGCACACACACAACCTCACAATGGTTCCATTTTTCCTAGATTTTCATTGGAACACACACACACCTCACACAATGGGCAAGTCCGGCCACATTGTGGATTTTTAAAACATTTCATCCTTTTCAAATGTTTCTTTTACACACGCAAACACACAACTCACATAATGCCACCCAAAACCGGTCATTATGTAGTTTCAAAGATATTTTCTTTCTCGAAAACATTTCCTTTCATTAACCACACCCTAGGTGTCATGTTTCTACTTTCTCGATTCTCGTGTCTTGTTATCATGCAAAGACTCCGCGGTAAGCATGAAACATACTAACAAGATCATCCAATTCTATACTACTTATCATGTTAAATCATTACTTATAGCATAATGCCACATGTATGGACGTCTTTGGAGTGTATCACTTATGCTTTATTGAAAGCACAACGCCACATCTACGGACGTCTTTGGAGTGAAATCACTTATGCTTTATCACAACACATGTAATACAAGCAATTCATATATGCATACTCAAAATCATCTTTAAAGATCAAAATACAAATACTTCTAAATAAGTAAGTAATCAGGCAGTAAGTAAATAGGGAGAATCTACCATTCTTTCTTAGCAATTTCAAAACAACAACGTTATACTTAAGTACGTAAGTAATTAGGAAGTAAGTAAGGCTTTCCTTACTTTATACTTGGGATGGAAGATAAGGGGATCCTACCTTACTTCTTGGCGGTAGTAACGGCTTACAGATGGTTAGTCGGCGGTCGGACGGAGTAACTTCCTACGGTGGTCTCCGGTAGCTTCGAAAGAGAATGGTCTCTCTCGAAACCTAATCTTGACTAAACTACTTAAGCTTTATGGATCGAAGGGTGGTCGAGTGGCGGCTTAGTGGCGGCTTTGGACGAGTTTCTTGAAGAACTCAAGAACAAAGGAAGAACAAAAGAAAGAACAAGAATTTCTAGAGAGAAGTTGGAGCAATGAGAAGGTGTGTGTTCAATGCTTGGAATGAGGTCCTATTTATAGGAAAAATCTTGGCTCCCTCTCCCTCTCTAATGGCCGGCCCCCCTCTCTCTCTCATTCCTCAATTTTTGACACTTTTCAAGCACTCATGGAAGATCAAAGTCTAAAACCCTAGGCTTGCATGGCTAGATTGTCCTTGGATGGGATTTTGAAAGATTTGTTGAAAGATTTGGAGACAATGGTACAAGATTTAATCTTAAACAAAGCATGGAAGTACAAATGAGGAGTTAAGTTTGGTTAGGAGAAAGATTCTCCAAGGATGAAGAAAGATCAAGGAAAGATCAAGCATGGTACAACCAACCTTCCTCTCTCCTTCCTTCTCTCTCTCTCTCTCTCAAGTACACACACACATATGTGTATATATATATATATATACAAATGCAAGAAAGAATAAGAAAGGTACAGAGTACAAGATTTTCCAAAATCAAATACACATTAAAGAAATCCAATTAGGCACATGCCCCTTTAAATAAATAAACTAGTGTACTAATGTACTCTAGGAAGATCAACTCCCCAATAAATTAATCCAATTGGGTACAAAACCCCAATATAAAATAATAACAAAGTACTTAGGAGAAAGATTTGGGCTATTACCCAATGGATAATAAATCCCCTAACTTTTATTGTCCAATGGACAATAGCTACCAGGAACTTTTATATTAAAATAATCAAAGTCCTTTAAAGCATGTGACAAAAGCCCTATATTAAATTAGGTGTGGTACCAAGTACCCCAATTAAATAAAAATGCTAGGATTCTCTCCATTAAAATAATAATAAAGTACAAGTCAACTCAACTTTATTGGAAGGTTCCTTAGTCACATCGGTACTTTATTTGGTCAAAAGACTCTATTACCCAAGGGTTACTAACTTTCCTAGCGATTATTACCCAATGGATAATAATTCTCCTTGCGGTTAATAACCAATGGACAAAAGAGTACAAGTACCTTTTATTTTAAAATAAGATTTTGAAAGACTACATGTACCTTTTATAATAAAAAGTTTATTATCCAATGGACAAAAATTACCCTAACTATTATGGACCAATGGGTAAAAGCAAAAGGTTCAAGAGTTTTAAAGGGTCCAAAAGGTTCATCTAGTAACTAGGTAAGTTGGTTACTCGGTTCCTCCAAGTAGTCGGTTGGGAACTAACTAAATTGGTCACGTAGATTTTCTAGTCGAAAGTTAACCAACGACCAAAATCTAACTATGACGAAAGTAAACAAGAAATCATATAGCCACTCAAGAGAAAATAAGTAATTCAAATAAAATTCAAATTTTTAACGATATTTTTACTGACCAAAATTCAGGGGCAGTACAATACTTATATCTAAACTATTAAAGCATGATGAACTCCTAAAACAAAATAAATAAACTCCTAAAACAAAATAAATTTACAAATTCAAATAATTGGATAGCTTGCAACTCCAAATGTTGTAGAGCTATAGTTCATCAAATTTCAATCTTCGTTTCACTACCTGCAAATGTAAAACATAAGAATATTTAATTGTTTGTTAGTGTATGATTTGTATTTAAGTAAAAATTAATTGAATGGGTAACAAACAATTTTTTCTTAAAAAATATATATTATTACCTTTTGCTGATGTTTTTTTCGCTGCTTCTCCTCTTGTTTTGTAAATTTTTGCTTCACTTTGTCCAAAGCTTCCAAACATATGATATCAGTCTCGATCTCCTCAAGCATAGCTCCCAATGCTCTCATATCCATGAAATTTAGTTTCAAGTTTTTTAAGATTGTTGCTTTAGGCCATGTGGGCGGAAGGTTATTAACTATAGACTGAACTAAATTCTCAATATTTGCCTTGCAACCTTTTTTCCTTAGACTATGAAATTGGTTTTTTTTATTTAGAATGTGCACTCTCACAGTTGAGTTTGGCATTATTGGCCCTTGCTCAAACTCCATCCACAAATAGTGGACATTATGCTCGTCTTCCATCAAAGCATTCATCAAATGTGTAGCATTTTCTATAACATGTGTTTGAAATATTGTTCGCTTCACATGCATCCAACTTGGTGATAGAAGGTCTACTATTTTTCCTATAAGGTATTGTTCACTTATATTTTCTCCAACATTTTGCAAGGCTTGACATGCCTCTATTTTTTGTCAAACAAAATTTTCAACTGGTAAGCCCTCCCTCTAACATTTAGATTCAAAATCGTTTACTACATTCAACATATCTAAGTGATCATTACTACGCAAACATGGAGGAGGCCTCATGAAAACCTGCATAAAATGTTATATATACAATCATTTGAACCTAAAAGTTCTCAAGCGAAACAATTTACAACCTGTGTAAGTTTTAAAAACTTATTTAGAATCTCTGTAGGAGTAAAAAAGGTGTTCATAATCATGTATTGGTTTAGCCTCTCCATAAATCGTATCTTTCATTTCAAGATTAAAAAAAAAAAAAAAGAATGACACCAACTTGCATGCGTATATAACAAATTATCTTTAAAATGTGGAAGGGAAAGAAAATAGAAGTTATAAGCATCATACTTTGTTTTATTCTTTTTCATTGGAACCACTTGGTTGCTCATTTTTCTTGCCCTTTGTGGTTGCTCTTTGTCTTTGTTGTGCCATTTCTCCTTACCTTCGATTTTCCTATTAATAATTGAATATATAGGCAAAAATTTGGTTACAAAAATAATGTTGTGAGTAGCCCCATCAAGTAAAGGGAATGAAATATAGGGACAGAAGGGCTGTAAATGCATTTAGTCCTACGCCATTTTTTTGGTCACTACTCTTTCTTCACATTTGACAATAGAAAAATATGACTTACGTATATTTATACTCTCAAAAGGTACATAGTTAAGTAGTTACTACAAACTTCAACTAAAGAAATAGTAGTTTCTAACTCATTGTTAACGATGCCACGATACTTCAGAGGTAGAAAACACATAACATTTTCCAAGTTATTTGCATTGAAACTGATATGATTTTTTTGCCAAGTTATTTTGAGATACACATAAACAGAGCATGCCAGTAGTTTACAAACCAAGAGTATTAACTGTCAAATTACTGTACTTAAACCAGCTAAAATTTTCACAACAACTTGCATCATAGCAGTTCAATCACAATAAAATACCATCTGGTGAGCAACTTAATTACATCTGTAGATCACAAATTAGCTTAAAAAAAGTGGCAGGGAAAAAACATGGAAGTTATAAGCATCGTACCCAGGTTTTCTCTTTTCCGTTGGAACCAGTTGCCTTATCTTTTCCCTTGGCTTTTGTGGTTGTTGCCTATCTTTGTTGAGCCATTTGTCCTTGCCTTTGATTTTCCTGTAAATAATTGTATAGCCAAAAATTTTGGTTACAAAAATAATGTAGTGAATTTAAATTCCAAATGTAATGTAATATTAATAGTAATAGTAATTTTTAAATTTAGATTTACCTCTCGAACACGAATGGCATTGAGTTCTCATTCATCACGGACAACAACTCTAACATTTCTTTCTTGAAGAAGCTAGACCTATACATAAGAAGTAAGTAGAGTTAATAATAGCAAGTTGACATTAAACTGTGTTGTACCTATTAAAATAGCAAAAGAACACTTGGTTACCATTTTTCTCAAATCATTGTCCACTTGTTCAATAATAATATTGTGCTATTGAAAATATCTTAAAGGCTGGGTCGAAACACCCTCATTTAAAAGTAATTTGTTTTAAAACAAAATTTATAGAACATCTTACCTAACCGAAAACAGTGACGTTATCCACATCAGCAAGTTGTTGCGGTGTTGTTTAAGTGGTAGACTATAGATATTTGGAAGGAATTAAATAACCAAATACCAGCTTTGAGAAGGGAAAAAAAAACCAAAATTATTATTGAACTTAGTTGCTTTCTCAGGTTTTTATTTTTATTTTTATAAAGATATCCCCATTCTAAGTTACAGCAAGAACACAACAGGCAACAGCAAAAAACTACCTACATGTATTTCTCCCACAGTCCACAGAGGCAGCTAAAAAGTCATCAAACACCAGATTCCTCCTATACAAAAGTTCATAATCAAACTCCATCTCAAATAACTCCACATTAGCATTCTCTGATAGCCATCCAAGGCATTCATTTTCCCAAAAAAAAAAAGTGTGGCATAATCATAATACTTCTTGTGTTCCATCTCAGGAAGACGCTGGCAGGTGATAACTTACCATAAAAAACAAACAATAAGAGACATGGAATTCTCATATTCTAGATATTCAAAACACTGTTATTATCCATATTCCCTTCTCTTCTATTGGGCCTCTTCTACCACTTCCACTCCCCAAACAATGCAACTGTTAAAAGCACAAACACCATATTGTTTTACAACAGTAATCAATTATGTAAACAGAGCCGAAAGATACCAAATAGTTTATAATCACTTATAACTCCATAAATGATTATCTACGGAATAAAGAAAGTGTTTATATGTCAAAGAGCAGTAAGCTGAAAGCAAATTTTGACAGAAGAAGACATTAATAAAAACACCTGGTAGTCAATAGAGAGAAAGAGAGAGTACGGTTAATTTTCAAAACTCTCTTCACTGCAGGTATGAACTTCCGAATCTGAAATATGAAAAAAGAACATCCTGAAGTTCTAAGTAGAACAAAAAAATATGCAAAACCCATACTGAAACCGAATCTGAAATAGGAAATAAGAACATCCTGAAGGTCTAAGTAGAACAAAAAATTCTACAAAATCTATACTCAAAATTTGCACAATCTGTAGAAAGGTAATGAGACATGAAATTGATGGTTCATACATTGAATCGAACAATAGGGGTGCTTACCGATTGAGGCGACAATGGTGGTTTGGGTGGTGACACGAAAACTTGAAATCAGCAGTAACGGAAGTAGCAAAGGTGACTTTAGACCAGATTTATGGGAGAATTACGATCCAATTTCTGTCCCCCGCAATAACTTTCAGCAGAGAAGGAAAAATCAAAAACAAAAGAAAGACATCAAGAACTCTTTATTAAACTTCACCATCAAAAATAAAGTCGAGACATTGAGAAGGTGAAGAGAGATTCGCTTTGGGGAATCAGATCTACTATGAAGCACTTGCAAGAAGTCTGACTTTCCTTGTGAGAGAGAATCAATATTTATTATACACACCCTCATGTGTACGGAATTTATGTTGTGGGGAGCGGTTGAGAGAGAGAGACATGGGGGTGTGGGGGAGTGGCGGTTGAGGAGAGAGAGAGATGGAGGCCGGAAGGTAGTGTAAGAAGGGTTTTCTTTTTTATAGAAAAAATAGGTCGTGAAGGAGTAATAAATGTTTCAGGTAGCTTTTTTTGTGTTTAAATGTCCAAAATATCCTCACAATTAACTGTTTTGTTTTGTGTGTTTTTCTTTTAAGAGGGTATTTTTGGGAAAGAAAAATATATGACAGGGGAGCACTACTTTGGTGCTCCCCCTTTATATATTAGAATAGATATTAGAATAGATGTATAATCATATGGTCGGGATTCCAACTCGAATTCAATTTTTGGAGCATCCATTCACTCAAAAGTGACACCCCTTATCCCACTTGTTTGTTTAACTGACCTACAAAAATAGAAAAGGAAAATAGTTCCAAGATTACATATATAATATAACCAAGTAAGGAGTAGACTTTGAAACTCTATCTATCCAAAAGACCAAAAGATTCCAACAAAGAACCTACAATCTTCAATCCCAGACAGATTATAAAATTTCAAATCATCTAAACCAACAGCTCAAGTTATATTGAACAACAATTTTGTTCTCTTACCTATTAGTTAAAGAGAAAAAGAATTTGACGCGAAGAATTACTATTGGCCGCAGAGAATTGCTCCTAGCCGCGAAGAATTATTCTTGACTGTATCGAATCACACCTAACCGCGAAGAATTACTCTTGGCCGCAAAGAATTGCTCTTAGCAGCATCGAATTGCACTTGGCCGCACAGAATTGCACTTGGCCACACAGAATTGCACTTGGCCGCAAAGAATTGCGAGACCATAAAGCAATTCGATGGGCTGTCCACGGTCCGGATTGGATCGGATTTTTATGAATCCAATCCTAATCCATATCTCACGGTTTTTAAAAAATGCAATCCAATCCTAATCCAAAAGTCTCACGGTTCGGTTCCAATCCAAACCATGAGTCACGGTTCGGTTGGTTTTATCCACGGATTTTCTTTCATAAACACAAAATGATGCTACTGCCAACTAAAATTGCTAAGTGCAAACACTTGACATTCCATAACATTACATTTATTATCCCTTAAGTTTTATATATCGTCACATTAATGTAAAATTGTTAAAAAAAATTCAAATCAATTAGTAAAGTTAAAATTAGGTAAAATTACATGGAGACCCTCTCATCTATACGTTTTGGATACGAACACCCCCTAATCTTTAAAAACGCCCAAAAGCAGCCCCTCATGTATTACCATTGCCCAAGTCACACCCTTCCGTTTTAGAACCGTATGTCGCAAGGGCAAATGACATTAGTTTTAGCATTTTTTAGTCAAAAATGCCCTTAATACATTTTTGATTCTCTCTCTCTCTCCCCTACTGTAGTGTTTGGGCTAAATTAGCTCAATCTTTGGCAAAAATGATTGTGTGCGGGTGTGCCAGAAAAGAATAGAATTTATCATTTTCAGATTAACTCAAAACAACTAATTTAATCAGATAATTGTGTTATTCGTTCGGTTGCCTCAATTAAGAGGATTTTTCTATTGGTATCAATCAATAATAGATTGATGCTCTTCAATCAGAAAAGATAACTGAACATAAACAAATCTGAATTTAATCAAAAGCAAGTTTATATACAATTACTCTTAAGATTTTGACAAGAATAATACAGAAATATAGGCACACTTGAATTGAATCGAAAGCAAGCCTATAATCAACTACTCTTTGGCAAGAAGAAGACAGAAATATATAAGAGAACTTGAATTTAATCGAAAGTAACCTTACATGCAAATAAGTCTTCAAACTTATGAAATACTACACTAATTAATCCTAGTCGTAAATTACGATAGGTCTCTGAGCAATCATTTTGTATGAATTGTTAGATGATGAATTTTGTCAGGGGGTCTCTCTTCAATTGTTTCTTCTATTTATAGACGATGGGTCTGTCTTTACTCTGCATTCTTCACGTTTTCTTTTGATGCCCATGTCTTCATTCAAATTTGATTCAAAACGTCTTGCATTCCCTCCAAAAATGGTAGCAAAGGCCTTCAAACGGTTGTTTGACTTGGTCTTCTCAGAAAACTCTTCTCCCTCCATGCTTCTTGATGCTGATCATGGTTAATTGCTGAGTAGTGGGTTCTTGTTTTTGTGCATCATGGATTAGTGCTTTGATATATATTACTCAGATGATTTTCTATAAAAACAACTGATTCCTCTTGTGAAACGGGACTCTGATGACACCGTTCAATGGTTTTAAGAGTTTATCCACTGTTATGTTTAACCATCATCTTAATCACTGTCATTCAATGACCAAACGTGATCGTTTCCAATCTAAACGATACTGTATAGTACTAAAATAACACCATAATTAAGCCTTTTGATCCTCTGTATGTTAGGCTTAGCCACGATGTGTTTTGATTGGGTGATACACTATTTGATGCCACGTATAATTTTCTTGTTGGGTGGCATATTTTATGATGTAAATAGGCAGCCATGGAAGATAGCAACACAAACAAACCCAGAGTTCCATGGAAGCTGGCAACACAGACAAACCCAAAATTTTCCCAAACCCTTTCTTGTCTTTCTTCTCTAATTCAATGGCAAAACCATCCCAATCCCTTCAAACGCATACACAATCACACCCAACCCAAACGAAACGGAAAAATTGCACATTCTATTGGGTAAACACCTACTTTAATTCGCAATCTAAACATGAAACATGGAACTACCTATTCTTTGAAAAGAAATCACTTGTACTCAGTAGCAAGGATAAATTTTCAGATGAAACACACTTTTAGTATCAAATCTCAAAAAGGCAAGGAGAAACAAAACCAAATAATCCATTTATGATCTTAGAAGCCACATAACACAAGTCATAAATACCTTGTTTCATAATTGCTCTTAAATAAAAGTAGTTGCCCACAGTTCGTTTCATCATATATAAACTACAAACCCAACTGCACCAGATTGCTCAGCAACCCTAGCCCAAAATTTGTAGTGATAATATCCTTTATTTCTTCCCCAATTGAAACAAGTTGTTAGCTATAAATACAAGGTAGCTTTCAACAACAGCCCCAAAAAGTTTCCACTGGGCAAGTTTGTCGAACAGTTGAAGACATAAGTCAAGTTGTTAGCTATAAATACAAGGTAGCTGATATAGAACCCAGCTTGGGAGAGCAAGATCATCACGTCCACGCTAAACCTGTTGACGAGGCTGCACATGATAAAACCCAGGTCATCGAAGGAGGATATTTTGGAAAATTGTCCCAATTGTTTGAGCTTCTTTTGGGAGTGGACGAGGAGCATCATGCAGTGGTAGGTTGGGAGGGTGATGGCGTAGAGGGTGGGGAGGCTGAGGAGCCGTCTGGTACGCTTGAAGGTGTAGGGGAGGCCGAGGACACTGGCGCTGTAGCACCCATCCTAGATATTTAGTTATTTCAATTCACATTTTTTATTTTAATATGTGAAGTTGGGGTTGATTCATAGGAGGTGGAACTTATGGGTGATTTTATGTGGTTTAGGAGCTGGAGCATAAGTTGTTTATGGTTTCACTTGCATGCGATTATTTTCCTTGGTGTTATCAAAATATCCTAGGAGAAATATCTCCCCATTCCTATCTTGTTTCTAGAGAGAGAGAGAGAGAGAGAGAGAGAGAGAG
The DNA here is from genome assembly GCA_019656835.1 of Rhododendron ovatum. Lineage (NCBI taxonomy): Eukaryota > Viridiplantae > Streptophyta > Magnoliopsida > Ericales > Ericaceae > Rhododendron > Rhododendron ovatum. The sequence goes on from CM033802.1 coordinate 24,452,054, forward strand.
ACACGAGCCAGGAGAAGAGGAAGAGGAAGGGGAAAAGAGGAGGAAACTCTGGGCTGCTCTTCATAGAATTATTAGAGGTATCTAGAGAGCTTCTAAATTCTTGTAATAATTACTGGATGTTTATATGTGTGTCAATTATATTGTGTTAAATTTTCAGAATTTTCTGAGAAGTGTGGAAAAAAATAAAAATTGTAAACCAAGCTGTGGTCGGATTCCTGTTTTTGAGCAGACAGCTTACAGAGCTGCGTCTTTCATCAATTTTTTTTATAGTTAAGCTATCCTCCTGATTATGGGTCCTTATGAGTCTGAAATATTGATAAGTTGTGATGTTTTAGCATTGGAATTATCAAAAAGTATTAAGTATTCGATTTTTAATGAATTTTTAAACATAGATTGTTCTGCTAGAAATTGTGCTTTGCTGCACAGAATTTCTGAGTTTTGAGGTGATTTTAACTAGGCTCCCTTTCTTTGTAAAATCAGGGAAGAACTTTGGTGTGTGATTATGGTGTGTACAAAATTTGGGGTTTATTAGATGCGTATTCTAAGTTTGGCGGATTTTACAAGTTGGTGTGCCCCTGCTGAGTTTTGTATTTGCTGCACTGACACATTTTGGGAAAATGGTCATATCTTTTAGCTAGTGTATCGGGTTAGCGCACCGGTTGTTGATTCAAAACTAGACTCGTATACCTTTTAGAATATGTAGGGGTTGTGGCTTAGTGTGTAATAGGTTAAATCAGTTTTTGATTTGAAGTTGATAGACATGCAGAATCTGCAACTATGGGTAGTTGTGTGTGTAACTTTGGACGAGCATAACTTTGTCTTCCGGACTCCGTTTTAGGCAAATTTTATATCAAAATTCATGTACCAGAGGTGTACTTTCTAATGGTGGTAGTCTCATGACCTAATTTTAAACTAGTAGGAAGTTATGGTCAGAATATGATAGGATGGTTATGGTTTTCAAACCGATTTTAAGAGTTATGTCATATTTATACTCTTACGTTTGATTGGGGGCACTTCTAAGCCTTAAGATGGACATATTTGTATTCATTGGGTATCGTCTAATTCCTTATCAGTTTTATAATTTGGTATCAAATGGTTGTTAAATGGTTTAAGAGGTGTTGGTGGTCTTGTTAACCTATTGACACTTGTTAGCATGGTAAATATACTATGGGGTGTATCATATATTTACTTAAACATTTGAAGGGATTCATATGCTAATAGGAGTTAGCTTGTGACTAGGTAATGAGCTGGTCAAATGCGAGGTGCCGAAACTGTAAGTTTGGCATAACTGGGTCGATACAAAGGTGAGTGTGTTTGATATGGTTCTTCTCAATAAGATATTGTTGTGGTACGTGGTAAGTACATATCTTGCTAATGGTATTTTAGCTTACAATATGATTATCGTTATGTAGATAATGCGGTGGAGGTGATTTAGCTATTGATATGGATATATGTGGTGGAGATTGTATATCATTGATGGGTGCATAAATATGCCTATTTACACCCCTTAACTTAGGCTTGTTATATCCGTTTAGCGCGCTACTTGGGATTTGATATTTGTTAATTGTGTTTGCAGGGCTCTCGATGCCGATGAATAACATTTAAAGCTAAAGTGCAAATTTGAAATCTATTTGGTGTCAAAGCAAAATCGGGCGACGAAATTTATCAAGGTCCTAGATAAATGAAAGAGATGCACTAGATTGTGGGCATGCGTGTCCTTTTCTTCTTTTTGGGAAAAGGATTCCGTTCCCTTCCCAACGAGAGAAAAATGCCGGTTCGCGGGAGCGCTTTTTAGCTGGACGTCAAGCGCTCGCGAAAATAAAGAGTCGCCACTCGGGTTTGAAGGTCTGACACCCAAGGAACCGTATTTTGAAGCACTTGCCGTGCTGTTTGATTTGAAAAAGTTAAGGAACCAGTCCGTCATAACCATATATGGGTTCTGGAGCCAGGTTAAGAGAGGGAAAGGGTTTTATGGCACCCCTCTCGCCCAATCCGGAGATCGGTCTCTACTTATGCATTTAAAAAAGATGTTTGTTTGCGATTCTTTTTGATTAATCAATTCTTCAGCCAATTAGGGTGGGAGAACAGTTAATCGGGGATTAAAACTGTAACATGTTTACAGGATGTGATAGATAGCATGGATGAGCAGTTAGCATAGGATGAGAACAGACTGCTGTGGGAGTTTAAACAAACTAGAAGGCCCCTGTTTTGGAGTGACGTGCACAGGAAGAAACCAGCATGCACTAAACAAGTCACTGCATGCTGTTTACTCTTGCGCGCACAACTCCAAGACACGCGCACGCCGGTGAGCTCAAACCCACAGCTCTTGTTCTCAAACCCTCTGGGCTCTGGAAGGACTAGTGCACACCCAGGACAAACCACACAGTTTATAGGCAACATAATATATAGTTTAAAGCCTTACAAATTAATAAAACAGCCCATAAACAGTGTGGGGACAAAATAATGGCCTAAAACTAAGCTACCCGTGCAAGGCCACTCACTGGTCAGAGGCAGACTATCGTGAGACAGAGCCAGTTTGGCGCGCGAGGATGCGCCCTGGCGCTCTGTCGCGCGATAGAGCCAGTCTGGCGCGCGATGGTGCGCCCTGGCGCAACCAGACCAGTGCTTGGTTTACACATTTCTGGGTTCTAGTACATATCCAGAAAGACCTCAAGGGTACTCCAAAATGACAGATAAGCATATTGAACTACCGCTAACAATTTCTAACAAAAGAAAGCAATAAACTGGTTATTAACATGCTCAACAGAGTGATCTATACACAAAATAAAGCATAAAATAGTAGGACACCAATCCCCACGTGGTCCATCGCGTGCAGCACCAGAGTGTCGCGCGAGAGAGTGGGACCATTACGCGCTGGTTCCTAACATGACAGTTTTTGAAACCTTGCCAGCTTTAGGACCAGGACTGGTATTGATTACCAGCCTTGGCCCTGCCATCCCCCCTCAGGGATCAGAACAGAAAGCAGAACAAATGTAAGCTATACCTTTGGTTGAGGTTGAAAGAGTGTTTGAACTTTGAGGTTTGATTGTTGGAAGCTTTTTGAGTGGTAGAAGCAAGGAACAAGATAGCTTGTTGCTTGGTATTTGGGTTTGTATGGATAATGGTGTGTGTAATTCTCCTTTGGACCTTAAAACTTGGAAACCTTTGAAATAATAACCATGGGGGGTATATATAGGGGGAGATGGTGGATCTGGTTGGTGCCAGGAAAGGAGTTCAGTCAGTCCACGAGGCTGGCGAGAGGCTGGCTGAGAGTTGCATTGGTGGCCAACTGTCCTCCTTCAGAAAGATTGGTGGTAGGTTGGACCGTCGCGCGACAGAGTCAGTCTGTCACGCGATGGTGCGCCCTGGCGCTCTGTCGCTCGAGGGTGTGAGTCAGGGGCGCGATGGTGCACCCTGGCGCGGGATGGTTGCGCCCTGGCCCGCATCAGTAGGATTTTTGGTTTTTGAAGTGGCTTAGGCTAGGTTAGGTTCAAGGGTTTTACAAACACTCAAAGCTCAAACACACTATCATTTCCAGGGTGTTCTTGATCCATTTCATCATCAGGGAATCAAAAATCGTAAGTAAACTAATCTGGAAACCCAGATTGGGGTGTCTACATAGATAAAAGTCCTAACTGCAATAGAGATGCACTGGAATCTAGAAATTGGCCATGTAGCACTATCTAGATCACCACAATCTAGATCCCGATAACTCAAACCCCTACAGGCCATATGACTTGGCAGTGGGCCACGTCAATGAATTGGTTTTGAGAATTAATAATTCTTTCGGGAATTTTAGGGCTGTGCCAAGTAATTGGTATTTGGTAGCACTATAAAAAGGAAAGGAAAAGGAGGCAGATGGAGATTCCCATGCACGACGAGGCTGCCGAACGAGCTACAACAGGATTTCTTTGTTCCGAATATTATTTAGTTTTTCTCGTGAGTTATTTTTCCATTCAAGTTTTGAAGCTTTATTTAATTACTCGCATTCCGGTAACTAGTTTTAATTTCTGTTCTTTACAAAAGTTGTTCGTTGGTTCCTGCTTAATTTAGATCTTTTATTTATTTTTCACCTCGTGTAATAGAAACATGTTTCAAACTAGGGTTTCTTTCAATTTTTGCTTGATAATGAGTGAGTAGTCGTTAAGGTAGGGTCGCAGGGTGATTAACACACTGTGGCCGGTTCGGATGCGTTTTGTTCCTATTTCGAAATAAAAAATGTAAGAAAAATAATTTTAGATTGGTAAAATACTTCCTGTGGACGAACCTAGGCATTGTTGGAGCCCATATGAACGGGGAAATGGGTGTCCAAATCTCATTCTCCGCTGCGCATGGGTAAACGGCGACCATAAGGGTTCACATCTTACGGGGTATCTTTTTCAGTCTAAAATCAAACGTTTTAAAGAACACCGATTGGAGCAAATGAGTCCGGGCCAGTTGCGAGTGCTATAAACTCAATGACCGTACCTTTCTTTTAATTATTTGAAAAGTACAATTAATTTCTAGGTTTTAGTTAATCTCAATCAATCGACAAGGGGTGGCTACCTAAGAGCCCGTTAAATTAGTAACAACCCGAGTTTTTAGTCAGCACAGATCACTGTCTCTGTGGATTCGAGTCCAGACTTACCGGATATTGTGCTACGTCGGTCTCCGCCCTACGCTTGGGGCAACCCATTATTTTAGGTCTAGGATTCCGTCAAGCATTTTTGGCGACGTTCAACTAAGAGTCAGGACACAGTACTTCTAACGAAGCAGGTGAGCTCCATTCTCCAAGCTGAGATCCCCACCAAGTGCAAGGACCCTGGTTGTCCCACCATCCCTGTAGCAATTGCAGGCCAAAAGTTCAATAAGGCTTTGCTGGATTTAGGAGCGAGTGTCAACTTGCTCCCCTATTCAGTATATTTGAAGCTTGGCTTAGGCGATTTGAGAGCTACACTGGTCACGCTACAGTTGGCTAACCGGAGTATAAGAATTCCCAAGGGAGTGGTGGAAGATGTTCTCATTCAAGTGGGCGAGTTTCTTTTCCCAGTCGACTTCATTGTCCTGGATACTTGCCAAATACCGGAGGTCTTTGAGAAGACTTCTATCATCCTTGGCCGTCCTTTTCTAGCCACCTTCAGTGCTGTCATGAATTGCAAAATTGGACAAGTCCAATTATCATTTGGGGACTTGAAAATGGAGGTGAAAGTGTTTAATGCGGATAGTCGAGTCAAGGATGATGAGGTGAGTTTGATCGACACGCTGGTGCAGGAGTATGTCGATAATATTTTGTATAAGGATCTTCTGGAGATAGCCAAGGAGGCGTCATTCTTAGATTCTCCAGAATTAGAGAGTCTGATAGAGATGCATGCGGTAGATGATGTGTGTGGCATCGCTTGGGACCCAGTTCTTGAGCCACTGGGCACTCCATTGTTTACAGCTCTCCCATCGTCAGTCCAGCCGGATGACCCTGTTGAGGTGTTGGTTGATCCTGTGGAGGTGTTGGTCGATCCTAGATGAAATAGGTGAACTGGTTGAGGTGTTGGTCGATCCTGTTTATTCGGACGATCCTATTGTGTAGCCGTTGTGGCTATGTTCTGATGGGTAGCTTTTGCGTACCACTCTCTTCATTGAGAAGTGGGCCCGGCCCCTAGCAATAGGGGTACCCATCATTGACTTGGGTTTTATAGCTTCACACGCCGCTATTAAAATAAGGATCGTGTGCCCAGCTTCGGTTAGTAAGGGCAATTTTGTGTCGGAGACATTGAATTTTAGTAAGTTTTGGAGTTTTTGGCACAATCTATGTATACTTGTCTTTTATTTCTTAGTTATTTAGTTCTTGTCTCTTCTTTAGTCGTTTTTGTTTATCTCATTTAAAATTTTGGCACAATCTATGTATACTTGTCTTTTATTTCTTAGTTATTTAGTCTTGTCTCTTCTTTAGTTGTTTTTGTTTATCTCATTCAAAAAAAAAAAAACAAGAAATTGAGAAATGAAAAAAAAAATAATAATAATTTGCATCCTGGTCTTGTATAGCCACTTATTTCTTGCCCACCGGCGAGGGATGGGGAGAAAAGTATGACACGTTGATCGCGTGACAATTCGATGGAGTATTTTCTTTTTCTTTTTGTTTTGGGAGCCCGGATATCACAAACCGTGCGGTACTAATGTCTTTTGCAGGGTACGGTGATTGGCCCAGAGGCCGGGTGATAGGAAATTCCTCGAACATCGGCCGAGGTCATGGTGGTTGGCTGCCACCCGTAGGTCCATTTCTTCTCCTTTGTGCTTTCTTTTGATGTGTCTTCATGCTCTGGGGACATAGCATGTTTCTAGTTAGGGGCGAGTGTACTTTGTACATGTTTTTGTGCATTGCTAAGGCAATTTTTAATTTTTATTTTTCGGGAATACGGTTGTTATTGTAACGTCCCAAATTTTGAGTACGTTAAAGAAGACATTTTATTACAAAAACAAAGTGAGTCTGGCTCATCATTACATCATAACTCTCATGAGAGTACTTTTATTACACAAGAGAAGGGAACTAAGGTTCCTAACTACAACTCTGCTTGTTCCTCCATCTGAGCCGGTTCTTCAGCTCCAAAGGCCTCCAAGGTGTACTGCTTACCTTAATCATCTACAAGTTTGACACATTATACCAGCGTTGCCACCGATATAATATGTCAGGGTCACCAAAAAGGCAACACCGTGAGCTACGAAAACTCAATAGAAAAATCCTTACCCACCTATCTTAACTTACGACAATAGGTTACAATAAAATATCAATTTCCACATGATACGTATATACACAGCTACAAAGACAATATCAAAAACACATCCGCAATCGTAATTCAAACTATCGTAGGTGTCCATGATTCTCTTTGTTTCTTCTACGCGATTCATCGTAGACTGTGTCAACGTTTTCACATTTCAAACCAACCTTTAAAAATCATTTGCATTGGCTCTGTACCGTGGATAACAAAGCTACACACCCAACCTCGGTTCCGCCGTTCTGGGTTCCCGAGTTTCCTCACCATGGTTCCGTTGCACCGGGTTCCCATTGGCACACAATTGCATTGGCTCCGTACTGCGGATAACCAAGCTACACACCCAACCTCAGTTCCGCCATTCCGGGTTCCCGAGTTTCCTCACAATGGTTCCGCCGCACCGGGTTCCCATTGGCACACAATTGCATTGGCTCCATACCGCGGATAACCAAGCCACACACCCAACCTCAGTTCCGCCGCCCCGGTCTCCCGTGTATCCTCACAATTGTTCCGCCGCGCCGGGTTCCCATTGGCACACAATTGCATTGGCTCCGTATTGTGGATAACCAAGCCATACCTCACCATGGTTCCGCTGCTCCGGATTCCCATGGGAACGCACACAACCTCACAATGGTTCCATTTTTCCCGGATCCCCATTGGAACACACACAACCTCACAATGGTTCCGCTTTCCCGGATTCCGTTGGAACACACACAAAACACACACCACACAATGGGCTACCGCGTCTGGCCACATTGCGGTTTTCAAAACATTACCATTTTTCAAACCAAAATTTGTTTTTAACACACCCAACCTCGGTTCCGCCGTTCCGGGTTCCCAAGTATCCTCACAATGGTTCCGCCGTCCCGGGTTTCCATTGGCACACATTGCATTGGCTTCGTACCGCGGATAACCAAGCACACACCGAACCTCGGTTCCACCGTTCCGGGTTCCCGAGTATCCTCACAATGGTTCCGCCATCCAGGGTTCCCATTGGCACACATAACACACACATAATGCCACTCAAAACTGGTCATTATGTAGTTACAAAATATTTCCTTTCTCAAAAAACATTTCCTTTCTCGAAAAACATTTCCTTTCATTAACCACACCCTAGGTGCCGTGTTTCTACTATCTCGGTTCTCGTGTCTCGTTACATGCATAGACTCCGCGATAGAACAAAAGTAAGCATGAAACATTCTAACAAGATCATCCAATTCTATACTACTTATCATGCTCAATCACCACTTATAGCATAATGCCACATGTACGGACGCCCTTGGAGTGTATCACTTATGCTTATTCAAAGCACAACGCCATATGTACGGACGCCCTTGGAGTGAAATCACTTATACTTTATCACACCATAAGTAATACAAACAACTCATATATGCATACTCATAACCATCTTAAATATCAAAAATACAAATACTTCGAGATAAGTAAGTAAGGATGCACCACATACAATTAGGAGTAGTAGATAGGGAGAATCTACTATTCTTCTTGGCAGTAGTGATGACTACGAAAGGCAAGTCGGCTATTGGACGGATTAACCTCCTACGGAATGCTCCCGGTAGCTTCGAAAGAGAAGGGTCTCTCTCGAAACCTAATCTTGACTAAACTACTTAAGCTTTTTGGATCGGAGGGTGGTTGGGTGGCGGTTTAGTGGCGGCTTTGGATGAGTTTCTTGAAGAACTCAAGAAAAACTCAAGAACATAAAGAACAAAGAAAGAACAAAGGAATTATAGAGAGAGAAGTTGCTAGGTGAAGGTGTGAGTTGAATGGAATGGGAATGGCTCTATTTATAGCCAAAACCTTCGCTATTACCCAATGGGTAAAATTTTTCCTAACAATTATTGTCCAATGGGTAAAAGGTCATGAATGACTAGATTTGTACTATGGATGTGATTTGGAAAGATTTGTTGGAAGAAAAGGAGACAATGGTACAAGATTTTGGTATTAAACAATCCTAGAAGTACAAATGGGAGTTAAGTTTGGCTAGGAAGAAGATTCACCCAAGGATTTGAAAAGATGAAGAAAGATCATGGAAGGTACAACCAAATCTCCTTCTTTCTTCCTCTCTCTCTCTCCTCTCACTCTCTCCCTCTCGGCTACTCTCTCTTTCTCTCTCTTGTACTAGTACAACTATATACATATATATATACTACTAAGTGCAAGAATACAAATAAAATAATATGTACTTTTGTACTTTGAAACAAATAAACTTATAGACTAAGATTCTCCTACTAACAAATAAATAAGCATATATTGGATTAAACTAATAAACTAGTGTACTAATATACTCTAGGAAGATCAACTTCCCAATAAATTAATCCAATTGGGTACAAAATCCCAATATAAAATAATATAAGAGTACTTTAGGAAAACTTAGGTCTTAAAGACTACTAAGTACTTTTATAATAAAATATATGTACTTCATCACATGGGGTTTAAGAAAAAAGACTAGTTTAATAAACCCAGGTACTTAGTTGAAAGATGGACCTATTACCCAATAGATAATAAATCCTCTAACTTTTATTGTCCAATGGACAAAAGTTAAAAGGAATTTTTTATATTAAAATAATCAAAATTGTCCTTTAAAGCAAGTGACAAAAGTCCTATATTTAAATATAGGTGTGGTACCAAGTACCCCAATTAAATAAAAATGCTAGGATTCTCCCCATTAGATTATAATAGAGTACAAGTACTAGTTTAATCAATAAATTACATTAGAAATCTAGGGTTTAGATATACCCCAATATTTTAATGCATAAAGGTACATCGGAATCCAAATCTTGATTATTTAAATAAAACCTTGTACCTTGTTGGAAGATTGGAGCTATTACCCAATGGGTAATAAATTCCCTAGCGGTTAATAACCAATGGATAAAAGAAGTACAAGTACTTTTTATCTTTAATAAGATTTTGAAAAGACTACATGTACTTTTAGTCAAATACTATAATGAAAAGCTTATTGTCCAATGGACAAATTACCCTTAACATCATGGACCAAAGGGTAAAGGCAAAAGGTTCATCTAGTAACTAGGTGAGTTTGGTTGCTTGGTTCCTCCAAGTAGTCGGTTAGAAACTAACTAAATCGGTCAAGTAGGGTTTCTGGTCGAGAGTTTAACCAATGACCAAAATCTAACTACGACGAAGATTAACAAGAAATCATATAGCCACTCAAGAAAAAATAAGTAATTCAAATAAAATTTAAATATTTAACAAAATTTTTATTGACCAAAATTCAAGGGCGTTACAATCTATCTCCCTTAAAACAATTTCGTCCCCGAAATTGGCACGCGACTACAGATTTAGACTAGGTCGCTATATCGGTCTTGGGATCATCGACTATCCCCCTTAAAAATTGGAGTAGGTCACCATCAATCGAATTAAGCTTCATCACTTGCTTAACGAGATGGGGTTGAAGTTGCTTCTGTCGTCGAACAGCTTGCCTCGTCGTACGCGTTTGGTAAGGTCTCCACCGTAAATACCAATGCCAAATGTAAAACTTCTACCAAATCATCATGCGAACTCGTATCCTACGAATGTTTCCTTAGCATGATCCTTTCCTACTTAACGATATCAAATCCATTTCCAAAACAGCGGATCAACTCGAATAAAATTACTTCCAAATCGTAAAGCATAAGTATTCCATCGAACATCAGCAAGTAATCCCTACGATACTCTTCAATATTCGCAAAGGCACTGAAAGAATCTTTGCAATCCCGAGAAAATAAGACCTGGGCAGCGTCGACTTCTAGCGGCTGCTTCCAATCTAGTACTGCCCTGTCTTCACTTTCGTTTGCCTTGATTTCGTCCTCGGATACCACGTGCCCCGAGAACTTAACCACTTCTAGCCAGACCTCGCAATTTACTTGCCTTGGCTTAAAGTTGGCTATCTCAGAGTACTTGTAGTACCTTTCGAAAGTGTCCTTCGTGCTCCTCCTGATTGGCTTGATAAATCTTTTGTTCATCGGCTCCTTCAATTGGGTCTTGAGCTCCTTGCAGTGTCATTTGATACAGTGCCATAGAGATTGGTGCGATTCCCGGTTAAAGTCCTATAGAGAAGTCTATTTCTCCTTAAGGCGATAAGCCAGGAAGTTCTTCAGGGAAAACATTGGCATACTCGCACACGATGTCTGGAAATCCCACTTCCATTCTATTGGCTTCTTCTAATTGGAGACTAGCGAGCCATCCAAATAGTTGGTTCTACCCTTCGATCTTTTCGCCACCGCACTCGCCGTCTATCTAACCCCCTTAAAAGGAAACGAGTCCTTCCTAGGGTATAGGTTGTTACTAACTTCTGATGACAGTCTAAGACCGCTCGATGAGCTGATAGTCAATCCATCCCCAGGATTACGTCGGAATCCGTCATGTTGATTACTCTGAGGTCGCAGGTCAAACGTTGATTGGCTACTTCTATCTCGCACCCTCCACACACTAAATTAACAGCTATACTTCCCCCCAACGGCGATTTTGACTTTCGTACTCGTACTTAGGGGTTTTGATTCTAGTACTAATGTAGTTACGAGTGCTTGCATGACTTGAGCTAGGTTGGGGTTTGCGTGAAAGGATTCTCCGTGCTCGTGTCCTAATCCGCGGCGCGTATTAACAATCTATGAGGGAAAATTTGAAAGGGGGTGTTTTTAGTCTACTTGAAACAAATTTTCTCTTTTGCAAATGGTCTATCTTTCAAAAGTCAAAAGTAGTTTAACAAATAGTATGCAACGGTACTCTTTCAAAATAAAGCAGGTTTCTCATAGATAAGAACATCATACAACATAAGCATAGAATTCTATTACAAGGCAAGTAGAGACACGAGATTATTCCTAACACAAGTTGAAAACGATCCTAATCTTTAACATCCTACATCCCGAAGGATTACAACGGTTACTAGGTCGGCCTCAGATATGCCTAATTGGCGTCCTCTGCTTTTGGGGTCTCGTCCTCTTCGAGATTCCCTTCACCTAAAAGGTTTTCCTCCTCGGTCACCTCATTGGCGTCTTTATCACCTTCGACTTCTTCCTCCGTAACTCCAATCTCAAAGTTCTCCATTGGGGGTAAAGTACCAAAGAACTCATAGAAGGCATACAGGAATGGAAACATCGCAGGGAACCAACGATCCTCCTCCACGGGAATAGAGGTATTCTGCTGCACCCTCACGAAATCTCATTTTTCTGCGAGTACAACAGCAATGAAGTCAGGATTCTCCACTAGTTGACTTGTCATAGCTTCTATGGCGTCCTTGAGTTGGCAAGCTCCAACCAATAGGTTAATTACGTGGTTCATCTACAAGGAAAGGTTTCAACCTCAATTAGTAACAGAGTTTCATTAACTCTAAAGAAGACTCTTGAGTTTCTAAGTCCCACATTCGATTCTTGATTTAAGTAATCATCCAATTGTTCGAAAATTCCCAGCTCGGCGGTACTGCCAATTTCCGCGCCTTGCTTCAATCCGAAGATTGTTTTGACAGAATTCCACCCAATTTGGGACGGTAAACTTAAACTCAATTCACTGTGCAATGATCAAACTATCTCGTGGTTCTACCCATTCTACCCATGGCCGAGGTTTTGAACCTAAAGCTCTGATACCACGTTGTAACGCCCCAAATTTTGGGTACGTTAAAGAAGAAATTTTATTACAAAAACAAAGTGAGTCTGGCTCATCATTACATCATAACTCTCATGAGAGTACTTTTATTACAAAAGGGAAGGGAACTAAGGTTCCTAACTACAACTCTGCCTGCTCCTCCATTTGAGCCAGTTCTTCAGCTCCAAAGGCCTCCAAGGTGTACTGCTTACCCTGATCATCTACAAGTTTGACACATTATACCAGCGTTGCCACCGATATAATATGTCAGGGTCACCAAAAAGGCAACACCGTGAGCTACGAAAACTCAATAGAAAAATCCTTACCCACCTATCTTAACTTACGACAATAGATTATAATAAAACATCAATTTCCACATGATACGTATATACACAGCTACAAAAGACAATATCAAAAACACATCCGCAATCGTTATTCGAACTATCGTAGGTGTCCATGATTCTCTTTGTTTCTCCTACGCGACTCATCGTAGACCGTGTCAACATTTTCACATTTAAAACCAACCTTTAAAAATCATTTGCATTGGCTCCATACAGCGGATAACCAAGCTACACACCCAACCTCGGTTCCGCCGTTTTGGGTTCCCGAGTTTCCTCACAATGGTACTGCCCCATCGAGTTCCCATTGGCACACAATTGCATTGGCTCCGTATTGCGGATAACCAAGCTACACACAAAACCTCGGTTCCCCCGTTCCGGGTTCCCGAGTTTCCTCACAATGGTTCCGCCGCACCGAGTTCCCATTGGCACACAATTGCATTGGTTCCGTACCGCAAATAACCAAGCCACACACCCAACCTCGGTTCTGCCGCGCCGGTCTCCCGAGTATCCTCACAATGGTTCCGCCGCGCCGAGTTCCCATTGGCACACAATTGCATTGGCTCTGTACCGCGGATAACCAAGTCATATCTCACCATGGTTCCGCTGCTCCGGATTCCCATGGGAATGCACACAACCTCACAATGGTTTCGTTTTTCCCGGATCCCCATTGGAACACACACAACCTCACAATGGTTCCGCTTTCCTGGATTCCATTGGAACACACACAAAACACACACCACACAATGGGCTACCACGTCCAGCCACATTGCGGTTTTCAAAATATTTCACCCTTTTTCAAACCAAAATTTGTTTTTAACACACCCAACCTCGGTTCTGCCGCGCCGGTCTCCCGAGTATCCTCACAATGGTTCCGCCGCGCCGGGATCCCATTGGCACACAATTGTATTGGCTCCGTACCGCGGATAACCAAGCCATACCTTACCATGGTTCCGTTGCTCCGGATTCCCATGGGAACGCACACAACCTCATAATGGTTCTGTTCTTCCCGGATCCCCATTGGAACACACACAATCTCACAATGGTTCCGCTTTCCCAGATTCCATTGGAACACACACAAAACACACACCACACAATGGGCTACCACGTCTGGCCACATCGCGGTTTTGAAAACATTACCATCTTTCAAACCAAAATTTGTTTTTAACACACCCAACCTCAGTTCTGCCGTTCCGGTTCCCGAGTATCCTCACAATGGTTCCGCCGTCCTGGGTTTCCATTGGCACACATTGCATTGGCTCCGTACCGCGGATAACCAAGCACACACCCAACCTTGGTTCCGCCGTTCTGGGTTCCCGAATATCCTCACAATGGTTCCGCCGTCCCGGGTTTCCATTGGCACACATTGCATTGGCTCCGTACCGCGGATAACCAAGCACACACCAAACCTCGGTTCTGCCGTTCCGGGTTCTCGAGTATCCTCATAATGGTTCCGCCATCCCGGGTTCCCATTGGCACACATAACACACACATAATGATACTCAAAACTGGTCATTACGTAGTTTCAAAATATTTCCTTCCTCGAAAAACATCTCCTTTCATTAACCACACCCTAGGTGCCATGTTTCTACTATCTCGGTTCTCGTGTCTCGTTACATGCATAGACTTCGCGATAGAATAAAAGTAAGCATGAAACATTCTAACGAGATCATCCAATTCTATACTACTTATCATGCTCAATCACCACTTATAGCATAACGCCACATGTACGGACGCCTTTGGAGTGTATCACTTATGCTTATTCAAAGCACAACGCCATATGTACGGACGCCCTTGGAGTGAAATCACTTATACTTTATCACACCATAAGTAATACAAACAACTCATATATGCATACTCATAACCATCTTAAATATCAAAAATACAAATACTTCGAGATAAGTAAGTAAGGATACACTATATATAATTAGGAGTAGTAGATAGGGAGAATCTACTGTTCTGCTTGGCGGTAGTGATGACTACGAAAGGCAAGTCGGCTATTGGATGGAGTAACCTCCTACGGAATGCTCCCGGTAGCTTTGAAAGAGAAGGGTCTCTCTCGAAACCTAATCTTGACTAAACTACTTAAGCTTTTTGGATCGGAGTGTGGTCGGGTGGTGGTTTAGTGGCGGCTTTGGATGAGTTTCTTGAAGAACTCAAGAACAACTCAAGAACATGAAGAACAAAGAAAGAACAAAGGAATTCTAGAGAGAGAAGTTGCTAGGTGAAGGTGTGAGTTGAATGGAATGGGAATGGCTCTATTTATAGCCAAAACCTTGGCTATTACCCAATGGGTAAAATTTTCCCTAACAATTATTGTCCAATGGGTAAAAGGTCATGAATGACTAGATTTGTACTATGGATGTGATTTGGAAAGATTTGTTAGAAGGAAAGGAGACAATGGTACAAGATTTGGGTATTAAACAATCCTAGAAGTACAAATGGGAGTTAAGTTTGGCTAGGAAGAAGATTCACCCAAGGATTTAAAAAGATGAAGAAAGATCATGGAAGGTACAACCAAATCTCCTTCTTTCTTCCTCTCTCTCTCTCTCCTCTCCTTCTCTCCCTCTCGTCTACTCTCTCTCTCTCTCTCTCAGCATCTCTCTCCCTCTCTCTCTCTCTCTCTCTCTCTCTTGTACTAGTACAACTATATACATATATATATATATATATACACACACTACTAAGTGCAAGAACACAAATAAAATAATAGGCACTTTTGGACTTTGAAACAAATAAACTTAAAGACTATGATTCTCCTACTAACAAATAAATAAGCACATGTTGGATTAAACTAATAAACTAGTGTACTAATGTACTCTAGGAAGATCAACTCCCCAATAAATTAATCCAATTGGATACAAAACCCCAATATAAAATAATATAAGAGTACTTTAGGAAAACTTAGGTCTTAAAGACTACTAAGTACTTTTATAATAAAATATATGTACTTCATCACATGGGGTTTAAGAAAAAAGACTAGTTTAATAAACCCATGTACTTAGTTGGAAGATGGACTTATTACCCAATGGATAATAAATCCCCTAACTTTTATTGTACAATGGACAAAAGTTAAAAGGAAATTTTTATATTAAAATAATCAAAGTTGTCCTTTAAAGCATGTGACAAGAGCCCTATATTTAAATATAGGTGTGGTACCAAGTATCCCAATTAAATAAAAAGGCTAGGATTCTCCCCATTAGATTATAATAGAGTACAAGTACTAGTTTAATCAATAAAGTACTTTAGAAATCTAGGGTTTAGATATACCCCAATATTTTAATGCATAAAGGTACATTAGAATCCAAATCTTGATTATTTAAATAAAACCTTGTACCTTGTTGGAAGATTGGAGCTATTACCCAATGGGTAATAAATTCCCTAGCGGTTAATAACCAATGGATAAAAGAAGTACAAGTACTTTTTATCTTTAATAAGATTTTGAAAAGACTACATGTACTTTTAGTCAAATACTATAATGAAAAGCTTATTGTCCAATGGACAAAAATTACCCTTAACATCATGGACCAAAGGGTAAAGGCAAAAGGTTCAAAAGGTTCATCTAATAACTAGGTGAGTTTGGTTGCTTGGTTCCTTCAAGTAGTCGGTTAGAAACTAACTAAATTGGTCAAGTAAGGTTTCTAGTCGAGAGTTTAACCAATGACCAAATCTAACTACGACGAAGATTAACAAGAAATCATATAGCCACTCAAAAGAAAATAAGTAATTCAAATAAAATTCAAATATTTAACGAAATTTTTATTGACCAAAATTTAGGGGCGTTACAATTATGCTTGGTTGTATGGCTAGGCGAGCATGTTAGAATTAGCTGAGTTATTGTGCCTGTTTAATTCAAATTCATGCATATATTTAGCGCCCTTTGTGAACAAGTTTGTGCCATAGATGACGTTGAGTATGTGTCCCCACATAGTTAATAGTGCATCCTGATAAAAATTCCCATATTCTTTGTTTTCTTTTTCTCGCATTTGCAAAAAATGGTAGGCTTTTGATTCACAAGTGAGTAGTGAGATGTTTTTCGTGCATTTGTGAGAGTTAGTAACGTGCATAAGGGATGAGACAAGACATTTTTGCATGATTATACCACATATGTGTCCCTTTGTCCAATCTTAAACCAGTCCGACTTAGTTCCTAAGTTTAGCCTAGGAAACCGGTGTATGTGTTGGATTGTAGTTGGGGGGGTCTAGCTTTGTGGATAATGGGTGTCTTGTTGCATTGGATTTGGAACACCATTGTCGTCGGAAGTGAAAGAGAAGAAGTCTTGATGGGTGTCATATTTTGGAACCAAACCCAACTTTAAAGCCATAATGCTAAGTCCAAAAAAAAAAGAAAAGAAAAACCAGAAAACGCAGAATAAAAGGGAGTTGAGGCAAGTTGGGAGGAATTAGCACCGCTGGCACATTAAAATAAGTGATTGTATGATCATGTTATAGGGCAGTCCTCGGCTTTGTATCAGCCGCCTCAGTTTCTAGACTTAGAGGTCAGCGATGACTTTGCCAAGAGCAGTTCGGATTGATTTTGGACTTCCGTGATGCATGAAGCTAGGGTGGTGGTGTCATTTTATGTGTTTATTTCATGTTTTTCAGTGTCGGTGGACTATGTTTGTTTTTCTAGTACTTGGGTCCATAAAGTTAGTTATGGATGTTTAAATCTCTTGTTGGACTTTGTTTGGTTGGCACCAATGGGTGCATGTTAGTAGCTAAGGGTAAGGTGGCGGCCAGTCTGGGTAGATGGCCCTGCGCTATTATAAGCTGCCGCCTAATTTTGCAGTTTCCCTTTCGTTTGGAACCATGGTCATTATAAGCCTAATTAAGTCCTTAGTGGATTTTGTGCACGTTGTTAAACTCTCATTCATGCATGTTTTATATTAATGTTGCTCATTTTGTGGAATCGTGATTGTTATATCGTGCTTTTATGCTTTGTGAGCATTGTCTTTGATTGGCACGTGGAGGCTTTTGTTTCAGTCCCACGTAGTTTGCCAATCACTTTTTCATGGGATGTTTGAGTGTTCTGGTGAGTGAGTGTAGCATTGTTGCCTTCGTGGGGGCATTTATCTCTACTTTTGTTTTGGTGCTAATTTTGTTCATTTTTACCAAAGCATGCATGTAGTTGAGTTGCAGGTGAGTAAGAATGTGAAAATCTTTTGCCTTGCCTAACTATTGTACAATAAGCATAACCTTCGTATCCCCATTCGTGTCTTGTTAGTCTTTGTTTCGTTATTTTTCTTTTTGTTCGTTACCAAGGACTAGCAACGCTTAAGTTGGGGGGTGTGATGGGCGCGTGATATCTTAGATATAAGCGCCTAAGTAGGGCATATTAGTGCATTAGAGGCGCGGTTTATTCCATTTTCCACTTAATGCCATGCTTTGTCTTGTTTTTGTGTCTTTGTTAGTTTCGCAGGAAATAAGGCGGTTCTTGCACCAAGTTTGGATTGCGAGGCCTTGAGGTTGTGTCAGACATCACCATGGGAAGTCGTGACGAAGGTGTGAGGAGTCGGGTGCCAAAATGTGCATGCAAGCACAAAATTCTCACTAAAGTAGGCGGTAGGGCTACTGCTCAGAAGTGTAGCCCTACAGATCGCGCAGTGCCTGGAACAGAGCAACCCGTAGCCCAACAGCTCTCGGCTGTAGGGCTACCGAAGGCATTAGCGTGGAAAAAAAAAATTTTCGTGCGTTGTTTTAATTTCTGACTTTGGGGATTAATATAAATACCTCCCCAAACTTTGTTTTTAGGGTTCAAACATTACATAGCAGCTTTTTCTAACATTCTTTTTCTTCCAGAGCTCTTTTCTTTTGTAGTTTTCAAGTTTTGTTCGAGAACACAACTTTCGGTAACTCATTTTAACTTTTGTTCTTAATTAAAGTTATTCGTTTGTGCTTGCTTAGTTTAAATCTTTCGTTTATTTTCTCCATCTCAAGAAAAAAAAAAAAGCATGATTAATTCTAGGTTTTTATTCCTTTTATTTTTAATAATGAGTGCGTAGTTTTTCTAAGGTTTGGTCGCTAGGTAAAGGCGTGCCGCGACCCAATTAGGATTCGTCTCGCAATTTTTCACATATTAATTTAATTAAATAATTTGGTTGGTGAAACTACATCCGTTGGACGAATCCAAGGCATTGTCAGGGCTCATGTGAGCGGGAACAGGGGACCAAAATCTGTTTGCTGTTGTGTATGGGACCGGCAACCTTAGGATTCTCATCTTTCAGAGTTTCCAAGCCTCCCTAAATTTAATCGTTTTTAGAACTTTCAAAAGTGAGTGGATTCTGATTGGGTAGCAAGCACCGGATTCCCAACGACCGTGTCTCTCTTTTTAATTATTTGAGCAAGTTATCTGTTAGTATTGGCTAATCAATCAACTAAAAGACAAGAGGTGGCTACCTAAGAGCTAATTTTAATACTACAACCCAAGTTTCCACAGCACACACTTCACCGTCCTTAGTGGATTCGACTCCGATCTTACCGGGTATTGTGCTGCATCGGTCTTAGCCCTACGCTTGGGGCAACCCATTATTTTAGGTCTAGGATTCTATCAAGCATCGACGCAGCACAATATTCGGTAAGCCTAGAGTCGAATGCTTGACGGAATCCTTGACCTAAAACAATGGGTTGCCCCAAGTGTAGGATTGAAACCGATGCATCACAATATCCGGTAAGCCTGAAGTCGAATCCACAGAGACAGTGATGTGTGCTGACTTAAAACTCAGGTTGTTACTAATTTAACGGGCTCTTAGGTAGCCACCCCTTGTCGATTGATTGAGATTAACTAAAATCTAGAAATTAATTGTACTTTTTAAATAATTAAAAAAAAGGTACGGTCGTAGGGTTTATAGCACTCACAACTAGCCCGGACTCATTTGCTCAAATCGGTGTTCTTTAAAACGTTTGATTTTAGACTGAAAAAGATACCCCGTAAGATGTGAACCCTTATGATCGCCGTTTAGCCATGCGTAGCGGAGAATGAGATTTGGACACCCATTCCCCCGTTCACATAGGCTCCAACAATGCCAGGTTCGTCCACAGGAAGTATTTTACCAATCTAAAATTATTTTTCTTATATTTTTTATTTCGAAATAGGAGCAAAATGCATTCGAACCGGCCACGGTGTGCTAATCACCCCGCGACCCTACCTCGACGACTACTCACTCATTATCAAGCAAAAATTGAAAGAAACCCTAGTTTGAAACATGTTTCTATTACGCGAGGTGAAAAATAAATAAAAGGTCTAAATTAAACAGGACCGAATGAACAACTTTTATGAAGAACAGAAATTAAAACTAGTTACCGGAATGCGAGTAATTAAATAAAGCTTCAAAACTTGAATGGAAAAATAACTCATGAGAAAAACTAAATAATATTCGAAACAAAGAAATCCTGTTGCAGCTCGTTCGGCAGCCTCGTCGTGCGTGGGAATCTCCATCTGCCTCCTTTTCCTTTCCTTTTTATAGTGCTACCAAATACCAATTACTTGGCACAGCCCTAAAATTCCCGAAAGAATTATTAATTCTCAAAACCAATTCATTGACGTGGCCCACTGCCAAGTCATATGGCCAATTTCCAGATTCCAGTGCATCTCTATTGTAGTTAGGACTTTTACCCCGTGCATCTCTTTCATTTATCTAGGACCTTGATAAATTTCGTCGCCCGATTTTGCTTTGACACCAAATAGATTTCAAATTTGCACTTTAGCTCTAAATGTTATTCATCGGCATCGAGAGTCCTGAAACGCAATTTACAAATATCACATCCCAAGTAGTGCGCTAAACGGATATAACAAGCTTAAGTTAGGGGGTGTAAATAAGCATATTTACGCACCTATCACATCCCCCAACTTACACTTTGCTAGTCCCTAGCAAAGACAAGAAAAACAAATAAAATAAAGCAACTAACTAAGGGATAGATCTTTTAAACTCCCAGGTGGCTCCAGTAGGACGAGTGAAGTCTCGTGAGGGTTTTCAACAGTGATCACCCACAAAACACCGCGGATCCTTTACTTGGAACCCAAAACCTGCAATGCGACTCATTGATATGACAATGCCAAGAATATAGCATATGCAAAAATAGTTCTGGAGGCTATCAAAACATAGAAATAAATCATGGCCTCTAAACTTAGCGTGTGTGAGCAAGAACCTTAACCACAAGTGAACCACAACCAAGTACTCTCTCCGGACTGAGTCTCAACTTCAATTCTCACCGTGTCATGCACTCAACAAAAGAAAGTGCTCGAAACAAGGTGCATATTAGATACTTTGAATATGTGCGGGTAGAAGTTATGTAAATGAAAGCAAAAGACTCCGCACTTGATGACACGAAAAGAAAGCTCTTTATAGTGGACACAAAATCTCATGAACGGAATGTCAAATATTGAAAACCTTCTCTATCCATCAATCCACAACCCATTGCCCCTATGATCAAATAGGACTTTTATTTGGTTTTATCGTTGGGTAAGGAAAAGTGCTTCAAAGGTCAGGATAAATCATAAGCAAGTGTCCGAGAATAGTCCAAAATAACATAGGGTAAGTGTACCAATGTGCACCCTCTTATCATTCTTTTCAACTCCACCATATTTCTCAAATTTTTCACCCTTCACACAATTCCCCAAGGAAGTTCACACGTTTCTTTCTTCAAACAAATGCATGGGTGTCTTCCCCTTTTTCATTCAAGTTCCTTTCTTTCTTTCTTTTTTTGTTGCTATTTCTCAATTTTTTTCCTTTTTAACTATGGGGAAGAACACACCACATTTCAAGCACATTTCTCAAATACACTTTCTCCATTCTCTTCAAAAATTTACCCTCACATGACAAACTTGTCATTCTCAAGACACAATATGGTTTGTGAAGCTTAATAAGAAAAAGGCTCATGCAAAAGGCACAATGTGGCTTGTAAGGGATTAGTGTTTAAGAGAAAGAAACAAACTGGCTCAAAGCACAAAAATGGCCTACTATCATCGCCTAGGGGCAATACAACCATAAAACTTTCCATTCCCAAAACAAGAAATAATAGGCATGCATTAAGTCCCAATACTTGACGACAAAGATAATGAGATCAACAACGATTAAACTTCCCTTTTTTTTTCAATGACAAACAAAATAATTTGTGTGACACCACTCCAAAGGAAGGTAAGGCGCTAAAGCTCACATGGGCATAATTCTCCACTAATCTAGCCATTGAAAGCACTCAAGTCACAACTCACAAGCAGTCAAGGTCCAAGAAACGTGCAGTGCAAACATGCTAAGAATGAATGCCAAGATAAATTTCTATCGCCAAGCTAGTAAAAAGAACTACCATATAACATAAATATTCAATGAATGCTCACATACTCTCAGCACAAGCAACCAACAAGTAGGCATTGCAATCTCCAAGTCTCAAGTAGAAAGGATCCAACAAGTATTTTTAAATTTTCATTTTTTTTTGGTGTCTTTCTTTCTTTTTTTGACAAAAAGATAATGAACAAAGTGATCCATCCCCCAAGTTAAAACGACACTATCCTCAGTGACGACTCAACCATAGAAAAATAAACGACAAGCCGGAGAAAGAAAGAAGAGATATCACCTTGCGAAGGAGCAACAAAAGACAAGGCAAAAGAGGAGGTGGGAGACATCCCCCAACTTGAAGCAAAGTACCTGCACAATGTTAGTTCCAATACAAAATAAAAAACACTAGTACCACCCGACGCATGTTATTCAGGCTTCCACAGATAAAAATAAAAGAAAAACAAAGACGCCACCAAATCTTCACGCGATCAACGTGTCATACTTTTCTCCCCATCCCTCGCCGGTGGGGCAAGGAATGGGTGACTATACAAGACCATTATACTATTTTTGTTTCTGTGTTCAATTTTCCTTCTTTTTTTTTTTTTGAATTTTTCTTTTTCTTAACGAGAAATACAAGAACAACTAAATAAAAACAAGAAATAAAAGACAATTATACGTAGATTGTGCCAAAAACAAAAGAACTTAGTAGAGTTCAATGTCATCGACACAAAATTGCCCTTACTAACTGGAGCTAGGCACACGATCCTTATTTTAATAGCAGCGTGCGAAGCTATAAAATCCAAGTCAATGATGGGTACCCCTATTGCTAGGAGTCGGGTCCACTTCTTAGTGAAGAGGGTGGTATGCAACAGCTACCTGTCGGAACTTAAGACAATGGGGTGCCCAGCGGCTTAAGAACTGGGTCTCAAGCAGCGCTACACACATCCTCGATTGCAAGTATCTCCATTCTACACCTTTTATCAAGAATTGAACTCGGCCATGCCACAAGTTAAGATACTTCGAGTGATGCATTTGCCGAATTAGTTTTAGACATTTAAATACCACCAAGTGTACAGCCCAAACTATATCAATTTTCAAATTGTTGACAAAATTCACAAGACAAGGATGATAACCTGAATTAAATTCATCAACACCAAGAAAATCAATTAGTTCCACATTTGAAAACTCTTGTGAAGGTGGAGACTCAGTAGGAGGGGTGGCACCATCTAGAGTTAAGAGTATTTGATTATTCAGTATAACTATTTGTAATGACTCCTCAAAAGGCATATAGCCTTCACTAATGACAAACGGCTTTATTTCCTCTTTTCCTTTCCCATCAGAATTGGTATCCTTAGAAAGCGACTCTATTTCTTTTTTTTTTCCGCATCAGAATTGGTATCCATAGGAAGTGGCTCTATTTCCTCTTTTTCCCTCCTATCAGAATTGGTATCCTCAGAACTTTCAGTCAACTCACAAAATTGGAGCTTTTGGGTTAATTCATCTAGGTAATCCCAAGCCTCTTCAGCGTTTTTATCCAGGAATTCATCAGTGGACCCAAAATCCACCTGGCATGGCTTAGGATTATTTAAACTACGGCAAAAGATAACCAAAAGACTGCCAAGCTCACAATTAAAACTCAACCAAGAGAATACAACAAATGTAAATCGCTCCCAACACTCTGACAAAGACTCATCATCTTATTGAGAGAAATCTGATAGCTCTTGTAAAAGCATATGAGTCTCATATGAGGGATTGAAAGTTTTGAAAAACTGTATTTCAATCTCATTCCATGTCAATTTTGGATTCAAAAAATTAAACCAATCTTGAGCACTACCACGCAAAGATGCTGGGAGTACATATAAAAGAGCCACTTCATCACTAGCAAAAGCTTTCTCAAGGCTATGAACATGTGAAAAAGGATTTTCTAAGGCCAAACCATAAAATATAGGAAGTGACACTGAACAATAAAATTGATTTGTATAACCTCCAGAGCACCTT
Organism: Rhododendron ovatum; assembly: GCA_019656835.1. Classification (NCBI taxonomy): domain Eukaryota; kingdom Viridiplantae; phylum Streptophyta; class Magnoliopsida; order Ericales; family Ericaceae; genus Rhododendron; species Rhododendron ovatum. Next base: position 24,475,990 of record CM033802.1, read on the forward strand.
GCAAAATGGGCCATTTTTTTTTCTTTTCAACAATAAAATAAAAAAATAAAAAACTAAAAAAGAAAACAAATAAAAAATAACAACCAGAATTCTTAACACACATTACCGTCCCCGGCAACGGCGCTAAAAATGCTTGACCGATTCCTAGACCTAAAATAATCGGTTGCCCCAAGTGTAGGGCAGAGACCGATGCAACACAATACCCGGTAAGACCGGAGTCAAATCCACTAAGGACGGTGAAGTGTGTGCTGTGGAAACTCGGGTTGTAGTATTAAAATTAGCTCTTAAATAGCCACCCCTTGTCTTTTAGTTGATTGATTAGCCAATACTAACAGATAACTTGCTCAAATAATTAAAAAGAGAGGCACCGTCATAGGGAATCCGGCGCTTGCTACCCAATCAGAATCCACTCGCTTTTCAAAGTTCTAAAAATGGTTAAATTTAGGGAGAGTTGGAAACTCCGAGAGATGCGAATCCTAAGGTTGCCGATCCCGTACACAACAGCAAACAGGTTTTGGTCCCCCGTTCCTGCTCACATGAGCCTTAACAATGCCTTGGATTTGTCCGACGGATGTAGTTTTCACCAACTAAATTATTTAATTAAATTAATGTGCAAAAAATTGCGAGACGAATCCTAATTGGGTCACGGCGCGCCTTTACCTAGCGTCTAAACCTCAGAAAAACTACTCACTCATTATTAAAAATAGAAGGAATAAAACCCTAGAATTAATCATGCTTTTTTTTCTTGAGATGGAGAAAATAAACAAAAGATTTAAACTAAGCAAGCACAAATGAATAAATTTAATTAAGAACAAAAGTTGAAACGAGTTACCGGAAGGTGTGTTCTTGAACAAAACTTGAAAACTTCAAAAGAAAAGAGCTCTGGAAGAAAAATAACGTAAGAAAAAGCTGATACGTAATGTTCGAACCCTAAAAACAAAGTTTGGGGAGGTATTTATATTAATCCCCAAAGTCAGAAATTAGAACAAGGCACGAAACAATTTTTCCATGCTAATGCCTTCGGTAGCCCTACAGCCCAGAGCTGTAGGGCTATGGGTTACTCTGTTCCAGGCGCAGCGCGATCTGTAGGGCTACACTTTTGAGCAGTAGCCCTACCACCTACTTTAGTGAGAATTTTGTGCTTGCATGCACATTTTGGCACCCGACGCCTCCATCACGTCACCCGACGCCTCACGCGCTCCGTCACGACTTCCCATGGTGATGTCTGACACGGCCTCAAGGCCTCACAATCCAAACTTGGCGCAAGAACTGCCTTATTTCCTGCGAAACTAACAAAGACACAAAAACAAGACAAAGCATGGCATCAAAGTGGAAAATGGAATAAACCTCGCCTCTAATGCACTAATATGCCCTACTTAGGCTCTTATATCTATGATATCATGCACCTATCAATCATGCTACATGTGGTTTTAGCTAATGGTATGGATGCTTGTTGTATGTTGATTGTACCCGCGAAAGGATTGTGGAGTGAGTCACGCCATGTCGTATGTCATTCCGTCTAATTAACGGAGGTTGGGAGCATGGTTTGCGGGACACAATGCCTTGGGTACATGGGAATGTGGCAGACGTGTCACTGCATGCTTGGGTGATTTATATTCATGCTGTTGTTGATTCCGTTATTGTTGTGTGGTTGTTTGTTGGAAAATACTGCTGTGTTTGGAGGATGTGGTGGTTATAACTATTTTATACATTCGACTATTTCAGTTACGTTGGTGATGTATATTCATGTTGATAATCCTTCGAGTATTGTGGTATTATGTTGAGCATTTCTATATCTCACATACTCTGGCTTTCCTTTTGGTCTGCCAGGTAGCAGGTTGCTTTGAGTAGGTCTACTACCGGTCGTCATGTTGAGGCATTTTACTAGCGTCAAGTGGGGTTTTGGTTACGTTGTTGTGGAGTGTCTTAGCTGGTGCATAACTTAATTCGTAAGGAGTTGTAACTAAGGATAGTTAAAGCTTTTAAATTGTATAGGTTATAATTAAGTTTGGTCGATGACTGACGTTTCATTTGAAGTTAGCCTTGGACATTGTGGATGGTCGAGCTTGTTGTAGGTAGTTGATGAAGAAGTTGATTTGTTCAAGTTGTAAATAAGTCGTCGGTGGATGTGTTGAAGTATAGAATTTTTGTAATACTATAATGTAGATGTTGTTGCTTAGTTGTGCGAGGTCATGGTTGGTTAGTCAATATGTTGACTCATTTTTATGTTACGGTGATAAGTCTTCCGCTCGGTGTTTATTACTGAGAGATTGTGAGGTGTGGTTTGGTCTTCTGTGTGGAATGCCACGTGGTTGCACCTACTTGGGCCTACTTTGGGTGCCGTTTGCCGGGCAGGGCGTGACAAGCACGATGGTGATGAAGACGACAAAGGTCTTGGGGTTAGAGGAGAGAGGGGGTGGGGTTGGAATTTGGCGAGGAGGGGTGGATTCGAGAGGGACGATGGTTTGGTGGGAGGATGTGGAAGCTTCCTTTGAGAAGGACAGCGAGGAAGATGCTCTCTTTGCAAAAGGAGAAGGACATGGAGGAAGATGAGATGAGATGAGGGAGATGAGTTTTACTCCGTGTAATATAAGAAGGGTATATTTGTCATTTCATTCATTCTATTAATGGCATCTACAATTTTTTAATTTTCAGTAAATGAGGGGGTGCTTTCGGACATTTTTAAAGGTTAGGGGGTGTTCGGGTCCAAAACATATAGATTAAAGGGTCTTCATGTAATTTCACCTTAAAATCATTTATAAATATTATACATACCCATACACATACACATGTATATTATATTATTTTTATTTTTTAAATATCTCACAGTCCGGTTCGGTTAATCCATGGTTTTGAAATGAAAATCCAATCCTAATCTATATCTCACGGTTTTTTAATTTTCAAATCCGTGTCCGGAACATTAATCCAAGGACAAAATCCAAAAGGCACGGATCTGTTCGGTCTGGATCGGCTTCACGGTTTTTGGTTTTTGGTTTTTCTTGGACAGTCCTAGTGGACAAGTGCAATTAGATGCGGCCAAGAGTAATTTGTAGCAGCCAAGTGCAATTCGATGCAGCCAAGTGTAATTTGATGGGGCCAAGAGCAATTCTTTGCGACCAAGAGCAATTCGACGCGTCCAAGTGCAATTGTAGCGTCCAAGTGCAATTCAATCCGACCAAGTGCAATTCAATGCGGCCAAGAGTAATTCGATGCGGCCAAGTGCAATTCGATGCGGTCAAGTGCAATTCAATGCGGCCAAAAGTATTTCTCGGCCAAGAGTAATTCTTTGTGAACTTCTAATCTCAGCCATTAGCTTTAATGGTTGAGATGGAGTGTCCTTTTTTGAGTCTCTAGAACACTCCCCTATATAAATATTCTTCAAATTAGCACATAATTTGGAAAGTCTTGATATTCTTATCTTTCTTTTTTGAAAAATCATAGAGACATTAATGTACAATTGTTAGGAGTAAATAAACCCACAAGGCATTTGTGTAATATGTCCAAAAATTGTGAGCACTTTATTGAAAGGAGGAGAATGAGTTTAAACCATTGGATCAAAGTAATTATCCATTGCAACAACTTGTCTTTTATTAAGTATGGATGAGCCCTACACCCTTCTGTTATGTATTATAGAAAATTAAGTTAAATAAGAAAATTAACTCTAATGCGGAAATACAGAAACATGTATATTTTCGTTGGCTTTCAACTTTCAACCCAATGAAGGCGAAGATGAAACTATGACTTCGAATCAAGATGCAACAAAATCAATACATTTGCTGCTACCAACATATTGCAATGAATCAAATAACCAAATATATAATTAATCAGTTTTTTCCCCTCAATCACTCAAAATTGGAATCCTTTTTGGAATGAACGTGTGAGGGACAGAGACACAATCCTAGATCATGGTAATCATTTTTTACAGATAACTGTTAGAAAAGGAAGGAAGTTTCGTAAATAAGGAATCAGAATAAGATTATGAAATATTAATTTTAGTTTTTCTTTCACCCGTCTTCCAAATATTCATTCTTTCCAAGTATATTTCTAGTCTTAATTACTACTCGTAAATCTTAGCTATAAAAAAATATGTACAAATCCGATGGTCTAATATATAGAGAATTCAAAAACCACTGCTCCATATTATATAGATACATACGTACAAAGAGAGAGTATGAATATTAAAATCATGTAACAAAAGTGTGTTGTACTTGTACAAGCTTCATATAGTTCATATATTGCAGTAGGTTGTACAAGTTTTATATATATAGTTGGTGCTGTTTTCCTTTCAAGTGGTTTTTGCTTCCAACTGACGGTTTCAACTTGTGCTTCTCTCATCCATGGTTTGAGCAGACACCGTGTATTCCAATGGATTTTTGTTGTAAATGGAGTGGCAGACACCGTATTCCCATGGATTTGCTTGGTGTGGTTAATTGCACTACTCACTTTCACTGTTCACCAATTGATTTGAATCTGATACTTGATGATATCTTGTATATATCAACTTAATGTTTTGCCCGAAATGTTCTGCTATACTCGTCAGGACCAACAAAATAAACAGTTGTGAGAGTCAAAATAAATTGCGAGATCCCACAAATAAATTGTGAGATCCCACGCTGTTGGGTGGTGCGTTTGAGATTGAGGTGTGTTTGAAATGGTGTATAAGTTGATAGGTTCCTTAATAATACTAATTCCAAGATCTGAGATTCTTAAAGATACATTGCACGGAGATTGAAATAATGGACACTTTGGGTTGCAATACAAAAATGCTACACACATCTTTTATACAACAACTCATACAACTGCTGACATCAACTCAAAACGACATCGTTTTGATTATAAAAAAAAACCCACGCACAGAACGGTTTCCGTTTTCCTTCCCCTTCTCATTCAAAATACAGATTACAGTCAGGAGAAACGAGAGAGGGGCTCCCACCACCACCACCACCACCACCACCACCGGCAACGATGCTTCCCACCTCTACCGGTGACCATGCTTCCCACCTCCACCACTAGAACCCAACCCCAGCGCTCTCCATCGCTAGCAACCGGCACCACCACCGACTTCTGGGCAGTTCGACATTGTTACCCCCACCTGAAGGTCTCTCTCTCTCTCTCTCTCTCTCTCTCTCTCTCTCTCTCTCTCTCCTTGAACTGATTGCTGAGTTGCTCCACCATAAATTGAGTTTAGTGAAAAAAAACCCCTAATTCGAAAGTTAGGGTTTTGGGTTTTTGCTAATCATGGGCTTTAATGATGGAGGAAATTTCTGTCATTTTGCGTGTGGTTAGTTATAGATGATTATGATGCCTTTGTTCATATACATACATGAAAATGAATGCCTTTTTTTTTCAGTTGGGAATTCATGCTTTCGTGAATTGAGTTATTTTGGGGTTTTGGAATCAGTTTGGTTTAAGCACCCTAATTAGGGCTTTTCTTTGTTGTTTTTTTCCTATTGGAACTAAAATTTGTGATTAGAAGCAATAGAAATTAATATTAAGAGTTGATTTTGATAACTAGGTCACTATAATTGAGTGTTCAAGTGTTGTTACATGTTGAACCTAAGAACGAAGCACTGAAAAGTGTAGCTTAGGTGGAGGAAATTAATATGTGTTTCATGCTGAAATTGTACTTAAATGCAGTATTTTCATGGTTATATATATGCTGGAAATTGACTTTGATTTGCTGGAAATAAGCTCTCTAAGTGCTGGAAATTGGCCCTAATTGCTGGAATTGGATCCTAAGATGCCAAAACTGAGTTCCAGGTGCAAAAGAAAATGGGGTTTGTAGCAATTTTCATGGTCTCTATTTTATTGTGTGGATAATGCATTAGTTTTGTTATTGGATGTCAGATTGAATGTTGGGTTACGTAGAGCATTTGGTAATGCTGTTAGAGCAAGCATCTTGTGAAATGGTTCATTTGTCCGAATGGTTTATGTGTCCCAATCCTACCAATCCTACCAATCCTATAAGACATATTTATACAATTTTTTGTGTGACACAGTTGAAAGGAATTTCTACAATGACGAGAAGTTGTAGAATTCCTCTTCAATGTTGGGTCGGTTTCGTTGTTTTGGTCTCCGGCCAGTAAGCTAAAACCTTCGTAAAATTCCCTTTCAATGATGAATTGTGCTGTTGTGGAGTAGGCAATTGCTGACTGTTTGTGTTTATTTGGGTACATTCATTCTTGGATTTGATCAGCTCGTTCATCCGTTTAGTATATAGATATTGTTGTTTGTTGCTATATAATTTGTACTTGTAGCCAATTTTAGCATGAACTTGTCCAAAAAAAATCCATGTATCTAGGTGTCCATGTATCGCTCACTCACATTTGAATGTCACTGTAATAGTTCCGTTTTGTCAAATGAAAGTATAGTTCTGTGTCTTGTATACTCTACATCCATTGTAACAGTTTTGTTTTGTTAAATGAAAAGTTTAGTTCTTGTCTTGTCTTGTATACTTGACATTCTAGTCTACGATTAGTTTAACTCCAAGCATCCAATTGTGGAAATTTTGCTTCTTTGACTGGATTTGTATTCTTTTATTTGTTTTTGTTTGTTTTGGATTGGAATGGTAATCCATGATTGATTGACTGAGCATTCATGAGCTTCTATATATGATCTGTTACCACCATGTTTGGTATTTGGTCTTAACTACTACTTGCACTCAACTATTATTCTAGTCTTGTAGTTGTTTATTCTAACCTTCATGTTATTTCAACACTTCAACTGCAGGTGAATGATCTCTGTGTGTTTTGAGCATGCTACTGTGAGGGTTTACCCTTTCTAGGTAGGATGATACATTGTTGGCAATTCTTTGGCTAGATGTTGAACGGTTTTGCTAATTCTTGGTGTGCTGATCACTTGTTTATCTACTTTCAAATTTTTTAGAAGAATCCTACCAAGATCAAGAACGAGGAATGCCGCGACACCACTCTGAATGATGGTATGCAAGAGGGCAAGGACAAAGCTATGCAAGAGGGAGATCTCCTTTTTGCATCTAGATCATCAAAACCGCTACTTCCCTAATCATCAAAATTGCTCCTATCCGGCAAGAGGGAGAGTTCCACAACTCCAAAATCAAGCTCCCCTTGGTGTATGGAGCGTCAAGCTAAGAGGAGATGCTAGCGACACTTAGGATTTTTCTTTTTCATTTTGCTTGTAATATAGCTTAGGGTAGACAATGATGATGATGTTCGGCTCATGCCTCTTTTGTAAAACATTATCTATTTATGTTGGCTAAATTTAAAACTTCTGTTTCAGTTGCAATTGATGTAATGTCCCGAATTTTGGGTACGTTAAAAAGACAATTTTATTGCAACTTCAAAATAGAGTCTGGCTCTTTATTACATCATAACCTCCATAAGAGTACTTTCATTACAAAAGGGAGGGAAACTAGGGTTCCTAACTACAGCTCCGCCTGCTCCTCCATCCTAGCCAGCTCTTCAGCTCCAAAAGCCTTCATGGTGAACTGTTCGTCTTGAACAACTACAAGGTCTGACACATTATACCGGCATCACCACCAATATAATATGTCAGGGTCACCAAAAGGTAACACCGTGAGCTACAACGCTCAATAGGAAAATCCTTACCCACCAACCTTAACTTAGAAACAAGACTATAATAAAACATCAATTTCCACATGATACATTTATACACAGTTAACAATGACACATCCACATTCATTAATCATCTATCGTTGGTGTCCAAGATTTTCGGGTTTCTCCTATGCGACTCATCGTAGACCGTGTCAACATTTCCACATTTGAAATCAACCTTTCAAAATCATTTGCATTGGCTCCGTACCGCGGATAACCAAGCTACACGACCAACCTTTCAAAATCGTTTGCATTGGCTCCGTACCGCGGATAACCAAGCCATACCTCACCATGGTTCCGCTGCTCCGGATTCCCATGGGAACGCACACATCCTGACAATGGTTCCGTTTTTCCCGGATCCCATTGGAACACACACAAAACACACACCACACAATGGGCTACCACGTCCGGCCACATTGCGGTTTCCAAAACATTTCAAAAATCGTTCATTTAACTCACCCAACCTCGGTTCCGCCACGCCGGTCTCCCGAGTATCCTCACAATGGTTTCGCCGCGCCGGGTTCCCATTGGCACACAATTGCACTGGCTCCTCTCCGCGGATAACCAAGCCATACCTCACCATGGTTCCGCCGGTCCGGGTTCCCATGGGAACGCACACATCCTCACAATGGTTCCATTTTTCCCGGAACCCATTGGAACACACACAACCTCACAATGGTTCCGCCTTTCCGGATCTCCATTGGAACACACAACACACACACATAATGCCACCCAAAATTAATCATTATGTAGTTTCAAAATATTTTCTTCCTCGAAAAAAAAACATTTCCTTTCATTAACCACACCTTGGGTGTCATGTTTTTACTTTCTCGGTTCTCGGTTCTCGTGTCTCGTTATCATGCATAGACTCCGCTGTAGGACTTTCCACATAAACAATCATACAACATCCATTGAAATCTTGAAACTAATCTAACAAGATCATCCAATTCTATATTAGTAATCATGCTCATAACCGTTTATAGCATAACGCCACATGTACGGACGCCTTTGGAGTGTATCACTTATGCTTATTCAAAGCACAACGCCACATGTATGGACGCCCTTGGAGTGAAATCACTTATGCTTTATCACACCACAAGTAACACAATCAATTCACATATGCAACTAAAACTCTTTGAAAGATCAAAATACGAATACTTCGATTCACATGGTAAATAACCTACGTATTCATCGAGTAAGTATGGGTACCTACATTATACTTAGGAATAGAGATAAGAAATTCCTACTTTATACTTGGGGTGGATGATAAGGAGATCCTACCTTACTTCTCGGCGGTAGTAACGGCTACGGAAGGTTAGTCGGACGGAGTAACTTCCTATGGTATGCCTTCGGGAGCTTCGAAAGAGAATGGTTTCTCTTGAAACTTCTTCTTGACTATTACTACTACTACTTTATGGATCGAAGGGTGGTCGGGTGGCTGTTCAGTGGCGGCTTAGGTTGAATTTCTTGAAGAACTCAAGAATAAAGTAAGAACAAAAGAAAGAACAAAGAAAGAACAAGATTTTTCTAGAGAGAGAAGTTGCTAGGTGAAGGTGTGAGTTGAAATGCTTGGAATGGGGTCCTATTTATAGGAAAAATCTTAGCTCCCTCTCCCTCTCTAAGGCCGGCCCCCCCTCTCTCTCCATACATCAAATTTTGACACATGTCATGCAATCTTTGAAAGATCAAAGCCTAACCCTAGGCTTGCATGGCTAAGATTTGTCCTTGGATAGGATTATGGAAGATTTGTTGGAAGAAAGGAGACAATGGTACAATATTTGGTCTAAAACAAATATAGAAGTACAATGGAGGTCAATGGAGGGCTAGTTTCTTAGCTAGAAAGGAAGATTCACCCATGGATTTGAAAGGATGAGGAAGGTCAAGTCAAGGTACCACAAAATCTTTCTCTTTTCTTCTTCCTCTCTCTTTCTCTCTCTCTCTCTTTCCCTCTCTCTCTCTTTCCCTCTCTCTCTCTCTCTCGGCTCACCCTCTCTCTCTCTCTCGGGTCTCTCTCTCTCTCTCTCTCTCTCTCTCTCTCTCAAGTACACACACACACGCACACACACACACACACACACACATATATATATATATATATATTACAAGAAAGAATAAGAAAGTACCAGGGTACTAGATTTTCTAAATCCAAAATCCTATTAAAGAAATCCAATAAGACACATGTTGATTAAATAAATAAACTAGTGTACAATGTACTCTAGGAAGATCAACTCCCCAATAAATTAATCCAATTAGGTACAAATCCCAATATAAAATAATATAGGAGTACTTTTAAGAATCTTAAGCCTTAAAGGCTACTAAGGCTAATAAGTACTTTCATAATAAAATATTGGTACTTCATCCCATGGGCAAATAGGAAAAAGACTAGTTTAATAAGCCCATGTACTAGTTGAAAGGATAATTCTTTTACCCAATGGATAATAAATCCCCTAACTTTTATTGTCCAAAGGATAATAGAATAAAACCAAATAATAAAAGAAAATAAATAAGTAATTTCTTAGTCTAGGGTTGAAAAGACTCACAAAGTTCAAGATGACTAGTCAAATCAACTTTATTGGAAGGTTCCCTAGTCACATCGGTACTTTATTGGTCAAAAGACTTTATTATCCAAGGGTCACTAACTTCCCTAACGGTTATTACCCAATGGATAATAATTCCCCTTGCGGTTAATAACCAAAGAATAAAAGGAGTACAAGTACCTTTTATTAAGATAAAATTTTGAAAAGACTACATGTACTTTTAGTCAAATATAATAAAAAGTTTATTGTCCAATGGACAAAAATTACCCTAACAACATGGACCAATGGGTAAAGGCAAAAGGTTCAAAAGTTTCAAAAGGTCCAAAAGATTCATCGAGTAACTAGGTAAGTTGGTTGTTTGGTTCCTCCAAGTAGTCGGTTGGAAACTAACTAAATTGGTCAAGCAGGGTTTCTAGTCGAGAACTTAACCAATGACCAAAATCTAACTACGACAAAAATTATCAAGAAATCATATAGCCACTTAAGAGAAAATAAGTAATTCAAATAAAATTTAAATATTTAACGAAATTTTTATTGACCAAAATTCAGGGGCGTTACAATTGAACTTCTAGTTTGCTCTTTTCTTTTTTGTTGCTATTGCTAACTGAGACGTCAGGCTAGATTGAAAATAAGGGAAACTCTGTCAAATTTTTTAGAAAATACCTTGAGACAAATCTTTCAAGATACAAGATACGATATGGACACGACACAACATTATAGGGAGGTATTCCCAAACAGATTCAATTGATACCCAAGCAGGTGGTATGTGAGAGCATGGTTTGAATAAAGACAGAACAATCACCGTGCAAGGCAGTCTGTTTGGCGATATGGATCAGTGACATGAGAAGTTATTTGACCAAAAGACTAATAAAGGAACAGTGACATGTGAAGTCACTGGTCAAAGTAACTTGTTCGGTAGTGAGAAGGCCGAATAGGAGGAGAGCTCCTGAGAAGACATTGGTCCAAGTAATTGATAATGAACCAGTTGCATGTGACGTGATTGGTCCAAGTAGTCTGTTCGGCGATGAGATAGCCGAACAAGGGAAAAGCTCCAATCAAGTGTTGGAGCAGAAGGAATACTCTAGGGGGTTCTAGGACAGTGGTGTTCCATAAAGGAATAGGATCTCGAGAATATAGGATCCAGAAAGGATACCCAACGGGAATGGGATGTTCGGCCAGTTATGAAAAAAAGTCCTAAAAGGACTAAGATAATGAACTGATAAGGGAACGAGAATCCATGATATCCTGGGTTTCCTATACGAGATAGGAATCCTAGGGCAACAGGGATGCTTAGGCATCAAACATCTATGAATCTATAAATACAAGGTAAACCTAGAGGTAAATGGTATGCAATATGATGCATTCATATCGTTTTCCTTTTGATAATTAGGGTGTTCTGCGAGTACGTGATGCTAACTTAGGCATCTGAGGGCCTTTGCCATGAGAGGCAAAGGTGCGCTCACCCCTTGTCTATTTTGCAGATTAGGGTTTCAACGATGAGCTAGGGTTCAGGTGAAGAGGAATGAATAGCCGTTGCAATTTGGATCCATTCTAAGCACCAATTATTTTCATCCCCCTACAATTGGCGCCGTCTGTGGGAAATGAAAGAATTCCCCGTGAATAATGACCATGATGGAAGGAGGTCCATTGATGCCATTCGATCCAAAGAATCTGCTAGATGAAGGTGGAAACAAATCTCCACTAGGGGCTCCGAGAAAGCCCAAAGGCAGACATAAGAGGACCACAAGTAAGGGCCGCCCCCTTACTGTTCATGACAACTCTAGGAGCAGGGAAGGAAGGATGGCCTCAAGGTCCACAAGTAGGAGTAAATCCCATTGAAGGGAAGAATCGATTGCATATTCAAAAAGTGTGCACCATAGCGAAGATCTCCTCGACAAAAAGAGTCAAGAAATCGAGGAATATGCTCGTCTAATTAAGAAACAATAGCATGAAATCCGAGAGTTAGAACGGATCCGAGAACACACGGAGGACTCTGGACTTTCATGAAGAAATTCCAGGGGAGATGGGTATGCTATGGTAAAATACAGAAAGGCTACTTCACGAGGAAGAAGGAATAGAAGCAGAAGTCCCACTCCAAGGCGACATAAAGCTTCTCCATGAAAAGGGGGGAGCAGAAGTAAAAGCTGAACACCAGAAAGGCAAAGGGCTTCTTCAAGAAGAAGGAGGAGTAGGAGCCGAAGTCCTACCTTTGAGGAAGAAGGGACTAGAAAACACCATAGGGACAGGTATGAGAGACCTGATCCCGATTGGGAAAAGACTAGACCCAACAAAACAAAAGGACAAGAAGATGAAACCATGACTGCACGAGAAGCAGCACGGAAAGCACTCAAGAATATAGCATCCTCCCCCTTTACAAGAAAGTTACAGGAGGCTAGGTTGCCAAGCAGGGTGAAGCACATAACGTTTGCCCTCTATGAGATAGATGCTGATCCAGTGGCACACATACAGAACTACCAGCAGGCGAAGTTTATGCATGAAGGAGATGATGCAATTATGTGCAAGATGTTCCCATCAAGTTCGGGGAAGGTAGCTTTGTCTTGGTTCCATAAGTTGGGTACACACTCCATCGGAACATGGAAGCAGTTGGTCGAAGAATTCACTGCTCGGTTCTTAACAAGCAGAAGAGCTCCAAAGACTTTTGAGAGCCTCTCCTTTATGAAGCAAAGAGAGAATGAGCCGATCAGGAATTATGCGAAGAAATACTAGGAGACTTTCAACGAGATTGAAGGTTGCAGTGAGGAGTACTCAATAGCCACATTCAAAACTGGATTGCCTGTTCGGGGGGAGCTTCGTAAATCTTTAAACATGAGTCCAGTAGGAACACTGGCAAAATTAATGGAACGGATAGAGCAACATGCAAAGAATGAAGACGACATACTCCGGGAAGACGGCAAAATGGTAGCCGAGCAAGTCAAGGGGCCTGTAAAGAAAGCAGATAAGCCAGAGCCCAAAACCTACTGAGAGAGGAAAGACTATGGGTAGGTTAACAAAGAGCCATACAAGGATAAACAAGCTCCTGGTCCCAAATCTTTCTTTTCTATTACCACGGTTTGGAAGGAGCCCATTTACAGGATTCTTTATCGAATAAAGAATCAGCCTTACTTCAAATAGCCCCCAAGTCTTGGTGGAGATAAAAATACAAAACGTGCTACGAATCAGCACTGCAATTACCACAAGGACTGGGGCCACATGACTGAGGACTGTGAGATGTTTAAAAGACACCTCGATGATCTGGTCTCTCGAGGGTATGTAAAGGAATTCATTCAGAAGGACCCAAAAGATAAGGGGCAAGCCATGGAGATGGATTACGAGCGGAATCCTAAAGGGTAATTCATATTATACATGGGTTGGCCACACCTTACACAAGGAATGAGGTCAGACTGCACCAAAGACAAGTCAAACATGACCAGCATGTTTTGTGGTTAGGAAAAAAGAGAGGGCGAGAAAACGACATATCCAACGAAGGCATAGTTTTTACAGACGAGGATCTAGGAGAAGTCCAAGTGCTCCATAACGATACTTTGGTCATAACCCTATGAATTGGGGAGTATGACATTGAGAGGATCCTAGTGGATTCAGGGAGTTGTACAGAGGTTCTCTATTATGATGCCTTCAAGAAATTGGGACTGGCCTAGACAGATTTAGAGCAATCAATGACACCCTTAGTTGGGTTTGGTGTAGGAGCAGTTTGGCCCCTTGGAATGGTGACATTACCAGTTCGGGCGCGGTCAGTAATACTAAGGACTGACTTTCTGGTTGTAGATGTTCCCTCATCCTATAATGCAATTATAGGGAGGACCTGGTTGCATAAGATGAGAGCAGTTTCCTCGACTTATCACCAGATGGTAAAATTTTCGGGGGAGTTGAAAAAATCAGGGGTAACCAGAAGGTCACTCAATAGTGCCTGATCTCCATCGTCAAGAAAGTCCAAAAGGCCCATCAGGTTCACACGGTAGAAGTATCGGATCAACCGACTATCGAGGACGTCGGAAAGAACCCAGCAGAAAGATTAGTTAATGGCTTAAAGAAGATACAGATCAACGAGACTGATCCTAGTAGGTATTTTTTGATTGGGAAATTGCTGCTAGCAGAGGAAGAGGCTGAGTTAGTAAGTTTCCTAAAAAAGTATGTTGACGTGTTTGCTTAGATACTAGAGGAAATGCCCGGGGTGGATGCGGATGTAATCTGCCACCACTTGAACGTTGATCTACAACATAAACCAGTCAATCAAAAGAAGAGAAGGGCAGCCGTGCAGCATGTTGGTGCTATCATCGAAGAGGTTGATCGTTTGTTAGAAGCTAAAGCAATACGAGAGGTCTATTATCCAGAGTGGCTATCCAACACTGTAAGAGTAAAAAAGAAGAATGGAAAATGGCGTGTCTGTGTAGATTTCACAAACTTGAACAAGACATGTCCAAAAGATAGCTTTCCTCTTCCCAGGATTGACCAGTTGGTTAATGCAACTGCTAGATACGAGTGGATGAGTTTCCTTGAATCATATCGAGGATATATCATCAGATTGCTATGTTTGGGCCTGATCAAGAGAAGACTTCTTTCATTACACTTCGAGGGTTGTACTGTTATAATGTCATGCCCTTTGGACTGAGGAATGCAGGGGCAACATATCAAAGACTGGCAACCATCATGTTCAAAAAGCTCATTGGCAAGACTATGGAGGTGTACATAGACGATATGGTGGTGAAAAATAAGAACAAACAAGGACACATAGCGGATTTAAAGGAGGTCTTTGAAATCCTGAGGAAGTACGAATTAAAACTCAACGACTCGAAGTGTGCATTTGCAGTTGATTCTGGGAAATTCTTGGGCCACCTCGTAACCATAAGAGGGATTGAGGCAAACCCTGATCAAATAACGGCCCTACAAAATCTACAGAGCCCAACGACGACAAAAGAGGTCCAAATATTAACTGGAATGGCAGCGGCCCTCAATAGATTCATTAGCCGGTCAAGTGACAAGTGCAGACTCTTCTTTCAATTATTTAAGAAAAGGGAAGGATTGGAATGGGGAGCAGAATGTGAGCAGGCCATAGCCGGTCAAGTGACAAGTGCAAACCCTTCTTTCAATTATTTAAGAAAAGGGAAGGATTTGAATGGGGAGCAGAATGTGAGCAGGCCTTCCAGGACCTGAAGAAGTATTTGGGTAAAGCCTCACTCTTGTCAACTCTAGAGCCAAGTGAGTCTTTAGTTTTGTATCTAGCTATTTCCAAACATGCTATAAGTACAGTGTTGTTAAGGGATAAGGGATCCGAGCAAATCCCTGTCTACTATGTAAGCAGAACATTGCTAGATGAAGAAACGAGATATCTGCCCCTTGAGAAATTGGTCTTGGCATTAAAGACAGCAACAAGAAAATTGCCACATTATTTCCAGAGCCATAGGGTAGTGGTGTATACTGAGTTCCTGTTGAAATTGCTGCTACGAAAAACAGACTTCTCGGGAAGAATTTCAACTTGGTCCGTAGAGTTAAGGCAATACGACATTGATTATCAGCCACGTATGGCATCAAAGGCCGAATTTTGGCTGACTTTGTGGTAGAGTTCTCACCGGCAATAGCACCCTTGCCTCCTAAGAGAAAGGAGCAGGTAACTGGATCACCATCCAAGAAGGAGAAAGCACCGGTCGAACAGGATCCCTTTGAATGGAAGTTGTTTGTTGATGGATCAGCATGTAATACTGGTTCGGGAATCGGGGTTGTGCTTTTTCCTCTTGGAGGAGCAATGTTAGAACTATCTGTTCGGCTTGGTTTCAATGCATCGAATAACGTAGCAGAGTACGAGGCACTCTTAGCTGGGTTAAGAAGTGCAAAAACCCTGAAGGTAACATG
The DNA here is from genome assembly GCA_019656835.1 of Rhododendron ovatum. Lineage (NCBI taxonomy): Eukaryota > Viridiplantae > Streptophyta > Magnoliopsida > Ericales > Ericaceae > Rhododendron > Rhododendron ovatum. The sequence continues at coordinate 24,491,984 of CM033802.1, forward strand.
AGTTAGGGTATATTGTGATTCACTACTTGTGGTTAATCAACTTTCCGAGGAGTACGAAGCTTGGAGTGAGAAGATGGCTGCCTACGTGGAAGCAGCCAAAGATCTGCTTGATACTTTTCGAAAAGGTATACGTCGAGTAGATAAGCTTTGGACAGAATGCCCATGTAGATTCACTAGCCTGGTTGGCTGCAGCTGTACCGACAGAGCTCAGGAGGAAAGTGGCCGTAGATTATCTTAGTGAGCCTAGCATTGGAAGAAGTGTGGAGTTGGTCTTGGACATGAACCAAGGACCAAGTTGGATGGATCCAATTGTGGAGCTTTTACAAGATGAAATACTCCCTTTTGATAAGAAAATAGGCTCACAAAATAAAAACCAAGTCTGCATGGTTTTGGCTGTCACCAGAAGGAAAACTTTATAGAAAATCCTTCACTGGTCCATATTTACTTTGTGTATATCCCGAAATGGTAGAGAAATTCCTCCATGAAATCCATGAAGGGACATGTGGAAGCCACGTTGGGGGCAAGTCTATTGCCCACCGAGCAATTACCCAAGGTTATTGGTGGCCACACATGAAGGAAGATGCGAAGGTGTATGTGAAAATTTGTGAAAAGTGTCAGAAATTTTCACCTATGATTCGAACCCCAACAAAAGATTTGGTGCCATTAACATGTCCTTGGCCGTTTGCTCAATGGGGAATGGACATCGTGGGTCCACTCCACAAAGAAACTGGGAATAGAAAATTTTTGCTGGTAGCAACTGATTATTTCACAAAGTGGATTGAGGTAGAGCCCCTAGCCAAGATAACGGAGCCTATGATAGAAAGGTTCATTTGGAAAAATATAATTACTCAATTTGGTGTACCCTATTCTTTGATTACAGATAACGGGTCCCAATTTCAAAAGACGTTTAAGGCTTTCTGTGCCCAATATGGGATAAGAAACTACTATTCAACGCCAGCTTAACCTCAGAGCAATGGGCAGGCAGAAGAATCTAACAAAACCATCCTTGACGGGATCAAGAAGAGGTTGGACAATGCAAAAGGGAAGTGGCCCGATGAGTTACCATCAGTGTTGTGGGCACACCGAACAACACCTAGGAGGTCTACGGGAGAGACCCCCTATTCATTGGCATACAGTATAGAGGTGATTATACCCCTAGAAATTGGTCATCCAACCAACGGGATAGCTTTAGTTGAAAGTGGTGGTAATGATAGGGCCCTAGAAATTGAGCTCGACCTTGCTGAAGAGAGGAGAGAAAGAGCTTTGGTGCATTTGGCTTTTTATCAAGAGGAGCTGATGGGAAGCTACAACAAAAATGTCCACCCACGAGAGTTTGGTGTTGGAGACCTTGTGCTTCATAAGGTGCTCGGTAACACCAAGGTGACTAATGAGGGCAAGTTGGGGGCCAATTGGGAAGGCCCATATCGAGTTGCTGAAATTGTGGGCATAGGGGCTTACAAATTGGCAGACCTAGATGGGAGCCCGGTGCCAAGGCCTTGGAATGTACATAATTTGAGGAAGTTTTTTGTTTAAAAGACTTCAGTTTATTTTTTATTCTACTTTAGGATGCACATTGTGATTATGTGGGAATTATGAATATATTTCCCTTGTTTTTACTCTTTGTTAGTTGCAAGGGGTACGAATAAGGCCCCCTTGAGTACAAATAACGCCCCCTTGAGTTATCAGATCATGCATAATAAATTTGATTATGAGTTTTTTCAAAATTTTATGGTCTTTTATGGTTATGGATTTCCACTTCCACCTTTTGTTTAAATACGGAGCTAGCAAATTATACACCGTCTTTCACTCGCTTCGTATTGGGGAGTAGAGGAGAGAAGAGTGTAGTAAGTATGAATTACGAGCATTTCAAAACTTGACAAAGTACGAATATACTTAGTTTTTTATTGTCTAGGTACAAATAAACCTATAATGCCAATAAACTTGCCAAATATGAATATATTTGGATAGTAATCTAAGTACGAATATACTTGGTCATGAAATCCAAGTACGATTACTTGAGTATAAAAAATTTGTTTTACAAGTACAAAGTCACTTGGAGTGCATACGAGAATATGCATTTTATTTAAGTACGGGAAACTTAAACTTATAAACTAAGTATGAATACACTTAGGAGTAAACCAAATATGAGAAATTTGGAGAGCATATGAGAACATGCATTATATGCTTCACAGGTATGAAACACTTGGGCCAAGACATAACGAAAGTTGACTATGTATGAAATACTTAGATAAATCTGTTTGCATCCGAACATATGCAAACATAAAAGGCTGAGCAAAACGATAAACCTTTAAAAAGCCACCAACACATAAGTTATGTCGCAAGGGGCCAAATACCTGTGTTATCAAAAGTATGAATGTACTGATGCCATGCAGGGCCAAAGACTATGGTCATTCAGGACCTACAAAAGTTTTAAAGACGTAAAGCACAAATCCACAGAATCAGCCTAGATTCTCAATCATCGAGGGAGTCTGATTGGGGATTTCTGCACTTACTTCAGTAGTAGAACCATCACTAGTAGCATTCACCTCCAGGTTGATAGGTTCGTTAGTTGTTTCCTGAATAGGTGATTGAAGAGGATGAGCATCATGAGATCCAGTTGGTACATCCTCTTCGGCATCAGCAAAATCATCAATCTGTTGCTCCATGTCATCCTCATGTTGCCCCATGAATCTTGAGTGCTAGGAAGCCGACTGCTCGGAAGGTCATTCTCCACCCAAAAAGGCGAATCTTCCATAACTCCAAGTTTTGTCAGACACGCTTCCCAGCAAACCCCCCAGATTTGATCTTGAATTGTTGGCATTTGTTCAACATAACTTGCGATCGCAGCATCAAAACCTTTTTGATACCCATCATCATAAGCTGCCTTTTTGGTACTATAGATCTAAGATAAAGCTTGGCTAAGACTGTCCTCAGTGGGTTCAAGCTTCGCCTTCATTCTGCCCACCTCCAGCTTTGCCTTATCTCTCTCGCTCTCTCTAGCCTGGTGATGGTCTGTATGTACCTGGTGTTGTCCCATAGGAGTCTATTCCGTTCAGACTCTATCTCCTATGGCCTTTGGTCTAGTGCAACCATCTTTTTGATAAACTGAGGAAATCCAAATAGGATGGGAAGCATTAATATGATAACGCGAAATGATAGGGTTTGATATAAAGTTATTAAAATACTTTACCTTTATCCCACTGACGAGACAAGTGGAAATAAGCCGATCAGATGGAGATCCAGACTCCTTCTGCATATCGACGGGCAACAACAAGCCTTGAGCAAGTGCCAGTGCAGTTTCAGAGGAACTTGCACTATCACCAACATTAACAAGTCGATCACCCTTAATGAATTGGGGAGCCTAGCTTTGAGGTAGCACTTGGGTACTTGGATAAACAGGTTGTTGAACTGAAGCTGCTGCTTGTACGGTGGCGTCCTCAGGATCTTCAGTTCTAGGACGTTTGTCCCGATGAGCATCATCAGCTTCATGAACGACATCAGACCCTCGAGGAGATGAGGAAGACCGGTTAGAACCACCCCTATTACGGAGGGGTGGTGGCGGGGCATGACCAGTCGATGCAACCCGGCCAGCACCACGCCCCCGAGCAGAGACGGTAAGCAGAGAGCTCAGATTTAAGGGTTGTCGAGACATTGTACCGGAAAGTGGTAGGGACGGGGAATATCCTGACAAAGAAGATTGATTGGTGTCACGATCTGGGGCCTGTTGTTCGGCTTGACGCTGTGCAGATCTTCTCACAATCAAATGGGGAAGTGGAATACGTTTTGAAATAGGTACCTCACTTAGCTATCCAGCAATTGTAACCCCACCACTTGAATGTTTATTCCGTGATTGGGGAGCAGATGAAGTTGAAGCAGCACCGGTACTTGGGTTAGCAAGCCTTCGTCTATAAAACCTCTGTAAGCAGGGTTGTAGCCTAAAAGGACATTCGTGTCACGACCCCGACCCACTGTCAATGTTCCAGGCTCCCCTGTGTATTTAAGAATCCTATTGATTTCTGCTATTCGGACGCAGCTAGGTTCACGTCTTGGACGCTTGTTGGCGTTATCTGCTGCAGATCAAAGCACAAAGCATGGGATAAGTAAAATCCAAAAAAGCAAAGAAGAGAAATTACGAATAAAGCAAAGAAAATTAGGAGCATACGTGGGTAGCCCCAAATGTGGGGGCAATGGAAGCCCACCACTCGGCCATCTTACCCCATTGGCTTGAATGCTCCAATAACGAAGAGGAAGCCAATTTCTTAATCACGTACGAGGAGAATCTGGCAGGTTTAACACGAGACGCTTCTCTGCCTTTCTAACCTTGAAGTAATAGGTGTTATACTATGGGTTAAGTACAATGCTATACCACCATTGGATGTCCCATAAACCTATTTGGGTTCCAAGGATCCGATTCAAGGCTATAATTCCCATTACTAGTCTAAATACGTTCGTAGAAACTTGCATGGGGGTAAGGCGATACCAGTTCAGAACTTGACGGAGTAGTGGGTGAACGGGGAAACGAACTCCACCTTCAACGATGTCTACAATAGCAATACACATTCTATCCCAAGTGCCAGCATCCTATCTGCTCCTAACGGGGCAAGTTCGAGCCCCACATTATCAGGAATATGGTATTCAGCCCTAAATGCTGCCATGGCAGTGGGAGTCTCACAAAGTTTCCTGAATTTACTAGGTTTAGGGCCATTATCACCATCATCCGCCATGAATGTACTCAAAGAAGAACAAAGAAAATAGAAATGGGTATGAACGAAACCCTAGAAGCAATACATAATCTGAGAACGAGATCCCAGAATGGAAAGAAAAATGAAGTACGAATGAGAATCTTACAAGGGTGCTGTGAGGATTCCCTGGATTGCAATCGAGTTTGCAAACGGCGGCGATGGTGGACTTAAGGCGAGTATGTTTTGCCTGGTTTTAGAAAGAGAAAGAGGTGAGATTCGAGTTTTGGGACAAAAAAGATCCCTTTTTGGGGTTTAAGGGTAAGAGACGGAGTTGAAACGTCTCCACTCACGCCGTTATATGAAAGATAACAGAAAGTAAGCTTAGCAAGGATACTGTTCAGACGCCGTTTGGCTGAGATGTCAGTTCAATTAAATGCGAAATGTACGAAATACACCACATGGAGTTCTTGCCTCGAGATGGCATAATGATTCAGGCACCAAAAACATCAATGCCATGACTATACAGGACCTAAGGAGTTGGAGTTCGGCTCAAAGGTCTATTTCTAGCTTTACCAATTCCCCCAGAACAGTGGCAAGAGGCAAAGCTAGGGAGCAATTGTAGGGAGGTATTCCCAAATAGATTCAATTGATACCCGAGCAGGCAGTATGTGAGAACATGGTTTGAATAAAGACAGAACAGTCATCATGCAAGGCAGTCTGTTCGGCGATATGGATCAGTGACATGAGAAGTTGTTTGACCAAAAGACTAATAAAGGAACAATGACATGTGAAGTTACTGGTCCAAGTAACTTGTTCAGCAATGAGAAGGGCGAATAGGAGGAGAGCTCCTGAGAAGACATTGGTCCAAGTAATTGATAATGGACCAGTTGCATGTGAGGTGACTGGCCCAAGCAGTCTGTTCGGCGATGAGATAGCCGAACAAGGGAAAAGCTCCAATCAAGTGTTGGAGCAGAAGGAATACTCTAGGAGGTTTCAGGATAGTGGTGTTCGGTAAAGGAATAGGATCCCGAGAATATAGGATCCAGAAAAGATACCCAACGGAAATGGGATGTTCGGCCAGTTATGAAAAAGAGTCCTAAAAGGACTAAGGTAATGAACTGATAAGGGAACAAGAATCCAAGATATCCTGGGTTTCCTATACGAGATAGGAAACCTAGGGCGACAGGGATGCTTGGGCAGCAAGCATCTATGAATCTATAAATACAAGGTAAACCTAAAGGTAAAAGGTACACAATACGTTGCATTCATATCGTTTTCCTTTTGATAATTAGGGTGTTCTGCGAGTACGTGATACTAACTTAGTCATCGGAGGGCCTTTGCTTCGAGAGGCAAAGGTGCGCTCACCCCTTGTCTGTTTTGTAGATTAGGGTTTCGACGACGAACTAGGGTTCAGGTGAAGAGGAACGAATAGCCGTTGCAATTTGGATCCATTCTAAGCACCAATTATTTTCATCCCCCTGCAGACACAATACATTTGACTGAGATGCTATGACTTAGGCAAGACCGGAAAACAAGGGAATGATTTGGTCAGTTCAATAGCTTAGAATAAAAGCAAAATAGTACCAAGTTTTGAGGTGATTTCAGTCAGCAATATCAATACTAGAATCATGCTAGAGTATTTGGTTCTAGAAAAATTTTGGCATAGTCTCCCCTGTTTTTTGGTCCTTTACCCAACAGTCTCGCGTCTCAGTCAGTACAACAATAACAACAATATAAACAACATGAGGTTAAGCACAAGCCCACCCTGGGCATTTGTCATTCTAACTCACCATTCACAAACCACATTTATAGCCAAAATCTATTGCCAAATTATAATTTCACAACGAAAACCATAATATAATAAATTTAAAACCCACGCCGGGCCGTTTTCATCACAATGATCAATTACATACGAAGTTAGGTTTCGCAATAATACAACTTAATATTACAAAGCTTAGTACATATTAATATTCCAAACTATAACAAATTTGATCATTTTTCTTGACATTCGATTCACTTAAATAGCTTTCCCCTTTTGAAAATGCTTAGTAGAGACCGATTTTACCGAGCGAATGGGTTGCTTATCAAAAAAACCTTCCCCGTTCGTAATGTGGCTGTCACGCCCTCGATTTTTAACATAAATTAACAATACCATTTGAAATACAAAGTCCTCACAATCGTACGTACATTACCCCAAAATATAATGCAGTTTCCAAATATCCACAACCTGGCCTACAAATACAACTTCTCAAAAGCGGTTTGTTATGAAGAAATATAAAGTACTCTCCAAAAATAGTTTCACTTGATATTGCCAGCATGCACTTCAAGCACTCCATGACCATGACTTGCAATGAACCTGAAATGGTAGGTTGAGCAAACATGTGCCCAGTAGAGTATTCTATGCTCAAACTATATGTAAATTTGATGAATCATGCACCATGAATGAGTGAGTATTGATAGATACGCCCAAAGTTTGAACGATTACCAACGAGCTGCACGCTTTGATCAGGGGATTCTAAACTTTACCGGAACATCACTAACCATTTACTCCTCGGACTAAATACATCAATGAACCCACATCCATCCACCTTAGTCTACAGTCAATTCTAAATCATTTTATTATTCTTCATACAATATTACAATCTTTCTCGTGTCTACAGTCATCATCTTCAAATCCCTTCATTACATTATCTTTCCTTTTAATCAGATGTTTCCATCAATAGTCACTAGGGTCGCCTCGGGTCTATTTCCCTCAATCGCAGGGTCATCCCGAGTCTATTCCCTCCATAGCAATAATCAGTTGGGTCACCTCGGGTCTAGTTCCCTCAAGCGCAGGGTCACCGCAAGTCTTTTTCCTCAATAGCAATAATCAGTTGGGTCACCTCGGGTCTAGTTCCCTCGAGCCCAAGGTCACTCCGAGTCTATTCCCTCAATAATGACCACTTGGGTCACCATTCACATTTTTCATAATCGTCATCGTTTCTTAATCAATTTCATCATCACTCTATCAAGTGTACCACAAAACTTTAATAAACCCTTGCATAGCTCCACAAATATGCAGGTTCATACATTTTCATTAGTGTACCCATTTGCATCAGACATAGCGTATTAAGCCTATATATATATATATACATACAGAGGGCTTCTATTGCGGACGTCCTTAGAATTCTAAGATGCGCACTTTTTATGCTAACCGTTGGATCTCATCCAATGGCTGTGATAGAAGGGGACACACGCGGGTAAAATAAGGGGGTGGGTCGGGGTAAAAGTTCCCTCGCGGATCCACTCCGGGTCAAAACAACACCCCACGACTTCCACTGTACGTGTCATTTGAAACAAGAGAGAGAGAGAGAGAGAGAGAGAGAGAGAGAGAGAAGCTGCAGCCACGAAGATGAAAAAGAGTGAACAAAATATTGAACAAAGAAGAAGAAGATGGATGAATGAAAAAGAGGAAGAAGGTCTCTCTCTCTCGATTAACCGATCTCTGTGTGTTCTGTGAGTTAAGGCTTCGAACCAAATTTAGGTCTCGAACCAACGAACAGAGGTCTCTCTCTCTCTCTCTCTCGATTTCCCCTAACCCACTCGACTACAGAAGATTAGGGCTCAATTTCCCCCTAACTAACATACATGTTTTGATAATCTTCATTCTTAGAGCTCGATTATAGAAGATTGAGGCCCGATTTGAAGGGGTCTCTCTCTCTCTCTCTTTGGATCTGTGTTTTTTTTTTTTTTTTCAAGTTGGGGTTTTTCGAGAGAATAGGAATTGGAGCAGTATGTTTACAAACAAACAAACAAAAAAAAAAGCCCTAGATTCGAATACTTGCTGCGTTTTTTACTTTTTAGTTTCGAATACTTGCTGCATTTTTTGAGAAAATGGGTATTTTACAGTTCAGTGTGACAAACCCTAGTTTCTTCATTCATCGAACACATGCCAGATTACAAAAATAAATAAAAAAATCAGATATTAACCCAAAAATATAGATTTTTGTAATCTCTAGTTCGATTTCAACCCATACATAGTCTTGAGTGATTGCTGAATGGGGGTTTTTGAGGTTTTTCTAGTCACAGTTTGCTTTTAGATGGAACATTGTTCTTTTGCTTACTAATTGCTAGGACACACCAAAAGGAGATTTATAAGTGACTTCCAAACTGTAAGTTTCCTATCTTTTGTTTTTATCATTTAACTAAATCAAGTAACCTTCTTGTAAAAGCCATGAGGAAATGTTTTTTGCATTAACGTACTGATTGACTGAATTTTTTTGTAGAAGCCATGAGGAAAAACCATAAACTAAATTAAGTAACCTTACAGTGAAATCTTACTAAACCAATTTGATTGACTGAATTTGAGTGTGTTTTGTCTCTTGGTTTTTAGAATGCAGTGTTTGGAAGATATCGACGTAGTCTCACAATTACCATATCAACCATGTGAATCATCTCAACCATGTGAACATCTGCTAATTCTTCTCAAATACCTTACCTTGTAGTGTTTGGACGATATCGATGGTGGAAGCTGTGGCTTTTCTTGATGCTTTGCGCTGGGCTCATGGGAAAGGATTCAACAAATTGGAAGTGCTAACGGACTGCTTAATGCTAGTTTAGGCTTTGCGGAGTATGGAGCATGCTGATGTTTTTGTTAAACCTGTAATTAGGGATATTCTAGATTTGGTGTAGGAATTTGATTATGTGGCAATCACTAACGTTCCTAGGAATGTTGTAAGAATTGCCCATAATCTTGCTAAGTCTGTAATGCGTTAGCGGTTCTTATATATATAATCAAGTTTCCATTTTCCATTTCCTCGAGAAAAAAAAGCAACAGAGCGGATTCTAGCGTTTTGGGTTTGCAAAATTTGTTTCGTATTTCCGTTTGTTGTTATAAGGTGATGAAACTAGCTTCTATTATGTTGGCCATGGTTTTGGCAAAAAAATACGCCATTAGAAAGTTTCAAAGTGCAGATTCAGAGTGCTAAAAACCTATTTCTATTTTCCCTATTTTCCAGATAACCCCTTATCCCCTATTTTCCAGATTTTCCCTTGTCGGCTACAACTAATTTACCAGATTAATTAGTGAACCAACCGGTCCTAGCATAAACACCCGTCAGTGCATTGTAAACATGGACAGTATTACCCAGCTAAGGCCTCTTGTTTGGCCTTCCCAAGAACACTCAATATAGTTGCCAGATTAAACCACGTACCAATCCAGATTACGACCATTAAGCCAAATTTCCAGATTAATTAGTAATCTTGGACATTCAACCACACAATTTACTAACGTTCAAGAAATACAAAATAAACCAGATTCTACTCCATTGTTTTCCAAATTCCAGATTGTACCTTCTTTACAAAATTTCCACCAACTTTCAACAATACAAAAAAATAAACCAGAGTACAAGCACAATACATCAATCCATGTGAAAGGCACCAATACATCTCCTACATAAGAACCCAAAACAGTCAATCGCTGCACATAATGCTGCTAATAAAATGCTCCATGCCAGAAGTTGATGCGTTAGAGCCGTTTCATATGACAGCTGCACTTCTTTTTGGTGCAGAAAGGTGTCAACTATTGAACCACGAAGGGTTAATGATGAGAAGAAACATCACTATACACCAGAATTCTTCTGTTTATAAGGAAATCCTCAATGCGTGTAAGTAGCTCCCCAGAGAGAAATAATTCTGCAAGTACACATCTTGTCCGCATATTAGACCCCGCTGCATATGAAGCCAATTACGATTTGTTAATGGAAAAGATTTAGAAAATGACCGAAAGTATCATGAATGCCAATCGACAACCCTACCTATGAGCATGTGTCCAGCAAAGGATTCAAAAAAGAGGATAGAACCACTCTTCAGAAAAAATCTGAATTCCTCCATAGCAACTCCATAAATTTTGTTCAGTAAAACTGAAAAAAAACACGCATGCCTTGTCCATGGAAACAGTAAAAAGAAAAAAAAACTAGAAAATGATTAGCACCTAATTTCTGAATCCAACCAGAGATTACCAACAAAAAAAAAATCGAACCAGAGATTACAAAATCAATATTTTTGGGTTGAAATCTGTATTTTGTTTGCAATCTGGCATGTGTTCGATGAACGAAGAAACTAGGGTTTGTCGCATTGAACTGTAAAATACCCATTTTCTCGAAAAACGCAGCAAGTATTCGAAACTAGTTTTTTTTTTTTGGTAAACATACTTCTCCAATACCTATTCTCTCGAAAACCCATAACTTGAAAAAAAAAAAAACAGATTTGAAGAGAGAGAGAAACCTTCAAATCGAGCCGTAATCGAGCCCTAAGAATGAAGATTTTCAAAACATGTATGTTGGTTAGGGAAAAATTGAGCCCTAATCTTCTGTAGTCGAGTGGGTTAGGGGAAAATCGAGAGAGACCTCAATTCGTTGGTTGGAGCCCTAAATTTGGTTCGCAGTCCTAACTCGTAGAAAACAAAGAGATCAGTTAATCAAGAGAGAGAGAGAGAGAGAGAGAGAGAGAGAGAGACCTTCTTCCTCTTCTTTGATCGTCCATCTTCTTCTTCTTCGTTCATTATTTTGTTCACTCTTCTTCATCTTCGTGGCTACAGCTTCTCTCTCTCTCTCTCGTTTCAAATGACGCGTACAGTGGAAGTCGTGGGGTGTTGTTTTGACCAGGGGTGGATTCGCAAGGGAATTTTTACCCGACCCACCCCCTTATTTTACCCGCGTGTCTCCCCTTTTATCACAGTCGTTGGATGAGATCCAATGGCTAGCATAAAAAGTCTGCATCTTAGAATTCTAAGGACATCCGCAATAGAAGCCCTCTATATATATATATATATAATCCTACAATACTCTATCCATTAGTTTCTACACTTGAACCTCATAGGAAGAGTGCCAGAAGAATTGAAAGACTTGACGAGTCGTGAGGACAACAGTTCGAATATCATCTCAACAGTTCTTTCACAACATCGATTTTCACTTCAAGCATTCAAAAAAAAATCTACCAATCCACCAAACGTCTTCACCGTACATCTAAGTACACCCCCATACCTTCACATACCACATATCAACCCACGTCTAGACTCTGCGATGCCCGGTCTTTTAGTTTCTATACTTGGAGTCCGTAAAGCATATACTAAAGGAATCTAAAGAATTCTACGAGTCGAGAGAAAACGGATTACAAGACTACTCATCAGGTCCCTAGACATGTTCAAGTGTATTGTTCGTATTTCAATGTGTAATAACGTCCATTTCTTATTTCTTAACACAACGAGTTCATTTATGTCTATCAGATACCACTCTAGTGTGAAACAAGTAACACTCTTCAAAACACTTGAAAGAATGCATAACCAAACCCATTGGAATCGATGAGAAGTTTCAAAATGTGATTTGGAAGATATAGGAAAGCAGCTGAAAGATACTGCAGCAGCTCAATCTCCTACCAGTAGGTGAAAAGTTCTTGCCGGTAGAAACTGGAAACAGGAAGGCGAACATTTGAACGAAAACTTGACCTACTGGTAGGTGAAAAGTTCCTGCCGGTAGAAACTGGAAACAGGAAGGCCAACATTTGAACGAAAACTTGACCTACCGGTAGGTGAAAAGTTCCTACCGGTAAACAAATGAAAACTTGACCTACTGGTAAGTGAAAAGTTCCTGCCGGTAGAAACTGGAAACAGGAAGGCCAACATTTGAACGAAAACTTGACCTACCGGTAGGTGAAAAGTTCCTACCGGTAAATATTTAATATGTTGAGCAGCTTGACTAACCTGACCTACCGGTAGGTGAAAAGTTCCTACCGGTAAAAGTTTAATACGTTGAACAGCTTGACCAACCTGACCTACCGGTAGGTGAGAAGTTCCTACCGGTAGAAGTTGGATATGTTGAGCAGCTTTTGAGCTGCTGCTGTACGTTTGAGCTAGTTATGGGAAAATTTCTTAATCGTCCTACGGGTAGGTGAAAAGTACCTACCAGTAGGGAGCGTAACTTACAGATGATTTTGACAGAAAATTTTAGGTTTCGATCCAATCTCAATAACGACCGATACCAACTCGAACAAAGCATAGAAGCACTCAAATAACATATAAAGAGAGGTAGAATTTCCTACCTCAAGGGTTTTGAGCAAAACCCGACCCTTTGACCAAGTCAACCATAGCTCCATGAGGTCCGATCACGAATTTTCTTTGATATTTGGAAAGCCCGTGCTCGAATAGCAACTTTTATTCTCAAACCTTGTTCGGAATCACACCCTAGGTAGATGAAATCGAAGAGAGAAGAGAGGATGGAGTTTTTGGACCGAGAGGAGAAGAGAGAGAGCGAGCCGAGAGTGAGGGAGAGAAAAATGGGAGTATTATTCTCTCCCTGGGAAATAAAAGTGGTGGGGAAGGAATCCCCTGCTTCTCGCACCACACCCTCATACGTGCACCTTTCGCACAATCACCCTTATATCCTTCCACGAATACGCCACACTGAATATCTGCACCATCTATCACAACGGGCTGTACGATATTTACAAAAGAAAAATACGGCCTAAAAATACGGGTCTCTACATTCTACTCTCCTTAAAGAAATTTCGTCCTCGAAATTTGATCACCCAAGTTCAATTAAGTCAATAACCACAGTACCAAACCTCATACTGCCATCTCATAATCATCACGTCATCCTCTCCTTCTTAAGTAGACTTTTCTTATCCTGATTACTCCATAAAACCCTCACTATCGATATGGTTCGACCACTCAACGCTTAATCACAAACCACTATCATCTTCATCAAATCCTCAATCCCATGCATCTGTACAAAAATCCTAGATTCCACACACCAACATGGCAATCATACCTAAATCCAACAAACAATCCCCTTTCGTTCACCAAGTACTTCTCGAACTTCCTAGAATGACAAATTAAAGTGTTCATAAAAACTCGAATTCTAAACTCCAATTTATATCTTTCCCAATCAACATCAATCAATGAATTAAGCATTTACTCATTAATCCAAATGACCTCAAACACCTCCACTGGAATAAAACAAATAAGCCTTGAATTCTTAAACCACATAACAACTCATCACCTTTTGCTGAGCTATAAACATTCACTCACCGCAGTCAAACTCCTCACGTTTCAAGTTATTGATATCTCTCTCGACTTTAAGTATGAACACATCTTACATCTCACAACAGAGTCTTCTATCCATACTGCTATTAACAGGCGTCGTTACCTCCGCCTTAACAATTCTCAAATGGCCCAGTGCCTCGTGGCACTCACTTCCCTCTCGTAAGGGCATGATTAACCACCATTGGTACATCAACACACTTATACCGCAAAACTACTAGCTACTACATTTATTTCACATCCCTATTACTCACATAACTCTTATATAAATTTTACGTAAACCTTTTATGCCTCTTTATCCATCCAACATTCGAATACAATAACTGGTTTAACACCATTCCACTTCATTTAGTCCATCTAATCATCATTACTAGTTTCTATTTTCGGAAATCCAAACTCAATTCTATGGACATATATCCTTTCTACACAACTCAGTACAAACGCGACATTAAGACCGTTCAAGCGAACTCCCAAATTCACTATTCTCCTTATCACAAGCCATTAACTACTCTCAATTAAGGGTTGACATACTGTTGATACCTTCCGTATCTAACTTTCTAATCATATCATTCAAAAGAGTATTAAGGACACACGCCAGATTCTAACCAAATATCGTCTCCTTATAATAGATACCCACTCACATATCAATGTCTACCCTGCACTGCATACCACGAGCAATTTACACGCATTGAAATTGCACATCAAGTCAAGCATGCATGTTAACGCTAAACAACAGTAAATTTCGTGCACGAAATATATATATAAACAAACCATCCATACAAATTGATGACTTACACAATATCGGATTCATCCACGTATTAACAAACTCGCTCCGTATCGAGTATATCATAACTCTTGGCTCTAACAAGTCCCACGGTAATCCCATTCATCTCATTTCAATCTCGCGATGCATCTCATGTTTTCTGTACTCCCCTCAATCTCGAATACTCTCATTCAGTAATTCTAGTCAAGCTAGGTACTCCACATACTCGCAACTCTAAACATTACCGTAAATATAATATACACACCAAACATACGTCCTCTTGATGCTTAATCAGCTCTATGACTTAACAACATTACAACCTGACGAGATTTCATCACCCAAGTACCTACACATAATAAGTGCCATGGTTGCTCCAACCAGCATCCAATTCTCTCAAATATCACTATGCTAAAATCTAGTTATCGATACAATCCAATTGACAAACTTCTCCCCATATACCCACAAGACCTCTGGGTTTTAAACATCTCTACACTTCTCCATACATTATAAGATTCCTACCACCTCATCACTTAAGAATCAGTTTCACTCGCACCAATAACTTTTAACGGCTCTGCTCACCACAAGTTTCTTAGCTCTCAAATTTTCTTCTCTTCATTAAGTAGTCTTATCGACATCAATATTCCTCAAAGACATTCACCACACTTACGCTCAAACTCTATAACAATAACTTTCATTCCCGTCACCATCATTGCTACCACTGTCTCTATCACCATTACACCTTAGCCTCCCTCAAGCGAACTCATCACCTCAATAGCATACCTTAACATGTCTTATATTTTCATTAGCCTAGTCTACCTCCCGAATACACATCATACACAATCTCTATACTCAACATACTGTTTCCTCTCATGCCTATCGCTTCCAAAGTTCCTACGATCTCAATTCAAGACACCTATCACACTCCACCTCGTTATCAACCATAACAGTTCACATTTATATTGTCCTTCTTTCAAACAATTTTCTCACCACACTTACATCATTTACTCGACTCAAGTCACATCGCTACAGTTCACCTCAAGTTTTGTCTTCCCTCTCACCAAGCAACGCCATCAATATTTTCCACCAACTTATCATAATGACACCTTCGCAACATTACCTTAGCAATGACGACAACACCATAACACTTCTCTTTTTCTATGAAATTCTATACACAACCATCTATCACAAGCCTAGAAATTTAACCCCTATACACAACCCTGGTGTCGAATTGACTTTTCGAGACTTCCATCTAGAAGGGGTGGTGATCAAGCGCCTCTTCCAACTGGATCTCATCGGCAGTCGCCTGGGTGTTCAGAAGACACGCACTGTATCCCGCCACCCTACCTATAACCCTCATTTTCCTAAGTCAACCTTAGCTACGCATAGTTTCTATGTGGGCTCAGCTTGCCCTACCTATGCTCATAGTCACTGCCCCTATAACTATCACTCCAACGACCAATCACAAAGATTACCTCAATAAGTCATTACCTCTCTAAACACCTCAAAATACTTTCTAACTCAACTTATAACATATACGTTATTCTCCTCATTCTCATACTCAACACAACTTATATCTCACAAGATTTACTCCACATGCGTAAAACTTAACACACACCCCACATAATTCAAGTAGAAACACATTAAACATTCACCTCATATGTCATATCAATATTCTACCTCTTTTATCACATGCCTTCACATATCATGTTTCGCATGTCAACATCGCCACAATTTACGACCGCTAGAATGAGGTCAAAGCCTCCAACTTTTCAACACGGGTCAACAACTTTATGCGATTCTATTTTGATATCTATGCAATGTCACATCGATGTATTGACTCATTCATGCAACCACACGCAAGGTTTTATAAAAAGGTGCACCGATTCTTTGAACCCATGAGACTAAAAAGCCTCCCCACGATTTCTAGGTATTCTAGACCTATGCTCTGATACCAAGTTGTCACGCCCTCGATTTTTAACATAAATTAACAATACCATTTGAAATACAAAGTCCACACAATCGTACGTACATTACCGCAAAATATAATGCAGTTTTCAAATATCCACAACCTGGCCTACAAATACAACTTTTCAAAATAGGAGTTTCATAACAAGCAGTTTGTTATGAAGAAAGATAAAGTACTCTCCAAAAATAGCTTCACTTGATATTGCCAGCATGCACTTCAAGCACTCCATGACCATGACCTTCAATGAACCTGAAATGGTAGGTTGAGCAAACATGTGCCCAGTAGAGTATTCTATGCTCACACTATATGTAAATTTGATGAATCATGCATCATGAATGAGTGAGTATTGATAGATACGCCCAAAGTTTGAACGATTACCAACGAGCTGCACACTTTGATCAGGGGATTCTAGACTTTACCGCAACGTCACTAACCGTTTACTCCTTGGACTAGATACATCAATGAACCCACATCCATCCACCTTAGTCTACAATCAATTCTAAATCATTTTATTATTCTTCGTACAATATTACAATCTTTCTCGTGTCTACAGTCATCATCTTCAAACCCCTTCATTACATTATCTTTCCTTTTAATCAGATGTTTCCATCAATAGTCACTAGGGTCACCTCAGGTCTAGTTGCCTCGAGTGCAGGGTCACCCCGAGTCTTTTTCCTCAATAGCAATAATCAGTTGGGTCACCTCGGGTCTAGATCCCTCGAGCGCAGGGTCACCCTGACTCTATTCCCTTAATAACGACCACTTGGGTCACCGTTCACATTTTTCATAATCATCATCGTTTCATAATCAATTTCATCATCACTCTGTCAAGTGTACTACAAAACTTTAATCAACCCTTGCATAGCTCCACAAATGTGCAGGTTCATACATTTTCATTAGTGTACCCATTCGCATCAAACATAGTGTATTAAGCCTGTGTGTGTGTATATATATATATATATATAATCCTACAATACTCTATCCATTAGTTTTTGCACTTGAACCTCATAGGAAGAGTGCTAGAAAAATTGAAAGACTTGACGAGTCGTGAGGACACCAATTAGTATATCATCTCAATAGTTCTTTCACAACATCAATTTTCACTTCAAGCATTCTAAAAAAAATCTACCAATCCACCACACGTCCTCACCGTACGTCTAAGTACACCCCCGTACCTTCACATACCACATATCAACCCACGTCTAGACTCTGCGATGCCTAGTCTTTTAGTTTCTATACTTGGAGTCCGTAAAGCATATACTAAAGGAATGTAAAAAATTCTATGAGTCGAGAGAAAACGGATTGCAAGACTACTCATCGGGTCCCCAAACATGTTCAAGTGTATCGTTCGTATTTTAATGTGTAATAACGTCCATTTCTTATTTCTTAACACAACGAGTTCATTTATGTCTATCGGACACCGCTCTAGTGTGAAACAAGTAACACTCTTCAAAACACTTGAAAGAATGCATAACCAAACCCATTGGAGTCGATGAGAAGTTTCAAACTGTGATTTGGAAGATATAGGAAAGCAGCTGAAGGATACTGCAGCAGCTCAATCTCCTACCGGTAGGTGAATGAGTCCTACCGGTAGAACTTGACCTACAAGTAGGTGAAAAGTTCCTACCGTTAGAAACTGGAAACCGGAAACAGGAAGGCCAACATTTGAATGAAAACTTGACCTACCGGTAGGTGAAAAGTTCCTACTGGTAGAAGTTGAATATGTTGAGCAGCTTGACCAACTTAACCTACCGGTAGGTGAGAAGTTCCTACCGGTAGAAGTTGGATACATTGAGCAGCTTTTGAGCTGTTGCTGTACGTTTGAGCTGGTTATGGGAAAATTTCTCAATCGTCCTATCGGTAGGTGAAAAGTACCTACTGGTAGGGAGAGTAACTTATAGACGATTTCGACAGAAAATTTCTGGTTTCGATCCAATCTCAATAACGACCGATACCAACTTGAACAAAGCATAGAACCACCCAAATAACATATAAAGAGAGGTAGAATTCCCTACCTCAATGGTTTTGAGCAAAACTCGACCCTTTGACCAAGTCAACCATAGCTCCACGAGGTCCGATCATGAATTTTCTTGGATATTCGGAAAGCCCATGCTCTGAATAGCAACTTTTATTCTCGAACCTTGTCCGGAATCACAACCGAGGTAGATGAAATCAAAGAAAGAAGAGAGGATGGAGTTTTTGGACCGAGAGGAGAAGAGAGAGTGAGCCGAGAGTGAGGGAGAGAAATATGGGAGTATTATTCTCTCCCTGGGAAATAAAAGAGGTGGGGGAGGAATCCCTTGCTTCTCGCACCACACCCTCATACGTGCACCTTTCGCACAATCACCCTTATATCCATCCACGAATACGTCACACTGAATATCTACACCGTCTATCTCAATGGGCCGTACGATATTTACAAAAGAAAAATACGGCCTAAAAATACAGGTCTCTATAGTGGATCCCGAACCCAAAGTCTTGACGTTTTTGCTAGACCAAAAGCCTTTTTCAATTGAGTTCTCGGTTTCTCGGATCATCCATCTCAAAAATTCAGGTGGCGACTCTTCGAGGGCGCGCTGGTCGGGGAGCCCATAGTGGCGACTCTGCTAGTGAGAAATATTATTTGGAACTTTTGAACTTACTTTTATTTTCAAAGAATCGAATAATTACGAGAGCCAAGCTTGAAAGGCATTTTCAGAAGGGGATTTTCAATATCTTTTGGAAAGTAAAACTCTTTTATCCTATACACTTTGCATTGCACAAGCCTCGCTCGTGTGTCCTGGCAATCTTGCCCGGTTCACTGGTGACAAGCTCTCCCGGGATGCCTAGCAACCTTTGACCACGATGAGCCATCGTACTGCTCAACCATTGTCTTGCAATACACTTGCAATACGGGCTAAAGGATACGTTTCCCTTAGGATTCTTCATTTTCCCCCGGTCAGTCTAGGAGACTCTAAATCCATGGAGTTTGAGATACCTCCGGTGTATGTCATGCCCTAATTGCTTCCTTGATCAAGGTCTAACCTTAAGTGTGTACGTATCTGGATTTCGATAGTCATATTGCTTTGTCTCGGATGGTCAAGGTAAGGAGATTGGCTTTGGTTCCGAAGTACTCAGAATTTAACCTGCCTGACAGTACCTACCCGTATTATTGAAAATCTTCTGTACAAACACCTTGAGTAAGATCTAGGTCACGGTAGGTCTTAGGTTTAGTTTCTAGGAGGTACATAGAAGGTAGGGCGAGCACTCGTGATCAGTTGTGAGTTGCTCCTTTTGCTTTGTGGCCAATTCTGAAACATTGGTCGTCTGCAAGAAGAGGCTTTACCCAATTGGTTTTGTCTGCTCTAAAGACTGGTTCGCATAGACACCCTCGAAGGAACTCAGTTGCTTGAGGTTTAGGTGGTTCAGGTCATTCAGGAAGGACAACCGTCAACAGAAATACTTCAAGAACCCATGGTAGAAATACCACCTGAAAATCCCTTGCCAATGGCTGACCAAGGAAATGGGGTAGAAGAACTTAGGCAAAACATGGCCGCATTGGATGCCCAACTCAGACAATCCATTGCTGGTGTCGATGCGCAGCTCAAAGCTTCCGTTACATCCATGTGGAATGACATGCTCATGATGGTGGAAACTATGCAAGAAATTAGCGATATGCTACAGGCCAAGCCTCCTCCACAGGCTGAACAGCCCAAAGAGGAAATGCCAGTAGCAGATCCTAATTTGGCTGCCCTCGTTGCCAAAATCAGCAAGTTGGAGGAATCTGTCCAAGAAACCAAATGGCTTGGGAAAGGAGAAATTGACATGAACAAGCTATGCTTGTTCCCGAATGCCAAATTGCCAAAAAAGTTCAAAGGCGTGGAATTTGCAAAGTTTGATGGCATTGGCAATCTAAAGGCACACCTCCAGGGGTATGTTGGCTCTCTCACCATGCAAGGGATCGAAAACGAAGCTATGGAACAACTGTTCCATGAGTCTCTATTTGGCCTAGCCCTATAAGGGTTCCTTACTCTCGAGCCATCCAAGAAAAGGACTTGGGAAGATATTGGGACGGCCTTTGTAGCCCAATATGATTTCAATGTTGACCTAAAAATGACCACGAGGGAATTGGAAAGTACTAAGATGGGCAAGAAAGAAAGCTTCGCTGATTTCGTGAATTGTTGGAGAGCCAAGGTCGCTCAAATGCAAAACAAGCCAGATCTGAAGGAACATATATGGATCATAACGAAGAACCTGCCGAGTTTCTTTGCGCCATACATGGTTCTTTCCCAAGCTGCACCTAGGAGAAAAAGGAAACTGGATCGAAATCTAAAAGAGCATACTCGGTCAACAGCAATGTTCTTTTCAGGAATACCAATCAGGCCAAAACCTCATCCGCCAAGCCCGCAGAAGTAAACCAAATCTCTGAAAAACCAAAATCCCAGAGTTGAGCCTTCACCCAGTTTAGCACCCCCAAGTCTACCCTACTCAAGAAACTTACAGAGATTGGGGTGTTGAAACCTCTCCCGCCACCACAAACCATTCCACCACACCTAAACCAAAGTGTTTACAATGAGTTCCACCAGATACCTGGCCATACCACTGACAACTGCATCCGCCTTTGTCATGAGGTTCAAAATCTCATCAACAATAAAGTCATTGACACCCCTCCTTCAGATAAACCAAATACCATCTCAAATCCTTTATCGCAACACAACACTCCTTTCCGAATTAATTAAATCACCCCAACTAAAGAGCAAGTTACCCAAGATTTCAATCCAACCCTTTTCATTATCCCCAATACCGAACCAAAACCTGTTGTGGAAATTCTCGAGGAAACCGCTCTTTGCTTTTTGTGGAACGGGAAAATACATCGGGAAACCTGAACTCTAATTGGGAGGAATTTGAAGCTCCCAACTTTCAGAGAGATGTTGAACCGCCATTTGAGCCGGAATGAGAAGTTGATTGGCAGAATATTCACGTTGACTCTCTCGATGGACTTTCTCTATACATGATGTTTAAAGGCCAGGACGAAAACTATCAGATCCTTCAAGAAGCTCCTAAATGGGAATGGGATCCAATCCTAGATGCACACCAGCTTTTAGCCAGAAATGACCCACTAGATATGTTCTCTTTACCCACAATGTTTGCTAAGGAATACCAACCCGAAATGGAACCTTACAATTGCCCAGAACTTGCTCCGCTTCACCCAGATTTCTCCCATTTCAATGATTTTGTCATTGATAATCTATACAGCAACGTGGGCCTTAACCCATGGTACTTGAATCCATGACCCCCAAAGCCTGAGGAAGAGGTGGCTAGTAGTGAGTTTAACCCAATGGACTACATTGTGGATGAAGCTGAATTAGAGCCATCAGTCACTTTCCCGAAGGATGTTAATGTCGCCATGATTAACTTGTGGAAAGACGAACCAGGGGCCAGAACAAATCCGGGGAAGAACTCTGAAGTTGTTAACATAAAGGTAGGGAATGAGGAATGGATCGTGAACAAGGCAGCGATGGAAGCTGAACAATGGAAACATGAGGACCTTTGGGAAGATTTGGTTATCGTTGATCTAGCTAGCAACCTCCAGGATACCACTATTGGAACCAAGCGCAAGGCTCCCATTGAGTTATGGAGTGAAAAATCACAGTACTGCCAGATTGACCATTTGACCAGGAGTGACCATGTCTATCAACCCCTTAACCTCCAAATCGGAGAATCCTTTAATCCTGCAGCTCCACTAGCCAAAGGGCCTTCTAACCCTTTCACTACCCCGACCAAAAACAATTTCCAACCTTTCGCCCCACCAGCCAAAAAACCTTCCCGTCTTGAGAAAAACCCTGAAGGAATGATCAAGCAACAACTCGAGCAGACTCAAGCTAAATTGTCTATTTGGGATGTACTTGTTCACTCCACTCGCCATCGCAAAGGACTGATCCAAGTGCTTTCTCACCTGAAAGTTCCCTCCAGTATAACCCTCGATGAGCTCGCGGCACTCATCAAAACCATACCCATCAAGCATGTCATAACCTTCACCGATTAAGACGTACCCGCTGAAGGAACTGACCATAATATGCCACCACATGTCACCCTAAAATGCCATAGTAAATGGGTTCTGATAATCCTGATCAAAAATGGTTCAACAATCAATGTTTGCCGACTCCATGTTGCCTATTAAGGACTTCTCTCCGTCAGAGGTGAAGGTCCAAGCATATGACAACACTCGTCCAGATGTAGTTGGGACCTTTATGTTTCCTATGACTTTCGGATCCTACCAAACTGAGGTGGAACTTCACATGGTAAGCATTCCCGCTTCCTTCAACTTGCTGTTGGGAAGGCCCTAGCTGTATCGACCAGACATCGCGGCTGTACCCTCCACCCTCCATCAGAAAATTCGTTTAAGGCTTGAGATGGGAATGCTTACCATCCACGGAGACTCTGGAATTTGTGCGCCCACTGAGGACAATGCCCCGCTCTTGGAGATTCAGCACAAGGAAGAAGACATCGCTCTGGGAGGTTTCTCACTGGATACTTCCATTTCTGTCTTCTTGGTCAGGATTGATAATGACTTTGTCATCAGCAACGTCGCCACAAAGATAATGAAGAAGATGTTTTATTTGCTAGGTCTGGGACTAGGAAAGAATCTACATGGACCTACAAAATTTGAGGTCATGGGAACTCCAATGCACACAATTAGTCTTGGCTACCTGCCCTCAGTTGAAAGTAAAGTGAAAAAGGGAGACATATTGGAAGACTATTTTGTTAAAGAGAAAGCGAAGCAGGTCTACCAGGGTCAGCCAGAACCATTTTGGGATAAGGAAACCAATACTTTGCTACCAGAGTTCGAGATATTTGCCAATGATGTTTGACCAGAGAGCGAGGAAGAATTTAAAGTTGCGGAAGAACAGGAGAAACCAACCAATTGGATTGAGGTCTACATTGATTTCAGGGACTTGAACAAAGCAAGCCCAAAGGATGACTTCCCGTTACTATATATTGATGTATTTGTTGACAACACCACTGGGCATGCTTTGCTTTCTTTCATGAATGGTTTCTTAAGTTACAACCAAATCCTCATGACCCCAGAAGATCGGGAGAAAACTACGTTTGTCACCGAATGGGGAACTTACTACTACCGGGTGATGCCTTTAGAGTTGAAGAATGCATGATCTACATATCAATGAGCTGCTACAACCTTATTGCATGACATGATTCACAAGGAAGTAGAGGTTTACATTGATGACATGATCATCAAAGCGAGAGAGCCAGAAGGAAACCTACCCGCACTCTGGAAGTTCTTTGAGAGAATCAGAAAATACAGGATGCACCTTAATCCAGCCAAATGTCCATTTGGGGTCACTGCAAAGAAGATGTTAGGATTCATGATCACCACTCAGGGTATTGAAGTCGATCCATCAAAGATCAAGGCTATTTTGGAAATGGAGCCACCGCGATCTGAAAAGGATGTAAAAAGGTTTCTTGGCAAGGTGCAGTTCATTAGTCGATTCATTGCCAAATTGACTTTGTCTTGTGAACCAATATTTCGCCTACTTAAGAAAGGAGTACCCTTTGAGTGGGACGACAAATGCCAAAAAGCTTTCAAAGCTATCAAAGCTTATCTACAGAATTCGCTAGTGTTGACACTACCCGTAGCAGGAAAACCTTTGATCCTATACCTGTCAGTCACTCCGTCCTCGATGGGGTGTATGTTGGCACATGAAGGAGACAATGGGGTTGAAAGGGCTGTTTACTATCGGAGCAAAAAGATGGTTGAATGCGAAGAGCGTTATACTCCATTGGAGGAGACATGATGGGTACTTGTCTCGGCTTTCAAGAAATTGAGGCATTACATGCTAGCCTACCCAGTAAGGCTAATTTCTCAAATGGATCCCCTTAAATACCTATTTGAGAAACTGGCTCTTACAGGAAGGTTGGCACGATGGCTCCTAATGCTAGCTGAGTTTGAATTAAAGTACGTCACCAGGAAGTCTGTAAAAGGAAGAGCTGTTGTTGAGTTCTTAGCTGATTGCCCAGTTGAAGGAGGAGAAGACGCCGAGTTTAAGTTTCCTGACGAAGATATAATGACTATAGTTAAGGATGTTTGGCAGCTGTATTTCGACGGAGCTGCTAACCAGAAAGGGTTTGGAATCGGCGTGTTGCTAATTTCACCCCGATGGATTACACATTCCGCTTTCATTAAAACTCAACTTTGAAGTCACCAACAATCAGGCAGAGTACGAAGCCTGTATCGTAGGCATGGTAGCAGCCATTGAGATTGGAGTAGAAAAGTTGGAGGTCATGGGAGATTCCAACCTAGCTGTATCACAAGCTAACGGCAATTGGAAAGTCAAAGAAGAGAGGTTGAAGCTGTATCACCAGGACCTTGAGGATCTTATCCCTCACTTCAGTAAGGTAACATTTACTCATGTCCCGAGGCTCAAGAACCAATTTGCAGATGCTTTGGCAACATTGGCATCTATGGTTGAAATTCCTGTCGCAGTGAAGTTAAGGCCAAACATGATAGAACAAAGGGAAACACCAGCATACCAGCATGTCATGGTCGTTGACGAGCTCAATGATGGTCACCCTTGGTATTATGACATTTGGAGATTTGTGGAAAGGGGAGAATACACTGCTGAAGCAAACAAGAAAGACTGAATCGCTCTCCAGAGGATGGCAGCTCAATACATCATCTATGGAGGGAATTTGTATCGAAGATCACATTGTGGCATGCACAAGCTGTGCATCCATGGTGCAAAGGCAAAAAGGGTGATGGAAGAAATCCATGAAGGAGTATGTGGTCCTCACATGAATGACATGATGCTCGCTAAGAAGATTCTGAGGCAGGGATGCTTTTGGTCCACCATGGAGACAGAATGTGTGGAATATATACGATGATGTCACAAACGCCAGATTCATACCAACCTCATGCATATCCCACCGTTCGAACTACATCAAATGACCTCACAATGTCCTTTCTCAGTATAGGGAATTGATGTCATCAGAAGGATTGTGCCAGCAGCATCTATCAGTCATAAATTTATTTTGGTGGCTATCGATTATTTTACAAAATGGGTAGAAGCTGCTTCTTGTGCCACTCTGACCGCGGTTCAAGTTGCACTCTTTATCAAGCAAAACATCATCTATGGGTATGGAGTCCCTCAGGAGTTCATGTTAGACAATGGGATCCATTTCAAGGGACGAGCCAGGGAAGTCTTGGTTGAGTTCCAGATCCAAGTACACAAGTCAACAACCTACCAGCCGCAGACCAACGGAGCTGTGGAAGCAGCTAACAAAACAATCAAAGCCATTCTAGAATAGACCATTCAATCTGCAAGAGACTGGCATGAGCAGTTGCCACTAGCTTTTTGGGGGTATCGCACGTCTGTACGTACACTAATAGGGGCAACCCCTTACTCTTTGGTCTATAGTATGGAGGCCGTGCTTCCCATTGAGTTGGAGGTTCCATCTCTTCGGACTACGACTGTGTGTGAGGTCCAAGAGGCAGAATGGCTAAGCAATCTATTACAAGAGCTCATATTGTTCGATGAACGCTGGCTGAGGGCTCTCTATCATATTCAGGTGTACCAAAGGAAACTGCACGTGCATTCAATAAGACAGTGAAGCCCCGAGACTTGACAAAAGGTGATATGGTCTTGAAGGAAATCCAGGCACCACTTTACAATCCACGTGAAAAGTTTTGACCAAAGTGGTTTGGGCCTTACATCGTCAAGACCATCCTGTCCGGAAGGGCTACGTAGCTCATTGACTTGGATGGAAATGAGTTTTCAACTTTGGTCATCCTGGATCAACTCAAGCGCTACTATCCCTGATAGAAGCTCACTGGGTTGAAAATCGTAAGGGTGGGCAGTCCCAAGCAAAAATTAGAGCAAAAGCATGCGAGGTTGAAAACCTGTAAGGGCGTCCTAGGCAAATGTTTAGGCATACAATAAATGAGCTTGCTAGGCCGAAAACTCGAAAGGGCGGTACCAGGCAAAAGTTAGAGCACAAAAGGAGAGTGTCAAAACCAGAGCGAATCCTACCCTGAACTACATTATGACCTGATTCCTTTGCCAAAAGGATACGTTAGGCAGCCTCATCTTGAGGCCCAGTCACAATCAATCAAAATAAAAATCCAAGTTGTGAGAACTCCAAAACACGGAGTCAAAGAGGGGGAAACCTTCCACAACTCATTTTATTATGATAACTACTTATGGTACATAAGATTGAGCATGATTTTTGAAAATAAAACGTGCAACATAACGAAAGCGGGTCCACTATTTATTCCATGGTCAGGGTACTAGGATTGAGTCAGTTTCCTTGAGCTCCAGCCCTCGCGGCAATGTCCCTCCTGATCCATTTTCGGTAGCTCCCGCGTGCCGCCACAAATGGGTAAGGATGCACATCGGTCACCTCGCGAGTCCTCCAGAATCACTAATACTTACAAAGAACGGAGTGGCGAAAGAGAGGCAGAATGACATCCACCACAACCACTTCAGGGGCCTCCTGTCTCAGGCCAAGCTAACGCTAAATCTGATAAGGAATGTAGAAAGTGAAAGCTTCCAAGCCAGCAAGGATGACCCACTGGGGTCCCATGAAGTGCACTATCATAGGTGGAAGGTCTAGCCATGGGCACCTCCAAGAAATAGTCTCAGCTCTTAGACACTTGAAAAAGTTGACCCATTTAGAGACGCACCTATCCGCAAACTCAAAGCACCGTTGAGACAGTAGCCTAGCCTCATACACCAATTTCCAGGAGGAATGGTTAGCATATTCACTTTATCACAAAGCCAAATCTGCGAAAAGAGAGAAAAACAAGTAGGAAACCATAGGAAGCCAAATAGAGTGTCGAGGTAAAACGAGAACGTGAGAAAAGCCCAAAAAAGGAGAGTTGAGTGAGAAGCCTACCTATAGGAGGAGAGGACTACCCCCGAAAGTCTCGGTCTCTCTAGAACGGACCTTGTCCAAACCCATCAAGGTCTCAACCAAAACCAGCAGAAAGAACCAAGAGATAAGCAGCAAGCAGGCACATGCAAAGGGCAGTCATGTGCTAAGACTGATAGGTCATGTCCGTAAGATCGCCAGGAGGGGAGAACATCTCGATGAGCCGCATCGTGTTGAGATGGCCATTGCTAACTAAGTAGCAGGCGGCACCACCATTCAACCTGAGGACTACGGCCAAGACCTTGTAAATGCTCTCACGCATAGGAGGGATAATGACTTCTCCCAAGCCAAAGCCACCAAGGTATGCACGGAACTCCTTCACGGTGGGACAAAGTTCTTGCTCGCCAAAGCAGAACACATGAACCTCTGGATCCCAAAAACTCGCGGCTGCCCTCAAGAGCTCAGGACAGAGATGGATGTTGCGAAGGTGCCTCATGGAGTAAAGACCATGAGCCTGGAAGTTGAGCCAATCGACACCCTCCATTGAAACCAACCATGGGTGGAGTGAACCGGTGAGAGAAAGAGCCATTAGGAGGAAGGGAGAACTTTTGGAAGATAAGAGTTGAGTGGGGTGAAAGGAATTTGAAGTTGAAGAACTAAATTTATAAGGAGAATGGAGAAGACAACTTCAACTTTCAAAGAGCCTTGGGCTTCCAAAAGTGCAAATTTCCATGACTCTTGCATAGGAAAATGCTTGGTCATAGCATAGAAGCACAATGCATACATGCATTGGCTCAGAAATGCCATTGCGTAGGTAAAACTTCAACCATCGTGCAATCTGTCTTGGGAAGTAACAAAATGCAGACTGTTAGGAAAATAACCACGCGCGGCATAATGGAGTGGCGCACGGTATATTGAAATCAGAAGATTAGCACGGTGCAGCATCGATATCCCGCAGAACTTTATGACATAACGCATGGTGTTTTGAAGCTACGCGCAGCATATTAATTTCTGCATTCCTGCAATTTTTTACAGCAAGCGTATGGAATGGATTCAGGGCATCTTGGGACATCACCAACCATCAGAACACATTCCAACAAGTATTTGAGACTTCAAGGATGTTTCACCTCGGGTCAACTCTCAAAATTTGAAGTCATGTTATAAAAAGTCGATAAAATCCTATTTTTAAGCCGTGTCAAGGTATCAAATCACGTTTCGATCCGTTTCAAGTCGTCTCTTTGAGTCACACAGGTCATAATGGTCAAAAGGAACTTAGTCTAAGTTCCGGTTCGGGCCCTGGGTCAAAAATCGAAGTGGTCACCCTTCAAAGTCAACGTTTTCTAGTTTTCAAGCATATTCCAAGCATAAGGTTGAACTTTTGAGTCGCGCCTGAAGTTTGGTAGGTTGTCATTGTTATATATAGTCGTGTTCGAGCTTGTGGCAAGGGAGTTTGTGTAAATTCTCAGATATAGCGTCAACTTTTCAAAGTTCGTTCAATTACTTATTTGATTTCATTTCCTTTGTCAATATATTTCCCATTGCAGACCTTGTATAGTACTCATTTTTGTGATCAATGGCTAGTTGTACATTCTT
Organism: Rhododendron ovatum; assembly: GCA_019656835.1. NCBI lineage: Eukaryota > Viridiplantae > Streptophyta > Magnoliopsida > Ericales > Ericaceae > Rhododendron > Rhododendron ovatum. Next base: position 24,520,930 of record CM033802.1, read on the forward strand.
GTAAGTGTCTTAGTTACTCAATTTTCTTTGTATAATAGCAATAAAAGAAATTGAATGACAAAGAAATCAAAAGAGCAATATCTGTGCATATATATATAAACCCAGAGGCATCTTTGAGTCAAAGTACATAACAAAACAAGGCTTGCAAGCACGATGCTCCAAATCCTATCTACCAAGGGTAAACAGGCACCCTACAGGCTCCACCTAAAAGGCAAAAAGCAAAAAGAGACTCAATCCTCATCCTCATCGCCATCCTCGCCCTCGTCCTTGTCCTCCTTCTCTGCCTCAAAGCTAGCAACCTCCTGAGTGTAAGTAGCCCTGGGCATGGTATTCCCATAAGTATCCTCCAGGTCAATGTCTGTATGCTCCTCAGTCTCTTTCGAAATGACAAAAGGCAGGATCGGGGCTAGCAGAGTGTCGCTGTCACTTTGATGGTCGCTCCTCCCCGAGATCCAGCAGAACAAGCCTGTTGCGCTTGCATTCGAATGGACTTTTGGCATAGCCCCTCCTCTAGCCTGCAATAGCATAACATTCATATAGCATTTGCATCATAATCATAAATAAGGGTGATAAAAGTGGAGTAAGTACCTAGCATTCAAGGATTTACCATCGTCCCTCCAACACGAGTTAGTACTGGTGGGGGATGGCCCATGGTGTATTGTCGCACGAGCTGCTCCAGGCCCATCATGGCTGCCACCATTTCCCTAGCATATTCCAGGGTTACCTGTGCAATAAAAAGGTTAATTCAGAAGTGCAGTGACAATAGCAAACATGTGAAGGGAATAAAAGCATGTCATACCTGAGCAAGGAACTTCGAAGGCTCGACTGTAGAACGTTGAACCTCCACAAGGCCAAGGACTCCCTGGGCAGTCACCACATCCACTGTCCAAGAAAGTGTGGGCAGCCTAGCTCCGCTCGTGCCCACACCGTCATCACGACCTCCTCCTCTTCCCCCTTTTCTTCTTCCTCCTCTTCCACCTCTACCACCCCGTGCCTACTACGTTGCCTCCCAAGCAGCGCGTATCCCAAAGCTCTACATCAAGTACCAAGCCTGGTACTCAGCGTAGTCAGTGCCTGCCTAAAAGAGCGGCTCTAGCTCAGGGTCTGGCCATGTGAACTGCTTGATCTCCCTAAGAGTGTACTGGTTCATCCTTTGCACAAGAGGAGGGAGTGGTTTAGGGACTAAAAAAGCATCTAGCCTCAGCGACTGACGAGATACCCGGTCACCCAGGTACCACTGCCAGTTGTAAGGGGACTTTAGAAGCACTCTCCCCCTCATCACTTCCCTACTCAGAGCAATGTATGGAATCTCGAAGTGGTCCCAAATGCTCCAGTAGACCTACAATCAAAAGTAGGCAATATCAGCATATGATTCAAGTAAAAGTGCATGTGAAGACTATGAATCAAACATATAAAAGTGTATTGATACCCAATCAGGATGCAACTCGTCCAGAAAGAGGCGATAGGCATTCAAGTTGCCCTTTCCCTTCTTCACCCGTCGAAACTCCTTGGACCAGTGCAAAGCCGAAGGGAGTATCTTCTCATCAGGGCACGAGGTCTCGCGGAGGGTACATATCAAGTACCTCATACATCCAGAGCTATAAATCAAAGCACCAAGAAGTTAGCACAAGATATATTATAAATGAATGGAAAGCTAAGTAGACACAAGAGAAGTTTTGAGGTATACCTCCCAGACCCTCTAGTAGCCATTGAGGCTCTACCCTGCTCCTCGTGAAAGTGACCCCATGAAGGCGTAGCATGCCCCCAGTGCTGCACCGCCCCAGTCAAAGCAGGCGATTTCCCCTATGTTCCTCAGCGCCGGCAAGAAGGAAAGGTGTACTTGGTTGTGCCTGTTAGGAAACAGGGACGCACCAAGCATGTACAGTAGGAAACACCTCACCATCTGCTCCTCCTGGACCCTGTCCACCAGAGGCTCTGTCCAAAAGTCCAAGAGCTGAGCATACTGGGCATCCTCCTTCTCCGCCCTCAGTATGTGCCCCAGCATCAACCTCTGAAACTCAGCACTCCTCCCCGTCGTGGCATCGTAAGGCATAGGGTCACCCCCAACCCTTAGACTAGTGATTGCCGAGAAGTCCAATGGCATCACCGTCATCTCACCGAAAGAGAAGTGGAACGAATTTGTCGTGTCCCACCACCTCTCGGCAAATGCCCTCACCACCTAGCGATTGTTGGTCGGCCTCGTCAGTACCCCAACGAACTCTCCAAATCCCGCCTCCCTCACTATATCCCTCACTGTCTTGGGAAGCCTCTCCTAGAACTTCGGCACGTCGGCTGCACCACCGTAGCACGAGATCGTAATCGCCTGTTGCAATAAATGACAGTATTCAATGAGTAGGCATAATATTCAAGATAGGCACAATATGCAAAGCAAAAAAAGCATGATGCATTGGAATTGAAATGAAAATAATTAAAGTATACCTCATCTCGTCGCAAAGAAAGGTGCTATTGTGAGTCCCTTAGGACCAAGGACTTGTAGTACGTGGGCCTCTCCGGCATGCAGGCGTCCAAGAGAGAAGGCACCACTAGGTGCTAAAAGGGCATGTAGGTCGCCGCGCCGTACGCTCCTCGCCCCTTTAGGACTTTCGCCGCCGCTTCCATGATGCTCCTCTGAGGGACTACATCACCCCTAGCCTCCTCCTCACCCTGTGACTCTTCAGTAGCCCCAGCCCTCGAGCTCAGCCTGAAGCTTCCTCTCGCGATCCTCAAGTAAGGTCACTGCCAGCTCGGGCACCCCCCGTAGAGTCTCAACCAAGTCCTCAAGGGACGCCACCTTTAAGTAGTCGCCCATTCTTATATGCCACGATGACCCTGCACCAACACTACTGCCTACAAACATGGCCGGTGTCTCCTGCTCCTCGACAACGGGGTCCTTCCCCAAGTCAGCCCAGGGTTGCCTCACGGGAGAGGCTTCCGTCTCATTCGCTACCCTATCCAAACCACCATAACCATGGGCCTCTCCTCCAAACCACCAACGACCTTTGATTGGCCCCGAGGCCTTGTCCTTATCCCTTGGCTCCATTGCACCCGAGCCCTCCATAGCTTGGCCTTAGCCGGCTACACTGCCATCGCCGTCGCCGCCCACCACAGTGGCCAAGGCCATGGCCTCCACGGCCACGGTTGCCAAAACCGAAGCCTCGATAGTCTCCGGAACCTCCCGACTAATGCATCACTCTCCGGAGGGACCGGGGGCGGTGTAACCTCATCCTTGTTGGTTGATCACCACCGGGTACCTCGCTATGCTCCATGACCACTATGAGAGAGAGAGAGAGAGAACATCGAGAGAGAGAAAGGGAGTACCGATCGAGAGAGAGAGAGAGAGAGACCAGAGAAAGAGAGACAAGAGAAAGAGAGAGTGTAGAGAGATGAGAGAGAGAGAGTGAGTGAGTGGGAGAGAATTAGAATGGTGGGGCATACTGTGTACGCCTCACCCATATATACCCCCCCTCCCCGAACTGGTTTGTCTGGAATCAAATCTGGACCGGGTTCAAAACCCATACAATCGCATGACATTTCATATAGAATGCATGGCATATCAAATTGACATGCAGAGTTCTTGGGTCCTGAGCCTTGTCCGGGAAATGTTAGGGTTTCTAGCAATCACTTTTGGGCTCCATACCACATTATTAATGCATTTTTCAAGAGTCAAACTAGAATTGGTATGCCATGCGCCATTGGTAGCCCCGCGCGGTATTATACCCATTTCGACAGTACGAATTCAGAAGAACAACTTCTGGGTATTCGAGGCCATAACGTTTGGTTCGTTCAGAAACAATAAGGAAAGCAGGCAGATATAAGGAAAGGGGGACTTTCATTTCATTCATTACCAGGGGCAACCCAGGGAATTTTCATTACATTCAAAAACAAAAAAAAGAAGAAGAAGAAAGCCCTACTGCCCCTTTTCCTTCTTCTTCTCCTCAGTCACTCCCCTCGCCGAAAGCGTCGTTTGCTCTATCGAACGGTCGTCAGAACCGTTCGGATTCCCCTCGAAATCCTCCGCAGTATCGTTAGACTCGCGCTCCAGTGCATACTCGGGGTCGTGCTTGTCGTCCAGTTGGTCGAAGGCGAAGTCTTGAAGACTAGAGACCACATGGCGAAGAGAGCGGATGGTAGAGATCAACCTCGCAATTTGCTGATTAAGTTGTTCGATCTCCTCTCGGTAGAAGGCCATCTTGACCTCGAGGGAGACCATGTGTTCGACGAGGCTGCTGTTCACCATTCTTGTCCTTGAAAAAGTCCCGAGAACACCCTATTTTTAAGAAGTATAGGAGAAATGAAAAGAGATTTGAGAGAATTTTTTATGGTGGTGCATGGAATGAGGCACCACCATGCTTATAAAGAGGCTCCAGCCATTGAAAGGGCACGCCTGTATTAATTGTAGAGACTCGTATTTATTTTAATTAAATTTTAAATGTTTATTGAGAAAGAGGTAAGGAATAATGGTGTTTATGTGATTTGGGGTCAAAGTGATAGAATAGATTGTGAAAGGGTTCAAGGTGTGATTTGTGAATTTGGGAGTATATATAGGAGGGTGAGAGAGTAGAGAATTATTTTTCTCCTCTCTCCCTCACCGGCTCTCTCTCTCTCTCTTCCGGCCTCTCTCCCTCTCTCTTGCTCTCTCACCAAATTTCACTCCAATAACCCAAAACCCACTCAAAACAACCTTCAAACATTCATCCTCTAGGCGTATTGTGGTCTGTATTTCGCCGGTTGGAGCTCGGTGAAGTCGTATCGCTCTCGGTTTTGATTTTCGGAAGCTAGGGCTCGAAATTCTTGTGGGTTTCGTTCTTCAGCCTCGAGGTAGGGATTCTACCTCTCAATATATGTGATAGAAGTGCTTTCTAGCCTTAAAATTGTGTCCATGGTTGTTGTTGTTGTTGTTGTTGTTGTTGTTATGGTTGTTGTTGAAATTGTCGAATTTTGCAGAAAATCTGCTCGAACACCCCTTTGTATCGATACTACACTCTTCAGTATCGATACAATAATCTCTGGAACGACCTTAGTTATTGAAGTATCGATACTGAATTAATCAGTATCGATACAATCGTCTCTGGACCCTTTTTAAGGCCAGTTGTATAGATACTGAAATGAGCAGTATCTATACTTCAATGCCTTAAGGCCAAGTTTCGTTCCTTGTTTCGACTCCATTGTCTTGACCCCCGATCGCTTCTAACTTGTTCCAAATGTCACCAAATCATTCCATAACGTTGTTAATCATATTCGTTGAGTTCGTTGTGTATCTTTGCATCCCTTGCCCTTGTTCGGTAAATTTCGATGTCGATTGTAACATGAACTTTGATTGAAACAAAATGACACGTCGTGAGAATGTGAGATGCTTGAACCATTGTTGACACAACGATAAACATTCAAAACCCATCGACGGGTGGGTGCCTGGCAGGGGGTATCGGGATCCCTTAATTGGCTCGGCAGGAGCAAAAGCTCATTTTGGTTACTTTCAGGACCTACCAATGGGTATGGTGCCTGGCAGGGGGTATCGGGATCCCTTAATTGGCCCGGCAGGAGCTTCGGCTCATGACACTTAACGCGAAGCGGTTTGGGACACTTGGAAAGTGAAACGGTTAAAGAGCGAGGTGTATACCAAATTTCATATCGAGTTGGTTGGATTGTTAAGCCTTGGTTATTGCCTATCACATGATCTACTTCTTATTCTTACCTTACGATCATTCTCGTATTTCTTTGCATATAAAGTTAATGTAGAATTTCTACTGGGCTAGTGTAGCTCAAGCCTATTATCATTTTCAGGTACTAACACAGGGCAATAGCGTGCATAGTTGCAATGCTTGGAGGTGGAATTATAGTTTTGAAAGCTAACGATTGAGGAGTTACTTAGGCATCTTTGTAAACCTCTTTGAAGATGTATATGTAACTTTGTTTGTAAATCTTTTAACTATGGAATATTGTAACCCTTAACTCTTGAATATTCAGTACTTGTGTTAATTTTTGGGCCTCGGAGCCAAGGATGTAATATTTTGAGAATGCTACATTTTTTTTGGTTATCATACGGATTATGGTGAGGTTTTATTTATAGAAATCATTTATATTTATGCTAAAAATCGAGGGTGTGACAACTTGGTATCAGAACGTTAGGTTTAGAATACCTAGCGACCGTGGGGAGACGTTTCTTCTCATGGGTTCAAAATTCTGCATTCTTAACATGACTAGTGCATGCTTGTGTGACTAACATTCATATGATTACGTGGCATTGCATTTTCGATATCGTAGAGTGGTGTAGAGTTGTTATTAACCTGTGTTGGGAATTTGGGGGCTTAGACCTCATAGTTTTGATGTTGTGATTAATAGTTTTTTTTTTTATATCTTGTAGTAAGATGCCTCCGAAATTGCGTGTTAGACGGGGTGTGGCAGGAAACTGGGGAGGTCGTGGCCGTGGCCGTGGGGTGCCACCAGAGGATGAGGTTAGTCAGCATGGGGAGAACCCAGGTGGGAATCCGGGGGTAGGGGTTGGTCGAGGTGTAGGAATACCACCCAATCAAACTCAATTTGCTAGGGATCTCGTCACAGCACTTACAGCTGCAAATCTTTTAAACCAAGCTCCTAGAGAGAATGTCGAGGATCGAGCCATGGTAGCGATGCGAGAGTTTAGCCGTTGGAATCCTCCGACGTTTGATAGGACCAGTAGCGACCCTTTGGTAGCCGACCACTGGCTAGCACAAATTTGCAAACTCTTTAGAGCTCTCAATATCACTGAAGATGACATCAAAGTAGGTATTGTAGCTGTTCAACTAGTCGGGGAGGCCGGCGAGTGGTGGGAATCCGTCTTGGAAGGTAGGAAGGATGCGAGAAGAGCGGCAAGGACCGCGGCTCAAGTAGATGAGCCAGACGTGGAGAATTTGACGTGGGCCGAGTTTGAGGTGCTCTTTGAGGAGCAGTACTTTCCAGAAACATCCCACAAAAATATGAGAGAACAATTTGAGAAGTTGGAGCAAGGGAGCATGACTGTGTCAGAGTATGCTCAGAAATTTCAGTCTTTATCTCATTTTGCGCCAGAGTTGGTGGCGATAGAGGAGAGAAAATGTAGACGTTTTGAGAAGGGGCTGCATAATACTGTGAGGAGGATGGTAATGGTGCAACGTAAGACAAAATACGCCGAAGTGGTGGAGTGTGCAAGGAGTATCGAAATTCCGAAGGAAGCTCAACGAAACGCAAGGGCTTGGGAGCCAAGGCAACCAGTGGGAAGTTTGAGTTCTTCTTCAGGTAGTTTGGGGAGTCAAGGACGAAAGAGGCGAAGAGAACCATCTCAGTAACCACCTAACCAATCCAACTTTAGGGTGCCTTCATTTTCAGGGACTAGGGGTGCCTTGTCAAGACGTCCGCCAGTGTGCTACAAGTGCAATCAATCCGGACACATTCGTACACAGTGTCCATATCTCTCGAAGGCTTGTTTTGTTTGTGGTAAGACGGACCATCTCGGGAGGAATTGTCCTCAAGGGTCGGGAGTGCGCAGTGAATCGGGTTCCATGCAGTAGCCGGGAACGGGGTATAATGTGGGCCAACAGTTTAGGGGCACTCAGAGGCAGCAGCAGCCCAATTTTCGCCAAACTACGTCGGTTCAGAGTTTCGGGGGTGATAAGGGAGTGAGTTCTTCAGCGCCTACTCAAAGTTCTGGTCAGAGGGGAGGCTTTGCACAGGGTCAGGGTACTCAGGGGCGCGTTTTCAACATCAACGCGAGTGCTTCACCTTCGGTCTCTTAGGCTCCAGAGGCATCTATTGTAAGGGGTACTTTTCTTTTATTCAACTCATTCGCCAGAGTACTTTTTGATTCTGGAGCATCACATTCGTTCATTGCTGCATCATTTGTGTGTGCTTTGGAATTGGAAACGAAGAGTCTTAGTCCTCCTTTGTTTGTTGAGACACCTTTAGGGGGTAGAACGCCTCTTGATCGTGTTTGTCGAGATTGTGAGTTGGTCATTTGTGACCATCGTTTCGTATTCGACTGCATCGTTTTGGGAATGACGGGGTTTGATCTTATCTTGGGAATGGATTGGCTATCTACCTTTCATGCTACCATCGATTATTTCAAGCGTCGAGTTCGTATTTGTCCTCTTGAGGGTCCTTGTTTCCAATTCTTTGGGGAACATCGGGAGCCGTTGGAGCCGTATCTATGTGGGTCTCGAGAGTGCGAGTCAATTTATTCCTTGTTGGCAAGTTTGACGTTAGATGAAGATTTGTCGACACGTGGGGAGTTACCCTTAGTAGTTCGCGAATTTCCCGATGTTTTTCCTGAAGAGTTACCTGGTTTACCTCCTGAAAGAGAGATTGAATTCGTTATCGATTTACTACCCGATACCGCTCCTATCTCTATACCTCCGTATCGTTTTGCGCCCCGCCGAATTGAGAGAGTTGAAGACTCAGTTGCAGGAATTGGAGAACTTAGGATTCATTCGTCTGAGTACGTCACCGTGGGGAGCACCGGCTCTTTTCGTGCAAAAGAAGGATGGTTCACTCCGCTTATGTATCGATTATCGTAAGCTAAACCGAGTTACCATTAAGAATAAGTATCCCATGCCTAGAATCAATGATTTGTTTGATCAACTTCGGGGTGCGACCTGTTTTTCCAAAATTGATTTGAGGTTCGGTTACCACCAGTTGAGGGTTCGGAGAGAGGATATTCCTAAGCTATGAGAATGTTGTTCTAAAAACATTCTCTAGGCATTTCTTTCCTCAAAACACTCCATTTTTCCCCTCACCTTCAAAGTTTAGTCTTTTACAAACTTTGAGACCTCACCCATGCACCTAAACACTTAATAGCCACTCACACCCACACTCATCCTTTGTAACCCATTCTTGTCCACGTTCATCCATCATCATCCGTCTTCATTCAAGCTCAAGATCAAAGGTATAAGTCAAGTTTCCTTGGGCTAGGCTCTGTCCTGGCCCTGAGGGGACTCTTCTGCCATTAGGCTTAACCCCTTTTGATTAAGTACTGACTTAAAAATCATTTTCAAAAGATAAAACAATCACTGTACTGAGCGTACCACGCCGCGCGGTGTTCTGATCCGTCACACGGCGTATCATGTTCAGGCATACGGTCTTTCATTATCTATTGTTCATTTGTTTAAAATTGTCTCGATCATGGCCATTCTTCATCAGGCCTATTTGCATTGCTGAAATACTATCATCAGCCCATTTCAGAATGAAACCATATCTATAAGCCATGTCTTACTTTTCAAACGAGTTTTTCCAGTGATCAAGTGCATCAAAAGTTGTTTTGCGTTCATGGTTTGAAGAAATGGTACTGTTTTGAAATGGGTTAAGAGTAATGCACTGTGTGATGTCTTTAAAAAAATGTCGTGCATGGTATGCAATGCGCCGAACGTCGTTCTGAGTACTGATGGGAGTCTGACAGCAGGAAGGTAAACCGCACGGCATATCATAAGACCGTGCGCGACATTAGGGTAAGCCTTGTGAGAATGGTTCTGATCTGGACAGCTTGCTGATTAGTTATTTCATTTTACAGCATCATGCTCTTATCATTTTTGTAGAGACAACACCACGTGCACGCCAATGTGATATACCTTCCCACGTCCCTTCCCCTTTTACTTGTTTATTAAAGAGTTTCATTTTCTGAAGGATATTCAAAATTTTCCCCTTTAGAAAATGCTTAGTAGAGACCGATTTTACTAGGCGAATGGGGTGCTTTTCATCAAAATCTTCCCTGTTCATAACGTGGCTCCCAAACCCAAAGTCTTGACATTTTCGCTAGACCAAAAGCTTTTTTCAAATGAGTTCTTGGTTTCTCGGATCATCCATCTCAAAAATCCAAGTGGCGACTCTTTGAGGGCGCACTGGTCGGGGTGCCCACAAGGTGGCTCAGGCCTAAAGAAAGAGCTTAAAGGGCCTCCTTTACTACATAAAGGCCTATTAAATGAAATAAAAAGGCCTTGACCTCCGTGGAAAAGGCTTGGTAATAACTTAAAAATAAGGTCTACTCAATGACTAATAGGCATTGGCCAAACATTTTAGAGATGCATGTTCGACCTTTGAAGGGCTTTCCTCTACTTAGCCCTTTTTACAAGCACGACAGTTTTGCGTAAGTCAAGTGAATAACACTCGCTTTTGATGTGCCCCACAAATCCAATGTGGGTGCAATTCCACAGCTTTAAGGCCTATAGTTGGCCTTTGCTTGAAATGCCTTTTGGCAATCTAGATAATGCCAAAAAGGCCTTCATTAATCTAGGGAGGAGGGGGATCTCCAATCACAAGTGAATCATGATCAAGCCCTGGAGTGTCGTCGTTTTCCTCCTCTTCATGTCATTCTTCCTCTCCTAGAACGGGAGCAACATGCAATTCAAACCTGTCCATAGGGCTAATGGCAAGCCTAGATTGTTCCGAATTTGCGTCAATGATTTGCTCATTGCCCAGGAGTAAATCTGATTGTGGTGACCCGTTAGAGACGTGAGAAAGCTCTCTAGAGGAGAAAATGGGTTGATCATGCCTCATAATTGGACTTTCCATGTTTTGGCTTATTCCAGGCCTGAGATCGTGGTCTCCTTGCGTCGAAATAGGCCTATCGTTTTGCTCCTCCAGACCTGGAAATAGCTTTCCATTTAGAAGTTTTTGAAAAACTCTTAAATGTTGGCTGTTGCGCTTAGGCCTGAAATTGTTGTCGTGATCATTTCTGAGGTTTATCATCCAGGCCTTGTCACTGTTCGGGAATCCTTGAAGGCCTGGACTGAGAACTTTGCCCCTCAAGTGTAATTCCTTTGCCTCCTTGCCCCCCATAAACCCAGCTAGTTACACTCCCCCTCATTCATTCCTCCTTCTATAAATACCCCCTTGCATTTATATGCAAGGGGTTACACTCATGAAGAGCTCTTAAGTTATCATCCTTCTTCTCTTTAGCTTCTTGCTCGCTCTGTTCTTTCATCCAAAGAGTAAGCAAGAGGTCACTCCATACACCTTTCACACTCATACACTCATCTTCCATTCCTCAAAACTTAAGTTCAAAACTCAAATCCATCATCAAACTCAAAACCAAAGGTATACCACCTTTTGTATACTTTCTATTCTGACCCTTGAGGGGGGGCTGGTAGGGTCAAGGCTAGTAATCTATACAAGTCCTGGCCTTTAAAGCTGGCAAGGTTTCAAAGATCGTGTATGGCTATCAGTGGCGCAAGCTGGTAATTTTAAGCCATACGCCAGTTATGGCAGTACATGCAGTACTGGCGTGGGATCACTATTTAGCTGTTTTCTGCTTTTCATTTTATTTTATCACCTTATTGCATGTTAAAAATCAGTTTATTGCTTTCTGTATTTAGAAATATGTAGACGTAGTTTTTTCAGTATTTACTTCCATTTTCTTTGGAATGCCTTTGGGATCCTTTTCGTCATGTTCCAGAACCCAGAAGATGCAAAGCCAAGCACTGGACAAAAGATGAAATGGGCGTATGGTCTCCAATGACTAGCGTACGACAGTCTTACCTAGCCCAGTGGCTGGCCCTCGCATGGAAGCCAGGCCTTGGCCTCTATTTATCCCCCCATATTGTTTATGGGGTGTTTTGTTTATTTTATGGCTCTAAAGCCATCTCTACTGTCTGTAACTGTATATATTTTGCTCTATAAACTATGTGGTTTGTCCTGGGTGTGCACTGGTCCTTTCCAGAGCCCAGAGGGTTGAAAACAAGAGCTGTGAGCTTAGGCTTACTGGTGTAAGCCAGTCAGTTGGTAGCGTGCGCAGGTAATCTCTGCATGCACTGGTTCAGCCAGTGCATACAGGTTTCTTCCTACATACGACACCTCCGATTAGCGGTCTCCAGTCTGTCTAAATTACTCACAGAAGTGCTTGTTCTCAATCTATACTAATTGTTTCAATAAAGTATACATATCATTTTATCACATGTTACAACTTGCTACAGTCTTAATCCTCTTCAACTATTCCCCCACCCTAATTGGCTAAAAAATGATTAATGAGAGAAAAATGCAAATGTTTTACAAAATGCCCGAATAGAGACCGATCTCCGAATTGGGCGAAAGAAGTGCCATAATACCCTTCCTCTCACGTAACCTGGCTCCCTAACCTCAGATATCGAAGGTGACGACGGATTAGTCTATGCCTTTTCAAAATCAAACAATGTAGCAAACGTTTCAAGTTCAGTTCCTTGGGTATTTCATCGTTAAAACCTGAGTGGCGATTCTGAATCGATACATTTCATTGCACTTTCCAAAAAGGGTCGTACCTAATTTTTTTTATAAAATTTCAGGGGCGTGTGCCCACAGTTATCATCAAAACAAAGTCGCCACCTAGTTTATGAAAACTAAGAAAAACAGATAGAGATTTCGGGTGCGGGAGCCAAAGGTGCAATGAGGGGAAGGTGTTAGGCACCCCTCTTTGCCCAGTTGTGAGATTGGCCCATAATTGTTCGACATATGATTAACTCGTGCTTTGTTTAATTCTAAACCCATAAACTGATTAATTAGCCTTTAAATAGTTAATGGCGAGCTGAGATGAAAATAGAAACAAGCATAAAAAAGCAGAACAAAATAGATCTGTCCCAGGGAGATGGATGTCATGGCCGGTGAATAGATGTCATGGCCGAGGGATCCTCTTCGTTTGATATATCTGTCGATGGATCGAAGACCTAGCCGATGTTCTTCCTTACACTAGACAAAACAATTAGCAAAGAATTAATATACTATGATTAGTTTATGAAAGCTGTAAATAAACCAACCCATAGGCCCCTGGGCCTCACCACCTTGATCCCTCAGTGGCTTGATTGCTTCGGATTGGGGGTGATTGACTGATTTGCTTCTCAAAACCCTAGGGTTAGCGTTTGAACTCTGGGATTTGGATTGTCAAATCGCGACTGCCTTCGGGAGGTTGGGGCTTTTGTAGAAGGGATATGAAGAGTATTTTGACAGAATTTTGTGTTTAGAAAGGGTGTCTTGATCTGTTAATTTTGGAACCCAAAGGTCTCTTTATATAGGTAATTGGTGACTCATTTCAACCAATCAAAACGCACGATCGAATTGGAATTATAGGGCAACACAAACTCCTCAAGGTAATCTCATTACGTTGCCCGAAAGCATCAAGATTTGGCTGCTAGGGTTTTGTGAATAGATCAAACGATTGATAGAACATTCCAGAATTTGGAAAATAAACGGTCTGGCGGCCGATTAAAGGATCTGGTGGCCGAGTGAATGATTAAGTGGCCAAAGGACGGACCTAGCTGCTGAAGGATCAATCTTTCAGGGAGATTTTCAAGCAATAAGTTTCACGGGTGAAATAATGAAGTTGAGGCCATGTGCTCAATGTCACAGCCGACAGATGGATCCTCTTATGATACTGTATTTCTGTCTGAAAGGCTATTTGCCTCTGGATTGGGTCCTCTAAATGACTAAAAGTTCTCACCGAAAGTCCTAAGGTTTACAAGAAGTCAATCAGAAATCACTATATCCATATCATCATCGGGATGGTCCCCAAGGTAGGACTTGAAATAATTGTTAGGCCAAATTGGGGTGTCTACAATTTTTAAACTTACTATTATTGTTGTTGCCTCCCACTTAATGTATGCTATTGAACATGTATAGTCCGATTCGAAGGCGAATGGGATGAATGGGAAGGTTTTCCCCATGTATGAGAGTTGGCAATTCTTATTGGGAGGAATAAGGCCACCGGTGAAATGGTCGAGGATGCGGCGTAAGTGGAAGAAGTTATTGTTACCCACCAAGATGAAACCAATATAGAGCTTGATGATATGTTGGATGAATGCTATACTCCAGTGTTTGCAAATGGTGACATGGTGTTTCCATGTGAAACATCATTTGTTGACATATCAACTTGTTCGGGAACTCAAACAAGCAGTACCATTCTCGCCAGTCCAAGAAGCAATGCTAATACTCCCACAAGCAATGTCGTGCTGGGAAGGCCAAAGAAAAAGGCAAAGGTGGATGTAAAAGAGGCGTCCTTTCATGTGGCGATCAAGAATTTATTGGCTCAAAGCAATACGGAGTTCAACAAGATTGCCAATGCGGTTGCATATGAGAATTGACTCTCTACCAAAAGAGAGAAAGTGTTTATCGAGCTAATGAAGCTTGACCTTGAGATGATTGATAGGTTTGCTACAAACACCATCATTGTGTCGGCAAAGAAAATGTGGACACATTCTACAACATACCAGAAAACTACAACAGGCTTGGGTCGAGGCCGTATTATCGGGTCAAATCAAATTTAAGACCACGTAGGGATGTCTTACTAATTATGGCCCTTTTGATGGAATGGTGGAGGATGTGTTACTCCTTTTTGTAATGAATTATATAGTACTTTAAATTTTGCCTAGAACATCTTTATTTGAGGGAATAGGCCCCTTTTATGGCATTGTAATTAAGCACTACTTTAAACTTGTTAGGGTAACAATGATGATCCATGTGATACATTGACGGGTTAAGGGCCCTTTTTGTGGAATGTTAGGGCAACAACGATGATGCTTATATATAGGGCAATGATGATGCAATGTTAATAGACCCAAATTGTATTTGTTTGTACTGATATTGGCAACTATGAAGGCCTTTATGGCAACTTAGTTACCTATTAGTGTGCTACTTTGATTATGTTAATTACATTTGAGCCCAAGAGTTGATACTTAAACTTATATAGTTTTGTTCTGCAGTTTTTTTGCTGTGTTCTATAGTTTTGTTACTGGTTTTGTGGACAGTTTTATGGTTCTATTTTGAATGGACCAAGTGTTGGCTATTAGCATGCAGGTTTTGTGGACTATTTTGGTTTTGGAATTCTGGCCAGTTTTGATTTTGCTTTACTAGCTTATTGGGCAATATTTCAAAGCAACTATGATGATCCAATTGGTTTGGCAAATATTAGGGCAACAATGATGATGAATTTGGTTGGGCAACAATGATGCATTTTATTGATTGATCCAAATGTATTAGTTGGTACAGCTATGAAGGTCTTAATGGCAACTTAGTTGTATGCTAGTGCTTCTTTGATTATGTTGATTACATTTGAACCCAAGTGTTGATATTTTGTGCAAATTAAGGTGGAAATAAAGGCAAAATTTGGAATCTATGTGTACTCAAGTGCCTCTGTGTGTGTGTGCGTGTGTGTGTGTGACTGTTAGCATGCAGGTTTCTAGGCTGTTTTGTTGCTGTTTTGTGGGCAGTTTTGATACTGCATTCTGGGCAATTTTATGGCTGTTTTCTGAACACTTTTGGTGCTGCATTTTGGGCAGTTCTATTGCTATTTTCTGAACACTTTTGGTTCTATTTTGAGCAATGATGATGCAATGTTAATAGTTATATTAGTTGGTACTATTTTTCGCAACTATGAGGGCCTTAATGTCAACTTAGTTGTATCGTAGTGCTTCTTTGATTATCCTAACTATATCTGAGCCCTAGTGTTGATATTTTGCTCTAATTGAGGTGAAAATACAATCTGTAATTTGGCCAAAATCTGTGCTCTGGATTGAATATGTAGGTGTGACTGTAAGTGAGGCACTGGTGGCTGGTATAGCATGCAGGTTTGTGGTCTGCTATGTGGCTGACAAGTGCAATTGTTGCTACTATTTTCTGGATGATTTTGTAGCTATTTTTTGGACTATTTTTGAACATATTTGAACTGTTTACTACCCTGGTTATGAGCAGGAATTTGCCAAAGTTTTTTGGACAGGTTTAGTGTTGTTTAGTGAGGCAAAAATGCTGGTATTTTGTGGACTGAAATGGTGCTATTTTTTGGACAGGTTTAGTGTTGTTTTCTACCATATATGTGGGTAGGTTACCTAAGGCTTTTTTTGTGATTTTTTTTGGGTTATTTGCTAATGTCTTTTGGGCAGTTTTTATGCTATTTTATGGGCAGAACACTTGGTATTTTTTTGCAGTTATCTGGGCAGTTTATTGGTGCTTTTCTGGCTGTTTTCCTAGGCTATGATGATATGAAAGAAAAATTTGAAGGCAAGGCACTCATATTGGCAAGACAACTTATGAGGGCCAATGGTTTATTCACTGTTTGGCAACATAAGTTGTAGCCAAGTGGTGCACTATGTGCCAGTTAAAAAATTATTTGAGCCAAATACATATAAACATAATATTGGTATTCATTCTCTTATAAATGTGATAATCGATATTTTCTTGTAAACATTACAATGACAAATGAAGATAAAGAATACTATTGGGTGGTTTTCGTTGGCCGTAATCTGGAAATCTATACAAGTTGGGAGGCTACGAAACTGCATGTTAATAGATACTCAGGGAACTTGAAGAAAAGATACAACACGTTTGACGAAACAGAAGGAGCATTGTTACAGTTCCATGAGGAAAGATACCAGCTCCTTCAAATGCAGTCGGTCCGAACTGAGCATCAATCAAGTCACAGTGGTTCCACATCCCCAAGTGGTTTAGAAGTTCAACATCAAACTAGTCTAAGCACTAATAAGCACCCAATAATGCATATTCTTGGTGCTTATGTCCTATAGTATGTTGTGTTTGTACATATATGTTGTCGTTTTTATGCGATATTGCACGTAAGGTCGGTTTTTGTGTATTTCAGGTAATTCGTATAAATAAGGCGCGTTTGAATGCCAAGGAATACTCCGAGTGCAACCAAGTACTCAAGCCCACGTGCCACCCCCATTGTGGTGCTTGAAAAGATGGTTTAGAGGTTGCCTGGGTCACCCAAAGGTCAAAGGAATTGACGGAGAAGTGAGGATTTTACCAAGGCTACTCATCTTTCGACCAGTTGAGGGTAGAATTGTCATATCTTTTGATGTACAAATTACTATTAATCCAAACCACTTGGGTTAGAAAGTAGACTTGACAAGCTTTCCAACGGTCTAAAGAACACCCAAATCCGAGTTCGTGAGTATCCAGACTGAGCCTACAAAGTTTGCCCAAAAATCTGTCAAGCGGGTACCGGTATTGGCCAACTCCTAGTACCGGCACTGAGTGTCCAGAGATCAATTTTTCTAGCCTGTTGAAGCGTTGTACAGGTAATAAGGCATTTCCAATACCGGTACTGCATGGAAAAATCTGCAGATTTTTGTAACTTTTTCAACCTTCCATTTATGAAAAGTTTTCACTCGTGAAATGTTTTTGGGATATTTTGGGAGACTTTTTGGTCCTTTGTAACTTAACTTTAGATCCCTATAAATAGGCTTGTATGCCTTTTATAGATAGATGGCCATTTCTAGTCTTTTTTAGGCCTAAGTCTTTCTTTTGCTTTCCAGGAACTATATTGTTAGTCTTTCAAGCTTTTGAGTGTATTTCCTTCAAGAACTCTAGTAAGTATTGTCTTATGTTTATTTCTATTTATTAATATTGTAGCTACGCTTTGGATCTTTACACAAATCAAGTTTATTTTTGTTTTCTTCGGTTAAATCTTTTGCTTCATTTTCTTACCATGTCTAGTCTTTTAGCTATGTGTGAGTAGTTTCTTGGCTAAGTCTTGGGTTAATCTTTCCCCAAAGACTTAGGTTGTTATTTGGTTCTCGAACCCTCGGGCTTAAAATCATGGTTTTCGTAATGAAGGTAACCTAGCCATTTTGGTCTAAACGAGGGGTGTTAACTCCTTGGTATGTTGTTTAGTCAAGCGGTCTTGGCAAGCAACATGCCGAGGGCTTGTGGCCTCCTACGTGTTAGATACATTAGAAAAAATAGGTTGGATTAATTCTGTTTAATAACATTTTGGATATAAACGTAGTCGATAAAGTTAAATCTTCCGGGCGTGAGCACGCGGTCATGTCTCTCGCTTGAGTTATAATTGAGAACTGGTAGCAACCTTTGTCCAGGGAAAGACGATCCTTAGACTTGCCTCTTTTTAGTTTATAAAGCTAATTTCTAGTCTTTTTCTTTAGTAATTCCACCGTTTAAAGCAAAACCAAAGTTGGCCATCTTAAATGCCGAAATCCATCTTATAAAACCTACAATCCAAACTAGCTATATTCGATTCTTTGTGGGTACGATCCCGGACTTTCGGATATTATGGTACCGACGATCTAGCCCTACGCTTGGGGTTTTCAACCTTATTCGAAGGCGAGGTTGTGGTGCTAAGCAAGCACATACTTTGTTGTTTTTTTCTTAGGTTTCTTAGCTTGTTTAATCTTTGCACATATTTGATTCTGAATGAACTTGTACGTTTTTTTCAAAGATTATGGAAATTAAAACTGTAATACAAAGACAAAGTAATTATCTTAAATAAATTTAAACATTTACTGGAGGTACATTACAAAGGGTAAAAATTTCGTACCCAACATCCATCTTAAGCTTCCAATTCTCCACATTAGTACTGACTTGAACTTCCAACTTCTAACATTTATTATCACAAATATGATTTATTCTTTAAACATCTATCTTGAACTTCTCCACCTAGAGGCGTCGAAAGCAATGGGCCCAACGATTGAAATGAGGAAATTACATGGCCCTCATCTGTCTTGCTTGTGGATTCACCTAACAAATATGATAATTTTTTTCTAAAACAAGAGTTTATATAGAATTGAAGGATGATCACCACTTACCCGGATAAATTCATTCCAATCTTCATTATCCAGAACTAATATATTTTCATTTGGATTCCAACCAAATCCAGGAGTCAGCATCATGTCTTCTATGGTGAAATAAGTCTCCTTCCACTTCTTAATCTTTCCCTCAATAATATTTTTTGTAAAACCACCTTGGGGGAAAGCAGTAGTCATCTGATGTTGCAAGACTTCGAAATAGGCGGGAATCATCCCTCCGTGCTCAACTTGCCAAACCCCCTTATCTACAAGGCTCTTAAGATTATCCAGCAACTTCTCCTCCTCCGCCTCAGTCCAAGCCCGACGAGCCATTGGAATGATTGAAAAACAAAAATGAAAACTAATTTTTTCAATGAAGATGAGATGTGGGATGACAATATGAAATACCTTGCTATTTATAATCAAATTTGTTGGACACATTTTTACCTAACAAATTTGTTGCACGTATTTCTCATTTTCAACTACCAAACAATATATTTTGTGATTACTAAAATTAATTAAGAAATTTTGGATTTTTACAAAAATTATGAATTCACGTTTAAGCATTTTATAAATATTCTAATTAATTTTATGCTATAATTAATGACAAGTATTTTTTACCGTAACTACAATCAAATAATGAGATTTAGACATTTTGTTAGATTTACAATTATCAGTTTTTTTCCCAAAAAAAATTCCAATAAAAAGGGAGTGACAAAACATTTTTAAGATTTAATGAATTTATTTTATCCCAAATTTATTAGTAAATGTTGATGAACGTAAAATATTGACATATAAAGGTCCCAATATCATATGTTTTCTAGCTCTCTATTGCACTTAATTGAGTAATACTGTTATTTTAGTTTATCATTCACTTTAATTATTGAATTTGTACGAAAATATGATAAAATGAACAAATTGTAACGGTGGGCCCAAGCTATAGCGACCCTAATTTCTTATCAATAAAATTTTAAGTTTAATAAAAATTACTT
This sequence comes from Rhododendron ovatum, assembly GCA_019656835.1. NCBI lineage: Eukaryota > Viridiplantae > Streptophyta > Magnoliopsida > Ericales > Ericaceae > Rhododendron > Rhododendron ovatum. Next base: position 24,540,416 of record CM033802.1, read on the forward strand.
TTACTTGATTGTCCTTTTATTTAATTAATTGAGTATTTATTTGATTAAACAAATCTTGTTTTAGTAAATTTAGATTTTTAGGCCTTAATATATATTCATACCCATACATGGAGAGAGAGAACCGAATGGGATTCTATCCCAAAGAACCAAATCATATCTACACCACCTCATCTCTTCCACCCTATGTCATCCTAGCCTTATGAATAGTCTAGTAGAGAGAGGGAGAGAGAGGGAGGGAGCAATTCGGATGAGAGGGAGAGAAAGAGTAAATGCATGAGATTTTATCTACTCAGCAATCTAGTGCTTGTCCTCTTGAGTTGACAAGAGAGAGAGGGAGATTGCCGAAAATGAAAAAGGGCGAAGTTGGGATTTTATTCAAATTCCCATTAGTCATGCCTATGACAGCCTATAATGTGTGTGTGTGTATGTGTCTATATATATTATATATATAGCTATTAAGAAGAGATAATGGAGGGAGAGATTTACCGAGAGAGGAGATGGAGAAAGAGAGTAGATTGTCCATCAGTTTTTCCTTTCCACTTGTACTGCACCATCATGCCACCCTATTAAACCAACATGGTAGTAGCTTTCCAGGGCTAGGAATTTTTTTAAACTTGGAAAAATAGGAGTGTGTGTACCATGGAGAGGGAGAGAGAGGGAGAGAGTGTGAATGTGGGAGACCGAATGAGGAGGAAAAATTGGGATTTTTATCTCATTATCCATCAGTAAGGACTATAGTCTATGACACCCTATGACCACCTATATGTAGATAGCAGCTTTTAGTCCAAGAGAGGGAGACCGGATGAGGGGAGGAAAGAGAAGTCACAACCTTATAAATACCCCTTCTTTCCATTAAAGGACCACCAACCCTCTGCATACTTTTCCTCTGTTGAGACAAGAAAACTGTGAGAGATAGAAAGAAGAGAGCGAGAACCGAGACCCACTTTTCTTTTCTTTTCCAGTTAGTGTACTTTTTTTTTTCTTTTCTTTTTTTTTGTTCTTTTCATTTGACTTTCATTCCCTAAGAAAGAAAACTAGGAGTCCGGTCAAACCAAGGCTTAACAGAGACGTACCATTTGCGACCCGATCCAACACTACCGTAGTCAAACCGCTACCGCCAAGAAGTAAGGTAGAAACCTCCTACTTACTTACTTAAGTATACCACCGTTAAATTTTTCGTTAAACTATCAAATTTTGGCTATTATGATAAATGTGTGTAAAAAGAAAAAGAAAAGAAATTTGAAACTGGAAAGGACGTATTTTAGTCTAAAAAGAAGGAATGTTCTTAATTGGTTAAGTGCACTGCCATTTGGTTTAGTTTTAGAAAAGCATGATCTAGGAGTTAATTACTGGAATTTGGACTTACTATTGATAAACGTAGAAGTAGATTACGAAATGAAAAGAAAACATAGCATAGCAGTTATGTGAGAATTTCTCCTGGCATATTATATGCAAATGTTAACGTCTCTCCGTACTAGGAAGGCATGATTTGGTAATTAAATATCAAAGTATGATTTAAAATGGAAGTAATGGAAATTGAAGTTCTACTGTTAACAATTATGTAGCAAGATGAAATGCGTGTTATTGCATGCCGTTGACAGATTGGAAAAGCATGAAAAATAGGATTTATTTGTTGTCACATGATTTGTTTGAAAGAATATTGTGGTGCGCGAAAAATGATGCATGTGTACGAGACACGAGAATCGAGAAATTGGTATTCAAAAATGAAAAGAACAAAAGATAAATTTTGACATGAGTAAACCTGGGAGACCAGAACGGCGGAACCAGAGTTTGGGTGTGTGTGAGTAAACCTGGGAGACCGGAACGACGGAACTAGAGTTTGTGAAAGCATGGTTGACCGTCATTCTGAAAGAGGGAGTAAACGGAACCAGTGCTAAAGGAAGGAATTGATAATAAGTGAAATTGACATTTTGACACAGAGTACAATACACTGTTCTTAACTCGACACTCAACACTTTTATTTGTATGATATCTCTATCTGTTGATTTGTTAAAGTTATGTTTGAAGCCTTGTAAAGTAGATATTATTTTTGATAAAGTATGGAACATAGGGGCAGGAGTTAGCTTCTGAGCTTAATAGCTCACGGTGTTACTTTTGTGGCCCTGGCATTTTATGCCAGACTTAGAAGGTGAACATGAGACGTAAAATAATCTGGAGCAGTATGGAACTGAGCAGAATATCGCTGAGGAAGACAGCCACCCTGAAGAGTAGAAACTTTCCATAGTATCCCTCCCTATCCTTGAATAAATGAAATCTTGATTTGAGAATAATTTGGAATGTAATGACTTATTATTCTACTTTTATTTATTAAATGTTTAAGTTTGACTAAAATAGTTATAAATAGTGTTCCCAAAATTTGGGACGTTACACAAGCTGTTATTGGAAGGCAAGAGGAGAGCACCCAATTAATTTCAATCCTAATATGGTTGGAGATTTGGTCCAAGTGCTAAATTGGCTAGTTAGATATCTTGATTTGAATTGCTAAACCTAGGCTAAAGTTCCAACTAGGTTAGGAAACAAGGGGGATTCCGTGGTAGTTGGTCCAACAATTAGAAAAGTGAATCAAAGGAGGAAATCTCCATTACAAGGAAACTCTCAATCGGCACTTATAAAAGGGAACAAAGGGTTCTAATAGCCGGGTATCACTTTACTACCACCAGGTCCACCACGCAGCAGAAGCACTACCTCGGCTGGAGTTGACGATCACGACGGCAATTCGAAGATCAGAGGCCACGGCTTAGCAAGGAGGAATAAGTGTTGAACATCTTGTCATATTTTGTGAGACCTTATTTTCTTCAATGGAGTTTTATCTTTACGTGTTTATGTGTTTTGACTCCATGAGCGGCTAAACTTTGAGACTAGAGTTGAGGATGAAGCCCCATTAACGATTATTATCTATATATTCATGAGATTTGGTTTTACCTGAATATGTGGTTTTGACTACGATTAAATTGTTCTTACTCCAAATCAATTGTTAGATGTAAATTCTGGATATGAGTTCAATCATGTTTTTCTCATGATTTGGAATTGTCTTTATCATTGAACGCTGGTTTTTCATTGTTAACTATAAAATTGAATATTTATTGTGATTTGTTAAAAGCGGATACAATTAATGATTTGGTTTTATACTTGCGAGCGGAGAGGAACAAACATTAGATCTTTTGATGAACTTTCACGGTGATATTTTCCGTGGTAACAAAATTAGCTTTCAGATTATCATGAATATATAATGATATGAGTTAATGGGTGTGGATTCTGAAACCCTAGTATTTTCACCTTTGATTAAAAAGAAGCTTTAATTTTCTCGTCTTGGATAATTTAGTTCATTGTTTTTACTTTTCACTTTCAATTTAAAAATCAATCACAACTTTTGTCAACTAGGTTAGGGTTTAATTGGTTTAAGTTACTTATTTTTCCTAGAAAAATCAGAAGTCCCTGTGGGTTCAACCTCGCTCTTGCATTACTATAATTCGGTACAATTCGTGCGCTTGCTAGTACATTAAAATTTCACATCAAGTTTTTGGTACAATTCGTGCTCTTAACATAGTCTATGGCCTCTCAAAGTAACTAGCGTGAGAATTATATATAATTGCTCTTTTACCTAATGTGTCAAATATATACTTGGAAGACATCCGAAATAACTAAATTTTACTATTACAATAAACCATAAAGATCACAACTCGCCTACGGAAAAATTGGTCACTAGTGGAACAGTCCACCCGTCGTCGAAGAAACAACTGGGCACTGGTGGTACCCAGATGTGGGATTTGCTCTCTCTCTCTCTCTCTCTCTCTATGTTTTTGGGATGAAATGAAGATGAAATGTAAAGATTTTTTGGGATGAGTATAATTAGGGCTTATCTTCTTACATTTTATAAAAAAGAAAAAAAATGAAACTTCTCAAAGTTCTTAAACGACATCGTTTTTCTCACATAACTTTTCAAAGCATGCCTAAATGAGTACCAATCTGCCCACGTGAAAATTCAGATTGCGCGCCTAAATGGGTAGACTTTTTATCTCGCCGCAAGAGTGAGATCATTTATCTCACTTTTTTCCGCGCTAAAGTTTTTTATCACGCTACAAGGGTGAGGTCTTTTCTCTTTTATCTCGCCACAAGAGTAAGATCTTTTATCTCATTCTTTTCTGCCCTAAAATCTTTTATCACACCCCAAGGGTGAGGTCTTTTTTCTTTTTTATCACGCCACTAGGGTGTGGTCTTTTCTTTTTTATCTTGCCACAAGAGCAAGATCTTTTATCTCATTTTTTTCCGCACTAAAATCTTTTATCACGCCGCAAGGGAGAAGTTGTTTTTCTTTTATCTCGCCGCAAGAGCAAGGTCTTTTATTCTGCGCTAAAACCCACTTTTTATCTTAGCTTTGGACTTAAACTGAGATAAAAAATTTTAAGCACCACTTTTTATCACGCTTTCACTGAAAACTGTGATCTTTGTGAATCTCCTTAGTGTGATGCATATCTATTATTGTAATAGTGATAACACAAGTTAGAGGCAAGATATTTCATTCATTAACAAAGTTAAACAAGTGAACATTCTAATCCGAATTTGCACAAAAACTGGTCCTCCCACATATATCTGAATAGAAAGAAATCACAAGGCATGCGTGTAAAGTGAAAAGTCACACAAAGATGTTCATTAACCTCGAAAACAATAGACGCACCTGTAGGAAGGTATTCCCGAGCAGATACATTTAGTTACCGAACACGTGATGTTTGGGAGCACATGGTGAATACAACGGGACTATCGCCGGGCAGTACGATGAACAGGGACATGGATCAATAATATGGGAAGTCATTGATCTATGCAGTCTGTTCGGCTGATTAAAAGGCTAGTGACATGTGAAGTCAGTATTGTAAAAGAAACTGTTCAGCGAATAGAGACATTCTCATTACGCTTGGACCAAATTACATGTGAAGTCATTGGTCCAGGCAGTCTGTTCAGCAACGAGATGGCCGAACAAGGAAAGAATCCCAAATTAATTGATGTAACATGGGGAACATTCTGGAAGAATCGAGAAACAATGATATTCCGTTAAGGAATAAGATCCCACGAATATAGGATCTGAGAAAGATACCCAATGAGAATGGGATGTTCGGTCAGTAAAAGAAAAGAATCCTAAAAGGACTCTTTTCTATTAAACTAATAAAGGAAACGAGAATCCTTGAGATCCTGGGTTTCCTATACGAAGTTGGGAGTCCTATGGAAACAGGGATGCTTGGGCAACAAGCATACAAAAGTCTATAAATATGAGGTGAACCTAGAGGAAAAAGGTACGCAATAGACTGCATTATTATTGCTTTCCTACTGATAACTAGGGTTTTGTTCTTAGTACGTGATACTAACAAAGGCATCGGAGGGCCTTTGCCACGAGAGGCAAAGGTGCACTCACTCCCTGTCTATTTTGCAGATTAGGGTTCAGATGTCGAGCTAGGGTTCCGGTGAAGAGGCACGAATAAGTCGTTGCAATCCAGTTGATCCGAAGCATCAATTGTTTTCATCCCCCTACAATTGGCGCCGTCTGTGGGAATCGAACCGATTTTTCGAAGAAAGTAATCATGACGGAAGAAAATCCAGTCACACCGTTTAGTCCAAAGGACCAGTTGGGTGGAGGAAGAGATAAATCTCCACCAGGCGCTCCGAGAAAGCCCACTGGTAGACATGACAGAGAAAACTCCAAAGAAAAAGGAGACAAGACTGCTACTGGTTCCACGAGAAGGAGTAAGCCTCATCGAGTAGAAGAGTCTGTTACTCGTTCAAAGAGTATTCATAACGATGATGATGTCCTTGATAAAAAAAGAAGAGAAATCGAGGAGTACGCTCGTTTAATTAAAAAATGAGAGTATGAGATACGGGAGCTGCAGAGGATACGAGAGCACCCCGAAGATTCTGGACTCTCTCGAAGGAATTCCCAAAGGGACGGACGGGCTCTGGTGGTTCATAAACAGACTCATTCACGTAGAAGGGGGAGCAGAAGTCCTATTATAGGGCGTCATGAGGCTTCTCCACGAAAAAGTGGAAGAAGAAGTAGGAGCCGAACACCCGAGAGAAGGGCTTCTTCGCGAAAAAGGAGAAGCAGAGACCGAAGTTCTACCCCCGAGGAAGAGGACACAAGGAAACATCATCGAGATAGGTACGAGAGACCAGATGCTGATTGGGTCAAGGCTTCGGCCCACAAGTTGAAGGAACAAGAGGATGGGACAGTGACTGCACGAGAAGCAGCACGCAAGGCCCTGAGTAATATTGCAGCCTCCCCCTTTACAAAGAGGCTACAAGAAGCGAGATTGCCGAGCAGAGTGAAGCACGGAGCGTTCGTACTTTACGAGACAAATACGGATCCCGTGGCTCACATACAGCATTATCAACAGGCCATGTTTATGCATGAAGGGGATGATTCCATCTTGTGCAAGATGTTTCCCTCCAGTCTTGGCAAAGTGGCCTTATCCTGGTTTCATAAATTGGCTCCACGATCCATACGAGGATGGAGGCAGTTGGCCGAGGAATTCACTGCTCGGTTCTTGACAAGCAGAAAAGCCCCGAAGACTTTTGAAAGTCTTTCCACCATGAAGCAGGAGGAGAACGAGCAGATCAGGGATTATGCAAAGAAGTACTGGGAGACTTTCAACGAGATTGAAAGTTGCAGTGAGGAGTATGCAATTGCTACGTTCAAAACTAGTTTACCTGTTCGGGGAGAGCTGCGCCGTTCATTGAATAAGCATCTGGTAGCCACCCTGGCTAAATTGATGGAACGGATAGAACAACACGCCAGAATGGAGGATGACATACTCCGTGAGGACGGCAGAATGGTTGCCGAACAACCAAAGGCACCTGCTAAAAAGGTGGATAAGCCAGAACCCAAGACTTACAGAGATAGAAAGGAGTACGGGCAAGCTAAGAAAGAGTCATACAAAGACAAGCAAGCTTCAGATCCTAAATCCTTCTTTTCTATCACTACAGTTTGGAAGGAGCCAATTTACAGGATTCTTTATCGAATAAAGAATCAACCATATTTCAAATGGCCCCCGAGTCTAGGAGGAGACAAAGATGCAAAACGTGCTACGAATCAGCACTGCAGTTATCATAAGGATTGGGGCCATATGACTGAGGACTGTGAGACATACAAGAGGCACCTTGATGATTTAGTCTCTCGGGGCTATCTTAAGGAATTTATTCAGGAGGACCCTAAAGACAAAGGGAAGGCTATGGAGCTGGGTTACGAACAAAACCCTAAAGGCATCATCCATATGATACATGGATTGGCCACACCTTACACAAGAAATGAGGTTAGGCTACTACAAAGGCAAGTTAAGCATGATCAGCACATGATGCGATTGGGAAACAAGAGAGGGCGAGAAACTGATGTATGCAAAGAGAGCTTGGCGTTCAGTGATGATGATTTGGGGGAGGTCCAAATACCCCACAATGATGCATTGGTCGTAACCCTACGAGTTGGGGAATACGACATCGAAAGAATTCTAGCGGACTCAGGGAGTTGTACAGAGGTATTGTACTATGATGCATTCAAAAAGATGGGGCTGGCCCAATCAGACTTAGAACAGTCTACAACGCCTCTTATTGGGTTCGGTGCAGGAGCAGTCTGGCCCCTTGGAAAGGTGACGTTACCTGTTCGGGCCGGATCAGTGGTGTTGAGAACGGACTTTTTAGTGGTCGATGTCCCTTCTTCCTATAACGCAATTATAGGGAGGACATGGTTGCACAAAATGAGAGCAGTCTCCTCAACTTATCATCAGATGGTGAAATTCCCAGGATCAAATGGGATTGAAGTCCTTAAAGGCAACCAAAAGGTGGCACAGCAATGCTTGATTTCCATCATCAAAACAGCCCCGAGGGTCCACCATGTTCATACACTAGAAGTACCAGATCGACCAACCATCGAAGATGTTGGAAGAAGCCCGGCTGAAAAAGTGGTTGAGGGCCTGGAGAAGATTCAGATCAACGAGATTGATCCTGAAAGATATTTTTTAATTGGGGAATCATTGCCAGCAGATGAAAAGGCCAAATCGGTAAAGTTCCTGAAAGAGTATATTGATGTTTTTGCCTGGGTGCCTGAGGAAATGCCTGGGGTGGATGCAGATGTGATCTGTCACCATTTAAACATTGATCCTCAGCACAAGCCGATCATTTAGAAGAAACGAAGGGCAACCGTGCAGCATGTAGATGCAGTGATTGAGGAGGTCGATCGTTTGTTGGAAGCCAAAGCAATACGAGAAGTTTATTACCCCGAATGGTTATCCAACACTGTTGTAGTAAAGAAGAAGAATGGGAAGTGGCGTGTCTGTGTGGACTTCACAGACCTAAACAAAGCGTGCCCCTAAGGATAGTTTTCCTTTGCCTAGGATTGACCAATTGGTTGATGCAACCTCTGGCTACGAGCGAATGAGTTTTCTCGATGCATATCGAGGATATCATCAGATTGCTATGTTTGAACCTGATCAAGAGAAGACTTCCTTCATCACACCTCAAGGATTATACTGCTACAGTGTCATGCCGTTTGGGCTGAATAATGCTGGGGCCACATACCAAAGACTTGCAACCATCATGTTCAAAAAACTCATTGGGAAAACTTTGGAAGTTTACATAGACGATATGGTGGTAAAAAGTCGAGAAAAAGGAGGGCATATTACTGATTTAAAAGAAGTCTTTGAAATCTTGAGGAAATACAAGTTGAAACTCAACGCCTCGAAGTGTGCGTTTGGAGTTGGTTCAGAAAAGTTCCTGGGCTATTTGGTAACCATGAGGGGGATAGAGGCAAATCCCGAGCAAATCGATGCTTTGCAGAGATTACAGAGTCACAAAACTACCAAGGAAGTCCAGAGGCTGACTGGATTGGCAGCAGCACTAAACAGATTCATCAGCAGGTCAAGTGACAAGTGCAGACCCTTTTTTCAGCTACTGAAAAAGAGGGAGGGATTTGAATGGGGAGCAGAATGTGAGCAGGCTTTCCAAGACCTGAAGAAGTACCTGGCCGAAACCCCATTGTTGTCAACTCCACAGCCAGGTGAGTCTTTAATTCTGTATTTAGCTGTTTCCGAGCACGCAGTTAGTGCAGTCTTGTTGAGGGATTTGGGGATCGAGCAAATCCCCATTTATTATGTTAGCAAGACATTGTTGGATGCAGAGACGAGATATCTGCCATTAGAAAAACTTGTCCTGGCACTTAGGACAGCAACCAGGAAATTGCCACACTACTTCCAAAGCCATAAGGTTGTGGTTTATACTGAGTATCCATTAAAATCACTGCTTCGAAAGGCAGATTTCTCGGGTAGGATCTCGACGTGGTCCATGGAGTTAAGTCAGTATGATCTCGAATATCAGCCACGCACAGCAATTAAAGGCCAAGTGTTGGCTGATTTTGTAGCAGAGTTTTCCCCCACTGTTGCTCCCTTGCCTCCTACGAGAAAGGAACAGGCGGCTAAGACATCATCCTTCAAGGATCAACCCGTAGCCGAACAGGATCCCAAAGAATGGAAGCTATTCGTTGATGGATCAGCATGTAATACCGGTTCTGGAATTGGAGTTGTCCTTTTTCCTCCTCAAGGAGTTCTAATTGAACTCTCTGTTCGGCTTGGATTCAGTGCATCGAATAATGTTGCTGAATATGAAGCACTCTTGGCAGGATTGAGAAGTGCGAAGACCCTTAAAGCAGAACGGGTCAGGGTGTATTGTGATTCCCAGCTTGTTGTGAATCAGCTGTCCGGCGAGTACGAAACTCGGAATGAAAAGATGGTGGCCTACGTGCAGGCAGCCAAAGACTTGCTTGATACCTTCGAAAGGGTGTATATTGAGCAAATAAGTTCTGGACAGAATGCTCATGCAGATTCTTTAGCCTGGTTGGCTGCAGCAGTACCAACAGAGTTTAAAAGAAGGGTGGCAGTAGAATACCTAAATGAGCCAAGCATTGGGAGGAATGTGGACTTGGTCTTGGACGTGAACCAAGGACCAAGTTGGATGGACCCAATAATGGAGTTCTTACGAGACGAGATACTCCCTTCTGATAAAAAGGAGGCACACAAGATAAGAGTCAAATCTGCTAGGTTTTGGCTATCCCCAGAGGGTAAGTTGTACAGGAAATCCTTTACAGGTCCCTATTTGCTATGCGTACATCCTGAGATGGTACAGAAGTTCCTTCATGAGATCCACGAGGGAACATGTGGGAGCCATGCTGGAGGGAGATCCATTGCCCACCGAGCAATTACTCAAGGCTACTGGTGGCCACACATGCAAGAGGATGCAAAGGTTTATGTAAAGATTTGTGAGAAGTGTCAAAAATTCTCGCCAATGATTCGAACACCTGCCGAGGATCTGGTGCCTTTGACGAGTCGCTGGCCTTTTGCCCAATGGGGAATGGATATCGTGGGTCCATTGCACAAAGCAACTGGGAATCGAAAATTCCTGCTTGTAGCAACTGATTATTTTACGAAGTGGATTGAAGCAGAACCATTGGCCAAAATCACTGAACCTATAATAGAAAGGTTCGTGTGGAAAAGCATCATCACTCGCTTTGGGGTCCCTTATTCATTGATTACAGACAATGGATCCCAATTTCAGAAAAAATTCAAGACTTTTTGTGCCCAATATGGAATACAAAACTATTATTCCACCCCAGCCTACCCTCAGAGTAATGGGCAAGCAGAGGCTTCTAACAAAACTATCCTTGATGGGATCAAGAAACGGCTTGACAAAGCCAAGGGAAAGTGGCCTGATGAGTTGCCATTAGTTCTATGGGCTCACCGAACAACGCCTAGGAGGTCTACGGGAGAGACCCCTTATTCATTGGCATTTGGAACAGAGGCTGTCATACCTCTGGAAGTGGGTCTGCCGACCAACAGGACGGCTTTGGTAGAAAGTGGAGGCAATGACAGGGCTCTTGAAATCAAGCTTGATCTTGCCGAGGAGAAGAGAGAAAAGGCATTGGTACATCTTGCTTCTTACCAAGAACAGCTGATGAAAAGCTACAACAAACATGTTCATCCTAGGGAATTTGGTGTTGGGGACCTTGTGCTACGAAAAGTGCTCGGCAACACCAAGGTGGCTAACGAAGGTAAGCTGGGGGCCAACTGGGAAGGCCCGTATAGAGTAACTGAGATTGTGGGCATAGGAGCCTATAGATTGGCAGATCTGGATGGTGATCCAATTCCAAGGCCTTGGAATGTTCATAATTTACGAAAGTTCTTTGTTTAGAAGTGTTAAAATCTGTTTGCACTACGTGATTGTGTGGGAATTACGAATATAATTCCTTTGTTCTATTTTTGATTATTTTTTGGGGTACGAATAACTGCCCTCTTCAGTTTTTACAGATCATGAATAAAATCACTTCTTTCGAATAACTGTTGTGGTATTTAAATACGAACTACGAGTTTGGTTCCTCTTATTCGTATTGGGGAGCAGGATATACCTTTTGAGTATGTGAAACTTAAAAGTTTTATACATTTTTAAGTACGTGAAACTTCTTAACAAATACAAGTACGAAACACTTGTATAGAATTAAAGTACGTGAAACTTGGGTATACACTTGAACACAAGTATGAAACACTTGTGTGCTTGTCAAACTTTTTAAGTACGTGAAACTTAACACTGTTGCAAGTATGAAAACACTTGTATATTTTTAAAACAAATACAAGTACGAAATACTTGTATGAACGTTCAAAGTACGAGATACTTAAGTATGTGATACTTGAGAAACTATATTGGCTTGAATGATAGCCACATTTAGTTTAAAGTACGTGACACTTATGTTCTTAAGTACGTGAAACTTAGAAGAAATACGAAAGTACGAAAAACACTTGTATGTTCTGTTACAAAATTATATGTTTGCTCTTAAGTACGTGAGACTTAAAAGAACAAATTATATGTTTGTTCTGGCCCTAAAAGTATGTGAAACTTGCATAACATAAGATAATCAACAGTACGAAATACTTGAGATTAAACGCAACAGTGCATCCGAACAGATGCAACAAACAGAAGAGAGCCGAGCAAAATGCCACAGGGGGCCAAATACTTGTTTTAGACAAAGTATTAAAAGTATGGGAGCCACACAGGGCCAAATTCTTATGGTCATGCAGGACCAGCAACCAACGTCAAAATAGTTCAAACAAACTTACCAAAGTTAATCCACATTCTAGACTTCTGGAACATCAGTATTGACCTGGGGACCTGCCCCATCATCTACTGGATTCTCCTCCAACACTATGGGGTTCATTAACTGCATCATGAGCTGGGGACCGGACGGGCTGAGAGCCAGATGGGATGTCTTCTTCTGCTCCTGTGAAATCTTCGATTTGCTGCTCAAAATCATCTTCCAGAGGAACTTCTTGCTCTTGGGAAGCTGCAGCCCGGCTGCTCGGTAGTTCATTATCAATCCAAAGTGGAGAGTCCTCTGCGACGCCAACCTTTGTTAAACAAGTTTCCCAGCAGGCAATCCAAATTTGATCTTGAATAGCAGGAATCTGTTCAACATAGTTAGCAGTTGTGGTGTCGAATCCCTTCTGGTACCCTTCTTCATATGCAGCTTTCTTGGCAATGTCAATCTCTGATAAAGCCTGGTTGAGGCTCTTTTCGGCAACTTCAAGTTTTTCTTTAGTTTGGTTGAAGTCAGATTTGGCTTTGTCTCTTTCTCTTTCCAACCTGGTGATTGTTCGGAGCAATCTGGTGTTATCGTTCATCAGCCTCACCCTCTCAGCATCTGCTTCTTGGTACTTTTTACCTAAAGTGACCATCTTTTGAATAAACTGGCAAAATATCAACTAGTTAGAGACGAGTATAGCAATACATGTTTAATGGTATACGATATATACATAAAAGACCTTATAAAGAAAAATCAAGTAACAAATACCTTGATACCGCTGACAAGTCCAGTAGAAACGAGCCGATCAGGTGCAGATGCATTTTCCTTTTGCATATCCACTGGGAGCAGCAATCCTTGAGCTAGGGCAAGTGCGGTTTCAGATGAACCAGCACTATCCCCGACGTGAACGGGACGATCTCCCCTAGTGAAAGGAGGAGTCCAAGTCTGAGGAAGGACTTCAGTGGTTGGAGAGATGGGATGATGAGTTTCGGTAACTGCTCGAGAAGCAGTACCATCTTGATCGTCAACTCTTGGGCGTTTGTCTCGATGGAGGTCAGTGGCTTCTGTAGCAATATCAACTTCCCGAGGAGAAGATGATGACCGTGCAGATCCCCCCCTATTACGACGAGATCGTGGGGGAGGGGCGCCAGTTGAGGCCACCCGGCCAGTCCCGCGTCCCCGAGAAGAAATGGTAAGGAGGGAACTGAGATTTAGAGGTTCACGGACCATTATCTCTAAGCTAGGGGGAGATGGAGTATAACCTGATGAGGACGATTGGCTGGTTACACGATTTGAGGACGGCTGTTCGGGCTGTTGAGAGATTGTTTGACTCTGAACGGTTCTACGAAGTCTTAAACGTGGCAATGGGACTCCTTCTGAAATGGGAATTTCTCCCAGTTGACCGACAACGGTAACACTGGATTGACGTCTTGAGGTACGTGGTTGGGGAGCAGCTGATGTAGAAGTAGAAGCAGCACTGGTGCTGGGATGAGCAAGTCTTCTGTCAATAACTCCTCTGTATGAGGGTTCGTATCCCAGAAGCACTTCTGCATTACGACCTCGACCAGCAGTAGATGTACCCGGCTCTCCTATATACTTGAGGACTTTGTTTATATCCTCTGTTCGGATATTGCTCGGTGTACGTCTGGGATGGTGGTTAGCGTTATCAGCTGCATCCAACAATGTTAAAACAAAATAAGACATATGGAAATGCTACGAGAAAGCAGTAAACAAAAAACTTTCAGAGTTAGGAAAATGAGGAGTATTACGTGGGTATCCTCATACGTGGGGGCAGTGGAGCCCTACCACTTGACCATCCTCTCCTAGAGGTTCGAAAGCTCCAGTGACATAGAGAAAGTCAACCTCATGGTCCCGAGCAGAATCTGGCAGGTTGAGCACGAGGCGCTTTTCTGCCCTTCTTACTTTGAAATAGTATGTGTTATATTCAGGGTTAAGTACAATGCTGTACCACCACTGAATGTCCCAGATCCCTAGCTGGGTGCCTAGAATTCTATTCAAAGCGACTACCCCCATTATCAGCCTAAACACATTTGTTGAAACTTGCATTGGAGTGAGACGGTACCAACTTAAGATTTGACGAAGGAGTGGATGAAGGGGGAAACGGACCCCGCCTTCGACGATGGCTACGATTGGGATACACATTCTATCCCAAGAGCCACCGTCCCTATCTGCCCCTAGAGGGGCGAGTTCGAGACCAACGTTCTCTGGGACGTTATAATCCCTCCTAAATGCCGCCATGGCAAAAGGGGTCTCGCATAATTTCCTAAATTTACTGGGTTTAGGAGGGTTGTCGTGTTCATCCGCCATGGATATACTCGAAGGAAACGTAAAAGTAAGAATGGGCGTGACTGAAACCCTAGAAATGATCTAAAATTTGAGAATGAAATCTCAGATGAAAACCTAAGCAGAGAAAATGGAGTTAGAACGAGAATCTTACAAAGGAACCGTGACGATTTCCTGAAACGCAATCGAATTTGCAGATGGCGGCGATGGCGGAAAAGCTTAGATGGAAAGTCTGAAAGAAGTTCGAATGTTTTTGGTAAAAAACCCAAAATGAACCCTTTTTGGGGTTTAAGGGAGAGAAACGGAGACGAAACGTCTCCTCTTACGCCGTTACAGGAATAGTAACGGGGTAGAGGGTTTCAACTAAATGACGTATTGACGTCGTTTGGACAGAGTGTCAGTTCACATTAAATGAAAAGCGTACGATAAGCGCCACGTGGAGTCACTACCTCGAGATGGTATAATGACAGAGGCGCCAAAAGGCATCAATGAGATATTGAAATTATGACTGCACGGGATCAGAAGAATCTGGTAGTAAAAATTCTGTTTCTAAGCATCATATATTGACCCCGAACAGTGGTAAATACATGAAGCTGGGGAGCAATTGTAGGAAGGTATTCCCGAGCAGATACATTTAGTTACTGAACACGTGATGTTTGGGAGCACATGGTGAATACAACGGGACTCATCGCCGGGCAGTACGATGAACAGGGACATGGATCAATAATATGGGAAGTCATTGATCTATGCAGTCTGTTCGGCTGATTAAAAGGCTAGTGACATGTGAAGTCAGTATTGTAAAAGAAACTATTCGGCGAATAGAGACATTCTCATTACGCTTGGACCAAATTACATGTGAAGTCATTGGTCCAGGCAGTCTGTTCGGCAACGAGATGGCCAAACAAGGAAAGAATCCCAAATTAATTGATGTAACCTGGGGAACATTCTGGAAGAATCGAGAAACAATGATATTCCGTTAAGGAATAAGATCCCACGAATATAGGATCTGAGAAAGATACCCAATGAGAATGGGATGTTCGGTCAGTAAAAGAAAAGAATCCTAAAAGGACTCTTTTCTATTAAACTAATAAAGGAAACGAGAATCCTTGAGATCCTGGGTTTCCTATACGAAGTTGGGAGTCCTATGGAAATAGGGATGCTTGGGCAACAAGCATACAAAAGTCTATAAATATGAGGTGAACCTAGAGGAAAAAGGTACGCAATAGACTGCATTATTATTGCTTTCCTACTGATAACTAGGATTTTGTTCTTAGTACGTGATACTAACAAAGGCATCGGAGGGCCTTTGCCACGAGAGGCAAAGGTGCACTCACTCCCTGTCTATTTTGCAGATTAGGGTTCAGACGTCGAGCTAGGGTTCCGGTGAAGAGGCACGAATAAGTCGTTGCAATCCAGTTGATCCGAAGCATCAATTGTTTTCATCCCCCTACAGCACCTTCAATGCCTCAATACCTATCAAAATGCTTATATCAAATTATAGCCCTCCCTTTATTCATATTTTTTTCTTCATATTTTTTTCTTTTTTTCTTTTTTTGCTAAATTTTTTTTTCTTGCGGTCGTTCAATGCCTTGGTCCCTTAAGCTTTCTAATTGACCCTTGTAGTGAGTTTTAGGCCAGTCACACCCCAACCAAACGGCTTGAGGGTACTAGATGTAGAGAACACCCCAACGGACTTAATCACTTGAGTCAAAAAGGCTATGAACCAAAGCTAACCACACATGACAATCGCAGAAACTCTCCACTGTTTGACACAAACACCCACTGCTTACTGAGGCAAGAGGCCCGGTTACTAAGTGAAAAGCCTAAAAAAGCATGCACTTTATTCATTTTTTAAATTTATTTTTGTTCTTCTTTTCTCTCTCTTTTTTTTTTTGGGAAAAGGAAATTGCGCATTTTAATAAGACATATGACTCATACTGAGGCATCAAAAATATATGTACGATACTCGAGGTCAAATCCAACTCTAAGTGTGACAGTGCTTGTGCAAAGGCATGTATACAAGTGATTAATGGCTATCCAAATATAGGTGATGCGAACCAACTAAGTGCCTCTCTTCAATACATGTGTTAACAAGTTTAACTAAACCAATGAATTCATATCAAGACTCCAACTTGGGCAACAATCAAACTCGCAGTAATTGAAAACCAATAGCCACGTTGGAAATCATAATCAACTATCCAAAATATTTGTTTTTTGAATTTTTACTTTTTTTTATTTTGGTATTTGTAATAGAAAAAAAATGGTAACTATGGAATTTAAGCACAGAACAGACATAAATAATAGGTGAACTCTCCCCCAAACCTAAATATGACAATGTCCTCAATGTCATGAATACAAATGCTTAAAAAGAGATGGATTGTAGCATAAAGGTGCGAAAGGGTAGGATACACCTGGTAAGCGCGATGAGATTGAACTGTGCGACGCCTGCAAAACAAATTATGGAAACACAAGAAAAGAAAAGAATGCACTAACCGAAAGTAAATAAATGAAGTCAAAATGCTTTTTTTTTTTTTTTGGTTGTTTTGTGTGTTTTTTTTTTTTCTAACCTACAAAAACAAGGAAACTTGATTGAAATAAGAAATTACCTATCATCAAAGATAAAATAAAAAGAAGACAGAGTACTAATCTAATCAAGTGATATATACAGCATGATACAAAGATGACCAATGTTGTGTAGACTAAATGGTCAATCTTGATAAATAGGATCCTCCAAAAGGATCTCTTCTACTTCCGGACTTTTCAATTCTATAAACGGTTTCAACCGCTGCCCGTTCACTTTAGACACGGAACCATCTTTAGGATTCTCAATTTCAACGGCCCCATCCGGATAGCTAGTGCGAACGATAAAAGGGCCGGACCATCGAGAACGGAGTTTGCCTGAGAACAGATGCAGACGAGAGTTATAAAGAAGAACTTTTTGACTAGAAGTGAAAGATTTTCTTAAAATATTTTGATCATGGACCCTTTTCATATGGTCCTTGTACAATTTGGCACAGTCATAAGCATCATCCCTAAGAAGTTGAAGTTTTTTGTGAACACCTGCCTTGTCAAGATCAAATTGAGTTGTTTGGTAGCCCAATATGCCTTGTGTTCTAGTTCTACAGGTAAGTGACATGCCTTGCCATAGACAAGTCGGTAAGGAGACATTCCAATGGAAATTTTAAATGCCATACGGCAAGCCCGCAATGCATCATTAAGGCGTAAAGACCAATCTTTCCTATTAGGGTTCACTGTTTTTTCTAGTATATTTTTAGTCTCCCTATTAGATATCTCAACTTGACCACTGGTCTGGGGGTGATAAGCAGTTGCAACTTTATGAGTTATGATATATTTTTTCATTAAATGCTCAAATACTCGATTGCAAAAATGCTTACCGCCATCTCTAATAATAGCACGTGGTGTCCCAAAATGAGCAAACACATTATCTTTCAAAAACTGAACCACTACTTTGTTATCATTAGCTTTACATGCAATGCCTTCAACCCACTTAGAAACATAATCAACAGTGACAAGGATATATAAATTACCAAAGGAATTTGGGAATGGACCCATAAAATCAATGCCCCATACATCAAATATCTCTACAATCAGAATTGCGTTAAGAGGCATCATATTTCTCCTTATAATACGACCTAATTTTTGACAACGCTCACAAGCTATAGAGTATGCATGCGAATCTTGAAATATAGAAGGCCAATAAAATCCACACTGCAAAATTTTTGCAGCCGTCTTTTTAGCACTAAAATGGCCTCCACATGCATAATCATGACAAAAAGAAATGACACTTTGTTGGTCACTTTCAGGAATGCACCTTCTAATAATCTGGTATGGGCAATATTTAAACAAGTATGGATCATCCCAAAAGAATTACTTAACCTTGGATAAAAATTTAGATTTACCATGTTTGGGCCAATGCAAAGGTATCTCTCCAGTTACAAGATAATTTACAATATTTGCAAACCAAGGTGAAGATAATTGAGACACGTGCATCAATTGTTCATCAGGAAAAGTTTCAGAGATGGGCAATGAATCCTCGATGAACTCTACAATTAATCTAGACAGATGGTCAGCTACCACATTCTCGGAGCCTTTTTTATCTCGAATCTCAAAATCAAATTCTTGCAGTAACAAAATCCATCGAATTAATCTAGATTTTGCATCTTTTTTAGACAACAGATACTTCAATGCAGCATGATATGAATAGACTAAGACCTTAGAACCCAATAAATAAGCTCTAAAGTTATCAAGTGCAAAAACAACTGCTAGTAACTCTTTTTCTATTGTGGAATAGTTTAGTTGTGCATTGTTTAAAGTCTTACTAGCATAATAAATTACATGAGGGAGCTTATCGACACCTTGTCCTAAAATAGCACCGACTGCATAATCAGAGGCATCACACATAATTTCAAAAGGGACATTCCAATCGGGTGGTTGAATTATAGGGGAGGAGGTCAACTCACTTTTTAATCTCTCAAAAGCATGAAGGCACTCCTCGTTGAACACAAATGGGGCATCTTTGGCCAGCAAATTACATAAAGGTTTAGCAATTTTACTAAAGTCTTTAATGAACCTCCTATAAAAGCCTGCATGACCCAAAAATGATCTAATCTCCTTTACAGTAAGTGGGGGTGGAAGGTTAGATATCAAATCAATTTTAGCTTTATCCACTTCAATACTGTTATACGAGATGATATGCCCTAATACAATTCCTTGCTTAACCATAAAGTGACATTTTTCCCAATTAAACACACGACTTTTTTCTTTACATCGTACTAACACTAGGGTCAAATGGTGTAAGCATTCATCAAAAGAAGATCCAAAAACTAAAAAATCATCCATAAACACTTCCAAAAAAATGTTCTACCATGTCAGAAAAAAACTAACCATGCATCGTTGAAAGGTGGCTGGTGCATTGCATAGCTCAAATGGCATGCAGCGGTAGGCAAAAGTACCATAAGGGCATGTGAACGTAGTCTTTTCTTGGTCTTCTGGTGCAATGGGAATTTGATTAGAACCAGAATAACCATCGAGAAAGCAATAATACTCATGTCCCGCTAACCTTTCTAACATTTTGTAAATAAACGGTAAAGGAAAATGATCTTTTCGTGTCATGGAATTTAATTTTCGATAGTCTATGCAAACACGCCAACCTGTTTGAACACGAGTGGGAACTAATTCATTATCTTCATTTTTTACTACCGTCACACCCGATTTCTTAGAAACAACTTGAACAGGACTCACCCAATTGCTATCAGAGATTGGATAAATAACTCCAGCGTCTAGAAGCTTAAGAATTTCCGCTGTAACTACTTCTTGCATTGCAGGATTTAGAAGCCTTTGTGGCTCACGTGAAGTTTTAGCATTTTCCTCTAAATGGATTCTATGCATGACCAATTGAGGACTAACTCCCTTGATATCATTTATGGACCACCCTATTTCTTCCTTGTGCTCTTTTAAAACATTCAACAATTTTTGTTCTTGTGTATCATCTAAATCAGAGGCTATGATTACTAGTAAAGATTCACAAGGGCCAAGGAATTTGTATTTGAGAGTGTTTGGCAATGGTTTGAGTTCTAACTTAGGTGGCTCCACTATAGATGGAAGTGCTGGTGATGTAGACAGTGAAAGAGGAACCACTTTTGGTTGCCATTCATCAATGCTCAGTAACGGGGCGGCATCTAATAAAGCATTAACCTGCTCAATTGATTCATCTATGTTAAATTCACACCAAAAATGCGCTAGACAAGCTTCTAAGGGATCCTCATCACTTGACTGAACAAAAGTATTTTCAACAAAAGTGTCTATCATACAAACTGTACTAACCTCATCTTCATCTAGTGGTTGCTTGCTTGTATTAAAAATATTTAGCTTGACAGTCATATTACCAAATGATAATTTCATCATGCCATTTCTACAATTGATTAATGCATTAGAAGTGGCTAAGAAAGGACGCCCTAAAATAATAGGAATTTGCCCACTAGAGTTTTGGATAGGCTGAGTGTCAAGGACTATGAAGTCCACAGGAAAATAGAATTAGTCAACCTTAATTAGAACATCCTCAATAACTCCTCTAGGAATTTTGACAGATCTATCAGCTAATTGGAGTGTTACTTGTGTGGGTTTTAACTCTCCTAACCTTAATTGTGAGTACACTGAGTAAGGTAATAAATTGACACTCGCCCCCAAATCTAACAAAGCCTAATCGATATGATGGTTACCTATAACATAAGAAATTGTTGGACATCCAGGGTCTTTGTGTTTTATTGGAATTTTGCATTGGATAATGGAGCTAACCTGTTCAGTTAAAAATGCCTTTTTTGGAACATTTGTCTTCCTTTTTATAGTGACTAGATCTTTCAAAAATTTAGTGTACGAGGGCACTTGCTGAATGGCAACTAAGAATGGAATGTTGATTTGGACTTACTTAAACACTTCTAGAATGTCTCCAAATTGTGTGCCTTTCTTAGGAGCTACTAGTCAATGAGGATAAGGAGCTTTAGGGACAAAGTTCCTAACAGGTGGCTCTATTATAAGTGGTGGAGAACTAGACTCTTGAACTTTAGTAGGATCAACATGATTCTCTTCTTTTTCAGCTTCAGCTAATTCTTCGGTTGGCATACTAACTTTATTATCAACTTTTTTTCTAGATCTAAGGGTAATGATGATTGAACATGGTGTTGCTCATTTGAATGAGTAAAGGTGGTGCCTATAGAAAACTGCCCTTTTGGATTCACTAGAGTTTGACTCATAAACTTCCCTTTCTCTCTCTCTGCAACTTGATTAGCCAATTGACCCATTTGATTTTCCAATTTAGCGATGGCTATGTGAGTGGAATTTTTAATCTCTGTAATGGCTTGAGTATTCAAGTGAGTAATACTTTTCATTTCAGCCATGAATCCTTTAAGAGTGTCCTTTAAGGATGATTGTTGTTGTGGTGCAACAGATTGGAATTTCAGTTGAGACACAGGAGTTGGAGCATAAAAAGGCTGAGATTGAGCAGGATATGATTGTGTAGGAGGACAAAAATCTGGGGGACTAGTGGAAGGTTGGTTGCCCACCTATATTAGTAGAAGGTTGGTTTGACGCCATGAAAATTTCAGATGTTTTGACCAATTTTGGTTGTATGTTTCCAAAAAAGGACTAGCAAATGATTTTCCAAAATTATTGAGTGCATTTGCTTGTTCAACATAGATGTCAGAATATCCAATAATGGAAGGACATGTTTGTGTTGTGTGCATGTGACTACCGCAAAGAGAACACACCTCACTTTGAATTTGATTGGCTGATTCCATATAGTTTTACTTAAAACTAACGCCTCAACCTTTCAAGTAAGATTATCTAACTTTACTCTCATAGCTGAATCTTCTTTCACCTCCTATAAAATCCCCCTCTCTTAGGTGTGGAAGTTGGTTTGTCTCGATGAGAAGTAAAATCCCACTGTTGAGATCTCTCAGACAAATTTTCAAGAAACTCAAAAGCTGCCTCACCCCTAAGATTTAAAAAATCACCACCATTCATTGATTCAATCATATTGCGATTAGACTGAGTTAAACCATTATAGAAAAATTGGACAAGTCTCCATGTTTTAAAACCATGAGGGGGGCACTTTAAAATGAGATCTTTAAATCTCTTCCAACTCTCATAAAACTTTTCATGTTCTTGACAAAAATCAATAATTTCCCTCCTTAGATGTATTGTTCTAGACATTGAAAAGAATTTTGAAAGAAGCTTTTTAACGGGGGTGTCCCATGAAGTGATTGAGCCAGAGGGTAGAGAATTTAACCATGCCTTTGCTTTATCTTTCAGTGAAAAGGGAAAAAGGCGCAATTTAACAGACTCCTCAAAAAAATTTTGAAACCTAGGTAGCACAAATTTCAAGAAAGTCTTTAACATGCATGTATGGATCCTCTCATTCAACCCCATGAAATTGAGGAAGAAGTTGTATTATGTGAGGTTTCAGCTCAAACTGTGTCGCATTTGTCATGGGTAACACAATACAAGAAGGAGGATTTGTAATTACGGGTGAGAACAATTCCCTTAAAGGTTTTGTATCCTCTACAAGTTCCGTCATTTTTATTTGAGTATGTTCCACTCTTTGAATTTTTAAGCTGCATCTAAAGGTTCTCTCAAATTTCGGATCAAGAGGTATCAATTCTAAGTTTTTTGAATGGCAACCAAACATAAAATTATAAATGAAAATAGATAAGGGGAACAACTAAAAAAAAAATATGAAGTTAAACTAAAATAAATTAAAGAAAAAGAAACAATGCAGTTATCAATAATAACAATGCCGTAGACAACTTACTAGCTTGAAAGAAAGCTCCGCCATCCAACACAAATGGATGAAAGGCAGCCTTTCGCACTGTGACTAATGTCGAAATAAAAAAACACTAAAAAAAAAAAATTAGTAACGAAAAGCAATTACTATAGAACATAGATTCACAATAACCGAAATGAACGTAATGGACTGAATTATTATTATTATTATTATTATTATTTTTCCGTTTTCAATGCTAACTATAACTAGTAGAAGAGTGAAATCAATTCAAATCTCTAGATTTCCTAAAAAATAATAAGTCCTCGGCAACGGCGCCAAATGTATTTATTCTAATTATAATAAAATTAACATTTTTTGTCGATTAAATTAATAACTAAGGGGGGCAATTAAGTCATTTGACACCTTATCCCATCATATCCACCTTCCAAATCCCTCTTCTCAAAAAACTATCCAAACACCTCTTTACAAATCTACCCTTCTTAACATATCACCTCTCATTACATATCCATCTTCAAATCCACTCTCATTCTATATCCACCCAAATCAAATCATTCATCCAAACCTGGGATCTTTATCTTTATCCCTTGCAATCTTATCCCTCTCAAGGTGGTAAGCCTCTTATCGCTATAGAGTCCTTAAAGAATATGTTTACCTCCATAGAGCTATATTATAAACCGGATAGGCTTATTACCCAGCTGCCTTGCTGGCAGAGCTGATCCCTAGGCCGAGCTGAATATACTATGAGTTGTGCTCTTATGGCTACCTCAACCCTTAGGCTGATCTCATGAGGTTAGGTTTTCCTTGGATTACCCCTTTCTGGGTCTTGCCCTAACTCACAACTAAGTTGCCCGTTTGAACCGAGCTACACCCTTGAGACATGCTGAGTTGTATTTGCCGGGCTGATTTGTTGAGGTCAATATATACTTATTACGGGTGTTACAAAGAACATCTGTATTTGTTTGGGATTTTTTTGGGAGAGTAACTGAATATCTCACCAGGTGGAGGCATCGTTGTTTCAATTGTAGGTGACTTTTACCAAAGTAGAGTTTGGCGCTAAGTCTTGATTGTCAATGTTATAGATCTAATGCTTCATTGATTCAAGGATCGTCGCTAAAGTGGAGATTGGTGATTATTGGAGTGGTAAGCTCAAATCCTACTCGGCCTTTTATCATCCCAATATTCCAACCCCCGAGAGTGGAAGTCTTTGGCCCCTCATTAATTGATCTGGCATTGTGTAGACACCCATTCTGGATTGTCCAGATTAGTTTACTTACGGTATTCGATTCCCTAATGATAATTAAAGTCAAGAACATCCTGAGATTGTTGGTGTGTTCGAGCTTTGAGCGTTCCGAACCTCTTTCAAACCTTTCAAGTCAGAACTAAATGGCCTCAGCAGAATCTTACTTGCAAACGCTGGTATCCAACTGGCGTGCGTTGGTAGACTTCCACGTGTCAGTCATCGACCGTTGACCAAGTTGCCACCAGCTCACACATGTAGACTACAGGTGTATGCCGGTCAAAGTCAGTCAAATCACCATTGTTCAACCACGTGCATAAGACTTTTGAGCCACTCCCAATACGCTGAATAGTCCTTTGATGATTGAAAACGTGCAGGGATGTTCCCCCCTCTCTCCTACAACCCCTTTCAAACAAGTCTCATGCATTTAATGCATGGAGATTTCCTCTCTAACTCAACCAGCCCTTAACCCAGCTGGTTACACTCCCCCTTCAGCCATTCCTTGCCTATAAATACCCCCTTGCATTTATATGCAAGGGGTTACCCTCATAAAAGCTCTCAAGCTCTCTCCTCTCGCTTTCATCTTATTTTGCTTGCTCTCTTCTTTCACCATTTGAAAGAGTAGTCAAACACCTCTCTCCATACATCATCCATACCCACACACTCACCATCCAACTTCCAAATCTCAAGTTCAAGCTCAAACACATCCATCAAACTCGAAACCAAAGGTATACTACCTTTTGCAAACTTTCTGTTCTGACCCCTGAGAGGGGGCTCGCAGGGTCAAGGCTGGTAATCAATACCAGTCCTGGCCTTAAAGCTAGCAAGGATTCAAGGATCGTGAGTGGCTATCACTGGTGCACACCAGTAATCTTAAGCCATACGCTAGTTATGGCACTATGTGCAATACTGGCGTGGGGATCACTGATCAGCTGATTTATGTTTTTTTTTTTCTATTTTATCACCTTATTGCATGATAAGAACCGATTTACTACCTTCTGCATTCTAGAACTGTGTAGTTGTAGTGTTCGATACCTGCTTCTATTTGCTTTGGAATGCCTCTGTGATCCTTCTAGTCATGTTCCAAAACCCAGAAGATGTAAAGCCAAGAACTGGATAAAAGTATCTAACTAGCGTACGGTACATTGGTACGAGCGTACGTGAGTAAGGCCTAGCCCAGTGACTGGCCCTTGCATGGCAACTAGGCCTTAGCCTCTGTTTATTTCCCCACATTGTTTATGGGGTATTCTATCTATTTTATTTCTTTAATGCCATTTCATTTGTTTGTAATTGTATATATTCTGCTATATAAACTACGTGGTTTGTCCTGGGTGTGCGTTGGTCCTTTTCCAGAGCCCAGAGGGTTGAGAATAGGAGTTGTGGGTCTTGGTCTACTGGCGCACGCTAGTTATTTAGTGGTGTACGCATGTAAGACTTGCATGATGTGGCCTGTCCAATGCCTCTAGGTTTTCTCTTGTGCACATCACTTCAAGACGACGTGCCCCAGTCTGCTTAAGATTGCCCACAAGTGCTTGATCTCAATCTATATCCATTGTTTCAATAAATCATACATGCCATTTTGTCACATAATGCAACTTGTTCAGTATTAATCCCCCTTTAACTGTCCCCCGCCCTAATTGGCTAAAAAATGATTAATGAGAGAAAAATGCAAACATTTTTACAAAATGCCTAAGTAGAGACCGATCTCTGGATTGGGCGAGAGGGGTGCCATAAAACCCTTCCCCTCTTATAACCTAGCTCCCGAACCTCAAATATCGAAGGTGACGACGGTCCAGTCTATGCCTTTTTCAAAATCAAACAATGTAGCAAACGTTTCAAGCTCGGTTCCTTGGTTGTATACCACAAAACCTGAGTGGCAACTCTAATTTGTAGCGTTTCACAGCACTTTCCAAAAAGGACACACTCAATTTCCAGGGGCGTGTGCCCGCACATTGGATCTGATTAGGGCTCCAATTTTGATCTATGAATTGGAACCTTTGGCTCCAAGTTTTCTTCAACACCTAATTCGTAGTTTGTTGAATTTGTTCTCACAGGAATATTTACACATGATCACACTCATTTCCCAATAGGCAAACACATGCCTTCATAATATAAGTCAAACATTGGCGGGAGACTTAAATATTCGTCCTTACTCTCTTACTTCTGTTTCCATCCTGGTCAGTTTGAACATTTAAGTTTCCATCCTCTCTCTTTTTTAATCCCAATAGTGCCCTTATATAATACGTTGGGTATCAAATATATATCACAGATTTTTGAGACGAAATCTTAAAGTTCAAGGTCCTGTCTCTTATTATAGGATATCAAATCCCATAATACACGCTTTCCAATTACAAAACCACACCTTCCATGTATCTTTCCTTCATTGGAATCCAGCAGCCACCGTCCAAGAGGAGAATAATGACCACCGTAACGACAGACCAATGAACCAAACTCAAGCAATGAATGAGTTCTGCAAATGCCGACCCCCAACCTTTCATGGAGACACCAACCCTGTTGTAGCTGAGACGTGGCCAAATGAAGTCAAAATGATCCTCAGAACCTTAAGGATTACCCAAGACAGAGACCGTGTGGCCTTAGTCACTCACTAACTGAAGGGAGAAGCCCGCTATTGGTGGGACCTGATGGAGGCAACCCATACCATAGCCACCTTGACTTTTGCTAAGTTCGAAACCCTATTTCTTGATAAGTACTTTCCCACACCCAT
Organism: Rhododendron ovatum; assembly: GCA_019656835.1. Lineage (NCBI taxonomy): Eukaryota > Viridiplantae > Streptophyta > Magnoliopsida > Ericales > Ericaceae > Rhododendron > Rhododendron ovatum. The sequence continues at coordinate 24,567,099 of CM033802.1, forward strand.
CCGCTTAGCCAAGGAACAAGAATTCCTGAACCTGAAACAAGGATCAATGACCGTCACCCAGTACCTGGCTAAGTACGAGGAACTATCCCGTTACGCCCTAGACTCCATCCCGAACGAGGACAAGAAGGCTAGGAGATTCGAGCGGGAACTGATGACTGCTCAAAAAGCTGTGGTGGCTCAAGCTTTTACCACCTATGCCGAAGTTGTGAAGTGTGCACTCCGGCTAGAGAGCAAGGAGGCTGACTTCAAAACCCGATGGAGAAAGGCGACTGGCAACACCGGGGGACCAATCCGAACCCAACCACCCAACAACAACCGTGGACCTTACCCCACCAAACCTTCTAACCCGCCTCAAAACAACCAACCTTGGAGGATTGCGATTCCCGGAAGTGGCGAACCAAAGAGAGGTGGTCGAGGCATAGCGACAGTTCAGTGCTTCAACTGCCAGGCTATGGGTCACTATAAGTGCGACTGCCCCCAACTTCAAAGGGAAAGGGATGGGAACTTTGGAAATCAGAAAGCTCAACAACCTTGATCGGCCGGCTTTGTGAGACAAAACCTTAAAGGTCCATCGCAGCAGCAGAATGGGCAAAACAAAGGAAAGTAGCCCATGGGAAACCAACAAAGCACATGAGGGCGTATCTTTGCGCTGCAGACTGATGAACAAGAGCAGGATCCTGCTTTGATCCAAGGTACGCTACTATTATAGTATCTGCGTACAAACATTGTTTGACTCGGGAGCATCGCATTCATTTATATCTACTGCCTGCGTAACTGCACTAGCACTAGAAATAGAACCCCTAAGAATGAGTATGAAAGTAACCGTTTGGGGGGAGTATAGTTGTTAGTCTAGTGTGTAAAGGGTGTGAGTTAGAAGTAGCCAACCTACGCCTAACCTGCGACTTTAAGATGATCAACATGGCGGATTTTCGACATAATCTTGGGGATGGACTGGCTATTAGCACATCGAGCGGTCATCGGCTGCCATCAAGAGATAGTGATAGCTTATACCCCTGATGGGACTTATTTCCAATTTAAGGAGGATAGACAGATGACGAATTCAACGATGGGAAGATCGAGGTGGCAGAATTAACTATTTGGATGGCTAGTTAGTCCCTAAATGGAAGAAGCCGATAGAATGGAAGTGGGATTACCACACATCGTTTGCGAGTACACCGATATTTTCCCTGAAGAACTTCCCGGCTTACCACCCCAAAGAGAGATAGACTTCTCTAAAGAACTCCAACTGGGAACAACATCAATCTCTATGGCGCCGTACCGAATGGCCCCTGCAGAACTAAAGAAGCTCAAGACCCAATTGCAGGAGCTGTTGGACAAAGGGTTCATCAGACCAAGTATGTCACCATGGGGAGCACCGGCCTTGTTCGTGAAGAAGAAAGAAGGAATGCTTCGACTGTGTATTGACTATAGGAAGTTAAACCAAGTCACAGTCAAGAACCGATACCCGTTGTCTAGGATCGATGATCTATTTGATCAATTAAGAGGAGCAACCTGCTTCTCTAAAAAATCGATCTTCGATCGGGCTATCATCAGCTAAAGATCCGAGATGAGGATATTGCCAAGACAGTTTTTCACACTAGATACGGGCACTACGAATTTGTAGTAATGCCGTTCGGACTAACTAACGCTTCGACAGTATTCATGTGTCTCATGAACAATAATTTTTCAACCCTACTTAGATAAATTTGTAGTGGTGTTTCATTGATGACATCTAGATATACTCTGCCAATAAGGAGGAGCATGAAGGACCCCGTCGGATAGTACTACAAGTACTCCGAGATAGCCAATTTTATGCCAAGGAAAGTAAATGCGAGTGTTGGCTAGAAGTGGTTAAGTTCTTGGAGGCACGTGGTATCCAAGGATGGAATCGAGGTGAACGAAAATAGGGTCGAGCAGTACTAAATCAGAAGCAGCCGTACATCTGAAATTACCGCCAGAAGTCGACGCTGCCAAAGGCTTATTTTTCCAGAGTGCAAAGGTTCTTTCAGTGCCTTTGCTAATAATATCCAAGTTCGTAGAGTATCGTAGGGATTGCTTGCTGATTTTCCCCCCAAAATAAGGATGGAGTACTTATGCCTTATGATTATGGGGTCATTTTGCTCAAGTGGATCCATTGGTTCCTAGTTCTAGAAATAGGTTTAATATCGTTAGATGGGGAAGCATGCTAATTCAACAGGGACGTGCTAAGGAAACGTTTGTGGAATATGGGACCGCATGATGATTTAGTTTTGCATTTGACGTTGGCATTCACGATGGAGACTTCATCAAAGGCATACAATGAGGCAAATTGTTCGATGGCGGAAGCAACTTCAACCCCGTCTTGTTAAGCATGTGATGAGGCTTAATTTAATTAACAAAACATTCAGAGGATTGTGAGGGATGCCTGAAAATGCTGTCATCTTACTCTGAGATATTTCTAAAACCGGCCAGAGCCTTTAGACAGTGGCCGTGTGATGCTGAAGCGTTTTGGGACGTTTCAAGACCAGTATAGCAACTATGTCTAATCCGTAGTCACGCACCAATTCCGAGGACGAAATTATTTTAAGGGGGATAGTTTGTGACGACCCTAATTTTTGGTGAACAAAAATTTTGGTAAATATTTAAAATTTATTTTTAATTACTTGGATTTCTTTTAAAATTCCTTTGAACTTTAATAATCCGTCATAATTAGATTTGAGACATATAAAATAATATCTCTTTGCACCGGACAATATAGTCATTTTCTTAAGACAAGTACGTTTGTAGAAGCACTTGTATATTTTTCTAGTAAATGAAATAAAATCTTAAAATTATATTTCTTGGCTAGAAATCCTACATGGCAAGTAGAATTAGCTTAAAACTGACTAGTTAGAGAAACCTAACTACCACTTCACCTAATTACAATTTTCTAACCCTAGATGGACCTTTTTGACCATCTTTGAACCTTGTGAACCCCTCCCAATCCTAATTGAACCTTAGACCATTATAGGTAATCATTATACCCATGACTAGTCTTTTCAAGACCATACTTACCTTCTACCCATTGGATAAAAGTTCATAGCGAAAATGTTATCCCTTGAGTAATAGAAATAAGTCTTGCCAAATCCAAGGGGTACATATAGATTTGACCAGACAAGTCAAAACCAAATCTCATCATTTTGCTTCCAAAAGAAGCAAACTTAGCCTTACTCTTCCTCTCCATTGAAAGGTCACTTTCAAAAATATTCCTTATCATTATTTTCCTCTTTAACCTTTGGGCAATAATTTGTAGGGAAATTATTATCTTATGGGTAGTCGAAATAAGACTTCTTAATGTCTAGAAATGGTACTACCATAGACTTGTCTAAAGACAAGTTTATTCTTCCAAGCAACCATGCTTATGATTGTCTCTTGAAAGTCCATAACTTTTACTCTTTTCCTAGACTTAGTACTTTAGTGTACTTATACATATACATAGGCATATATTTATACATAGTACTAGAGAGAGAGAGAAGGCCGACAGAGAGGGAGAGGGGAGAGAGGCCGAGAAAGAGAGGGGAGAGGGAGGCTGAGAGAGAGAGGAGAGAGGGAGTGATGTGTGTGTATTCATGAGATTTTGTACACTCAATCAAGTCACCTCTTTTAGCCAACTTCACACTCAAGCCTAAGTACAACATGACAACCCATTTCTAAGCTTTATTTTGTTCTTTCTTGCAAGCAAGCCATCCTAGGACAAGACAAGACCAAAAACCCTTCATGATTTGTCACTTCAAGGTCATACCTATCATAATTGCACATTTATCCATTGGACAATAATTGCTAGGAAAAAGCCAACTTCACACTCAAGCCTAAGTACAACATGACAACCCATTTCGAGGCTTTATTTTGTTATTTCTTGCAAGCAAGCCAACTTAGGACAAGACAAGACCAAAAATCCTTCATGATTTGTCACTTCAAGGCCATACCTATCATAATTGCCCATTTACCCATTGGACAATAATTGATAGGGAAAAGTTTATCCCTCAGACAATATAAGTTAGTCTTACCAATGGAAGCCAAGATTTTTGCTATAAATAGCACCCCTTACTTACCATTCAACTCACACCTTCCATCCTTCAACTTCTCTCTCTAGAATCCTTGCATTTGTTCTTTGTTCTTAGTGTTCTTGAGTTTTTCTTGAGTTCTTCAAGAAACTCATCCTAGGCCACCACTAATGTAACGACCCGGATTTTTGCCCTATTTATTTATTTATTTATTTTTAAAAATACAAATTTAAATTTTTAAATACTAATTCAATAACTAATTAGATTGAATAATTAAAATACATGATTACGTGTATAATTGATATTACTCATTAAAATGTATATGATATACATTATAATTAGATATACATACATCCATACTTATTCCTTATCCTTCCTACCCAAACCCTTAAAACCCTCACTAAAATCCGATTGAAACTAACTCTCTACTTCCCTCCCACATTCCACCACCTCCACACTTATCCTCCCACATTCCAACTACCCCAACTCTTATCCCTACAAAAAATCACATCCCATTCCTCCTTTTTCTCGGCACATAGTTATTCCAACTACCCCAACTCTTATCCCTACAAAAAATCACATCCCATTCCTCCTTTTTCTCGGCACATAGTTATTGAGAAGAAAGAACCCAATTCCATTTTTTTTTCCTAGAGCTAACTGTTGCATTTCAGCCTTGAACACAGCTCATTATCAGCCCGAAATCAGTGCAGAAACTGCTGCAAAATAGTCCCAAAAACCAGCCCCAAAACAATCCCGTTTCACTCTGAAAACAATCCCGGATTGGCCACCCCGAGTTCCCTGTTCCGGTCGCCTTCTCCATTTGTCGAAAACCCACCAAAACCATTCACTACAGTTCCAACCGAACTCAAGGTAGAATAATCGCTTCCCTACTCTCTCCTAAGTATATAATGTGTATATGTATTGACTTTATTATTTCGGAATGAAAAGAAAATGATTCCGGTGTCAGGTGGCTGGAACCGATGCTACTTCTGATTATCTCGGCAAAGAATAGTATTTGACACGAGGTGTTTTCTAAACTAGTTATTAAACAAATTAAATCACACCTGAACCTTCTCATATGTTAATTTAAGGCTTGAAATTGGAAAGGAACGAGTTCGGCGTCGAGCAGGACGAAACCCATTTTTTCCGAGGTGGCTACTGTGTCTAGCCGTCGAGTTTTAAAAGAAGAAGATTCTTAAATCGCAGTTAACCCCCTGGAGTTATTGAATGTTATATTTCAGCCCACAATAGTAAATACAAGTTGCACCCTTATTACAAGCAGCCCCAGATTCCTGAAGTATATGAGTTCGGCCGAAAATATTAATAGCATGTCAACAATAAACTCTAGGTTTATCAAGTTTACGGTACAATCCTAAGAAGATGTTTGTTCTAAAGATTAATACACTTTATGTAATATATTGATATTTGGAAATGCTCAAAATATTTTATGACCCATTACTGTTGTCTACTATGTTAAATAGATATACGATAATTTTATTTTATAATAAATAGTATTAAACCTAAGGGTTACGAAAATGCTAATGGAAATCCTCAAACTTAATAAGATTATATTCGCGTTCAATAAAATTCCAATTTTTCGAAAAGGCTTCGGCCCAATCCAAATTTCTTTTGTGTTTAATTAATTGCACTTATCAATTGTTATATTATTGTCTCATTGAAATGTATCATATTTGAGCTGTTGTTGATTGTATCATGTTGTACATGCTTGAATGGACTTAGGTTCATTGGGTGGTTACGAGTAGTGAATCATGTAGACGATGATAAGTAAATGGAAAATGGTAAAGTGTTGAAAGTGTGAGTATTGTGTGGATTGTGAATTGAGCCATGGCGATGGCAAGGGTAACCAATGGGGCCCTGTATTGAAAACGGTTACCTGTGAGGCCCAGTAATGAGATATGTTGTGATGCTAATGTATGATACATCATGGGAAGTTTCTCTTCGAGGAAGGGGATGGGTCCCATGAGACGGTTATAGTTAGTGAGACGTTAATGTATGATACCTCATGGGAAGTTTCTCTTTGAGGAAGGGAATGGGTCCCATGAGACGATTATAGTTACCGTGGGGTAGTGGATGTTCGACTCTAATGTACGATATGTCATGGGATGATTCAATCCTCCTGTTATGGTCTTAAGTGAAAACATGCTAGATACATAATTTAGGTGCGCTCACCTAGGATCCTGGTACAGGATAAGCAAGAGGAAGGGTGGACCCATGAGACGGTTGTAGTTAGTGGATGTGGGAAGAAAGGATCTTGTGGAGAGGATCCTTAGATTTCATGTAAGTTGATGGATTGTAAAGAAGAGGACAATGTGTTGTTATCCTGTACCTCATGTGAATTATTATATTGGTGATCTGCTAATTGTAAGGTAAGGAGTTAGTAGGGTTGAGATTATCTACTGAGTTTCAAAACTCATTACGTGCCGTTGGGTTGGCGTTTATGCAAGGTAATCAAGAGACCGAAGAGTAGAATCCGCTGCAAGACGATCCATACCAGAGTGAGGACCACCCAGCGAAGAAAGGGGAGTTTGTTGAGCCTTGGAGGCCATACTCTTAGAAGCTCTGTTAATTTGACATACTTTTATTTAAATTTCCATAAGTGCTATCACATTTGTCAAACTCTATTTCATTTTGTTGGTTGTGAGAAAATTAAGTAGGTTTGAAATTGGTATTTGAGGTTTCCCCTGCTAAACTTTGGTTAATAAAATTTCATTTCTTATATATATATATATATATATATCAATTTTATAAATTATTAAATCAATTGAAGAGGATTTAATTAACGTGTCCGAAAATCAGAGCGTTACAACTAAACCACCACTCGACCACCCGCTCGAGCCAAAAAGTTGGTCTTGCTCCTCTCTTTTCGTGCAGAAGCTTTACATCACCTTAGGGTTGGACTTTTGCTCCTGCTTCTTCTTCCTCGGGAAGGAGCTTTTCTGAATTGTACCATAGCATATCCACTGCCTCTGGAATTTCTTTTAGATAGTCCGGAGTCCTCCGGATGTTCCCTGATTCTTTCCAGTTCTCTGATCTCATATTCTCGTTTTTTAATTAGACGAGCATACTCCTCAATTTCTTGTCTCTTTTTATCAAGAACGTCTTCGCTACGGTGTATGCTCCTAGAATGAGCGACTGATTCAACCCCTCAATGGGACTTACTCCTTCTCATGGATCGTGAGCCGTCTCTCCATCTTTATTTTTATCGTGGACGGTAAGGGGGTGGCCCTTACTCGTGGTCCTCCTCTGTCCACCCTCGGGCTTTCTCGGAGCCCCAGGTGGAGATTTATCCCTTCCTCCATCTAACACATCCTTTGGGTCGTGCGGTGTTGCTGGATCTACTTCCACCATGGTCGTATTTCAAAGGGAACTCTTTCATCTCCCACAGACGGTGCCAATTGTAGGTGGAGAAATTCAATTAGTGCTTTAGACAGCACTGGATTGTAACGGCTTATTCGTGCCTCTTCTCCGAAACCCTAATTCGTCGTCTGAACCCTAATCTGCAAAATAGATAGGGGGTGAGTGCACCTTTGCCTCTCGTGGCAATGGCCCTCCGATGCCAAAGTTAGTATCATGTACTAGCTGTAAAACCCTAATTATTAGTAGGAAAGCAATAAGAATGCAGTATACTGCGTACTTATTGCCTATAAGTTTACCTCGTATTTATAGATTCATAGATGCTTGCTGCCCAAGCATCCCTGTCGCCCTAGGATTCCTATCTCGTAAAGGAAACCTAGGATATCAAGCATTCTCGTTTCCTTTACCAGTTAGCTACCTTAGGCCTTTTAGGACTCTTTTCCATATCTAGTCGAACATCCCTTTCCTATTAGGTATCTTTTCGAGATCCTACATCCTCGGGATCTCATTCCTTAACGGAATACCACTGTTTCTGGACTCTTCCAGAATGTTCCCTCTATTTCATCATCTGATAGGACTTCTTTCCTTGTTCGGCCGTCTCATAGCCGAACAGAGGGCCTGGACCAGTTACTTCACATGTAACTGGTCCTTTATCAATTATTTGGACCATTCCTTTCTTTAGGAGTTCTCCTCCTGTTCGGCTTTCTCGTAGCCGAACAAGGTACTTGAACAGTGGCTTCACGTGTCACTTTCCTTTTAACTGGTCTAATAACTTCTCATGTTTTACTGAACTGAGAGTCGTACAACCTCTCTGGACCAATGACTTTTCATGTCACCGGTCAATCGCGTTGACCTTTCCTTTAGCACCGCGCTCGGGCGTTTCTCTTGCTTGTTCGGGAATACCTCCCTACAAAATTCCTTAGTGGAAAAGCTCGAGAGGGGTGGATGATTCATGCTGCTCAAGGATTGTGATACCAAGAAAAATTGTTCGTACCCATTTCGTGTCGAGAGGAAATATTGAGAGAATTTCACCATTCACGGTTAGCCGTGCATCCGGGAGGAATGAAAATATATCATGACTTGCGTAGACAATTTTGGTGGCCGGGAATGAAGAAGGACGTCGTCATTTTTGTGTCCAAGTGTCTTACGTGCCAGCAAGTAAAAGCCAAACATCAACGACCCACGGGGGAGTTACAACCATTACCTGTGGCCGAGTGGAAGTGGGAAAATGTGACTATGCAAGACTCAATTGCAAGAATTGGAGAGTTTGGGCTTTATCTATCCGAGTACGTTGCCGTGGGGAGCACCAGCTTTGTTTGCTCAAAAGAAAGATAGGTCACTTCGTTTGTGCATCGATTATCGTAAGTTGAACCGTGTCACCGTAAAGAATAAGTATCCAATGCTTAGAATTGACGATTTGTTTGACCAACTTCGAGGTGCAACGTGTTTTTCTAAGATCGACTTGAGGTCCGGTTACCATCAATTGAGGGTTCGAAGGGAAGACATTCCTAAAACCGCTTTTCGTACTCGATATGGCCACTACGAATTCGTTGTTATGCCCTTTGGATTGACAAACGCACCGGCGACTTTCATGGACTTGATGAACCGCATCTTTCGTGCCTATCTTGATTGCTTCGTAGTAGTCTTTGTGGACGATATCCTTATCTACTCGCCTTCAAGGAATGCCAAATTCATCTAACTTTTGTTCTTGAACTCTTGAGAGAGCACTGCTTGTATGCCAAACTTAGTAAGTGTGAATTTTGGTTATCCGAAGTCAAGTTTTTAGGTCACGTTGTGTCGAAGGATGGGGTGTCTGTTGATCCGGGGAAGAAAGAGTCCGTGATGAATTGGCAGAGACCAAAGAATGTATTCGAGATTTGTAGTTTCGTGGGCTTGGCCGGGTATTATCGTCGTTTCGTACTCGATTTCTCTGGCCTAACGGCTCCGTTGACTAAATTGACCCGTAAGGGGACTCATTTCATTTGGAGTGATGCGTGTGAGATGGCCTTTCAGGAATTGAAGAAAAGGTTGACTACCGCACCGGCTTTGGTGGTGCCCGAACAGGGAGTCGGTTATTCCGTGTATTGTGATGCTTCGAAAGAGGGATTGGGATGTGTGTTGATGCAAATGGGACGAGTTGTAGTGTATGGATCGCGGCAATTGAAAACTCACGAGCAAAACTACCCTACCCATGACTTAGAACTTGCGGCCGTCGTTTTTGCTTTGAAGAGTTGGCGTCATTACCTTTACGGCGAGAGGTTTGAAGTCTTTTCTGATCATAAGAGTATAAAGTATTTATTTTCTCAAAAGGAACTGAACTTGCGACAACGTCGTTGGATGGAGCACCTAGAAGATTACGATTTAGAATTGCAATATCACCCGGGAAAGGCAAACGTGGTTGCGGATGCATCAAGTAGAAAATCAACACATCTAGCGAGTTTGGCTATCCATGAGTGGAAAACGATAAAAGACTTAGGTTCGTACGCATTGCATTTTAAGGAAGTTCAAGATGGAGTCACTTTGAGTAACTTAACCGTTCAATCGACCTTATCGACTCGAGTGATTGAGGCTCAACAACAAGATGAAGAAGCAGAGGAATTTCGCACCAAATTCCTTAGTGGAAAAGCTCGAGAGGGGTGGATGATTCATGCTGATCAAGGATTGCGATACCAAGAAAAATTGTTCGTACCCATTTCGTGTCGGGAGGAAATATTGAGAGAATTTCACCATTCACCGTTAGCCGTGCATCCGGGAGGAACGAAAATATATCATGACTTGCGTAGACAGTTTTGGTGGTCGGGAATGAAGAGGGACGTCGTTATTTTCGTGTCCAAGTGTCTTACGTGCCAGCAAGTAAAAGCCGAACATCAACGACCCGCGGGGGAGTTGCAACCATTACCTGTGGCCGAGTGGAAGTGGGAGAATGTGACTATGGACTTCATTACTGGTTTGCCGAGGTCGCTGAGGGGGCATGATGCCATTTGGGTGATAGTCAATCGATTGACCAAGTCAGCACACTTCTTACCTATTCAGGTTACGGATTCGATAGATACGCTTAGTCGTTTGTACATTCGTGAGATTATCCACCTTCACGGAATTCCTGTTTCTATCGTATCGGATCGAGATCCAAGGTTTACCGCGCTCTTTTGGCAGAGTCTGCAAGTCGCTCTTGGCACCAATCTCTTATTTAGCACCGCTTATCATCCTCAAACAGATGGGCAATCTGAGAGGACGATCCAAATTTTAGAAGATATGCTTCGGGCTTGTGTTATGGACTTTCAGGGTAATTGGGAAGATCACCTACCGTTGGTCGAATTCACGTATAACAATAGTTAACAATCTAGTGTCGAGATGGCACCGTATGAAGCTTTGTATGGGAGACCGTGTCAATCACTCGTTTGTTGGACCGAGTTGGGCGAGGCTACATTGGTTGGGCCGGAATTGATCCAAGAAACTTCTGAGAGCATGAAAGCGATTCGTCAACGTCTTCTTGAAGCACAAAGGAGAACCACCGAGCAAGTAAAAGTGATTCGTCAACGGTTGTTAACCGCGCAAAATAGGCAAAAGAGTTATGCCAACCGTTGTCGCCGACCATTATCATTTGAAGTGGGCGATCACGTGTTCCTTAAGGTGTTGCCACATCGGAGATTATCTCGTTTTGGGCAAAAGGGCAAGCCTTCACCGCATTTCATAGGACCATTTGACATTATTGAGAAGATTGGGGAAGTCGCGTACCGATTGGCCTTACCACCAAAGTTATCGGGCGTTCATAACGTGTTTCACGTATCAATGTTGCGAAAATATGAACCGGATCCATCACATGTTCTTGAGTGGTCCGAACTAGAGTTGGAAGCCGATGCATCCTATGGGGAGAAGCCCATACGTATCCTAGATTCGCGTGACCAAGTTTTGAGGGGTAAGACCATACCGTTGGTACGAGTTCTTTGGAGTAATCTCGGAAAAGAGGAATCGACGTGGGAAAGGGAAGACGAAGTTAGGGAGAAGTATCCGCAACTATTTTCAAATTGAATCAATGTGAGTTCCAAATCCCGGTTTTGTGATTGTTAACTTGTTGTTTGATGATATGTGTTGCGGTGTGAGCATGTTTACTTAATGTCTGAGTTTATTTGACTTGAATTGTAAATTTCGCGACGAAATTTCTTTAAGGAGGATAGATTGTGGAGACCCGTAAATTTTTATAATTTTAGAAATCGTTTAATGCGTGAAAGAATTGTATTATTAATAAAGTTGTATGTTTATTTGTGGGTGTGTACGGATATACGTCTACCGTTGGGTATCGGACATTCGGAGAATAGTTGGATTTCGAGTTTTGGTGTTGAAATGATGTGTGGAAGTGTTGGTAGCAATCGGGGTTTGATTTGATGAATGTTGGCAAAAATTTCGAATCTGTCTTTGATGTACAAGTACAGCTTTTTCCAGTACAGGTACATCGTGACCAGAAACTGTGAAATGCTAAAATTTTTGGGTACCTGTACTGGTACCGTCATTCCACGGTACCGGTACATCGGGCAAAATTTTTGATTTTTCAGCACGCATGACAACTCACTATAAATACCCCCTTTTACCATTTTTCACAACCAAAACCCTCGAACCAGACCTGGAAACACCCCCTCTCACCTACCCAACTCCAATCTCACCCAAAACTTTTGATTTCAACATTAAATCTTCAGATCCAAGGGTTTTCTTCCTCAAAATCACAAGATTCTTGCATTTGGTGAACCAAGGGTGAGTTTTGTGTTCTTGTTCTCACTCCTTGAAGCTCTACCATGTTTTTTCTCTCTCTCCTCTCGATTATTTGTTGATCTTTGCTTGTTATTCATATTTTTGGGCTTTATTTGTTCTAGATCTTGTATTCAAGCTTGGGTGAAGATTGCCTTTGAAGGATTCAAGCTTATAGCTCTTGGTAGACCTAAGGTTTTTCTTAAAACCCATCTAGGTAGGGATTTCTCTCTTTCTCTATATGTTTTGTGGTGACTATGTGTGATTTAGGTGTTTATTTGCTATATATGGTCGAATAGAATGTTTTATGGCTTGAGGATTGCATTTTCTTTGATAATGGTATTGTTGTAACGAGTGTCATGGTCCATGAGCTATATGTGTCATCTCAGATAATGTCGGTGTGTGTGTGGAATAAGTTTATGGCATTGGTATCAATTGTGACGATAGTATGGTTATTGTTGTTGTGAAATGAATGGGGGATTTAGTGTGACGCAAGGGGTGGAAACACACGGTTCGCAAAAGGAAGAATTTTGTTGGAAGGAGTGTGTGCGTGTGTGTGTACGTATGGGTTTGTGATTGAGAATTGTTATGTCATTTGTAAAAGGGTGTTGATGTGCATTATTTAGATTTGTCGTTTAATTTGATTCGTTCATGCTTATCATCTCATTACATGTAGATTTTGTAGAGAATTTCCTACTGGGCTAGTGTAGCTCAGCAAAATCCTTCTTTTCAGGTTCGAACGCAGGACAATAGGTTGCATGACATGGTGTATTTGGAAACGAAGACTTTTGGAAGCTAACATGACTTAGTTACTCATCCATCTTTGTATTAGTCTACTTTTGGATAGAGATGGTATTGTAACTAATTTACTTTGTTTAATCTTTTGACATAAGATTGTAATATTCTAAATACTTTGCATATGTATTTAACTTAATTTAGGCCACGATGCCAAGGATGTATTTTTTTTTTACTTGGGGACTTCGTTTGAAATTAAACAGGTGGTAAACCATTTTGGGTATTATTTGTCCTATGCGAGGATCTTTTATCAAAATGATTTATCTATTTATGTTAAAAATCAAGGGCGTGACAAAAGTTCCGGGGATCAAAATGAAGAGGTCAAAAGTCAGCTTAACAATTCGGCATCGATAGGAAATGAAATGTTGCATCGGTACCGAGAAGTTATGAGGAGTCCAGTTAAGCATTCGGCATCGTTAGGAAGCGATATCGTCAATCGGTACCGAGAGGATTGAGCAGGCAGTCAAAGCAGTTCGGTACCGATTGGAAGTAATCTATTCCATCGGTACCGAGACCCCTACAGCAATAGATCAGTCCAGTCCAGTGCACGATTGATTCAAACCCTCTTTCATCTTCTTCCATCCGAATCTCTCTCTTTACCTCCATTGATATCCAAAACCCTAATCGTAAACCTCAAAATCCTCCATGTCTCCATAGTAAATCCACAAAATCCTCCATCTTCCTCAGGAATCTCTAGTTTCTGTCCATCAACTTCAAGGTTTCCAACCAAAAATCAAGGTAATCCCACTAACCTCTCTCAAATCCGAATTTTTTTTCTCATTTTTCCACAAAAATCGCTTTCTTTCTCCTATTTTCCACTCATATAACCACCACCACCATAAATCCTACCCTACATTCCATTTTTTCCACCAAAAATCAAAACCCTAGAAAAACCCCTTAAAAAATCCGAAAATTCCAAAAAAATAAACCCAAAATCCCTCTTTGCTTTCAATGCTGACAATCAAGCAAACCGCACACCGAGTAGCCCCTTCTCAACCAAAAATAGAGGAGGAAGATGATTTTGTGCCGGAAGAGGAGGAAAGTCAGCCCGAGGAGGCTTCGGGGTCTCGAAGTAGGAAGAGGAGACGTACCCCAGCTGAGATTGCAGCAGACAAAAGGAAGACTTGGGAGGGCAGTTTTGCTGGTTGGAAGTTCAAAAATAAGCGTCAAGTGGATGCTGGGAAATTCAAGCCTGATCACATGAGTCTCCGATACATTATGCGCAAAGGTTTCCAATTCTGGACTGAGCCATTACTTGGTTATAATAAAAATGCTGTCATAGAATTTTATAAGTACATGCAAATTCCTAAGGGCGATTGGCAAAGTGACCCGACTATTAGAATTATGTCTCAAGTAGGTGGTATTGATGTTGAGATTACCCCCGATGACATTGCTCGGTATTTGAGAATTCAGTTCCTCCTTCCTGATTTGGTAAATTATCCTAGAAAAGATGAGATGTTAGATATGCAAGTGGTGAATAGTGTTTTGTATAGTGACCCCGCAGTGGCTTCAATTCCCCATGTGCCTGAAAACTTTAAATCCAGTTTTAGATTTCTGAACAAAGTAATTCATTACAATTTATACCCTCGAGGCACAAAGCACAAACCAACTAGGAAAAGTGGAGAAATTCTGTATGCATTCACTGCAAATGATTTGGTAGTAGATTGGGCGATGTTCATCTTCACTCAGTTGCGAGATTTCAGAGCTAACACATTGATTACTGCCAGCATGCCTTTTCCATGTATGATCACCAGTTTGTGCCAAGAGAAGGGTGGGCTTATGAGAAGTTGGACGAACTTTCACCAAGGCCATTTGTTGATTCATTTGATGAGAAAAGTTTGTCCCAAACCCATGCTGCTAAAGATAAACAGGTTCAAAGGGGGAATTACTTGACCACGATGCCATCCAAAAAGGAAAAACAAGGGTCTTGGCTTAAAAAGTTGTTCTGTCAAAGGGGTTGCACTAATTAGTTCTCGAAGGAAGGAGAAGGCTGAAAGGAGACATATGATGAGGGAACAAGAGAGACAGAGGAGAGAGATAGCCTGGCAGACATCGATTCTGGAGCAGCAGCACGGGGTGAAGTATGCCCCCAAGCCGGTTGATGAGGGGGAAATGAGTGATGACTTTGCAGGGTGCGAAAGAATTGGCTGATTGAGGTGGTGGTATGATGATGTGATGAGTTAGAGAATTGGTGGCTCTAGAAATCCCCTTACTTGGTCGGGGTCTAGGTTGGTTGACATGCCAACTATCCTATCCTTTATTTTGTGTTGTTGCTTTTCATTTTGTAGTTTAGTATTGCACATTATTAGTAGTTGGTTTATTGGTTTGGCCGATTTGGCCCTTGACTTGGCTTATTCTGTGTTGGCGGCGTTCATTCGGGTAGTTAACCAAGCTAGAAAAAGACCGTCGCCCATTTTTGCTAACCTGTTCTTTGAAACCAAGGTCGTTACAAGCTAATGAAGTCCTTAGTTGATCCTTAGCGCGCATGGATTCCTTAATGTTTGATTATCTGATAATTGCATAATTAGTTGCATGGCATGCTTTCCTTTCAATTATCCAAAGTCATCTGATAGTTGTTAAAATTTGTTGAATAAAGTGCTTTCATTGTTTAAGGCATAGTATTTCTTGTTTGCTGTTGCCTGTTTATAAAGCACTCTTTCGTGGGATATGGTTTAGTTTGATCTCACAAGACTCTGTGTCCTGTATCCTCCCATTGTTCATGGACACAGACCCTTTTTGCTTGCTCTTAAACTTGGTTATTACTTGACTTGTTTAATTGGATGCTGAAATTGTGAATTGTAGAAAGGAAATAAAAAGCCGGATTGGTTGAACTCTTATTAGTTTACAACATTGAGCTGTTCTGAGTTATGATAGCAGAATGGATTGTAAGGTTGTTAGTTTTCAAATTTCCCATAGTTTATTTGCTAAGGACTAGCGAACCTCAAGTTGGGGGATGTGATAAGCACCCAACAATGACATTAAGGGTGCGCTAGTTGGCTAGTTTTAATTGTTTCTGCCGCTAATTTAATTGTTTTAACTGCTTTTGCTTGCAAGGTTTTCCAGTTTCATTTTGTAGGAATTTACCAAATAGCAGGAGCTTTAAGGCCTAAGGCATGTTACAAGATGAAGGCAACCCGACGGCTCGCCAGGGCGAGGCATGGCCAAAGCAGAAGAGCAAAGTCAAGTGCTGGAGATAGGCCACTCGGTACCGATACCATACTATTTATTCGATCGGTACCGAGCCCTTCAAGCGACAGCAGATAAGTCACTCGGTATTGATACCATACTATTTACTCTATCGGTACCGAGCCTTTTAGCTCAGCAGCTTAAGCCTATCTCCATTGGTACCGAAGGACTTAGAGGAGGACGTTTTAGAGTATCTTGGAGTATATTCTAGGCGTGTACCTAGGAGTAGAAGAGATTTGTGATTACATCATTGTAGATCTAGATTTAAATTTGAATTTGTTCTTGAATGGTCTTCATTTCCAGCTTGAATCTTTCTTCTCTGTCTTCATT
The DNA here is from genome assembly GCA_019656835.1 of Rhododendron ovatum. Taxonomy (NCBI): domain Eukaryota; kingdom Viridiplantae; phylum Streptophyta; class Magnoliopsida; order Ericales; family Ericaceae; genus Rhododendron; species Rhododendron ovatum. The sequence goes on from CM033802.1 coordinate 24,583,547, forward strand.
AATTAGTTTTTGATATTGTCATCTTTATTAAAGTTGTAGTGAATCTTCCGATCTATCTTTTAATCCAATTTTCTTATAGTGTTGTTAATTCAATTATGTTAAGTAGATTTTTGCTTGCTCCTATCTCAATAGATATGGGTGAGTAGTTTTCCAAGGTTAGATCATGGGGTGATTAGCACCTCATGGCTCAAGTAGAATTACGTTTTTCACCATAAAGTTTAAACCTTTGGCTCGGGAATCGATGTGGGGTTCGGGTTTATTTGTCAAATCGCTAAGGTGTTAATCTCCTTGATCATGTGTAGGTAGGAGCATCGCCTACCTACCACACATGATACTTGAAGCTCTGACGCACGAGGCATTTGCTAAATAAATTCTAGAGCTAGCTTGGTAATCGAACCATTCTATTTTCCGGTTTGGAAACCTTAACTGTGTATCCTGAACCGTGTAATCGGGAGAAAAATGTAGTTTAATTTGAGTCGTGAATGTTAGTAATTCCTAGACCTAACCTTTCTTTTATCTTGGTTTATTCGTGTTTCAATTTAGCCCCTTTTCATTTCCACTACACACGTAAAACCAAGTTGGCTATCTAAAAGCCGAAAGCCCTTGCTTACATCTACAAATCCAGCAAAACCATATTAATTATTCCCTTGGGTACGATCCCGATCTTCCGGATTATCATGCTTCAACTGACGTATTAGGCCCTACGCTTGAGGCGTTATTCCTTATATCGGAGCAAACAAAGCATTAAGTTTTTCAAATGATATTAAATACCCCATTTAAAATGCTTAGTAGAGACCGGTTTTTATCAGGCGAGCGGGGTGTTTTTCAACAAAACCTTCCCCGCTCGTAATGTGGTTTTGGGATCCAAAATTTCAACGTTTTCGCTAGATCAAAATCCTTTTTCTCTTAAACAAACTCTCGGTTTCTCGAATCATCCATCTCAAAAATTCAGGTGGCGACTATTCGAGCGCGCCGGTCCGGGATCCCACAGTACTGCTTTCTATTTTGATCCCTGAGGGGGGTTAACATGGTCAAGGATGGAAATCAATACCAGTCCTAGTCCTACAGCTAGCAAGGTTTCAAAAACCCTCAATGGCAAGAACCAACGTGCGCCGATCATAAGCACGCAAACGCTCGTCCTTGGCAGTACGTGCAGAACTGGCATGGAGACTGGGACCTATCTGGGACGAACCCGCGCACACCAGTTCGAAACCCGTGTACGCTAGTTCAGAGCCCTTCGAAACCCGCATACTCTAGTTGTGAACTGGGGTCAGGATCTTTGTTTTATGCTTTATTTATTGTTTATTCATCTCTGTGAGCATGTGTAATAACCAGTTTACTATTTTCCATAGTTAAAGTTGCTAGTTTATTGTTCCATACTTATTTTTGCTGCTATGGAATGCCTTTGGGGTCTTTCTGGTCATGTTCCAGAACCCAGAAGATGCAAAGCCAAGCACTAGATGAAGGGGTTGTAATTGGCGTACGGTAATGTACTACCTGTGTGCGCCAGTATCCTTCAGTCCAGTGGCTGGCCCTTGGCTGGCAACTAGGCCTTGGCCTCTGCTTTTGTCCCCTCACTGTTTAAGGGGTTTCACATTCTTTCGTGACTCTAAAGCCCATTTAAACTATCTGTAACTATATATTTGAACTGCTATATTCTGTTTTGTTTGTCCTGGGTGTGCACTGGTCACCAGAGCCAGAGGGTTGAAAGCAAGGGTTGTGGGTTTGAGCTTACTGACGCACGCAGGTAAGGTAGAAACGTACGCAGGTACAACTAGCATGCAGTGACTTGGTCAGTGCATGCTGGTTTCTTCATGTGCACGTCACTCCAGGCCAGTGTGTTCCAGTCTGCATAAAACGATCACAAAAGTCTGTTTTTAATCTATACTAATTGTTTCAATAAATCATACATACCATTTTGCCATATACTTGTAGACACCCCAATCTGACTTCCCGATCGTTTTACTTTGTTCTTCGGTTTCTTGATTCCCCGATGATGAGTCAGGTCGAAACAGTCCCGAGAACTTGGAATGGCTTGAGTTTGGCATGTGAGGAACCCATCCTTAGCCTTAAACCCTTGAATCAGAACCTGAACCTTGGGTTTGAATGTCGCGCGACATACTGGAACCCTCGCGCGATGGTTCATTTGCCAGGTGGTGGTCAAAGTCAAAGCTTTGACCATTGACCCTCGCGGGGTTAGCTGAATACTCGCGCGATGGTCTCACTTTGTCGCGCGATGGTCAACACCTGTCATTTTCACCCAGATTGCGTGGTGGTCAGGGGGCTACAGGCCTATGTGACCCCGTTTTCGTTGGTTGAACAGCGTTCTGGGGGGGCTACCCTTGCAACACCTCACCCCCCATTCTCCCATCACCTTTGCCACCCCACTTCTCCACCAAGCATTTGTGGCCAGCCTTGTTGGCTGGTTACATGGCCTTAGCCAGCCACCAACCAACCCATTCTCCAATAAAACCCCCCCCCATGCTTCATTGCAAAGGGTTACCAAGTTTCTATCCAAGAAAGGGTTGCAAAAATTCCATCCAAGAAAGAAGAAGGCAAAGCTCAAACACAAACACTCCATCCCACACTCACTCCCACATAATCACCCTCCAAGCCTCATCACCTCATTCAAGCCACCTCCGAGACACTCAAGCAAAGGTATAATACCTTTCTGCTCACTATTCGAACCCCTGAGGGGGGCTGGCAGGGTCAAGGCTGGTAATCAATACCAGTTCTGGCCCTAAAGCTAGCAAGGTTTCAAGAGCCGTTACCAGGTATACCCTCGCGCGATGGTCCCATAAGCTCGCGCGACAGTTTAGTCTGCGTGGGATTGGACCACGTGGGGAAGGGGTGCTGGTCTTTAAGTTTATTGTTGTGTTCATAGTCATTTTTAAGTCTTTAAAAAGGTATTAGTCCACTGCTTTGCATGTTTAAAATCATTGTTTAACTTAGTTTATAACTCTTCTTGGTTTGGAATGCTTTTGGGATGCTCCTGAATATGTCTCAGAGCCCCAAGTATGCAAAGCAATTCTTGGAAGTCCAGTCAGAACAATCGCGCGGCTGTCTCATACCGTCGCGCGATGGTTCTCTCTCTCCCAGAGATTGCCCTTGCATGAGCAGTTTGGCCTTGGCCTTCGTTTAGACACCCCCACTGTTTTGGGGTTTGCTTTTTCATAATTTTTTTTCTATTCGTCGGCTGTAATATTGTTTACTTTCAAGTACCCATAAACTGCTTGGTTTGCACCTGGGTGAGCACTGGTCCTTCCAGAGCCCAGAAGGGAATGAAATTCAAACCATTGATGGAAGCATGAACACTCGCGCGAGTGTGTGGTGTTGTTGCGCGATTGTTTGCTTGCATGCAGATGAACTCAGGCATGCAAGCTGGCTATTTGTTCGTACCAAAATCATACACAGCACTGAGTTGATGTGTGATCGATGTTTTGAACTTTATTCTATTTATTACTTGTTATCTCATCAATCCATGCCGTATTTTCATCGCATCCTACAAATTGTTACAGTTTTTAATCCCCGATTAACTGTTTCCCCGCCCTAATTGGCTAAGAATTGATTAAATCAAACAGAATCGCAAACAACATTTTCGCAAATGCCTAAGTAGAGACCGATCTCCGGATTGGGCGAGAGGGGTGCCATAAAACCCTTCCCCTCTCGTAACCTGGCTCCTGAACCCAGATATGGTTATGACGAACTGGTTCCTTAACTTTTTCAAATCAAACAGCGCGGCAAGTGCTTCGAAATACGGTTCCTTGGGTGTCGGACCTTCAAACCCGAGTGGCGACTCTGTGTTTTGCGAGCGCTTGCTTCCCCGCTCGCGCTCCCTCGATCTGGGCCCTTGCCTTGCATTTTGGAATCCGAAAATTCCAAGGGCACGCTGCCCACAGCGGCGACTCTGCTGGGGATCCTACCAATATTAGTCTATGTTTAGATTTCAATACACTCGAAGACCGATCCCACAAAAGTTTGTCAAAACGGTGAGCTTCGCGCTGCCGAAGGTTGGAATGGTGATTTAACTGGACCTCGTGTTCGGCCAATCCAATCTGGGACTTTTCCGATCGTTCTCTCGTGTAGTTTCTTCTAAGCATTGACTAAATAAAGTGAGCCGAATTTGAAAAAGCATTTGCGAAATTGTGATTCTGTTTCTTTAAATCAATCCTTGGCATTCTCATTTGCATCGATGTGGGATAAGCCCCGTTGGATCGTTTTGGCAATCCAGCACGGTTTACCGGAGCTCGGGGACCCCGAATGACCAACAACCTCCGACGATGATAGGTCATTCTACCGTTCGACTGTTGCTCTGCGATTACGCGGGCAACGGGAGGTATATCTTTGGCCTTAGTCCGAGGAACCTGTTACAAGCCAAAATCGGCCTTTGCATGTACAAGAGCATTAGAACTCTCCAAACTAGGACAGGTACCTACAGGGTAAGATTACTTGCATCTAAACCCCATATACTGTTTATGTGTTACTGCTTTCTCTATCGCATGCACTGTACATACATTCCGTTCTGCGTAGGGGCATGTTTAGGGCGGCTTCTAGGTTGTCCCTCTTACGAGTCTGTCTTATGCTTAATAGGACACTGCTAAGCCCGATGAAGAGTCACGCAGCTTTACGGTGCGTGTTAGCAGATTTTCAAAAGTCCTAGGATCAGCAAGACTTTGGGAAATCAGAATTTTCTAAAAATCCTTGTCTATATCCCAATTGCAGTTTCAAATAGAAAACAAGGAACGATGGAGAAGATGCTGTGATGCTCATACCACCCTGGTTACCGTGGGCAGCACGTACACCGCTCAGGCTATGGCGCTATGACGCCTACGCCGCCCCGGTTAAGGTATCACGTCATCCACCCCGAGTCATTCCAAGTTCAAAATTGAAACTTCAAGAACGGAAGAGTCAAAGACTTAGACTATTTTGACATCTCTTAGTATTATTCGATTCAAAACAAGGATACACTCTCGAAAAGAGATCCGAGGACTTTGGCAGTGTCCGGACATCATGAGACAGACTCGTCTGTAGTTTTAGAGTCTAAGGGCGACACTGACGACGATGGCTGCATTATCACTTTTAGTCTTTTGTTTAGAGTAAGGTTTTTGCAGGGCCCTTATCAAACTTTTACTTACAGCAAAACAAAGCAGAATTCTGAATCATTGCGCCGTCAAGGAAAGTATCGAGGCAGAAAGCCAAACCCACTTGGGAACGTCTACGTCAGAATTCGGTTCAAAGGCTAGTCAGGTTGCAAGCTCAGTCAGTCACAACGGAAGACTCTCCGTATTCCCTGTTGGCCACCTTACAGTCAGGATCATCGTCGGTTATCCAGGAAATTGAATCTCCGGCATCACCTAACTCTTCGTTCTCGTCAAGTTCATCCGGAACCTCCGTCATGGCCGATCAGCCGCAACAACTAAGTGTTGAAACCATACTCATGAACATCCAGAACAGCATTGCCACCATGCAACAAAGGGGTGCTCAGACTGATGCAAATCTCGCTAGGCTCAACGACCTTATCAACACTCGTCTTCCGCCAGTTGCAGAAGTGGGAAGCGAGGTCGATGAGGATGTCCACGCGGAGCCAATCTTTGTCGAAGACCCCAACCATGCAGGGCAGATCATAATCCAACCCAACCCAAGGGAAGCTCACCCAGAGGCAGCAAATCTGAATCTCGCTGTGGCCAGACCCGTTCCGGACCCTAACATGACTGCTCTCATGGCAAAGATCGTCAAGCTGGAGGAATCTGTGTCCAAGTCCGAGAAAATCAGCGCTGGGGGAATTGACCTAGATCGCCTCTGCTTGTATCCCAATGCTAAACTTCCCGACAAGTTCAAGATGCCTGACCTCGCCAAGTTTGATGGGAGTGGTGACCCGAAGACTCATCTTTACGGCTATCACGCCGCCATGAAACTCTTGGCTGTTGAACCCGAGGCAATGTCCCAGCTATTCCCTCAGACTCTCTCGGGACCCGCTTTCCATTGGTTTTTGTCGCTCGACATCGCTAAAAGGAGGACGTGGGAAGACATCGGTGCTGCATTTATTTCGCAATACAGTTACAACTCCCAGCTCAAAATGACAACCCGAGAGCTTGAGTCCACAAAAATGGAAGCTAAGGAATCCTTCGCGGATTTTGTCAAAAGATGGAGAACGAAGGCTGCTCAGATGATCGATCGCCCGAGTGAAAGAGATCAGCTCCGAATCATCTCCCGCAATCTCCAGCCTGATTATGCTAGGCATTTGGTTCTTGTCCAGGCCTCCTCAAACTTTGATACTTTCTTCGAATCTGGGATGGCCATTGAGGATGCTTTACAAAGTGGGATACTGTCAAGAGGGGAGTCCTCTAACCTTTCAAAACCAAAGTCTCGGGTTTACTCAGGGAACACCAATGCGTTGTTTGGCAGTGGGACGTCTTCCAATGCAGCAACCAGTGGCACTAACGCCTCTTCTTCCAATACAACCAATCGTGCCGCTGAGATCAACCAGGTGCAAACCCCTCAAAATAACCGGCCCCGCAGTCAACCCCGCAGTTTCTCTGCATTTGAAGCTCCATTGTCATCTGTCATGGAGAAGTTAATCCAGTCAGGACATCTGAAGCCCCTTGACCCAACCCCACTACCTAAGAACCCTTCACCTAACTTCAAAGCCAATCTTTATTGTGCCTACCACCAAGGGGCTGGACATCTTATGGACTCCTGTTTTCATCTCCGACATGTGATCCAGGATCTCATAGATGAAGGGACTCTCCACGCTCCACCTCCACCAACTCAAAAGCCAAACATCCTTTCCAACTCTCTGCCAAAGCACAATGTTGTTCCCCGCATCAACCAAATATCTCTCAGCTCCACCTATATCGATCCCTAAGCTCCACTATATTCAACCCCACTGACCATATAATCCTCAACAAGCCAACCCAAGGCCGGTCGTGCCCATGCCTTCTCAGCCCGAAGGCCGAAATCTTCTACATCCATCTTGAAGAAGGACAGTCGTCCAATCCCAATGTGCCTCTCGCACGTTTACAAGATGGAGCTTTTGTGTTCAACGCCTCCTATCAGTGACCTGTTTCACCAATCCTATCCCTTCCGTGCAGCTCAACTCTGCCTTCTTCCCTGGACAGCCCTGTACTTTAGATGTCACGGATCCGAACTCCTCTCCAAATTTGATAAGCCGTTTCAGATCTGCTGCCCTCTCTTATACCAGAACAGCAGGTTGATATGCAAGCTTGTACGGATGGGCTATTGCTGATAATGATGACTATGCAGCCCCCTATCATCAATGAATGGACAGAGTTAGAAGTTAGACGGCTTTCCCCCAGAATCCCTGAGTACGTCCCATTTAACCACGCTTGGTATGACGCCTGGATGGCTAATTACGAGGCAGACATGCTTGACCCTTTGGATGGATTCTCCTTGAACATGCTATTTCAGCAGCCTGAACCTGTTTTGCCTGAGGAAGAATACTATTGGGATCCCGAGCCTGCATGGCAGTTTCCATTAGAATTTGATCTCAATCCTCTCCAAGGATATGCTCTGCCCGATCACGAGATTCAGTTCATAGAGGAGGGTCTGGTCCAGGAGGAAACTCGCGTCTTGGGGGAATGCTTTTCTCCCCTTCTACTCTTGACAGGATGGTCAACTCTGTAACCGACACCTGAGTACGACCCTACGTTCTACATCGTGAGCGAAGGGACTCACGCGCCCAGCACCGCTTTATCCGGCCGAGGAAGATTGCAGCATCATGGTCACGGATCTAGTTCCGCCCCCGGATCTCTGGGATGTTGATGATGTGGTTAATATCCAAGTTGGGTCTGAGGTTTGGACTGTCAACCGCTCTCTTGCTGATGGAGGACTCTGGGACGTCCCGTTTGTAGCCAATACCGAGCCTATTGCAAGAGACTGCAACTGTTAAGGATCCGGACTTCTGGGAGTCGCTGTTGTTGAACGATTTGGCTGAAGACCTAGGTTTGGGCGTGGAAGTACCTGTAATCCCTCCGCCCTCCGACAGAGGAAAACGCAAATTGGGGGAAGTCCCCGCTGATCTTTGGGATGACAGTCAAGACCTTCAAGTGGTGCCCTCTCTGGAGGATGTTCTCAATGTTACGAGGAGTGGACGAATTTTTCAGCCTACTAATCTGCAGGCAGGGAGCTCGTCCAGCTCTTCTAACCAAAGGAACGTGCCTTCTGCATTCTCAAGGTCTGCACCCTTCGAGGTACCCCCTAGCCCCCCGAACTGAGGACATGATTCAGAAACAGCTGGAGCGAATCCCGGCCGCCATATCACTCTGGGGACTAATCTGTTCCTCTCGCGAGCATCGTCAGAAGTTTTGCCATACCCTCTCTCGTCTCGAGATTCAACCAGATGTCACACCTGAGGCCATGGTATCCATAATTCTCCCGCCTACTTCTAAGCACACCGTGGTCTTTACCGACAAAGATTTACCCATTGAAGGGGTTGATCACAATCGCCCCTTGCACATCACTGTTAAGTGTAAAGGACTCTGGATTCCAACTGTTCTGATCGACAACGGATCGGCGATCAATGTTTGCCCGTTGAGAGTAGCTTATCGCTTGGGGTTGGCCAAGAAGGACTTCGCGCCTTCCAATCTGGCTGTTAAGGCATATGACAGCACTCGTCGCGTGGTTGAAGGCACGCTTCTGCTCAAGCTTGACGCTGAAGGTTTTGAGATGGACGTCGAGTTCCATGTGGTTGATATCCCGGCCACTTTTAATCTCCTACTAGGAAGGCCATGGCTTCACCGGTCAGATATCATGGCTGTACCGTCTACTCTTCACCAAAAGGTTATGCTGGGACTCCCCACCGGAACTCTGATAATCTGTGGGGACTCGGGCATTCGCCCGCTTAAAGAAGATGGCACAGCCTGTTTTGGGGATTGCTCACTGGTGACGAAGATGTTGACCTCGGGGGTTTCTCTTTCGACACTTCTGGTTCGATTTTGGCCTATCAACGTGGATGGGGACTTTATCATCAGCTCTGTTGCTTTGGATATCATGAGAAGAATGTCCTATCTACCTGGTCTTGGGCTTGGGATTCACCAACAAGGGATCCCGGAGTTCCCTGCCTTTCCTTCCTGCGAGGGCCGCTTTGGTTTGGGGTACTCCTCCTCTTCCAAGGATGCCAAAAGAAGGAAATGCACGGGAAAACCTCGATCTCTCTATGGCGAACCTGACAGCTACTTTGTGCGTGAAGTGGGGAACGACATCTACACCGGGCAACCTGAGCCTTTCATCGATTCAGTCACTGGGGAGTTGCTGCCTGGATTTGAAGTCTTCGCTGATAACACTTGGCCCTCTAGTGATGAAGAACCGACAAGGGCGGAATTCAAAGGAAGCTTAACCAGCCCAAGCCAAAGACTGATTGGCTGATGTCTTTTGATCAAGGGAGCTTGGAGCAGCTGTTTTATGAGTTCTCTCAAGTGGGTTTGGCCAAGGAAGCTGAAAAGGCCGAAGTGTTCATGCTCAGTTCCAACGACCTCAAAGATCCCCTCTCCCTCATCACGGAGGCAAAGGGTAGCCTTAAAAATTGCATTTTCAAACCGCGCCTTACTTGCATTGATGATGTATCAGAGTCTGACACTGAGTCTGTTGAGTCGTCTGAGTCTAAGTCTAGCTCTGAGTCGGAGTGTGCGCCTCTCGGCCCTCCATGTCATGGTTTTTACTTTGAGTTTGATTCCCTTGTACTTGGTGACCCTGCAGGGTCTTGTGAAATGAAGGAATCCTCTTCTGACTACCTGAATGATCTTTATATAAACTGTGTCGACCCCGACGATGAAGGGATAGATTTCGATGGGGACATTCCCAAGGAAATCCGTGCCCTCATCGAAAGGGAAGACGAAAGGCATGCTCAGCCGTTAAAAGAAGAAATAGTCTTAATAAACCTGAAAGATGAGAATGATCCCCGAATGGTTCAGGTGGGCTCCACTTTATCCCCAAAGGAACATCAGGATTTCAAAGAGCTGCTCTCGGAATTCAGTGACATCTTTGCGTGGTCCCATCAAGATATGCCCGGCATCGACCCGGAAATAGTTGAACATCGAATCCCCTTGTTACCGGATGCCAAACCCGTGAAGCAGAAATTAAGGCGAATGACGCCGGACTGGGTACAGAGGATCAAGGAAGAGGTCACTAGGCAGATTGACGCTGGTTTTCTCATGGTCTCTCAATACCCCACATGGGTGGCCAATATCGTTCCGGTTCCCAAAAAGAATGGACAAATTCGGGTGTGTGTGGACTTTAGGGATTTGAACAAGGCAAGCCCCAAGGACGATTTTCCCCTGCCACATATTGATGTACTGGTTGATAATACGGCGGGCCATGCTCTGCTTTCATTCATGGATGGTTTCTCCGGATATAACCAGATTCTTATGGCACCAGAAGACCGTGAGAAGACGACTTTCATCACTGAATGGGGGACTTATTGTTACTTGGTCATGCCGTTTGGTTTGAAAAATGCTGGCCCTACCTACCAGAGAGCCGCTACAACCATTTTACATGACATGATGCACAAAGAGGTTGAGGTCTACGTAGACGACATGATTGCTAAGTCAAAAACTCGGGAAGGGCATGTTCCTGTATTGAGAAAGTTTTTCGAGAGACTCCGGAAGTTCCGCATGCGTCTCAATCCACAGAAATGCACCTTTGGAGTCACGGCGGGCAAGATGCTCGGTTTCATGATTACTACACGTGGGATTGAGGTCGATCCATCAAAGATCAAAGCGGTGCTTGAAATGAAGCCACCAGAGACCGAAAAGGGAGTGCGAAGCTTTTTGGGGAAGGTTCAGTTCATCAGTAGATTCATCGCCAAGTTAACCTTAACTTGCGAGCCGATGTTTCGACTGCTCAAGAAGGACGTCCCGTTCGTATGGTCCGACAGATGTCAGGCAGCCTTCAAGTCCATTCAGAGTTACCTTCAGAATCCGCCTGTCTTGATGCCACCAGTGCCCGGAAAGCCTTTGATTCTATACTTGTCTGTGAGTTCCACATCCATGGGATGCTTGCTAGCTCAAGAGGGGGATCGGGGAGTTGAGAAGGCCGTTTACTACTTGAGTAAGAAAATGGTTGGGTCTGAAGAGCGCTACACCGCCTTGGAAAAAACGTGCTGGGCTTTAGTATGGGCCTCTAAGAAGTTGAGACACTACATGCTGGCCTACCCAGTGAAGTTGATTTCTCGAATGGATCCGCTCAAGTATCTGTTTGAGAAGCCGGCCCTCACAGGTAAGTTAGCACGTTGGTTGCTCCTCTTGGCGGAATTCGATCTCGAATACGTCACGAGAAAGTCTGTAAAGGGGCGAGCCATCGCAGAGTTTTTGGCTGATCACCCTGTGGACGGGCCAGAAGATGCAGATTTCATGTTCCCAGATGAGGGAGTCCTAACGATTGTCGAAGATGTTTGGACCCTTTACTTCGATGGAGCGGCCAATCAGAAAGGATTTGGGATCGGGGTTTTGTTAGTCGCCCCTGATGGTTCTCATATTCCGCTTGCATTCAAACTAAATTTCGATGTTACAAACAACCAAGCCGAATATGAGGCCTGTATTGTGGGCATGGAGGCTGCCCTCACGCTTGGCGTTGAACATCTCGAAGTCATCGGAGACTCCAATCTCGTTGTATCTCAAGCCAATGGGGACTGGAAGGTGCGTGAGGAGGGGTTGAAACCGTATCACCAGGATTTGGAAGGGCTAATTCCTCGATTTAGCAAAGTGACTTTCACCCATGTCACCCGTCTAAAGAACCGATTCGCCGACGCGCTTGCAACCTTGGCATCCATGGTCGAATTGCCGTTGGGAGTCAAACTACGCCCAGTGTTGATTGAACAGCGGAACTGCCCCGCTTATCAATACGTCAACGCCATCGATGATGTCAATGATGGCCTACCCTGGTACCATGACATATGGAACTTCGTCGAGAGTGGCATGTACCCGGCTGAGGCCTCTAAAAAGGATCAGACTGCATTGCGGAGGATAGCCACCCAGTACATCATTTGCGGGGGAAAGTTGTACAAGAGGTCTCATTGTGGAATGCACAAACTCTGTGTCAACGGGACCGAGGCTGTTAGAATCATGGAAGAAATCCACGAAGGGGTTTGTGGCCCTCACATGAGCGGTGTCATGCTAGCTAGGAAAATCTTGCGCCAAGGCTATTTCTGGTCTACTATGGAGTCTCAGTGCTGTGGATTATGTGCGGCGATGTCACAAGTGCCAAATTCATGCTAATCTAATGCATGTTCCGCCTTCTAACCTATTTGGCATGGCTTCGCCTTGGCCTTTCTCTGTATGGGGCATTGACGTCATCGGCATGGTTAGACCGTCTGCATCAAATGGTCATAGATTTATCCTCGTGGCGATAGACTATTTTACCAAATGGGTGGAGGCCGAATCTTATAAAACTCTAACGGCTGTTCAAGTTGCTCACTTCATCAGGAAAAACATCATCTATCGATATGGGGTTCCGCAAGCGTTCGTATCAGACAATGGGACTCATTTCAAAGGCAGGGTCTTGGAGCTCTTCGAAGAATTCAAGATCCAAATCCATCACTCAACGGTTTATCGCCCCCAAACAAATGGAGCAGTTGAAGCGGCCAACAAAAATGTCGAGACAATCATCAAGAAGTCTGCAGAGTCCGCCAGGGACTGGCACGAGCAGCTGCCTTTAGCTCTTTGGGGTTACCGAACGTCGATTCGAACATCAACGGGGGCAACTCCCTATTCCTTGGTCTACGGGATGGAAGCAGTTCTCCCTATAGAGCTTGAGGTCCCATCTTTGAGAATCATGGTGGAATCGGAACTCTCAGAATTTGAGTGGCTTAGTGGGAGATTTGTTGAACTCATGCTTTTTGACGAGAGAAGGCTCCGGGCCTTGTATCATGTTCAGGGGTATCAGCGGAGAATTGCCCGGGCATTTAACAAAAGGGTGAAGTCTAGAGATTTGGTCGAGGGAGACATGGTCACAAAAGAGATTCGAGCTCCAATTTTCGACCCCCGTGGCAAGTTTCGGCCCAAGCGTTCCGGACCTTACATCATCAAGACCATCCTTTCTGGGGGAGCAGCTCAGCTCATTGATCTTGACGGCAACGAATTCAGTTCTTTGGTTAACCTGGATCAGCTCAAACGATACTATCCCTGAGAGAAGCTCGTTGGGCCGAAAACCACAAGGGTGGGCGGTTCCAAGCAAAAATTAGAGCAAGCCTGCTAGACCGAAAACCTGAGAAGGCGGTTTAGGCAAAAATAAATAGGCATCAATCAAAGCTCGCTAGGCTGAAGACCCGAAGTGGCAGCACTAGGCAAAATTTAGAGCGCAAAAGGAGAGTTAAAATACTCGAGTGAACCTTAGCTTGAACTACGTGCTGACCTGATTCCCCGAAAGGGGATACGTAGGCAATCTCTCTGTGAGATTCGGTCACAATCCACCAACTCGATCCACGGTTTCTCATCACCAAGAGTTAACTCGATACTTGGGCGACACGGCGGTTCAACACTTGTATCAAAAGGGGAAAACTCTCAAACTTTCATTTTTATTTAAATTATAACTTCTATTACACAGGCTGAGCTGTCTTAAAAAAAAAAAAAAGAAAGAAGAGTTAAGCATGAAAACAGAATAAAATGCTCGAGGCCTTGACAGGCTCACGATTTATTCTAGATCATCAGGGTTCGTCAGGAAGTCAGTTGTTGTTTTGCCTGCTAGTGATTTCCCTTCTTAGCCATGTTTGATATCGGTGCGTAAGTTCCGTGCTGAAGTCAGGGTCGGCCCCTCCGAGTTGCCTTAGGCCCCAATTGTGCTCATATCCTCTCAAATTCTGGGCAGTGAAGGCAGGGACTTGGAAGTCTTCAATCCCAGCTCGGTAAAGTCCCTGGCTCATCCCTAACTGACGAAGGATGCGTCCGGGGATGTAGAATGTGAAAGCGGTCAGCCCAGCAATCACTACCCTCTCGAAACCTACAGAACTCAGGGTCATGTCTGGAATGTTTAAAGCTTCATGCCGCCATATGATCTCATTCGACGGCATCTCTCTCATGAATGCGTACCATTGATGCACGGACATTTCCGGGTAGATCATGCCCCGCTGATGCATTCGGCCGGGCAAGTGGGGCCAGTTTGCTTCCGGTGCCGTAAGCACCCCCAATTTGTCGGATAACCAGAGCTGCATGAGTAGAAAAACAAGTGAGGAGTCGTATAAAGCTTGAGAGGAAAAACAAGTGAGAAGCTCTTGTATAGCCTTAGCTGAGAGACGAGGTAAAAGCAAAACGTGCGAAAGCCAGAAAAAGGTGAGCTGAGTGAGAACCAAGCTAACCTGCAGTAGTAGGGGACTACCGCCGAACACGTCTGTTTGGCCAGAAGAAACCGAATCCAAACCTATGAGTGTCTCCGCCAGAACCAGAGGTACCACGTTTCTTCGGGCACCCAATTGAGCCGCAACGCTCACCAGCATGGGGTTGACTTGCCCATTTGGAGATACCAGTAGATAAGCGGCTAGCACGCCGATTGCCAGGGCAAACCGACGTCGCGCCTGCACGGCTGTATTCTCTACGTCCCCTTCTGGCCCATACCATTCCATCAGGCGCATGACGTTGATCTGTCCTCCGGCTAGCAAACTTTCGGCCGCTCCACGAGTGATGTCAAGACTTGACTGTAGGAGCTTTGGCATGCTTTTCCTGTAAGGTGGCACGACGATCACGCTTGAGGCGACGCCTTGGAGGTATGCTTGGAATTCCTCCACGGTTGGACACAGCTCATTAACTCCAAACCTGAATACGTGAACCTCTGGGTCCCAGAATTGTAGGGCTGCCCTCAGAAACTCTGGGCGAACCCTCACGTTGCGAAGAAAACGGAATGCGGCCAGCCCGTGAAACCGAAATGATAGCCAATCCCCAGCAACAAAGGCCGTGAGCCAGGGGCTAATCAAGGCCGGAAGATTATTTGCCATCTTGCTTCCTCGAGGGACTTTCAAACTGTGGGAGAAATGCCTTTCGTTTGCAGGACGTTAGCCTCTTTATAAGCAGAATGCATTGAGTATCATCCCTTCCCAGTGTAAATATCCATGCCATGTGGAGTTTTCTTCTTCAAAGTAAGGCCATCTCTGCACTGCCCCCCCCTCTTTCAAGTACTCTGAGCAGTTAAAGGTTGATGACGAGGCTTGGTTGTCCTAAAAGTCCAAAGTGGTCAAATAAAGGTGGCCTGGCACGTCCCAACCATCGCGCGATCATCTCAGATCGTCGCGCGAGAGAACACCATTCCAACCATCGCGCGACATTCTCAAACCCTCGCGCGATGGTTCAGTCTGCACTTTGACAGATTTCACCAGCTACTGTCCAATTTTGGTCGCGTCCTATTCCAAGGGTACTTTTGCAACTTTTGCAGTTTTGGCAAGTCAATATGAGCATATGCGACTATATCCGAGCATTGGATTCAAGATATCACGTTTTACGAGGTTTTTGGACCCTCGGTGGCTCATTTCAAGGCCAAATGTGCGTTTTGAAAGGTCGAAACTCGTTCCGGAGGGACGTGTCCTTTTCTCTCAAGCCGTACAGGTCATGGTGACCTGTTGTGACTGTACGGAGGTGTCGGTTTCAGTCCGGGACATAATAGAGTCTTGTTTTCCCGTCTCGTGTCCCTTTTTGTGTCCTTTTTAGGGTTTTTGGGTAATTTCGTGTCTCGGGATGCGTTTCTCAATTTTGTCAGCCCTCGTAGGTCGTTTTGTATACGTGTGACCTCCCGGAAGTGTTCTTATTATCCAAGATGGAACATTTTGAAGTTTTGACTTATAAATGTCCAATATTTCACTCCCTCGTATCCTAACCGTGTCCTAAGGTACATTCTTCATATTTTCTCCAAGTTAATACTCTATATGCGTACGTGCGTGTTTGTGAACAGTCTCGGTACATTATCAATGCAAGTAGGGTATTAAAAGCGAACGCTTACTTGCTTTAGCTCATTGCAAGAGTAAATTCAGCTGAAAATGCAAATTTTATAGCTAAACCATAATTTGTCCATGTCAAAGCAAAGGAAACTACTGTGCGTGTGGCGCGCCGGCCACTTAAAAGTTATCATGTCTGGTCGGGCACACTCGCCCATCAAGTCAAAAGGCACACAGGCCCCAAAAACATGTATCATGTATCGACTAAGGCACTCCGGCCTTCCATCTATCTACGCGGGCGCGCAGGCCCAAAAGCAAAAATCAAAGATACGGAGAGGCAAATGAGGCTTCCTAGTAGCCCTCAGTCCTCCCCGAACCAGTCACCATCTCCGTCGTCGTCGTCGTCGTCGTCTCCCTCTCTAGGATCCTGTCTAAAACCAGGGTCATCGGCTGAGTCATCTGAACCACTGCTGTCGGGCTCCTCCTCGTCCTCCTCTTCTTCTTCTCCCTCCTCTTCCTCTTCTTCCTCGGAATCCTCCGGCAGGATCAGTCGCTTCTTGCGGACCGGCTCATCTTGCGAGGGCCTCTGACGCATCTTCAGTTGGTACCTCTCCTCGGCGCGTGCCACGGCCTCTCGGGCCGCCTCCTCGCTAGCGACAGGTGGCCGCACGCCCCGTGTCTGTGGTCTAGTAGTAGGTGGAGGAGCAGGGGTCCTGCTTGCAAGCTTCTTTTGGGGAGGATCCCTGGCACTTTTCCTTCTAGGAGCCGCCCGTCCCTGTGTCTGCATTGTAAAAATTTTGCACATTTAGTATACATTCTATATGTTGTATATTTGCGAGCAGGTACAATCTATGTCGAAGTCGACGGCAATTAAAGTATACTATGTATCAAGCAAAGCATGCATATATCAAGTATCGAATGCAGGAGTGTATCGTTTCTGTGAAGGGTATACCTGGGATCTCTGAGCTGCCGGTGGTGGTGGGTATCGCAAGTCCAAGGGTAGGCCACTCGCCGCCCGCCTTATCACATTTTCCATTGCAAGCATGCGCCGAACGGCTTCGTTCACCCATTCATTGGGCACCTGCAAGGATTATTTAAACATAAGTAACAGAGCAATGTTTCAAGATTATTACGTGAATACAACAATGAAGGATACAATGTCTTACCGATACGGTAACGGGCGCTGGCTCAACTCTGGCGGGGGCTAGGTGTAGTTCGGCAGGATTGCCCTGGGAATCCACCACTGCTATGTGCCAAGTCAACTCTGGTGGCCCACCTCTCACAGGTCCGCTCGGACCTCGCCTCGCACGACTCTCACCACTGCTCTGTCTTACTGTGATAGCTCTCCTCTCCTCAGCAGCTCCACGGGCCTGGCTCCTAACCTCTCTGAACTCCCGCACTCTCAATGGCCCCGCCAAGCGCTCTCTCTGGTAAACAGCGTAGTCCATGCTGGGACGCAGGTAGCGTGTCAAGTCGGTGTCAGGCTGCGTAAAGACCTCCAGCTCGGCCAAAGTATACTCCCCTGTGTGTGAAGCCCGTGGTGGAAGCGGCCCGGGTACCTGGAACTCTGCATAGCCAAGTGATTGGCGCGTCACTCGGTCACCTAAGTACCACTGCCATCCAAAAGCTGACTCCAGCAGCACTCTGCTTGCTGTCACAACTCTACTCCTGGCCAGGTATTCAGGCTCTGGCTCGGCCACTCTCCAAGGGTCCCACTCTACCTGCACAAGCGGACAATATAAACATCGGTCAGCGACAGCATTAAAGCAATTAACAAGGGATGCATACTCCTTTTTAATGAGATTATGTTATACCTGCGAGGGTCGGAGTTCATCTAGGTACACCCTGAAGCCGTTCAGGTCACCTCTTCCCCTTTTCTCCCCCATGTTCTTTTTACTCCAGATATGAGCACGTGGGAGGACCCCCAAATCCAGGCTCTTTGTCACTGGACGGCACATGTTCAGAACTTCGTAGGCCCAGAGCTGCAATTATCAAAGTTCAGATCATTAGTACAATGCAGGAATACTTTTGAGCAGTTTATACATGCAAACAGATAAGTATATAATGGAAATGTACTTTACTCTAGTATGATCATACCTCCCAAATCCGCCAGTAGCCAGCAGTGCTCATCTCAGTCCTCGACGAATCCCCCATGAAACCATAAGCTGCCTCAAGCGCAGCTCCTCCCCAGTCAAAGCGTGCGGCCGTCCTCAGATCCCTCAGTGCGCGCAAGTACGATAGGTGGACCTTGCTACGCCTGTTCGGGTACAGGGTAGCACCAAAAAGGTACAACAGGTACGCCCGGGCCATCTGCTCCGCCTCCTGCTCGGTCGCCACCTCTTTTGCAAGGTACCGGGTAAACTGCCCATATCTCGCCATCCCCTCCTCAACCTTAGGCACCTCTCCCAAGAACCACTCCAGGGCCGCCTCGTCCTCCTGAATGCCTGAGTCAAATGGGATAGGGTCGCCTCCAACCCTCAAACCAGTGATCGCTGCAAAGTCAGTTGGCGTCACCGTCATCTCCCCAAGCGGTAGGTGGAAAGTATTGGTGGTATCTCTCCACCTCTCTGCAAGCGCAACTAAGACTGCATGGTCGTTTCTGGCCCGAGTCAAGGTCTGTATGAACTCCCCAAAGCCAGCCATATCCACCAACTGCCTCACCCTCTCCGGCAAACCCTGGTATAATGCCAAGGAGCTACAGGCGCCCCCGAAACCCCGGATGTCCCTCTGTCTCGCTCTCTCCTGCATTAGACACAACAACAAGCAACGAGAGGATACATCAGCATGCAAAGCTTCCATTCTCAAGTTCTAGGTAATCAATGCAACTTGGCAGTAGACGGTTGGTTCAAGTTATTATGATTCGTGCATGGCGTTCAACGTAAAACTACAAGTCTCACTATTCTCATCTACTTCAAAGGGTCGCGCTACGTTCCTCAGTTTTCAAGCACATGCATTGTATTGAAATAACTATCACAAAAGGGAAATGAAAGGTTTTCGGAAGTTTACCTCAGACCAGCTGCTCGAAATGTGGGTGTCGGGGTCTCTCAGAACAAGCTCGGGGTCATACTCCGCTTGTCTTGGCTTGTACGCCGCAAAACCTGACGGTATGAACAGGTGTGGAGCCGGTAGCCTATACCCCTCCGCTGTGAATGGAGCCCTAGTCAAACCCTCGGCCTCCGAAACTGCCGTCACTCTGGGCCCGTGCACCCTCGCTCCAGCCCGCTCCTCGGTCTCTGCGTCCCTCAAAACCTCCTCCTCGGCGGCCCTCGCCCTCTCGCCCCTCACCATAGCCTCTGAAGCGGCTATTTCGCGCTCTCGCTCCTCTCGAGCCTCCAAAACGGCGGCCCCAATCATGGGATCCTCCTCAAGCAGCCGGGCTAGCCGCTCGTCACTCAGGAACTCCGCAAGATCCTGTCTTGTGATCGGCCTGTGGCCCGATGATGTGGCCCCCGGCCGAAACAGTACCTCCTCCGGTGGAATCTCCGTGGCTTCCTCTTCCTCGCTCGCCACGCCCTTACCCTTCGCCGGATCCCTTGGCGGAGTCTCGCTTGGCTCGGCACCACCATCCTTGGTACCTCCACTGCCTACACCCTCGGAACTGCTACCAACCACCACCGAACCACTCACGGCCTCGCTCGGGTCCAATTGCACGACCCCAGCCCTCACGGCCCCGATCTCAACCATCGCGCGACGGTCTGACTGCGTCGCGCGACGATTCTCGTCGCCAACCGCCTCCTCCTCGCGGCCCTGAACTCCATCGCCGCCGCCTGTGGCCTTTGCACCAGTATCTGCAGTCGTCCCCGCCTGCGCCTGATCTCCTGTAATGACCTCCGTGGGTCCTCTCTCGTCCTCCGGACGATCAGCCCCTCCTTCTCCACCGTCACCATTGCCATGATCTGCCATGGGTGCGCGTTTGGGCGTGGGTTTGTCGGCTTTTGGTCAAGGAATCAAAGCTTTTGCTTGGGGGTTTGGAGAGTTTGAGGATGGGGAAGAGTTGTGAGATTTCGAAATCACTGGAAACTGCTTCTGTAACGTCCCCGGGAAGTTTAAAAGCATGGAACAGGTTGGGCCGGGTTTGGGCCATTCCTGGACCAAAGTCCTAGCACGGGACCATCGCGCGATGGTCTGGAATTGTTGCGCGATGATTCAAGTGGGCTCTCGGCCCAATGCTGCTGCTGGACAAGCCCGATCCCGCTTATCCGTCTGTTCAAAGCACACGGGTTTTCGCCTAGGCCCCACAACGATTTTGAGGATTATCACGAGTCAATATCTTTTAAACCCGAAACACGTTTATATATCCCCGGCAGTGGTCCGCCCGCACCAAAATCAGCGACGATCCATCCGTCCAGCTTTCTTTCAGCGACGATCCATCCGTCCAATTATCAATCAGCGACGATCCATCCGTCCAGCTTTCTTTCAGCGACGATCCATCCGTCCAATTATCAATCAGCGACGATCCATCCGTCCAACTTTCAATCAGCGACGATCTATCCGTCCAACTTTCAGCGACGATCCATCCGTCCAATTATCAATCAGCGACGATCCATCCGTCCAACTTTCAATCAGCGACGATCCATCCGTCCAACTTTCAATCAGCGACGATCTATCCGTCCAACTTTCAGCGACGATCCATCCGTCCAATTATCAATCAGCGACGATCCATCCGTCCAACTTTCAATCAGCGACGATCCATCCGTCCAACTTTCAATCAGCGACGATCCATCCGTCCAACTTTCAATCAGCGACGATCTATCCGTCCAACCTTCAATCGGCGACGATCTATCTGTCCGACGCTCAATCCGTGACGATCTATCCGTCCGACTTTCAATCAGCAATCAATCTGCTCACCGATTCGTTGGTGCACGGTATTTGTATATACTTGCTAACACTTTTCGTTTACATCGGCTTTTGGGTGGATTGGATGGGTGTCTAGAAATCTTTGACGTTACCCGTACCAGCCAATGGTGCTCCGCGTGCCGTCAAAGAGGGACTACTGTAGACACCCCAATCTGACTTCCCGATCGTTTTACTTTGTTCTTCGGTTTCTTGATTCCCCGATGATGAGTCAGGTCGAAACAGTCCCGAGAACTTGGAATGGCTTGAGTTTGGCATGTGAGGAACCCATCCTTAGCCTTAAACCCTTGAATCAGAACCTGAACCTTGGGTTTGAATGTCGCGCGACATACTGGAACCCTCGCGCGATGGTTCATTTGCCAGGTGGTGGTCAAAGTCAAAGCTTTGACCATTGACCCTCGCGGGGTTAGCTGAATACTCGCGCGATGGTCTCACTTTGTCGCGCGATGGTCAACACCTGTCATTTTCACTCAGATTGCGTGGTGGTCAGGGGGCTACAGGCCCATAGGACCCCGTTTTCTCGGCTGAACAGCGTTCTGTTGAGGGGGGGGGCTCCCCTTGCACCACCTCACCCCCCATTCTCCCATCACCTTTGCCACCCACTCCTCCACCAAGCATTTGTAACCAGCATTGCTGGCTGGTTGCAAGGCCTTGGTTAGCCATCCACTAACCCCCCTTTTTCCTATAAACCCCCCCCCCCCCCCCCCATGCTTCATTGCAAAGGGTTACCAAGTTTCTATCCAAGAAAGGGTTGCAAAAATTCCATCCAAGAAAGAAGAAGGCAAAGCTCAAATACAAACACTCCATCCCACACTCACTCCCACATAATCACCCTCCAAGCCTCATCACCTCATTCAAGCCACCTCTGAGACACTCAAGCAAAGGTATAATACCTTTCTGCTCACTGTTCGAACCCCTGAGGGGGGCTGGCAGGGTCAAGGCTGGTAATCAATACCAGTTCTGGCCCTAAAGCTAGCAAGGTTTCAAGAGCCGTTACCAGGAATACCCTCGCGCGATGGTCATGAACACTCGCGCGACCCTTGGGTCAGTGTGAGATTGGACCACGTGGGGAAGGGATATTGGTCTTTAAGTTTATTGTTATGTTTATAGTCACTTTTAAGTCTTTTAAAAGGGATTAGTTCACAGTTTTGCATGTTAAAAATCGTTATTTAGCTTAGTTTATAGTTCCTCTACGTTTGAAATGCTCTTGGGATGCTCTTGAATATGTCTCAGAGCCCTAAGCGTGCAAAGCAATTCTTGGAAGTCCAGTCAGAACAATCGCGCGGCTGTCTCATACCGTCGCGCGATGGTTCTCTCTCTCCCAGAGATTGCCCTTGCATGAGCAGTTTGGCCTTGGCCTTCGTTTAGACACCCCCACTGTTTTGGGGTTTGCTTTTTCATAATTTTTTTTCTATTCGTCGGCTGTAATATTGTTTACTTTCAAGTACCCATAAACTGCTTGGTTTGCACCTGGGTGAGCACTGGTCCTTCCAGAGCCCAGAAGGGAATGAAATTCAAACCATTGGTGAAACATGAACACTCGCGCGAGTGTATGGTGATGTTGCGCGACGGTTCGCTTGCATGCGGATAAACTCACGCATGCAAGCTGGCTGTTCCTTCGTGCCAAAATCATGCACAGCGCTGTCTTGATGTATGATCGATGTTTTGAACTTCGTTCCATTTATTACTTGTTGTCTTACTAATCCATGCCATATCTCATCACATCCTGCAAACTGTTACAGTTTTAATCCCCGATTAACTGTTCCCCCGCCCTAATTGGCTAAAAATTGATTAATCAAACAAAATCGCAAACAAACATTTTCGCAAAAGCCTAAGTAGAGACCGATCTCCGGATTGGGCGAGAGGGGTGCCATAAAACCCTTCCCCTCTCGTAACCTGGCTCCCGAACCCAGATATGGTTATGACGGACTGGTTCCTTAACTTTTTCAAATCAAACAGCGCAGCAAGTGCTTCGAAATACGGTTCCTTGGGTGTCGGACCTTCAAACCCGAGTGGCGACTCTGTATTCTGCGAGCGCTTGCTTCCTCGCTCGCGCTCCCTCGATCTAGGGCCCTTGCCTTGCGTTTTGGAATCCGGAAATTCCAAGGGCATGCTGCCCACAATACTGCAACTTGTTAGAGTTTTATCCCCCTTTAACTGTTCCCCTGCACTAAATGGCTAAAAAATGATTAACGAGAGAAAAATGTAAAACGTTTTACAAAAATGCCCGAGTAGAGACTGATCTTCAGATTGGGCAAGAGGGGTGCCATAAAACCCTTCCTCTCTCGAAACCTGACTCCCGAACCTCAGATGTCAAAGGTGACAACAGTCCAGTCTACAAAATCTTTTCCAATCAAAACATAGCAAACGTTTCAAGTTCAGTTCCTTGGGTGTTTCACCGCTAAAACCCGAGTGGCGATTCTAAATTATAGCGTTTTGCCGAACTTTTCTAAAAAGGCGCATTTGAGTTTTCACGGCGTGTGCCCACCAGAGGGAACCAAACATTTTCTTGAAGCTATATTGCAAGAAATACAAGAAGAAGGTCGATCGGGGACTTGTTATTTATCCAAAAAACAACGCAGCATGGAATCAGATCATTGCGAATATGCTTGTCCGAACTGGAGGAACTCTGACCGCCAAGCATTAATGTGCCAATAGGTATGAAGAATTGAAGAAGGTCGGATTGGAAGGCATGGGACCTCCTTTCAATTAGGAACTGCAACCTAACTGGCCACGGAAGGGATCCGGACACGGGTGCAATTACTATGCCAGATCATCGATCAGTGGGCAGAACTGATCCAAGTAAGTGATACATGCACTATCCAAAGGTTATAATGGTCTTCTAAATGGGCAGCGCTACAGTTCCCGACGGGGGAATCCCGACCAGATTCTCGACGGCTCGCCGGGCCTACTCCGGCCACCAGACGGCTGATCCGAGCTGTCCAAAAATTCTAAAAAAAATTGAGTGTTTATACACACAAAAATGGAGTGCTTGGATCGGCCACCTAGACACGTCGGATGCCGTTGATTCCCGCAATGGCCCACTCGATTTTTTTATAGAATTTTTGGACAGCTCGGATCAGCCGTCCGATAGTCGGAGTGGCCATGACGGGCCATCGGGAATCCGGTAGGATTCCCCGTCGGGAACCTCAGACTTTTCGCTTCTAAATGTACATCATAAGAAAATAGAGTCTTGTCTTTACAAGCTACCTAGATACAGGAGTAGATTGGATCATTTTAATTACTTTCTAAGCAAAAACATTTACGGGAAAGATTTGTTTCTTTTTGTTTTTACCTTAAGCATTAATTATTTAAGAGCATCTTTCAGACTTGATTTGACGTCACTTTTTTTATTTTTTGGCAATTTAGCTTGAAATTAAAAAAAGGTTAATCGAATATATACAACCTACAAGAAGCATATCTCAGGAGAAAGAAAGAAAGATAGATAGAAAGAAAAAGAAGAGTGAAAAAAGTACAATAACCTATGCACAACGTACCTGCATGGAGAGTAGCATAGGGTAATGTGACATAACAACTGTAACGACCCTGATTTTTGGTAAATAAAAAATTTCGTTAAATATTTAAATTTTATTTTAATTACTTGGATTTACTACTAAAAATTTCTTTTTAATTTTAATAATCCGTCATAATTAGATTTGAGATTTATAAAATTATATATTTTCACGCCAAGCAATCCAGTCATTTTCTAAAGACAAGTATGCTTGTAGAAGCACTTGTATTTTTTTCTAGTGAGTTAAAGAAAATCTTTAAATTATATTTCTTGGCTAGAAATCCTACTTGGCAAGTAGAATTAGTTTCCAACCAATTCATTAGAAAACCCTAATTACCGTTTCAATCTAGTTACAATTCCTAACCCTAAATGGACCTTTTTGACCGTCTTTGAGCCTTATGAAACCCTCCGAACCCTATTGAACCATTAGACTATAGGAGTAATCATTTTTATTCCTATGTTTAGTCATTTCACTTTACCTAGCATCATTACTTACCCTACCTATTGGATAATAAAGGCAAGGGAAAACTTTAACCTTTGGTCCATAAATGTTAGGGAAAATATTATCCCTTGGACAGTAGATTCACATGACTAGTCATATCAAATTATTACCAATATTCCTTTACCCCTTAGTCCATAAATGTTAGGGGAAATTTTTGTCCCTTGGTTAATAGACCTTTGACTTGCCAATAAGCATGACAAGACAAGTCATTCATGGAATCTCATCATTTTGCTTCTAAAGGAAGCAAGGCTAGCTTTGCATGCATGCAACCCTAGGATAACCCTAGACTTACTTTCCTAGACACACATATATATACTCTTTTATATATATACACACATATATATATGTACCAAACAGAAAGGAGGGAGGCCGGATGGGGAGAGAGAGGGAGAGTGTGTGTGTGTGCAATTTTTGGACACTTATACAAGCTACTTATTGTACACTCAACCTAGATTCTACTTGACAAACCATGACTAGACCACTTTAAGTAAAATCTTAGCCAATGATTTTATTCTTTCCTACAAGCCAACCCATTCTAGGATTTGACAAGCCAATGAGCCTTCATTATAACCTAGGATTTGGCCTATTGTTGGATTGACAAGTGAGGAAAGGCTAGGACTTTGATTAAAGTCTTGAAATGACAAGACTATGGGCAAAATCCATGGGAAAAAGAGAGGAGAGGGGGGCCGGCCATGGGGGAGAAGGAAGAGCCCAAGTTTTGCTATAAATAGCACCTCCCATTTACCCTTTCAACTCACACCTTCTCTCATTTCTCTCTAGAAACCAACCATTCCTGTTTTTCCAGGCAGCCTACTGCCCTTTGAAAATCCTCAGTTTTCTTCTTCTTAAGTTTGTTTTTAGAACCAACTCCCTTCAGAAAAGTTGTAGAGCACTTCGAAACCTTCAAGTTAGACCCAAGAACCATCCCAATCGGTGAAGAAATGACAAAGATATTGGCATCCAAAGTTCAGTAAAAATCTCGGATTCCTATTTCCAGACAGCATACTGTCTTCTCCTTTATCACCATTTTTCTCCTACCTAAAGTAGTTTCTAGGACCAACTTCCTTCACAAAAGTTGTAGAGCACTTCGAGGGCTTCAATTTTGACCCAAGAACGACCATATTCGGCCAAATATTGACCGAGTTACTGCCATCCAAAATTTGGTCCAGATTTACAAGTTTTACCGCCCGTAGAAATCTTCCAACTAGCTCATTCGGCCCCGACTAAGTTTCGGATCAAGGTAGATTTTCTCTACTCACTTCCCTAAAGTATAAGTAGGAATCCTAGTCCAATAACTCTACGTATAATATAGAATCGTACGTTAGAAAGTAGAATATTCTTGATTCAAAGTAACGATGTCGTAGATAAGATTATCTATTGTTTGGTTTCGAGTAGATAAGGTTATCATTTAAAATGCATGATTGTCAATAAGTTCATCTCGCTAATGGAGGTATGAGCATGTTAGATAAATGACTTGGTCTTAAATAAACATATGTTGTATTGAATTTCTCAAAAAGGAAGCTAGAACGATTTTTGAAAAAGAAGATTTTAACGCTTGACTTGAAGTAGATATATTTTGATCTTTCCAAGCATGCTTAGCAATATTAAGTTGGACGCTCTTGTTGGTTTCCCTTAAGTAGATAAGGTTATCTATTGCTTTAAATGATATGTGTGATACTTGTATGCATGAGGAACTTGAAAAGAGCTCTCTTTAAAAAGATGAAAAGGAAGGAGAATATGTTGAATATATTGACTTTATTTTTTTGGAAAAGTATATGTTGTTTAGACCTTCCCAAAAAGAAAGAAAGAACGGTCTTCGAAAGATAGAATTTGACACTTGAATAGAAGTATTCGTATTTTAATCTTTAGGATGATTATGAGCATGATTATTAATATAGAATTGGATGATATTGCTAGTTTAGTTTCAAGATTATAATGAATGATTTATGTTTGTAATAAGTCCTACTGCGGAGTCTATACATGAGAACGAGACACGAAAATCGAGAAAATAGAAACGTAACACCTAGGGTGTGGATAATGATGAGATGTGTTTTGAAACCGCAATGTGGCCGGACTTGGTAGCCCATTGTGTATATGAAAACCCGCGATGAGGCCGGACTTGGTAGCCCATCGTGTGGATTGTGAAAACCGCAACGTGGCCGGACTTGGTAGCCCGTTGTGTGACTGAAAACCCGCAATGTGGCCGGACTTGGTAGCCCATTATGTGGATTTGTGAAAACCTCAATGTGGCCGAACTTGGTAGCCCATTGTGAAAATTGCCAATGGGGCCGGACGTGGTAGCCTCATTGGTAATGTGGCTTGGTTATCCGCGGAGAGGAGCCAATGCAAGTTTTGTGTGCCAATGGGAACTCGGTGCGGCGGAACCATTGTGAGGATACTCGGGAACCCGAAACAGCGGAACCGAGGTTGGGTGTGTTGAAAACAGATTTTTGAAATAATGAAAAAATGGTGACACGGTCTACGATGAGTCGCGTAGGAGAAACTCAGAAAATCATGGACACCAACGATAGGAAGATAACGAATGTGGATGTGTCATTGTTATCCATTTATGCATGAGTTATGTGACAATCATGAGTTGTGTGCTATATCTATGACCTGCTATTTGTAAGTTAAGGGTTGGTGGGTACAGGATTATTC
This sequence comes from Rhododendron ovatum, assembly GCA_019656835.1. Taxonomy (NCBI): domain Eukaryota; kingdom Viridiplantae; phylum Streptophyta; class Magnoliopsida; order Ericales; family Ericaceae; genus Rhododendron; species Rhododendron ovatum. The sequence goes on from CM033802.1 coordinate 24,610,940, forward strand.
TATTGAGCTTTGTAGCTCACGGTGTTACCTTTGGTGACCCTGACATATTATATTGGTTGCAAATGGTGTTTTCTGTAATATTGAGCCAGACTCTATTTAAATTTTCAATGAAATTGCCGTTTTAACGTTCCCAAAATTCGGGGTGTTACAACTTGGTATCAGAGCTTTAGGTTCAAAACCTCGGCCATGGGTAGAATGGGTAGAACCATGAGATAGATTGACCGTTGCACAAACGTGAATTGAGTTTAAGTTTACCGTCCCAAATTGGGTGGAATTCTGTCAAAACAATCCTCAGATTGAAGCAAGGCGCGGAAATTGGCAGTACTGCCGAGATGGGAATTCCCGAACAATTGGATGATGACTTAAATCAAGAATCGAATGTGGAACTTAGAAACTCGAATATATATATATATATATATATATTTATTTATTTATTTTTGGTGTTAGTTAACCTTGTGGCTCGTCCTTCGATAAATATTTTCCACGCCTCTTAAGGGACGAGAGCGGAACCTAGTACCGAGTGCCGAGCACAACCCCATTAGGTGCGGCAAACCGCACCCCCTTAAACTTCAAATTTCAAAATTTTAACCTCCAAAACTTCATATTTTAAAATTTAAACTTCAAACCTTTTCCCTCCTTCACCCATCTTTTCAGCCCCTATATATACCCCACCACTACTTCCATTTCTTCATCCCTCTCACCATCTTAACTCCTCCAAATCTCCATCCTATCCTATCGAAACGAACCGAGCCAAGCCATGGCAACCCGATGACGAGGATTTCCGGAAGACGCCATATTCCGAGAAATCAAGCGAGCCTAAATAACCATAACAATCCAAACCCTATGGTTGCAACTTTTCGCCCTCATTATATTTTGTGCGGTACTCACCATAGACATGCCACGGTGGTTCGCCGAGAACAACCGTCTCAACTCCTTTTGGTACTAGACTCTCGTCGTGGCCGTCGCACTCGCCGCAGTCATACAGGAGTACGAACGTCTGTTGCGCCAAGCTTACAACGAACGCTGGTAAAGAATCTCGAGGATGGGCGAGACCCGAAACCAACGACGCCAACTAGGCATATCTTAGGCCAACCTTCGGATGTAGGATGTCGAAGATTAGGATCCTGTTTCAAATTGTATTAGGAAATCTTGTCTACTTGCCTTATAGTAGAACTCTATGTTTATGATTGTAATTTCCTTTTATTTATGAAAAACTTGCTTTATTTTAAAGAGTACCGTTGCATACTATATGATAAATTGCTTTTGACCATTAGAAATATACACCATTTGCAAAAAGAAAATTGTTTAAATAGACTAAAACTCCCCCTTTCAATTTGTACTCATGGATGGTGAATACGCGCCACGGATTTGGATACGATAACGGAGGACCCTCTAAACGCAGAATAGGTCTAACTAAGTTATTTTAGCCATTCTTAGCACTAACCAACCCTAGGCCTAAGCGGTCGGAACCATAGTCGAATTCAATTGCATCCTATTCTATTATTGCTTGAAAATTGGTTCGCGTTTCAAAATCTCTATGGTCTTTTCTCATCTCATAGTCCTTTCACTAGGAGTAAGAACCTTGCGATTTCGAGTAACGCGCCGTTAGGAGACTAGATTGTGAATAACTCCCTTCTAACACTAAAAAGGAAGGACTACGAGAACAAGTCAAGATGTCAGCACCAACGGTGAAGCCGCCACTGCAGGCAACAAGGGTGACATTGATGCAGAAGTTAAAAGAGTATCCCAACACAACGTCTGAAGCCAAGAAGATCAACCATTATTCCCAAAGTCTCCATTCTAACCGCTCACACCGTGAGATTCCTTAGAATCGTAAACCGACAAAGGAAGGCGTGAAACTGTTCGAGGGCTGCGGACGCTAACCACCATACCGGACGCAAATCGAGAACACTTAGATCGAAGAGTTCGTTTAGATTGAGAATACTCGAAGGAAACGACAATTTCGTCCGCCGGTTAAATCTTGATAGGGAGCATATATCAATCGGCTAGTCATATCCGTACCGTTTCCTAACTACATTGCTTCTCTCAAATCTCTATTTGAAATCAACATCATTGTGAAGGAAACCCTCATTGCTTCATGCAACGAAATCATCCATTTTAACTCTTTACGACACTTATTGACAAGAGTGGCGTAATCTTGGGTATCTTTTGTGACCTAACCTTATTGGCTAGCGATTCAACTCAGCAGTACCTTCTATGGTATTACTATTCCGAACTGTTATTACTTGTTGGATAAACTTTCGCTATCCCTTGAATTTTTCGTAACTCTTGATATTAACCCTGGAGTTTTGAACCTTGAGAATCATAGCAACTATGTTCTTTTGATACAACTTTTATTGACACTTTTGATGATGGTTAGCAATACCATTTCGCAATAACTAAGACTTGATGATTGGTCCATTCCATCATTAACCACTATTCTATTTCGCCCGTAATCAGTAAATTCAGATCATCTCTTGATGATATTCAAATCGTCTATGAAAAACTCCTTGTTTCATTCTTATGGTACGATTCTTCAAATTTGTTTGAAACTAATCTCCTTAGGAGATGAGTACCTTTTCTTGAACTAACCAGATATCATCAATTCCTTGTCAAAATCTTGCGCTACTTGAGGGCAGCTTGACTCAGTCATTTCCATCCCGACGTCTAGTGTTATCTCGGATTTTTGAAAATTTTGTTTTCAAGATAGCCGTACCTTTGAAATTACTGCCAGAAGTCGATGCCGCCCAGGTTTATTTTCCTGTAACTGCATAGGTTCTTTCAGTGCCTTTGCTAAAATATCTGAACTTTTAGAATATAGTAAGGCTTGCTTACTGATGTTCGATTTCCCCCTGAATGAGAATGGAGTACTTATGCTTTACAATTTTGGAGTGATCCTATTCGAGTTAATCCGTTCTCCTAGTTTTGAAAATGAGTTTAATATCGTTAGATGGAGAAGGATCGTGCTTAGGTGGAGAAGGAACGTGCTAAGGAAACGTTTGTGGGATACGAGTCCGCATGATGATTTGGTAGAAATTTTGCATTTGACATTGGTATCTACGATGGAAACTTCATCAAAGGCGTACTACGGGGCAAATTGTTCGATGACTGAAGCAACTTCAACCCCGTCTTGTTAAGCAAGTGATGAGGCTTAATTTGATAGTGGGAGATGCCTGAAACGCTATCGTCTTACTTCGAGATGCTTCTAGGACCTGCCGGAGCCTTAGACAGTAGTTGTGTCATGCCAAAGCGTTTTGTGGGTTGCCAAAGTATTCGAATCTTGATTAGATCGCTGATTGGCTTAAAACATACCCATAGGGTCTTTCTTGATTTTGCAGGGGCACTTCTTTCATTCCTTGACATCACCCCTCTCTGTTCAGTCATAAGTTGAAATCCTAATTTTTGAGCCTGATCAACACTACAAGGGTACCTATACCCATGTAGCGTATTCTATCCTCTTCCAATCGAGAATCTACCCTTGGAATGAGAAGGTTTTTCCTTAGCTGTTTATCACTGCATACCTAGAAACTGAACCCATAGGATCGCTGTTGAACCTGTTATCACTTCAGGAGGAAGAATAGCTGTCAACCTAGTCTTCGAAGGTTACGTGATGGAGATATCTTCAAATGACGAAGTTGATCATCTCAATATCACGCTATTAAAGGATTGGTGGTGACCTGCTCCTATTTTAAGGGGGATAGACGATGATTTCAAGACCGGTAAACGACGAGATCTGATCCATAGCCACGCACCAATTTCGAGGACGAAATTATTTTAAGAGGGATAGTTTGTAACGACCCTGATTTTTGGTAAATAAAAAATTTGTCAAATATTTAAATTTTATTTTAATTACTTGGATTTGCTACTAAAAATTTCTTTTTAATTTTAATAATCCGTCATAATTAGATTTGAGATTTATAAAATTATATATTTTCACGCCGAGCAATCTAGTCATTTTCTAAAGACAAATATGCTTGTAGAAACACTTGTATTTTTTTCTAGTGAGTTAAAGAAAATCTTTAAATTATATATCTTGGCTAGAAATCCTACTTGGCAAGTAGAATTAGTTTCCAACCAATTCGTTAGAAAACCCTAATTACCGTTGCTAACTCTTCAGGTGATCCTATCCTCCTAGAATATGAAAAGCTTTGCCTTCTTAAATTCAATGAGCATAGTGCTGCAGAAGAAGCTTGGTGTAGGCTGAAGTCTAGAATCAAATGGCTTGAATTGGGGGATAATAACACTAGATTTTTTCATAATAAACTGATAAGTCACCGCATGAGGAATAAAATCTTGTCTATTTGTGATGAGGGAGGCAATAGGTTAGAAGAACCTACTGCTATCAAGGGAGAAATTTTGAGGTTTTATCAAAAGATGGTTGGTTCTAAATTTGATCAGAAAAGTCAAGGGGAGAGATTGTTTTTCACCAACACAGTTCCTTCTTCTTTTCAAGCCCAGTTGGTCTCTCCAGTTACTTCTGAGGAGGTCAGACTTGCCATTTTTCTATCAATGGTGACAAATCTCCTAGCCCTGATGGTTATAATGCCAACTTTTTTCGAAAAAATTGGAATATAGTTGGCCAAGAGGTCACTGCTGCTGTACTCCATTTCTTTCAAACTGGTTATTTCCTTAAAGATGTTAATGCTACAGCTCTTACCCTTTTTCCCAAAACTAGCTGCCCTCAATCCATGAAGGAATTTAGGCCTATCGCCTGTTGCAATGTTCTTTACAAAGCAATTACCAAGGTGTTAGCTAACAGAATCCAGCCCATTTTACATCTCATTATCAATAAAGCACAAGCAGCCTTTGTTAAAGGCAAATCAATATCAGATAATATTCTCCTAATGCAAGAGCTGGTTAGGAACTATCAGAGAGATGGTGGTTATCCAAGGTGTGCAATAAAGATTGATCTAATGAAAGCCTTTGATTCAGTTGATTGGGAATTCCTTTTTGAAGTCATGACAGCTATGGAGTTTCCTCACCAGTTTATTAAATGGATTAAGTCTTGTATCTCTTCTGCTATGTATTCAGTGGTTATCAATGGAGAATTAGAAGGATTTTTCAAGGGTGAAAAAGGTCTCAAACAAGGAGACCCAATCTCCCCTTGCCTCTTTCTCTTGGTTATGGAAGGGCTCTATGCCATCATACAAAGAAGAATATCCCAGGGCCACTTTACTTTCCATCCAAAATGTAATGATCTTTCCATTTCCTACCTAGCTTTTGCAAATGATCTTTTTCTTCTAGCTGGTGCAGATTGCAGTTCTATTGAGATTATTAAAGAGGCCTTAGATGAATTCTATTATTCTTCAGGATTAAAACCTAATCTCCAAAAAAGTCAGTTCTTCTTCTCTGGGGTTGGTACAAAGCTGAAAACTGCTATCTTAAATATCCTTCCTATCCCTGAGGGATCTTTGCCAATTAAGTATCTTGCAGTGCCTCTTATATCCACCAGATTGAGGTATGAGGATTGTGTCATCCTCAAAGAAGGAACCCAACAACGAATAGAGAGCTAGTCTAATAAAACTCTTTCATTTGGTGGACGAGCTTTGTCGATTCAGTCAGTTCTCTTCAGCATGCAAACATACTGGTGCTCTTTGTTCATTCTTCCCTAGAAAATCTTGAAGGAAGTGGAGGCATTATTGAGGGCTTTTCTTTGGTCAAGTCTATTACTTAATGTGGGCTATATGCCCAGAAAAATTTCCCGTCTGTCGTTTTGTATTTTTAGTGTTGCAAAAAGGGGAAAAATGGTTTGTTTGAGAGTCGCCTCCCGGGTTTTGAAAAGGATTAACCCTAAGAAACTGCTTATTTGAAAAATGTGACTCTTTTGCCCTTTTTAAAAAAGGTTTTGGTCTAAAAACAGAGAGTTCTAGGTTTGGGAGCTATGTTACGAGAGGGAAAGGTTTTGTTTAGAAAAGTACCCCCCTCGCCCGATTAAATCGGTCTCTACTACTATTTGTGGGATTTGAAAAATCATTTTATTGCTTAACTTTTATGTCACATAATTAAACATAGAACATAAATAATTTAAATTGCTGATACATGTAAATATAAACAAGAAACAAGTATGGCAGGAATATGAACATTTAATCGCAGAAAATAGATAAACAACATTCTGTTCCACGCAAAACTTCCACCGCATGGCAGATATGTGTGCCGTACGACACTGGATTTTGTGATTAGCAGTTTAAAGAGCATGTGGAAATCTAAAACAGGCATATATACATTTATCAAATGCACAATGCTTATGTCAGAACATGGATGTATGACTTGATTTAACTAGCATAACATGTGTTACTTTAAAAATAGATCATGAGATAGCATGGCGTGTCATACTTGCTTTGATAAACAGAAAAAAAGAAATTGCAAAACAAAACTGTTCCCTTGAAAATTCTCTACTGTGCGGTGGTAATTTGTACCGCACGGTGGAGATGTGTGGGATTCCAATTTTAATTTTCATGTAGCATTTGAACCATTTAGACCCAAAGCTGGTATAAGGAACCGGTCTAGGCCATGTGGTTCCCCTCAGATTACAGAGACAAGTATGAGATAAAAGATTTATACCTTTTGGAGCGAAAACCTTTCTATGGATAGTTGTGATTGATATACTGGCCTTCCTTGTAAATTTGGATGAGCAAATGGTCTTTGGTACACTGTGATTGCAGGATACGTGGCTTCGGACTTGGGTTACTTTTGAAGCGGCTTTGGACTTTGGCTTTGAGGTGTTTCGGAGTTTTGAAAGTGAAAAGGAGTGAAAATGGCTTGTTTTTCGAAATGGGAATAGGCAATGGTATTTATAGAGTGAAAATGGCTTAGGAATCAAGCAAACTTGGTCTGCACGCATTTTTAATCGACTTTATGTCCATTGTGCGGCACATAAACTCTACCGTACGGCACTAGGCTTCCACCGTACGGCACAGCCCAACCGCCTTAAGTTTAGGTGGTTAAAAACTCTATCGTATAGTAGAAATATGTCCACCGTACGGCACAGTTGACCACCGTGCGGCACAGTTGACCACCGTGCCGCACAGTTGACCGCCATACGGTACAGGTGACTGCTCAACAGGCCAAACTTCAAAAGGCCGCCCCGAATAATCCCAAACTCGGTTTTAGGTGTTCTTTGAACCATTGGAAAGCTCGTTAAGTCTACTTTCTAACCCAAGTGGCTTGGATAAAAATAATTTTTTACATCAAAAGATATGATGATTTTACCCTCAGGTGGTCAAAAAAGAAGTCATTTAGGCAAAATCCTTGTGTCTCCCTCATTTCGAATCGGATTAAGGCTTATTATATATCGATAAAGAGGGTTTTGAATGTACTAAAAGGTGGTAGAATCCAAACATAAAAATAAGGAAGTTTGGTTTTTGAAAAATGGACTGAAAGCAGACTAAACCAAAGACCGTTGGTGCCACGATGGCCAAAACACGTACTCACTCATTCTAAGTGCCACTTGGCACTCTCATTCCTAATTCTTAAGGTGTTTCCTCAGTCCTTTGAGTACAAAGAGCATTGTTTAAAGCTTTTCAAGGCACATTTTTATAATTGAGAAGCTTATCGGCCACTTGTCTATGGTTTTCGAAAGGTAGCGCTCCAAAAGGTTTATATCAATCCAAAGGTTTAAATCATTTTTTGTTTATCATCATTGGGGACTTAAAAGGTGTCCGGGATTTCCAAATTGGGGTCCTACACTTAAAAACACTGGGGCAAAGGTGAAGTGGTTGGAAGTCTGTATCCCTAAATCTGAAGGAGGACTAGGTTTCAAGTCCTTGAAGTTATGGAACAAGACTACAATGCTGCAACACCTATGGGCCTTGAGCAAAAAGGAGGAAACTCTTTGGGTCCAATGGATTCATAATTACGTTATTAAAAGCCACAACTTCTGGCATATGCCTATCCCAAATGATTGTTCTTGGACAGTTAGAAAATTGATGAAACTAAGGAATTTGGGGCAGAACTTTGTTAAACATTCTATCGGAAACGGGCAAGCCACCTTCATTTGGCTTGATAATTGGCATCCAAATGGTTCCCTCTACAGACTCTTCGATGACAGGTCTTTATCTAGACTTGGTTCCTCTTTATATGATAAAGCTAGTTCTTATATTGTGAATGGTGAGTGGTACTAGCCTAGGGCTAGAAATAGGACAATTCAGTTGAGTCAAGCCTCAACCCCTATTTTAACTTTGGGGGATGGAGATGATCTGATTACTTGGTCCATCTCTTCTATTGGTCTTTATTCTACCAAACATACTTAGGAAGATATAAGGAACAAAAGCCCAATGGTACGATGGTCTTCCTTTGTCTGGTATTCCCAAAATGTTCCAAAATGGGCTTTTATTCTTTGGGTTGCTTGCCTTAAGAGGCTTGCTACTAGAGACAGGCTCAAGAGGGCGGGTATGCAAATTGATTCCCTCTGCATTCTCTGCTCTCAGACTGAGGAATCTGCAGCTCATCTTTTCTTTGACTTCCATTTTTCTAGGCAAATTTGGGAATCTATTCTTAACAAGTTTCAGATTCATAGGCCAGCTAGTAAATGGGAGGATGAATTAGATTGGGTTCTCAATTTTAGTAAAGGGACAGCTTTTCGGTCTCTTACATTCAAGCTAGCTTTTGCCGCTGGGGTGTACTTTATTTGGCTTAAAAGGAACTCTCAAGTGTTTGGTGGAGGCTCTAAGTATCCTAATGAAATCTTGGCCTGCATTCAAGATAATCTGACGCTTAGAATCTATACTTGGAGGAATATCCCCAACACAGTTGAGAACCAAAGTATTTGTACTCTTTGGCATATCTCTTCTAAAATGTTGGGGAATTCTATCCCTTAGGGGTTTCGAAGTTTAGTAGTTTGTTGTAGGCTTTCTTTGTAAAGTTTGATTGTAATGGGGTTATCCTCCCCTAATTTTTTGCTTGCGCAAATTGGTTGGCTATAAATGCATCATTTACCAAGAAAAAAAAAACTTAGCTTATTATTATGATGTAATGTAATGCTGCATGAATGGTAAAGTTTATTTGTTTCTGTTTTATAATGGCTGGGTGGTTTGTCAAGTATCTGATAGCTCTATGACTTGTCCACAGTTGGATTTCTGTTTTTGCAACAGTACGTTCTGTAACCATGTTCCCATACAACAATCAGTACGACACCCCCAGCTTTGTTCCTCGCTCCAGTCCCCCGTAAAGCTGGGATGGTTTCGATAGTTGATGTTGACACATACCTGGAAACAAACTGTGGAGGCTTCGGTTATGGGCTCGGTAACCTAGCCATACCACCGTTAACCGAGGTCTCATGGAGGTACGATCCACGGGACAGTACAGGCGGGTCACGGCATGTATCCTTCGGTTATTCACTCGGTATCAAATCTCCTATTAGTACTTCAGTGAATCACCGAAGTAAGCATTTCGTCAAGGCCTCTTAGAAGAATGTAGCATAACAGAAGGGGACCAAGAGCGATACGTGGCAGATGGAATCATCTAGGCCAGGTCTGGCCATATGTGCTCCGTAACCACCCTATCCAGTGCGTCATCTATGATGTCACCCGAGGCGATTACCTGAGCGTGACGTCCACGCGCTAGCTTGGAGGGCAAGTAAACCTAGGTCTATAAATACAAAGGGATACTCATCTTTGAGAGGTATGCCATTCTTCCCTAACCCTAGATCTATATTCTCCTCTAAGGTCTAACTTGATCGTCGGAGGGTCACTGGGTTACTCCAGCCCTAGTGACTTGTTGCAGGTCCAGGAGCAGGAGAACGAACCAGCGGAAGGAGAATCCTAACCCAGGCCAAGGTCCTGTCAAATTGAACCCCCATAATTGGCGACTCCGCTGGGGACTTAGCCACCCTTTCAGCTTCCACTTCCCCCTCTCTGCTCCATTCAGCGCTCCTGAATGGAACATGGTTGAGATCGACGATGCGCATCACGGTGGTATCGCCCACGGACTTGGTTCCCTTGTGGACCACAGCCTGGCTTCCGGCGGAGCAACCACCCGAGGAAAGACCCATGTATCCGTCGGAATGGAGCATCAGTTCCAGACGCAGGCCCATCCTCCGAACTCCACTCCTACATCCGCCATCTTGAGCGGAAAATCGACGATCTCACGACAGTGATGGAGCATGACAGACACGTCCGAGATGAGTTGGCGGAGATAAAACACCTCCTCCAAATCTCCCTGTCTCATTCCTCTGGGAGTCGCGGTGGAGGGAAGGGCCATCACACCCTCCTCGCAGTCGCGAAGTTGGTTTCGAGTCACCAAGAGCGGTGGACGCTCGAGCCGCAAAAGACACGTCGCAGGGGATCGTTCCCGCTCCCCCATACAGCTTCAAAGGAGACCATCGGCCTTCGAGAGGCTCGGTGCTGGGAGCGTCTCTACCTCCTCCACCCACTCGATCCGAGTGGGCAAGACAGGCCGGGAGTCTACCCCTAGCCTTACAAGGGCAGCCAGGGGAGATGACGGCCTTGTGGAGTTCTAGACCAGGGGATACCACGAGCACCTGAAGGGCCCCGGAGCCAGAAGTCCCATCGTCTCGCACCCCAGCGGCGTACATAGCAGGAGCCCGATCACTGAGTGCCTCGAGCCTTCCGCTCGGGACAGCTACTGCCATCCCAGCCAAGAACGCTTTCCCAGGAAATCGGTTAGTGTTGCTCCAAAGAGAAAGGAATATGAACGATTGGACAAACTTGTCCCCAAGAAGCATACAGCGACTGAGCGTCCAGACGGCCTCAACCGTTTGATCCGACCTCATCGCGATGCGTGACTTACACGACTCACGGCCTCCCTCTTCACGAGAGAGATCGACTCGGTTACCCCCCCCCCCCCCAAGGGATTCACCTAACCCAAGTTTGCCAAATACGACGGCAAGACCAAGGCATACACTCATTTGGTTTAGTACAAGCTCGTCATGTCTTTGTTTCTTCGGAACAAACCCTCGCATGATGCCTTCTTGTGCAAAGTATTTCTTGCAAGCCTCGGCAACCTGGGCCTCACCCGTTTCAACCAACTCTCGGCTCAATCAATTTCCTTGTTTGATTCCCTCTGTGATGCCTTCATGGCCCGGTTCGTAACTAGCAATAAGCACGAGAAGGAGATCAACTCCCTCTTGGCCCTCCGTAAGAGGAACGATGAAACGCTCCGGCAGTACGCCAGGCATTACTGGGAACTATTCAATGAGATAGAGGGTTGCGATGGCGTCATCTCAGCCCGAGGATTCAAGCTCGGTCTCACCTCCCAGGATGAGCAAGTCTATGATGACCTCGCTCGCGATAAGCCAAACTCTATGAAGGACCTTATGACTTGTATTGAGGGTTAGTGTCAGCTCATCGAGTCCAAGGCGGAGAGAGGCATCGGGAAGCCTATGAGTTCGAAGACATTAAACACCTTGGTATCCACACTAGCTCTCGCACCCGTCCCAACACCAAAGAAACAGGTCAACACCATCAAGCAATCACAGAAGAGGGGACCAAAGCCAAGTGATTTCAACGCCAAGAAAACCGTCTTCACCATTCCTATCTACCGAATCATCGATCAAGTGAAGGATCAGCCTTTTTTCTCCTTCCCAAATCAAAAGCTAGGAACCAAAAATGGGAAAATCAAGAATCCCATCGCCTGATGCCGTTACCACAATGAGCAGGGTCACTTCACCACAGCATGCAAGCCCTTCAAGGCCTACTTGGAGCAGCTTGCTACAGGTGGCCACCTTGGCAACTTCATCGATCGTGAAAAGACAACGGCTCGGGCACAACGTACCAAAACCAATACCGAAGAAGAGGTCTAGACGATCCATGTCATACATGGTCCTCTAAACCCTGAGCCCGCTCGCATCATCCGGGACGAGCTGAACGAGGCCTCCTCCTCCAAGCAGGTCATGTTAGTCGGTCCCGAACCGAAACGCCCCAGAACCGATGACGGTTCCAAATGGACGATAACATTCACCTAAAAGGATCTCGACTGCATCCAGCTTCCCCATAATGACGCCCTCGTAGTCACGCTACGCATCGAAACTTTCAACATCCATCGCGTCCTCGTGGACCAGGGCAGCTCGACAAAGAAGTGCTATGTCAACGCCGTCTGAAGTAATAAACAGACCTCCCGAGTTAATCTCATTGAAGTCCCCGAGGCCCCAGTTTTGGAGGATGACGGTAGACCCGCTGACGACAAGACCATAGAAGACGTGGCTACCATCCCAATAACCGAAGACGGTTCCCGCTTCTTCCTTATCAGTTCCTCACTTAGTGATACTGATCGGAATGAGACGGTAGCTTTTCTCAACCGGAACATCGACGTGTTCGCTTGGAACCCATATGAGATGCCCGGGGTCGACCCCTCCTTCATTTGCCACTAACTCAACATCGACCGAGCCAAACGTCGGGTCGTACAAAAGGCACGACGATCGTCTCCTGTTCATTCCGAGGCTGTTATTGAAGAAGTCAACCGACTCTTGAACACAAGGGCAATTAGAGAAATCCAGTACCCCAAGTGGCTGGCCAACACTGTCGTAGTCAAGAAAAAGAATGGCAAATGGTGTGTCTGCGTCGATTACTCAAATCTCAACGACTCCTGCCCAAAGGACTTCTTCCCCCTTCCTCGTATTGACCAGCTCGTCAACGCCACCTCTGGACACGAGCGACTCAGCTTTTTGGATGCCTACCGGGGCTATCACCAGATAGCCATGAGCGAAAGCGATGTCAAGAACACGGCCTTCATCACCTCCCACAGCATCTTCGGGTACCTTGTTATGCCGTTCGATTTAAAAAATGCCGGGGCCACTTTTCAGCGAATGATAACCAAGATGTTCGAGCGGTTACTAGGCGACACTATGCTTGCTTACATCGACGACATGGTGGTCAAAAGCTTGTATGCCGGTGATCATCTAACTCACCTCGCTGAAGTCTTTGAGATACTCAAGAAACACAAGCTCCGCCTCAATGCCGAGAAGTGTGTCTTCGGTGTCAGCTCCGGCAAATTTCTTGGCCACCTCGTCTCCTTACGTGGTATTGAGGCCGATCCTTCCCAGATTCTCGCTATTGATCAACTCTCAGCTCCCGACAACAAGCGCGATGTTTAGCGTTTGACTGGCATGGCCGCAGCCCTGAATCGGTTTATAAGCTGTTCTTCGGACAAATGCCAACCATTCTTCGCACTTTTAAAGGGCAGCCGACGGAGCTTCAATTGGACAGAAGGCTGCGACCGAGCCCTCCAACGACTAAAGGAGTATCTTTCCAAGGCTCCACTCCTCGTCACCCCTCGGGACCATGAAGACTTGTTCCTTTACCTAGCTGTCTCTCCGCACGCTGTAAGCTCGGTGCTCATCCGCCAGGACGGTCAGGAGCACCAGCCAATCTATTACTCTGGCAAAACAATGACTCCCGCCGAGACGCGTTATCTACCATTAGAAAAGCTCGTTCTTGCCCTCGTCTTAGCTTCCAGGAAGCTCGCTCCTTACTTCCAGTCACACCGCATCATCGTCCTTACCGAATACCCTCTCAAGTCTCTCCTTCGGAAGGCAGATCTCTCCAACCGAATCTCACAATGGGCCGTTCAGCTTGCCAATTTTGAAATCCATTTTCAGCCTCGGACAGCAATAAAAGCCCAGGTGCTCGCCGAGCTTACACCGCCCAATACACCCGCTTCGGCTCCCACCCCGAACACCGAGGCAATGCTCAAGGCCAACCCTAGCACAGCTTAGCAGCTTTTTCATGGAGATGTTTGGAAAATGTACGTCGATGGCGCCTCCAACAGCCGAGGCGCAGGTGCGGGCGTCGTTCTCCTCTCACCCTCCGGTGTCCTGCACGAAAGCTCACTCTCCATCAACTTCCCAGCCTCTAACAACGAGGCTGAATATGAAGCACTAATCTTAGGACTCAAGACTACCGAAGCCATTAGCATCGAAGAACTCGTGGTTTACAACGATTCCCAATTGGTGGTTAACCAACTCTCCGAGGAATATGAAGCTCGGGATGATCGCATGCGTACCTACCTCAGCGCCGTAGTCCAGCTCATTAAACGCTTCAAAGCAATCAGAGTCGAGCACATCTCCAGGGAACAAAACGCCCACGCCGATGCCCTTGCAGGGCTCGCTTTGGCATGCTCATCTACAGGACACCGTTCCATCTCCTTCAATTCCGTTGACAAGCCCAGTTTTGAGCTCGAAGTGCTAAATAAGGAGGTACTCAACATAGAGCTTGGCCTGAGCTGGATGGACGAAATCGTCCTTTACCTGCGAGATGACTCCCTTCCCACTGACAAAAAGGAGGCTCACCGACTCCGAAACAAGGCCGCTCTCTTCTGGCTCAATCCAAACGGGAAGCTCTACCGAAGATCATTTACCGGCCCATATCTACTGGTTGCACGCCCACGCCAAGTACAAGGCATCATTGAAGAGCTCCATTCCGGAGACAGCGGCTGCCACTCCGGCGGGCGGTCCCTCGCTCACCGAGCCATTTCCCAAGGGTATTGGTGGCCGACAATGAAGAAGGACTCTGAAGAGTTTGTCAAACGTTGCAAGAAATGTCAAATGTTTGCCCCTATCATCCACCAGCCAGCTTGGGATCTTAGCCCTCTCACAATCCCTTGGCCTTTTTCCCAATGGGGCATGGATGTCGTCGGTAAGCTCCCTTTGCCCCAGGAGGATTTAAGTTCCTCCTAACTGCCACAGACTATTTCTCAAAATGGGTAGAGGCCAAACCCTTGGTAACTATTGAAGAAATAGACATCATTCGTTTCGTTTGGCGAAATACCATTTCGCGCTTCGGTGTCCTTTTCGCCATTATCACAGACAACGGACGACAGTTTATCGGATAAAAATACTGAGCCCTATTAGACGAGTACGGCATCAAATGGGACACATACACTCCGGCTTACCCCCAGGGCAACGGACAGGCCGAGGCTGCAAACAAGGCAATTTCATCCGGACTTAAGCGACGACTCGAGTCACGCCGAGGCAAGTGGGCCGAAGAGCTACCCAGGGTACTCTGGGGCTACCGTACTACACCTCGGCGATCCACCGGCCACACTCCTTTCTCCTTGGCATTTGGAATGGAGGCGGTCATCCTTCTCCAAGTCAGACTCCCGACAATGAATACAGAAAACTTTGATGAGTCGGTGAACAACGGCAGCATTGCTTCAGACCTCGACATAGCCGAAGAGGAACGTGACAACGCAAGGATCAAGCTCGCGTCGTACCAACAGGAGGTTGCAAAAGGATACAACCGAAGCATCCGCCTTAGGTCGTTCAAGCTTGACGATCTCGTCTGGAAAAAAGTGGTGGAGAAATCCAAAAAGCGAAAGCTAATGCCCAACTGGGAGGGCCCCTACCGAGTCCTCAAGCACCTCGACTCAGGAAACTACAAATTGGAGAAGCAGGATGGTTCCCCCATTGCTAAAACATGGAACGCCAACAACCTGAAAAAGTTCTATGGATAATACTCGGTTACCAAAACCCAACTCATTTCTCTTATGTTGCATTTTCTTTAAATTTCAAAGGCAACTTGCTTATGTAATGACAGCACCTCAACAAGTATGAATGAGAATTTTCTTTCTTAGCACTACTTGTCTTGCCTGGGCCGTTTTACACCGACTTCAGGGATATTGTTCTCTCGTAGGTGATACCCTCGGACAAAATTCCCACTAAGTCGCCCCGGCCTCTTTGGTCGTTTGGACTTTTGGTCACTCACTTTAAGGATACTCGGCTTCTTCTCGAGCCCCTTATACCGACCCTCCAAAGTCTCTCACTGCTCGGACTCGCTGCGTCCCGAACTTGTGGCCGAAGCCATGTCCCTTCGCGACTTCAGCCTACGTCCCCAAGGAGTACCACCATCTCACGTGTCTACCCCTCGCTAGGCTTATTTCTGTTAACTAGCAGGGGCGTGAAAATTCAAAATTCAATAAATACTTGCTTCTGATTCCATAATTTGGTTCCTGCTGACCCTCCTAAAGCAGGGGCTCCGGATAAGGTCACTTTTTCCTGAACAAACAATCCTTTTTATGCTTGGCAAAATGCTTCAATTAATGCTTTAGTTAAAATTGTTTTACAACTCTTCAAATCTCACCGAAGCAGGGGCATCATCACCCAAGCAGCAAACCAATCGTACAAGCATTTCAAAGGTAACATTCAGGAAAAGAAAGCATTCATTCACAAAGTAAAATGAGTAATAACACCAAACCATAAACCAAAAAGTGCAGCTTCGGTATCAAATATTTACAAACCACCGAAACGGCAAAATCCAAATGTCCGGAGCCGTCCAGTCAAATAACAAAAAAAAGGGAAGTGGTGTGGAGCCTTCCTATGCATCAGCAGAAGTAGAGGCGTTGGGATTGGTTGGTTCATCGGACACCTGAAGCTTTTTCGGGTTCGGCACTAGATCATCCTCTTCCTTGGGTAGCGCGAGCTCTTCGTGGGGCAGCTGAGGTAAGGCTCGGAGTATAGATTCTTCTGGTAAATTAAGCTTGCTAACCAGGGTTTCATGACCGTACCGAAGTCCGTCCAAGAATCGATCCCTGTGGAGCTCGGCTTCAGTCTCCCGGACTTGCTTCTAATACTCCACCCCGGTCGTGTTCCAGCCATCATCATATCCCTTATCCCTCGCAACTTCAACTTCATGAGCTCGTGTCACCCTCAGAGTGACCGCATCCTCTTCGGCCTTCGTAGCACGACCCTCGACGAGCACCCTTTCCCTATCACATCTCTGAAAATCTGCCAGGTAGAGGTCACACAATTCCCGAGCTACCCTTAGATCATCTTCCTTCATCAGCTGGGCCTGCTTCAGCTCTTCAATCTCCCACTCCTGCCCTTTGTATCGGTCATTGATGGCAAGAGCTCTCGCACCGGCCTGTCAACAGAAGGCAAAAGAAAATGTCAACCAAGATAAACGCTCAACCAAAAGAGAGTTTGAGAAGCAGGCACTCACACTCAAAAGCGCCTGTGCTATCTCCCTGGTCAGATCCTCGGTACGACCCTTTACGGCTCTGGCATCCTTGGGGAGAATAGAAGACCGGAGCAGCCCGTACGCCGTCCCGATGTTGGAAGAAGCACTGTCGCCATGGTGGATCAACCTGCCTGCATAATGCCGAACCTTGGGGGCCCAGGGGACCTCCCTCACCGGAACCTGGGTACCAACTTCGGTTTCCTCTCTGCCGGTCTTGCCTCCTCGCTCCTCTCCTTCCTTGATCACGATTGTCTCTCCTCTCCCTCCTCGGCCACCTCATTCCTCCTCATGCCGAGCCCTCTTCTCCGGAGGCTCTTCCGGAGAAGAAGGGACTACCCTTCAACTTCCAGCGCCGGGCGTACCGGGGACAGACCCTCGGCCTCGACCCCCCGGCCTCTGACTCCTAAGGTTCAGAACCTCCTGAGCTCTCGGGCAAGCCATTTCCCCACTAAGTCCTGTTCTTTCTGGGGTCTCCCGGCTGATCTCTTCCCGAATCATGCCCAAGGGTCCAGAACCACTCCCTTCGGTCTCTGGGGTCCCAACTCCCCTGTTTCCCCTTTCTTCCTGCCTCCCCCTTCCTCCCCCTCTCCCTCATCCTCGGCCCGCCCGTGGAACACCCTGTTGCCTCGGCCTCTTCTTCAAGTAATTGGTATAAGATGGGGTATACCCGAGTAGTTCAGGGGCATACCGGCTTGTGACATGAATTGCGTAGGCAGCTGTTATCCGCCCTCGAACAGCTCTCTCTCGATGCCCCGCGACAACACCTTCAGTTGTAAGAAAACATCAAGAGAAACCATTACATGCAAGTTAAGAAAGATATGCATTGTGCGTACCAAGGAAGAAATTCCACCGACCAGGAGCTCCGGCCTCAAACTGAACTGTGGTAGCAGTATCCACGCTCTCCCCAGGACCAAACATAAAGTTCCCGGTGCCTGAGACATAGATATTTGCCCATTCTTCGGAATCGGGGAGGTGATCGATCAGGAACGTATAACCAGTCCTGTAGGAGAGGTAGTGACGGTCACTCTCTCGGTTGACCCCTAATAGATAAACGCCAAAGAGCTCTTCAAGCCCAAAAGTGAGGTTGTATTGCCTCCTCAACTCTATGATGCTAGTTATGATCCGATAAGAATTCACCGTGAGCGGAGAGGAGGTAAGGGAAAGGGTTCGAAGGACCCGTCGGACAAACAAGTGAAGGGGAAATCTGATGCCCCCCTCGAGAATTGCCATTAGAGGGAAAATTAACCTCCCCTGTCGATGAGGTAGGTCCTTGGGATCGTTGTTCGGTAGTAGCCAGATCTCAACATCCTGAGGGATGCTGTAAACCCTCTTGAATTCGGCATAGGCGGCCGAGGTGCCGTTGAAGTATTGGTTCCTATAAGGGCATGGTCTCATTGGTCTTCACCGACTCCTGACCTCCTCGGGAGCCCCTGTGTATGGTCCCAGCCCTTGGTCTGAAGCACTAGTAGCCTCCATCTCACGGGGGTCAAATGATGTTACTTCCTGAAAAGCTGCAGAAGGGTCAGGTGGCTCAATACGATCAACCGGGGTTCAGAAGAATGCTCGGACCAGAAGTGTTTGACGGATATCTTCGCGAATCTTGATGGGAGAGGAGCCTGAACTACTGGAGCTATCCGAGGAGAGCTTAATGACCATTCGCCCTTACCTAGCAAAGAAGGAAATGTGCAAAGAACCTGTTAGCTATGTGCCTGGGGAAAAAAGCAAAAAGGATCTAACACTCGGGATGGAATGGTCATCACTCCTTGGAATCTCTAAGGCCTCGATTCTCTTCGGGAAACACCTCTTTGGGAAGAGCCCATGGGTTGTAATTATTCCTACGATATCAGGATGAGTTTAGGCCTCGGGAAGAATATAGGCCTCGGGGGAAGTATGAACAGCACTAGAGAAGCCCAGCGCCGCCGTTAAAGAGAGCGCGGTGAGCGGTGGTTCCGCCCAAATGCATATCAAAATCAACAAAAAATGTGAAGAAAATATTCAAAACACGAAGATTGTCGCCCGTAGAACACTATACCCGAGTTTCGAATAAAGATCCGCTGCCCAGGTGCCTGAAATCTTGATCGAAAAGCAGGAAACAATGGCAGTGGCGGTTCGTCTTCAAAACAGAGGAGGTTTCCCGTTCCTTCTCTCTCTCCCTCTTTTATACCTAAACGGCTTGAGGGGGCATGCGGGAAAAGAAGCGTCGCGCACCGAACTGTTGGATTGTTGACGAGTGGCGCCATCTGACGGATGAAAGCGAAGGCTCTGTACTGAGGTCAGAGCGCTGAATCACCGAGCCATTAAGTCTCGGACATGTGTCCTTGAAAGGACGGCTCGTACCAATCAACTGACATGGCCAGAACCAAGACAGCTCATAGCATCAGTACCTTCGGCGATGATCGATGCGTGGCACCTAATACTGGGGCTAGCATTCTAGTAATCCCCAATGCCGTTCGACTCCTCGGTGGCATGAGTATTGGAAAGTCAAAGCATGATGGTTCACGGAAAGGGTTAACTCCCCAAAGCAAAAGGCCAATGCTCCCATGAGTCAAGGGGCTATTGTGGAGGCTTCGGTTATGAGCTTGGTAACCTAGCCATACCACCGTTAACCGAGGTCTCATGGAGGTATGATCCGCGGGACAGTACAGGTGGGTCACGGCATGTATCCTTCGGTTATTCGCTCGGTATCAAATCTCCTGTTAGTACTTCGATGAATCACCGAAGTAAGCATTTTGTCAAGGTCTCTTAGAAGAATGTAGCATAATAGAAGGGGACCAAGAGTGATACGTGGCAGATGGAATCATCTTGGCCAGGTCTAGCCATGTGCTCCGTAACTGCCCTATCCGGTGCGTCATCTATGATGTCACCCGAGGCGATTACCTGAGCGTGACCTCCACGCGCTAGCTTGGAGGGCAAGCAAACCTAGGTCTATAAATACAAAGGGATACTCATCTTTGAGAGGTATGCCATTCTTTCCTAACCCTAGATCTATATTCTCCTCTGAGGTCTGACTTGATCGTCAGAGGGTCACTAGGCTACTCCAGCCCTAGTGACTTGTTGCAGGTCCAGGAGCAGGAGAACGAACCAGCGGAAGGAGAATCCTAACCCAAGCCAAGGTCCTGTCAAATCGAACCCCCACACAAACAAAAGAAATTTTAAATGGGATTCAGAGGGAGCCAAACATTTTCTTGAAGCTATGTTGCAAGAAATACAAGAAGGTCGATCGAGGACTTGTTAATTTCAAAACGCATCATGGAATTGGATCATTGCGAATATGCTTGTCCGAACTGGAGGAACTCTGACTGCGAAGCATTAATGTGCCAATGGGTATGGAGAATTGAAGAAGGGCGGATTGGAAGGCATGCGACCTTCTTTCAATTAGGAACTGCAACCTAACTGGCTACCGAAGGGATCCGAAAATGGGTGCAATTACTATGCCAGATCATCGATCAGTGGGCAGAACTGATCCAAGTAAGTGATACATGCACTATCCAAAGGTTATAATGGTCTTCTAAATGTGCGAAAATATAAAGTTGTAGTTTATTAGGGTTACGAATTTTACTTAGCACTGCTTATTTTTTGGAGATTTTGGATTCGAAGTTTTGTTCTTGAGCTTTCTTGTTCTTCCGTTCAGAATACATCCTTCAGAGATTCGTTTCAGGTTTTCTTATTTATTAAAGTCTTTTGTTTTCCTTTATTTGTTTTGAATCTTTGGTTCCCTTTATTTAATTTTATAAATTTTAAAAAGCATGATTAATTCTAAGGTTTTATTCCTTTTATTTTTAATAATGAGTGAGTAGTTTTTCTGAGGTTTGGTCTCTGGGTAAAGGAGCACCGTGACCCAATTAGGATTCGTCTCGCAATATTTTCGAACATTAATTTAATTAAATAATTTTAGTTGGTAAAAACTACGTCCGTTGGACGAATTCAAGGCATTGCCGGGACTCATGTGAGCGGGAACGGGGGACTAAAACTTGTCCACCGTTGTGTATGGGATCGGCAACATTAGGATTCGCATCCTTGGGAGTTTCTAATTCTCCCTAAAGTTAACCGTTTTTAAGAACCTTGAAAAGCTAGCGGATTCTGATTGGGTAGCGAGTGCCGGATTCCCTATGATCGTGCCTCTCTTTTTAATTGTTTGAACAAGTTATCTGTTAGTATTAGTTAATTAATCAACTAATTAAAAGACAAGGGGTGGCTACCTAAGAGCAAATTTTAATACTACAACCAGAGGTTCCATAGCACACAGTTCACCGTCCTTAGTGGATTCGACTCCGGTCTTACCGGGTATTATGCTACATCGGTCTCAGCCCTACGCTTAGGGCAACCCATTATTTTAGGTCTAGGAATCGATCAAGCAGAACTAAAGCCAATAAAGAGGCCAAAGTTAGGAAAAAAGAGGGGCATGGGAATCGAACACGAGGCAGCACAAAGAACCTCTCCTTACCTTTATCTGTTATTACAAGTTTGCTTTCTACCACTGCCTGCTTGGTTGAATCACCTAATTGGATTCGATTATGGTTATCCGTCTTTGCATTGCTTGCATCCGTGTCATTTCGATTAGGCATGCCGGAATTCTTGGTTTTGATTTTGACTTCCACATCACCATCTTCCTCCCTTGTCCTCGAACCAAAATCATTGAGCAGCTTCTTTGATTCAACAGTTCTAAAAGAAGCTTCCTCCTCAATTCTAACTGTGAATTTTACCACTCCAATGATTAACTGAATATTGCCTTATATTTTTCCTGGATTCATCTGTGGCTATACGGATTTGCCCCTTCTCATAAGAAACTTCTTTCAATGTATTTTCATCCATTTCTACGAAGCGTCTCCACTTGTTCCCAATGTCCTTAAAGGTGGGCATAGACCATGCATTGAGAGGCATCCCAAAGCATGATATCCACACAAAGCGTTCATCCTCAGCGTGTTCTCTATTCCACAGTTTCACGTCATCATCCCTTTAGCCATCCTTCTTTAATAGTGTGCCCAGCCCCTATATATAGATATAGTGGTTTACAATTGAAAGATGATTCCATTTTTTGATAGTGCATGATAAAATGTTTTTCATGTAAAATTATTTTGTAAAAAATAACTTCATCCCATTTTATTTTTCAGTGTTTGATAAGGACTTGGAAAAGATTTTCTCCATAAGAATTAATGTTTAAATGAGTAATTACCAGAAATAGGGTGAAGAAACCGACTGCCCATTTACTGATGTGTATTGTTTTCGATTTGAGAAACCTCCCCCTATCGATTGGAGAGAGAGAGAGAGAGAGAGAGAGAGAGAGAGTTGTTTGGTTAGTGTTTACACCCATTTTTGGCCAAAAATCAGGAGATCAATTGGTTGGCTAGAAGGTGGCCTTGAATGCTAATCTCAGGCCTTGAGAAGCCTTGTAAATTAGCCACCAGCGGAATTGGGCTAGTGTGAATGCCAAAGGACCAATTAAGTTTGCAAAGGTTTGGAATGTACTAAGCCCAAAATATCACTTCCATAAAATTAGGCCCAAGGCTGGCCAAGGTCTTAAAGTCATCCCATTAGGCCTAAGCACTTCATCCAAGCCTAGTCCATTCTCAAAAATGGTAAGGTCTTCTAGTAGGTCCAAATCAGTTAAAACCTGAGTTTTCTCACCAGGCCTGGGCTCAAAAGGCTTATAATGGACGAAGGCCCATGATTCTCATTGAATTTGGGCCCAAGTAATGGTTGGGCCTGCTTCTTAGAGTGTTACATATGGGCCCCAATTGGCAAGAGTAGGCCTTAAGCTACTCACAAGCAGCTCAAAGGCCTAGAATGTTCTTGCTGGGCAGGTCTGGACAAGTTGCTCACAAACAGCTTAAGGTCTGAGTGGACCCCATCCTTTAGTATGAAGCAAGGCCAAGAACAGGTGGCGTACATGCATCCCTTGGAGCTGCTGGCAAATGACTCATGAAGACCTAAGCAAGCTGCTCACAAGCAGCTTCCCCAGATCTAGTTGAGTCTTTATTTCTCGATTCTTCTTCCATAAGGGGTCAAGCTTAGAAGATTTAAGGGCCCACAAGGGATGCAAGGACCAATAAAATGGTGGGAATTCCTAAAGAAGTCTCGGTCCTCAGCTTTTGTGGGATCAGAGGATGTCCATTCAAGCAGTAGCTTGAGTGTTGAAGTACCTCAAAAGGTCTGGATGTTGAAAGAGCCTAAATTCCTTTTGCCCTTTTGCAAAGTATTATGCAAGAAAGAAGGGTTTTTCAGGCCTTTACCATTTCCTTGGAGTAAAGGGCACGTTTTTGTCAAAGATCAACCTCTCATTGGAGCATTTGAAGCAGCTTAAGGCCTGAAGCTCCTGCCTATAAATTACAGTTTTGAAGGCCTTGGCAATGGTCCACGACCATCAAGCCCATGACTTACCCAATTTATCTTTTCATTGCCTTTACTGTACCGTTCAATCTAGCACGGACTAGATTTTATTTTGTTTCACTTCCTTGTACCCAAACTTTGTTAAACCGATTAATAAAGTTTGTTTTCATTCCTTCATTACCTTTCAGTCCTTTCCTTTTCTTTTATCCATTTTCTAACAACGGTTAGGAAATATTTAAGTCATTATCCAGTAAAAATGAACCATCATGAGGCCTTACCCTTTGGGCCAAGCACCATCGTTTGAAAGAAGTCAGATTTTTGAGGGACGAAGGCTTTGAAAACAACTTGGGCAGCAGACCTGTCCTGGCACGCCCGCGCATTCTAAGCCAGTTCGGTTTTTGCACTTTTGTGGAGAAACATTTTGGCACACCCAGTGGGACCCTAGTCGTTAAAAGGTGATCATGGCAAAGAAAGAAACTCAAAAAGGCGTTTCAAGCTCCAATTCTTAGGAGGATCTAAGTGTTCAACAAGCAACTCATGAAGATCTAGGCAGAGGCCTTGAACAGCCTCTCCTCAGCATCCAAGACCTGAATGAGTCTATGGGCAGTGTACGAAATTATATGCTGGAGACCAACCGTGAGATGTCACAAGAAATTTCCCAATATGTTGGTTCAGCAATGATGGAAATTTGAGCTTCAAACTTGAACCTTGTAGCCTCCATGGGGTCACTCATGACCAACGTGAACGTGATGTCCGCGACCATGAGTGACTTGGTGGAGATGATGAAAGAGGAAAGGAAGTAGAAAGGCATTCCCAACCTTCCCTCACAAACACCGGTGATGCCTCATTTCAGGGTGTTTAACGGTTTCTCTGGACGCCAGCCCCCTGTGGGCTACCCGTCACCAACACCATTTGGATTCCAGGCCTCTAGGGTGGAGGCCCGGCTCACAGTGGAATGCACCATCTAGCTCAAGACCCAACAAGCCAAAACCAGCCAAGGCCTGTTGAAAATTTGGAGAGACGTTTCATGCTAGGGGGAAACTCCACTCCTTGACCTCACATCAAAAACCAAGATGGGGGTCCTCCTCCAATGAGAGGCCATAATCCCCATGTGGCACCAAATGCGGATGCTCGAAGGGCATGGCAAGGCTAGCAGCAACCAGCCCACGTCGAGCAAGAAAGGCCACCTCCCCTGGAGTAAGTTCCCGACAGAGACCAGATCATAGCGCTACTTCAAGAGTAGTTGGGACCAGAATTTAGGCCCATGGGAAGGCCTATGTATACTAAGCCCCACTCAGACGAGGTCGATCAACTGTAGTTCCCAAAAGGCTTTTGAGTGCCTAAGTTCCACACCTTTTCTGGTGAGGATGCCAAAGAATCGACTGTGAAGCACGTGGCTCAGTTCCTAGTCCAATGTGGGGAGGCAGGGACTAGGGACGAGTGGAAGTTGAGGTTGTTTCCCAACTCCTTGACTGCCACTGCCTTTACTTGGTACATCAATTTGCCTCCCAACTCCATTCAGACCTGGCAAAAAATGGAAGAGACCTTCCACCAACAGTTCTACAAGGCGGAGCCAGAGGTTACGATGGCAAACCTTTCAGGCCTTTGCCAGTTGCCAAATGAAGGAGTGGAAACCTATCTAGCTAGATTTAAGTGCAAAGTCTCCCTGCCCGAAAGAGAGTTCGTGCGCTTGGCCTTGAATGGTTCGGGCTTTGAGTTGAAAAAGTTTTACGAGACGGAGTTCAAAGATCTCTTTGAGCTATCGGCCAAGGCAACAAGGTATGAGCAGATCTTAAGGCAAGAACAAGACCGTATTGCCACCTCGAAAGGAACCTATTATAGGAACCCAAACTATGAGGTGGCCACGATAGAACCTAGATATGAATCAGAGGCAGCTGTCGCGGAGCTGATCAACAAGAAGCCTTATTTCTTAAAGGCTGGCAGAATTGGAGAAGGCAGACCTTACGACATCGTCAGGCAAGTCAAACCGTGTTTACACGTTTGACATCACCAAGGCTGAGGCAATATTCGAACTGCTCATGGCCAACAAGCTTGTGAAGCTCCATCCAGGCCATAAGTTCCCTTCACTCGAAGAAATGAAGGGCAGAGAATATTGCAAATATCACAACTCGTGGAGTCACGCCACCAACAATTGCATGATCTTTCGAAATGATATTTAGGATAAGATCGAACATGGAGAGTTCAAGTTCGAGTCCAAGGACAAGAAGGCCATGGAAGGGAATGCAAATCTATTTCCAACAGGCCTAAGTACAAATATGGTATCCTTCAATATGAGGGGCAAGCCCAGGGGTTCTTCAAAGCCTAAGATCAGCCTAGGAGAACCATCTCGACAAGCACGAAGGCCTATCTATGAAGACCCACCTTCTGAAGAGGAGAGCATGAGGCCTCGTCACATGAGTAAGTCTGAACAGCGGCTATCGTGGTGGAGTAGGCCTACATCAGATTAAGAAGTTCTTCCAACCACAGTGCTCCCTAGTCTGTAATGAATGTGGGCAGACAGTTGAGCCATCTAGACCACAGCTGAAGAGCGTCATGGTAAGGCCTTATGAGGATAGGCCAGACCAATGGCAGGAACTCACCAACATTCATCCATTTTTTCTCGCCTCCAATCACGCCAGGCCAGTGATATGAGACGCAAAGTTGAATTTGAAGCTTCTTCCTTGGCAGAGAGGAGGCCTAGGGCTGTGAAGCCTAGAAACACTCCACCAAACGAGTGGTTCTGGGTAGAACAACCACATTAAATTCTTGGCAGCCTTAGGCCCCTACCTTCACCCTGACCCATCCCTTTCTACAAAGGAAACTTCTCCTTTGTTGTACTGTCCCTTCTGAGCTCCACACCTATTCCCCTTCTCTCATTAGCTAGACTTTGAAAATTGCTTTCCACGTCATCGTCTTCAACCTCCTTCTCCAACATCTTTGAATCCCCACTAGCTTTCGCCTACAACTCCAACATAGACGCCAGATTCTGCATCGGCCAGGACCATCTTCCAACCTCGTCCAAATCAGCAAATGAAGCTTCTTTAATTAGCACATTGTACCTGACTCCATGCACCGCCATTTGGATCCATCTTTCAATTCTTGAGGTCTCCTCCGTTGCAATTAGAATTTTTCCTTTGGCGAAAGAGAGGTCCTTCAAAGTTTCCTCATCCACTGAAATGAAATATCCCCAAACCTCCCCAATGCGCCTAAAGTCTCTGCATTCCAGGAATTTAGAGGAACGCTGAGTAGCTCAACCACACAAACCTTTCAAGGCTGGCCGGCTCACCTTACCATGGTTTCACCTTTAGAACCCACCTTTCCATCCATGGCCCTTTAATAAGCCTATCTCTAACTTCACTGTCTTGAAAAGTGAGAAGCACGGATCTCCCGCCCAATGCTCGGACCTGGACTGGCTCGTTATGCTCCTTGCGAAAACTGACTTCCAACAAGGCCATAGGAACCACCCTTCTCAAAACGGTTGTCGCACTCCGCATTAGCCAACCATTACCCACCCCATTAGCCTTAATAATGATTTCTGGAACCTTGGCAGCAGATGGATTTGAGGTTTCACCCATCAAAGTTTGAGCAAAGGTTCTCCTTGGAATAATCTTATTCCAGCTAGGACTTCTTGGAGCATTAGTGTTGCCAACCCCTTCAACATTAAGGTTGCTCTGTTTAACCCTCTGGCCAGAACCTTGACCCATAACACCATGGAAGCTAGGCAACGAAGGCTTCCTTTTTTCATCTTTAAGATCAAAGCAGGCCTCTTTGACAAACAACCTTTTGTCATCCACCCACACAGCATTCATTTTGGAAACTGCCATGCCCGCCGACACATGACACCCAAATCTAACAAATCCAAATTTATTACCAGAGCATTTACTTCTCTTCCTGGGAATAAAAGCATCTTTTACAACCCCAAACTTACTGAAAGTCCTTGGTAGCCAAAAATGATTTCTGTCATCAGGGATGTTGTCTACAAACAAGGTGAAAAGCTCCTTATTGTCCACATTCCCCCCACTGATACGAGGTCTGTGATTTCTTATCACGGGGACCCATCCACCAGAGTCTCTATTTGACGCCACCAGGCCATGGGCCTTCCCTTTCACTCTATCCTTCTCTTCCTCTCTCTCTCTCTCTCCTCTCTCTCTCTCTCTCTCTCTCTCTCTCTCTCACACCATCGCTCTCTTATTCAGACCTACGCTAGTTGTGGCTAAATATTGATAATGCCCTGAATATCAGCCGGTTGGAGCTACGCATCCTACAAGATTAGACTTGTAAATATACAGAGTAAAACACGGCTCGGCCGGATCATTAGAGCCTAATAGTACTGGGTAAGGTTGTGCAAAAGTTAGCTTCTCAATCTTGAATTGGCTTTCCACACTACTATAAGACAGTGTTTTATTTGGGTATCTGAATCATACAATTATGAATTCTAATTTAAAAGTACGTACTTTATATAGCCTTCATTTGGGGTACAATCAATTTATTAGTGCCTTTCGTGTTTGTTATAGCTTATGTTGCCAGCATTGTACTCAAGCTGCAGTGAAGTGATAACCAAATGGGAAGTGTTAGTCTCAACAAAAGGGTCATGTGAGCTAGACGTATGGCCTGATCTTTGCGATTTAACATTCGATATGATTTTTCAAACAACATTTGGAAATGACTATGATGAAGGAAGACGGATATTCCAACTCAAAAAGGAACAAACTGCTATTGTGGTACCACAATTGCGGTCAATTTACATTCTTGGATGGAGTTAAGTGTGAATAAAAAAAAAATTCCCACGCAAAATTCAATATGGCATGGTTTGTTGTAGTTCGTGATATTTGAATCTGAATCAAATGCATTGCAGTACATGATGCCTACTATTAAGCAGGCTACGATTCCACTTGTGAATTATACGCATATAATTACAATTGGTATTTGCATTACTTACAATTCATATTTTTCGTTATTTTTACGAGTGTTCTTATATTAAAGATCTACTTGCATTAAGGTTTCTACCAACAAAGACAAACAGGAAGATGAAGAAAATATATAATGAAATGAAACTTTTAGTGCGAAACATTGTCAACAAAAGGCATCAGATGATGAATGGAGAAGGTGATAACGACTTGTTAGGGGTACTATTGAAATCAAGTTTGAAAACTGTTGATCAAAAACAAAAGCGCGAGAGCATCAAGCTAACAGTTGAAGAAATAATCGCAGAGTGCATGCTATTTTACCTTGCTGCACAAGAGACAACCTCGTCTTTGATTGTTCTTGGACAATGTTCCTGTTGAGTAAGCATCAAAAATGGCAAACCCTGGCTAGAGAAGAGGTGTTGTCAGTGATTGGGATAACAAACTACATTTTGAGGGGTTACAACAGCTCAAAACTGTAAGTGTTTCATGAATGAATTAAATTTGGAATTGTTCTCAACTTGATAGCTTTCGCAAACTATTTTGAGGGGTTACATCAGCTCAATAAGAGGTTTGTTTGATCAATACAGGTGACTATGATTCTTCACGAAGTTTTGAGGTTATACTCACCAGGTCCGTTTATTCTTCGTGAGATACACAAAAACACAACTTGGAGGATATGTTATACCAGCTGGAATCGAGATTATAGTGCCAACTATTTTAATTCCGGAGGCTTAATTATTCATCCTAGAAGCCTAACAGAGTTAAGATTTCATCCTCCCGTTTTGAACTAATTATGATTTCATCCTCTTACTAGTTTTTATCCCATTATTGCCCTTTTATTGTTGTTATATATATATATATATATATATAGAGAGAGAGAGAGAGAGAGAGAGAGAGAGCATTGAAATTAGGGACGAAATCTTAATCCCTTTCGTCCTCGTGAGATTATCACGATTTCTATCCCACGATTTACGTTCAATTCCAGAAAATTTGGATCCCAAGATTATCAACCCAACAAATCCCATAAATTTTGGGAAAAGCATTAAACAACATCCCCCACCCCCCAAATCCCATTTCCATATTTGCAGATTTTGGAGAGAGCGGCCTCTCCGACGACCGCCGCTCTCCTTGACACCTTCAATCGTCGCCGTCACGTGCTTCCGCTTGAGCACGGAGTTCGAGTGATTCTTGATCACGTTGTTCGATAGGCCGTTGTGGAACCTGGCGATGGTGGCCCACTTGTTGCCAAACAGGAGTGGATCGGTGCTCCACCTCCTCCACCATGATGGGTTTGCCAAGATCGAACTCAACGGTGATGTCAAACGTCCGAATCACAGATTTGTCGGGTTCCCTATCTTTTCGTGTTGTACTGGTACATTTGTTAATGGGTTTTCTTCTACCATGGATGCCGCCAATGATGTGTTTCGAAGAGTCCATAGAGGTTGGTTTCTATTGTTGTAAATCTATAACAACACTAATTTGATTTTGGGTATTTGTTCGAACAGTTGAACAGGGGATTTGAGTAGCCACTATTTTCTCATCCATCTTCTAGCACTTCTACTTTTATTTTTTTTTGATCTGCCTTCTAGCCCTTCTATTGATCATAATATTTGACAATCAAAAGTGGATTTGACCAAAGACAATACCCCGTGATGGGTTTCTGATAGTCAGAGGAGCAACAAGGAATATGGATTTTTTTGGAAGTTGGGTTCCTATCGGTATATGAATCATCATGAAATGTTGAAATCGACATGGTAATTTAACCACGAATTGTTGGTCACGATAACCTGTTTTGATGGTAATTTAACCATATTTGAACCGTTTACCATGAAATATTTGTTTGAATCATGGGATATTTATCGTGTTCACATTGTAATCGTCATGGTAATTTAACCATGTAATGTCATGGTAATTTAACCATGTAACGATTTGAGTATGTGTTTACACTCGTTTTTGGCACGCAGTCCTGGGCAAGCGTTGGACAGCCATTTAATTATTATTCAATTAAATTTGGCCATAAAATGAAGAGTCATTGGGCTAAGATTAATGGGCCAAGGCAATATCAATTGGGCCCGTTCAATTTTAGTCCAAAACGGATGTAGAATCAAAAAGTCGTGGGCCGTGGGCTACGTTATTTGAAGAATAAATAAGGCCTGTTACATTTTGAAGGCCCATGACCCATGAGGAGCAAAAGGACGAAGAAATGGGAATGACTGCCATATGGCTATTTGACTTAGTCAAATTAGCCCATTATTTGTTAATAACCACAGAAAAGGGAATTAGGTGGCCCATTACTTGTCAACTGCCCATGGAAATAGGAGGTGGAATACCCATTATTTCCAATAATTTCCCATGATCAAGAATAAACACATGGGTAATTTTTATTTACCTCCAATAATCACCCTTGATCCCACTAAATATGTTAGTGGGTGGTTATTACGGACACGTGGCAGCATCCGGTGCTCACATGGGACACATGTCAGCTCGTGGTGAAGGCGGGAAACTTGGCTCAGATCTGGGTCAGTGTAGCATTTGTCCATAATCTTTTATAACTTCCAATAACTACCCATTATCCCATGATTTCATAAATTGGAAGCTACGAGGGACACATGGCGCCACGAGGAGAAGCTAACACATCTGTTTGCATGCACAATCGAAGATCCTTGGCCTATAAATATTAGAAGACAAGAAAAAAAATGGGTTTACACACCAATCAAGCTCAATGCTTAAAACCAAAGCCTTTCCAGCGAAGCAATTATCTCAATTCTCACCTATTTCTGTCTCTCTTATATCCCAATTTTGTTATTACGACATAACAAAGTTATTCCTATCTCCCTTGTATCCCCAACTTTATTATTACGATATAATAAAGTTATTCTTACGTTGTTACTTCTTTTCCTACATGGTTAGGAAATTATTAAGTTCTCGCTCGTAGAGGTAAAACTACGGACCTCACTGCAATCCAGCCCTTAGGTTGCAGCTCTATCGCCCTCACAGATTCGAAGTCAGAAAAGGGGCATTCAGTCCCTTACGTTGGACGCGACAAGTCCTGGCACGCTCGCTCAGTCCTTGAGTCACTTTAGAGCCGAAACAGTTTTTGGCACGCCCAGTGGGACCCTAATCGTTTACGGGTTTTATTATGGCAAGGAAGCAACAACAGCAGCAATTGGATCCACCCATCTCAGATCCACCACAGAGTCCTGAGGGAGTGGCAGTCGACGTGCCATTACTCGAGGAGGCTGATCCTCAGATCTACGCCCAAGATCTTAGCGACGCTACTGACAGCGTCAAAAATTATATGTTTTTGGCAGGACGTGAGATCTCCCGTGATGTGACACACTCAATTTCACAATCGTTCTCTTAGTCCTTGGAACCTCTGACCATAGCAGTCAATAAAATGGTTGCTACGGTTACAGAGAGGCTACCGCTCGCTCCTTAGCAGCAGGGCTTTCCACAGTTTGGTGTTTATGGCAACGGTCAAGACCAAGCTGGCTTACTGGGGGTACCTCCCCCTCCTCAAACATTCTATCACGCTACATCATCCAGCACCCTTGCACTCGGGGGGCAAAAGGAGAAAGGAGTCATAATTGGAGGAGCCCAGTCGCCTCCAGTAAATGACGATTAAAGGTTTGTGTTGGTTGAAGATCTGAACAAACCTAACAAGACGGACAAAAGGCCTTCGCAAGGAGGCCAGGCCTCTAGAAAGGACAAAGGACTTACCCATACTCCTCAAAGCTTGATACTCAATGGGCAAGTCCAGCCCAGAACCAACAAGCACAAGAGGCACACCCGCACCCGCC
The DNA here is from genome assembly GCA_019656835.1 of Rhododendron ovatum. Taxonomy (NCBI): domain Eukaryota; kingdom Viridiplantae; phylum Streptophyta; class Magnoliopsida; order Ericales; family Ericaceae; genus Rhododendron; species Rhododendron ovatum. The sequence continues at coordinate 24,642,881 of CM033802.1, forward strand.
TCCTGTGCCAGATTTAGCCATGGGAAGGGATCAAGTCCTGAACTTGCTCCAGGAGCAGTTAGGACCTGGTTTCAGACCTTTGGGAAGGCCAATGTATATGAATCCTCATACCAAGGAGGTGGACAATACACCTTTCCTAAAGGGCTATAGAGTTCCAGAATTCCAGACCTTCAATGGTGAGAGCGCACAATCAACAGTGGAGCACATTGCCAAGTTTCAAGTTCAATGTGGAGAGGCTGGCACCATTGATACTCTAAAGTTGAGGCTCTTTCCCAGTTCTCTTACGAGGATAGCCTTTACATGGTACATCAACTTGCCGCCTAACTCTGTGCAGACCTAAGCACGGTTGGAGGAGATGTTCCACCAGCAATTCTACAGGGTAGAATCAGAAGTGACGGTAGACCTGTCATGCTATCGTCAAACCCATCTGGAATCCGTGGAGTCCTACCTCTTACGTTTCAAGACTGCTCGATTCAAGTGCAAGATAGTCCTTTCAGAGGCCGAATACGTGGGTATAGCATTAAACGGTCTAGGCTTTGAAATGAAGAAGAAGTTCTATGGGACAGAATTCGGAGATTTGTTTGAGTTATCCTCTAAGGCCTCTCATTATGAAAAGTTCTTGGCAGAGGAGCAGGACAGGAAGACAGCATCCAAGGGAACGTATTACGGTGACCCTAATTACGATTGTTGCAGTAGAAGCAGAGACAGACCCAGATGTGGCAGTGGCAGAAATCATCAACAAATAGCCATACGTCTGCAAAGCCTTTGCCAAGATGGAGCCTGTAGGTGGAGAAATTCAATTAGTGCTTTAAACAACACTGGATTGTAACGGCTTATTCATGCCTCTTCACCGGAACCCTAATTCGTCATCTGAACCCTAATCTGCAAAATAGACAGGGGGTGAGTGCACCTTTGCCTCTCGTGGCAAAGGCCCTCCGATGCCAAAGTTAGTATCACATACTAGCAATTGAAACCTAATTATTAGTAGGAAAGCAATAAGAATGCAGTATATTGCGTACCTTTTTCCTCTTAGTTTACCTCGTATTTATAGATTCATAGATGCTTGCTGCCCAAGCATCCCTGTCGCCCTAGGACTCCTATCTCGTAAAGGAAACCTAGGATATCAAGGATTCTCGTTTCCTTTACCAGTTAGCTACCTTCATCTTTTTAGAACTCTTTTCCATAACTAGCCAAACATCCCATCCCTATTAGGTATCTTTTCGAGATCCTACATTCTCAGGATCTCATTCCTTAACAGAATACCACTGTTTCTGGACTCTTCCAGAATGTTCCTTCTACTTCAACATCTGATAGGACTTCTTTCCTTGTTCGGCCGTCTCATGGCCAAACAAAGGGCCTGGACCAGTTACTTCTCATGTAACTGGTCCTTTATCAATTATTTGGACCATTCCTTTCTTTAGGAGTTTTCCTCCTGTTCGGCTTTCTCGTAGCCGAACAAGGTACTTGAACAGTGGCTTCACGTGTCACTTTCCTTTTAATTGGTCCAATAACTTCTCATGTTTTACTGAACTGAGAGTCGTACAACCTCTCTGGACAAATGACTTCTCATGTCACCGGTCAATCGCGTTGACCTTTCCTTTAGCACCATGCTCGGGCGTTTCTCTTGCCTGTTCGGGAATACCTCCTTACAATTGCTCCCCAGCTTTACTCATTATCCTTTGCTCAGATGACGTGTAAAGCTCTTTTACCGAGCAAATTCATTCTGCTCCTTATATATTGGTGCAACTTGTCATCTTTTTACCATGACAAAAACATCTTTTCGTTAGGCCGTCACAGGCTTTTAGTCCTAATCTTTACATGTGTCGATCATTATATTGCTCACATTAAATGCGGACAGACGTGTTTTGGGGAACGGAACACTCAAACGCCGTGTGGGGTGACGTTTCACATACGCCACCCCACTTTTAGGGTATTTTTGGGTTTTCGTCCCATTTTCAAAACTCCAATCTCTCTCTTAGACTCCCTCTGCAGAAAAAGACGATTCAAGCTTTTACCCGCCATTGAAGCTCTGTTCATCATTTCAAGGCCTTCTCTTTTCTGCTCTTAGGGATTCAATCGACTATTTTCGTAAGTCACCATTCTTCTCCTTACTGCTCCATTTCTCTGGTGAATTGTTTACAATCACTTTGTAGGGTTTCATCGTCCCCTTTTCTGTATACTTCAAAGAACCCCAAAAACCTTTCTGGTAATGGGAAGATTTCGGAGACACTGTAATACTCCTCAAACCATGACAAGTTTCAGATCTCGTTATGAGATTCCTGACAACGTAGCCACTGTTCTGGCTCCTGAGGATGCCATTCGTGAAAGTTTCGATTTCGACACTCTTCACATTCCAGTGGTAGCTGTCGTTGAGGGCGGAGTTAGGTTTCCCTTGGCTCCTCTGCTTCGCCAAGTCCTAGCATACTATAGGCTTTCTCCAATGCAGGTTTCTACTAATTTCTTCCGAGTAGTTATGGGTATAAATGCCCTAAATCAGATGTTAGGGACCTCTCTAGGCTTGTATGATATCCACCACCTATACAGTATTTCCAGAACCGGGGACGCCCTTACTTATTATTTAAAAAGTAGGGATTCTAGAAAGAAGCTTGTTCTCGAACTCCTTGACTCTGCTTGTAGGGATGACGACGACTTTCTGATCGTTAAAGGCAACTTTGAACCCAGGGATGAGGACGGCCAAGTGATTGGTTTTCATGCTCCTCATGATTTCGGGAGCCCGCGTTAGTTCTTTCCTCCTAATTCATATGTTTATCTTTCTCAAAAGAAAAGCCTTTTCTTGCTTCTTATTATTTGTGCTTTGTCATTTTTCAGCATCAAATATCAATCGAGGCTATAACATCATAACCCCTCAAGTTCTCGTAGCAGATATCAGACGAGCACTTGCATTCAACGGCGAAGGGACATACCTTGCAGGCCGAGCAAGAGCAGCTCAGGTACTTCTCAGCTACAAAGCTTCGTACGGTGGGTTTATTGATCGGCGAACCCGTGCAGCCAACAATCCCGTTGTTGTTGGTCCTTCAAGACCAGTCCCCGAACAAGAAGAGAGGTATTCTCGGACACCTCCAATTTCTGACAAACTGATCCCTCTTGCTGAGGAAGCTTCCAGTTCCACATCAAGCTCTTCTTCCAGTGGCTATACCCCCTCACCTCCAGAAATGAACCGGCCAATTGATTTAGTAAGCCTTCTCACCATTCCTGGTGGAGGTCGTGGCACTGGTCGGGGCCAAGGTGTTCAAGGTCTTGGTCGTCGTACCCAGACTCAAACCGATGCTCCTCCAAGATTTGCCCCAGAGGAAATTGAAGCCTTCCACAGAGAAAAACGTTAACGGGTGGAAGAATCCCTAGAAAGACCCCCCAACATCCTCCTCATCTCTTGCTCCTGCATGGGCTCCCTCTTTCTCTCATGGGAACCGAGCTATCACTGCTCGGGACTCTGTTGAGACTGAAGGGACTGCACTTGCATTATCCCAGGCCTTTTTGTTGCCTGGAGATATGCAGAAAGAAGTTGCAATGTCTCCAGACAACCTCCTGAGCTCTTTTATGTCCCATAATGCCAAGGTAAAGTCTCCCTTTGTAATCCATACCGTTTTGGTATCTTGAGCCCTTTCATGTTTACCTTCTTTGAATGTTCTAGGTGATGCAAAAGATGGTTGCCATGGCTCAGAAGCTTAGCCAGTCCGAGCCTCAGCGTGTTAAGCTTTTCAGTGAGAATACCAAATTGCAGCGTACCATTATTAGACTTGAGAGAGAAAGAAATCAAGCTCTGGGGGTAGCAGATGGCTTAAAGGGACAACTGAAGGGGGCTGAGGACAGTCTTGCACAGACTCTGAAAGAACTTGAGACAAGCCAGACTGAAGCCAAAGCTGCATTTGAAAAGGGATACAATGAAGGAATCAAAGTAGCTACAGACAGCTACACGAACCAGATGCCTGGGATTCAAGACCAAGTTTGGGTGGCATCCTGGACAGCTTGCCTTGCTAAAGCTGAGATTCCTGAGTCATCTCCCCTCTGGACCAACTTTGAGCTACCAAGCGCAGCTGCTGGTGATGAGGAGGGTCATTACTGAGGAGGGAGATGAAGAACAAGATGTGCAGACGTCTGGGCCACCTGCTACTGAAGTTGAACCATAAAATGATATGACCAACCCTGGCCAAAAGGAAGTCAGTGGTGGTCAACTTGGAGATGAGAATACCACAGAAGACTTGACTGCACCAGCAGCTCCTACAATTGCTCCTACAATTGTCCAAGATCTTACTGAAGACGAATGAGTTCAATCTTCATTCTGTTTTGGATTTGTTCTTTGTCATGGGACAAGCTTCATATGTTGGGTTTTAACATGGGTGTTTGTTGTTTTGGAATACTGTTTTGTGAAACTGTTAAGTATTTCGTACTTAATGTAAGTAAGTCTCTCGTACTTTTTATGCATGTATTCGTATGCAAACTTTGTTTAAGTTTCTCGTACTTTATGCATGTATTCGTATGCTTGTGCATGCCCAAGTATACTCGTACTGTAAAGCAGTTCAGCTATATATTCGTATAATCTTGGTGCGTGGTTTCAATTTATTCATACTGCAATTTACATATTTCGTATGTAAAGAAAGCAAAGAAAAACGTAGAATCACATGGGACCATGCCCTGCTCCCCAATATAAAGGATGTTCGATAAAGAAGTGGCTGACTTCATATTTATAGAACCCAGGATAAAAGAAGAACACTGTATTGGAATGGGAAAAAACTCAAGGGGGCGTTACTCGTACCCTTTGCAACTAAAAACACAAGAGAGTTTTATTCATAACTCTCACATAATCACGATGTGCAAAAAGAAATATAAATATATGCTTAAACATATTCATATAAAGAACTTTCTCAAGTTATGGAAATTCCAAGGTCTTGGAACCGGGTTCCTGTCCAGGTCTGCCAATCGATAAGCCCCAATGCCCACAATCTCAGTAACTCGATATAAGCCTTCCCAATTGGCCCCCAACTTTCCCTCATTGGCCACTTTAGTGTTGCCGAGCACCTTTCGTAGTACAAGGTCTCCAACTCCAAACTCTCGTGGATGCACGTGTTTGTTGTAGCTTTTGATTAGCTGCTCTTGGTACGAGGCCAAGTGCACTAAGGCCCGTTCTCGTCGTTCCTCGGCAAGGTCTAGTTCAATCTCCAAGGCCCTATCATTCCCTCCACTTTCAACCAAAGTGGTCCTGTTGGTCGGCAGACCTATTTCCAATGGGATAACAGCCTCTGTTCCATACGCTAATGAATAGGGGGTTTCTCCCGTAAACCTCCTAGGTGTTGTTCAGTATGCCCAAAGTACCAATGGCAATTCATCAGGCCATTTTCCCTTTGCTTTATCCAAACGCTTCTTAATCCCATCAAGAATTATTTTGTTTGAAGCTTCTACTTGCCCGTTGCTTTGAGGGTAGGCTGGAGTCGAATAGTAATTTCTTATCCCATACTGGGCACAAAAAGTTTTGAACTTCTTATGAAACTGGGATCCATTGTCTGTAATCAATGAATAAGGGACCCCAAAGCGAGTGATGATGCTCTTCCACACGAACTGTTCTATCATAGGTTCAGTGATCTTGGCTAATAGTTCAGCCTCAATCCACTTAGTGAAATAATCTGTTGCAACCAGCAGGAATTTTCGGTTCCCAGTTGCTTTGTGTAATGGACCCACAATGTCCATCCCCCATTGAGCAAACAGCCAAGGACTTGTCAAAGGAACCAAATCCTCGGCTGGTGTTCGAATCATTGGTGAAAACTTCTGACATTTTTCACAAATTTTCACATAAACCTTAGCATCTTCTTGCATGTACGGCCACCAATATCCTTGGGTGATTGCTCGGTGAGCTATGGACCTGCCCCCAGCATGGCTTCCACATGTTCCTTCGTGAATTTCATGGAGGAACTTTTGCACCATTTCAGGATGTATGCAAAGCAAATAGGGTCCTGTAAAAGACTTCCTGTACAATTTTCCCTCAGGTGATAACCAGAACCGAGCAGATTTGGTCCTAATTTTGTGAGCCTCCTTTTTGTCTGAAAGGAGTTTTTCATCTCGTAAAAACTCAACAATTGGGTCCATCCAACTTGGTCCTTGGTTCACGTCCAAGACCATCTCCACGCTTCTCCCAATGCTTGGCTCAGTTAGATACTCTACGGCTATCTTTCTTTTAAACTCTGTTGGTACAGCTGCGGCCAACCATGCTAATGAATCTGCATGAGCTTTTTTTCCAGAACTTATCTGTTCAACATACACCCTTTCGAAGGTATCAAGCAGATCTCTGGTTGCTTGTACATAGGCCGCCATCTTTTCGCTCCGAGTTTCATATTGCCCGGACAATTGATGCACTACAAGTTGTGAATCACAATATACCCTTACACGTTCTGCTTTTAGGGTTTTTGCACTTCTCAAGCCAGCTAAGAGTGCCTCATACTCTGCCACGTTATTTGATGCATTGAACCCTAGCCGAATAGATAATTCTAACATTGACCCATCAGGGGGTAAAAGCACAACCCCGATTCCGGATCCAGTGTTGCAAGCTGAACCATCAACGAACAGCTTCCATTCCAGGGGATCTTGTTTGGCTGATACCTGTTCCTTTGTTACAGGAGACTTTGCTTCGCACTCCTTTCTCGTAGGAGGCAAAGGTGCAACCGCATGTGAGAATTCTGCCACAAAATCTGCCAACACCTAGCCTTTGATTGCCGTGCGCGGTTGATAATCGATGTCATATTGGCTCAACTCAACGGACCAAGTTGAGATCCTTCTCGAGAAGTCTGTCTTTTGTAGCAGTGATTTTAATGGGAACTCCGTATAAACCACAACTTTATGGCTCTAGAAATAATGTGGCAATTTTCTAGTTGCTGTTCTTAGTGCCAGAACCAATTTCTCGAGGGGCAAATATCGTGTTTCCGCATCTAACAACGTTTTGCTCACATAATAAACAGGGATTTGCTCAGATCCCTTATTTCTCAAAAGGACTGCACTTACAGCATGCTCAGAAATAGCTAAGTACAAAACTAGGGACTCACCTGGTTCTGGAGTCGAAAGAAAGGGAGGAGAGGCCAAATATCCCTTCAGATCCTGGAAGGCTTGTTCACATTCTGCTCCTCATTCGAATCCTTCCCTTTTCTTTAACAACTGAAAGAAAGGTTTGCACTTGTCACTTGACCGGCTAATAAATCGATTGAGAGCTGCTGCCATCCCAGTCAACCGCTGGACATCTTTCGTTGTCTGAGGACTCTGCAGATTCTGTAAGGCCTTTATTTGGTCGGGATTCGCCTCTATCCCCCTCAAGGTTACAAGATGGCCTAAAAACTTTCCTGAACCGACTCTAAACGCACACTTTGAGGCGTTGAGTTTTAACATGTATTTCCTCAAAATTTCAAAAGCCTCCCTTAAATCTGCTATATGGCCCTGCCCAGTTTTACTTTTCACCACCATGTCATCTATGTAAACCTCCATAGTTTTGCCGAGCAATTTTCTGAACATGATGGTTGTCAATCTCTGATATGTTGCCCCTGCATTCTTCAATCCAAAGGGCATGACATTGTAACAGTACAACCCACGTGGTGTAATAAAAGAAGTTTTCTCTTGATTCGGCCCAAACATGGCAATTTGATGATATCCTCGATATGCATCGAGAAAACTCATCCGTCCATATCCTGTTGTTGCATCAACCAACTAGTCAATCCTTGGAAGAGGAAAACTATCCTTTGGGCACGCCTTGTTTAAATCTGTGAAGTCTACACATACACGCCATTTTCCATTCTTTTTCTTGACGACAACAGTATTCGATAGCCATTCTGGATAATAAACTTCCCTTATTGCCTTGGCTTCCAACAAATGGTCTACTTCTTCAATTACAGCGTCAACGTGCTGTACGGCTGCCCTTCTTTTCTTTTGAATGACCGGCTTATGTTGTGCATCTATATTCAAATGATGGTAGATAATGTCTGCACTTACCCCAGGCATTTCCTCTGGTGTCCAAGCAAATACATCGACATAAGTTTTTAAAAAACTTATCAATTCATTCTCCTCCTCTACTGGCAATGATTCCCCAATCAGGAAATACCTATCTGGATCATTCTCATTGATCTATGTTTTCTTCAAATCCTCAACTACCCTCTCGGTTGGATCCTTTCCGATGTCTTCAATGGTCGGCTGATCCGAAATTTCCACAGTATTAACATGGTGGGCATTGTGGATTCTCTTTATGATGGATACCAAACATTGTTGAGCTATCTTTTGGTTACCTTTGATCTGTTCAATCCCATTGGATCTTGGGAATTTTACCATTTGATGGAAAGTAGAAGAAACTGCCCTCATCTTGTGCAACCATGTTCTTCCTATAATCACGTTATAGGAAGACGGTACATCCACCACCAGGAAGTCAGTCCGTAGCACCACTGTACCAGCCCGAACAGGCAAAGTTACCTTTCCCAACGGCCAAACTGCTCCTGCTCCAAATCCGACCAAAGGTGTTATTGATTGTACCAAATCTTCTTGAGTGAGCCCCAATTTCTGGAATGCATCGTAGTATAGCACTTCGGTGTAACTCCCAGAGCCCACCAGGATTCTTTCCATGTCATATTCCCCAACTCGTAGGGTTATGACCAAAGCATCATTGTGAGGTACCTGGACTCCTCCCAGATCTTCATCTGTAAAAACTATGCCCTCGTTGCTTGCCCCTTCGTTGGGCCCTCTTTTCTTCCCCAACTGCATCACATGTTGGTCATGTTTCACTTGTCTCTGATGCAATCTCACCTCATTTCTCGTATAAGGTTCGGCTAATCCATGTATCATATGAATTACCCCTTTTGGATTCTGTTCGTAATCCAACTCCATTGCTTTGTCTTTATCCTTGGGATCTTCTTGGATAAATTCTTTGAGATAGCCTCGTGAGACCAAATCATCAAGGTGCCATTTAAACATCTCACAATCCTCCGTCATATGGCCCCAATCCTTATGGTAGCTGCAGTGCTGATTCGTAGCACGTTTTGCATCTTTATTCCCACCTAGAGTTGGAGGCCATTTGAAATAAGGTTGATTCTTTATTCAATAAAGAATCCTGTAGATAGGCTCTTTCCAGACCGTGTTTATTGAAAAGAATGACTTGGGATCCGGCGCTTGCTTATCTTTGTACGGCTCTTTCTTTGCTTGCCCATAATCCTTCCTTTCACGATAGGTTTTGGGTTCTGGCTTTTCTACCTTCTTTATAGGCCCCTTTATTTGCTCGGCGGCCAACTTGCCATCTTCCCGAAGAATATCATCCTCATTTCTGGCATGCTGCTCAATTCGCTCCATCAGCTTTGCCAGTGTCTGCACCGGACTCATGTTTAGGGACTTACGTAGCTCCCCCTGAACAGGCAAGCCTGTCTTGAAAGTGGCAATGGCATATTCCTCGCTGCAACCTTCAATCTCATTAAAGGTTTCCCAATATTTTTTCGCATATGTCCTGATCGGCTCGTCTTCGCCTTGCTTCATAAAGGAAAGGCTCTCAAAAGTTTTTGGAGCTTTCCTGCTCGTCAAAAACCGTGCAGTGAATTCCTCGGCCAACTGTACCCATGTTCGGATGGAACGTGAACCCAATCTATGGAACCAAGACAAAGCTACCTTCCCTAAACTTGACGGGAACATCTTGCACATAATTGCATCATCTCTCTCATGCATAAACATTGCCTGCTGGTAATGTTGTATATGTGCCACGGGATCAGCGTCTGTTTCGTAGAGAATGAATGCTCCGTGTTTCACTCTGGTCGGCAACTTTGCCTCCTGTAGCTTTCTTGCAAAAGGGGAGGATGCTATATTCTTGAGTGCTTTCTGTGCAGCTTCTCGTGCAGTCATGGTTTCATCCTCTGGTCCTTTCTTTTCATTTGGTCCAACTCTTTCCCAATCAGAATCAGGTCTCTCGTACCTGTCCCTATGATGTTTCCTACTCCCTTCCTCCTCAGGGGTAGAGCTTCGACCTCTGCTTCTCCTCTTTCTTGGAGAATACCTCCTTTTCTCCGGCGTTCGGGTCTTGCTCCTCTCTTTTCGTGGAGAAGCTTTACGTCGCCTTGGGGTTGGACTTCTGCTCCTGCTCTTTCTTCCTCAGGAAGGAGCTTTTCTGAATTGTACCATAGCGTACCCACTGCCTCTGGAATTTCTTCTAGATAGTCCGGAGTCCTCTGGATGTTCCCTGATTCTTTCCAGTTCTCTAATCTCATATTCTCGTTTTTTAATTAGACGAGCATACTCCTCAATTTCTTGTCTCTTTTTATCAAGAATGTCTTCGCTATGGTGTATGCTCCTAGAATGAGTGACTGATTCATCCCCTCGATGGGACTTACTCCTTCTCGTGGATCGTGAAGCCATCTCTCCATCTCTATTTTTATTGTGGACGGTAAGGGGCGGCCCTTACTCGTGGTCCTCCTGTGTCCACCCTCGGGCTTCCTCGGAGCCCCAGGTGGAGATTTATCCCTTCCTCCATCTAACACATCCTTTAGGTCGTGCGGTGTTGTTGGATCTACTTCAACCATGGTCGTATTTCAAAGGGAACTCTTTCGTTTCCCACAGATGGCGCCAATTGTAGGTGGAGAAATTCAATTAGTGCTTTAAACAGCACTGGATTGTAACGGCTTATTTGTGCCTCTTCACCGGAACCCTAATTCGTCGTCTGAACCTTAATCTACAAAATAGACAGGGGGTGAGTGCACCTTTGCCTCTCGTGGCAAAGGCCCTCCGATGCCAAAGTTAGTATCACGTACTAGCAATTGAACCCTAATTATCAGTAGGAAAGCAATAAGAATGCAGTATATTGCGTACCTTTTTCCTCTTAGTTTACCTCGTATTTATAGATTCATAGATGCTTGCTGCCTAAGCATCCCTGTTGCCCTAGGACTCCTATCTCGTAAAGGAAGCCTAGGATATCAAGGATTCTCGTTTCCTTTACTAGTTAGCTACCTTAATCTTTTTAGAACTCTTTTCCATAACTAGCCGAACATCCCATCCCTGTTAGGTATCTTTTCGAGATCCTACATTCTCGGGATCTCATTCCTTAACGGAATACCACTGTTTCTGGACTCTTCCAGAATGTTCCTTCTACTTCAACATCTGATAGGACTTCTTCCCTTGTTCGGCCGTCTCATGGCCGAACAGAGGGCCTGGACTAGTTACTTTTCATGTAACTGGTCCTTTATCAATTATTTGGACCATTCCTTTCTTTAGGAGTTTTCCTCCTGTGCGGCTTTCTCGTAGCCGAACAAGGTACTTGAACAGTGGCTTCACGTGTCACTTTCCTTTTAATTGGTCCAATAACTTCTCATGTTTTACTGAACTGAGAGTCGTATAACCTCTCTGGACAAATGACTTCTCATGTCACCGGTCAATTGCGTTGACCTTTCCTTTAGCACCGTGCTTGGGCGTTTCTCTTGCCTGTTCGGGAATACCTCCCTACAGAGCCCACAAAGTAGCCAATCCAAAACACATTCAATAGGCCAACCAAGGCCTATACCTTTGACGTTGGAAGGGCTGAAGCTATTTTTGATCATCTCCTGGCCGACAAGCTGCTCAAACTACCCTTTGGTCACAAGATTCCAACTCCGGAAGAACTGAAGGGCAAAGAGTATTATAAGTACCACAATTCTTGGAGTCATACAACTAACAACTGTATAGTATTTAGAAATGATATCTAGGACAAAATTGACCGGGGGGAGTTCAAGTTTCCTGAAAAGGACAAGCAGCTCATGGGGGTCGACGGCAATCCTTTTCCCTCAGGGCTGAGTACAAATATGGTCTCTGTAGACATGAGAGGAGTGCCTAGGACTGTTCCTAGGCAGAGGATAAGTTTGGGAGCACCTTCCAGAGCAGCTTACAAGTCCTACTCGGGCAGGTACTTGGATCCTTATTATGACGAGAGGGATTTCAGGACTGAACGGGTCAAGAGGTTTGAAAAGTAGAATTCATGGTGGTCCAGACCTACGGGGGTGAAGAAACCAAAAAGGCCAACTTGCTCTCGAGTGCGACCACCATGCCAGTCCTGGCAAGCCAGCCCTCAAGAGCATCATCGTGGGAAGGACTGAACCGAGGACTGAGGAGTCACACAGGTCTAAAGGAAGAAGGGTTGAACGTGAATCTGTGTTCAATCGAATCCAGCCAGTGTTGGTTGAAGTTGAAGAAGAGCTGGGCAATCTAAGGATTTCTGCTCCTTCCAAGGACAAGCCAAGAGTTGTGAGACCTCCAGTCACTCCTCCAGATGAGTGGCATAGGGTTGAACATCCAAAGTTTTCCTTTGAACTTCCACCTTTGTCCAGATCTCAGAAGAGGCACTGCCAATGATTCAGGCAGGCAGCAAGAAGGGCTGAGGAAGAAGCAGACCTACTTGACGATCCCATGAATGAAGACAACCTCGTGAATGGAGATGATCCAAAGGGGAAGACGAAGATGGAGATCCTAGTGGAAGAGCCTAAGGTCGAAAACCCTATGGCTAAAAGAGTATACAAGCCTTTTGGAAAGGACTATGGAAGAGGCTATCGTTGAGCCTCTTCCAAGGACTTTATCCCAGAAGCAAATCCCGTTCAAGAGGACCGTACAAAGAGGCCGTTACCAAACCACCTCCAAAGCAGGCAATGGTACCCAAGAAACAACCTCTCTTGGAAAGAACTCTTAAGGAGGCTAGGATTTAGCCTTCACCAAGACAATTCTCTTTACTCCAGAGGACAGCCCTTGAACCTAGAAAGCCAGACTCAGGGGGCAAGTCCAATCTGAATCCAAAGGCCAAGGAATTCAAGCCTGGACAGGGTTCTAAAATGCAATGCAACATGGTTGCGATCCTACCAGCAGATCTTGAAGCCAAGGACAACACCCCAACAGCCATGGAAGGAAATGTTGTGGAGATGGGGCAGACTGTTGAAATTCTAAATGAGTCCTTCTCTATAGGATTGAACAGGCCTTCGGTAATTGTGCTAAAGGATGAGATTGAAGGGAAGATTGACGATCGGGCAACTAATGTGATCTTTGAAAGGCCAAACCTCAAGATGAACAAACACATTAAGCCCTTGTACATCACAGGTTGTCTTGATGGGATGCCGGTCAATCGTCTCCTAGTGGATAATCGGTCAGCAGCCAATCTCATCCCTAGGTTTATGATGCAGAATCTTGGGAGGACTGATCAAGACCTAGTCTCTTGCACTTCAACCTTAGCTGATTTCACTACAAAGGAGACAACTTGTCAAGGTATTCTGATCATGAATCTAACAGTAGGGTCCAAGACCTTAACAACACCTTTCTTTGTTGTTAATTCACACTCTTTTTTCAACGTTCTGTTGGGGAGAGATTGGATTCACTCTTGCCTGGGAGTTCCCTTAACCCTGCACCAATGGCTTATTTGCTGGAATCAAGACAATGTGGAGGTGATATGGGCTGACCGCAGACCTTTCCAGGCCTCTATGAATCATGTTGAGGCTCATTTATACGATGAAGGAGTGGGTCCAATGAAAGTGACAGGCCTTGACAAGTATGGCCACCATAAGATAGCTCCTGTACACGGCAATAAGTCAGCGGAAGAAGTAAAAGCACTTTTTCAAGAGTTAATCGGTCCAATGATCACGAAATCAAGTAGGCCGATTGCAACTCATTCAAACGCCCTTCTCAATGTCAGTAAACCCTTCAGAAGAAGAAAAGAGTGTGGCCCTTCATGCCACACTATCAAAGTTCGAAGCCTACTTGTTTGAAAGGAGGCTAATGGGTGTCCAAGAATCAAAGGAAGATCATTCGGCCTGCGCGGCCAAAGTAATCAATGAGGATGAAAACCTGGTTGAAGATCTGGATGAGATCAGATTGGAAGACCTTGAAGCAGCCCCAGCCAAGTTGGATGATCTAAAAGCTGACGTGCAAGATCCTTTGGAAGAAGTTAACTTGGGAGATGCAGAGAATCCCAAACCTATATATATTTGCCAACTTCTCCTAGAAGATGTCAAGAAAAGGTTCATCCAGCTCTTAATGGAGTTCAAGTCCTGTTTTGCCTGGACTTACGCGGAACTTCCAAGTCTGTCCAGAGATCTAGTGGAGCACAAGCTACCTATTCAACCAGAATTTAGGCCTTTCAAGCAACCGCGAAGGAGGATGTCCAACGAAGTCTATTTGTAGGTCAAAGATGAGATCAAACGACTCTTCAATGCTGGGTTCATATGCACAGCCAGGTATGTTACTTGGCTCTCTAATATCGTGCCAATCCTTAAGAAGAACGGCAAGGTCAGGGTATGTGTGAATTTTAGAAATTTGAATTTGGCATCTCCACAAGACGAGTACCCAATGCCAGTGGTAGATCAGTTAGTGGATGGGGCTTCTGGTCACAAGGTCTTGTCCTTCATGGATGGACATTTTGGTTTCAATCAAATCTTCATTGACGAGGCCAATACGGCTAAGATTGCTTTTAGGTGTCTTGGAGCCCTAGGAACCTTTGAGTGGGTCATAATGCCCTTTGGCCTAAAGAATGCAGGAGCCTCATTTCAACGAGCAATGAACACCATATTTCATAATTTCATTGGCCGTTTTATGGAAATTATATCGATGATATCGTGGTCAAGTGTCAGTCCTATGTGAACACTTGGAACACTTGAGGAAGTCATTTTTAAGGATGCAACAATTTGATTTGAAAGTAAATCCCTTAAAATGTGCCTTTGGAGTGTCCGCAGGCAAATTCCTTGGATTTTTAGTTCACAATAGAGGGATTGAGGTTGACAAGAACAAGGCTAAAGCAATCATGGAAGCAAAGCCTCCTACCACCAAGAAAGAGCTACAGAAGCTCTTGCGTTCTTTCAACTTCTTGAGAAGGTTTATCTCAAACCTAGCAGGAAGGATTCAGGTCTTCTCTCCACTCTTGAAGCTAAAGGACCAAGACATCTTTGTATGGGAGGCAAACCATCAGAAGGCCTTTGATGAAATCAAAGTCTATTTAGCCCAAGCTCCAGTCCTTATGCCTCCCATCAAGAACAAGCCATTAAAGCTCTACATCTCAGCAGCTGAGGGCGCTATTGGAGGCCTTTTAGCTCAAGACAATGCTCAAGGAAAGGAACAGGCGGTTTATTATTTAAGTAGGCTGTTGACTCCTTGTGAAAAGAGATACACCCCTATTGAAAAGATCTGTCTTGCCTTGTACTTTTTAGCAATAAAGTTGAGGCACTATATGCTTCCTGTTTTGGTTTACATTATGAGTAAAACAGACCTAGTCAAGTACTTGCTTTCTTGGCTAATTACGAGGGGCCGAATTGGTAAGTGGTCTTTAGCTTTAATGGAATTCAATTTTCAATATATCCCTCAAAAAGCCGTGAAGGGCCAGACCTTAGCAGATTTTCTCGCTGATCATGAACCTGAACAAGGACTGAACGCTCTTGAAATTTCACTCACTCCTTGGACGTTGCTTTTTGATGGATCAAGGACTCAAGAGGTCTCAGGCTGTGGACTAATTATCATCTCTCCCCAAGGCCTGAGGACCGAATTGTCTTTTCAATTTGATTTCCCATGTACAAACAATCAAGTCGAATATGAAGCGGTTGTTATAGGCCTTGAAATTCTTAGGGATCTAAAGGCCAAAGAAGTGCTAGTTATTGGGGATTCAAACCTTGTTATCAATCACTTGGCAGGAACATTCAAATGCTATAGTGAGGACTTAGCCCCTTATTATATGGCAGCCATGCAATTAATCCAAGATTTTGATAATGTCACTGTCAAACACATCTCAAGGAGCATGAACACTAAAGCCAACAGCTTGGCTTAGGCCTCTACAGGCTTGAAGTTAGGTCCAGAAATTATTCATAAGATTATCACGGTCCAAAAAAGATTGTTACCTTCCGTAAGGAGAAGAGATCTAGGACTGGAGGTATTTACTTCTGATTTCACGGGAGAAGAGTCGGACGATGAGCCCGAGGAGGATTGGCGTACACCTATTATTTCTTTCCTCAAGAGGCCACATCATAGAACCTCTAGGAAGGTAAGGAGAAGGGCTATGAGCTATATCCTCGTGGGCGATGAATTATACAAGAAAAGCTTTGAGGACGATTTACTTTTAAGGTGTTTAGGGCACCCCGAGGCCATGAGGGTAATGAGTGAAGTCCATGAAGGAATCTGTGGAGCTCATCAATCAGGGATAAAGATGAGATGGTTCATCAGAAGGTATGGATACTATTGGCCAACCATCTTAGAGGATTGTATTCGTTTTTCAAAAGGATGTCAACCTTGTTAAGCCCATGGCCCAATCCAGCGTGTTCCTGCAGCTGATTATCATGCTGTGGCCAAACCGTAGCCATTTAGAGGTTGGGCCCTTGACGTGATTGGGAAAATTTATCCGCCCACTTCAGGAAATCATACTTGCATCTTGGTAGCCATAGACTATTTTACTAAGTGGGCAGAAGCAGTGCCATTAAAAGTCTGTGGATCAACAAGAAGTAATCAAGGTGATCAAGGAAAGAACCATCCATAGGTTTGGACTACCTGAACACTTGGTTGCAGATAGGGGTACAATATTTATGGGAGAACAAGTAGTCAACTTTGCTACCCAGCAAAACATCATCATGTCCAACTCCACTCCTTATTACACACAAGGGAATGGCCAATCCGAGTCCACCAATAGGACTTTGGTCAATATTATAGAGAAAATGGTGGAAAATAATCCAAGGGCTTGGCACGAGTTACTCTCTAAGGCCTTGTGGGCCTACAGAACTTCAAAGAAGGAAGCTACAAATATAACCCCTTATATGTTGGTATATGGACATGATCTAGTCCTACCAATGGAAGTGGCGGTGAAATCAGCAAGGATAGCATATCAACATGGCCTCACTCCTGCAGATTATACTCAGGCTATGTTGGTAGAACTCGAAGAATTAGATGAAGTTAGACTCGCAGCCCTTGACCACATGTTGGCTCAGAAGAGAAGAGTTGCCAGATCTTATGACAAACATGCAAGAAAGAAGAGCTTTTCTAAAGGTGACTTAGTTTGGAAGGCCGGATTTCCTTTAGGGGAAAAGAATTCAAGATATGGCAAGTGGTCCTCGACCTGGGAAGGACCTTATCAGATTGCTCAAGTCCTTAAAGGTAACGTCTATCTTTTTATGGACTTAAGTGGTGGCGTGTTTAAGCATTTGACAAATGGAAAATACCTAAAACATCATTATCCTACTATGTGGGAAATGAAAGATTTTGGGAAAAATATTGTTAATAAACCATAGAGGGATCTACCAACAAGGCCTGAACGGAGGCCACAATACCTGTCATGCAAAATTCATAAAGGCCTCAAGTTTAGGCCACATATCATCAAATCAAACCAGTACCCTAAGCCAGTTAAAGGAAAGTTCCAGGCCAGGCACAAAAGGAACAAAGTTAAAGTTATTACAGGCCCAAATCGAAAGAAGGAGTAGGTTTTAGAGGACAAGACTTACAGGAGGCCTTCAAGGTTGTTCTTGAGCTTTTCCCAGGAGGTGTCAAAGCTAGCAAGCTGAACTTCAAGTGTTTCCCGCTGCCCATGGAGACTTGGAACTTCTTCGACTAAGAGATTCAACTCCATCTTCTGACTTTTTGATCTAGCCATCAGCTCATCATGATACTTGGCTAGCTTCTTGGATTCAATCTGAAGTCCATCCAGTTGACCTTCAGCTTCTGCCAGTTTAGTCTTGAGGTCCTGGATTTCATTGGAAGTTGCGGTAATGTTAGCTTCATTGGCCTTGACGTCTTCTTTCATTTGGTTCCATTCAGTGCTGAACTTAGTTAGCTCCATATCAATCACGTCTAGTTCAGCCAACTTAGCGTTTATCTTGCTAAGTTCATGTGTGGAAGAGTCATGGGATTTGATCATGTTGGGGAATTCCTTTTGAAAGTATTGGAGGGAGGTCTCCTCTGTTTCCAAGGCCTTAGCCTTCACCAACACATCCATGGCTTTCTTGATGTTTGAGGCTCTGGCGGGATGAACAGCTGCCTTGAAATTTTGAAGGAGAGCCATTCTGAGGGTTGTTTTGGCCTCGTTAACTTCTTCTGGAGTAAACTTAGACTGAGAAGTTGAGCCAAGACCACTGCCTGAAGTACCGGATGTGGCTGCCTTTAACAAGTCCTGGGTAGATTTAAACAAAGAGTCCAGATGCTCATCTTCCTCTTCTTCCTACGCATTGACAAACTCAGGGTCGACGATAGGATCAGCCGACGATGTGGACTATATTATTGGAGACCTAGGTTTCTCCGGAGTCCTCGAGGAAGCTTCATGTTCGGGCTTCTATTCAGACATGTTTTGTCCTTCATCTACCGCTTCTGCCTCCTCTTCAAAGTAGTCGTCGAGCTCTTGAGGATTGAAAACAAGAGGAAGTTGATGATAATAGGGAGCCATAAATGCTTAAAAGGTCCTATCACAATACATCCTTACGATGGGGTTATGTTCTGTAGCAGACACGGTGTTTTCAGAGTCAACTAGGGCAGGAGTTTTCTTTCTCAGTCTTTTCTTTTTGGTAGGAGCAGACTCAACTTTCCCTTCTTTGATCTTGGAGGTGGCCTGGAAGAAATGAAGTTAATGGGACATTCAAATAAAGCACAAGGAATAGAGGTGAGAAAAGTGTAGACTTTCTCCGATGGATCAGTTTCAGGAGAACTGGTCTTGGCACTGCTCCTAGTCCTTCCAGCAACTGCTGTCTCTGACGCCTAAAGGAGGAATGAAAAGCTTTATTATCCAGTTCTGAGGGATTAGGCAAATGACTGAAGAATTTATACCTTGGGCCATTGCCTTTTGGCAGTTGACTTCAACCTCTTCGATCTTTGAGGAGCCGAGGGGACTACAAGATCATCTTTGGGCATATCTTCTAAACCTGTCATTTCAAAGGAGATTTTAGTCCAAGCTTTAGAGTTTCAAAAGGATGATAATGTAATAAAGAGCCTCTGTGTTACCTTTCCTTTTTGTACTCAAGGTTGGCGAAGGACTAATCTGCTACAGAGGCATATGAATACCAGGTTCAGGTACCCCAGCAGGTCCGGGTAGAAGCGTGGTCAGGACCTCTAGGTATGGATTGAAGAAATGCATTTCTTGTATAGTGTGGGCACGCGCCCCAGAGATCCAAGGTTTTCGTTTTAAAATTGGGTGCGGCTCTTTTTGAAAAAGCGCGGCGAAACACCTCGATTCAGAGTCGCCACTCGGATTTTAGCGGTGAAAGCACCCAAGGAACCGAACTCGAAAGCGTTTGCCACGTTTGTTTGATTTTGAAAAAGGCATAGACTGGTCCGTCATCACCTTCGATATCTGAGGTTCGCGAGCCAAGTTACAAGAGGGGAAGGGTTTTATGGCACCCCTGTCGCCCAATTCGGAGATCGGTCTCTACTCGGGCATTTCATAAAATGTTTGCATTTTTCTCTCATTTAATCATTTTTAGCCAGTTAGGGCGGGGGAACAGTTAATGGGGGTTAAAACTGTAGCATGTTGCAATTATGTGACAAAATGCTTATGGATGACTTGTTTGCAATAATAAACATAGATTGAGAACAAGCACTGAGAGCAGTCTAGACAAATTGGGGTATGCTGCCCTGAAGGGACATGAGCAAACCCCGCACCAGCATGCACTGGGCGGACCACTGCATGCTGATGAGACCTGCGCACGCCACAACTAAATTGGCATACTCCACTTATCTAGTCTCACAGTCTTTGTTTGCAATCCTCTAGGCTCTGGAAAGGGACCAGCGCACACCCAGGACAAACCACACAATTTAATAGAGCATGATATATACAGTTACAGCTAGATAAAATGGCTTCAAGCCACGAAAGATAATAGAATACCCCCAAAAAAGTGTGGGGACATGAAAGAGGCCAAGACTAAGCTAAGATGCAAGGGCCAGCCACTGGATTTTGGGAAATACTGTCGTACGCCACTCAAAGGAGACCGTACGCCAGTTAACTTCCTTACCCAGTGCTTGGCTTTGCATCATCTGGGCTCTGGAACATGACCAGGAGGATCCCAAAGGCCTTCTAAACAGATAAGGAGTAAGCATTAACTATTACAGTTAAGCAGCTCTAAATGTACAGAAAGTAGTAAACTGGTTATTAGCATGCTAAGGTGATTGTGTTTCTCCACAAAAAGGGCAAAAACCGAATGGCTTGGAATCGCGGGCGTGCCAGGACTAGATTGCAGTCCAAATTGTATTTCAAGGCCTTCGTGCCTCAAAAATCTGACTTCTTTGAAACGTGCTAGGCCCAAAGGGTAAGGCCTCGTGATGGTTCGTTGTTCACCTTTGCTGGATAAGGACTTAAATATTTCCTAACCGTTGTTAGAAAATGGATAAAAGAAAAGGAAAGGACTGAAAGGTAATGAAGGAACGAAAACAAACTTTATTAATCGGTTAGCAAAGTTTGGGTACAAGGAAATAAAATGACATAAAATCTAGTCCGTGCTAGATTGTACGGCAAAATAAAGACAATTGAAAGATAAATTGGGTAAGCCGTGGGCTTGATTGGTCGTGGACCTTGGCCAAGGCCTTCAGAACTGTGATTTATAGGAGCTACAGGCCTTGAGCTGCTTCAAAATGCCCCAATGCATGGTTGCTACATGGCCTTCTATCAGAGGCTTGAGCTTGAGCAGCTTCGAAATGCTCCAATGAGGGGCTGCTCTTTGAATAAAACATGCCTTTTACTCCAAGAAAAGGGCAAAGGCCTGAAAAATCCTTCTTTTCTGCATAAAACTTTGAAAAAGGGCAAAGAAAATTTCAGTTTCTGCAGTATCCAGGCCATTCCGGGCCCACCACAGCTGCAGACCAATACTTCACCAGGCCTTTCTTATCATTTTATTGGACCTTGCATACTTGTGGGCCCTCTAAATCCTCTGAGGTTCATCTTTCACAGAAGAAGGATCTAGAAACAAAGGATTAACCAGACTTGGATGAGTTGCTTATGAGCAGCTTGCTTAGATTTGCATGAATCATTCACCAACAGCTCCAAGGGCTGCATGTGCGCCACCTATCTCTGGCCTTGCTTCATGCTGAAGAATGGGGTCCCACCAGTTCAGACCTTGAGCTGCTTGTGAGCAGCTTACCCAGACCTGCCTATCAGGAATATTCTAGGCCTTTGAGCTGCTTGTGAGCAGCTTAAGGCCTTTGAGCTACTTGTGAGCTGCTTATGAGCAGCTTAAGGCCTTTGAGCTACTTTGTGAGCAGCTTAAGGCCTTTGAGCTACTTGTGAGTGTAGGGAGGTATTCCCGAGCAGATGCATTTAGTTACCGAACACGTGATGTTTGGGAACACGTGGTGAACACAACGGGACTTATCGCCGGACAGTATGGTGAATAGGGATAAAGATCAGTGATATGGGAAGTCACTGATCTATGCAGTCTGTTCGGCTAATTAAAAGCCAAATGACAAGTGAAGTCAGTGGTTTGAAACTAACTGTTCGGCAGATAGAGACATTCTCATTACATTTTGACCAAGTTACCAATGAAGTCGTTGGTCTAAGCAGTCTGTTCGGCAGAGAGATGGCCAAACAAGGAAAGGGCTCCAAATCGATTGTTGGAGCTTGGGGAACATTCTGGAAGAATGTTCAGAATGTTGGTATTCTGTTAAGGAATAAAGATCCCGCGAATAAAGGATCTGAGAAAGATACCTAATGAGAATGGGATGTTCAGCCAGTAGAGGAAAAGAATCCTAAAAAGGACTCTTTTCCATTGAACTGATAAAGGAAACGAGAATCCTTGATATCCTTGGTTTCCTATACGAGTTGGGAGTCCTATGGAAATAGGACTGCTTGGGCAACAAGCATCTACAAATCTATAAATATGAGGTAAACCTAGAGGAAAAAGGTACGCAATACACAGCATTATTATTACTTTCCTACTGATAATTAGGGTTGAGTTTTCTAGTACGTGATACTAACAAAGGCATCGGAGGGCCTTTGCCACGAGAGGCAAAGGTGCACTCACCCCCTGTCTATTTTGTAGATTAGGGTTCAGACGTCGAGTTAGGGTTCTGGTGAAGAGGCACGAATAAGCCGTTGCAATCCAGTTGATCCGAAGAACCAATTGTTTTCATCCCCCTACAATTGGCGCCGTCTGTGGGAAAGAACAGACTTTTCTGAGAAAGTAATCATGACGGAAGAAAATCTAGTCACACCGTTCAGTCCAAAGGACTAGTTGGGTGGAGGAAGAGATAAATCTCCACCAGGCGCTCCGAGAAAGCCCACTGGTAGACATGACAGAGAAAACTCCAAAGAAAAAGGAAACAAGACTGCTACTGGTTCCACGAGAAGGAGTAAGTCTCATCGAGGAGAGGAGTCAGTTACTCGTTCAAAGAGTATTCATAACGATGATGATGTCCTTGATAAAAGAGAAGAGAAATCGAGGAGTATGCTCGTTTAATTAAAAAATGAGAGTACGAGATACGGGAGCTGCAGAGGGTACGAGAGCACCCCGAAGATTCTGGACTCTCTCGAAGGAATTCCCAAAGAGACAGACGGGCTCTGGTGGTTCATAAACAGACTCATTCATGCAGAAGGGGGAGCAGAAGTCCTGTAATAGGGCGTCATGAGGCTTCTCCACGAAAAAGGGGAAGAAGAAGTAGGAGCCAAACACCCGAGAGAAGGGCTTCTTCACGAAAAAGGAGAAGCAGAGAACAAAGTTCTACCCCCGAGGAAGAAGACACGAGGAAACATCATCGAGATAGGTACGAGAGACCAGATGCTGATTGGGTCAAGGCTTCGGCCCACAAGTTAAAGGAACAAGGGGATGGGACAGTGACTACACGAGAAGCAGCACGCAAGGCCCTGAATAATATTGCAGCCTCCCCCTTTACAAAGAGGCTACAAGAAGCGAGATTGCCGAGCAGAGTGAAGCACGGAGCGTTCATACTTTACGAGACAAATACGGATCCCGTGGCTCACATACAGCATTATCAACAGGCCATGTTTATGCATGAAGGGGATGATTCCATCTTGTGCAAGATGTTTCCCTCCAGTCTTGGCAAGGTGGCTTTATCCTGGTTTCATAAACTGGCCCCATGATCCATACGAGGATGGAGGCAGTTGGCCGAGGAATTCACTGCTCGGTTCTTGATAAGCAGAAAAGCCCCGAAGACTTTTGAGAGTCTTTCCACCATGAAGCAGGAGGAGAACGAGCAGATCAGGGATTATGCAAAAAAGTACTGGGAGACTTTCAACGAGATTGAAAGTTGCAGTGAGGAGTATGCAATTGCTACCTTCAAAACTGGTTTACCTGTTCGGGGAGAGTTGCGCCGTTCATTGAATAAACATCCGGTAGCCACCCTGGCTAAATTGATGGAACGGATAGAACAACACGCCAGAATGGAGGATGACATACTCCGTGAGGACGGCAGAATGGTTGCCGAACAGCCAAAGGCACCTGCTAAAAAGGTGGATAAGCCAGAACCCAAGTCTTATAGAGATAGAAAGGAGTACGGGCAGGCTAAGAAAGAGTCATACAAGGACAAGCAAGCTCCAGACCCTAAATCCTTCTTTTCTATCACTACAGTTTGGAAGGAGCCAATTTACAGGATTCTTTATCGAATAAAGAATCAGCCATATTTTAAATGGCCCCCGAGTCTAGGAGGAGACAAAGATGCAAAACGTGCTACGAATCAGCACTGCAGTTATCATAAAGATTGGGGCCATATGACTGAGGACTGTGAGACATACAAGAGGCACCTTGATGATTTGGTCTCTCGGGGCTATCTCAAGGAATTTATCCAGGAGGACCCTAAAGAGAAAGGGAAGGCTATGGAGCTGGGTTACAAACAAAACCCTAAAGGCGTCATCCATATGATACATGGATTGGCCACACCTTACACGAGAAGTGAGGTTAGGCTACTACAAAGGCAAGTTAAGCATGATCAGCACGTGATGTGATTGGGAAACAAGAGAGGGTGAGAGACTGATGTATGCAATGAGAGCTTGGTGTTCAGTGATGATGATTTGGGGGAGGTCCAATTACCCCACAATGATGCATTGGTCGTAACCCTACGAGTTGGGGAATACGACATCGAAAGAATTCTAGTGGACTCGGGGAGTTGTACAGAGGTATTGTACTATGATGCATTCAAAAAGATGGGGCTGGCCCAATTAGACTTAGAACAGTCAACAACGCCTCTTATTGGGTTCGGTGCAGGAGCAGTCTGGCCCCTTGGAAAGGTAACGTTACCTATTCGGGCCGGATCAGTGGTGTTGAGAACAGACTTTTTAGTGGTCGATGTCCCTTCTTCCTATAACGCAATTATAGGGAGGACATGGTTGCACAAGATGAGAGCAGTCTCCTTGACTTATCATCAGATGGTGAAATTCCCAGGATCAAATGGGATTGAAGTCCTTAAAGGCAACCAGAAGGTGGCACAGCAATGTTTGATTTCCATCATCAAAACAGCCCCAAAGGTTCACCATGTTCACACATTAGAAGTACCAGATCAACCAACCATCGAGGATGTTGGAAGAAGCCCGACTGAAAAAGTGGTTGAAGGCCTGGAAAAGATTCAGATCAACGAGACTGATCCTAAAAGATATTTTTTAATTGGGGAATCACTACCAGCAGATGAGAAGGCTGAATCGATAAAATTTCTAAAAGAGTATATTGATGTTTTTGCATGGGTGCCAGAGGAAATGCCCAGGGTAGATACAGATGTGATCTGTCACCATTTAAACATTGACCCTCAGCACAAACCGATCATTCAGAAAAAACGAAGGGCAGCCATGCAGCATGTAGATGCAGTGATTGAGGAGGTCGATCGTTTGTTGGAAGCCAAAGCAACACATGAAGTCTATTACCCCGAATGGTTATCCAACACTGTTGTGGTAAAGAAGAAGAATGGGAAGTGGCGTGTCTGTGTGGACTTCACAGACCTAAACAAAGCGTGCCCTAAGGACAGTTTTCCTTTGCCCAGGATTGACCAATTGGTTGATGCAACCTCTGGATACAAGCGAATGAGTTTTCTTGATGCATATCGATGATATCATCAGATTGCTATGTTTGAGCCTGATCAAGAGAAGACTTCATTCACCACACCACGAGGGTTATACTGTTACAGTGTCATGCCGTTTGGGCTGAAGAATGCTGGAGCTACATACCAAAGACTTGCGACCATTATGTTCAAGAACCTCATTGGAAAAACTTTGGAAGTTTACATAAATGATATGGTGGTAAAAAGTCGAGAGAAAGGAGGGCATATTACTGATTTAAAAGAAGTCTTCGAAATCTTGAGGAAATACAAGTTAAAACTCAACGCCTTGAAGTGTGCGTTTGGAGTTGGTTCAGGAAAGTTCCTGGGCCATTTGGTAACCATGAGGGGGATAGAGGCAAATCCCGAGCAGATTGATGCTTTACAGAGACTACAGAGTCCCAAAACTACCAAGGAAGTCCAGAGGCTAACTGAAATGGCAGCAGCACTTAACAGATTCATCAGTAGGTCAAGTGACAAGTGCAGACCCTTTTTTCAGCTATTAAAAAAGAGGGAAGGATTCGAATGGGGAGCAGAATGTGAGCAAGCTTTCCAGGACCTGAAGAAGTACCTGGCCGAACCCCCACTGTTGTCAACTCCACAGCCAGGTGAGTCTTTAATTCTGTACTTAGCTGTTTCCGAGCATGCAGTAAGTGCAGTCCTGTTGAGGGATTTGGGGATCGAACAAATCCCTGTTTATTAT
This sequence comes from Rhododendron ovatum, assembly GCA_019656835.1. Taxonomy (NCBI): domain Eukaryota; kingdom Viridiplantae; phylum Streptophyta; class Magnoliopsida; order Ericales; family Ericaceae; genus Rhododendron; species Rhododendron ovatum. The sequence continues at coordinate 24,668,526 of CM033802.1, forward strand.
GTTAGCAAGACATTGTTGGATGCAGAGATGAGATATCTGCCTTTAGAAAAACTTGTCCTGGCACTTAGGATAGCCACGAGGAAATTGCCACATTACTTCCAAAGCCATAAGGTTGTGGTTTATACTGAGTATCCATTAAAATCATTGCTTCAAAAGGCAGACTTCTCGGGAAGGATCTCAACATGGTCCGTAGAGTTAAGCCAATACGATCTCGAATATCAGCCGCGCACAGCAATCAAAGGCCAAGTGTTGGCTGATTTCGTGGCAGAGTTTTCCCCCACTGTTGCTCCCCTGCCTCCTACGAGAAAGGAACAGGTGGTTAAGACATCATCCTTAAAGGATCAACACGTAGCCGAACAGGATCCCAAAGAATGGAAGCTATTCGTTGATGGATCAGCATGTAATACTGGTTCTGGAATTTGAGTTGTCCTTTTTCCTCCTCAAGGAGTTCTGATTGAACTCTCTGTTCGGCTTGGATTCAGTGCATCGAATAATGTAGCTGAATATGAGGCACTCTTAGCAGGATTAAGAAGTGCAAAGACCCTTAAAGCAGAACGGGTCAGGGTGTATTGTGATTCCCAGCTTGTTGTGAATCAGCTGTTCGGCGAGTACGAAACTCGGAATGAAAAGATGGTGGCCTACGTGCAGGTAGCCAAAGACTTGCTTGATACCTTCGAGAGGGTGTATATTGAGCAAATAAGTTCTGGACAGAATGCTCATGCAGATTCTTTAGCTTGGTTGGCTGCAGCAGTACCAACTGAATTCAAAAGAAGGGTGGCAGTAGAATATCTAAATGAGCCGAGCATTGGGAGGAGTGTAGACTTAGTCTTGGACGTGAACCAAGGGCCAAGTTGGATGGACCCAATCATGGAGTTCTTACGAGACGAGATACTCCCCTCTGACAAAAAGGAGGCCCACAAGATAAGGGTCAAATCTGCCAGGTTTTGGCTATCCCCAGAAGGTAAATTGTACAGGAAATCCTTTACAGGTCCATATTTGCTATGTGTACATTCTGAGATGGTACAGAAGTTCCTTCATGAGATCCACGAGGGAACATGTGGGAGCCATGCTGGAGGGGGATCCATTGCTCACCGAGCAATTACTCAAGGCTACTGGTGGCCACATATGCAAGAAGATGCAAAGGTATATGTGAAGATTTGTGAGAAGTGTCAAAAATTCTCCCCAATGATTGGAACACCCAACGAGGATCTGGTGCCTTTGACAAGTCCCTGGCCGTTTGCTCAATGGGGGATGGATATCATGGGTCCATTACACAAAGCGACTGGGAATCGAAAATTCTTGCTTATAGCAACTGATTATTTTACAAAGTGGATTGAGGCAGAACCCCTGGCCAAAATCACTGAACCTATGATAGAAAGATTCGTGTGGAAAAGCATCATCACTCGCTTTGGGGTCCCTTATTCATTAATTACAGACAATGGATCCCAATTTCAGAAGAAATTCAAGTCTTTTTGTGCCCAGTACGGAATACGAAACTATTATTCCACCCCGGCATACCCTCAGAGTAATGGGCAAGCAGAGGCTTCTAACAAAACTATCCTTGATGGGATCAAGAAAAGGCTGGACAAAGCCAAGGGGAAATGGCCTGATGAGCTACCATTGGTCCTATGGTCTCACCGAACAACGCCTAGGAGGTCTACGGGAGAGACCCCCTATTCATTAGCATTTGGAACAGAGGCTGTCATACCTCTGGAAGTGGGTCTGCCGACCAACAGGACCGCTTTGGTTGAAAGTGGAGGCAATGACAGGGCCCTTGAAATCGAGCTTGATCTTGCCGAGGAGAGGAGAGAAAAGGCCTTGGTACATCTTGCTTCATACCAAGAACAGCTGATGAAAAGCTACAACAAACATGTTCATCCTAGAGAATTTGGTGTTGGGGACCTTGTGCTACGAAAAGTGCTCGGCAACACCAAAGTGGCAAACGAAGGCAAGCTAGGGGCCAACTGGGAAGGCCCGTATAGAGTAACTGAGATTGTGGGCATAGGAGCCTATAGGTTGGCTGATTTGGATGGTGATCCAATTCCAAGGCCTTGGAATATTCATAATTTACGAAAGTTCTTTGTTTAGAAGTACTAAAATCTGTTTTGGATTTGCACTACGTGATTGTGTGGTAATTACGAATATAATTCCTTTGTTCTATTTTTGATTATTTTTTGGGGTACGAATAACGCCCTCTTCAGTTTTTACAGATTATGAATAAAATCACTTCTTTAGTACAACTATTGTGGTATTTAAATACGAACTACGAGTTTAGTTTCCCTTATTCGTATTGGGGAGCAGGGTATACACCTTAAGTACGTGATACTTAGCAAGTATGAAAACACTTGTATGTTTTTTAGCAAGTACGTGATACTTCACTGTATGTTTTTTCTTAAGTATGTGATACTTAGCAAGTATGAAAACACTTGTATGTTTTTTAAACAAATACAAGTACGAAATACTTGTATGGAAGTTCAGAGTACAAAACACTTATATGGTATTTTAAGTACGTGATACTTGAAAAACTACGTGAAACTTATGTTCTTAAGTATGCGAAACTTGAGGAATACCTATATGATCATGAACCTCACAAGTGTTTGTATAACAACACTTGAAAGATTTGAAAACAAATACAAGTATGAATACACTTGTATGTACTTTTAAAGTACAAGAAAAAAAGTATGAAATAAACTTGAAAACAGTACGAGAAACTGAGAAACAAATGTTTTTTAAGTACGTGACAGTTAAATAAGTTAAGACATACAAGTACGAAAACACTTGTACGTCTTAAGTTAAGTACGTGAAACTTAAAAGACATACAAGTACGAAAACACTTGTACGTCTTTTTCAAAGTACGTGATACTTAAAAACATTTATATAACATAATTAGCTTTACTAAACATAGTTGAGTATATGGAACTTAACAACATCTGAAACAAATTATATGTTTGCACATAAGTACGTGAGACTTAGGAAACAAATTGTATGTTTGTTCTGGTTCTTAAGTATGTGAAACTTGCATAAACGTAAGATAATCAAAAGTACGAGATACTAGAGATTAAAACAAAATTGCATCCGAACAGATGCAACTTAAGGAAAGCCGAGCAAATGCCACAGGGGGCCGAATACCTATTTTAGACAAAGTATTAAAAGTATTGGAGCCACACAGGGCCAATGCTTATGGTCACGTAGGACCAGCAACCAACGTCAAACAGTTCAAACACCTTACCAAAGTCAGTCCACATTCTAGACTTCTGGAACATCAGTATTGACCTGAGTATCTGCCCCATCATCAACTGGATTCTCCTCCAAAACTATGGGTTCGTTAACTACATCATGAGCAGGGGACCGGACGGGCTGAGATCTAGATGGAATATCTACCTCTGCTCCTGTGAAATCTTCAATTTGCTGCTCAAAGTCATCTTCCAGGGGAACTTCTTGCTCTTGAGGAGCTGCAGCCCGGTTGCTCGGTAGTTCATTATCAGTCCAAAGTGGAGAGTCGTCTGCAACGCCAACCTTCGTTAAACAAGTTTCCCAGCAGGCAATCCAAATCTGATCTTGGAGAGCAGGAATCTGTTCAACGTAATTAGCAGTTGTGGTATCAAACCCCTTCTGGTATCCTTCTTCATATGCAGCTTTCTTGGCATTGTCGATTTCTGATAAAGCCTGGTTGAGACTCTCTTCGGCAACTTCAAGTTTCTCTTTAGCTTGATTGAAGTCAAATTTGGCTTTGTCTCTTTCCCTTTCCAACCTAGTAATCGTTCGGAGCAATCTGGTGTTATCATTCATCAGCCTCACCCTCTCAGCATCTGCTTCTTGGTACTTTTTACCCAAAGTGACCATCTTTTGAATGAACTGGCAAAATATCAAATAGTTAGAGACGGGTGTAGCAATGCATGATTGATAGTATACGACATATACATAAAGACCTTACAAGGAAAAATCAAGTCACAAATACCTTGATACCGCTGACAAGTCCAGTAGAAACGAGCCGATCAGGTGCAGATGCATTTTCTTTTTGCATATCTACCGGGAGCAGCAACCCTTAGCAAGGGCAAGTGCGGTTTCAGATGAACCAGCACTATCCCCGATGTGAACAGGACGGTCTCCCCTAGTGAAAGGAGGAGTCCACGTCTGAGGAAGGACTTGAGCAGTTGGTGAGATGGGATGATGAGTTTCGGTATCTGCTTGAGAAGCATTACCATCTTGATCATCAACTCTTGGGCGTTTGTCTCGATGAATGTCAGTGGCCTCTGTAGCGGTATCCACTTCCCGAGGAGAAGATGATGACCGTGCAAATCCCTCCCTATTACGACGAGATCGTGGGGGAGGGGCGCCAGTTGAGGCCACCCAGCCAGTCCCGCGTCCCCGAGAAGAGACGGTGAGGAGGGAGTTGAGATTTAGAGGTTCACGGGTCATTATCTCTAAGTTAGGAGGAGATGGGGTATAACCTGATGAAGACGATTGGCTGGTAACACAATTTGAGAGAGGCTGTTCGGGCTGTTGTTGAGAGATGGTTCAACTCTGAGCGGTTCTACTAAGTCTTAAACGTGGTAGTGGGACTCCTTCTGAAATGGGAATTTCTCCCAGTTGACCAGCAATGGTAACTCCGGATTGACGTCTTGAGGTACGTGGTTGGGGAGCAGCTGATGTAGAGGTAGAAGCAGCACTGGTGCTAGGATGAGCAAGTCTTCTGTTGATGACTCCTCTGTATGAAGGTTCGTACCCCAACAGCACTTCAGCGTCTCGGCCCCGACCAGCTGTTCGGGTACCCTGCTCTCCTGTATATTTAAGGACTTTATTTATATCCTCTGTTCGGATATTGCTCGGTGTACGTCTAGGACGGTGGTTAGCGTTCTCAGCTGCAAGATCAACATTGAAACAACAAAATAAGACATATGGAAAAGCTACGAGAAAGCAGTAAACAAAAAATTGCAAAGTTAGGAAAATGAGGAGTATTACGTGGGTATCCCCATACGTGGGGGTAGTGGAGCCCCACCACTTGACCATCCTCTCCTAGAGGTTCAAAAGCTCTAGTGACATCGAGAAAGTTGACCTCATGGTCCCGAGCAAAATCTGGCAGGTTGAGCACGAGATGCTTTTCTGCCCTTCTTACTTTGAAATAGTATGTGTTATATTCAGGGTTAAGTACAACGCTGTACCACCACTGAATGTCCCAGATCCCTAGCTGGGTGCCTAGAATTCTATTCAAAGCAACTACCCCCATTATCAGCTTAAACACATTTGTTGACACTTGCATTGGAGTGAGACGGTACCAACTTAAGATTTGACAAAGGAGTGGATGAAGGGGGAAACGGACCCCGCCTTCGACGATGGCTACGATTGGGATACACATTCTATCCCAAGAGCCACCGTCCCTATCTGCCCCTAGAGGGGCGAGTTCGAGACCAACGTTCTCTGGAACGTTATAATCCCTCCTAAATGCCGCCATGGCAGAAGGGGTTTCACATAATTTCCTAAATTTACTGGGTCTCAAGGGATTCTCACCATCATCAGCCATGGGTATACTTAGGAAAGAAGAAAGACTGGAAAATGTTGCGACTGAAACCCTAGAAAAATGACTCACGAAATCGAGAACGGAAATCTCAGATAGAAACCTAAACAGAAGAAATGAAGTAAGAACGAGGATCTTACAAGAATACGGTGACGATTCCCTGGAAAGCAATCGAGTTTGCAGACGACGGCAATGGCAGAAAGCTTAGAGAGAAAAGGAGTTTTGAAGTTTTGGGTGAGAAATCCAAAATGAATCCTTTTTTGGGGTTTAAGGGAGAGAAACAGAGGCAAAACGTCTCCTCTTACACCATTACAGGAAAAGTAACGGGGTAGAGGGTTTCAACTAACGACGTATTGACGTCGTTTGGACAAAGCGTCAATTCACATTTAATGAAAGGCGTACGACATGCGCCACGTGGAGTCATTACCTCGAGATGGTATAATGACAGAGGCGCCAAAAGGCATCAATGAAATATTGAATTTATGACTGCACGAGACCAGAAGAATCTGGTCTAAATAAAATTCTGTTTCTAAGCATCATATATTGCCCCCGAACAGTGGTAAATAGATGAAGCTGGGGAGCAATTGTAGGGAGGTATTCCCGAGCAGACGCATTTAGTTACCGAACACGTGATGTTTGGGAACACATGGTGAACACAATGGGACTTATCGCCGGACAGTATGGTGAATAGGGATAAGGATCAGTGATATGGGAAGTCACTGATCTATGCAGTCTGTTCGGCTAATTAAAAGCCAAATGACAAGTGAAGTCAGTGGTTTGAAACTAACTGTTCGGCAGATAGAGACATTCTCATTACATTTTGACCAAGTTACCAATGAAGTCGTTGGTCTAAGCAGTCTGTTCGGTAGAGAGATGGCCAAACAAGGAAAGGGCTCCAAATCGATTGTTGGAGCTTGGGGAACATTCTGGAAGAATCTTCAGAATGTTGGTATTCTATTAAGGAATAAAGATCCCGCGAATAAAGGATCTGAGAAAGATACCCAATGAGAATGGGATGTTCAGCCAGTAGAGGAAAAGAATCCTAAAAAGGACTCTTTTCCATTGAACTTATAAAGGAAACGAGAATCCTTGATATCCTTGGTTTCCTATACGAGTTGGGAGTCCTATGGAAATAGGACTGCTTGGGCAACAAGCATCTACAAATCTATAAATATGAGGTAAACCTAGAGGAAAACGGTACGCAATACACGGCATTATTATTGCTTTCCTACCGATAATTAGGGTTGAGTTTTCTAGTATGTGATACTAACAAAGGCATCGGAGGGCCTTTGCCACGAGAGGCAAAGGTGCACTCACCCCCTGTCTATTTTGCAGATTAGGGTTCAGACGTCGAGTTAGGGTTCCAGTGAAGAGGCATGAATAAGCCGTTGCAATCCAGTTGATCCGAAGAACCAATTGTTTTCATCCCCCTACAGTGAGCAGTTTAAGGCCTTTGAGCTCCTTGTGAGCTGCTTGTGAGCAGCTTAAGGCCTTTGAGCTACTTGTGAGCAGTTTAAGGCCCCCTCATTGCTCATTAAAGGCTTTAACGATGCTCTTAAAGCAGTGGGCCTTTCATCAATTGGGCTTGAACTTGTTGGTAAATCATGGGCCTTTGCCCAATGTAAGCCTTCTGAGCCCAAGCCTGGTGAGAAAACCAAGGCTTCAACCGATTTGAGCCCATTTCTTAGGCCTTTGTTACTTCTAGGAATTTGGGTTAGGCCTGGACGAAATACTCAGGCCTGGTGGACTGATTCAAGCCTTAGGCCTTTGACTGATTTAGGCCTATATGGAAGGCCCATCATTTCTTCAGAACCGGCTCTAATTTGTGGGCAACTGGTCGTAAGGTCTTTCAAGGCTAGGGCCTCGACCCTCAAGGCTACCTTTTAACCCGTAAATCCATTTCCTGATTTTTGGCCAAAAATGGGTGTAAACAGATTGACAGAAATGTAAGTAAGCAAAAATGATGATCAATGATCCCCACGCCAGTAGTGCACATACTGCCATGACTGGTGTACGGCATGATGTTACTAGTGTGCGCCATTGTTCATCTCACACGATTGTTATATTTTACCAGTTTAGGGCCAAGACTAGTATTGACTACTAGCCTGGACCTTACTGGTTCCCCTCAGGGGTCGAAAACAGAAAGAACCACAAAGGTGGTATACCTTTGGTTGGGATGAATGGATGGCTTGAGCTTTGACTTAGGGAGATGGGGATTGGATGGTGACAATGTGGGGAGTAGATCAGTGGAATATGTGGCTGAAATACTCCTTTCCTTCCTCTTTCAATGGAGGAGAAGAGAGAGAAAGGGAGAAAGATAAGGCTTTTGGGCTCTTTTTGTGGTTAACCCTTTACAAATGAATGCAAGGGGAGTATTTATAGAGGAGAGAGTGACTGAGGAAGGGGCTGATCAGTTAGGTTAGGTTAGGTTAGGAGGGAGCCTCCCATGCATTAAATGCATGGGACTTGGCTTGATGGAGGATGTAGGAGAGAGAGGGGAACGTCCCTGCCGAGTGTAATCATCAGGGAGACTATAGCCCACGTCAGGGTGGCACAAAAGTCTCATCCATGTGGCTGAATAAAGTTGATTTGACTGGGCTTGACCTGCGTGCGCCATGTATTGACCAGCGTGCGCCAGTAATAACTGAGTCAACGGTCGATGACCGACACGTGGCAGTTAACTGGCATACGTCAGCATAGTACTAGCGTAAGCCAGTTTGGGTTTTGCTGGGGCTGTTTGGCTCTGGTTTGAAGGGTTTGAATGAGGTTCGAAAAGTTCAAAGCTCAAACACACAATCGTCCTCAGACTATTCTTGATCATAATCATCATTGGGGAAACAAAAGACCGAAAAATAACATTATCTGGACGGTCCAGAATGGGGTGTCTACATATAGCCTCCCCACCAGCTGTCAAACTTGGCGCCCTTATCAGTACGCTCAATATAGGGGTGAAAGTTGAAGTTCTTTCTGAGCTCCAGTAAGGCGTTCCTCACTTTTTCTGGTTCCCTCAGCTGAATCACTGGTCGATCAACGAAGTCCTCGTTTAAAGACTGGTATAGGGGCAGAGGTGTAAGTTGGCTCAGGGCAAACTGCCTGGCAAATTAAGTCGCATCGTAATATTCAACACCACACTTGTAGTTCGTGGGACTAAAAGCCATGCCATACATGAGGTCATGAGAAATCAAGAAGCTGGTCCATATTGCAAAGTGGTCATCAAAGTCATCACCTAGGTCTGATGCCCCACGCTTCAACCACCAAGGGACGATATCGCTAGCAAATGGCATCCAGTTCTTGCCCATACTAACAAGTTCATGATAGAAGAACTTAAAAATAGGTCCCGAATGCATATCTTGGACCACGAACGTCAACATAATGAAGACCATAACAGGTGTGTACTAAATTTTTGTTCATGGGTGGGGCAAATTTGGGGAAATAGGACCACAACCATAGAGTAATGATCCACAGTGGACTAGGAGCAAATATAAACTTATTGTTTACCAATTCTTTCATACCTCAGTAAAGGTGGGCCAAGACCAGAGGGCCTAGTGCCAGCTTCTACCCAGAAGCTAAGGCACAGGCCAAGTTAATAAAATCCTTGGTAACCTTATTCACAGGGACGCAGAAAATGAATTTGCTCAACCAATATAGGAGGAAGGCCACGTGCTCATCCTCCTTGACAGGGCCCTTTTTAGCATAATGGTTTATGAACGGGTTGAAGGACAGAGGCTCTTTGTATACAAAGTAGGGAGCTTTTTATGACAAGAAATAGTTGGCCTCTATCCCATGGGGATGAAGGCCCATCAGAAAGGCAAGATCTTGGAGCGTGGGACTCATAGGGCCTACCTTGAAATGGAATGAATTCATGGTAACAGACCAGAATTGAGAAGCGGTAAGAAAAATATGCTTATCCATATCGATTAGGGATCTGCTGAGTAGGATAGCATCCCGGATGCCGATCTGCTTCCACAAATCGCCTTTGGCTTCCATTACTCAATCGAGCTATTCAACGTATCTGGCATTAGGTTTGTGCCAAAGTCTGTTTGGTATGTCTGTAGTGAAGCGACTCCAGTCGAGGCTTGGAGATTCGAAAGGAAAGACTTCTTCTGCCAATGGATACATGGGGGCGAGTTGAGGTGGAAACCTCAATTGGAAGGCGGGGCTGAGCCCAACCCGATCAGCGTTGACCACCACCAAGATGTCGTTGGTAATCGCTATTTTCTCCTCAACCAGAATCTTTCGAATCTGTACCGCACAGCTGTTAGGGTTTGGGGGAGGAGCATTGGCTTTGTGGGTGGCCATTCTTGTTGCAGACCAAAGGATCAAACGGGTACAATGGTGAATTAGGGTTCTCCTGGGTTTACTTCGTGCAGGGAAGGAAGAAACAGAAAGGATGTAGAGAGAGAATGAAAATTCAAGAATGGGGTTTTTATGAGGGACGGTAAAAGATTCAAGAGGCGTTGTTGTTTCTCTCTCTCTCTCCTTAATCAAAACCGAAGAATTAAATCAAGAATTGGACTTTTGATTGACCCAAAGAAGTCCTGACGACTGAAAAGACTGCATGCAAGCCAATGCAAGGCCTGGGGTGTTGACACGTGTCCTCTACGCCTAGGGAGGTGATAATCATTGCTGCCGATAGGACTCTTCGATGGGGTTTCTATCCCAAAGTTATTGGGATTTGTTTCAATTCAAAACGTGGGGGAGCCCAACCCAATTAGAAGACATATTTGGAGATTTAAAAAGTTGTTAGGCTTAATTAAAGCCTGGTCATCTTTTTAAAATTCAAACATTTGAGAATTTGAAAGGGGTTTTAGGCTAATCTAAGCCAAATTATTTCTTTAGTTTTTCAAAAATCCATTGATAAGGACTCGTTTGGTTTGCCAAAAACTACACTCTGTCCCAATCGACAGGCCTAGATCTTGAACAAGGTCAAGGCCTGGGGAGGCATTGTTTACATCCGTTTTTGGCACGCAGTCCTGGGCAAGCGTTGGATAGCCATTTAATTATTATTCAATTAAATTGGGCCATAAAATGAAGAGTCGTTGGGCTAAGATTAATGAGCCAAGGCAATATCAATTGGGCCCGTTCAATTTTAGTCCAAAACGGATGTAGAATCAAAAAGTCGTGGGCCGTGGGCTACGTTGTTTGAAGAATAAATAAGGCCCAGCTAGCCGTTACAAGGCCTATTACATTTTGAAGGCCCATGACCCATGAGGAGCATAAGGACGAAGAAATGGGAATGGCTGTCACATGGCTATTTGACTTAGTCAAATTAGCCCATTATTCGTTAATACCCACAGAAAAGGGAATGAGGTGGCCCATTACTTGTCAACAGCCCATGGAAATAGGAGGTGGAATACCCATTATTTCCAATAACTTCTCATGATCAAGAATAAACGCATGGGTAATTGTTATTTACCTCCAATAATCACCCATGATCCCACTAAATATGTTAGTGGGTGGTTATTGCGGACGCGTGGCAGCATCCGGAGCTCACATGGGACACATGTCAGCTTGTGGTGAAGGCGGGAAACTTGGCTCAGATCTGGATCAATGCAGCATTTGTCCATAATCTTTTATAACTTCCAATAACTACCCATTATCCCATGATTTCATAAATTGGAAGTTACAAGGGACACATGGCACCACGAGGAGAAGCCAACACATCCATTTGCATGCAAAATCGAAGATCCTTGGCCTATAAATATTAGAAGACAAGAAGAAAAACGGATTCACACACCAATCAAGCTCAACGCTTAAAACCAAAGCCTTCCCAGCGAAGCAATTATCTCATTTCTCACCTATTTCTGTCTCTCTTATACCCCAATTTTGTTATTACGACATAATAAAGTTATTCCTATCTCTCTTGTATCCCCAACTTTATTATTACGATATAATAAAGTTATTCTTACGTTGTTACTTCTTTTCCTACACGGTTAGAAAATTATTAAGTCATCGTTCGTAGAGGCAAAACTACGGACCTTCACTGCAATCCAGCCCTTAGGTTGCAGCACTATCGCCCTCACAGATTAGAAGTCAGAAAAGGGGCATTCAGTCCTTTACGTTGGACGCGACAAGTCCTGGTACGCTCGCTCAGTCCTGGAGTCACTTTGGAGCCGAAACAGTATGTCATCTTATTTCTTTTTTTATGGTAATTTAGCCATGTTCCATGTAATAAGATCAATGAAAAATATGATTTTTTGTTGTTTGGATGGCCAACTCGAAGAATGAAGAAAAAATGTAAAGATGTGGTCAACTTATCATGCAAAGATGGCCATTGCGGAAAAAGGATGGAGAATGACTAAGACGAATGTAAAAATTTTGAAATGCAAAAACACGGTTTATCAAGTAGGAAGGTAGAAATCATTGGGATTTGGTGATCTACACATTCGAAAAATTGTAATCATCCTAATGTTTCTCACTTAATTGGAGGATTGTGATATGAAACCGAATCCCTTTAATTTAGGAGTCAAGAAGATTTATCTAGGACTGTGGTATTCATTTGAATCCCTTTAATTTTTGAATCAAACAAACAAAGGGGTAACAAGGGTATTTCACACACTAAGAGGATGAAAACATAAGTATGAAAAAAGGACGGAATGAATTCTTACATGGCATGGATAAAGAAGATGGATATTTAAATATTCTTTTTAACTCACCATGATCCAGAGTATTGGGGAGAAGATGTAAAGTACTTCAAGCCGGAGAGATTTTCTGAAGGAATTGCAAAGGCAACAAAGGTCCAAGGCACATTCTTACCATTCGGCGGGAGTCCTAGAAAATGCATTATTGGACAAAACATCGCACTCGAGGAAGCGAAGATATTAACATTAGCAATGATTTTGAAACGCTTCTATATCCGCCCTTCCCCATCCTATGTTCACGCCCCTACATTTTTGTTTACGGTTCGATCCCAACATGGTGTTCCTTTGATCTTGCAAAAGATATTCTAGGATACAAACATCCACAATTGTATTATGTAAAGTTGATGATGAACTTGCCTGCTCTGTTTATGGCTAATTAGGGGTTTATGGCTAATTAGGGTATTATGTAATTAGTACGTTTTTTTTTAAATGTGTGTGATTATTGCCTTTAAGTTCACTTGGTTTCTACTTTCTAGTCTCTCCAAACCGTAACCATTGTGGTGTTGGCGACAAACGGTCACGTGTTGCTCGTGGGGAAAGTAAAAGAGAGGTGGTTAAGGCGGGCCTGGCGGCGCCTGTATGGTAGGGAAGCAGTCAAGACAAATGAATATTGAAGGTGAAGACTACAGTACCGTGAAGTGGTATTACGGTATTGATACCGCAAAAGTTGTACAGTGACTTGGCATTCCCTCAGCCTTTGGATTGTAAAATCAAATCTAGACCATTCAAATTGAAAACAGGTTAAAGAGGTAACCAGTTAACGCGTTGCCTTCTCTGGTCACGTTTCCATTCTTCTTCTTCTTTTTTTATAACCACAGATGTCCGGGTCAATTTTTGCACACCTCAACTAATTCTGGGAGACCAATTCCACTATCTACTAGGAGAGACCCCATTTAAAGACAGAGCAAAGTTCACATTTCTCATTTCTCAACCTTATCCTTGCTATTTTTTGTTCTAAAAAAAAATTCACAACTCTTTTTTCCAATAAATGCACCACTTTTTTTTTTGTCTTGTATTATATTTTTTGTGTAATTTTGTCACTAAAAGACAGAAAAGTAATAGAGCACATTAAAGAAAAGGTGGTGTGAAAAATCATTATCCCCCTTTGTTATTTTTGCAGCCATGCTGTGAGCCTGTCCTTAGTTAAAAATGAGAACTTTATTTCTCAAAAATAAATTGAATTTTTAATATTCCTTCCTCCGTCCCAAGCTGCTCATCCTATAGAAATTAAAAATACTGCGTAATTTATACAAATAAAAAAAATAGTTTTTTGAATAATTTTTTTATATATTTTGCATCAAATTAAAGATATTTGTTGATACTTTAAATTATTGCGAAGAATAGAAAGAATAAGCACATAAGAATTTATTTATTTTATCAGAAAATGGCATGGCTATACGTAGTGGACTAAATTTGGGAATGAAGGGAGTACTTGGAATGAATTGGGATTTTTTGGTTCAAATGGTTACATTTCACGAGTGAATAATTGATTTGGTCAAGAATCTTTGTCAAAAAACAAAAAATAATTGACTTGAAAATATTAATCTGTTAGAGCTTCAAGCCACTTGGCGGATTCAACAATTTCCTATAGAAGGGCCATACCTTCATTACCGGCTCTCTATGCGTTTGAAGGCCTTAGGCGAACTCGCATCAATTTTTATTATTCAACTTAGAAAATCTATTCTAATATATAAAGGGAGAGCACCCCTTTGGTGTCTCCCTTTTTGTGTCATGTATTTCTCTTTTCCATAAGTACCCTCTTAAAAAAAAGCATAAAACAATACAAAAGTACTGCAACTACTGTAAGGATATATTTGACATTTAAACACACAAAAAAACTGCCGAAAACTTCCCCTCAACTGCCACAAGTCAGTTAGTATTTTTCCACCCACGTCCTCCCCACCCGAAGGCAAGAGATATAGAAAACAAAAGTAACTGATTTCTCCCCACTTTTTAACCCTCCTCCTCACTTTTCCTCTTCCTCCACTCTTGTTTCCCCACTCTTTAAACTCTCACCATTTCCGTCCTCATAAAAAACGAAAAGCTGCCATCACAATTTCTATGTTGCCAAAAGGGAAAGATTAACATACAATTACCTGCTGACAAGGTAAGTCTATTACCTGCTGTTAGAACGTTTGGTTTCACTTCTACATTTGCTACAAAGGGTTTAAAAAATTCATGTACTCATGTACTTTTCCCACACTCCCATTTCTAATGGTGTTTTCACATATTTGTCTCTAGATTTCGATTAAAATAATTAATAAGTTCGTAAGTGTTTCGTTTCACTGCTCAAAGATCAGTTCTAACATAAGTTTCATCCACATATCAGTACGTTATGTTTTGCCATTTTTCTTCCTCCGTTTCTTTCCATATACAATTAGGACGTTAATTCTTTTTTTGTCCTAATATATTGTTATGTTGGGTATGTGGTATAGTAATAGGCAAGATATATTACAAGTGTAAGATATTTTCAGAATAAAGAAAAATTCGTACATTACTGTGACTTGAGAGAGGGAAAGACTAATGTGACGCAGGCGGTTAGATTTTTGGGTTTTCCTCACAAATATTCCGTCTCCGGCCTAATTAATGAGTTTCAATTTTTTTTGCTCTCCAATTTTTTAAGTTAAGTAAGAGGCTGCGCTCACCAACTACAATAACTCCACTCCAAAGTAAGTGACTGTCCAATTCACTGCAACATTTGGTTTCATATCTCATCCACCGCTAAAAGGTTTAAGAAACTCATGTATTCATGCCTTTTTCTTATTTTCCCGGCCAACCTAGAGTTGAGTTCTCATGCAGGAAAGGCAATTGTTACTAAATTTCGATTGATTTTAATTTTTTCCTTGCCTCCTTGGCTTTTTTAAGGTTTCCGCAATTGTTACCCAACATTTACGTGATGGGCCATGTTTGGAAAGGGATAGAAAGTGACATAAGTCTACACTAGAGGTCGGGGCACACGCGATGCGTGTGCAAATCAAATTTTGACAATATTTGTGAAAAATTGATCACACAGTAAGTGTCACGCCCCGCCCCGCAAACGGCACCCAGAGTGGGCCCGAGTCAGCGCGGCCACGTGGCATTCCACACAATAGACCACACCACACTCTACAACCAATCAGAATACAATTTAGCGGAAGACTTCTCACTTAAAATACAACCAAGTCAACGCCAAAACCACAACTCACAAGTTATAATAAATACCCCTCTCTCCAATTAATTACATAACATTTAGGTTAGCTTCTAGACGAATCAGCTACGCAACAATCTAACCAAAGACATCACCCGATGCTAGTCTCAGCACTCTCCAAAGCGTTGACCAGTAGTGGACCCACTCTAAGTCACCTGCTACCTGGCAGTCCAAAAAGGAAAACCAGAGTGTGTGAGATATAGAAAATGCTCGATAAAATATCATAATACCCAAAAGAATATCAATAAGAATACTCACTACCAACATAACTGAAATACCCATATGAATACAATAGTCATAACCACCACATTCTCCAAACATAGCAATATTATCCAATAAACAACCACATAACAATAACGGCATTAATGTAAATCACACGAAACTCAACATAAGTACTCAATCGTATAACCACATGTGTAAACACCAACATACAGTGGCACGTCTGCCACATCCCATGTACCCAAGGTATTGTGTCCCGCACACCACACTCCCATTCACCGTTAATTAGACGGCATGGCCCACGATATGGTGTGACTCACTCCACAATCCTTTAGCGAGTACAATCAACACCCAACAAACACATATCATTAACTAAATCCCAATTAGCATGATATACAATCACCACCATGTAATACTTTATTGAACATAACCATATCAAACACACTCACCTTTCATTCGACTGGAGTATGCCAAACTTACGGTTTCTACACCTCCTAAAAGACCGGCTCGTTACCTAGCCACAAGTTAACCCATATTAGCATATGAACATCTAGGAATGTTAAACCAAATGCTAGACTAACAAATCATAACATGCCTTCTACACTAGCTAATGGGGCAAACATTACACAAAGTCACCAAAATCTCTAGAGGTGTCCGGGAGTACCCACGTACCCGGGAGACCTCACACATCTCTTCCATACTCCAAGGTACTCCAACACATCCAAAAATATCAAATATAAAGACCCACAAGTGTACAATCTCAACCAAACAGACCAACGCAACAAAACTCCCAAAACAGGAATGACAACCACAACCAGCCTGTCTTATTTTGGCCATATCTAATTAAACAACATCAATTCCAGGGTGACACTTAAAACCATTGAAAAGTAGACTTCTTCTTCTTTGAATCCATAGGTCATACATCAAAAACAGAGTTCGGGTAACCTAACTACGGCCTTACGATTATAGCTTCAACATAACAGTAAAAACTGGTGCAAAGGCAGAATTTAGGTCAACTTTAGATGCAAATCTGTTATCGCTCGGACATACCCATGATGCATGGGATGTATCGTTGGAAAGCTCTATGTGTCTAGTTTCTAACAAAACAAACGGTGTGTCATTTCGAGTCCCGAGCTAGGAGTTATGGCCATTATACCAAAGTCCCTCGGTGCTGTCAGATTCTACGAGGAAATAAGTAAAATTGATTGAAAAATCATAACTCTTTCATCTTAAACCCAAAAATATTGAAACCAACACCAAAAGTTGCACCACTACAAGCCCTACACTCAGTTAAAATCCCAGGTTCAGAAACGAGAGGAGGTTAACCCAACAATCAAAAGAAAAACCGATTCGCAACCATTTTCGCCCCAGTCAACCAACCCTACTTTAGAAATTCACCAAAAATTGTATACTTAACCAAATTACTCGATTCCAATGCCAATCTCTTCTTAACTTAAATCTGCAGCTCCTGTAAAAGACCCAAAGCCACCCAAAATGTTCATCATGCCCAGAAAGTGAAAAGAAGACAGCCACGCACAGAATCGCACATCCAGCAAACAGCCAGTATTCAAAAATTCATAACTAATTGTGTGATTATCGGTTTTGCATGATCTTGGTACCGAAATCTTCGTATTGAAACGTACTTTTACAGTTATGAAGACACAAAAAATTGATTCCTAGCAGAAGGGCCCCCAAAAGGCAGATTACCAAAACCCACGAATTTGACCCAAAACATGAACTTTGTCAATTTCCTTTCAAAACTCAATCCATGGAGAATCTAGCCACACAAACATGAAATTAAACATGGATTACACTTCTAGAGTATAAAAACTTACCCGTTACCGAGTTGGATCACCGAAAACGGATCTCTCCTTCCTCCCTCCCCTTAGCCGTGACCTCCTCCTCCCTTTCTCTCCCCCTCTCTCTCTCTCGCTATGTCGGCAGAATTGGGGAGAATGAGGAAATATCCTCCTGATGGCTATTTAGTCACTTAGGAAGAAATCCCATGTGGTCACCTCTCCTCTCAACTTATACTCCAAAGCAATAACAATTCTCCATGTAAATCACACCAAGGCCCCTCATAGAATTCAACAAATACAAATTAAACCCCAAACCTCAAAATTAAATTGAAACTCTAAATATCCCGGGATGGGTGTTACAGTAAGTGGGAAGTATTTTTAGAAAAACTTTTAAAAATCTGACTTGCACACGCATCGCGTGTGCCCCAGCCTCTAGTATATATTAATTGAGCTTCTTGTTTTCTTTGCTCGGCTTCATTGTGCTTATTTAGGGGCACTTAATTCCATGGTTTTAATAGGGTGCACAAAGTCCGGATAGTTGCGGTTCAAAAAAAATTAAGTAACCACTGGCGGAGCTCTATAGGGGTCGGGGTGGCTCCGGCCCTCCCAATTTTCTATTTTGGAGTATATTTTACATATTTTTTATAGTACATATTTAAGAAAATTTATAAAATTTTGAAAAAGAATTAAAAAGTAAGAACAATTTTCATTTTGAGAACACTAAATTAGGGTAAATGATTCTGTGAGATGATGATATTGCATTTGTCAAATGAAATGATAACAATACTTGAGACTATTTCGGTTTCTTGGGTGCGAACTTCAAATCCGGGTGGTGACTCCATCCATATGCTTTTTGAACTGAAGCGCCCTTCCACGGAGTATCCACAATTCTTTATATTTTCACGAATAATTTCTTTTTTCTTTCATGGAATTTAAATTTTTTTTTTTCATACTATCGGCACTAAATTATTCATATATCCAAAGTAAAGGAAGAAAATTCACTTTAAAATGTGAGCATGTAGATAATATACCTCGACCAAAAAAAAAAGTAAATTAGGCTCAATTAAAACCAAAATGAATATGTTTACTTTAAATAGAATTTTGTACGTGCAAGAAGGAAAAAATTTTGGGTACGCAAATCAAGCGTTAATCGACTAGGGATGAGAATAATTGATAATTAGTTAAAGGAGTTAGTGGAAGGGACTAGATAGTGATCTATAGACTGGTGAAGAACAAGGCAAAACAGTAAGGATAAAATCCCGAGCAGCATTTTCCCTCAATGAACAAGGTATGAGAGTTGACTGGTCTCTAGAAAGAATATTCTCTCTCTATAGAATCACCCTCGCTGTCCGGAAAAAAAGGGTCTTCTCAAATGTGGAAGGTGTAATAGCCCAGATTTGGGGATAGAGAGTGTGTAGTACCTGCACATTGGTCGTCTGCATGAGTAATTTTGGGCATTTAAAAAATCACGCAAGAATCTACTAGTTCCTTGGACTCAGGGCTGGCTAGGGGGTAAGCCCCGCAAGTCGGCCGGCTCGGGCAACTCCTGGCAAGGGGCAACCAAAATAAAAATAAAAATTGTATATATACAAAAAAAAAAAAAAAAAAAAAGAAATCTAGCAAAAAATATATTTAGGGGCATCATCCAAAATTTTAAAAAAGTAAATATGTATGATTTCCACCCACTTTAAAAAATTATGATACTTGAGAAAGTTAGGAGGGCAAAGAGAGGTTTTCTATACCTGGGGTAAATAACAGATTAAAAAAAAATTAGGAAGGCAAATTATTAAGAGATAAAATTAGGAGGGCTATTAGATAAGAAGAAAAAAAAAGAAAAGAAACGCTATAGCCAAAACGAAAAAGGACAAGATTGTGCAAAACCCTTACTTTGATTTGTCTCCAAATTTACCTGGTGTAAACCCTTACTCTGATTCTGTGAAGAAGTTAAGAACAATGACGAATGCCAACACTGGATTGTGCGAAACTGTTTTCTTTGTTTTGATCAAGACTCAAGAGCAGATTCAAGCCCAATGTTCTCTCTCAACTCTCTAGTCTTTCAAGACTAGACTTTTTGTTTCTCTTTCTCGGTAAGTGAACTTCTTATTTTCTTTATTTTGTTAGTGGAGCATAATAAATTAGTATAGTTGGTGGTAGTATTGGAGCACAAAAAATTATTATAATTGATGGTAGTGGACTAAAGTGGAGCATATATAATAAATTCATGAGAAAAAATAAGTATGAAATCTGATTCATTTCATACTAGCACACTACTTTGTTTTGAACCGGTATTTGCAAAAAAAAAAGAGTTGTTCAAAGAAAGAAGCAATTTGATGAGAATATGGGAGATGATGCCAATAAAAGTCTATCATTGGAAGATTGTTTAAAATGTTCTTATTTCCTCCACATCATAGATCAAGCTCTTGCATCACTTAAGGACCGGTTTGAGCAATTTGAACTTTATGAAGCAATCGTTAGATTTTTGTTTAACGTGAAATTCAAGAGTGTTGCTGAAGAGCAATTGATGGAGCATTGCACTAAACTATAAAGTTTCTTGGAATACAATCAACATGTTGATATTCATGGGAAGGAGTTATTCCAAGAACTTAGACATTTGAAAACAATATTGCTGAGAGAAGTAACAAAATCGATCTACATTCTTGATTTATAAGGTCTTATTGGAAAGTTGGCGGTTTCCAAATGGTTTGGGTTGCTTATCGGATTTTGTTGACTAATCCGATCATAGTTGCTTCGGCTGAGAGGAGATTTTCAAAGTTGAAGTTGATAAAAACTTATCTTCAGACTATCATGTCACAGGAGAGATTAAGTGGATTGGCTATAATATCAATTGAAAATAAGTACTTGGATAAGGTAAAGTATGATGATCTAATAATTGAAGAATTTGCTTCAAAAAATGCAAAGAGAAGTTATTTTCTTTGAATAGGATGGTGTTAATCACAAAGCACTATACTCGGGTGATGTAATTCAAGCTAAATGGACAATATAATCTTGTTGTTGTTCTTTTTTTTTTTGGCTTGTATGTCTTCTTCTTCTTTTTTTTATACTTAACACTAGTGGGCAATCAAGTGGAAGGTCTGGCTTGGGCAACCCAAATGTCGGGGCCGGCACTGCTTGGACTTCAGCATTTTGGGCCAAGTTGTGTGGCTTGTGGATCCAAATCAAAGTCCTAGGCTAGTGGTCTACATGGGGCGTTACAGGATGGATGCCTTATTTTTAATGGCTTGTTCAGTTGAAGGTTTTTAGATTTGGATTTTGGATTTAAACTTGTAATGATTAAGGTAGGGAGATAGGGTAATGATTGGAAAGAGATAGAGATAAAAATGAAAGTAGTGGTTCGAGATAAGAATAATGAGTGAAAATTGGAATAGGATAATAATTTTGAGTCCAAAATCTCTAACCGAACAAGCCCTAAAGACCTCTTTTTTTGGGTTGAGTCAACTTATAAATACTAGACACACGTCACATGGGTCGTGCGTGAACAGTCATTGGGTACTGTCAGGCCCCGGCCGCATGACAACGGTGGTGGTCTTGCGGGTGTTACTCTACGAGCGCCTTTCCGAGATGAAACCTTGTTCTTAGCCACCAAATCACAAAATCTCCAGTAATTCCAAATGACCGGCATGGTCAAGGTGTGCTTCAGTTTTGTCGCTAACGCTATTGGGCATAGTCAAGGCTCTACCTTGCCATCACCGCATAAGCGGCATGGTCATGACCTCATCGGTAGTACTACCAATACCGCGACCAAGCCTTTAAATGGCCTTCGCTCAGGCCCTGCCAAGTCAGCTAGAGTGGAACACATCCCGAGTCAATCTCTAGTGAGTTGACTTCTCTCTCCGTCGTGTTCCTGTTCTTCAGGGAATCTCTGTAACGCCCCGAATTTTGGGTACATTAAAAGGACAAATTCATTAAAAACCTCAAAATAGAGTCTGGCTCTTATTACAACAATCTCTCAACAAGAGTTCAATATTTACACAAAAGAAGAAGGTTCTAGGGTTCCTAACTACAGCTCCACCTGCTTCTCCATTCTAGCCAGCTCTTCAGCTCCAAAAGCCTCCAAAGTGTACTGTTCATCTTGAATAACTATAAGGTCTGACACATTATACCGGCGTCACCACCAATATAATATGTCAGGGTCACCAAAAGGTAACACCGTGAGCTACGACGCTCAATAGGGAAATCCTTACTCACCAACCTTAACTTACAAACAAGACTATAATAAAACATCAATTTCCACATGATACGTGTAAACACAACTAACAATGACACATCCACATTCGTTAATCAACTATCGTTGGTGTCCAAGATTTTCGGGTTTCTCCTACGCGACTCATCGTAGACTGTGTCAACATTATCATTTACAAATCAACCTTTGAAAATCATTTGTATTCAAAATCATTTGCATTGGCTCCGTACCGCGGATAACCAAGTTACACACCCATCCTTTTCAAAATCATTTGTATTGGCTCCGTACCGCGGATAACCAAGCTACACACCCAACCTCAGTTCCGCCGTTCCGGTCTCCCGAGTATCCTCACAATAGTTCCGCCGTCCCGGGCTCCCATTGGCACACATTGCATTGGCTCCGTAACGCAGATAACCAAGCACACACCCAACCTCGGTTCCGCCGTTCCGGTCTCCCGAGTATCCCCACAATGGTTCCGCCGTCCCGGGCTCCCATTGGCACACATTGCATTGGCTCCGAAACGTGGATAACCAAGCACACACCCAACCTCGGTTCCGCCGTTCCGGTCTCCCGAGTATCCTCACAATGGTTCCGCCGTCCCGGGCTCCCATTGGCACACAAAACACACACCACACAATGGGCTACCATATTCGGCCACATTGCGGTTTTCCAAAACATTTCACCCTTTTCAAATATTTCTTTTACACACGCAAACACACAACTAACATAATGCCACCCAAAGCCGGTCATTATGTAGTTTCAAAAATATTTTCTTCCTCGAAAACATTTTTCCTTTCATTAACGACACCCTAGGTGTCATGTTTCTACTTTCTCGATTCTCGTGTCTCGTTGTCATGCAAAGACTCCGCGGTAAGCATGAAACATACTAACAAGATCATCCAATTCTAAACTACTTATCATGCTAAATCATCAATTATAGCATAACGCCACATGTACGGACGCCTTTGGAGTGTATCACTTATGCTTATACAAAGCACAACGCCACATGTACGGACGTCTTTGGAGTGAAATCACTTATGCTTTACCACATCACAAGTAATACAAGCAATTCATTTATGCATACTTTTAATCATCTTAAAGATCAAAATACAAATACTTCTAAACAAACGATAAGTTCTATCTTAGCAATTCAAAACAACAACGTTATACTTAAGTTCGTAAGTAATTAGGAACTAAGTAAGGTTTTCCGTACGTTATACTTCGGAATAGAGATAATAAATTCCTACTTTATACTTGGGGTGGAAGATAAGGATAACTACCTTACTTCTTGGCGGTAGTCGGCTACGAAAAGTTAGTCGGCGGTCGGACGGAGTAACTTCCTACGGTGTCTCCGGTAGCTTCGAAAGAGAAAGGTTTCTCTCGAAACTTCTGCTTGACTAATACTACCACTACTTTATGGATCGAAGGGTGGTCGAGTGGCGGTCTAGTGGTAGCTTAGGATGAATTTCTTTGAAGAACTCAAGAACAAGGAAGAACTAAGCAAGAACAAAGAAAGAACACAATTTTTCTAGAGAGAGAAGTTGCTAGGTGAAGGTGTGAGTTGAATGGCAAACATGGGGTACTATTTATAGGCAAAAATCTTGGCTCTCCCCCCTCTCTAATGGCCGGCCCTCTCTCTCTCTAAATCCTCCATGGATTTGCTCCATTAAGTCATCAAATCAACCTTTCAACCAAGTCATGCCTTGTCCAATCCAAATCTTAGGTGTAAGGCTAAAGAACCAAGTAAGATCTTAGGCTTTTTAGGTAATTATCACCTAGGTTTAGCTTGTAGTCAAGGTCTAAGGCTAATAAAGCCTAGGATTGTGTCATAAAGGTCCATCATAGGTTGTCATTAGGTAGAAATAGACTAAGGCCTAATAAGGTAGCTTGCAAGGCTAGGTTTAGTCCTTGGATAGGTTCTTTGGAGGATTTGTTGGAAGATTTGGAGACAAGGGTACAAGATTTTTGTGTTAAAGAATAATAGGAGTACAATGGGAGAGTTATGTTTGGTTAGGAGAAAGATTCTCCCAAGGATTGGAAGATGTAGAAAGATATGGAAGTTCAAGGAAGGTCAAGTCAAGGTACAACTGTCACGACCCTGACCCGCCCCTTGAGGTCTTAATCATGACAAATGCCAGTGATTTCTCACTAAGGCCAAATCACAAATCAAATATCATCTGAGCAAGCGATAATCAAAAGGGGCTAAACATAACAGCGGAAGCAAAAGTTAACTTTTATCGATAACAAACCAAAGTCTTACATAGGTTTACAAACCAAAAGGATAAACCTCTCAGAGTTGTGCTTACC
Source organism: Rhododendron ovatum (assembly GCA_019656835.1). Taxonomy (NCBI): domain Eukaryota; kingdom Viridiplantae; phylum Streptophyta; class Magnoliopsida; order Ericales; family Ericaceae; genus Rhododendron; species Rhododendron ovatum. Next base: position 24,692,395 of record CM033802.1, read on the forward strand.
TACAAATTTACAAACTAAAGTAAACACTCTGCCACACTACGCGTCGCTTCCTGAAAGGTGGAAAACAAAATACATAAGCCAAAGCTCGTGTGAAAGATTAATACTTAACTCACATGCCTTCCATGGACAATGCAAAATAATTTGATAATTTTTCAAAATAAAGAACTCAAAAACATAAGCCAAATATAATGCACATTCCGCTATTCAAAATTCAAAGCTACCGGGCGTCCCCAGTAGTGGATAAGCCAGACGTCTACGCATTATCCCAAAACACATACCAACCTCAAACACCCTTGCTAGCCATTAAGCCGTCCCCTAGCAAGACCGGACGTTTGGAATGCCATTAAATAGATTCGCAAATATTTTACAAATAGGTCCACCTTTCATTTGTATCCATGGAGTACACAATTTATAAAACATGTTCAAATAAGCACGATAAGGAAAACAAGTTCAAAACCATGTGATTTAGGTATTAAATCACTCACCTCGATCCACGTGACGACTCGAACTTCCTAGAACATTCAATCAAATGGAAACATGTTTAGATACTCAATAATGTACTAAACTACCACATAAACAAACATAGAGAGGGAGATCCCTAGATTAAAACTCAAATCTTCCAAAACCCCCAAAAGTCCCAGCACACAAAGCACCATAATTTTCGCTGAGCAAATTAGACATACTCTCTTAGAAAACTCATAACCTTTTCATCTTAAACCCAAAAATATTGAAACCAACGCCAAAAGATCACAAACTTACCAATCTTTAAAACCCGTAAGGACCCATAACCAATAGCGTCATTTAGCTATAACAAACAATGAAAAACCCGCAGCCCTGTACGCTGCCCAAATTTCCAGATTTCAGTTCAATCTTCTAAAAATCACCATAAATCGAGTTCTTAATATTTTTGAGTGATTCTAGTCCCAATAGTTGGGCAATTGAATGACCCTTGAAAGATGCAAAGGAACCCTAGTCAAATCTGCACTCCAAGGGTGGTTAAACAGGGGTTTACCGAGGCTAAACGAATCTGCCTGACAGATTGACATACCTCCACTCAATCGATCATAACTTTTTGTGTACTTAGAGTTTTAAGACGATTCCAGTGGCAAACGAAAGCTAATTTCAAGACCTTCAAACCGAGATAAAGTTTGCGTAAAACGGACATCGGATGAAAAAGTTATGGCCATTCAAAGTGGGCTGAAACCCAGAAAACGAGACAGATTGCAGACCAGATTTCAAATATCCACCATTAATTCAATTCTCAACAGTTTTAGGCGATTCAAGCGACATTAGAACGGGCTCTAAGTCTACTCTATTTCATATGAAGGAACCAAAATTCAATCATGAGTTTAAGAAGGTGTAAAACCCCAAAAACAGAGACCCTGTTCTGCAGAATTTCGGAAATGGAACAACAACCTCAAACAACGAAACAAAGCACGATCCAGGTACATAAACACCGTATAAACGCATAACAAGAGTAAGAGATCCCTACCTCGAAGGTTAGAAGCAAGCCCGAACATAGAGGAAACCTCAAAGTGCTCCGATCGTGAATTTCCTTCGATGGATAGGAAGCTCTCGTCGCGAAGAACAACTTTAGTACTTGGGATTTTTCAAAAGTCTCACTCGTGGTCGATGAAATCGAAGAGAGAAGGTGAGAGAGGTGAGAGCCGAGAGAGAGAGTCGGCAGAGGAAGAAAGAAAGGAAAGAGAAAAAAATCTCCTGCTCCCTTTTTTTTTTTTCTTTTTGGACTTATATAGCACAAATAACACTTTCACCCTTTCACTCCTATTGTATCACGTCAACTCCCACAACTTACAAGTCATCTCACATTGACCCAACTCATATATTCTGCATTATCCATACTTCGATAATCCAAATACATATTAAACATTTAAAATTTGAGAAAATAATTATGGGTCTCTACAATCTACCCTCCTTAAAAAATTTCGTCCTCGAAATTTGATAAACCAAATCAACTAATTCATGCAACAATTTAGATATGTAACAACACACCCGGCAAGAGAACACAACGAGTCTACCACCTCGGAATCCAGATTCAAGAAACTTATATCAATCACGACGACGATAAGTCCAAATACTTCTTTCTATTTCATCTTTTCTCGTTTCATTTCTTTTGCAAGTTAAAATTCTCACATTAGAATAACCTCATCACATTCTCATATATCCACTCTTTCCTTTCAAGGCACAACTTTTCATTCCAACATTTTCTTCCGCGTAGAATCATCATGAGACTAAAATCAACCACCAATTCATACTAGAGTTCTAGTTAATCAAACGATATCATCAAATCACACTCTAACATCACTTAACATCAAGGCTATACGTACCAACTTAATCTCATGAAAGTAATAGAAGGCATTTTAATTTCAAATGTGTTTGACCATTTTACTTCACTCTCACGTATTCATAGAAGACAAAGTGAAGTCACTTAAACATGCATGCTCGTCACAACCTCTTTCTCCTCGGTTGATGATCTCAGCTGATCACTCTCGGGAATTCATATTTCTCTTGTAATCTAATTGAAGGATTCTTACAGTAATCATGTAACAAATCTTGGAGAAGATATCTTGGAACATCTACGCGTAAAACATCGTGTATATAGGACAGTTCTAGTGACAAAGCTAACCGGAAACTAACATCTTTAATACTTCTTTATCATTCCAAAGAAACGCTATTCCGATACTAGCTGAAAATTATAAAAGGTATAAAACTCGACACTAAAGCAAGTGTCCACCAACTTCCTTTGAAATCTAAAATAGAAACACAAAACATGTCCTCCAAACCATGGATCCCTATCTTGTAAATCTACAATACTCCACTCCAGAAAGGTTAACACATTCTGTCTAAATGAAAATTATCATTCTTGCTAAGGTTTTCTCTACTAATACAAGACGAGTCAACTAAGTAGATTACAGTCAGCTTTTAAAACAAACATACATAAGAAGCTACACCAGATGAGTTATGTGTCCAAACGAGTCTGTATGCTACGAATTCCACTTCAAAGATATACCCCAACCTTTACAAAACCAATAAGAACACAAGCGAAAAGTCCCCCTTGACCCCTTCTCAATCGAAGGTGGAGAATATAGCAAATATACTGTATGAACATGTCTAAAATTTGTTCCCAATTCTTATTCTCTATCCCCAATAGAGAACCAAATGCAACCAATGCAATAAGATTAAAGGATAATATGCCTCAATACTCCAAAAATGACTCGAAGTGATTAGATGCAAGAATTTCCAAAAAAATTGAGATTTTAATTCATGAACATAAGATACAGTTCTGATCATACGTGAGGGAATAACGTATATTCAGTGATACACTTAAACCATTGGAAAGTAAATTTATTTTCTTCTTCCTCTTTTTTTTTTTTTTTGAATTGATAGGTCACACAACAAAAATGAAGTTCAGGTAACCTTTCTACTAGTGAGGGTACTATGGAAAAGTCGCTCAATGGAGTATACAATGTGCGAAACAGAAAGTTATAAACGGAGGCAATATCCCATCTATTAGGACTTAGATCTATAAGGTGTGTTACCCAACAGTTTAATAATTGAAAGGTTATACGAGTTCACAATTCAATTCCATAATCTTATGCATTTATTCCAAAGATTCCAAACACATGCAAAATTACACTACAATATTAGGAGTCGAACCTTTAGGAAGTTAATCCAATTCCCACGGCATGATGCAAAATACAGTTCAGCTGTGATCTTCTTTACCAAAAATGAATTAGATTAATAATGTTCATCATATCCCAAAAGGATTTCATAACAGAAGATACAGTTTGAACTTACAACAAAATTTCATTTTTTTTTTTCCTTGGTACGTCATAATAATTGACGGCGTTATTTTACCGGATTACTTCATGTATTCACATCAGATAAGTAATTCAACAACAGGAAGCAAAAAGGTTCTTTTTCTTCTTCATAGCTCAAGATTATTAGAAAGTAAGAAGTATCTCAAATTTGTTAAGGATTTTCAATCTAGTTTTTCGACAACCATACGATTTGATCTCAAAACAATATATACAAGTCATATTATGCATAACCGTCATTACATATTAACTCTAAACATGGATGAGACAGTTCACATTTTTTTTGGTCAAAACTAACAAACAATGTTGCCTCATATTATGTCAGCGTGTAAGTCTAATGTGTCCCCTTCCTCTTATGCTCCCACTTCACCTTTTCAGTTCTTATTAATCCACCTAATTATAATTTTAGCAGCAAACTAGGATTTAATCTGTCAAAGTTTATTGTCCAACTTTTTGTATCTCTATATATAAAGCGAATCTTGCATGGTTCAGATATTCTTGGAGACATTTTAGATTCCCATATCCTCCTAACGTAACTACCGATTCTAGTCACACAAAAAAGAATAAGTCCCATCGACACTAATTGTTTCCAAAACATTCTACTCCTATTCTAATAGAACATCAACATCTAGAGCTACACATAGAGCAAAACAAACGGTTCAATTCTAGTAACTCCAAATATGACCATCTATAACATATTATGATAACAAGTCAAGTCTCTAAAAGTCATTAACATCACCTTTTCCTACCTATCCATTTATAATTTCACCAATTTTTTTTATAGAACATAAAAACAATATTCACAGTAGACCCATCAAGCAATGATAAGAGGACATGCATACTCTTCATAATTATGCTCAAACAAATTAATAAGCTAATTTTTAGAGACAAGTCATCATAGTTAAATCGTTTACTTCATATTAAAAGAAATCGAGTAGCATTTTGCTTATTCGTATCCTATATAGCAACAAGGTCCGAAGTGATATGTTTTCTTCTTTCTTTTTCTTAATTTTGCTATTGAAATCTTCACACCAAAATAGTCCCATATTTCAAAATATAAGATTAACAAGCAAGTATAAATCTTTAACTATAATGACACATGAACTATCGATATTCAGTTCCTTCGTAGGGTACGAATCTTCTCTTCTTCTTCTTCTTCTTCTTTTTTTTTTTTAATCTTGTTTAAGGGCTTCTATTCTAGATATCCAATCATAAAGCCACGGTGGCCAGTCGCACTTCAAATTGAATATCCGGAGATAGATTCCCAAAGTCTTAAGAACGCATTTCACATTTCGCCATATACATTCACCTTTAACAACCAACACATCACTTAGCATGCACACATATCAATGCATTGTAAATTTAAGCTTATCATCTTAAATAGCACAATAAAATCGACCATCACATTCTGCTCTTCTATTTCCATACCAAATGTTCCTAAAATAGAACACATATGAAATTCAGGCAATTTAAAAAAAAAAAAAAAATCAAGTAGTATGGTTAAGACTAGTTAAAAGCAAGAACATATACAAAGATGTACAAAGACAAAAACATTTTATACCAATCAGATAACTACATAGGTAAGGTATACCTATTTGCTCTAAATTAACTCCATGTACATCTTTAGGAATTGATTTATCAACCTTAACTCGCATATGCCAATCAATGATACACAAAACACATTTCTTTTTCGACATTCAAAACTAAAAAGAAATATACCACATATACATCAAGGTATATAACTTAATATCTCAATACCTTTAGTTTCACCATTTACTAGTAAAACACAACACAGCACATAGTCGCTAAGGATACACATAATCACAAAGCATTCAATTTTCAGTTACACAAGTTCATCCTATAGCTCTGAGGGTAAGTGTAAGTGTGGTCATAAATAGTGCTCCGGTCAAGATAAACAATCCCTTCGTATAACCCCTGGAACCATCCTAAATACTTTACATCGAGACTATGTTTCCATTTCAAACTCTATTGAGGTCCTATAAATCCCAAGGATGTGTCCTTAGCGATGTGAACCTCCACACTTTCGGTCGGACCATGCTCTGATACCAAAAACTTTGTCACGACCCTGACCCGCCCCTTGAGGTCTTAATCATGACAAATGCCAGTGATTTCTCACTAAGGCCAAATCACAAATCAAATATCATCTGAGCAAGCGATAATCAAAAGGGGCTAAACATAACAGCGGAAGCAAAAGTTAACTTTTATCGATGACAAACCAAAGTCTTACATAGGTTTACAAACCAAAAGGATAAACCTCTCAGAGCTGTGCTTACCCACAAATTTACAAACTAAAGTAAACACTCTGCCACACTACGCGTCGCTTCCTGAAAGGTGGAAAACAAAATACGTAAGCCAAAGCTCGTGTGAAAGATTAATACTTAACTCACATGCCTTCCATGGACAATGCAAAATAATTTGATAATTTTTCAAAATAAAGAACTCAAAACCATAAGCCAAATATAATGCACATTCCGCTATTCAAAATTCAAAGCTACCGGGCGTCCCCAGTAGTGGATAAGCCAGACGTCTACGCATTATCCCAAAACACATACCAACCTCAAACACCCTTGCTAGCCATTAAGCCATCCCCTAGCAAGACTGGATGTTGGGAATGCCATTAAATAGATTCGCAAATATTTTACAAATAGGTCCACCTTTCATTTGTATCCATGGAGTACACAATTTATAAAACATGTTCAAATAAGCACGATAAGGAAAACAAGTTCAAAACCATGTGATTTAGGTATTAAATCACTCACCTCGATCCACGTGACGACTCGAATTTCCTAGAACATTCAATCAAATGGAAACATGTTTAGATACTCAATAATGTACTAAACTACCACATAAACAAACATAGAGAGGGAGATCCCTAGATTAAAACTCAAATCTTCCAAAACCCCCAAAAGTCCCAGCACACAAAGCACCATAATTTTCGCTGAGCAAATTAGACATACTCTCTTAGAAAACTCATAACCTTTTCATCTTAAACCCAAAAATATTGAAACCAACGCCAAAAGATCACAAACTTACCAATCTTTAAAACCCGTAAGGACCCATAACCAATAGCGTCATTTAGCTATAACAAACAATGAAAAACCCGCAGCCCTGTACGCTGCCCAAATTTCCAGATTTCAGTTCAATCTTCTAAAAATCACCATAAATCGAGTTCTTAATATTTTTGAGTGGTTCTAGTCCCAATAGTTGGGCAATTGAATGACCCTTGAAAGATGCAAAGGAACCCTAGTCAAATCTGCACTCCAAGGGTGGTTAAACAGGGGTTTACCGAGGCTAAACGAATCTGCCTGACAGATTGACATACCTCCACTCAATCGATCATAACTTTTTGTGTACTTAGAGTTTTAAGACGATTCCAGTGGCAAACGAAAGCTAATTTCAAGACCTTCAAACCGAGATAAAGTTTGCGTAAAACGGACATCGGATGAAAAAGTTATGGCCATTCAAAGTGGGCTGAAACCCAGAAAACGAGACAGATTGCAGACCAGATTTCAAATATCCACCATTAATTCAATTCTCAACAGTTTTAAGCGATTCAAGCGACATTAGAACGGGCTCTAAGTCTACTCTATTTCATATGAAGGAACCAAAATTCAATCATGAGTTTAAGAAGGTGTAAAACCCCAAAAACAGAGACCCTGTTCTGCAGAATTTCGGAAATGGAACAACAACCTCAAACAACGAAACAAAGCACGATCCAGGTACATAAACACCGTATAAACGCATAACAAGAGTAAGAGATCCCTACCTCGAAGGTTAGAAGCAAGCCCGAACATGGAGGAAACCTCAAAGTGCTCCGATCGTGAATTTCCTTCGATGGATAGGAAGTTCTCGTCGCGAAGAACAACTTTAGTACTTGGGATTTTTCAAAAGTCTCACTCGTGGTCGATAAAATCGAAGAGAGAAGGTGAGAGAGGTGAGAGCCAAGAGAGAGAGTCGGCAGAGGAAGAAAAGAAAGGAAAAGAGAAAAAAATCTCCTGCTCCCTTTTTTTTTTTTTCTTTTTGGACTTATATAGCACAAATAACACTTTCACCCTTTCACTCCTATTGTATCACGTCAACTCCCACAACTTACAAGTCATCTCACATTGACCCGACTCATATCTTCTGCATTATCCGTACTTCGATAATCCAAATACATATTAAACATTTAAAATTTGAGAAAATAATTATGGGTCTCTACAACAACCCATCTCTTTCTTTCTTCCTTCCTCTCTCTCTCTCTCTCTCTCTCTCTCTCTCAAGTACACTACACACACATATATATATGCATACAAGGTACAAGAAAACAATAAACAAAATGTACTTTGGTACTTTTGAATCAAAGAAACTTAAGGGCTAAGATTTCCAAATAAACAAATAAATTGGCACATGTTTGATTAAAATAAACTAGTGTACAAATGTATTCTAGGAAGATCAACTCTCCAATAAATTAATTCAATTGGGTACAAAACCCCAATACAAAATAATAGAAGAGTACTTAGGAAATCTTAGGTTTTAAGGCTACTAAGTATTTACCAAATAAAATATGGGTACTTCATCACATGGGAATTTAGGGAAAAAGACTGGTTTAATGGACCCATGTACTAGTTAAAAGAGAAATCCTTTTACCCAATGGTTAATAAATACCATAACTTTTATTGTCCAATGGATAATAAAGGACGAGTACTTTAAATAATAAAATATGTCTTTTTAAAAAAATACTACATGTCCTTTTGAAATGAGATATATACACATGTCCTTTAACAAATAAAATAATGGAAAGGCTATTGTCCAATGGGTAAAGATTACCCTAACGGTTATTGTCCAATGGACCAAAGTTACTAGAGAACTTTTATACTAAAATAATCAAAGTCCTTTAAAGCATGTGACAAAAGCCCTATATTAATTATAGGTGTGGTATCAAGTACCCCAATTAAATAAAAACGCTAGGATTCTTTCCATTAAAATAATAATAAAGTACAAGTCAAATCTACTTTATTGGAAGGTTTTCTAGTCACATCGGTACTTTATTTGATCAAAAGACTTATTACCCAAAGGTCACTAACTTCCCTAACGGTTATTACCCAATGGGTAATAATTTCCCTTGCGGTTAATAACCAATGGACAAAAGAGTACAAGTACCTTTTATTTTAAAATAAGATTTTGAAAGACTACATGTACTTTTATAATAAAAACTTTATTATCCAATGGACAAAAATTACCCTAACCATTATGGACCAATAGGTAAAAACAAAAGGTTCAAAAGGTCCAAAAGGTTTATCGTGTAACTAAGTAAGTCGGTTGCTCGGTTCCTCCAAGTAGTCGGTTAGAAATTAACCAAATTAGTCACGTAGGGTTTCTAATCGAGAGTTTAACAAATGTCCAAAAATCCAACTGCGACGAAAATCAACAAGGAATTATATAGCCACATAAGAGAAAATAAGTAATTTAAATAAAATTCAAATTTTTAACAGAATTTTTACTGACCAAAATTCAGGGGCGTTACAATCTATCCCCCTTAAAACAATTTCATCCCCGAAATTGGCATGCAGCTACAGGTTAGACTAGGTCGCTATACCGGTCTTGGGATCATCGACTATCGCCCTTAAAAAATTTGAAGTAGGTCACCATCGATCGAATTAAGCCTCATCACTTGCTTAACGAGATGGGGTTGAAGTTGCTTCTTGCCATCGAACAGCTTGCCTCGTCGTACGTCTTGGGTAAGGTCTCTACCGTAAATACTAATGCCAAAAACGGAACTTCTACAAATCGTCATGCGGACTAGCATCCCTCAAGCGTTTCTGGCACATCCTTGTTGAACCCTCATGCTTCTCGATATTAAACCCATTTCCAAAAGTAGGAAACAATGGGTCTATTCTTTATAATCGTAAGGCATGAGTATTCCATCGAACATCGGTAGGTAAGCCCTACGATACTCTTCAGTATTCGCAAAGGCATTGAAAGAACCTTTGCAGTCCCGGGAAAATAAGACCTTGGCAGCGTCGACTTCTAGCTGCTGCTTCCAATCCAGTACTGCTTTGACCTCGATTCCCTCCTTGGATACTACGTGCCCCAAGAACTTAACCACTTCTAGCCAGAACTTGTCTTGGCATAAAGTTGGCTATCTTAGAGTACTCGTAGTACCATCCGAGAGTGTCCTTCGTGCTTCTCCTGATAAGTCATCGAGCCTTGGCAATGGATACCGGTTCTTGAAGGTGACTTGATTTAGCTCCCTATAGTTGATGTACAGTCGAAGCATTCCTCCTTCTTTTTCACGAACAGTGCGGGCGCTCCCTATGGTGATGTACTCGGCTTGATAGGCCCTTAGTCCAATAGCTCTTGCAGTTGGGTCTTGATCTCTCTTAGCTCCGCAGGGGTCTTTTGGTATGGCGTCATAGAAATTTGTGCGATTCTTGGTTAAAGTCCTATAGAGAAGTCTATTTCTCCTTAAGGCGATAAGCCAGGAAGTTCTTTAGGGAAAACATCGGCATACTCGCACACGATGTGTGGAAATCCCACTTCCATTCTATTGGCTTCTTCCAATTGGAGGCTGGCGGCCATCCAAGTAGTGGATTTTGCCACCTTGATCTTTTCGTTGCCGAACTCGCTATCGGTCTATCCCCCTTAAAAGGAATCGAGTCCCTTCTAGGGTATAAGCTGTCACCATCCTTTGATGGCAGTCTATGACTGCTCGATGCGCTGATCGCCAGTCCATCCTTAGGATTACGTCAAAATCCACCATATCGATCACTAGAGGGTCGCAAGCTAGGCGCAGGTCGGCCAATCCTAATTTGCACTCTCAACACACTAGGCTAACAACTATACTCCCTTTAGCTGGTACGTGGCCAAGGCCACACGATCTCCGTCCTGGGTAATTCCGAAGGTGCTGAGGATCATCTTGACCTCATTCAGCCACGTCTCGACTACAACAGGGTTGGTGTCCCCATGAAAGGTCGGAGGTCGGCGTTTGCAGAATTCGTTCATCACTCGGGTTCAGGTCATGGATCCATCGTCGTGGTTTTGGTTTTGGCGGTTGACGTTCAAAGCAGCGACAAACGCTTGCACGATCAGGGCTAGGTCGGGGTTAGCGCGAGAGGATTTTCCGTCATCGTATTCTAATTCGCGGCGCGTATTCACCATCTACGAGGGAAAATCGAAAGCGGATTTTTGTTTACTAAAACAAATTTTCTTTTTGCAAATGGTCTATTTTCAAAAGTCAAAAGTAGTTTAACAAATAGTATGCAACGGTACTCTTTAAAAATAAAGCAGGTTTTTCATAGATATGAACATCATACAACATAAGCATAGAATTACAAACATAAACATAGAGTTCTACTATAATGGCAAGTAGACTTAAAACAAGATTCCCTAATACAAGTTGAGACGGTACTACATAGGCCTACAGTTGGGCAAGCCTTATTCCATACTGCTAGTGCAATCTTCTAGGGTAGTTCGGTTCTGAAGACTTCCCTCAGCCACTTCTTGTAGCTCCTTTCAGCTACGGTCTCTTCCCTAAGAAGACGCTCACGCTCTTGTGCGAGCAGTTCTTCCATAGTCGGGATGTTTGGCTTCTCCATTGGCTCCCGGTAGTACTGAGAGAGGTTTTGTATCGCAGCTTCTAGCTCTGGGTCAAACATGAGATCATCATTGGGTTGCTCAAAGTTTTGTACAAACGGTGCGGGGACTAAGGTAGGCGGAGAGTGCTCGGGAACTACAACTGGTGGGGGCATCTCCCAAGTGATTGGGACATCATAGAGCTTCATGTCATTCTTTGATGGGGGTGTCGGTCGAAACTACTCAGGTGCTAGTAATGAGCGATAATTGGCCAAAACACGCGGGGCGAAAGGTGGGCGTCCTCCTTGTGGTATGTTCGACATCTACAGCAATAAGGAAGGTTATATTTCTAGACTTAACGGGGTAAGGGACAGTTCTCACGCCATAAAGAGTAAGATGCAAGTCCACACGTAAATAGTGATTATAACTAAAAGAAAAACATAAGTCTCTTATTACCAAATAGAATGAGTACAACGAAGATGGCTTACTAGGCTAATCTCTAGTTACAACAAAAGGTCCACTACTACCAAATCCTTAACATCTTATGTCCCGAAGGTCTACAACGGTCACTAGTTTTATTCTATGTACGCCTAAGCAATCTCCTTGGCCTTCACAGATCCTTTGGGGCCTCGTCCTCTTCGAGATCCTCTTCCTCCGCACGGTTTTCCTCCTTATTGGCATCCTTAATACCATCGACTTTTTCCTCCGTAACTTCAACCTCAAAGTTCTCCATCGGGGGTAAAGTGCCAAAGAACTCATGGAATGCATACAAGATTGGGAACATTTCACGAAACCAAGGGTCTTCCTCCATGGAAATAGGGGTATTCTGCTGCATCCTCATGAAGTCTTGTTTTTCTGCAAGTATAGCAGCAATGAAGTCGGGATTCTCCACTAGTTGAGTTGTCATAGCTTCTATGGCGTCCTTGAGTTGGCGAGCTCCAATCAATAGGTTAACTAGGCGGTTCATCTACAAGGAAAGGTTTCAACCTCAATTAGGAATATCCTACGACAGGGTAATCACTTAAGAAGATTTTGAATCTATGTTCCACTTTTGATTTAAGTCATCATCCAATTGTTCGGGAATTCCCAGCTCAGCCGTACTGCCAATTTCCGTGCCTTGCTTCAATCCGAAGATTGTTTTGACAGAATTCCACCCAATTTGGGACGGTAAATTTAAACCCAATTTACGACGGTGCAACGGTCAACTTATATCGTGGTTCTACCCATTCTACCCATGGCCGAGGTTTTGAACCTAAAGCTTTGATACCAAGTTGTAAAGCCCCGAATTTTGGGTACGTTAAAAGGACAATTTCATTAAAAACCTCAAAATAGAGTCTGGCTCTTATTACAACAATCTCTCAACAAGAGTTCAATATTTACACAAAAGAAGAAGGTTCTAGGGTTCCTAACTACAGCTCCACCTGCTTCTCCATTCTAGCCAGCTCTTCAGCTCCAAAAGCCTCCAAAGTGTACTGTTCATCTTGAATAACTACAAGGTCTGACACATTATACCGGCGTCACCACCAATATAATATGTCAGGGTCACCAAAAGGCAACACCGTGAGCTACGACGCTCAATAGGGAAATCCTTACCCACCAACCTTAACTTACAAACAAGACTATAATAAAACATCAATTTCCACATGATACGTGTAAACACAACTAACAATGACACATCCACATTCGTTAATCAACTATCGTTGGTGTCCAAGATTTTCGGGTTTCTCCTACGCGACTCATCGTAGACTGTGTCAACATTATCATTTACAAATCAACCTTTGAAAATCATTTGTATTCGAAATCATTTGCATTGGCTCCGTACCGCGGATAACCAAGCTACACACCCGTCCTTTTCAAAATCATTTGCATTGGCTCCGTACTGCGGATAACCAAGCTACACACCCAACCTCGGTTTCGCCGTTCCAGTCTCCCGAGTATCCTCACAATGGTTCCGCCGTCCCGGGCTCCCATTGGCACACATTGCATTGGCTCTGAAACGTGGATAACCAAGCACACACCCAACCTCGGTTCCGCCGTTCCGGTCTCCCGAGTATCCTCACAATGGTTCCACCATCCCGGGCTCCCATTGGCACACAAAACACACACCACACAATGGGCTACCATGTTCGGCCACATTGCGGTTTTCCAAAACATTTCACCCTTTTCAATTGTTTCTTTTACACACGCAAACACACAACTAACATAATGCCACCCAAAGCCGGTCATTATGTAGTTTCAAAAATATTTTCTTCCTCGAAAACATTTTTCCTTTCATTAACGACACCCTAGGTGTCATGTTTCTACTTTCTCGATTCTCGTGTCTCGTTATCATGCAAAGACTCCACGGTAAGCATGAAACATACTTACAAGATCATCCAATTCTAAACTACTTATCATGCTAAATCATCAATTATAGCATAACGCCACATGTACGGACGCCTTTGGAGTGTATCACTTATGCTTATACAAAGCACAACGCCACATGTACGGACGTCTTTGGAGTGAAATCACTTATGCTTTACCACATCACAAGTAATACAAGCAATTCATTTATGCATACTTTTAATCATCTTAAAGATCAAAATACAAATACTTCTAAACAAACGATAAGTTCTATCTTAGCAATTCAAAACAACAATGTTATACTTAAGTATGTAAGTAATTTGGAACTAAGTAAGGTTTTCCGTACGTTATACTTCGGAATAGAGATAATAAATTCCTACTTTATACTTGGGGTGGAAGATAAGGATAACTACCTTACTTCTTGGCGGTAGTCGGCTACGGAAAGTTAGTCGGCGGTCGGACGGAGTAACTTCCTACGGTGGTCTCCGGTAGCTTCGAAAGAGAAAGGTTTCTCTCGAAACTTCTGCTTGACTAATACTACCACTACTTTATGGATCGAAGGGTGGTCAAGTGGCGGTCTAGTGGCGGCTTAGGATGAGTTTCTTTGAAGAACTCAAGAACAAGGAAGAACTAAGCAAGAACAAAGAAAGAACACAATTTTTCTAGAGAGAGAAGTTGCTAGGTGAAGGTGTGAGTTGAATGGCAAACATGGGGTGCTATTTATAGGCAAAAATCTTGGCTCTCCCCCCCTCTCTAATGGCCGGCCCTCTCTCTCTCTAAATCCTCCATGGATTTGCTCCATTAAGTCATCAAATCAACCTTTCAACCAAGTCATGCCTTGTCCAATCCAAATCTTAGGTGTAAGGCTAAAGAATCAAGTAAGATCTTAGGCTTTTTAGGTAATTATCACCTAGGTTTAGCTTGTAGTCAAGGTCTAAGGCTAATAAAGGCTAGGATTGTGTCATAAAGGTCCATCATAGGTTGTCATTAGGTAGAAATAGACTAAGGCCTAATAAGGTAGCTTGCAAGGCTAGGTTTAGTCCTTGGATGGATTCTTTAGAGGATTTGTTGGAAGATTTGGAGACAAGGGTACAAGATTTTTGTGTTAAAGAATAATAGGAGTACAATGGGAGAGTTATGTTTGGTTAGGAGAAAGATTCTCCCAAGGATTGGAAGATGTAGGAAGATATGGAAGTTCAAGGAAGGTCAAGTCAAGGTACAACCCATCTCATTCTTTCTTCCTTCCTCTCTCTCTCTCTCTCTTTCTCGGGTCTCTCTCTCTCTCTCTCTCGGCATTCTCTCTCTCTCTCTCAAGTACACTACACACACATATATATATGCATACAAGGTACAAGAAAACAATAAACAAAAGGTACTTTGGTACTTTTGAATCAAAGAAACTTAAGGGCTAAGATTTCCAAATAAACAAATAAATTGGCACATGTTTTATTAAAATAAACTAGTGTACAAATGTACTCTAGGAAGATCAACTCCCCAGTAAATTAATCCAATTGGGTACAAAACCCCAATACAAAATAATACAAAAGTACTTACCAGATAAAATATGGGTACTTCATCACATGGGAATTTAGGGAAAAAGACTAGTTTAATGGACCCATGTACTAGTTAAAAGAGAAATCCTTTTACCCAATGGTTAATAAATACCCTAACTTTTATTATCCATTGGATAATAAAGGACGAGTACTTTAAATAATAAAATATGCCTTTTTAAAAAAAAACTATATGTCCTTTTGAAATGAGATATATACACATGTGTATATATACACATGTCCTTTAACAAATAAAATAATGGAAAGGCTATTGTCCAATGGGTAAAGATTACCCTAACAGTTATTGTCCAATGGACCAAAGTTACTGGGGAACTTTTATACTAAAATAATCAAAGTCCTTTAAAGCATGTGACAAAAGTCCTATATTAATTATGGGTGTGGTACCAAGTACCCCAATTAAATAAAAAGGTTAGGATTCTTCCCATTAAAATAATAATAAAGTACAAGTCAAATTTACTTTATTGGAAGGTTCCCTAGTCACATCGGTACTTTATTTGATCAAAAGACTTATTACCCAAGGGTCACTAACTTCCCTAACGGTTATTACCCAACGGGTAATAATTTCTCTTGCGGTTAATAACCAATGGACAAAAGAGTACCAGTACCTTTTATTTTAAAATAAGATTTTGAAAGACTACATGTACTTTTATAATAAAAACTTTATTATCCAATGGACAAAAATTACCCTAACCATTATGGACCAATAGGTAAAAGCAAAAGGTTCAAAAGGTCCAAAAGGTTCACCGAGTAACTAGGTAAGTCGGTTGCTCGGTTCCTCCAATTAGTCGGTTGGAAATTAACCAAATCAGTCACGTTGGGTTTCTAATCGAGAGTTTAACAAATGTCCAAAAATCCAACTGCGACGAAAATCAACAAGGAATTATATAGCCACATAAGAGAAAATCAGTAATTTAAATAAAATTTAAATTTTTAACGGAATTTTTACTGACCAAAATTCAGGGGCGTTACAATCTATCCCTCTTAAAACAATTTCGTCCCCGAAATTGGCACGCAGCTACAGGTTAGACTAGGTCGCTATACCGGTCTTGGGATCATCGACTATCCCCCTTAAAAAATTTGAAGTAGGTCACCATCAATCGAATTAAGCCTCATCACTTGCTTAACGAGATGGGGTTGAAGTTGCTTCTTGCCGTCGAACAGCTTGCCTCGTCGTACGTCTTGGGTAAGGTCCCTACTGTAAATACTAACGCCAAAAACAGAACTTCTACCAAATCGTCATGCGGACTAGCATCCCTCAAGCGTTTCTAGCACATCCTTGTTGAACCCTCATGCTTCTCGATATTAAACCCATTTCCAAAAGTAGGAAACAATGGGTCTATTCTTTATAATCGTAAGGCATGAGTATTCCATCGAACATCAGTAGATAAGCCCTACGATACTCTTCAGTATTCGCAAAGGCATTGAAAGAACCTTTGCAGTCTCGGGAAAATAAGACCTTGGCAGCGTCGACTTCTAGCGGCTGCTTCCAATCCAGTACTGCTTTGACCTCGATTCCCTCCTTGGATACTACGTGCCCCAAGAACTTAACCACTTCTAGCCAGAACTTGTCTTGGCATAAAGTTGGCTATCTTAGAGTACTCGTAGTACCATCCGAGAGTGTCCTTCGTGCTTCTCCTGATAAGTCATCGAGCCTTGGCAATGGATACCGGTTCTTGAAGGTGACTTGATTTAGCTCCCTATAGTTGATGTACAGTCGAAGCGTTCCTCCTTCTTTTTCACGAACAGTGCGAGCGCTCCCTATGGTGATGTACTCGGCTTGATAGGCCCTTAGTCCAATAGCTCTTGCAATTGGGTCTTGATCTCCCTTAGCTCCGCAGGGGTCTTTTGGTATGGCCTCATAGAAATTTGTGCGATTCTTGGTTAAAGTCCTATAGAGAAGTCTATTTCTCCTTAAGGCGATAAGCCAGGAAGTTCTTTAGGGAAAACATCGGCATACTCGCACACGATTTGTGGAAATCCCACTTCCATTCTATCGGCTTCTTCCAATTGGAGGCTGGCGGCCATCCAAGTAGTGGATTCTGCCACCTTGATCTTTTCGTCGCCGAACTCGCTGTCCGTCTATCCTCCTTAAAAGGAATCGAGTCCCTTCTAGGGTATAAGCTGTCACCATCCTTTGATGGCAGTCTATGACTGCTCGATGCGCTGATCGCCAGTCCATCCTTAGGATTACGTCGAAATCCACCATATCGATCACTAGAGGGTCGCAAGCTAGGCGCAGGTCGGCCAATCCTAATTTGCACTCTCAACACACTAAGCTAACAACTATGCTCCCTTTAGCTGGTACGTGGCCAAGGCCACACGATCTCCGTCCTGGGTAATTCCGAAGGTGCTGAGGATCATCTTGACCTCATTCAGCCACGTCTCGACTACAACAGGGTTGGTGTCCCCATGAAAGGTCGGAGGTCGGCGTTTGCAGAATTCGTTCATCACTCGGGTTCGGGTCATGGATCAATCGTCGTGGTTTTGGTTTTGGTGGTTGACGTTCAAAGCAGCGACAAACGCTTGCACGATCAGGGCTAGGTCGGGGTTAGCGTGAGAGGATTTTCCGTCATCGTATTCTAATTCGCGGCGCGTATTCACCATCTACGAGGGAAAATCGAAAGCGGATTTTTGTTTACTAAAACAAATTTTCTTTTTGCAAATGGTCTATTTTCAAAAGTCAAAAGTAGTTTAACAAATAGTATGCAACGGTACTCTTTAAAAATAAAGCAGGTTTTTCATAGATATGAACATTATACAACATAAGCATAGAATTACAAACATAAACATAGAGTTCTACTATAATGGCAAGTAGACTTAAAACAAGATTCCCTAATACAAGTTGAGACGGTACTACATAGGCCTACAGTTGGGCAAGCCTTATTCCATACTGCTAGTGCAATCTTCTAGGGTAGTTCGGCTCCGAAGACTTCCCTCAGCCACTTCTTGTAGCTCCTTTCAGCTGCGGTCTCTTCCCTAAGAAGACGCTCACACTCTTGTGCGAGCAGTTCTTCCATAGTCGGGATGTTTGGCTTCTCCATTGGCTCCCGGTAGTACTGAGAGAGGTTTAGTATCGCAGCTTCTAGCTCTGGGTCAAACATGAGATCATCATTGGGTTGCTCAAAGTTTTGTACAAACGGTGCGGGGACTAAGGTAGGCAGAGAGTGCTCGGGAACTACAACTGGTGGGGGCATCTCCCAAGTGATTGGGACATCATAGAGCTCCATGTCATTCTCTGATGGGGGTGTCGGTCGAAAGTACTCAGGTGCTAGTAATGAGCGATAATTGGCCAAAACACGCGGGGCAAAAGGTGGGCGTCCTCCTTGTGGTATGTTCGACATCTATAGCAATAAGGAAGGTTATATTTCTAGACTTAACGGGGTAAGGGGTAGTTCTCACGCCATAAAGAGTAAGATGCAAGTCCACACGTAAATAGTGATTATAACTAAAAGAAAAACATAAGTCTCTTATTACCAAATAGAATGAGTACAACGAAGATGGCTTACTAGCTTAATCTCTAGTTACAACAAAAGGTCCACTACTACCAAATCCTTAACATCTTATGTCCCGAAGGTCTACAACGGTCACTAGTTTTATTCTATGTACGCCTAAGCAATCTCCTTGGCCTTCACAGATCCTTTGGGGCCTCGTCCTCTTCGAGATCCTCTTCCTCCGCACGGTGTTCCTCCTTATAGGCAAACATGGGGTGCTATTTATAGGCAAAAATCTTGGCTCTCCCCCCTCTCTAATGGCCAGCCCTCTCTCTCTCTCTAAATCCTCCATGGATTTGCTCCATTAAGTCATCAAATCAACCTTTCAACCAAGTCATGCCTTGTCCAATCCAAATCTTAGGTGTAAGGCTAAAGAATCAAGTAAGATCTTAGGCTTTTTAGGTAATTATCACCTAGGTTTAGCTTGTAGTCAAGGTCTAAGGCTAATAAAGGCTAGGATTGTGTCATAAAGGTCCATCATAGGTTGTCATTAGGTAGAAATAGACTAAGGCCTAATAAGGTAGCTTGCAAGGCTAGGTTTAGTCCTTGGATGGGTTCTTTGGAGGATTTGTTGGAAGATTTGGAGACAAGGGTACAAGATTTTTGTGTTAAAGAATAATAGGAGTACAATGGGAGAGTTATGTTTGGTTAGGAGAAAGATTCTCCCAAGGATTGGAAGATGTAGGAAGATATGGAAGTTCAAGGAAGGTCAAGTCAAGGTACAACCCATCTCATTCTTTCTTCCTTCCTCTCTCTCTCTCTCTCTCTCTCTCTCTCTCGGGTCTCTCTCTCTCTCTCTCTCGGCATTCTCTCTCTCTCTCTCTCTCAAGTACACTACACACACATATATATATATGCATACAAGGTACAAGAAAACAATAAACAAAAGGTACTTTGGTACTTTTGAATCAAAGAAACTTAAGGGCTAAGATTTCCAAATAAACAAATAAATTGGCACATGTTTGATTAAAATAAACTAGTGTACAAATGTACTCTAGGAAGATCAACTCCCCAATAAATTAATCCAATTGGGTACAAAACCCCAATACAAAATAATACAAGAGTACTTAGGAAATCTTAGGTTTTAAGGCCACTAAGTACTTACCAAATAAAATATGGGTACTTCATCACATGGGAATTTAGGGAAAAAGACTAGTTTAATGGACCCATGTACTAGTTAAAAGAGAAATCCTTTTACCCAATGGTTAATAAATACCCTAACTTTTATTATGCAATGGATAATAAAGGACGAGTACTTTAAATAATAAAATATGTCTTTTTAAAAAAAAACTACATGTCCTTCTGAAATGAGATATATACACATGTGTATATATATACATGTCCTTTAACAAATAAAATAATGGAAAGGCTATTGTCCAATGGGTAAAGATTACCCTAACGGTTATTGTCCAATGGACCAAAGTTACTAGGGAACTTTTATACTAAAATAATCAAAGTCCTTTAAAGCATGTGACAAAAGCCCTATATTAATTATAGGTGTGGTACCAAGTACCTCAATTAAGTAAAAATGCTAGGATTCTTCCCATTAAAATAATAATAAAGTACAAGTCAAATCTACTTTATTGGAAGGTTCCCTAGTCACATCGGTAATTTATTTGATCAAAAGACTTATTACCCAAGGGTCACTAACTTCCCTAACGGTTTTTACCCAACGGGTAATAATTTCTCTTGCGGTTAATAACCAATGGACAAAAGAGTACAAGTACCTTTTATTATAAAATAAGATTTTGAAAGACTACATATACTTTTATAATAAAAACTTTATTATCCAATGGACAAAAATTACCCTAACCATTATGGACCAATAGGTAAAAGCAAAAGGTTCAAAAGTTCCAAAAGGTTCATCGAGTAACTAGGTAAGTCGGTTGCTCGGTTCCTCCAAGTAGTCGGTTGGAAATTAACCAAATTAGTCACGTAGGGTTTCTAATCGAGAGTTTAACAAATGTCCAAAAATCCAACTGCGATGAAAATCAACAAGGAATTATATAGCCACATAAGAGAAAATAAGTAATTTAAATAAAATTCAAATTTTTAACGGAATTTTTACTGACCAAAATTCAGGGGCATTACAATCTCAATTGATGATCCCCTCATCATCGTCTCTTGTCCGAGACTCGGATGGTATAGGTCGTTGCACCATCGGCTCACATATGGACCAATGCGTCCAATTCAAGAACGAGTTTCAAGTTTTGATTTTGAATTTAAAATTAAAGAAAACAGAAAGGCAATTTTGCTTTTGCAAAACAATTGGAGAAAGTCTAGGGTATCGAATCCAGTTTCCATTTAAGAACTTGAATTGTTTAGTCAAGGACCATCCATTCTAACCAATATAAGATAATCTTGGATCACCGATTGGCATAGGTTATCTTAGTATAGGATAAGTTATCTTACTAGCATAAATCGTATCTACGTGCAACTCGTCTAATAGCACACCCTGTCTTGTCAAGCTTTGCCTATCTCATCCAACTCTAAGAACTAATAATAAACCACGCATGCAAGCATTTGAAGTCTAGAATCCACTTGCCGGCCGATTTACAAAGAATGATGAACATGTGTCTAACTTACTTTCTATTTTGACAACATTAATCCCAAGAAATTAAAAATAGTAAACTAGTAGAATTTCTCACCTCATATGTTATTCATGAAGCAAAAAATGTATAAACTAGTGCATATCTTGACAAAAAATGGATTGGGACCGAATTTACGATTTTTTTGTCAGACTTGTAACAATTTGTGACCAAATTACCATTTGTTGTGACAAAATTATAACAACGTGTTTCTTATATAAACAAAATAATTAATGTGGATGAATATGGGTTGGATTGTTACCAAATTACCATTTTCTGTGACAGACTCGTACCAATGTGTGACCAAATCACAGTCCTTTGTGACATAATTATAACATGTTTACATTAGGTTAATGATAAAGCCACGACTGGTTCTTCTGCTGCCACGACAATTGATATTGCTTGACAGTTTTGCCCATCAACTGAACCAGTGCACTTTCCTTTCTCATCTGAGTCTCTCTCTCTCTACTCCTTTCCTCACATTTACAGAGCAAATAATCCTATCCTCCTCCTCTCTTCTCTGGTGCCCACACAAATCTTACCCACCGGACCACCACCACCACCACCACCACCACCATCCCGTCTGTAAATCTAGAAAACTCGTTCTAGTTCTCATGCTATGCTCTCAGAATATTTTCCAAAAGGCCCTCATTTTGATGTTGCTTGATCTTCCTTCTTTTCCATTTTTTAATACTCAGGTTTTTGAATGATCGAGATAACCGAAATCCTGAACAAAAATTGCACTATTCGGTGGAATTAAGTGATTTCAGTTTGATTGACGAAGTAATCCAAACGCTGGAAAGAAAATTCAGTACTCATCGGAGGAACTCTCAAAGTTCAATTTTTGTGTCGAATAGCTTGGAAGTCAAAGATTAAGTATGACATTTGGACATTCAAGGAATTTGAAGGTGATTAAAATGGAAGTGGAGCTGACGAGAGAAGTGGTTATTTTGAGACTCCTATGCTAAGCCAACTGTGATGATTGAGAGAGAGAGAGAGAGAGAGAGAGAGAGAGAGAGAGAGAGAGAGAGAGAGAGAGAGAGAGAGAGAGAGAGAGAGAGAGAGTTAAGGGCAAACATGTCAATAACAGAAAGGTGTCGTGACTTCAAGAAAAGTAATCGTGGCATTAGGATCACCCTTATATTAACAGTAATAGACGAATATGGTTGGATTGTGAAAAATTGTTACCGAATTTACTAATTGTTTGTAACAAACTCATAACTTTGTGTTATGAAGTTACCATTTTTTGTGACAGAGATATAACAATGTGTTACTTATATAGATAAAACATGGATTGGATTGTGACCCAAAATTATCATTTTCTGTGACAGACTCATACGTATGTGTGATCAAATTACCATTCTTTGTGATAGAATTATGACAACGTGTTTCTTATATTAACGGCCCGATTGATGCGGGATAAGGATTAGGGGTATTATTTAGGGCAAATTTTCGTAGTCGTAACTTTAGTTTTACGGCTGTCTCAATTTCGTCCCTCTAGTTTCAATTGTCTCAATTGCATCTCCGTAGTTTGTTTTATGTCCCAAATTGATAAAATCGTTAACACCGTTAATGAAATTAATGAAAAAATATGATTAAAAAATTAAGTGCTCCAATTTTCAATTCAGTTGAACCGGTGTGAAGATCTTATTTTATTTTTATTTTTTTATCTTAAATGGTCGTAATGAATTTTTGGTTCTAAGGCCTTTCAACGAGCACCCAAAGACTCCTTATTTAGTTTCAAGGCTCTCTTAGAGTGCTCATTGAAAGGTCTTAGAGCCAAAAATCCATTATGACCATCTAAGATAAAATGATCAGAAAAATAAGATTTTCACACCTGTTCAAATGGATTGAAAATTGAAACACTTAATTTTCTACACCGTTTATATATTAAAAACTATAGTTAAAAAATTCAGTGTTCCAATTTTTAATCTGTTTGAATTGATACAAAGATCTTCTTTTTCTGGTCATTTTATCTTTGATGGTCATAATGGATTTTTGGCTCTAAGGCATTTCAATGAGCACCTTAAGAGAGCCTTGAAACTAAATAAGGAGTCTTCGGGTGCTCGTTGAAAGGCCTTAGAGCAAAAAATTCATTACGACCATCTAGGATAAAATGATCAAAAAAAATAAGATCGTTGCACCGGTTCAACCGGATTGAAAATTAGAGCACTTAATTTTTTAATCATATTTTTCCGTTAGATTCATCAACGGTGTTAACGAGTTTACCAATTTGGAACGTAAAACAAACAACAAGGACAAAATTGAGCAATTGAAACTAGAGGGACGAAATTGAGACAACTATAAAACTAGAGGGACGACAGAAATTTGCCCTATTATTTATGAAGTGTGATAAGATAGTAGGTGGTATTAATTAAGAATGGTGGACCTATATTGATGTGACTTTTATAGAGGTGAGTAAAAAGTAGTTGGTTTGGATGAGGTATTAGAGAAGGAGGATAAAATAATGCTGGATTTGGATGGGGGATATATTAGGTGTATAAAGAATGGTGGATGATGTAAAAAGCTATCAAATGTGTAACGCCCCTAATTTTGGGAACGTTAAATAGATATTTTTATTGAAAACTTGAATAAAGTCTGGTTCATTATTACATCATAACTCCTATTAGAGTACTTTTATTACACAAGGGAAGGGAAACTAAGATTCTTAACTACAGCTCTGTCTGCTCCTCCATCCTTGCCAGCTCTTCGGCTCCGAAAGCCTCCAAGGTGTACAGCTCACCCTGATCATCTACAAAGTCTGACACATTATACTAGCGTCGCCCCAGTATAATATGTCAGGGTCACCAAAGGTAACACCATGGGCTACAGGAACTCAATAGAATAATCCATACTCACTAGCCCTTAACTTACAACAATAGGTCATAAAATTAGCGATTTCCACATAGTACATGCATATTTAACCAAAACAGTTAATAATGACACATCCATATTCACTATTCTACTAATGTCGGTGTCCATGATTTCTGAGTTTCTCCTACGTGACATCTCGTAATTCGTGTCTCCATTTTCCACTTTTCATTTACCAAATCAAGATTTTTAGAATCGTTTTTAACACACCCAATCTCAGTTCTTCCGTTCCGGTCTCCCGAGTATCCTCACAATGGTTCTACCATTCCAGGTTTCCATTGTCACACAAAACTTTACATTGGCTCCTCTCCGCGGATAACCAAGCTACACACCTAACCTTAGTTCTACTGTTTCGGTCTCCCGAGTATCCTCACAATGGTTCCGTCGTCCCGGGTTCCCATTGGCACACACACACACACATACCACACAATGGGCTACCCTATCCGGCCACATTGTGGTTTTTAAAACATTTCTTTTTTCATTAAAACATACCTTTCATTAATAACACCCTAAGTATCATGTCTTTACTTTCTCAATTTATGTGCCTCATTTTCATGCATTGACTCCACGGCAAGACTTTCTACGTAACTAATTATAATTCATTCATTGTAATCTTGAAACTAAATTAGCAAGATCATCCAACTCTATGCTACTTTTTCGTGTTCATACTATCACGTAGTCATGCTCAAACATTTAGCACTCAAAATAAAGCATAGTGTCACATGGACGGACACATTTGGAGTGGAAACCACTTATGCTTTATCACACATCAAAACAAGAAATCCTAGTAAATACGTATACATGCTCATAACCATCTTAAGATCAAAATACGAATACTTTTGATCAAGTTTATATTTCAAAAATCCGTTCTTTCCTATTTTTTAGGGAAATTCAAAACAACATATGTTTTTTCAGAAAATAAAGTCGATATATTCAACATACTTCCCTTTCTTTTCAAAACTTTAATAAACACCTTTCAAGTTCTCATGCATTTCCACATACAAACAATTTGCATATTTCTATATTTAGAGATAGTAAGTACGGGAGAATCTACATATACTAAACTTAATACTTAGAGAAAGTGGTTAGAGGTATTCTACCGTTCTTCTTAGCGGCAGGGCGGCTATGAACAAGTTAGTTGGCGATCGAATGGAGTGACTTCCTACGGAAAGTTTCGGTAGCTTCGAAAGAGAAAAGGTTTCTCTTGAAACTAGTTCTTGACTAACTACTAAACTTTTTGGATCGAAAGGGTGGTCGAGTGGTGGTTTAGTGGAGGTCTTGGATGAGTTTCTTGAAGAATTTCAAGAACAAACTCAAGAACAAGAAGAACAAAGAACAAACTCAAGAATTTTAGAGAGAGAAGTGGAAAGGTTTCGAGGTGTGAGTTGAATGGCATGAGGGGGGTGCTATTTATAGCAAAAATCTTGGGCTCTCTCCCTCTCTCTTGCCCGCGCGACCCCCCCCCCCCGCTTTCTCTCATTTTTTTGTTCCATTATTTTGTCAAATCAAGTCTTTAATCAAGCCATAGCCTTCCCTCACTTGTCAATCCAATTTTAGGTTCAAAATCTAGGTCATCATGAAGAGTTTTGGCCTTGTCTTGTCCTAGGAGGGTTTTATTTTTTAAGGAAAAAGAAAATGATTAGCTAGGTTTATGATTATGGTAAGGCTTGCATGCATGGCAAGTCTAGGTTGAAGGGTTCTAATGATTTGTCTTGTCAAATCTATGTATTCATTGGCAAGTCTTATTTCTATTAGTCAAGGGATAAAAATTTTCCTAAGAACTATTATCCAATGGGTAGAAGGTAAATAAGGTCTTGAAATGATTAGTCATGAAGTATAATGATAATTTCCTTAGGTCTAAAAGGGTTCAATTAGGATTTGGAAGGGTTCATAAGATTCAAGGATGGTTAAATGGTTCATCTAGAATTAGGGAAATGTAACTAGATTGAAATTGTATTTAGGTTTCTCTAACTAATCGGTTGGAAGCTAATTCTACTTGTCATGTAGGATTTTTAGCCAAAAAATATAACTTTAAGATTTAATTTACTCACTAGGAAAATATACAAGTGTTTTTATAAGCATACTTGTCTTCAGGGAAGGACTAGATTGTCCGGTGCGAAACGATACAATTCTATAAGTTTTAAATCTAATTATGACGGATTATCAAAGTTAAAAGAATTTTTTTAAATCAATCCAAGAATTAAATAATAAATTTTTAAATATTAAAACAAATTTTTTATTTACTAAAAACGGAGTTGTTACAAATGACTCTTTTGCCCTTGTGCAGTAACTAATTAGATTTTTCATTATATTAAATACTCCCTCCGTCCCATTTTTATTGTCCATTTTTGTTTTTCGTGTCGTTCTTTCAACGCTTATATCTCCTAATCTACAATGTTTTTCATAATTTTGAAAACTTTGTATTATAGATCTAATCGAGAACTATCAAACAAGATCCATATTGCATATTTTTGGAAATTCATATTGGAAGATATAAGGGTTGAAAGAACGACACGAAAAACGAAAATGGACTATAAAAATGGGACGGAGGGAGTATATAATTGCAAAATTTGATTATTTTTGGACAATTAAGCTATAATAAATTAGTTTACTGATAAATTAGTTAATTAAATAATTAAAAAAATTAAATTTTGTTTTTCTAGATGAGAGTTTACATACAATTAAATTTCGTTTTCCTAAATGAGTGTATACAAACGGATAAAAAAAAAAAAAACTAAGAGTGTACAATTATTAATGTGCACGATCAGAAGCCCAATCCATTTGTGTCCTTTTGTCCTTTTCCCGGTGCCCATTTATATTTTCCACATTTTCCAATTGTATCCATTTTCTTTCCTCTCTCTCTCTCTAAAAAGAACTCGCCTAAATCATTTTCAGCTTTGGGGGAGGGGGCCGCCGCCTCCTCCCCTCTATCCATCGCCTCTCCTTCTTCTCTCCGTTTTCTTGGCGTATCTATTCTCGATCTGTTTCAGCTGTGGGCTGTTGAGATCCAGGCGTTCATGCTTCCGGTGCTCGGGCTTTTGGCCAGCTATCGGTGGGCCTGTTTTCAACCGGTCTCTGCCTTGTCCTCTCAGATCCGGTGAATAGTGGCCGGTGGTGAGGTAATAATAGGGTGTTGGGGTTGGATTTTTCCTTGCTTTTTCTGATTTTTCCGGTTCTACTAGCTAGTCTCCCCAGCTCGGTATTTGTACCGGTCTGTTTTTTCAGATCCGGTGGGTTTGGTGGTGGGTTAATAATTAGTAAGCAGCTGCTGGTTTTTTCTCGATCTCGGTGGTGGTGGTGCTGTGTTAGTGGTTTGGCCGTCGTCGAAGATCGTCAGCGTCCTCCTCCCGCTGATATGGTGGGTACTGCGGCTGTTGATCTGGATTTGGTGGCGGTAGTATAAGGCTCAGGGCTTGGCCCTTGAGTGTGTCGTCTGGTTTGAAGAGCCTTGGGACTTGAATAGGCAGACATGGGTTCGCAGGCATCGGCCGCCGTGGTCGCGTGTGATCGGAATTTTAGCCCATGTGGATTTCTATTTCGATCTCCTCGCCCGGAGCCCCGCGTGGCAGTGGGGGCTTGCCGGAGATTTAATCTCATTCTCTTTGGTCCGAGGTCCCGTCTGTGCCTCTTTGTCGGCGTACGGCGTCATCCCTTGACCGGAGTAGGCCGGCGGCTTATTGGTGTTAGTCCAAGGTGTTTATGCTTCCGGTCTGCTTGATTTCTTGTCTGTTTCCATCGGTTTGTTATTGTTCGTCTGTGATTTGGGGGTTGCGCCATCCCGAGGCGACTAAATGGATAGATTGCTAGCTCCTCGTGACCCGACCCTTAGAGGCGGTGAGTAGTGAGTCTGTGACTCAGCTTAGAATCTAGGCATTAGTGGTCTCTTTGTCCTTGTTTATCATGTGTATTTTTTGGATGGTTTGGTTGTAGTTCCCTCTTCATTGTATTCGGATGGATTTGCTATATTTGCCTATTCTTAGGCCTTTAATGAAATGAATTGCAGATAAAAAAAAAAAATAGTTGTTTCCATTTACTCTCTCTCTCTCTTTCGAAAAATCAGAAGCAACAACGGTGACATCTCTGTCATCAACCATGGCGACGGTAATCAATCAACGACAACGATTGTAAGGTCTCTCTCTCTAGAAAAGCACGGGAACCCGACTCCGACAACAGCAAAACAGGTGCGTTTCTCTCTCCGTTTCTACGTGTGATAGCTAAGATGGGAAGAGGAGGGTGAAATGGGAGGGCTGGGGGTTAGGGAAGGGGGGATGAGGAGGGGTGAAATAGTCAAATTTCCGGGGGATTAGGGGATAACTTATGGGCAGCTCGAACCCCAGCCAAAATTAATCCCCCTGGCGCCCTCTTCACCGGTATACGCTTGGAGGGGGGATGAGGTTATACCCTCGCCATTTGGGTTGCCAAACCAGGTTTCAGGGCTGGGCCACCGGCTTATAAGGGGATAACTTATACCCCTTCATAATACCTCATCCAATTGGGCCCTAAGAATAATAGACGAATATAGATTGGATTGTGACGGAATGAGACAGAATTTACCATTTTGTCACAGACTTATAACAGTGTGTTACAAAGTTACCATTTCTTGTCATAGAATTACAACAACGTGTTATTTATATAGACAAACATGGATTGTATTGTGACCGAAGTTACCATTTTCTGTGACAGGCTCATACCAATCTGTCACTGTGGACGTCGGCTCCGCCACGAGGTTTTCTATTGAAAACGTTTAGAGTCGCCACCCGGGTTTGAGGTTTGCACCCGAGAAATCGTTTTGAAAAATGACTCTTTTGCCTTTGGCTTTGGTAAATGTTTGAACTGGTTCGTCGTCACCATAATATCTTAGGTTCGGGGGCTAGGTTACGAGAGGGGAAGGTGTAGGATTTCATAAGAAACCCTAAACCCAAGATCTCATGTCAAACTATTGAAGAAAATAATACCGAATGCGTACCTATCGCCATGAAGGATGAAAAACCTTAGTGTGTAGTTATTCGTCTTCCACCTCCAAAGTCATTCTCTCGATCTTGACCTTAGTCTCACATATGATGGGATGGTATGAGAAAATAGGCCAGGGTTGGAGTGGGGATCTTGACCACCTATATATAAGCCTGGTTCCATCATAGCCCATCATAATGGATGGAACCATATTGGACCCTTTAATTGGTCTCTACATATTAAATAAGCCCGCACCAGTAAACGCACGTGATATGACTCAAAAACGTGCTAATAGAGACATGTCCATTACCCAGGTCACATTAATTGAATGATCACAACCTTATGGGTAATACTGACATCACTCAAGCCTTATTTGACAACATACAATGTTTAATTTTATGATCTATGTAGGCCTACCAACAGAAAATTGCTAACAATCTCCCACTTGGGCCACATAGGTCATCTTGATATTCGACATTATAAACTTTAGTAGCTCAAACATTTGTTGTCGAAATTTATGAGTGTCATCTCAAAACAATCTGGTCCATTGAAAACATAAATATAGAATCATGGCGACTTTTGCCATATTTATCATGACAAGACCCACCCACGGTCACAAATACCTATGTATTCAATGACATAGATCAAGTACGGATATATAGCATGGACCACACATGCAATGTGATCCTTTATCATGCCTATTTCCAACTGGTCCAACTTTGTAACTCAATAGAGTTCCTATATCATGCATATTTTCAAAACTTCATGTATAACCACAATTTGGAAAATACACAACTTTATTGCAGAATCATCAATAAACCGAAAAGTGATCACCATAATTGTCAAATAATCCATATTATGAGTAGCACAACTCCCACTAACAAAATACTTCATTAGGACTAACCACTCCTACACGAGCAACATGCTCTATAAACACTTTAGGCCGTAAGCCCTTAGTAAGCAGATCCGCAATCATGAGTTTTGTGCTAATGTACTCAATTGACATAAGATAATTCTGAACTCTTTCCTTAATGATAAGAAACTTGATGTCAATATGCTTCGATTTTGACGAACTCTTGTCATTCTTAGAATATAGTTCAGCAGCTTTATCATTATCACAATAAATCCTTAGTGTCTTCTTGATATCACTCACTATTTGAAGCCCCGAGATAAAATTCCACAACCATATCGCTTGATTTGATGTCTCATAGCAAGCTATGAATTCAGCTTCCATGGTAAATGAAGTTATAAGTGTCTATTTGACACTTTTTCAAGATGTAGCTCCTCTTGCTAATATGAAACATAACCAGAAGTGGATCTCTTACTATGGAGGCATCTAGAAAATCAGAGTCTGAATATCCAACGATCTCCAAATGTTCAGATCTCCTATATGCGAGCATATAATCCTTTGCAAGTATCGCACAACGCGTTTAGCTGCTTTTCAGTGATCCATGCCTGGATTACTTAAATATTTGCCTAGCATTCCAACCACATACGTAATATCCGGACGCGTACAAACTAGAGCATACATAAGACTCCCTACCGGTTGATACATAAGGGATGTCTTCCATTTGTTTTCTTTCCAACTCATTCTTTGGGCATTGGAGCAAGCTCATTTTGTCACCTTTGGCAATTGGTGTATCACATGGTGCACAACTCTGCA
The DNA here is from genome assembly GCA_019656835.1 of Rhododendron ovatum. Lineage (NCBI taxonomy): Eukaryota > Viridiplantae > Streptophyta > Magnoliopsida > Ericales > Ericaceae > Rhododendron > Rhododendron ovatum. The sequence goes on from CM033802.1 coordinate 24,723,286, forward strand.
TGCCAAACCTACTGAGCACCTTATCGATATAAGTCTTTTGTGATAAGCCAATTATACCATGTGATCTGGCACGATGAATCTATATGCCTATCACAAAAGATGCATCACCAAGATCTTTCATTTCAAAATTCTTTGAAAGAAATCACTTAGTTTCATGCAATAATCCTATATCGCTGCTTGCCAGTAAGATATCATCGACATACAATACTAGAAAAATGAACTTATTCCCATTGATCTTATGATAGACACATTGATGCATAGCATTTTCCTTGAAACCAAAAGAGGAAATTACTTGATCAAACTTCTGATACCATTGACGGGATGCCTGCTTTAAGCCATAAATGGATTTCTTTAGTTTCCAAACCATGTGTTCTGATTCTTTTGTCTCAAAACCTTTTTGTTGCACCATATATTTGGTTTTTTCAATGTCACCATTAAGAAACACAGTCGTTACATCTATTTGGTGAAGCTCCAAATCATAATGAGCTACAAGGGCCATAATAATCCTGAAAGAGTCTTTCGATGATATTAGAGAAAAAGTCTCTTTATAGTCAATGACTTCCTTTTGAGTAAAGCCTTTAGCAACAAGACGTGCCTTATATCTTTCGATATTGGCCTTTGAATCCCGCTTGGTTTTAAATATCTATTTACAACCAACGGGTTTGACACCTTTAGGCAATTGGACAAGATCCCAAACGTCATTGTCACTCATAGACTTTAACTCATCCACTATGGCATTCATCCATTTTAGGGAGTTAACTCTTTGTTCCGCTTGACTAAAAGATATGGGGTCCTCCTTGTAAAGACCCGTATTTTCAGAAATTAATAAAAGGTTTATTTGATATTGTAAATAAAGAAAATATGGATTTTATTGAGTTTAAATGAGTTGGGGTTAATGTGATGAAATTGTTTGTAGGAGGATACATGTGCAATTTGAGTGTAGGTAGTATATATATGTGTGAGCAGGTGCGTAGAGGAGTAAAATGCTCCTCACATTCTCTCTCTATCTCCCGATATTTCTCTCCCTCTCGGCACTCTCTCTCTTTCTTCCTCCAACACCCAAAATCCCACTCACCCACTCAAAACCCATGGCAAATAACCTTCAATCCTTCATTTATTTGCGTCATTGAGCTCGTATCTCGTTGGGTTTGACTTGGAGAGGAGTTTTCTTGCTCGGTTTGAACTTTGGAGTTCTAGGGCTTGATCGATCTCTTGGGTTCGGCTTTGGTAATTGAGGTAGGAATTTCATACTCTTTCTACATGTTTATGAGTTGATTGTGTGCCAAAATCATGCTCTAATTGGTTGGATTTTGAAGTTATGCTCTCTTCTGATTTTCTGCAAATCGTGCACTGTAATGCAGTGGTACCGATACCACATTTTTGAGGTACTAGTACCTTTGGTACTGATACCTAATTTTTAAGGTAATGATACCTTGACTCTGATTTCTCACTCGATTGGTTTGGTACCGATGCCTACTTTTTGAGGTATTGGTACCAATGACAAGAAAGCCATTTTTGAACGTTGTTGATCATTCGTCAATTGTATTGATCCCCGATCACTTCTAAAACTCTCCAATCACATTCTAATCATCTCTAAAATTGATTGCTTGCGTTCCAATGACTTGTTGTTCGTCTCCACTCTTTTGGCTCTCGTTATAATAAAGAAAAGTGTAAAACTAAATGAATATGATACTTGTTTTTTTGTCTATTCATTCGGGTTATTATGTGAGTATTGTGTAGACACTCCAATCTAGGCTTCCAGATTAGTTTACTTATGGTATTTGATTCCCCAATGATGAAATGGATCAAAAACACCCCAGAAATGATAGCGTGTTTGAGCTTTGAGTATTTGCAAAACCCTTGAACCTAACCTAGCCTAAGCCATTTCAAAAGCCAAAAACCCTACTGACGTGTGCCAGGGCGAAACCATCGCGCACCGGAGCACAATGCCTATTCCCACCAACTTTTCTTGAGGTGGAAACTTGGCTACCAATGCAACCTAAGCCAGCCTCGTGGACTGGCTGAATCCCTCTCCTTGCAGCCCATATCTACTTCCCTCTCCTCCTATAAAATACCCCCCTTGTTCATCTTTTAAAGGGTTCCAAAAAATTGAAGGGTTAGAATATCCATACACCTTGGGTTCCAAAGCCAAGCAACAAGCATCCAAGACCAAAGCTTGTTCTTCCATCTCAACCTTTTCAAACACCTCAATCAAACCTCAAACTTCGAAGCTCAAGTTCTCTTTCAAACTCAATCTAGGTATAACATACCTACTGTTTTCTGTTTTGATCCCTGAGGGGGGCTGGCCGGGCCAAGGCAGGTAATCAATATCAGTCCTGGTCCTAAAGCTAGCAGGGTTTCAAAAACCGTCGTGGTACGAACCAGCGTGCGATGGACCCATATACGCGCGCGACACTCTGTGGCTGGGCGCGATGGTCCGCATGGGGATTGGCTTCCTAGTGTTTTATGTATTTACTTACATATAGATCACTGTAAGCATGATAACAACTAGTTTACTGCTTTCTTTTGTTAGATTTGTTAGCTCGAACTTGATTTCTTGGCCTGACTTAAATGCTGGGGAATGAGTAGAAAACAGTAGGAAATTGGAGTTCTAGATGGACTAGAGATTTGAGGTTTTTGAAGTACTTCGAAATTATTTGAAGCGTTTCTTTGGAAAACCCTTTTGAAAATATTGGAGGGAGATTTAAAGGCTGAAACTTTCAGAAAATAATAGAGGGAGAGAGTGATTTTTTGTGGTCCTTTGTGAAGTAGAAAGAGGGGGTATTTATAGGGCATGAGAAAATGGGTTTGAATTTTGAAAATAAAATCAAAATAAAATGGGAAAATAGTTTTGGGGGGAAACAAGGCATCATTATTCTTCTGCACCATCTGAATGCACAGGCAGGACCAGGTTGAACGTTGAATGGACTAAAAAAGGTCTGAAAAAGCCATGGTCAATGATTAAGCTCATCACATGTTGTGACAGAGCTCCCGAGCGCTCAGAAGTGGTTCTGAGTACTCAAGAGTAGTCCCGAGGGCTTAGGAGTGTCTGCCCAACTTCAGAAGGGCACCACGGACACTCTCAAACTCGGATTTGGGTGTTTTTCGAAACGTTGGAAAGCTCGTTAAGTCCTCTTTCTAACCCAATTGGTTTCATTCAAGGAAATTTTATACACTGAAATGTGTGCCCATTTTATTCTCAAGGTGTTGGGAAAAAAATGCTTTTTAGTTTAGAAAAAGACCAAGAAGCATCGTTGAAGCTCGTCCAAGGCATGCTTTGATTCAATTTCATCATCGGGGAGCCTCGAGGGCACAAATTAAGGATAATTAATTGGTCCAAATTGGGGTGTCTACACCTACACTTACTGGTAAGTTAGCACATTGGTTGCTTTTATTGACAGAATTCGATCTCGAGTATGTCACAAGGAAGTCCGTCAAAGGGTGTGCAGTTGCAAAGTTCTTGGTTGATCATCCTGTTTATGGGCCGGAGGACTTAGACTTTATGTTTCCAGATGAGGAGGTGCTGACAATTGTCGAAGACGCGTGGACTCTCTACTTTGATGGGGTAGCCAACCAGAAATGATATGGGATTGGGGTATTGTTGATCACGCCTGATAGCTCTCATATTTCGTTTGCGTTCAAACTAAACTTTGATATCACATATAACCAAGCTGAGTATGAGGCCTGTATTATTGGCTTGGAAGCTGCTCTCACTCTTGACGTTGAAAAGCTCGAGGTCATTGGCGATTCCAATCTTGTGGTATCTCAGGCCAATGGGGACTGGAAAGTTCGTGAAGAAAAATTGAAACCTTATCATTAAGACTTGGAAGAACTCATCCCTTGTTTAACAAGGTAACTTTCACTCACATTCCCCGTTTGAAAAATCAATTTGCTGATGCCTTGGCAACTTTGGCTTCTATGGTCGAACTTCCTTTGGGTGTTAAGCTCTGTCCTATCCTGATCGAACAATGGGACTTCCCTACATATCAATATGTCAACGCCATTGATGATGTCAATGATGGCCTACCTTAGTACCAAGATATTTGGAATTTCGTGTAGTACTTGTCCTTAGCTCTCTTATTAGGATCAGATCTTAGCTTCTCGGGCCACTTGAGGTCCAAGTCATCCTATAGGTTGCTAAGATTTTTCTCTACCATAGCTATGAGTGAAGTAAACTACTTATATTTACCTTGGTGCAGTCCTCCCCCTCCCTATTTTGGGGAGGACCTTGAGTCCACCTTTTTGTTTGTTAGTTTGCCTCCCGTTCTATGGGTGGCTTCTCGCCTCCTTTGGTCTGGTTGAGAAAATTTGCCCACCTGTGATGGCCTTGCTTGGGGATCAAAACCATCACATGAGCGTTTTGTATAGACAGCTTCTTCTGCAATCATGTCTTTTGAGCTCTGAGTATAAGCTCTGCCAAAGTCTTGGGTGGTTCTTGAGGTAGGAGATATAAGAACTGTCTTGAATATAATTTAGATATGTATGCAATTATACATACATTATCATCGACTTCATCTATCTGAACCACCTCCTTGTTAAACCTTGTGGTGTAATCCCTTAATGACTCCAATCTACCTTGCTTCACCATTAGGAGGTGAGTTGCTGGTTTGCCATAGTGTTGCCTAGCAATGAAGTAGCTTACAAAGCTCCTGCTGAGCTCTTTAAAACTACTTATACTTCCTGGCTAGAGTTTATTGAACCATGACCGGGCACTTTCTTTCAGAGTAACTAGGAATGTCTGGCACATAACTTCATTTGGTACTGCTTGAAGATGCATTAGAGACTTGTAGGTTTCCAAGTGATCTAATGGGTCCGTAGAGCCATTGAATGTCTCTAATTGTGGCATCTTGAACTTTCATGGGAGTGGTAGTCTAATGACTTCGGGCATGAAGGGTGAATTAATCTGTGGTCTGCACCAATTCCTCCACCCTGGCAAGGGTTTGTTCTTTAATGTGCTTTATCAATCCTTTCATCTGCTCTTGCATCTTGAACAATGCCTCTTGTTCATGTGGTGGCCTCTTTAGAGGTGGTTTGCTATGCATTCTTCGATTTTGGCTTTCTTTCTCACTGGATTCGCCTCCTTCCTGATTATCTTCATCTTCGTGTTGGCTGTGTCGCAAGTTTAGGATACTTGGTTCTGAGATCTGTTTCCTAAGATTTTTATTTTCCTACATCGCAGTCTGTAACCCTTGGGTTAATGTTTTTATTTGCTCTTGTATGTTAGCAAACGCTTCTGGGGTTTTTTCAGCGCCTCTAGTTTTCCTTGCTGCAATGGCTTTAGTTGCTTCTACTGCCTTAGCAGCCATTTCAGCGGCGGTAGCCTTGGCGGCCTTAGCAGCAGCAACAATTTTTGCATCGTTGACGCCCATTTATGGGGGGTTTGAAGCCATTGTTGTTTTGCTTGATCGGGTTTTCACCATACAAAACTATTCACTGTAAGGAAAAAGTTGTTTCCACAGACGACGACAGCTGATGAATCAGCTTTGTCGTCGGCTCTGACCTGATCTTGCAAAACAATATGAAGGCTAAAGTTACCGATGTGGTGGCTTGCCAACCACCCTCTGATACCTAAGTCAGTAAAATACTTGATATATGGTGAGAGTATCGAGATTCTCTATTATGTGTTTTTGTACTTTTCATTAGCGTTTTACTGTGTATTTATAAGCATCTTGATAGGAGGTTGAGTCCTTGTTGGACTGCTTCTCGTTAATTCTAGGTTACTTGTTTAAGGTTAGGGGAGTCCTGCCTTAGCTAGGAATCCTAATCCATACCTGATTATGCATAACAGAGGCATTTTGTGCTTATCTTATTGATGGTATTCTTTATCCCCTAGGATTTCGGTTATACCCAATCCCAAAGAGGTATCTTTGTTGGAATAAGTATATTCCATGGATAATATCAATCGTATATTATCCCTCTTTCTGTAGCTAAGGACCTGAGATGGTTCTTGGACCTTATGATAGCTTCGTCCGTAGAGCGGACTTTGCATACCCTGACTTAGTGTCAGGTGAGATTTGATAGAGAGGTCCAGGTGAGACTAGCTAGTCCCTACTCCCCAGACCTGTGGTTCTCGCGGTGCTAACCTCATTAAGTTTATTATACTAATCACATACATACATAGATTTACGTTTTACTTCACAAGTACCAACCTTTTCTAATAGTATAAACATTCAAAGTCTTTGACTTGCACAGGTATTCAATTCATCTTATCCCACAATCCTAGTATCATTTACTCAAGCTTTCCGTTATTGAACCAACAAACCTCATTATTAGACACGTTCTACTCCCCTTCCCGAGAAATATACAATTCCCGTCAAGCCCCGACATGGTGTCGTGTTCATTACACAATCATGCTTACTGTAACTGGCATCGCATAAAATTGTTCTTAACACACAGAGTTCTCAGTAGGTAGTCCGCGTTATTTAAATAAAGCACAGATAACGTGAACTCACAAATCATGCTAATATTCCCAATCCCGTCGACGACGTCAAACAAATTAATTGTCTATGTGATAGTTCTTCTTCTAACCGACACAATGTGCTCTACGAATCTGGTTCAATAATTAAGACCCACCACTACAATAATAGGCAGATAAAAGACTACTCCTTATTAGTTCTAGGTTAATAAAATTTGAGAAAACATTTCTCTTCCAAAGGTGACCAAGCAAGAGTGCTATAAACGAGGTAAGGACAAACGGTTGAGACATACCCAAAACGGTCTATAGTTTATTGGTTTCCAATTTCAAACCACAACCAAAAGATAAAGTCATGAATAAAGATAGTATTCCCAAATTACAGAATCTCTGATATTGGAGTTCTACGAAAAAGTTACCTCTCACAATTTCTGTTCAGAGGTATAGAGGAACCTGCTGCCCACTCAGCATGAGAACCAGTGGTGGAGCCAGAAATTGAAAGCGCAGGGGGCCAAACTAGGGTTTAAATTGCAGTCGATATGCGCAATGCATTTTGCAATATCAGTAGAGTTTGAGAGATATATGCCAAATATATATTGTAAGTCATGTTGTTAATCAAAATGGAAAAAGTCAAAAATGAAAAGTCAAAATGCTCCTCCCAACTAATTTTGTCTTCTCCTCTCTAATGTCAAAAAACCAAAACATATTCTCACATAATGCATTTTTCATTTTCCAACCAAACAACCAAAAGGCAAAGGGAAACGCTAACAGGTGCAACATTACACTCACTAAGGGTACAAAAAAGTACACTTGTTAGTCCCACTTGTACTTTAAAGTACAAGTGGGATTCAAGAAGTGTATTTTTTTTGTACCGTGCAATAGTGCACCCGTAAGCAAGACCAAAGCCAATAATGTAAAAATGAAAAGTAGAATATGAAGCATCCAAATAGGCCCATGTGTATTGAGGATGTGACTCTATCATCAACTCTAAAACTACGACCACAAGGATTGCTCAAGTGACAACATGAATGAGCGATAAATCTAGATATCATGAGTTCGAAATTTGGCAACCTCTTGGGCCACGCCACAAAAAAGAAATGTCTTGTGAATCTCCTATTCTTGGCGCACGCAAGGATGGAACCAGAATTTCATATTGGGGGGGGGGGGGGGGGGGGGGGGGGGAGAGACGGGGGGACTCGAATATTAGTAACAAGATTTTGAAAATTTAAGTTTTAGTATCCAAAACAATTAAATGTGAAAACAGTACCCAATGCAAAATACAAAATGTATGCGCTCTTAACAAACAAAAAAACTTAACTAAAAAGAACAAAACGAAAAATATTTCAATGGTTATCAAAATGAAAAGTGACATTCCTTTAGATTTTGGAACTCATTTATGATGGAATTGGAACTAATATTTAAAAAAAAAAAGTAATTCCTTCTCAATGTACAAGCAACTATAAGAAACTCATCCTCCATTTTATAAATAAATCCAGAGGTTAGAGCCGAAACAGACCTCGAGCGTGGATTTTGTGTTATTCTTAAAATTATTGGAGCTTAAAATGGTAATTAGAATTCTTATTTCAAGGGAGACCACTTATGTAATGCTTTCATATGGTTATAAGAGACGAAATTTTTTTGGTGTGTAGAGTTCTACATTACAATTGGGGTGGCTCACCCATAAAATGTTTTAATAGCCAAAATATAATAAAATAAAAACAATGGAGATTTTCTTTTGGGGGTGGCCCTAGCTCCAATGGAAAATTCATTGTTCCGTCTTTGTCGGGGTGGATGACCTACCTTTGATCAAACTAAAGTTGTGCGCGTAAGCTGACCTGAACATCTCTGACCGTCGAAAAAGATGGTGACTCTTATACAATTGAACTTCAATATTATACCAATACGAGTCAACGACGCACAAAAAAATTTCATTTATACAACTTGGTAATTGCTTCGCTTGCTGCATCATTTCATCTGATCATGAGCCTTGATAGAAAATATGAATGATCCAGTCGTCCCATAGAAAGTTGGACCAACCCATCACTAGCTAGCATTTTGGATCCATTTGAAAGCTGTCTAGTTTTTCACAGTCCCTGTGAATGTAAACAATTCCATATATCTCACTCACCGTGACAACTACGAGCCACCAAACTTCCATTTGTGAAGGTTGAATCATGGTAACTACGAGCCACCAAAGTGAAAGATATAATAAACTTGAGATTTACTAAAAAAGCCAATATTGTTCAATCTCCATCATAATATCTCTCGATTGTGTTTGTACCATAACTGAGATTTCCTTTTATCCGTCGATAGGGTGACACGTGGCAAGGGTAAATATGGGCAAATAAAAGAATAGAATGGACTCACCTTAATTAATTAGGATGGAATTGAATCGATGATGAAACTATGAAAAGTCTTGTCCGTCGATTGGCCAACACGTGACAGATGTCAAAGGGAATTAAGTCCCATGATTCCGTCGATCAGGTGACAGATGTCAAAGGGAATTAAGTCCCATGATTCCATGATTAAAGAGGATGTTAACCACAATTAACGAAACAGTTTTCCAGATGTGGGCATGATCGGCAATCGAAGAAGTTACTTCGCCAGAATTTGAAGGAGTTCCAACTGCTACTTCAGAGGGAAGATTTGAATTCAAAAGTGAAGGGATCTCTATTTAAAATAAAAGTGCAAGACTATTTACGAACACACAAACAACGCCAATCAGACCTTTATTTTTTCTTTTCTAGGAGTAGAGTTAACTTGTAATTGTTCACTCAATCATCTTCATTGATTGTTCTTCTACTTTGAGGGTTAATAAAGTTTATTTTGTTAATCTTCTTTCATACTTCATTCACTTCATTGTTTGTTTCCAAAGAAGTCCTGAAATACGGCAAGGAACCAAATTCCACTTTTCACACCCACATTCCAGCAAGCTTACGATACGATTTTCCGTCGATTCTCCATCGATTGGAAAGAAAACAAGAATTTTGGTAACAATTTTGGCGCTAGAAGGAGGGCCCTTTACTAATTTGGGAGTAAGCAATGGCACCAAAGACTTGGAATCAATTGCCAACAAATGGCAACAATGACAACAATTCTGCCAATACTAATGGTGGAAGTGATGCAAATGGAATCAATACTATGAATCCAGACCAGAGGAGTCCAGAAAGTGGCCAACCAAATGGTCCAGAGATCGAGTCATTTGATTTGGTCCAACAATTTTCAAGAGTCTTAAATGATCCAGTAATTGAAATAGCCAAAACTTTGATGGCTATGTCTAAGGCAGCAATGGCACGAAATCAACCAACAGTCGAAGTCCTAGTTAACGTAAACATTAACCCTGGACAAACCAGTGGATATGCTAACTGTAGTACTGAAGTACCTTCTGCACAGGTATTTGATAATCCAACTTTTGAAACTATTTTTACTGGAATGAATAGAGTTCCAAATAATGTTAGCAATGGTCAAAATCAGAGCTTTTATCAAAGTATACCAACTACTGTCCCTATGGGAACAAAGATTGGAAATAATGCCCATGGAGGGCAAAATATTTATGCAAACATTTTTAGGAATTATAACAAAACATTCCAAATATGGCTAATGGTGATCCAAATCTTTATGGGTACGATCCACCAAATATAAGAAGACAAGATTATCCAAATGGGTATGATATTAGACCTGAAATCCCTTTTCCTCCTAATCAAACTGGAAGGATTTAGGAGCCCTATCTAAGGGCTCAACTTACGAATATTATGCAAGACATGTATGGTCCTGGATTACGAAGAATTGAAAAACCTATGTTTAGGAAACCATATCCAAATTGGGTTGATAATGTGCCTTTTCCTAGGCATTATAGAATTCCAGACTTAGTTCTTTTCAATGGAGAAGAAAATCAGTCAACTATCGAGCTTGTTGGAAGATTTTGCCTGCAAATAGGTGAAGCAGATTTGGATGAGGCTCTAAAATTAAAGTTGTTTCCTCATTCTCTTACTAGAACTGCTTTTTCTTGGTTTATTAGTTTGCCTCCAAATTCTGTTCATTCTTGGAGAGAAATGGAAGAACAATTTCATACTCAATTCTTTGGGCATGCACCCGAAATTTCAGTAGTAGACTTGGCTAAAATCAAACAAAAGCCTTCAGAGTTTATTGAACAATAAATGAACAGGTTCAAAAAGATCAGGAATCAGTGTCATTTTTACATCCCCGAGTCTGAAATAGTTAAGATAGCTCAGGAAGGGCTTGATTATGATTTTAAGAAACACTTTACTGGAACTGAATTCAGAGATGTATTTGATTTTACTTCCAAAGCCATAGGATATGAGGCTATTCTTATGGAAGGAGAATACAGAAAAAGTAAATCACTTGGTACATATTACCAAGATATAGAGGGTGACGTAGAGATTGATGTTGCCCAAGTGAGTGGAAAAGCACCAATTGTATGTGACACTTTAACAAAGGCTGAGAAGCCTGTGAATATGCCTTCATCTCATCCAAATAGGAGAAATCAAGCAAATTTTAGACAATACTCATTTGATTTGTCCAACGCTGATCAACTATTTGATGAATTAATGAATCAAAAGTTCTTAACTTTATCACCAGGGCATATGATTCCTCCTGAAAAGAACAGAAAAGAAAAAGATTACTGTAAGTGGCATAATTCTTTTAGACACAATACTAACAATTGTGTTACATTTTGAAATTGTGTGCAGGACCTAATCCAGAAGGGCCTGTTACAATATGCTAAGGGAAATAAGGAAGTGATGGGAATTGATATTGATCCTTTTCCTTTGGTGGAAGTCAACATGGTGACTGCCAGACTGAAGAAAGGAAAAATGGCATCTCAAATTGAAAGAAGGATTCAAGAAGAAGAAGAAATTATGGAAAGAGAAGATGAGGTACAAGTGAGGCAGAAATTTGAGAATTATTTCTATTTGATATGCGATGAGGAGATCAAGTCAGGGGAAGAGATTATTGCAGAAAAAGAGTATAATGGTACCTATGCTAAAGGTTCCATTAGATTCAATACTATGGGAAGTAATGATCTGCAGATTTATGTAGGACCAAAGTTGATTTTTGAAGGTGAAGACGCTGGGATTTTTATACCTTCTGAATCACTCAAATGGTACGGAGAAGATGATGGACCATTCCTATTTAAAGGATATCCTGTGATTCCAGCACTACCAGGGAAACCAGATACAAGCCTAATTTATCCTCCTTCATTCATGAATGAAAGGGGAATAGGTTTTTACCCAAGGGGTGTGAGATCAAGGGGAAGAATGCCTTTTGTTAGAGGTGGATATCAAGGAAGGATGGTAATTCCACCAAATGTCGAGCATCATGGGTGGGATACAGTGAGACATCCTAAGTTCCCAAATGTTAGGGAATTTATTCCCATTACCAACACTCAGAAAAGGAGGTTACAAAGGAAGATTTCAGAAAGAGAAAGGAGAGACCAACAGATAATGATGGATTCAGCACAACACGTGGCCAGAAATAAAGGCCAGAACAGTTCCAAATCAGGCAGCCCCTATGGTTTGGACTAGAGAGTCAACTGTACCAGTTTCAACAGTGCCTAAACAAAAAATGAAGGAGGTAGAAAAGCCTGGGGGACAAATAATTAAGCCAACCATTACTCAAAGGCTTGGGGGGCAAAACTCAAGTTCATCCCATGCTCTATCGATTAAGGAGCAAAAGGCGGAATTCAAGAAGAGCTTGAAGAAGACGATGGAAGAGTTCCAACAAGTGTTGTTAGAAGATGATGAAGATGATGATCTACTATCAGTTAACAGCTCAGATATGATGAAAGAAGATTTCAAAGACGACAAGAATGAAGTAGACTCTCAAAAGTCTACCACTTTTGGCCAAGCACTGGATACAATCCAATTCGGGTCAGTTTCCCCTACTAGAATCCATTGCAACATGATTTTGGTTTTGCCAAAAACTTTTCAGGCAAAACCTAATCAACCCACAAGTTTAGAAGGGGATGTTGAAGACCAAACAAATGCTATAGTAAAAATAAATGAGCAAGAGAAAGACTTAAAACAGAAGTATATTCAAATTGAGAAAGACACAAAAGGAAAAGATGTGGTTGTCTTGAGGGCTCCTGAAAATGCCTTGGTCAGGCATTTAAAGCCATTATATATTATGATTCATATCAATTGATAACCTATTAATAAGGTTTTGATTGATAATGGAGCTATAGTAAACATCTTGCCCTAAAAAATGATGAAGATCTTGAACAAAAATGAGTTAGACTTGATCCCAACAGAAGTGACAGTTGGAAACTTTGCAGGAGGATGTTCACTTGTTAAAGGTGTGATTTCTTTGCAATTACAAATTGGAAACAGAAAAATGAACACTACTTTCTTTGTTATCGATTCTTCTTCCAATTATAATGCCTTGTTAGGCAGAGATTGGATTCACATAAACGGTTGTGTTCCCTCTTCTTTACATCAGTCATTAATATTTTTGAAACAAGGAGAGGATAAAGATGTTGGTGGAATGGAAATTTTCTGGGCAGACAAACATCCATTCAAAGTAGATACCAACAATGCGGAGGCAGGTCTATATGATGAAGACTTATGGCCGATCAAGTTTGAAGGTTCAGAAGTGAAGTCAGTAGGGGTAAGCCTTGCTGAAAGCCAATTCCTTAAATACATTACATATGGTTTTAAGGAAATAAGTAGAGATTTTGTTAGACCTAACATGATACTAAGGTTTAGTGGTTCTAAATCAAAGATTTCTTATGACTAGTGACAATCTGAGCCATGTAAATGAAGAGTTAGCTACTTTAAAAGCTACTTTTAAGAGATTATTTTCTTTTATTGTATCTAGGAAATTAGAGGTTGATGAGCCTATTTCTTGTAATTGGGCAGACTGTGTAGTGGATGATAGTCCTTTGACTTTTAAGGAATTGACTATGGAAGATCTTAAAGCTGCTCCTGCTAAACTTGATGATTATAAAGCAGAAGTAAAAGACCCTTTAGAGGATTTTAATGTAGGAACAGAGGAAAATCCTAGAATTCTTCATGTATGTGCTGCTTTACCTGATGAAATGAAGGATCGTTTGAAGTACTTGTTGTCTGGATTTAAAGATTGCTTTGCTTGGGACTATCCTGATATGCCTGGTTTGAATAGATCATTGGTTGAACATAAAATTCCTATTAAAGAGGACTTTGTTCCATATCAACAAATTCCAAGACAGATGACACCTGAAGTTCAAAGAGAAGTAAAGAAAGAAATGGAACGATTATTTAAGGCCAAATTTATTAGGCCTGTTAAATATGTTGAATGGATTTCAAATATTGTCCCTGTAATTAAGAAAAATGGTAAGGTAAGAATATGCATCGATTTTAGAAATTTAAATGCAACATCACCAAAAGATGAGTATCATATGCCTGTTGTAGACCATTTAGTGGATGTAACTGCAGGCCATCGATTTCTTTCTTTCATGGATGGTTATTCTAGGTACAACCAGATATTTATTGCTGAAGAAGATACCCACAAAACTGCATTTAGATGTCTAGGGTATATTGGACTGTTTGAATGGATTGTTATGGCATTTGGATTAAAAAATGCAGGGGTGACTTGTCAGAGAACAATGAATGTAATTTTTCACGACCTAATTGGAAGGTTTATGGAAGTTTGCATTGATGATATAGTAGTAAAATCACATACATTTGATGAGCATATAGACTACTTAAGGCAAGTCTTGATGAGGATCAGACAATACAAGTTGAAAATGAATGCAATGAAATGCGCTTTTGGAGTTACTGCTAGAAATTTTTTGGGATTTCCAGTTCATAAGAAAGGGATTGAGATTGATAAAGATAAGGCTAAAGCTATAATAGAAGCACAACCTCCAACAAATAAACAAGAACTTCAACAGTTTTTGGGACAGGTAAATTTTCTTAGGAGATTTATCTCCAATTTATCTGGAAAAACTCTTGCTTTTTCCCCACTTTTGAAATTAAAGTTTCAAAAAGATTTTAAATGGGAAAAAGAACATCAGAAAGCTTTTGAGTTTTTAAAACAATCATTGATAAGGCCTCCTGTTCTGATGCCACCAATAATTGGAAAACCTTTAAAATTGTATATTTCAGCAGGACACAAATCAATTGGTTGTCTTTTGGCTCAAGATAATAAAAATGATCATGAACAAGCCATTTATTATCTTAGTAGGAGATTAAATGAATGTGAGATAAAATATAAGCCAATTGAGAAGTTATGCTTAACATTGTATTTTTCTGCAATCAAGTTAAGATATTACATGTAACCGTCGACGGTGCATGTAATTGCACAGACAGATATCATTAAATATATCTTAACAAGGCCCATATTAAGAGGCAAACAAGGAAAATGGTTGTTATCGCTAATAGAATATGATTTACAGTATGTGCCTCAAAAGGCAGTAAAAGGGCAAGCTTTAGCTGATTTTGTAGCTGATTATCCTAACATGTTAATGGAAAAGGATGAATTTGAGATACATATGATTGAAATAAAACTATGGAAATTATCATTCGATGGTTCTAAAACTGACAGAGGGGTTGGAGTAGGCATAGTTTTTACATCTCCGAAAGGAGACCTTTTACAGTTTTTTTTTCAGTTAGATGAAAGTAGGATTTTAACCACTAATCAAGCTGAGTATGAAGCTTTGATTATCAGTTTAGAGATTGTAAAAGAATTGAATATTAGGTATTTAAATGTTACAGGGGATTCACAGTTGGTGATTCGACAAATAACAGGTGAATATAAGTGCAATCATCCTTTGCTAGAATTACAACTACAGAAAGTTAAAATTCTTGTATCATATTTTGATGAAGTACAGTTACAACATGTTTATAGATTAGAAAATGGTGATGCTAATCAAATGGCACAAATTGCTTCTGGAATTAGGATTCCAGAAGGACAAAATGAAAAATTAATAAGAGTCCAAAAGAGAGTCTTGCCTTTCTCTATCGAAAGAGATAGGAATGATTTTGATATTATGGAACTAAATTTGGTTGATGATTGGAGAGTTCCAATAAGGAAATTCCTAGAGAATCCGAGTGAAAAAAAAACAGATAGAAATATAAAGCAAAGGGCCATTAACTATGTTATAATAGGCAATGATTTGTTTAGAAAATCTTCAGATGAAGTATTATTGCTTTGTATTGCTAAACCCCAAACAATGATAGTTATGGGAGAAGTTCATGAAGGAACTTGTGGTTCTCATTAATCTAGAGAGAAAATGAAATGGTTACTTAAAAGATATGGCTATTATTGGCCAACAATAAGGAAAGATTGCATCTCTTATGCTAAGGGATGTCAAAAATGTCAACAATATGGACCCATTCAAAGGGTTCCAGTTTTTCCTTTACAATCAATTGTTAAACCATGGCCTTTCAGAGGCTGGGCAATTGATATGATTGGAGAAATAATTCCTCATTCTTCTCAACAACATGAGTATGTAATGGTAGCTACTGATTATTTTACGAAGTGGACAGAAGCTATCCCATTGAAGAGTGTAGCACAAAAACAGGTAATTGATTTCATTGAGGAGTATATTTTCTGTCGATTTGGTATTCCTGAAACAATTACGGTAGACCAAGCATCTGTGTTCAATGGTCACGAAGTAATGACTTATGTTAATTCATATGGAGTAAAAATCTTGAATTCTTCTCCTTATTATGCCCAAGCAAATGGGCAAGTGGAGTCTACTAATAAAATTATTAAGCATACTCTATCTAAAATGATAACTGATAATCCTAGAGAATGGCATGATTTATTGCCAAAAGTGTTATGGGCTTACAGGACTTCAAAAAGGGAAAGCACGAGAGCTACACCATATGAGTTAGTATATGGCCAAGCTGCAGTATTACCCGTTGAAATTAATGTTACATCTCATAGAGTTGCTAGGCATTATGACCCAAATAATGTTGATTTCGAAGAAGCAATGTATAAAGAGTTAGATGGACTAGAAGAGTCCAGAATAGATGCTTTAAATAATATACAAGCACAAAAGAAAAATCTAGAGAGAGTTTATAATAAAAGAGTTCATGAGAAATCATTTGCAGATGGTGATTTGGTTTGGAAGGCAATTTTGCCTTTAGATAAGAAAAGAAAAGATATTTTGTAAATGGTCTCCAAATTGGGAGGGACCATTTCATGTATTAAAAGTACTGAGAGGTGGAGCTTATCAGTTAGAATCCATTCTTGGAAATGTATATGAAAGAATAATCAATGGAAAGTATTTAAAGGCATATTTTCCATCTCCTTGGGAGTTAATCGATGGATAAAAAAGTTAAAGGTAATTCATACATAAACAGATCATTTGCAAAAGCCTACAAACTAAGGCTTACTTCTCATTCAACATAAAACAAGTTACATTTCCTACTTACAAAAAGGAAATAAAACATAATATTTCCTACTCAAAAAAGGAAACAAAATATAAAAAAAATAGAATTTAGATAATGCCTATAAATTTAGGCATTGACAGGTGCAGTAGGGTTACCATCAGCATCAATTCGAATGATTTCGAAATAATGTGGGAAACTCCAAGTGACAAAAACATGGAATTTTTCCCAAGCATAGGTTAGGAATTCATGCTCTTTGTCCCTAGCCATTTCCTTTGCATCCATCTTTATCTTTTTATCTACTAATGGCCTCATGGCCATTACACTCTTCTCAGCTTTAGCCAAGAGATTGGCTCTCTTGTGGTTTTTCTTTCGGAGCCAGTTCTGATGTTTCTTGAGCAGAGTTTTTGAGGGGTTTGGTGCTAGCTCCCAGTTGGTGTGATCTAGGTCCAATACTTTGTTATGAAGTTTAACCACTTTTTCATGGTGAACTTCATAATCAACCCAAAAGGGATCATAGTGAGCAGCAGTGCTGGTCTTCATCCAGAGCCTCATAAGAGGCAATGCAGATTTAAACCCATGAAGGTGGGTAGTAATGAGACTACTCTCAAAAAACTGGAGGGTTTCACATGCCCACAAGAAGTTCAAATATGGGACATGTTCTTCCAGAATGTGGATATTCAGAAAGGCAAAAGCAGCCAGTAGTTCTTTGGCTGTATTTTCATTAGAGCCTCCATAAATCGAATACCCAGCATGGGCATGAGACAGTAGAGGGTTGTACCTTAGTTTCTCCAATTCCTGGAACCAATCAGGGTTCTCAGGGAGAGGAGAGATGTCAGGCTGATCATCAGAAAAGCCATCAGGAAAACATGGCTTTCTCACCACTTCTTCCCAATAAGCTTGTTGATCTTTTGCCCTTTCGAAAAGGGATTCGTGATTTTCCAAGCTTGGCTTGCCGCCTGCCTCTGCCAATAGAAATGGCATTGGCCTATATTGCATGGAAAGTAATGAATCCAATAGCATTGCCATTGGTTCCTCTTTGACCCAGGGGAATTGATAGCTGACTTTGACATGTGAGCGTCGAAAACTTGAGTTGGGATACAGAGGAGGATCCTTCATTCATACGACCACCCTTTTAGTGGATGGTTTGACGCTCCAACTGGCTGGAGGATTGGATGGCAAAGGGTCATCTCAACCAGAAATGGCCGTAATGGGAGAGAGTGGTTGATCGACGGCATCAAAAGAAGACGAAGGGGTGTTTAGATCAATTTCCATGGCTTCAATTTGACTATGAGCAGAAAAATTATGAAAAATGAGAAGTCAAGTTAGAATAAAAGAGAGTCGATGTGGAACCATTCCATAAAGGTTTAATTTATAAAAGAAAAGGTCAATAATGATTCAGTTTTCTAAGCAGTTGATCAAGCAGTTATTACGCATGATCATCTCCACTATCAGGTAGTGGAGGAGACGGTTGGTGTTTCCCATGGGATAAACATACTAAAAATTAATATGAATGTTCTTATCATAGAAGACAAAAGCCATAAAAGCCTGAAAAGTAGGCTAAACATTACAAGAGAATAAAAGATACAACTAAAGAAGCCTGAAACATATAGGCCAAATTTACAGTTGTACTATACAGACTAGCTAATGATTCTTGGACTTAACTTCCAAGAACAACTTGGAGAAGTAGCTCCACTTGCTATTTGTAGCATTGTATTTCTCTTGATATTTCAAAAAGTCAGTGTTGGCCATTGTTATGATGGCTTTAGTCCCTTGCTCATCACAGGAGATCTTGGACAATTCATGATTGATCAACTCTTTCCGCGCTAATAAAATTTTCTATTGCTCATCGAGTTGACTTAATCGTGCAAGGAGTTCAGCCTTTTCATTCTCAATTTGTTACAATTCATCCTTCAGCTGATGAATGTCGCTCCCCATTGTGTCCAATTTTGTTGAAATAGCTGCAAATTGACTGAGAGTATCTTGCTTGTTCTTCATTTCTTTCTGGCAATAGGCTACTATTGTCAGACTCTTGTTTATAATTGAGCCAAACTCCTCAAGTTTGATTTGCTCAGATAATGGAAAAACCTTCTTGGATATCAAATAATTCACACAGCTAGTAAAATCTGTAGTGTGATCAGTAGCAATTTCCGATAAAGGAAGCTCAAGCAACTCAAAGAAGGTTTTCATTTCATTTTTGGTCTCTTCACTAAGTTCAGAGGAATTTGGAGGAGTCAAAGATTCAGAAAATTCAGAAATGGACCTTGAGTAGAATTTAGAATATTTCTTGGTTTTAGTCAGCATGAGGTCCAAGTCAGAGGTTGGTGAATTGGTTGTCAAATCAGCATCAGCCCTATTAACAGATGGAGGAGAGGCCATTGGAGTTGTGGATTTAATGGTCAAATCTGGGGTGTCGATTCCCACTTTAGTCTGTGGCTGCTTTAGGACCTCAGTAGCCTCAATCGATGGTTCCATTGAAAGAAAAGGCTCTGGCACTATTTCTCCTTGAGTAAGAGAATGGATCTCTAGCTGTTCAACATTAAAAGTCTCCTTTTCTACAGGAGGTTCAACTTCCAAAATCATAGGAAAATTAGGAACTGAACTCAACATGAGGTCAGTAATAGGATCGAATGGTAAAACCCTTGGGGAAGTTGAAATGTTTCCCATGTCAGAAATATTGTCACCTTCATCCAAAATTGGTGCTGGACGTTTCAAACGTGAAGGGGCATTAGATGAACGATCAGGTTTATTGACAAAAGAGGGATTGACAGGAGTTAACAGGTTTATAATCGAACCTTTGTCTTTATCACCTTCATCATCTGATTTAGGTACCAGTTGGAGTTTTATCTTCGTTTTCTAACATAAAAGAAAAGAAATGAATCAATAAAGGACTAATATATGATATCTAAGTCCAATAAATTAGCGGAAAAAATGAAATTATTACCCTTTGAAGTGTTACCAATATCTTTGAGTCCTCAGTTATCTCTGATAGACTTGTCTGTCGATCGGGTAAGTTAAGTCCCTTCATTGCATCTGCTATAAGTGGGGAATCTCAAAATGTATCTTGGACTTGAGAACTCCTGGTTCTTTTCTTTGTTGGAGGTAAAATCTCAGGTTTCTTCCCTTTATCTTGACCTCTTGGACCTCTTGGTTTAGAAATAGGAACCTTCTTAGGAACTGGAATTATGAGAAATCAATAGTAAGAATATAACCCTTATGACCATTAAGTAAATGATGATTTCATAAACATAATAGGGGATACCTGGCAAGGAATCTTCAGGGTCAAGCCTCAAAAGCCAGTTACTCAACTCTTTGTTGAATATGGTAGGTTTGACACAATCCCAAAACAACTTGAATTCTGAAGTGAAAGAAGGATCGGCCACAAAACTCACAAGCTGGAAATTGGACTTGATACCTTGAAACGGACTAATCAATTCCTTGATCAGAGAAGTTTGACTTACATTTGGCCTTGTCTGAGCCAAATCCTTAATCCTTGGATGAGTGTGAGGGACAGGGATCCCTTGCACCAAGCCAAACTGTCTAGCACATTGATTTGGCATATAAACTTCAAAACTGCAGTTTGAAAAGCGCATAGTTGATGGAGAGAATCCTATCGATAGGAACATCGAGATCAAGATACTAGCCCAAAATTCATTGACCGTTTGGGCTGGAACAAAAAATTTAAGGATGGGTTCTATCCTTTTTGATGCTGAGTAATGGCAGTCCTTAAAGGGAAGCCAATTAGGTAGTTCTTCAAAAAATAGGGCTATAAAAAGCCTTGAAATACCTCTTGAAAGATGAATCTTCATTTTTAGGTTCATGAGCTAGTAAGTGTTCCACATAGCTCAAGCATTCGCCCCCATCTTTCCTCTTCGGATAAAAACTCATGGGCTTAAGATATGGAAAGTAGGCGTACAACCATGCCTGGAGGATCCAGAAGGGACCACCACAATTGCTAGTGATTTTATTCTGTGTGAATGTCCACAATCCTTTATATAATGTCCCTAGCACGAAGGGAGCTAATGCAAGCTTCATATCTTGAGCCAAGCAAATGGCTAAGCGAACATATTCCTTGGTAATCTTCAAACCAGACACACATTGTACGTATTTGTTAAGCCAATACAAGTAAAATGCTACTTTTTCAGTAAATGATGGCTCTCTGAGATTAGAAGTACTAAAAATGGATATAAAATTTGCATAACTCCATGAGTTATCAGAATCCTCGAACGGTGGATCACAAGGGTGATGATCCAGGGCAGCATTAACTTCTGCACCCATACTCGATAGACCAGTCAGATGAATAACGTCCAAAACAGTGAGACTCATGGGGCCATTCGGAAAAACAAAAGCGTTGAATGAAACAGACCAAAAACAAGCGGCAGCAGCAATCAAATTAGGGTTAAATTCGAAGGCCTCTGTAGATAGGTCTATAGCTTCATAAATACCCATTGCATGCCACGAGAGATGTAAATATCTCTTCATACGATCAACCCACTTTGCCCAAGATGGGATAACGGTGGGCCAAGATCGAATTGTTCCTTTGGTATTCCAGCCAGTACGATGGAGACCTGGGAGCGAAAAGAGCAAAGGCTCGTCGAAATTCACCGGATAGTAAGTCGGTAATGTTTCAGGGGAATTTAGAAAGTAAATAGGACCCAATACGAATTTGGAGGGATAATTAACTACAGGAATGAAATAGAGAGTTAACTGATGTGCCTCATGTGCCTTCCTTAGACATTGAGGGTACCTTGGAAAATTTGACTCCATTGGGGTCTCAGTTTCTTGAGAACTCGATTCTTTCTTCTTGCTTGACTGAGGAGTCGATGACTTGGAAGCAGCCTTTGAGGCCATTGCTTTGCTTAATATAGCTTTCTTGGGCGTCATCGATTCCGGAGTTGATTGTTTGCAACGGTGCCCTAATTTTTATAAACGAAAGGGTATATATACGTTGGAAGAACCCCGTGTGTTGATCACGCCTTTTAAAAAGGTGAAGGAGTTATTTATTCGAGTTAAATGATTTTAACTCAAATAAATAAGGGGGGCATTGTTTGTACCATAGCTGAGATTTCCTTTTACCCGTCGATTGGGCGACACGTGGCAAGGGTAAATATGGATAAATAAAAGAATAGAATGGACTCACCTTAATTAATTAGGATGGAATTGAATCGATGATGAAACTATGAAAAATCTTGTCCATCGATTGGCCAACACGTGGCGTATTTTTATGGTCCTTTGGTCCATCGATCAGGTGACAGATGTCAAAGAGATTTAAGTCCCATGATTTCACGATTAAAGAGGATGTTAACCACAATTAACGAAACAGTTTTCCAGACGTGGGCATGATCGGCAATTGAAGAAGTTACTTCACCAGAATTTGAAGGAGTTCCAACTGCTATTTCGGAGGGAAGATTTGAATTCAAAAGTGAAGGGATCTTTACTTATAATCAAAGTGCAAGACAATTTACGGACACACAAACTACGCCAATCAGGCCTTTATCTTTTCTTTTCTAGGACTAGAGTTAACTTGTAATTGTTCACTCAATCATCTTGATTGATTGTTCTTCTACTTTGAGGGTTAATAAAGTCTATTTTGTTAATCTTCTTTCATACTTCATCCACTTCATTGTTTGTTTCCAAAGAAGTCCTGAAATACGGCAAGGAACCAAATTCCACTTTTCACACCCACATTCCAGCAAGCTTACGATATGATTTCCCATCGATTCTCCATCGATTGGAAAGAAAACAAGAATTTTGGTAACAGACTGCACTAGATAAAATGACTCAATTCTAGCAAATGACAAGATTGACATTCATTATTAATATGCATATATTCATCCCTCTTATAAGGGATACAACTTAGATTTGTCCCGCGGAATTAAACATGTGTACCTTGGGTAGTAGAAATACAACAACATATATTTTATTTATGATTGGAAAGAAATACTATATTTATAGATAGAATCCTCTTCATTACATGGAAGAGAGTCAGTCGCCTTGCGAACTACCCTTCATAGAGAAACGAATCAAGCCGAGGGGTGATCAATACTTCTAGCGGCTTTACTTTAGGCAGTGTAACCCCCCATCCTTCACTCATATCCACTGGCTCATTTCCTGGAGTAGCGAATTCAAAACCTTGAATCAACCGTGCAAAAGTCAACTGTGTCACTTGCATTGCAAACGTGTTCCCAGGGCAAGACCGTCGACCCGACCCAAATGGGCTGAATTCATAATTACTCCCGTAAACATCCAAACCTGCTGCATGGTTGCCCTCCAACCACCGCTCGGGCACAAACTTTTCTGGGTCAGGCCAAACCCTTGGGTCTCGGTGGAGCTTCCATATGTTGGGGAACAAACGGGTGCCCTTCGGAATGTGGTACCCTCCGATTTCACAGTCTTCGGTGGCTAGATGTGGGAAAGACAGTGGTCCCGGTGGGTAGAGTCGAAGTGTTTCTTTGATGATTGCTTGGAGATAAACTAGGTTTTTGATCTCGCATTCTTCGACCCATCGGGTTTTACCAATTTGGGTGTCGATTTCTTCTTGGACACGTGTCAGTGCGGGTCTGTTGTTGAGGAGATTGGATAGGAGCCATGTCAAGCCGACGGATGAGGTGTCAGAGCCTGCTAATATGATACCCTGCAACGGTGCAATTGTGAGAAAGTGGAATAAACTAGTGAATGGATGGTCAGCCAATTTGTAACTTAATTCCTCCTCATTCACTGAAAAAATTCTGTAGTTATTGAATTTGAATCAAACAAACAACCCAATGAAATGATCTAAGTTAGTACCCTGCCTATTATCAGGGCCTAAAAAGCAAGGGTCATTCCAACCTCCGTCCATTAGGTGGAGGATAATATACATATAAAGACAAACAAGTTCGAATATTAATACGCATTTCACGGATGTCAATATACTTTCATAGATATCAATACATTTTTCTCAAATATCGTTAAACTTTTTATACATTATCTTCCGCCCTAAGGGTTGAGGTTAGCAATTTCCAAAAAAAACAAAATTGTAGACAGTAAATAGTCCAATTTCTTAAAGTGGATATGAGTCCATCCTTCTCAGAGGGTGTAGATAAATCTGTTTTGTCACATGGAATATTCGTTTTATACATGATTATGGACAACTACTTTGAAGACCAAGTACTTCTAAGTTATCGATAGGCCGATACTCGGTAAATTAATAACAAGAGATCACATCGTCTATCCATATCTCTGTCACTTTCATCTATTGTTCTTGCTCCTCCTGCTACTTCCATTTGCTAGACCGTCGGAGTGTGTCTTTCCGGTCAAACCACCGACCGGATTTGACGCTAACAGCGTTGCTCCATGTGCAGGCCCAGCGAGGGTTCTCAGGCGACAGAGACGGACACAGCAATGGTCATATGGGGGCCACGGCCCTCGCGTTGTTTCGGGTTTTTTTTTTTTTTTAAATTAATTTTAATATTAGTTATTTTTTATTTGTTAAGAACACCTAGATATTGTATTTTGTATGGAGTGTTGTTTAGACATTTAAATAATTTAAGAATGTGTTCGTTTTGGATCCCAAAACTGAATTTCGCTTTATGCATATGGTCTCTCATAAGTTTTTCTTCAATTATTAATCTCATTTTTCTTTCTCTTCATCTCCACTCATTACCCAAAAAACCTCCCTCCAAACTTAAACCAAACAAACTATTAGAATTCTGAAACTTGAAATTTCAAAATTTTGTTGCTCATAATTCGGCTCCCGCGTTTATGACATCCTAGTTCCGTCCCTGACAGGCGATATGTTTAGGCAAACCATAGGTCAAAAGGCTCACCCATTGTATCATCACCACCCCGCACAAACACCAAGGATATGATCGTATGGATATGAGAAAATTACTATTTACTGAATAGTCTCCTTCAAGCGGTTGCAAGGCCGACTTAATATCGTCAAAGTCAAACATTATAAAACTTAGAACCACTGGAGGGTTTTTCCGATTCTAAACTAAACTTATGAGTCCAATAAAGGCGTGTGTAAATTGGCCCTAGAAACAAGATTATAGAAAGAAATCTAATAACATGCTTTTAAATATTTATAGACATTTTGTTTTGAACGGAAATATTTATAGACATACCAGTGCTGTCGCCTTGATGATAGTCTCCTTTGAGTGCCCATAGCTCCCTCCATCGTCAATTTTAGACAACAACACATCAATGAAATCCTCATCCCCTTCCTCCCTTTCTCTCCTCTCAACATGTTCTTCAATCCAACTCTGAATAATAACATCCATTTCCCTCATAACCCTCTTCACAGTCCTCAATTTCCATCCCAAATCGACCCACCGCAGCGGTGGAAATGGTATCACATCCGACCAAAGAAAACTTCCACTCCAAAACATAAACTCCTTTATAACCCTCGTGAAATTCGCTGCTCCTGGATGTTGCATGCCAACTGTTCGATCGAAGTACCTCTTTCCTGAAATAATCCTTGTGACTATACTCAATGTCAGTTGCTCGAACCACGGATTCATTATTAAGGTCCCGTTTGGATGATTGGTTTTGCTAAGGCGGTACAATTGTTTGATGGCGGTATCGATTTCGGAGACTCGTAAGTGTTTGAATAGCTCAAGACGATGAGTCGAGAGGAGTTCGACCATGATTAGCTTCCGCGTGTCTCGCCAGTATGGACCGTGTGGGGCAAAGCCTAATGAGGCCAAGTTGTGGCTGAGGTACTTGGCTGCATAAGTGGGCGGACATAGGATTTTAACTCGAGAGAAACTAAGAATTCGAAAAAATTTTGGACCGTACTCGACACCTAGGTTTCGTTTATTTTGATGTAAAAAAATTTCTGGGGTAAATATTTTTTATGTAAAACAATATTGGAAAAAATAACTTTTTTCATTTTTGTTTTTTTCAATATTTGGTTGACATTTGCAAAATATTAGCCTAACACATTTTCCTAAATCAAACACTACCGATGCAACTTCAATTCAAATAATAACAAGGTTAATCTGAGACTTAAGTTCTTCACGAGAGAGAGAGAGAGAGAGAGAGAGAGAGAGAGAGAGAGAGAGGGAGAGAGAGAGAGAGAGAGAGAGAGAGAGAGGAGAGAGAGAGAAAGAGAGAAATCACAGAAAATAAAAATGAAGGGGAGATAAACCGAATGAAAAGAAGAAATTATTGAGAAATCTAGTGGATTGGGATCGCATTCAGTCATAGGATTATGATAAGGGTGAGTTTTCCATTTGATAAAATCTGTTAAAATCAGCATTTACTAAAATCAACTATTGATATTAGTAAATGAGCAACAATTGAAATTTGATTTTAGCAAAGATTTTTCCTCATTTGCTAAATGTTCATTTTAGCAGATTTTATCAAATAGGAAACTCACCCTAAATGTAAAGACAACAAAATAACATAGTAGTACTTCAAACCCAAACGGAGCCTGAATTCAGAGAGAGAGAGAGAGAGAGTTGGACTTTGGGGGGATCAAACCGCATGTAGGAGTGAATAACTGGCATTGAGGAAAATAACTTACCGAAGTTTTGGGTAAAAGTCATTTTATGCCTCTCAGCTAAAAATGTTTTATAGTGTAAAATGTTTTCCTCGTGTTTTCTATAACCGAACAATGCAAAAGAGGAAAAGCATTTTACGGAAAAATATTTTACGTCCAAACAAACGAAACCCTAAAGTATGATGATCAATTTGCATACACAAAAGATTTTACCGCTTTTAGATTCATTTAGAGCCAGAAATGGATATAGTTTTGAAAAGTTAGAAACTTATTTCCCTTACAGGAAAAGACTACAACGCACACTTCTTTTTGGGTGCGTATCATATGTAGTATTATGCACCCAAGTTATCTGCCGTTGGATGGTTAGCCTCATTAAAAGTG
The DNA here is from genome assembly GCA_019656835.1 of Rhododendron ovatum. Lineage (NCBI taxonomy): Eukaryota > Viridiplantae > Streptophyta > Magnoliopsida > Ericales > Ericaceae > Rhododendron > Rhododendron ovatum. The sequence continues at coordinate 24,749,897 of CM033802.1, forward strand.
TTACGAATCATACCTAAGCAATAGGTGACCTATGAATCATATTTGTGATAAGTTACAATCTTTTTTCTACTAGAAAGTCTACTGGCATAGCAAATCTGTGCACAGATTGTGAAGAGATTTCTATGTGGGACGCACTAAGGGTCCCACACAAGTGATCCGAGCCGTTCATTATGTTTAAAACATTTTTTCAAGGGCCCCTGCAAAAAATCAGCTCAATCCAATACCTATAATTAAATCAAGCACTTACAGGTATCGGATTGAGCTGATTTTTCGCGGGGGCCCTTGAAAAATGTTTTAAACATAATGAATGGCTCGGATCACTTGTGTGGGACCCTTAGTTGGCCCCACATAGAAATCTATGTACAATCTGTGCATAGATTTGATGTGCCAGTAGATTGGTTTTTTTTCTACTAAAAGGTACTAGATGCATGAAAATGATACGAATCATATTTGTGAAAAGTTACGATTTTTTGTAAAGTTACGAGACGCATGAAAATATTACAAATGATATTGCTAAAAAGTTACAAATTTTTAGCATAAAAGTTACATAACACACGAAAATGTTATAAATGACTGGTTCTCAATGTCATTTATTATGAGTTGGCATAATATGTACCAGATAATAGGTACATGTCGTACACACCTTTAAGATGTGTGTTGTAGTCTTTCCCTTACATGAATAACTAAAATGCATGAAATCGTGAAACTATGAAAAGGGTGGGGATAAACAGAATATGAATAACCATATAAGTGATGGTAAGAAATAAATTTTGGGACAGGTATTAAAACTTTTAGAAAAATTTAAGGCGATGTATCTGTTTGATTTCACAATATATAAGTTTTACGAATACTACTACATCAAAGGAACTTAGGATGTCCATATCTACTTACATAAACTGGATAGTGGGCGTGAGGCCAAGGCTTTGTCATTGGTTGTGAAACACTCTTTGAAAGACTCCCAATTGTTCACCACGACTACAGGGTGGACCCCGAGCCGGAATGAGAAGACCGGACCGTACTTGTCGGCCATGGCTCCCAGAATTCGAGCTAGGGGAGCTTGGCCGCGGATTAGATGGAGGTGGCCTATGATGGGCCATGCGGCTGGTGGTTCAGGCGGTGACTTGAACTTCATTTTTTGACTATGAGTTCTTGATCTCCATTGTTTGTACAACAAGAGTGACGCCAAAAGCAAGGCAATTGCTAATGGTAGATGAGAAAGAAAATCCATAGTGGTAAAAGGCCTCTGTTTCCACATTTAGTTTCCGACTGATTGTTTGGAGATTTATAGTCCAAGCTAAATCGCTCAAGTGATCAACGTTTCTTTTCAAATCAAAGGAAACATTTGGGCATCCAATCCAAGGCCACAAAAATACTATCATATATTCCTGATAATAGTCGGACACTGATGTTAGAAATTAAGCTTGATTGATGGTGACGTTTGTGTACAGAATTTGAAAAGTAGAAGATCCATCCCTTATTCATATAGTGGTTATTAGAGGTCCAGGGAGGCTGCCAACAAGAGCAAGCCAGTCAGTGGTTATTAAGGCATCGTTTTCCATTTGCTAAATGGTAATCCCAAAATGAGGAAATTGGCTTCCTCATTTGCTAAAATTAACACATTGATTTTATGAAATTTCCATTTTAGCTGTGGGCACATGGCCCTAAGAATTTTATTTAGGTATAAAATCGGGTGCGCCCTTTTTGGAAAGCGTGGCGAAACGCTACAATTCAGAATCGCTACTCGGATTTTGTGGTATGCACCCAAGGTACCGAACTTGAAATGTTTGCTATGTTGTTTGATTTTTGAAAAGACATAGACTAGTCCGTCGTCACCTTCGATATCTGAGGTTCAAGAGCCAGGTTAAGAGAGGGGAAGGGTTTTATGGCACCCCTCTCACCCAATTGGGAGATCGGTCTCTACTCGGGTGTTTTATAAAACATTTGAATTTTTCTCTCATTAATCAATTTTTAGCCAATTAGGGCAGGGGAACAATTAAGGAGGATTAAAACTGTAACAAGTTGTAACATGTGACATAATGATATGTATGCTTTATTGGAACAATTAGTATAGATTGAGAATAAGCACTTCTGTGAGCAATTTAGACAGACTGGAGAGCGCCAATCGAAGGGGTGTCGTGCGCAGGAAAAAACCTGCGTGCACTGGTTGAACCATTGCATGTGGAGATTACCTGCGCACGCCACTCACTGATTGGCGTACACCAGTAAGCCTAAACCCACAACTCTTGTTTTCAACCTTCTGGGCTATGGAAAAGACCAGTGCACACTGTAGGGAGGTATTCCCGAACAGATACATTTAGTGGCCGAACATGTGAAGTTTGGGAGCATGTGGAAAGTATGACAAGACTTATCGCTGGGCAGTGTGGTAAAATGGCGATATGGACCAATAATATGGAAGTCATTGATCCATGAAGTCTGTTCGGCTGATAGAGACAAAAGGAATGTAAGATCATTGGTCCAAATAATTGATAAAAGGACCAGTTACATGTGAAGTGACTGGTCTAAACCGTCGTTCGGCCATGAAATAGCCGAACATGGAAAGAGCTCCAATCAAGAACAGGAGCAGAGGGAATACTCTGGAAGATTCCAGAATAGTTATGTCCCGTAAGGGAATAAGATCCCGAGAATATAGGATCTGAGAAAGATACCCAATGAGAATGGGATGTTCGGCCAGTAATGGAAAAGAGTCCTAAAAGGACTCTTTTCTATTAAATTGATAAAGGAAACGAGAATCCTTGATAGCCTGGGTTTCCTATAGAAGTTGGGAGTCCTATGGAAACAGGGATGCTTGGGCAACAAGCATACACAAATCTATAAATATGAGGTAAACCTAGAGGAAAAAGGTACGCAATACATTATTTTCTGATTGCTTTCCTACTGATAATTAGGGTTTAATTGCTAGTACGTGATACTAACTTTGGCATTGGAGGGCCTCTGCCACGAAAGGCAAAGGTGCACTCACCCCCTGTCTATTTTGCAGATTAGGGTTCCAACGACGAATTAGGGTTCTGGAGAAAAGGCACGAATAAGCCGTTGCAATCCAAGGTGATCCGAAGCATCAATTGTTTTCATCCCCCTACACACACCCAGGACAAACCACACATATAATATAGCAGAATAAATATAGTTACAGACAGCAGGGATGGCTTTAGAGCCATAAGATGAGCAGAACACCCCATAAACAGCGTGGGGAGGATAAACGAAGGCCGAGGCCTAGCTGCCATACAAGGGCCAGCCACTGGGCTAGATAAGACCGCCATACGCCCGTCATTGGAGACCGTACGCCCGTTTCATCTTTTGTCCAGTGCTTGGCTTTGCATCTTCTGGGTTTTGGAACATGATCTGAAGGATCCGAGAGGCATTCCAAAGCAAAAGAAACAAATAGACAACTACATAGTTCTAGATACAAAAGATAGTAAACTAGTTTTAACATGCAATAAGGTGATAAAATGGAAAGAAAAGCAGAAAATACTGTGGGCACATGCCATACAAGGGCCAGCCACTGGACCTTGATATAACTGTCGTACGCCAGTCACGATGGACCGTACACCAGTTATTTCATTCATCCAGTGCTTGGCTTTGCATCATCTGGGCTCTGGAACATGACCAGAAGGATCCCAGAGGCCTTCTAAAGCAGAAATAACAAGTAACAACTAATAGTTCTAAAATATAAGAAGCTGTAAATTGGTTATTAACATGCAGTAAGGTGATAAAATAAAAGTGAAAGCAAAAAACAACTGATCAATGATCCCCATGCCAGTATTGCGTATACAGCCATGACTGGCATGCGACTAGATACTACTGGCGTGCGCCATTGATAACCTTGCACGATCCCTGAAAACCTGGCTAGCTTTAGGGCCAGAATTGGTATTGATTACCAGCCTTGACCCTGCCCGCACCCCTTAGGGGTCAGAACAGAAGGTTACGAAAGTTGGTATACCTTTGGTTTTGAGGTTGATGGAATGTTTTGAGCTTGAGTTTGAGGTTTGATGGATGGATGATGAGTGTGAGGGTGCTATGATATGGAGAGAAAGGTTCCTTGCTTACTCTTTCAAGTGATGATAGAAGAGGAAGCAAAGAAACAAGGAAGAGAAGAGAGAGGGAGACTTGAACTCTTAATGATGGTTAATACTTGTGAACCCTTGCATATAAATTCAAGGGGGGTATTTATAGCTAAAGAGTGACTAAAGAGAGGGGTGATCAGCTGGGGTTAAGGGCTAGTTGGGTTAAGGAGGGAGCCTCCCATGCATTAAATGCATGGGACTAGGTGATGAAGATATAGGAGAGAGAGGGGAACAACCCTGCACGACTATAATCATCAGGAAATTGTTCATCATACTGGGGTGGCCGCAAAAGTTTTGAGCACGTGGTTGAATAGTGGCATTTGATTGGCATACGCCGTTTATGTACCTGCGTGCTCTAGTGGTAACTGAGTCAACGATCGATGACTGACACATGGCAGTTTACCAGCACACGCCAGAATGGAATTAGCATAAGCCAGTAGGGTTTTGCTGAGGCCATTTGGTTTTGGCTTGAAGGTTTTAAAAGAGGTTCGACAAAGGTTTGAATGAGGTTCAGGACACTCAAAGCTCATACACACCAACAGTCTCAAAATGTTCTTGACCTTAATCCTCATTGGGGAATCAAAGACCGTAAGTAAACTAATCCAGATAGTCCAGAATAGGGTGTCTACAGTAGCCCCCTTTGACGACACTTAGAGCACCACTGGTTTGGTACAAGTAACGTCAAAGGTTTTCTAGATGCCCCTTTAAGGATATATCCATAACAAAACATATGAGTCAATGTAAACACGAATATTTAAAGAACCTGATTGATTGGGTTGGACGGAGATCACTGGTGCTGGGGATAATATGGACGGATAGGTCATCATTGATTGAAATAATGGACAGAGCAGGCTGTCGCAAAAAAAATGAGACTCTTCTGGGGAATATTCCATCGTAGATGAATCGACTCTGTTGGGGAAAGAAACTGTTGGACGAATAGATCGTTATTGATTTGAAATTGGAATTGGACAGATGGACCATCGTTGATTTGAGATTGGACGGGCAGACCGTCGTTGATTTGAGATCAGACGGGCTCTACTTGGGAAAGAGCACATCAGTGATGATAACACGGATTGGATGATCACGGGCTGCCATCGAAAAATGGGTTTTGATATTTGGGCCTCAGGCCCACATACTACCGGCGTACGGTATCACACGACTGGCGTACGCCAGAAAGTTTGCCAGGCCTGGGTTTTATTCGGCCCAGACCTGGCCCATTGGTCTCCCACGCCATATAAACTTCTGTACAAGACACAAAACCACCATACACATCGGTTTCAAACTCCTGACTCTCTCAAACTCCCTTAAATCCTCTCAATCTCACCTCCATTTTTTCCCTCCTTTCTAAAACTATGACCCACGTACGCCCATGGTAGAATCGGGTAGCAGCAGTGGTAGGAATAGCGCTGGTGGTGATGAGGCTCGGCCGAGATTTAAAATCGAGGCTTTGGGTATTCTGATCTACGATCAATCCTTCGGAGGGGGTATATCGAGCACAGGTGCAGAGATTCCAAGCAGCGGCGGTGGCAATGGCAGCCATGCAATGGAGGTTGGTGATGGCAGCGATCAGTGTACGGCAGGGGTGGTGGGGCGTACGCTTGTCATCGTTGAAACAGGGGGCCCACGGGTCGGTCGTTTAGACTCTCAAAGTGCCGTGGAAGGCTTCGTGGTGACCGACAGCGGCTTGGGTGAGGATGGTGGCAGCGGCAGCAATGGTGGTGGCGGTGATGACCGACCGGGGACACCGCCGAGGGATCCGACAAGGGGTAAAGACCCGGTGGTTATGGAGGAGGCATCTGGAGAAGTACTGGTAGAGGCGAGTGAGTTTAGGCCCGTAGCAAGGTCTTCTGCGCACGTTCCCATTACGCGAGGAGACTTCGCAAAATTTGTGACAGACGAGGAGCTTGGCCAATTGCTCCGAGAGAATCTGGGGGTGGTTGCTGCAGTAATATCGACTCAGAAGGATAGACAGAGGTAGATTGCGAGAGCCGAGGCCGAAGGGGCTAGAGTCGAGGAGGAGGCCTTTGTGAGAGAGACTGAGTCAGCCGAGAGGGCTCAGGACGAGAGATATGGGCGCATGAATGCATGGTGACACTGGCCAAGTCCCTACCACAGGCACCCCATGCCAAGTTTGTGGCAGAGACGTACACCCCACTAGAGCCACACTTGTTCTTACGGTCTAGGGTTGAGAGCTACGTGCCTCAGCGAGATAGCTATGACGTAGAGCTCCTTCTGAGGGACCCCAAGAGACACTTGTCTGTGACTTGGGCATAGGTATACTCTTAAACTTGCTTCGACTTCCATCTTGAAATTGCATTGTTGTGTCTTCATGCTTTTGAAATCGTATTTGTATAGCTTGCAATGCATGTAACTTGAACTTGGACTCGACTTTGTAGAATGCCATGGTTACTTGATTCAACTGATATTACCCTTTGGGACAATGATTGACTATTTAGAATGCTTTGATTACTTGATTCGACTGATGGTACCCTTGAACTTGATAGGATTTTTCAATAGTGAGCTTGAATAGACCATAGGTTGCCTCGATTAATAATGTAACATTTGGATTTGAAATTGACTAAGTAGAATGCCACAGTATGACAATCATCAGAATGGCATGCCCAATAGTTTGAATCGACTGGTCAACGAGTTAAATACCTTTGAAATAGACTGAAAAGCATACCTTGATGTAATTGATCAGAAATAATGCCTTGATTGAGGTCGATTGGTAGAATACACTGTAGCTTGGAACGCGACTAAGAAATGCCTTTGATTTGATTTGACTGATGGTAGAACTGGATATAATGATCATGTAAAACGAACACCCTATAGCTTGATCGACCCTTATAATGCCTGTTTTGCCTGTAGTATTGCTTTTCAGATTCTTGATTCGACAGTCTGTTGGATTTGAATTGCATTTATTGATAAACCCCTTTCTATGTTGGCTGTTGTTGTATGCAGAGAGGAGCGGCTAGTACTCGGAGACATGGAGGTCCAGCGAGCTCGCTTGAGCTATACAGAGGGTTGCTGGAGCGAGTCAGAGTTTGGGTGGATGTTGTAGGGTTCAGGCCATTTATCCTCACATTGACTGCAGTGAAGAGCGACCATGCTTTACTTATTGCATTGGCCGAGAGGTGGTGGGATTCGTCGAACACTTTCCACTTTCCGATCGGGGAGATGACGGTGACCCTGTCAGACTTTGCAGCTCTTGCTGGTCTGAGGGCAAGAGGAGAACCCATCCTGTTTGACTCGGGAATTCACAAAGACATTGAGGCATTAGAGTGGTTCTTGGGATAGGCACCGGCGGGTGAAGTAGAGATGATTCACTATGACCAGTTCAAGAGGTACTTGCAAGGGAGGATACCGGACTCAGAGCATGAGGTAGAGCAGATGGCGAGGGCTGATCTATTGTATTTGTTTGGGGCCACGCTGTACCCAAACAAACGGGCTACAGTGCACTTGTCCTATTTGTCAGCTACCCATGACCTTCGTACAGCTTCGTGATACGACTAGGGACGAGCAGCTCTGCAGACATTGTACAGCTTCATGGGGAAGTTCTCTCGAGGACAGAAGGCGACTGCCGGCTACTGGAGAGTGTGGGAGGTAAGAGACGAAGCTTGTAGTTCATTTTCTATTTTATTCTTGCACTTGTCTTTGAATTGAATATGTACTGCACACAGGGGCAAGAAGAAATCAAAAGGGAGCCTCCTAGCCTTCAGGTGGTACCTTGACGAGTTGTCAGGCATTCAGGTAAACAAAATCTTCATCAGTCATCCCTATCTTTGAATTGCTTTAATGATGTCGCTGATGTTTGTTTGCTTTCGGCTTTTGACTGTGTGCAGGTGGATTGGACCTCTTGGAGGAATGCAGAGCCTAAGCCTGAGTACCTAACGAGGAGCAGGGTGGTGACTGCGAGTCGAATGCTGCTGGAGTTGGCTTTTGGGTGGCAGTGGTATTTGGGTGACCGAGTGACACGATATTCACTTGGCTCTCTTGAGTACTAGGTTCCTGGGCCACTCTCGCCTCACGCCTCTCACACAGATAGATACATATTGGCCAAGTTGCAATGCTACACCATTCCGGTGAGCCTTGTTGCTTTCCTAAGGCCTGAGCATGACTATGCCGTTTACCAGAGACAATATATTTGGGAGGCCATTTGGGGTGTTGGAGCACATAGCCATGCAGAGAGAGGCTTTAGAGGCTGGCGAGGAGAGACGGGGCCAGAGGGGCAGGTCAGCTCGCTCGAGGGAGAGGAGTGACTACGCCGCAGCGACCGGGCTTCCTCGGCTTTCTTGGACTTTGGTTGTGCGGGATGCACAGGGGGAGGCTGCCACAGTTAGGTTTGAGTCTACCAGGATAGAGCCAGCACCGATCACAGGACCGGTATGACTTGCTTTCTGCTATGCTCATCACCTTATTTCATATTTGAACTGCATTTGAATTTGATTTTGATCTCCAAAATGAAATACAGGTGCCGATGGAATGGGTGTGGGAGGCCGTTCGCTTGATGCTGGCCATGGAGAAAGAATTCCATAAGATAGCGGGCGGTGCTTCTCTACAGTTGCACTACCCACCAGCAGCTCCGGCTTCTACTGTATAGCCCCAGGTATACCTTGAAAACTTATTCTACTTTGCTTTCAATACTCTGATAGAGCCTCTTTTGACGCAAATACATGCTTGATAGAACTGCTCTTGATATCACCTATTTTCAGCATTTCAATATATACAAAATATACCTTGTATGCTAGATGCTTGAATGACTATGACTACGTAGGGACAGGCTAGGGCACCTCCTAGGAGAAAGAGCGTGCGGCTCTTATGATTCTGCTGACGATCCTGGGTACAAGAGAGACCCGAGGGAGAGAGAGGACGATGACGACGATGAGGACCTTTTTGATTATTGAGGGCTATCGTTGAGCCTCAGTTACTTTGCTACCTTTTGACATTTCGCTATTTGATACTTCTCTTAGGAGATGGGGCTTGCGTGCCTTTTGACTTTCGGGTGGATGTGCCCAGTACATATTGGCTTTGCTTGGGCCGTTGCACCGCTTTAGTACATTTCCACCTTTTGCTTATAAATAACGACTTGCTAGTATATAATAACTGCATTTTCTATTTACTGATCTCCTTTTGATGAGAATTTGGCTAAGGAAAAGAATAAACCATCCACTAATGTCTAACATGCATTGATGAATGATCTGAATCGATAAATAGACATCTGCTTATGAATAAAACTAACTTAGCTCTAAAGAAAAGGGGTAGGAAAGCCCCAGGATACGACACGTACCCTAAGACACAAGAAAAATAACGAAATTTTGGGCATTAATGAACCAAAACTCGAAATTCTCCTAAACAGCAGAAACTGACAATTTTTTATGATCACATAGATGTATAATGAGCTGGACAAATTGAAAAAACTGGCGAAAAATGTCCTGAGATGAGAAATACACCGAAAAATGCTAAAATGTGGCAAAAATGGACATAAGATACAAAGGATGACTCGATATAGTCTCGGACCAAAACCGACACCCCCGTGCAGTCACATTAGGCTTATATGACGCGCATGGTATGACAAAACTTGGCAAAAGTCCCTAGAACGGATTTCAACCTCCCAAAACCTTGATTTGAACTAGAAAAGAGCCATCGGACATCTGAAATCTTCGTTAAGCATGACGTTTGGTATCTGGTGCTTTGACATAGCCCAATATACCATTTATGACTTGTATGAAACATCAAACTTGCAAAATAGGCCTCAGAATCGAAAACGGACACTCGATGACAGCAGCTGTTGTAGAACTTGTTTCTGGTATTCTAACTGGCGTGCGCCAGTAGTTTGATGGCGTACGCCAAAGTCTAAGGACACGTATATGTCAGTAGATAATTGGCGGGCGCCAGTAAGGCCTAATGCAGATCCACTTGTCTGACCAACTGTCCTTTCTCTGGGATCTCCTTGTCTTCATCCTCACACATTTTGAACATGGTTTCTAGGTTTTCAGAGGGCAGTGTCCTTGCTTACAAGGTTGCTTGGAAGTTAGCACTTAGCTTTGAATGTAGCATAAGAACAAAGAAACTTCTTTGGCTTAGGCCTTGGTTAGTGCAATTTCTGTCCATCGATTGGTTGAACTTCCAATACCACGGCCTTGCCTTGTTTCGATATCTTCATCACATACCGCTCCGTCCAGCGATTTTAAGAGCTGCTCTCCTGTTCTGGGATCCCGATATTCATGTATTCCGTTTCGGTGATGACGAAATGTGTTCGACCGTCGAGGAATTTCAGGCGTATCTCCGGTCGTTCGTGTCCCTAACACTCGTCGTTCCTCCCTACTAGGTAAGCATACCGGGCCTGCTAGCGTCCTCTCTTAACATACCCAAGGGTTTGGCCAATACTCTACTTGAAGGTGGCCAAGTCAACATCATGCGCTTAATCTTGCGATACAGTCCATATGGCAACTTGGACGATGACGAGGTGCAGGCTCGCTGCCGCTTTGCCTTGGTAATCTGCGTGTTAGCTGCTTACCTGCTCATTCCTACTGACGGGTGGGTCAGTCCCTTGTTGGTGAGCGTTGCTGCTCAAATGGGGGCATGAAGGAACGTGGTGCCCCTTGTTTTGGCAGAGACTCTCTTAGGCTTGGACTTGGTGTATACTGGCCAAACAAACATCTTTAGTGGAAGCCCACTTCTGCTTTAGTTAAACTCACTTAGCTCACCTTTTCCTGGCCTTTTGCACTTTCTCATTTTACCTCAACACTCGGCTTAGGCTACTTCCTAGCTCTTTACTTGTTCTTTCGCTCAGGCTTTATTTGGTTTCTTACTTGTCTTTTCACTCTCACAGTTATGGCTGTCGGATAAACTTGGGTTACTGCACCCACCAGTGCCAGGTTGGAACCTCTTTCTGAAAAGGATTCACCAGAGAGAGATGAAGTATCCTGACATGTACCTAGAAGGATGGTATGAGTTTCTACGACAGATGCAGCTTTATGAGGTCGTTTGGAGGTGCCCCTGGCTGACCTTCCTGATATGGTCATTCATTCTGATGGGTTTGACAGGGTAGTGATTGCAGGGTTAACACAATTCACCTTTTACATTCCCACCCGCATCCTTCGCCCGTTGGGCGTATCCCAATAGAACATTCGAATCAGCATTGGGAACTTCCATCTTCCCAACTTCAATGCTCAAACACTCAACGGTTATCAAAGGTGTTGGGGCCTCAGGGTCCTTCAGGCAGAAATGCCAGATTTCACCCTGAGACTAAGGAATCACTACAGACAGTGGCTAAGAGCAGATGTAGGCGTAAAAGAAAATATCGACTGATTACGGGCCACTTTGCTATGCCTTAAGTAAACTGTGAGCCATTAGGCTTCTTGAGCATTTTGTTCTATTTTTCATGCTTTAACTGTTTTAAGGCTTTTATGCTCAGGTTACTTATTAAAAGAAGTAATTTGCAATAAAATCAAAAGACGAAGGGTTTCCCCTTTTTGATTTTCTCCAATGTAGCTTTGACTTGCGCTTGACTTTTTTCGACCTTTGATGAGGAAACAAAATGGTAACCCATGGATCAAGTTGATAGAATAGGACCGGGTCTCAAGGAGAAACTGCCTACGTATCCCTTTTCAAGGAATTAGGTCAAAACGTAGTTCAGGCAAAGGTTCACTCGTGTATTTTACCTCTCCTTTTAAGCTCTAACTTTTGCCTAGAACCGCCTCTTCAGGTTTTCGGTCTAGCGAGTTTTCGATTTTCGCCTACTTATTTTGCATAGACCGCCTCCTTAGGTTTTCGGTCTAGCAGGTTGCTCTAACTTTTGCTTGGAATCGCCCACCCTTGTGGCTTTTGATCCTGTGGGCACATGCCCCAAAATTTTCAATTTTCGTCTTAAAATCGGGTGCGCCCAGTTTCGGGAAGCGCGGTGAAATGCTTACAATTCAGAGTCGCCACTCGGGTTTTGCGGTGAAATACCTAAGGAACCAAACTTGAAACGCTTGCTATGTTGTTTGATTTTGAAAAGGCGTAGACCGGTCTATCGTCACCTTCGATATCTGAGGTTCAGGAGCCAGGTTACAAGAGGGGAAGGATTTTATGGCACCCCTCTCGCCCAATCCGGAGATCGGTCTCTACTCGGGCATTTTGTAAAACATTTGTGTTTTTCTCTCATTAATCATTTTTTTAGCCAAATAGGGCGGGGGGACAGTTAAAGGTGATAGAACTGTAACAAGTTGCATTTATGTGACAAAAGATGATTGATGCTTGTTGAAATAGATGATAATAGATTGAGAACAAGCACCTGTGAGCATTTCAAACAAACTGGAGCACGCTATCTCAGAATGAGACACGCAAAGTGTCACGACCCAACCCAACGAGACATGGGTCAATGACCGACCAAAGTGATTAAGTCACCCTAGGTCTAAAGTTGTGAACAGTTAAGAGAAGATTTATTTAAAACCCCTTCATACTAGTTGCCAAAGGACTTAATATTTGCGATTATAAATGTGGCATTTATTTTTTTTGACCTGAAAAGAGTTATTTTGAAAATTCATAAGCTAAAGCTCGTGTGAAACATGACACATCGAATTCAAAGTTTAACTTGAAAACTTCTTGAGAAACAACAAGTTCTTTCTCCCATCCTTATTATGTCATGGATTGATCAAACCAAATTAAATCGGTAAAATGAAATCTTATCATTTCTAACTTTAAGTAGAAAACCTTCAAGATATTCAAGATATCATGTTATCCTCTCTGTTCGTCGATTTCATGCATCTTTCATGAACAAGTTTCAATCAGAAATCTAGAGGAGCTACCTCTACATAAAAGGGAATGACGTCAAACCATCAGGATATCTGATCAATATCCTCCAACCTTATTACTCCAATTCCACTTTGTCTTTTTACCGTCCTCAAGTAGGGACACATGTTCAGATGCATCGACAAGAAAATTATATATTCCTTTTCAGCATTATGTCATAAGAAATTCCTTTTTCATTATACCATGCAAAGGCGATTTAGGCATTAAAACAAAGTATGTCAAAGATAGTGCATGTTTCACCTCTCGTCCTGCCGATGCAGCTAAGGCTAGACGTGTCCTACTGGTCACCCTCGCACACCCGAACCTAAGCATAAAGTAAGACCAAAGTCAAACATCGACCAACTAAGATGTTAAAAGTCAAAAGAAGAGAAATTAGTCAATAGAATAAGTATAGAAACATAATTACTTCTCAAAGAGTAAAATAGTCTATTAACCTTTAATTTACGAGACTCAAACTATTTTAATCAACTTAAAATTTAAATTAATGAAAATCTGATCCAAAAGTAAAAATTCAAGAAAATTAACATAAAAGATTGACTTCACCGGTTAGTACAAGAAAATGGTAGTTTAGGCACAAAATGGCCCTAAGGGCAAAATAGTAATTTAAACTCTTTTTTTTTTTGTAAACACTTTGGTACATGTCACACTATGTCAAATCTTGTGCATGCATGATTTTAGGATAATAGAAAACTTATTCAGACGATAGGAGGTGTCGGGTATCAAACGTCCATTTATCGCCAAACGATGCACCCAACTTAAGTAATCAACTTAAAAATTCAAAATATAACTCAATATAAAGAAAAGAATAAGACATGCAAAGTCCCAAGAAATTTGTATACATATAATAAAATGCTAGACTAGTTTTAAAACCGACAGCATAACGGCTTAACCAAAAGTAATATCATAATTTATTTGAGACTGAAAACTAAAATTTAGGTTCTGATCTTAAAAGTAAATGTTCAATTAATTCATAAAAATTCGGAGAAAAATTAGTTCGTAATACAAAATTTCACAAAAATGACTACAAACTACTAAAAATAGGAGAAATTGCCACCTTTTAACAAAAAAAGCATAACTCACTCATTTTTAATCCAATCAAAGTAATACTAGATCCCAAAGTTAACTAATCCATAGATGCAACTCTAAAAAAAATAATATAGTGACTCTCTTTACAAAACAAAAGCATAAATCTCAAAACAAAAGGGAAATTTCCAGATTCGTCCTACACTGGACAGCTTGCAGAAAAAAATTCATAACTAATTCATTTTAAATCCATTTCAGTTGATTTCGGTGGCTAAATCTTCCCAACAAAATGATCTACAACTTACTTGAAGGAACCCAGTAACAATTCATAGCTTAAAAGAGTCAAAAATGGCAGAAACTGAAGCTCAGAAAATCTGTCCTAGGAATTACAACATGTCTTAGCATCCCTTTTGGCTTGCATGCAAACCAAATCAGCTAAGATTCAACAAAATAAGATAGAAAACAGAAGAGACAAACTGTACCTAAGCTCAAATGGGTTTTTCTCTCTCCTCCTAAGCTCTCTCTCTCACTCTCGGACCTCTCTCTCTCTCTCTATATATGTGTTTTGCTTTGGTTTGAAAAAAAGAACAACATAAGTCATGCAAGTCAAGCCTATTTATAGGCAAGGGATATGTTGGTGGACTGAGACAAGTGTCCTTGATTTGGACATTTGTTGACTCATCCTTGCCACCGGTCCATGCAAAAGAGGGAAAAAAACTCGGTGCGTAGGCGCGCGCGCCTACGAAAACTGTCCGGAATTCAATTTCAGAAAAATTCCAAATTCGCACCATAGACTAATTAGAAAATTTTAAGAATCGTCCTACTCTCAGAATTCTAAGGAAAAATCCAAAACTTTGAAATTTTAATCCAGCAGGCCTCTCGACTTCGAAACGTGCCTGCGGCCTAATTCGTAGTTGATACGCAATGTCAGCCAGAATCGGGCGACGTTCTACCTCCGATACTGAAACCTTGAACTAGTTCAATTTAAATCGTTTGAAAATCACCTCTAGGCTATCCGCAAGGTTGCCTGGAAGGTACCGTCGAATTGTCGAGACAAGTCATCCCTATGACCCTTAAGTCAACGAGTGACCGAAATCTCCTTAAAAAGATTAATAAAATGACTAACTTATTCATTATACCATAATACCTAATCGTAATCGTATTATCTAGGTGAGAGTCCCTACACAAAGGGAGGCTACATGCACTGGCCAGGCCACTGCATGTAGGGCCTACTTGCGTGCGCCACCCGTATACTGGCATGCGCCACCCGTATACTGGCATGCACCAATAAATCTGAACTCACAGCTCCTTTTTCTCAACCCTCTGGGCTCTGGAAGGACCAGTGCAAACCCAGGACAAACCACGTAGTTAATATGGCAGAATAAATGTAGTTACAGGCAGCAGAGATGGCTTTAAAGAAATAAAATGAACAAAACGCCCCATAAACAGTGTGGGGTACATAAACAGAGGCCAAGACTCAACTGCCATGCAAGGGCCAGCCACTGGACCCATTGAGACTGTTGTACGCCAGTCAAAAGACCCCGTACACCAGTTACTCCATTTGGTCAATGCTTAGCTTTGCATGATCTGGGCTCTGGAACACGACCCGAAGGATCCCAGAGGCCTTCTAAAGCAGAAATAATAGATAAGAAGCTACATAGTTCTAAGATACATAAAGCAATAAACTATTTCTTATCATGCTGAAAGGTGATAAAGTAAAATGAAAGCAGAAAAATGGATGATCGATGATCCCCACGCCAATGCTGCACGTATCACCATTACTGGCGTACGGCTCATTCTAACTGGCATGCGCCATTGGCTACCATACTCGGTCCTTGAAATGCCATCAGCTTTAGGGTCAGGACTGGTATTGATTACCAGCCTTGACCCTGCTAGCACCCCTCAGGGGTCAGGATAGGTTACAGAACAAAAGGTGGTATACCTTTTGTTCGCCTTTGATGGAAGGTTTGAGCTTTGAACTTGAAGTTTAAAGGATGGATGATGAGTATGGGAGTGTAATGAGTGTATGGAAGAGGGTTGGCTTCCTCTTCCAACTGATGGGAGAAGAAAGAAAGCAAGAAGAAGGAGAGAGAGGGCTTGAATGCTCTTTTATGAGTCTTAACCTTGTGAACCCCTTGCATATAAATGCAGGGGGGGGGGGGGGGGGGGGGGGGGTATTTATAGGCAAAGAATGACTGAGAGAGGGCCAGTAACACTACTACAATAATCATAAAAAATGACAGTTTAAAAGTGTCATTAAACATGAAAGATGACAGTTTTTTCATCTATGGAGCTGTCATTAAAAGTCTAAAGCTTAAAATGACAGTTTGGAACTGTCATCAATATTTATAAAGATGACGCTTTTTAAATGTAATTGAAAGTAGAAGATGACAGTTGTGAAACGTCATTAAAGTGCTTTAAAACTGTCATCTTTTCAAAAGATGACTTTTTTAAAAGCGTAATAAAAAAAGTCAAAGATGACAGTTTTAAACTGTCATCTTTTCTATCTTTTATCCTAAAAAAAAAATCACAATTCTAGTTCCAGCTCAGAATCATTAAAAATAATAAAAAAATAAAAGCATCCAATAATGAATAAAGAAGTATACATTGATAAATTAAAATTAAAATATGCTCTAGTACATAAGGTGTGATCTTTCAATCCGAAAAGTACAAAATAAAAATAAATGACCCCATATAACTATTCGCTTATTCCAACTTTCTCCAACCAAAAAGTTTGCATTACTCAGCATATATATCCTGCATTAAACACAATTGGAAAAAAGAAAAAATTATATTTTCTCTCTCAAATTCCACATATTCCATACATATAAAAAAGCAAATTAGATAGGAAAATAGGAACACTAAGTTTCTCTATAACAATTATTTGCTTCCACAAATTAGAGGGGGAGTTAAATTGGACAGTGAAATCGTATGATAAGGAACGACGCCTACCTGCTAAACGGATTAAAATAGTCTTTCTGTGATCAACATGTGCCATTGTCTATCTTTTATTAGTGTTCGATTTAGTATATTTAGTGTCTTCAAAAGAAATGCCACTTGACTTTTTAACGTCCCAGTAAGAAACTGCAGTTCCATTGCTGGACGAAATGTCGCAATGAATAACTCTTGAAATTTCTGAATTTGGCTTGTAATTCCGTTTACCCATTACTCCAACAACTTTATGTCCTCGTTCTGAGCACTCGACACACTTAGCAACTCTCTCCCAGACCTTTAACTAGCCAACACACTCTCCCTATTATGATATCAACATGGATAAAAAGCAAAAACGGGAATAAGATAATCAATACCCTATCAACTTCTTTATATGTACTCAACTTGAACGTGTATAAGGGGCAGTTCTGGTCAATCATACGAGAGTCTTTGCAATATGAAGAATTATGGTAATAAACCCAAATTTCCTAATGAGTTCACCAAATAGAAAGATTTGCCCGTGAACCTTGTTTACTTCCTAAAAAGTGGATAAATATCATTCATCTAAGCTTATTATCAAACACCTGTAATGCGAATGGATACTCACCTATATGATTGTACATAGCATAGATTGACACAAGCATATTATCAAACACCTGTAATGCAAATGAATTCATACCTAGATGATTCATCTTGACAATCCAGACAAGACCTAGCAACTCAATCAACATTGAAACAAATTTTGTACCATGTAAATAGCACCCATAAATTCAATAACGAAAAAATTAGACAAAAAATTGTGAGGAACTGTCTAAACAAAGCCGTGGGTACCTGTATGATTTCAAGCCAATCGGTGACCAAAGCAACGACGGGGCGAGTGGGGACCAAGATCAATCAACTGCGAATATCATAGTGACGTGCTTCCACCGCCACTTAATGATGTCAAGTGACTCGATTTGAGACTCCAAAGCAATGGCTAGGGTTGGTTGAGAGAGAGAGAGAGAGAGAGATCGTGGAAGTTAAGAGGTTTCCATCGGGGTTTATTTTGGGCGGGATTAAGATTAGAGGTACCGTGCGTGCCCCGCATAAGGTGCCGTTTACTCTAAACCAAATTTTCGTTCTTTCCATTACCCCCCCAAAAAAAAACGTTCTTTTAATGTCACATTTAATAAGAAACTGACATTAAAAAGAAATAATAATTATGTCAGGTTTTTAGAAAGTGACATCATAAATATATTAGATCACACTTTAGGAGAAATTGACATTAAAAAGAAATAATAGTTATGTCAGTTTTTTAGAAAGTGACATCATAAATATATTATATCACATTTTAGGAAAAACTGACATTAAAAAGAAATAATATTTATGTCAGATTTTTAGAAAGTAACATCATAAATATATTACATCACAGTTTTTTGGATGACTGACATTATTTACTCATTGTAATATTTTTAATTACAGTTTTTTCAAAAAGCGACATCTTTTTACTTTTCCAAGCGTCATCTTTTACGATTATTGTAGTAGTGTAACCAGCTGGTTAAGGGCTGGTTGGGTTAGGAGGTGAGCCTTCCATGCATTAAATGCATAGGACTTGGGTAGAAAGGTGGTGTATGAGAGAGGGGGAGCCGACTGCATAAGGGTAATCATCAGGGGGCTGTAGACTACGTCAGGTTGGCCACAAAAGTCCGAAGCACGTGGTTGAATAGTGATGTTTGACCGACTTTTGACTGGCGTGCGCCTATTGTATACCTGCGTGCGTCGGTGACAACTGAGTCAACGGTCGATGACTGACACGTGGCAGTTGACCGGCGCACGCTAGCATGGTACTGGCGTAAGCAAGTATGGTTTTGCTAAGGCCATTTGGTTCTGGCTTGAAGGGTCTCGGCAAGGCTTGACATAGGTTTTTTTAGGACACTCAAAGCTCAAACACATCATTAGCCCTGGAGTGTTCTTGACCGTAATCATCATTGGGGAATCAAAATCCGTAAGTAAGCTGGTCTGGATAGTCCAAAATAGGGTGTCTACAGATCCAACGAGCATCTCTCAGGGATAGTAACGCTTGAGTTGATCCAGGTTGACCAGAGTGTTGAATTCTTTGCCATCGAGATCGATAAGCTTAGCAGCACCCCCGGATAAGATAGTCTTGATAATGTAAGGCCCTGATCTCTTCGGTCTGAACTTCCCGCAGGGATCAAACACTAGAGCGCGGATTTCCTTTGTAACCATGTCCCCTTCGACCAAACCCCTGGATTTCACCTTCTTATCGAATGCACGAGCGATGCGGCGCTAATGCCCTTGAACATGATACAAAGCACAGAGCCTTCTCTTATCAAACAGCATCAGCTCGACAAACCTCCCACTCAACCATTCAGATTCTTTGAGACCGCTTTCAGCCATGATTCTCAAAGATAGAACCTCAAGCTCAATGGGGAGTACTGCCTCCATCCCATAGACCAGGGAAAACGGAGTTGCACCAGTGGAAGTGCAAATTGACGTTTGGTATCCCCAAAGGGCTAGGGGCAGTTGTTCGTGCTAGTCCTGTGCAAACTCAATAGTTTTCTTGATGATCATCTCAATGTTCTTGTTTGCAGCCTCAACTGCTCCATTTGTCTGTGGACGATAGGTCATTGAATGATGGATTTCGATGCCGAATTCCTCAAAGAGCTCTAGAACCCTACCTTTGAAATGACTTCCGTTGTCCGATACAAATGCTTGACGAACACTGTACCGATAGATGATGTTCTTTCGAATGAATTGAGCAACTTGAACCGTTGTCAGGGTCTTGTAGGATTCAGTTTTAACCCACTTAGTGAAATAGTCAATTGCCACCAGTATGAATTTGCGACTAGTTGAAGCAGAAGGTCGAATCATGCCGATGACATCGATGGATTCTTCTAGCCTATCTAACCAGGTGGAATGCTCATCTAGGGACAGCTTTGAACCAATTTGAACCATCTGAGGGTCTACCTCATCTTTCAAGTTTACATAAATTACTTCTTCTTTTAGAGGCTGAGCATGCCTTTCGTCTTCCCTTTCGACGAGGGAACACATTTCCTTAGGGATGGTCCCATTGAAATCTATCCCTTTGTCGTCAGGGTCGACAAAATTTATTCAAAAGCTAGCAAAGTACTCGGAAGCAGGATAATGCATGTCAAAAAGAAAGCCCCTTGGGATTGTCAAGAACAACAGACTCAAAACTCGAAATGAAAGCTACGACATAGAGGGCCGAGAGGCACAAACTCTGACTCTGAGCTAGACTTAGACTCGACCGACTCTGTGTCAGATTCAGATGTGTCATTAATGCATGTTAGGCATGGAATGATGATGTAGTTATTAACACTACCATTAGCCTCCACGATGAGAGAGGTTGGATCCTCGAGAGTGTCGGGAGAGTCAAGCCCAAGCATCAGCACTTCTTTTTGGTGCCCTCCTTGATGGTGCAATGGCTAGACAGTAAAGTACAAGAGCTCAGTGACAGCCTGCAGCAATTTATTTGAAAGAATTGAAAAAATGGAAAATGCGCATGTTAACGTCGTCGGTGTCCTCCTAGACTCTACAACTAAAGAGAGTCTGTCTCACGTCATTTGGATGTTGCCAAAATCCTCGGATATTCTTTTCGACAATGTATCATTGTTTGAATCAACTAAAACTAAGAGATGTCAAAACAGCCTACAGACTTTGACTATTCCGTTCTCAAAGTTTTAACTTTTGGAGTCAGAACAACTCGATGTAGATGACGTGATACCGGAACCGGGGTGGCGTAAGCAGCACTGTGCCGGAGCCTGAGCGGTGTAAGTGATTAGCACTTTTAACCTGGATGGTATAAGTATCACAACATTCTCTCCGTTGTTCCAAGTTTTCTATTTGAAACCTCGATTGGGTTTTAGTCAAGGACTTAAAAAGTTTTGATTTCTCAAAGTCTCATCGATCCAAGGACTTTGAAAATTGATAACATGCAACATCAAGATGCATGACTCGTCATCAGGCCAAAGCAATGCCTAACAGGCATAAGACAAACTCAACAAGAGACAACATAAAAGCCGCCTTAGCATGCTCCGACGAAAAATGGTATGAATGAATGTATAGGCATGCGATAAGGAAACCAGTAACACATAGACAGTATATGGGGGGTTAGATGCAAATAATCCAACCCTGCAGGTTCCTGTCCGAGGTTGAAAGGTTCTAGTGTTTTGTACGCATGTAGAGGCCGGTTTTGGTTTAAGGGGTTCCTCTGACTAGAGCCACGATATACCTCCCGTTGCAACGCGTGTAGCAAAGCAACGGTCAAATGGTAGTATGACTCATCATCGTCCAAGGTTGTTGGGCCTTCGAGGACCCCGGGCTCTAATAAATTGTGCCGATTACCCAAAAACACCTTAACGGGGACTCACCAACATCGATGCAAGTGGAGAATGCCGAAGAATGATTTAATGAGAGAGAAACGCAACATTTTGAAAATGCCTTTTAAAGCTTGGCTCACTTTTATTAATCAATACTTGGAGAAAACTACATAAGTGAATAATAATAAAAGCCCCAATTTGGATTGGTCGGGTATGAGATCCTGTTACGTTACTATTCCATTCTTCAGCAGCGCGAAGTGTACTGTTTTGAGAGGCTTCTGAAAAATTGTTCATTTATGTATTAACTGCCAAAAATTGCTTACGACCTTAAGTTGGGTTTTGGAACTCCTTCGTGAGATGCCCAGGCTTGTCCACATGAAGGTTGGGAGTGCCCATCGATTGGAGATGATTTCTTGAAATATCATGCATTCCAAAATTGCTGCCAAAGACCAGCCCGACTTGCACAAGAAGTCATCAAGTTACACTTTTTTCTCAATATTTCCACCGATGGGAACACTGTTCCAGTAATTTTAAAACCAATTTTAGCAGTTCAAAAGTGGTTTCAGAAATAAAAAATGAGCTTCAATACTTCCAACACTTGGAAGTAACATCCCACGTCGCATACCTTGTTAGGATCATCTTGGGCCACACAATGCACTCAAGCACACCAAAGATGAGGAAAAACTCTGTATTCATATATATATTCACAACCATATACAATACATGAAAACACCTCTTCAGGAGCCACAAACTGGCATCCCGTACGCTTAACCTCACCTCTCTGCTCACCACGTGCTCTGACAGACCCTCCGAGGAGGAGTACAGTCCCTCCTGAAGGAGGGAGCCTCATAGGTCTCTCAACTCTCTCTCTATCTGTCTCTCACAGTGCACACACACGTAAAACAAGAGAGGACAAGAGTATTTATAACCCTAGGCCTATTCTAAGGAAACCCTTGCCAACCTCGGGCCTAAGCCCATCCGGCCCACATAGGGTGGACCCAACAATCACCCCCTCCAATTCGAGTGGGCAAAAGTCGTCCAAGCAATGCCCCCATGTTGCCACCTCCAATCAGCTACAACTAGCAAATGCTTGTGCCACTATCCAAGTGTATCCTTGCAAAACTAGAATCTGTAGCTGATCAAAAAATCTGAGGACCACAGCCTCTCAACTAGGATGCCTCCACTTGCACACCTTCTGCTAAGGTGTATGCACTCCATAACCGAGCGCCTGCACCCCCCTCAACAAGTGCATGTAGTTACATCGAGTCGCACTCTGCCACACTAGCATCTGTCCTATCCAGAGAATATCCGCAGCTCCCCTCTGCTCACACCAGAGGCTTTACTCGCCAAATAATCTCACACACCATCTACAAAGTGGCTGACTCCCATCTCTGACACTGCATCCCCCACCAAGCTCCACTACACCCCCCAACCGATATACACCGCTCGTGGATCTGGGACATCTCATAATCCTACTAGATCTTCGTGACTCATTTATGATCTACAACTCTGACAAGCGCCTATGTCGTAATTCCCAGATGAGCTACACCGCACCCCAACTTGGTACTCACTCGAATGAATGTATCCCTACAAGCCAATTCTTCTGCGGTTGATCACGATCCTGCACCCCCTAACTGGTGTGCCTGCACCCCCTGATCGGAGTGCTCACATCCTCATCCGGATGCTTCTGAACCCGTCATCCACAAGAACTGCATACCTAAAGACTGTAACTGCCACTTGGTCTGTGCACCTGACTGATCTCCCGCAAAATAACCTTGGAATGCATCCTCAAAACCCGGATGACCCGCATCTCCAATAGAGATGCCACTAACCATGTCTGCCAATCCTCGAACGCCTTTGTCCAATCACAGGACACAAATTGTGACTCCATCTCTCCTAATCATATGGCCATACATCTCGGAGAGGATCTGTAACAACCCTGATTTTTGGTCAGTAAAAATTTCGTTAAATATTTGAATTTTATTTGAATTACTTATTTTCTCTTGAGTGGCTATATGATTTCTTGTTAATTTTCGTCGTAGTTAGATTTTTGGTCATTGGTTAAACTCTCGACTAGAAACCCTACTTGACCAATCAAATTAGATTCTAACCGACTACTTAGAGGAACCGAGCAACCAAACTCACCTAATTACTAGATGAACCTTTTGGACCTTTTGAACCTTTTGCCTTTACCCATTGGTCAATAGATGCTAGGGTAATCTTTGTCCATTGGACAATAGGCCTCCCACTTAAATATTTTGGTAAGTACAAAGATATAGTATTTTAATGGGGTATATCCACATGTGCAAGTACATTTATTCTTTGTTTTTTGGGTATTCTCCCACCCCTCCTATTGTCCATTGGTTATTAACCGCTAGGGAAACTATTATCCATTGGGTAATAGCTCCAATATTCCTATCAAGTACAAGGTTTTATTTTAATAATCAAGATTTGGATTCCCATGTACTTTTATGCATTAAACTATTGGGGTATATCTAAACCCTAGATTTCTAAAGTACTTTATTGATTAAACTAGTACTTGTACTCTATTATAATCTAATGGGGAGAATCCTAGCCTTTTTATTTAATTGGGGTACTTGGTACCACACCTTTATTTAAATATAGGGCTTTTGTCACATGCTTTAAAGGACAACTTTGATTATTTTAATATAAAAGTTTCCTTTTAACTTTAGTCCTTTGGACAATAAAAGTTAGGGGATTTATTATCCATTGGGTAATAGAGTTATTCTTTCAATTAGTACTAGGGTTTATTAAACTAGTCTTTTTCCTAATTGCCCATGTGATGTTGTACCTATATTTTATATTATGTATGTACTTATTGGATTTAAAACCTAAGATTTCCTAAGTACACTAATATTATTTTATATTGGGGTTTTGTACCCAATTGGTTTAAATTAATGGGAGGTGTGATCTACCTAGATTCATAAGTACCTATGTATATATTATATATGTACTTGGTTGACTAATAAATTGACTTAGTACACATGTACTTATTAACTAGTTTAATAGGAATCTTGTATCTTGTTTCCTAGAAGCCAACCTTGTCACTTCAAACTTTCTTACTTGATTCTTTATCCATTGATCCATAATGTTAGGGTAACTTTTGTCCATTGGTTAATGACCTTTTCATTATTATATTTTGTTTAAAGTATATATAGGACATGTAGTCTTTTATGAAATCTTATTTTAAGTATAAAAGTAATTGTACTTCTTTTACCCATTGGACAATAATTGTTAGGGAAAAGTTTACCCATTGGGTAATAGCCAAGGCTTTGGCTATAAATAGAACCATTCCCATGCCATTCAACTCACACCTTTCCAATCTTCAACTTCTCTCTCTAGAATTCCTTTGTTCTTTGTTCTTCATGTTCTTGAGTTCTTCAAGAAACTCATCCAAGACCGCCACCCGACCACCCTTCGATCCAAAAAGCTTAAGTAGTTTAGTCAAGATTAGGTTTCGAGAGAGACAATTCTCTTTCGAAGCTCCCAAAGGCATATCATAGGAAGTTACTCCGTCCGACAGCCAACTTGCCTTTCGTAGTCATCACTACCGCCAAAAAGAACGGTAGATTCTCCCTATCTACTACTCCTAATTATATGTAGTGCATCCTTGCTTACTTACCTTGAAGTAATTGTATTTTTGATATTTAAGATGGTTATGAGTATGCATATATGAGTTACTTGTATTAGTTGTGGTGTGATATAGCATAAGTGATTTCACTCCAAGGGCGTCCGTACATGTGGCATTGTGCTTTGAATAAGCATAAGTGATACACTCCAAGAGCGTCCGTACATGTGGCGTTATGCTATAAGTGGTGATTGAGCATGATAAGTAGTATAGAATTGGGCATACGAGGTGGCGGTGACCTTGGTGGAGTCCATTCGGCAGTCTTCCCGCCATAGGTTTGTGGCAGAGACATACATACTGCCGGAGCCACATTTATTCATACCATCAGGAGTTGAGCGCTACACACCTCGCCAAGAGGCTTACGATGCAGAGCTGGTGCTGAGGGACCCCGAGAGGCACTTGTCCAGGACTTGGGCGCAGGTATAATTCTGAAACTGCTTCAGCTCCACTCATATTTGTTGTATCTGTACATGTTTGTGCTATATTGCCGGGAACGCATCTGTCTTGGGATTGGACTTGATTGTAGAACTTGACTTGACTTTAGAACTTGAAAATCGACTGAGCATAATGCCATGATTGCTTGACTTGACTGGTAAAAACCCACTAAAACATTGATAGACTGACTAAGATGCCCGATAACTTGAATTGACTGATGGTTTGCCGTGGTAACTTGATTGACGAGTAAAATGCCTTCAACATGACTGAGATTGATTGATAAAATACCTAATAGGATTCCTTGTAGTTTGACTCGACTTGTAGAACATCACAATGTGACCGTTTGGAAGTGTACCTTGAAGTAGTTGGGATCCACTGATATGATGCCTTGTAGTTTGGAACTCGACTGAACAATACCTTTGATTTGATTCGACTAATGGTTAAACCGAATATAATGATCACATGAACGAATACTCTGTAGCTTGATTGATCCTTGTAATGCCTGTTTCGACTATATTGTTGCCTTTAAGATTCTGAATTCGATTGTCTGTTGGACTTGAATTGCATTTATTGATAATCCTTTCCTATTTTGGCTGTTGTATTATGCAGAGAGGAGCGGCCAGCACGCGGGGGCATGGTGGTCCGGCGAGCTTGCTCGAACATTACAGGGCCTTGCCTGAGCGGGTTAGGGCGTTAGTAGATGCTGCGGGGTTTGGCTTGTTCATTCCCATACTGACAAAGGTAAAGAGTGATCATGCCCTGTTGACTGCGCTGGCTGAGAGATGGCAAGACACATCCAATACCTTCCATTTTCCAATAGGATAGATGACAGTGACCCCAGTAGACTTTGCAACAATTACCGGCTTGAGAGTGGGAGGCGAGCCGATCCCATTTGATTTGGGGATCCACTGGGATGCTGCAGCGTTGAGATGGTTTCTGGGCTAGGTGCCCGAGGGTGGTACAGAAACAATTCACTATAATCAGTTCAAGAGGTATCTAGAGGGGAGAATATCGGAGACAAAGCAGATGGCGAGGGCCTACCTGCTGTACCTATTTGGGGCCACGCTGTATGCCAACAAACGGTCCACGGTTCACTTGTCTTACCTACCAGCCCTTTTTGACCTGCACACAGCTTCGCGATACAATTGAGAAGGAACAGCTCTAGGGGCATACTATGGATTTATGGGTAAGTTCTTGCGAGGTGCGAAGGTGACTGCTGGCAATTGGAGACTGTGGGAGGTAAGGAAATGAACTTGTAATTCGACTCCATTTTGTACTTGCACCTTTTCTTTGAATCGCATATATGCTGTATCCTGATACTTTGATTATTTGCAACCGTTACAGCTGTGTTCCTACGAGGTGCTGAGGATGTACCCATCGGAGAATAGGTGCCCAGACGTCAGGGTTCTGCCACGTGCTTTGATTTGGGGGCCCCTTCGACAAGGAAAGAAGAAGTCAACAGGAAACCTCCTAGCATTCCGAGTGTACCTCGACGACCTGTCCGGATCTCAGGTAAGAACCGACACCATTTGTATCTCATGCCTTGAATTGCTTTAATGCTGTCTCTGATACCTTCACTTGGGCTTTTGACTATTTCGCAGGTGATGTGGGATCCGTGGGGAAATGCAAAGCAGGAGCCTAAGTATGTGGCAAGGAGCAGGGTTGTTACAACAAGCCGAGTGTTGTTGGAGTCGATTTTCGGATGGCAGTGGTACTTAGGCGACGGAGTGACACGACAATCACTTGTTTCGTCCGAGTTCCTAGTCCCCAGGCCACTTCTGCCTCATGTTTTGCACATGGATCACTACACTCTTGGCATACTACAGCGCTTCATAGTTCCGGAGGACATCCACCATTTCTTGAGGCCTGATTGCAACTACGCCATCTATAAGAGGCAATACTTGGCAGGACCACTCGGGGAGGTGGAGGACATGGTTGTACAGGGTGAGGCTCTAGAGGTTGGAAAGGAAAGACGAGGCCAGAGAAACAGGACAGCTCGCTTGGGAGAACTGAGTAACTATGCTACGGCAACCAGGCTTCCTCGGCTTTCGTGGACTTTGGCAGTGCGGGATCCGCAAGGCGAGGCTGCAATGGTTCAGTTTGAGCCAGCTAGAATAGAGCCAACAGAGATCATAGGGCCGGTATGAGTACCTCTCACTTTGATTCTTTCCCTTGTATGATATTTGAATTGTATCCAAACCGTATCCTGACTTTGCTTTCAAATGTACACGCAGGTGCTAGTTGAATGGGTGCAGAAAGCTGCTCGTTTGATGCTGGCCATGGAGAAAGAGTTTCACAAGATAGCAAATGGCACCCCTCTATAGCTAAAGTACCCATCGGCGGCATTGACTCCCGCTGTACAGCCCCAGGTATGAATTCAGAATCTTCTCCCTCCCTACTTTTGATAGTCAAATAGACCCGCTTTCGATACAATGCATGCCTTGATAAACCCTATTCTAGATTCTTGCTTTCAGCATTTGATACATATACAATATGCACAACGTATGTATTGAAACGATTGAATGAATTGACAATGCAGGGATAGGCTAGGGCGGCTCCTAGGCGAAAGAGTGCGTTACCCGTGGCTCAAAAGAAAATGACAAGCACCTCTACTACTCCTGCTGCAGTCCATAGACCGGCAAGCGCTTCACATCCAGCAGCCCGCATGTAGAGAGGAGTGGAGATAGTTTCGTTGAGCGATGAGCCATAGTTCTGCAAAGAACTGAGGAAGAGGACCGCAGAGAAAAGGCCTGCTGAGAGGCCTTCACAAAAGAAGAGAAGAGAAAAGGAGGAAGAGGAAGAAGAAGAGGAGGAGCGCTCGCCTTTCAGTAGCGGCTCCGACTCCGCTAGCGATCCCAGGTTCCGGATAGAGCCGAGAGAGCTAGATGACGAGGAGGAGGATGATGACGACAAGGACCTTTTTGACGACTGAGGGCTATCACTGAGCCTCAGTTACTTTTCTATCTTTTACACTTGATATTTGACTTTGGGGCCTGCGTGCCTTTTGATTTTCGGGCGGATGTGCCCAACACATGATATTGCTATTTTGCTTGGGCCGTTGTGCCGCTTTCAGTACATTTCCACTTTTTGTTCATGGATGTCGACTTGCTACTATATAACAACTGCATTTTCTGTCTAACGATTCCCATTTGACGAGAATTTTGGCAAAGAAGTCGAATAAACCATCCACTAATACCTAACATGCATTGACGAATGACCTAAATTGACAAATTGACACTTACATATGCACACGAACGACCTAGCTCGAAAGAAAGGGATAGAAAAGCCCTAGGATACGACACGTATCTTAAGACACACGGAAAATAACAAAATTTTGGACATTGATGAGCCAAAATTTGAAATTCTTCTAAACAAAGGCAATTGACACTTCTATAAGATCCTATAGATACACAATAACCTGCACGAATCGAAAAAACCAGCAGACATGCTTTGAAGCGAGGAAAATATCGAAAAATGCTTAAAATTCCACAAAAACGGACGTAAGACGTGAAAGATGACTCAATATAATCCCAAACTGAAACTGACACCCCTGTATAGTCATATTAGTCTCATATGTCTTATACGACATGATAGAACTTGGCTAAAGTCCCTGGAATAGATTCTGAGCTTTCGTATCCTTGATTTTAGCTTGACACGGGCCGCTAGGGGTCCGAAATCGTCATTGAGCGCGATATTTGGAATCCAATGCTTCGACATAGTCCCAAACACCATTCATGATTTGTACGAATGACCAAACTTGCAAAACAAGCCCCGTAATTGAAAATGGCCGCCTGATGGCAATTTCTGCTGTAGATTGGTTTTGGTGCAGGTTTTACTGGCATGCGCTAGTGATTTTATGTAACACGCCAGTAGGGTAAAGAACATGTGTACGACAGTCAACAATTGGCGCACGCCATTTAAGTGTGACATAAATCCACTTGCCTGACCCACTGTCCTTTTTCTGGGTGCCCCTTGTCCTTACCCCCACACGATTTGTACACAGTTTCTAGGCGACGGAAGACAGTGTCCTGACTTACAAGGGTGTCTTGGATGATAGTCATTTGCTCTGAGTGAAGCATAGGTCACATGGTGAGGCTTTGGCCTATAAAGAGGAGATGCACGTATTGTTCCATCCATACCATTTCCATTTCAATATTCTACATTCCACTGTATTTCCAAATGGAAAACCCACTCCCAACCTTGCTCAGGCCTTGGCTGGCACAATTTCTGTCCATTGATTGGCTAAACTTCCAATACCATGGCCTTGCCTCATTTCGGTATCTTCATCACGTGTCGCTCTGCCCATCACTTTTAAGGGCTGCCCTCCGGTTCTGGGATCCTGATGTTCACGTATTCTGCTTTGGCGACGACGAAATGTGTTCGACCATCGAGAAATTCCAAGCATATCTTCGAACATTCGCATCCCCAACACTCGTCGTTCCTCCCTGCCAAGTAAGCATGTCGGGCCTTCTGGCGTCCTTACTTAACATTTCTAGGGGCTTGGCCAATGCTATGCTTGAAGGTGGCCAGGTCAACATCATGTGCTTAATCAAGCGATACAGTCCTGATGGTGACCCGACTGATGACGAGGTGAAGGCTCGGCGCCATTTTGCCTTGGTAATCTGTCTGTTAGTTGCTTACTTGCTCATTCCTGTCGATGGGCTAGCCAGTCCTTTGTTGGTGAGCGTTGCTGCTCAAATGGGGGCGCAAAGAAATGTGGTGCCCCTTATCCTAACAGAGACGCTCCTCAGTTTGGACCTGGTGTATACTGGCCAAACGAACACCTTTAGTGCGAGTCTGCTACTACTTCAGGTAAACTCACTCAGCTTACCTTTTTTCGATTTTTCGCACTTTCTCATTTTACCTCGACACTTGGCTTAGGTTGCTCCCTAGTTCTTGCTTGTTTTCCCACTCAAGCCATATCTGGTTTCTTACTTGTCTTTTCGCTCATGCAGTTATGGCTAGCCGACAAGCTTGGGTTGTTACACCCATCGGTAGAAGGTTGGAATCTTTTTCCAAAAAGGATTCATCAAAGGGCTGTGCGGTACCCTGACATGGACATAGAAGGCTGGTATGAATTCTTGCAGCAAATGCAGCCTGACGAAATCGTCTAGAGGTGTTCCTGGCTGGACCTCCCGGACATGGCTATCCATTCCGATGGATTTGATAGGATGGTGATTGCAGGACTGACAAGTTTCACTTTCTATATCCCCAGTTGCATCCTTCGCCAGCTAGGCATTTCTCAGGAGAGTAACTGTATCAGTACTAGGAATTTTCGTGTCCCCAATTTCAACGCTCAAACACTCAACGGTTATCAAAGGCGCTGGGGCCTTAGGGTCCTTCAGGCAGAAATGCCAAATTGTACCCCGAGACTGAGGAACCGCTATAGACAATAGCTGAGAATAGATGTAAGAGCAAGAGAAAATATCGACTGACTCCGGACCACTTTGCTATGCTTAGAATAAGCTCTGAGCCGTTAGGCTTCTCAAGTACTTTGTTCTGTTTTTCATGCTTCAGCTGTTTTTAAGGCTTTAATGCTTAGCTTATGTTTTAGAAGTAATAATTTACCATAAAACTGAAAGACGAAGGGTTTCCCCCTTTCTGATTGCCTCTAATGTAGCTTTGACTTATGCTCGACTTCCTCGACATGTGACGTGGACCCAAAAATGTTAACCATGGATCAAGTTGATAGAATATGACCGGGTCTCAAGGAGAAACTGCCTACGTATCCCTTTTCAAGGAATCAGGTCAAAACGTAGTTTAGGCCAAGGTTCGCTCGTGTATTTTACCTCTCCTTTTATGCTCTAACTTTTTCTTAGAACCGCCTTTTCAGGTTTTCAGTCTAGTGAGCTTTCGACTTTTGCCTATTTATTTTTGCCTAGACCGCCTCCTTAGGTTTTCTGTCTAGTAGGCTACTCTAACTTTTGCTTGGAATCGCCCACCCTTGTGGTTTTCGACCCAACGAGCATCTCTCAGGGATAGTAAAACTTGAGTTGATCCAGGTTAACAAAGGTGTTGAATTCGTTACCGTCGAGATCGATGAGCTTAGCAGCGCCCCCAAATAGGATGGTCTTGATTATGTAGGGCCCAGATCGCTTCGGACGAAATTTCCCACGAGGATTAAACACTGTGTAGACACCCCAATCTGGGCTTCCAGATTAGTTTACTTTCGGCTTTTGATTCCACGATGATGAATTGGATCAAGAACACCCTGGGCATGTCGAGTGTTTGAGCTTTGAGTGTTTGCAAAACCCTTGAACCTAACCTAGCCTAAGCCACTTCAAAAGAGCCAAAAACCCTATTGGCACGTACTGGTTGAGATCCCGCACGTGTAGATCAACTTGACAAGTGTTGGTCAGTGGTCAAAGCTTGACTGTTGACCAACACGTGAGTAAGTGGTACACGCGCGCCAGGGTGCACCATCGCGCGCCAGACTGGCTCCCATGCATGCCGATCAAACTGCCAGGTGGTGGTCAACAGTCAAAGCTTGACCGTTGACCATCGCGTGCTGGACTGACTCCTTCACGCGACGGTCCAAGCTGTCCCCATCACCTTTATCAGCTAGTAAGCTTAACCACCAAGTAAACCTCAGCCAGCCTTATGGACTGGCTGAATCCCTCTCTTTGCAGCCCATATCTACCTCTCTCTCATCCTACAAATACCCCTCTCATTCTTCCATTAAAAGGGTTACAAATTTTACACATCTTGTCTATAACTTTGCCTTCTTCTTTGCGACCCAAAGAGATACAAGGGCACCCAAGAACATAGCTTGTTCTTCCCCCTCCGAACATCTCAATCAAACCTCAAAGCTCAACCACCCGTTCAAACTCAATCTAGGTATAACATACCTACTATTTTTCTGGTTTGATCCCTGAGGGGGCCTGGCAGGGCCAAGGCTGGTAATCAATACCAGTCCTGGTCCTAAAGCTGGCAAGGTTTCAAAAATCGTAGAGGCAAGAACCAGAGCGCAACGGACCCATATACACGCACGACACTCTGTGGTTGCGCACGATGGTTCGCGTGGGGATTGGTGTCTTGCTGTTTTGTGTATTTACTTACATATAGATCCCTGTAAGCATATAAACAACTAGTTTACTGCTTTCCTTTGTTAGAAATGTTAGTTATAGTTCAATTTGTGTTTCTGCTGTTATGGAGTACCCCTGGGATCATTCTGGACCTGTCCCAGAACCCAGAAACATGCAAACCAAGCACTGGTCTGGTTGCGCCAGGGTACGACAATCGCGCGCCAGAGCACAACCGTCGCGCATCGGACCGCGTCCTTCGCGCGTCGGAGCGCCTTTAACCAATGGCTGGCCTTGCACAGGTAGCTTGGCTTTAGGTCATTATTTTGTCCCCACACTATTTATGGAGTGTTTTGTTAATTTGTAGGGCTTTTTCAGCCTTTAAATTGTATATTAACTGCTTATCAACTGCTTATAACTGCTTGGTTTGTCCTGGGTGTACACTGGTCCTTCCAGAGCCCATAAGGGGATAAAGTTCAACCTGTTGGAAGAATATAACCCGCGCGTGATTGAAGGAGCTTGTCGCGCGATGGTGGGCTTGCATGCACGTTGACACATGCATGCAAGTTGGCCATTGCTTGTGTCAAATTCATTCAAAAGCACTGTTTTGATATTTTGTCACAGTGTTGGATTTTATCCTATTTTATTTTTCAATATTTCATCCATCCATGCTATTCTATCACATCCTGCAAAATGTTACAGCTTTAATCCCCATTAAACTGTTCCCCACCCCTAAATGGCTAAAGAGTTGATTAATCGAACAGAATCACAAATGTTTTCGCAAATGCATAAGTAGAGACCGACCTCAGGATTGGGTGAGAGGGGTGCCTTAAAACCCTTTCCCTCTCATAACCTGGCTCCCGAACCCAGATATGGTTATGACGGACTGGTTCCTTCACCTTTTCAAATCAAACAGTGCAGCGAGCATTTCAAGTTCAGTTCCTTGGGTGTCGGACCTTCAAAACCAAGTGGCGACTCTAAATTGAGCGCTCATCTGCCAAAAAATGCGCGCTCATGATCCGCTTTTCTCAAGGCACGCTACCCATAATGGCGACTCTGCTGGGGAATTTGGTCTATACTTAGAACTTAATACACTTGAGAACAATCCCACAAAAGTCTATCAAAACGGTGAGCTTTGCGCTGTCGAAGGTTGGAATGGTGATTTAAGGACCTCGTGTCCGGCCAATCTGATCTGGGGCTTTTCTGATTGTTCTCTTGTGTAGTTTCTTCTAAGTATTGATTAATAAAGAGAGCCAAATTTAAAAAGGCATTTGCGAATTTGCGATTCTGTTCCATTAATCAAATTCTTTAGCATCTTCATTAGCATCGATGTGGGATAAGTGTCGTTGGATCGTTTTGGCAATCCGGCACGGTTTACCGGAGCCCGGGGACCCCGAATGACCAACAACCTTTGACGATGATGAGTCATTCTACCGTTTGACTGTTGCTCTGCAGTTACGCTGGCAGTGGGAGGTATATCTTGGCTCTAGTCCGAGGAACCTGTTACGAGCCAAAATCGGCCTTTGTGTATACAAAGCACTAGAACTCTCCAAATTAGGACAGGTACCTGTATGGTAAGATTTACTTGCATCTAACTCCATATACTGTCTACGTGTTACTGCTTTTCCTATCGCATGCACTGTACATACATACTGTTTTGCGTAGGAGCATGTTTAGGGCAGCTTCTAGGTTGTCTCTTTTTCGAGTCTGTCGTATGCTTATTAGGTCGCTGCCATGGCCCGATGAAGAGTCGTGCGTCTTGATGGTTCACGTTGCTAATTTTCAAAGTCCTTAGATCAGTGAGACTTTTGGAAATCAAACCTTTTTAAGTCCTTGGCTCATGCCCGATTGAAGTTTCAACCGAAAATATGGAACCACAAAGTATGGATGTCGTGTCACTGCCACTACCTAGATTGAAGTGCAAAGTCACTATACATCGCGGCGTTCAAAGTTAAGGTGCCATGTCATTAATACCGAGTTGTTCCAAATTCCAAGTGGGAACTTCAAGAAAGGAATAGACAAAGGCTTAGTTTGTTTTGACATCTCTTAGGATCAGTCGATCTATTCAAAGGATACACCCTCGAAAAGATTTACGAGGATTTTGGTAGCGTCCGAACATCATGAGACAAACTCGTCTTTAGTTGTAGAGTCTAGGAGGACACCGACGATGGCAACATGTGCATTACATTCTAATTGCTGCAGGAACCTCACTGAGGTCTCAGTTACTTTGTTGTCCAAAGCTCTAGGCCATCTCACTGAAGGGAAGAGCCAAACCTACTCGGGAACGTGTGCTGGGGCTTTTTCACTGTCACTTTCAAATCCGAAATGGCGGCACAAATTGAGCTGGCAGAGTTGAAAAAGGATGTAGAAGAAATGGGTCACAAAATGGACAGGCAGATGACTCTCGTCCAAGGGCTGGTTAACCTCTTTACTGCCATAGCCCAGCAATCGGATATGGGGCTAGCCAAAGAATCTTCTCAAGCCTGCCACACTCTTGCGGTTGGTCTCAAGTTGTGCTCGAAGGACATGTTCAAAGACCTGGCTGAATTTCATGAGGCCAGGACCTACCCAAAGGAGGATGTTGGGTCCTTATTCACAACCATTGCCAAAGGGAAGGACATGCTTAGTGATGAATTCAACCCCAAAGGCAAAAGAATGCATCCTGTTGATGAGACAATGTGGTGCAATTGCAAAGCAAACAAGGGTTCCGTTTTAAATTCTCAGTTCACTCGCCGGAACCCACCGAGGACTTTCTCATGCTTCACTGCACCTTTGGCCTTAGTTTATGAGAAGTTCCTTGTTGCTGGTTCTATCAAGCCCCTCAATCCAACTCCATTACCCAAGAATCCACCTGCCAATTTCAAACCTAACCTCTACTGCGCCTACCATCAAGGGGCTGGGCATTCTACCAATGTGTGCCACCGTCTTCGACATGTCATTCAAGATCTCATCAATTTTGGCATCATCAGAACCCCACCTCCATCAACAGTCGATACTGTCTCCAAATGCTTCCCTCAGTCCAACTCTGGCTCGCAAGTTGGTTAGACATCCACTATCTCCAATCAAATCAACCTCACCTCTACTCAAATCAACCCAAGCTCCAAGCCGACTGTACCCATCTCGTCTGAGCCTGAGGACAGCCTATTGGCTTATGGGCAGTGTGTCCTAAAAAATGTAAGGCGGATCGATGAGCATGCTTTTTGGCAGACAAACGCTCAATGCAGAGTCGCCACTTGGGTCTGAAGGTCCGACACCCAAGGAATCGAACTTGAAATGCTCGCTGTGCTTGTTTGATTTGAAAAAGGTGAAGCACCAGTCCGTCATAACCATATCTGGGTTTGGGAGCTAGGTTACGAGAGAGGAAGGGTTTTAAGGCACCCCTCTCGCCTAATCCAGAGATCGGTCTAGGGCGGGGAACAGTTTAATGGGGATCAAAGCTGTAACAGTTTGTAGGATGTGAATGATAGCATGGATGAGCAGTTAGTATAGGATGAGAACAGACTGCTATGGGAGTTTAAACAAACTAGGAGGCTCCTGTTTTGGAGTGACGTGCGTAGGAAGAAACCAGCACGCACTGAACAAGTCACTGCATGCTATTGACCCCTGTGCGCGTAGCTCCAAAACACGCGCGTGCTAGTGAGCTCAAACCCGCAGCTCTTATTCTCAAACCCACTGGGCTCTGGAAGGACCAGTGCACACCCAGGACAAACCAAGCAGTTATAAGTAGTTGATAAGCAGTTCTAAGCAGTTTAAAGGCTGAAAGAGCCCTACAATTAACAAAACACCCCATAAACAGTGTGGGGACAAAATAACGGCTTAAGGCCGAGTTACCCGTGCAAGGCCACTCATTGGTCAGAAGTGAACTGTCGCGCGACTAAAGGACTCTGTCGTGCGACTAAGGCACTCCGTCGTGCGATGGTGCGCTCCGGCACGCGATGGTCTGAGCCTTTTAACTAGTGTGTGGTTTATAGATTTTAGGGTTCTGAGACATGTCAAGAATGATCCCAGGGTTACTCCATAAAAGCAGAAATACATATTGAACTATTGCTAGCATTTCTAATAAAGGAAAGTAGTAAACTGGTTATTTTTATGCTTAACAGTGATCTATATGAAAGAAAATACGTAAAATAGCAATACACCAATCCCCACACAGACTGTCGCACGAGACCTAGTATGGTCGCGCGCGTGACCGGGTCCATCGTGCGCTGGTTCCTACCACAAGAGTTTTTGAAACCTTTCCAGCTTTAGGACCAAGACTGGTATTGATTACCAACCTTGACCCTGCCAGCCCCCCTCAGGGATCCGAACAGAAAATAGTGGGTAAGCTATACCTAAATTGAGTTTGAAAGAGTTTGAGCTTTTAGATTTGAGGCTTGATTGAGGTGTTTGAAAAGGTTGAGATGGGAGAACAAGCTTTGTTCTTGGATGCTTGGTTGAAGTGTGAAAATGGTTGTGGGATGTTGAACTCTTTGCTAGGGTTATATTTTAAGTAACCCTTCGAAAGAATAACCATGGGGGCTATATATAGTAGGAGATGGAGGTGAATCTGGTTGGTGCTAGAAGAGGAGCTCAGCCAGTCCATGAGGCCTAGCCGAGGTTGCATTGGTTGCCAAGTTTCCTCCTTAAAAAAGATTGGTGGCAAGTTGGACCATCGCACGATGGAGTCAGTCCGGCGCGCGATGGTGCGCCCTGGTGCGCGATGGTCAACGGTCAATCTTTGATTGTTGACCACCACCTGGCAGTTTGACCGTCGCGCGTGGGAGTGAGTCTGGGGCGCGACGGTGCGCCCCGACGCAAGATGGTTGCGCCCTGGCACGAGTGTACCACCTACCCACACGTTGGTCAACGGTCAAGCTTTGACCATTGACCAACACCTATCAAGTTGATCTACGCGCGCAGGCTTCAAATCAGCGCACGTCAATAGGGTTTTTGGTTCTTTTGAAGTGGCTTAGGCTTGGTTAGGTTCAAAAGGGGTGTCAAACACTCAAAGCTCAAACACTTATCATTCTCGAGGTGTTCTTGATCCATTTCATCATCGGGGAATCAGAAACCGTAAGTAAACTAATCTGGAAGCCCAGATTAGGGTGTCTACAGTAACCCCTCTTTGACGGCACTTGAAGCACCATCGACTTGGTACAAGTAACGTCAAAGATTTCTAGACACCCCTCAAGGCAATCCAGAACAAAGCATACTAGCAAAGTAGACTTGTAAACTTAAGGAACCTGATTGGTGGAATGGACGGGCGGTCCATTGCCAGAGATGGAAATAGAAGTGGACGAGTGGATCGCCGTTTGTTGATCGAATTTGGACAGGACAGGCTGTCGCTGCAGATGTGGATGGGGCAGGCCATCATTGCTGGGGATCAAGCTATCCTCGGCACAAAGCATTCCAACAAACAGGGGTAGGTTGTGTCAAGTAGGTTGAATTCCATCTGTTGGGAATCAGAGCCAATCTCCTTATCAAATACCATCCGAGACAGAGCAATAAGGCTACTGGAAGATGCACTTGAAGTTAGACTGATGTAGAGGTAGTCATTCAGGGCAGGCCGAAGCAGACTCTCCTGGGGAATAACTAGTTACGAATGGGTGGACCATCAAACGATATTTTGATCATCGTTGGGACCTAAAAGGACGAATTCTGATCGTCTTTGATGAAGTGGATGCTGACGATATTCTGATTGCCGTTGAAGTTGTGAACACAAACGATATTCTGATTGTCGTTGATGGATTGAAAGGATGATATGGCCGACCATCGTTAATGATATGGCTGACCATTGTTGAGGGATTAACCGCTGTTGAGGATTAATCGGATGATATGATTGATCATCGTTGATGATATGGCTGATCATCGTTGAGGGATTAACCACTGTTGAGGATTAATCAGATGATATGATTAATCGTCATTGATGATGTGGTTGATCATCGTTGATGATATGGCAGACCATCGAGAATGACTGACTCGGACGATATGGCTGATCGTCGTTGATGATATGGCTGACCATCGAGAATGACTGAGTCGGACGATATGGCTGACCGTCGTTGATGATATGGCTGATCATCGTTGAATGATTGAAACGGACGATATGGCTGACCATCATTGATGATATGGCTGATCATCATTGAATGATTGAAACGGACAATATGGCTGACCGTCGTTAATGATATGGCTAATCATCGTTGAATGATTGAAACAGACGATATGGCTGACCGTCGTTGATGATATGGCTAACCATCGTTGAATGATTGAAACAGACAATGTGGCTGACCGTCGTTGATGATATGGCTGATCATCGTTGAATGACTGAGTCGGACGATATGGCTGACTATTGTTGATGATATGGCTGATCATCGTTGAGGGATTAACCGCTGTTGAGGATTAATCGGACGATATGACTGATCGTCATTGATGATGTGGCTGATCATCGTCAGGATGATCGTGCCATTGATAATTGACAGGATCGGCTAATCATACTTCAGGATGAACGTGCCGTTGTGGATAAGACAGGACCGGCTATCATTGATTTAGAGATGGGAAGATCAATGTGCAGAATGATCAAGCAGTTGAGAAATTTGATAGGACCGATTGTCTTTGAATTGGTGACGGGGAAGATCAATGTGTAGAATGATCAAGCCATTGAGAAATTTGACAGGACCGGCTGTCATTGAATTGTTCCGCAGAAGATTTTTCCGCAGAAGATTTTTTCGCATCCCGCTATGAGAAAAATGTCGCAAGAGATTTTCAATTGCAACCATACACAATATGCAAAGATGTATGCTATATGAATACACTAACTGAAAATGCAAACCCTAGCTAAGGGCGGCTCCTAGGAGGACAACATGCTTAAAGACTATCACTGAGCCCTAGTACTTTACTGTCTTGCTTCTGAGATGCACACCCAGACAAAGAGACATTGCGTGGGCCGGCGTGCCCAATTGATATAGTAATATTGATATAGTAATGGCATTAGGCTTGCGCGCCTTTTCTTCGATGCTTGGGCGGACAAGCCCCATAGATATGCTATGCTTTGCTTGGCCTTGGGCTGATGTGCCCTTGCTATTTCGAGATTCCACAGCTTGTGGATTAAAGATGGTAGGGTAGCAATGTAAAAATTGCATTTTCCAAATAAACCAACCGCTAATATCTAACTTGCATTGACAAGCGAACTGAGTCAACACACAAACATGTTCACATGCACAAACTTGCCTAGCTTGAATGAAAAGGGAGAAAGAGCCCCAGGATATGACGTGGACCCTTAGACATATGGAAAATAATGAAATTTTGGGCATTAACGTACCAAAACTCACAATAGTCCCTTTAGTCAGGTGAAACTGACACTTGCATAAGATCAAATAGATGTACAATGACTTGTACGAACTGAAAAAATTGGGAAAAGCATCCCAAAACGACAATGGATTGAAAAACTGGAAAAATGTCACAAAACGGACATAAGACGCAAATGATGACACATATAAGCCCGGACTGAAACCAACACCCCCGTGCAATCACATTAGGTTCACATGACCTGCATGGCATGACAAAAGTTTGACAAAAGCCCCTTGAACAGGACTCGAAGGCAGTAGCTGACTGCTTTTGTTTGCTACTGGAATTGAAGAAGCGCGCGCAGGTTTAAGACCAACACACATAACTTTGAACAAAGGCGCATGAATCTCAAAATAGCGCGTGTGACTACAAATTCGTTGTAGCTGCTTACACCAGACTTCGTTGAACTTAGAATAAACTGTGAGCCGTTAGGCCTCGCCAGCATTTCGTTCTATTTTTTATGCTTAAATTTTTTTAAGGCTTTTACTCTGCTTTGAAATTGAGGTAGTAGTTTGCAATAAAATTGAAAGATGAAAGGTTTTCCCCCTTCTGCACAGATGAAGCTTGTCTTCTTCTTGACCACGACAATGCACCAAAGTTTTGGATTCAAATTGATAAATTGTGACCGAGTCTCAAAGAGAAACTGCCTACGTATCCCATTTTGGGAATCAGGTCAAAACGTAGTTCAGGCGAAGGTTCACTCGAGTATTCACCTCTCCTTTTACGCCCTAACTTTTGCCTAGTACTGCCCATTTGGGTCTTCGGTCTAGCGAGGTTTCAACAATTGCCTTTACTTTTCCCTAGACCGCCTTCTTCATAGGTTCTTGGTCTAGCAGGCTACTCTAACTTTTGCTTGGAACTGCCCACCCTTGGGGTTTTCAGCCCAACGAGCTTCTCTCAGGGAAAAGGCGTTTGACTTGATCCATGCTAACCAAGGTATTGAATTTATTGCTATCGAGATTGATGATGGTTGGCTGCAGCCCTTAATAAAATGGGTTTGATAGCACAGGACAGAGAGCTTGTTGACATGCCTAGCTCCAGGCCAATTTTACACTTTCTTACTCGTGCTTGGCGGAATGCCGATGTTGCTGCTTTGAACATAGTACAAGGCCTGGAGCCTTTTGAGCTTCTGCTTTTTGGCTTGGCATCCGGTAACAGGGGGATTTAATGTTCTTTTATCTCGGGATCAATGCCGGGTGTGTCTTCGTGAGACCATGCCAAGACGTCGATGAACTCTTCGAGCCTGTGTGACCGGGCACAATCCTCCTTTAAGGACAATGTTGAACCAACTTTGAACCTTTTAGGGGTCTACTTCATCTTTCAATTTTATTTGAAAACTACTATTTCAATTATAGGCTGAGCATGCCTTTTGTCTCCTCTTTTGGCGAGGGAACACATTTCCTTGGGGATGTTCCCATCGAAATCTATCCCTTTGTCGTCAGGGTCGACACAATTTATTCAAAAGTCAGCGAAGTACTTAGAAGCAAGATAATGCATATCATAAAAGAAAGCCCCTTGGGGTTGCCAAGTTCAACAAAAGACTCGAATTGAAAATAGAAGCTACGACATGGAAGGCCGAGAGGCATAACCTCTGACTCAGAGCTAAACTTAGACAACTTAATAGACATTGTGTCAGACTCAAACTTAATGCCAATGCAAATAAGACGCGGTTTTGAAAATGCAATTTCTATAGTTACCCTTGGCTTCCACAAAAGAGGGATGGAATCTAGAGGACATCTGGCCTAAGCAAAAGCGCCGCAGCTCCTTCAACTTCTTTGACCAAACCTACTCGGTGCTCCTTCGATCAATGGACCTCAGCCGGTCAGTCTGCTCCTTTGCAAACCCCTTATCATTGCGAATCCAGATGTTGGCAGAGCACATCCCAATTGCACAAATAGTGGCCAGGAGGCTGTCCTCAGGCTCGAACGGGATGGATACAATCGACTTGGGTTGATTTTCTGGGATGATAGGTTTGAATGTGGTAAATTTTGATGGAGATAGGGCTAGGATGATGCCACAATCAATGAGATCTTGAATGGCATGTCGAAGCCAGAAACAGGCATTGGTTGAATGGCCAGGCATTTGATGGTAGGTGCAATAGAGGTTATATTTGAATTTGGCAGAAGGATTCTTGGGTAATGAAGTTGGATTGAGGGGCTTGATGGAACCAACATTGAGGAGCTTCTCATAGACCGAGGCCAAAGGTGCATTGAAACATGAGAAAACCCTCGGTGGGTTCCGGCGAGTGAATTGAGAGTTCAAAGCAGGACCCTTTTTTGCTTTGTAGTTGCAACACATTGCCTCATCAACAGGATGCATTCTTTTTCCTTCGGGGCTAAATTCATCACTAAGCATGTCCTCCCCTTTGGCAATGGCTTTGGAAAAGGAATCAACATCCTCCTTTGAGTGAGTCCTAGCCTCATGGAATTCAACCAGGTCATTGAACATGTCTCCTGAGCATAGTTTGATTCTGACCGTTGGAGGGTGGTAGGCTTGAGAAGGTTCCTTGGCTAGCCCCATATCCGATTGCGGGGCTGTGGAGGTAAAGAGGCCAACCAAACCCTGGACCATAACCATTTGTTTGTCCATCTTGTGACCCAAATCCTCTATAGCTTTCTTGAGCTCAGCCAGCTCCATTTGTGTTGCCATTCTGGATTGATGAACAAGGAAGGCGATATGACCTTAGAAGCGAAGATGTAATAGCCCTAGCAAACATTCCTAAGCAGGTTTGGCTCTTCCTTTTGGTACCTTTTGCTCGGTGCAAATGGCTTTGAACTAAATTGTAAAGTAAGTGAAAGCTCAGTGATGTTCCTACAGCAGATATTTGCAAGAAGAATGCAATGCACACATCATCATCAGTGTCCTCCTAGAATCTACAACTAAAGACGAGTCTGTCTCACGATGTTCGGACGCTACCAGAATCCTCGAAAATCTTTTCGAGGGTGTATCCTTTGAATAGATCGACTGATCCTAAGAGATGTCAAAACAGACTAAGCCTTTGACTATTCCGTTCTTGAAGTTTCAACTTGGAATTCAAAACAACTCGGTATTGATGACATGGCACCTTAACTTTGAATGCCGCAGTGTATTGTGACTTCGCACTTCAACCTGGGTAGTGCCAGTGACACGACATCCATACTTTGTGGTTCCTTATTTTCGGTTGAAACTTCAATCGGGCATGAGCCAAGGACTTAAAAAGGTTTGATTTCTCAAAGTCTCGCTGATCTAAGGACTTTGAAAATTGATAACATGCACCATCAAGATGCATGACTCTTCATCGGGCCATGACAGCGTCCTAATAAGTATAAGACAAACTCGAAAGAAAGACTCCATAAAAGCCGCCCTAAACATGCTCCTACGCAAAACGGTATGTATGTACATTGCATGCGATAGGGAAAGCAGTAACACGTAGATAGTATATGGGGTTAGATGCAAATAGATCTTACCCTGCAGGAACCTGTCCAAGTTTGGAGAGTGCTAGTGCTTTATATATGCAAAGGCTGGTTTTGGCTTGTAATAGGTTCCTCGGACTAAAGCCAAGATATACCTTCTGCTGCCAGCATAATCGCAGAGCAACAGTCAAACGGTAGAATGACTCATCATTGTCGAAGGTTGTTGGTCATTCGGGGTCCCCGGGCTCCGGTAAACCATGCCGGATTGCCAAAACGATCCAACGAGGCTTATCCCACATCGATGCATATGAAAAATGCCAAAGAGTTTGATTAATGGAATAGAATCGTAAATTCACAAATGCCGTTTCAATTTTGGGTCTCTTTATTAACCAATGCTTA
This sequence comes from Rhododendron ovatum, assembly GCA_019656835.1. Classification (NCBI taxonomy): domain Eukaryota; kingdom Viridiplantae; phylum Streptophyta; class Magnoliopsida; order Ericales; family Ericaceae; genus Rhododendron; species Rhododendron ovatum. The sequence continues at coordinate 24,793,286 of CM033802.1, forward strand.
AAAGAAACCACACAAGAGAACAATCGGAAAACCCCCAGCCAGGATGGCTGGACACGAGGTCGTGTTAAATCACCAATCCTTTCTTTAGTAGTGCGAAGCTCACTATTTTAATAGAATTTTGTGGGATTGTTCTCAAGAGTATTAAAATCTAAGTATAGACTAATATTGATTCGATCCCCAGCAGAGTCGCCACTGTGGGCAGCGTGCCCTAAAAAATGTAAGGCAGATCGATGAGCGCGCTTTTTGGCAAACAAACGCTTAATGCAGAGTCGCCACTTGGGTTTGAAGGTCCGACACCCAAGGAATTGAACTTGAAACGCTTGCTGCACTTGTTTGATTTGAAAAAGGTGAAGGCACCAGTCCGTCATAACCATATCTGGGTTCGGGAGCCAGGTTACGAGAGAGGAAGGGTTTTAAGGCACCCCTCTCGCCCAATCCGGAGATTGGTCTCTACTTAGTCATTTGTGAAAATATTTATTTGCAATTCTATTTGATTAATCAATTTTTTAGCCAATTAGGGTGGGGAACAGTTTAATGGGGATTAAAGCTATAACAGCTTGCAGGATGTGAATGATAGCATGGATGAGTAGTTAGTATAGGATGAGAATAGACTGTTGTGTGAGTTTAAACAAACTAGGAGGCCCCTGTCTGGAAGTGACGTGCGTAGGAAGAAACCAGCATGCACTGAACAAGTCACTGCATGTTGTTGACCCCTGTGCGCGCAGCTCCAAAACATGCGCGTGCTAGTGAGCTTAAACCCACAGCTCTTATTCTCAAACCCTTTGGGCTCTGGAAGAACCAATGCACACCCAGAACAAACCAAGTAGTTATAAGTAGTTGATAAGCAGTTCCAAGCAGTTTAAAGGCTGAAAGAGCCCTACAAATTAACAAAACACCCCATAAACAGTGTGGGGACAAAATAACGGCCTAAGGCCGAGTTACCTATGCAAGGCCACTCACTTGTCAGAAGCGAACTGTCGCGCAACTAAGGCACTCCGTCGCGCGAGGGTGCACCCCGGCACGCGATGCTCGCGCCCTGGCGCGCAATGGTCTGAGCCATTTAACCAGTGTGTGGTTTACAGATTTCTGGGTTCTGAGACACGTCTAGAATGATCCCAAGGGTACTCCATAACAACAGAAATACATATTGAACTACTGCTAGCATTTTTAATAAAGGAAAGCAGTAAACTCGTTATTTTCATGCTTAATAGTGATCTATATGAAAGAAAATACGTAAAACAGCAAGACACCAATCCCCGCAGGGACCATTGCGAGAGGCCTGGTATGGTCACGCGCGTGACTGGGTCCATTGCGCGTTGGTTCCTTCCACAACGGTTTTTGAAACCTTGCCAGCTTTAGGACCAAGACTGGTATTGATTACCAACCTTGACCCTGCCAGCCCCCCTCAGGGATCAGAATAGAAAACAGTGGGTAAGCCTATACCTTAATTGAGTTTGAAGAGTTTGAGCTTTGAGATTTGAGGCTTGATTGAGGTGTTTGAAAGGTTGAGATGGGAGAACAAGCTTTGTTCTTGGATGCTTGGTTGAAGTATGAAAATGGTTGTGGGATGTTGAACTCTTTGTTAGGGTTATATTTTTAGTAACCCTTTGAAAGAATAACCATGGGGGCTATATATAGGAGGAGATGGAAGTGAATCTGGTTGGTGCCAGAAGAGGAGCTCAGCCAGTCCACAAGGCCCGGCCGAGGTTGCATTGGTGGCCAAGTTTCCTCCTTAAAAAAGGTTGGTGGCAAGTTGGACCATCCCGCGATGGAGTCAGTCTGGTGCGTGATGGTGCGCCCTGGTGCGCAATGGTCAAAGGTCAAGTTTGACTGTTGACCACCACCTGGCAATTTGACCGTCGCGCGCGGGAGTGAGTCCGGTGCGTGACGGTGCACCCCGGTGCAAGATGGTTGCGTCCTGGCGCGAGTGTACCACCTACTCACACGTTGGTCAACGGTCAAGCTTTGACCATTGACCAACACCTGTTAAGTTGATCTACGTGCGCAGGCTTCAAATCAGAGCGCGTCAGTAGGGTTTTTGGTTATTTTGAAGTGGCTTAGGCTTGGTTATGTTCAAAAGGGGTGTCAAACACTCAAAGCTCAAACTCTTATCATTCTCGGGGTGTTCTTGATCCATTTCATCATCAGGGAATCAGAAACTGTAAGTAAACTAATCTGGAAGCCCAGATTGGGGTGTCTACATGGCTGTTGTTTGTGCAAATGGGACTTTCTCTGCCAACACCTAGATTGACAGTAATGAGGAGCTTACAAAAGAATGGACTGACGGGCTAAGGTCCATTGTTCATAGGAGCACCGAGTAGGTTTGGTCGAAGAAGCTGAGGAAGCCGAAGTGCTATTGCTTGGGTCTGATATCCTCTAGATCCCACCTCTCTATGAGGAAGCCAAGGATAGGTATAAAAATTGCATTTTCAAATCACGTCTATTTTGCATTGACACTTTTGAGTCTGAGTCTGACACACTGTCTGTCAAGTCTAGCTTTGAGTCAGAGGTTGTGCCTCTTGGCCCTCCATGTTGTAGCTTTTAATTGAGTCTTCTGCTATACTTAGCAACCCCGAAGGGCTTTCTTTTTTAATGCACTATCTTGCTTCTTAGTACTTCACTGGCTTTTGAATAAACTGTGCAGATCTCGATGACGAAGGAATAGATTTCGGTGGGATCATCTCCAAAGAAATGTGTTCCCTCACCGAAAGGGAAGACAAAAGGCATGCTAAGCCTATTAATTGAAATAGAAGTTTTCAAATAAACTTGAAAGATAAAGTAGACCTCCAAATGGTTCAAATTGGTTCAACATTTTCCCAGAGGAAGAGTTCATCGACATCTTGGCATAGTCTCTCAAAAGACACGCCAGGTGTTGATCTTAAGATATAAAAAAAAAGAAGCATCGAATCCCTTTGTTATTGGGTGCCAAACCATGTAAAGCAAACCTCAGAAGGTCTGGTGCCACGTACCATGTACAAGTTTGCAGGAATAGCATTCCGCCAAGCACAAGTTAGAACGTTCAAAATTGGTCCGGAGCAAGGAGTTTTAGCCAAAGTGCTCTGGACCCCGTGCTATCAAAGCCATTTTATTCGGGGCTGCGGCCAAAGGTCATCTACCTCGACGGCAACAATTCAATACCTTGCTCAGCCTGGATCAATTCAACAGCTACCTTTTCCCTGAGAGAAGCTCGTTGGGATGAAAACCCCGAGGGTGGGCAGTTCCAAGCAAAAGTTAGAGCATCCTGCTAGACCAAGAACCTATGAAGGAGGTCTAGGCAAAAATAAATAGGCAACATTTGAAAGCTCGCTAGACCGAAGACCCGAATGGGCAATTCTAGGTAAAAGTTAGAGCACAAAAGGTGGGGTAAAATACTCGAGTGAACCTTGGCCTGAGCTACGTTTTGACCTGATTCCCCAAAATGGGATACGTAGGCAGTCTCTCTTTGGGACTCGGTCACAATCTATCAATTTGATCCAAGGCTTTGGTGCATCACAGTGGTCAAGAAGAGGATGAGCTTCATCTATACAGAAGGGGGAAAGCTCTTCATCTTTCAATCTTATCTCAAACTGCTACTGCAATTTCAAAGCTGATCAAAAGCCTTAAAAGATTTTAAGCATCAAAAACAAAACAAAATGCTAGCGAGGCCTAACGGCTCACAGTTTATTTTTAGTTCAGCGAAGTTTGGTTTTAGAAGCTGCAGTAGATTTGTAGTCACGCGCGCTAGTTGGAGGTTCACGCGCGTTGGTTTCAAACCTACGCGCGCCTCTTCAATTCGAACAACAGTTAGCTACTGCCTCCCACGTATCATTTTCCATATCAGGTTTAAAGCACCTCGAATGTCGTTCAAGGGGCTTTTGCCAAGTTTTGTCATGCCATGTAGGTCATGTGGACCTAAAGTGACTGCAATGAGATGTCGGTTTCAGTCTGGGCCTATATGTGTCATCATTTGCGTCTTATGTCCGTCTTTGTGGTATTTTTTCTAGTTTTTCAATCCTTTGTCATTTCAGGATGCTTTTCCCAATTTTGTCAGTTCGTACAGGTCATTATATAGCTATTTGACCATGCACAAGCGTTAGTTTCACCTGTTTGGGGCTATAATGAGTTTTGGCATGTTAATGCCCAAAATTTCATTATTTCTCCATGTGTCTAAAGGGTCCGCTTCGTATCCTGGGGCTCTTCTTCCTTTTCATTCGAGCTAGGAAAGTCTATACATATATATGCGTGTCTGTGTGTCAACTCAACTTGTTTGTCAATGTAAATTGGATATTAGCGGATGGTTTATGCATTCTTTTGGACATTGTCAAAAGAGGATCGATAAACTAAAAAATGCAATTTTTACGTTGCTACCCTAGTATCTGTAACCCACAATCAATGGAATCTCATGAGTGGCAAGGGCACGTCAGCCCAAGGCCAAGCAAAGCGTCGCTAGGGCTTGTTCGCCCAGGCATCAAGGAAGGGGCACGCAGGCCCAATGCACCGCTAAATGTCAGCTGAGGCCCGCGCGGCCCACACAAGTGTTTATCTGTCTGGGTGCGCATCTCAAAAGCAAAAGATAGTAAAGTACTGGGGCTCAGTGATAGTCCTTAAGCATGGTTGTCCTCCTAAGAGCTGCCCTTAGCTAGCATCTGCATTTTCAATTTGTGCATTCATATTGTATACAACATTGCATATTGTGTATCAAATGTTTAAAGCAGGAAAATTCTATCAAGTGTCAAAGTACGCCTATATGGTATCAAGGGCAGCAAGTAAATAGGATTTTGGAAATCATGCTTATGGCCTAGTTACTGTTGGGATTGGAGCCGAAATCACTTCTTTGGGATAGTGCAAATATGAGGGAATGCCCCACGCCGCTTTCCCTATCTGGTTTGCCATGGTAACCATCAAGCACATGGCCTTGCCGTTCTACTCTGCTTGCACTTAGAATGCACTTTGGGGGATCAGAATTCAATCCAAATTCAACGGCACGAGCATCCTGAAGCATGATCCACCCATTTCAATCAACGACAGCCAGTCCAATCCAAATTCAATGGCACAATCATCCTGAAGCATGATCCACCCATTTCAATCAACGACAGCCAATCCTGCCCAATTCCTGAAGCATGATCCGCTCATTCCCATCAATGACAACCAGTCCTGTCCAATTCAACGGCATGATCATCCTGAAGCACGATCTGCTCGTTCCCATCAACGACAGCCAGTCCTGTCCAATTTCTCAACGGTTTGATCATTCTGCACACTGATCTTCCCGTCTCCAAATCAACGATAGCAGGTCCTATCAAATTCTCAACAGCTTGATCATTTAGACTGATGATCCGCCCATCTCAACGGCTTGATCATTCTGCACAGTGATCTCCCCGTCTTCAAAATAACCACGTCGCCTGTCTCAATCCATTCAGCGATAACAATCAGTCACATCGCCTATCTTAGTCCATTCAGTGATGACAATCAGCCACGTTGCCTGTCTCAGTCCATTCAGCGATGACAATTAGCCATGTCGCCTGTCTCAGTCCATTCAGCGATGACAATCAGTCACGTCATCTGTCTCAGTCCATTCAGCGATGACAATTAGCCATGTCGCCTGTCTTAGTCCATTCAGTGATGACAATTAGCCACATCGCCTATCTCAGTCCATTCAGTGATGACAATCAGTCACGTCATCTGTCTCAGTCCATTCAGTGATGACAATCAACCACGTCGTCTGTCTTAATCCATTTAGCGATGTCTCAGTCCATTCAGCAACGACAGTCAACCATATCATCCCCGTTCCTTCGATCAACGACAATTAGAATATCGTCCACATTCACTCCCTCAACAACGATCAAAATATCGTCCTTTCAGGCCCCAAATGGCGATCAGAATATTGTTCAATGGTCCACCTATCCACAACTAATTGTTCCCAAGGAGGGTCCGCCTCGGCCTGCCCTAAACGATTACCTCTACATCAGTCTAGCTACAAGTGCATCTTCCAGCAGCCTTATTGCTCTGTCTTGGATGGTCTTAGATAAGGAGATTGGCTCTGATTCCCAACACATGGAATTCAACTTGCCTGACACGACCGACCCGTGTTTGTTGGAATGCTTTGTGCTGAGGATGGCTTGATCCCAACAATGACGGCCTGTCTCATCCAAATCTGCAACGACAGCTTGTCTTGTCCAAATTCGATCAATAAGCGGCGATTCACTCGTCCACTTCTACTTCCATCCCCAGCCATGGACCGCCCGTCCATTCCACCAATCAGGTTAAGTTTACAAGTCTATTTTGCCAGTATGCTTTGTTCTGGATTGCCTTGAGGGGTGTCTAGAAATCTTTGACGTTACTTGTACCAAGTCGATGGTGCTTCAAGTGCCGTCAAAGAGGGGCTACTGTAGACACCCCAATCTGGGCTTCCAGATTAGTTTACTTTCGATTTTTGATTGCCCGATGATGAATTGGATCAAGAACACCCGGGCATGTCGAGTGTTTGAGCTTTGAGTGTTTGCAAAACCCTTGAACCTAACCTAGCCTAAGCCACTTCAAAAGAGCCAAAAACCCTATTGGCACGCGTTGGTTGAGAGCCCGCGCATGTAGATCAACTTGACAAGTGTTGGTCAATGGTCAAAGCTTGACCGTTGACCAATGCGTGAGTAGGTGATACACGCGCACCACGGTGCAACCATCGCGCGCCAGACAGACTCCCGCGCGCGCCAATCAAACTGCCAAGTGGTGGTCAATAGTCAAAGCTTGACCGTTGACCATCGCACACCGGACTTACTCCCTCGCGCTACGGTCCAAGCTGTCCCCATCACCTTTATCAGCTGGTAAGCTTAACCACCAAGTAAACCTCAGCCAGCCTCGTGGACCGACTAAATCCCTCTCTTTGCAGCCCATATCTACCTCCCTCTCCTCCTATAAATACCCCTCTCATTCTTCCATTAAAAGGTTTACAAATTTTACACATCTTGTCCATAACCTTGCCTTCTTCTTTGCAAACCAAAGAGATACAAGGGCACCTAAGAACATAGCTTGTTCTTCCCCCTCCAAACACCTCAATCAAACCTCAAAGCTCAACCACCTGTTGTGGGCACATGCCCTAAATATTCTATTTTCTATGCATAAAATCGGGTGTGCCCTTCTTGGGAAGCACGGCGTAATGCTTACAATTCAGAGTCGCCACTCGGGTTTCGCGGTATGCACCCAAGGAACCGAACTTGAAATGTTTTTACCACGTTGTTTGATTTTGAAAAAGACGTAGACTAGTCCGTCGTCACCTTCGATATCTGAGGTTCAGGAGCCAGGTTACGAGAGGGGAAGGGTTTTATGGCACCCCGCTCGCCCAATCCGGAGATCGGTCTCTACTCGGGCATTTTGTAAAACATTTGCATTTTTCTCTCATTAATCATTTTCTTTAGCCAATTAGGGCAGGGGAGCAGTTAAAGGGGATTAAAACTGTAACAAGTTGCATTTATGTGATAATGTATGACGAATGATTGATGTAAACAAGTATAATAGATTGAGAACAAGCAACTATGAGGATTTTAAACAAACTGGAACACGCAATCTCAGAATGAGGCACGCAAGAGGAAGCTATATTGTAACGCCCCTGAATTTTGGCCAATAAAAATTTCGTTAAAAATTTGAATTTTATTTAAATTACTTATTTTCTCTTGAATGGCTATATGACTTCTTGTTTATTTTTGTCGTAATTGGATTTTAGTCATTTGGTTAACTCTCGACTAGAAACCCTACGTGACCAATTTAGTTAGTTTCCAACCGATTATTTGGAGGAACCAAGCAACCAACTTACCTAGTTACTCGATGAACCTTTTGGACCTTTTGAAACTTTTGAACCTTTTGCTTTTACCCATTGGTCCATAATAGTTAGGGTAATTTTTGTCCATTGGATAATAAACTTTTTGTTATAAAAGTTCATGTAGTCTTTTCAAAAATTTATTTTAATAAAAAGGTACTTGTACTCTTTTGTCCAATGGTTATTAACCGCAAGGGAAATTATTACCCATTGCGTAATAACCGTTAGGAAAGTTAGTGACCCTTGGATAATAAGTCTTTTGACCAAATAAAGTACCAATGTGACTAGGGAACCTTCCAATAAAGTTGATTTGACTAGTCAACCTTTTTCAAACCTAGAAATTACTTATTTATTTTCTTTTGTTAATTTGGCTTTATTCTTTGTCCTTTGGACAGTAAAAGTTAGGGAAACTATTATCCATAGGATAATAGAAACCCAATTCTTTATATTAAAAGGGTTTAATCAAAGATTTGATCAAAGTACTATTATAGACTTTTATAAAAATTCTTTAAAGTACTTTTTGATTATTTTACTATAAAAGTTTCCTAGTAGCTATTATCCATTGGACAATAAATGTTAGGGAATTTATTATCCATTGGGTAAAGGAGTTATTCTTTCAACTAGTCATTTTTCCTAATTTCCCATGTGATGAAGTACCAATATTTTAATTTGAAAGTACTTATTTGCCTTAGTAGCCTTTAAGGCCTAAGATTCTTAAAAGTACCCTTAATATTATTTTGTATTGGGGTTTTGTACCCAATTAGATAAATTTATTGGGGAGTTGATCTTCCTAGAGTACACTGGTTTATTTATTTAAAGGGGCATGTGCCTAATTGGATTTCTTTAATGGGTATTTGATTTTGAAAATCTTGTACTTTGTACCTTTCTTATTCTTTCTTGCATTTGTGTGTATATATATATATATATGTAGTGTACTTGAGAGAGAGAGAGAGAGAGAGGGAGAGAGAGAGAGAGAGATGCCGAGAGAGAGGGAGAGAATGCCGAGAGAGAGAGAGAGAGAGACCCAAGAGAGAGAGAGAGTGAGAGAGAGAGAGGAGGAAGGAGAGAGGAAGGTTGGTTGTACCATGCTTGATCTTTCCTTGATCTTTCTTCATCCTTGGAGAATCTTTCTCCTAACCAAACATAACTCCCCATTTGTACTTCCATGTTTTGTTTAAGACTAAATCTTGTACCATTGTCTCCAAATCTTCCAACAAATCTCCCATAATCCAATCCAAGGACTAACCTAGCCTTGCAAGCTACCTAATTAGGCCTTAGTCTATTTTTGCCTAATGACAACCTATGATGAACCTTTATGACACAAATCCTAGCCTTTATTAGCCTAAGATTTTGACTACAAGCTAAACCTAGATTATAATTACCTAGATTCACCTAAAAAGCCTAAGATCTTACTTGATTCTTTAGTCTTACACCTAAGATTTGGATTGGACAAGGCATGGCTTGACATGTGAGGTGATTTGATGACTTAATGGAGCAAATCCATGGGAGATATAGAGAGAGAGAGGGCCGGCCATAGAGAGAGGGGAAGAGCCAAGGTTTTGCCTATAAATAGCACCCCATGTTTGCCATTCAACTCACACCTTCTCATTGCTCCAACTTCTCTCTAGAATTCCTTTGTTCTTTCTTTGTTCTTCATGTTCTTGAGTGTTCTTGTGTTCTTCAAGAAACTCATCCAAAGCCGCCACTAAACTGCCACTCGACCACCCTTTGATCCATAAAGTAGAGCAGTGTTAGTCAAGTAGAAGTTTCGAGAGAAACCTTTCTCTTTCGAAGCTACCGGAGACCACCTTAGGAAGTTACTCCGTCCGACCGCCGATTACCGTCCGTAAGCCGTTACTACCGCCTAGAAGAACGGTAAAGGAACCCTTACTTAGTTCCTATTTACTTACTTACTAAGGTATAATGTTGTTGTTTTGAATTGCTAAGATGAACGGTATGATTCCTTGTCCCCTAACTCTGCGTATAGAACCGTATGATAGAAAGTAGATTATCCTTAACGAATTTCGAAAGATAGAACTTATCGTTTGTTTAGAAGTATTTTTATTTTGATCTTTAAGATGGTTATGAGTATGCATATATGAATTGCTTGTATTACTTGTGGTGTGATAAAGCATAAGTGATTTCACTCCAAAGACGTCCGTACATGTGGCGTTGTGCTTTGAATAAAGCATAAGTGATACACTCCAAAGGCGTCCGTACATGTGGCATTATGCTATAAGTGATGATTTAGCATGATAAGTAGTATAGAATTGGATGATCTTGTTAGTGTGTTTCATGCTTACCGCGGAGTCTTTGCATGTAACGTGACACGAGAACCGAGGAAATAGAAACATGACACCTAGGGTGTGGTTAATGAAAGGAAATTTTTTTCGAGGAAGAAAATATTTTGAAACTACATAATGACCAGTTTTGGGTGGCATTATGTGTGGTGTGTGTTTTGTGTGCCAATGGGAACCCGGGACGGCGAAACCATTGTGAGGATACTCGGGAGACCGGAACGGCGGAACCGAGGTTGGGTGAGTTAAACAAACGATTTTTGAAATATTTTGGAAACCGCAATGTGGCCGGACTTGCCCATTGTGTGGTGTGTGTTTTGTGTGCCAATGGGAACCCGGGACAGCGGAACCATTGTGAGGATACTCGGGAGACCGGAACGGCAAAACCGAGGTTGGGTGAGTTAAACAAATGATTTTTGAAATATTTTGGAAACCGCAATGTGGCCGGACTTACCCATTGTGTGGTGTGTTTTGTGTGCCAATGGGAACCCGGGACGGTGGAACCATTGTGAGGATACTCGGGAGACCGGAACGGCGGAACCGAGGTTGGGTGAGTTAAATAAACGTTTTTTTTAAATGTTTTGGAAAATCGCAATGTGGCCGGACATGGTAGCCCATTGTGTGGTGTATGTTTTGTGTGCCAATGGGAACCCGGGACGGCGGAACCATTGTGAGGATACTCGGGAGACCGGAACGGCGGAACCGAGGTTGGGTGTGTAGCTTGGTTATCCGTGGTACGGAGCCAATGCAAATGATTTTAAAAAGATTGTGTGTGTAGCTTGGTTATCCGCGGTACGGAGCCAATGCAAATGATTTTGAATACAAATGATTTTCAAAGGTTGATTTGTAAATGATAATGTTGACACGGTCTACGATGAGTCGCGTAGGAGAAACAAAGAGAATCTTGGACACCAACGATAGTTGATTAACGAATGTGGATGTATCATTGTTAACTGTGTATATACGTATCATGTGGAAATTGATGTTTTATTATAGCATTGTTTGTAAGTTAAGGTTGGTGGGTAAGGATTTCCTATTGAGCGTTGTAGCTCACGGTGTTGCCTTTTTGGTGACCCTGACATATTATATGGGTGGCGACGCCGGTATAATGTGTCAGACCTTGTAGTTGTTCAAGACAAACAGTTGACCGTGAAGGCCTTTGGAGCTGAAGAGCTGGCTAGGATGGAAGAGCAGGCGGAGCTGTAGTTAGGAACCCTAGTTTCCTTTCCTTTTGTAATGAAAGTACTCATATGGAGGTTATGATGTAATAAAGAGCCAGACTCTATTTTGAAGTTGCAATAAAATTGTCTTTTTAACGTACCCAAAATTCGGGGCGTTACATATATGCACTAGCCAGGCCATTGCATGCAGAGACGACTTGCGTGCACCACCTGTATACTGGCGTGTGCCGGTAAATCTAAACTCACAGCTCCTATTTCTCAACCCTCTGGGCTCTGGAAGGACCAGTGCACACCCAAGACAAACCACGCAGTCAATATGGCAGAATAAATACAGTTACAGACAGCAGAGATGATTTTAGAGCAGAAAAAAAAATATACAGAACGCCCCATAAATAGTGTGGGGAATATAAACAATGGCCAAGGCTTAACTGTCATGCAAGGGCCAGCCACAAGATCCATTGTAACTGTCGTACGCCAGTACATAGACCCCGTACGCCAGTTATACTACTTGGTTAGTGCTTGGCTTTGCATGATCTGGTCTCTGGAAAATGACCAGAAGGATCCCAGGGGCCTTAAAATGTAAATAACAGATAAGATGCTACACGGTTCTAAGACACAAAAAGCAATAAACTTGTTCTTATCATGCTGAAGTCTTTGGTGGAAGATTTGAGCTTTGAGCTTGTAGTTTGAAGGATGGATGATGAGTATGGGGGTGTGATGAGTGTATGGAAGAGGATTGGTTCTCTCTTTCAACTGATGGGAGAAGAAAGAATGCAAGAAGAAGGAGAGAGAAGGCTTGAATACTCTTTAAGAGTCTTAACCTTGTGAACCCCTAGCATATAAATGCAAGGGGGGTATTTATAGGCAAAGAGAGGCTGAGAGAGGGCCAGTAACTAGCTGGTTAAGGGTTGGTTTAGTCAAGGAGGGAGCCCCCCATGCATTAAATGCATGGGACTAGGTGATGAGGGATGTAAGAGAGAGAGGGGAACGTCTCTGCAGATTATAATCATTAGGGGAACTGTAGCCTACGTCAGGGTGGCCACAAAAATCTTGAGCATGTGGTTGAATAGTGATATTTGATCGAGTTTGACTGGCGTGCGCCTGTATTGTACCTACGTGCACCGGTGATTATTGAGTCAATGGTCGATGATTGACATGTGGCAGTTGACCAGCGCATGCGAGCATGGTACTGGCGTAAGCAAGTATGGTTTTGCTGAGGCCATTTGGTTCTGGCTTGAGGTGTTTGGAAAAGGGCTCGACAAAGGTTCAGGACGATCAAAGCTCAAACACACCATTAGCCTCGGGGTGTTCTTGACCATAGCCATCATTGGAGAATCAAAAGATTGTAAATAAACTAATTTGGAAAGTCCAAAATAGGGTGTCTACACCCGTTCAAACTCAATCTAGGTATAGCATACCTACTATTTTTCTATTCTGATCCCTGAGGGGGGCTGGCAGGGCCAAGGCTGGTAATCAATACCAGTCCTGGTCCTAAAGCTGGCAAGGTTTCAAAAATCGTAGAGGCAAGAACCAGCGCGCGACGGACCCATATACACGCGCGACACTCTGTGGTTGCATGTGATGGTCTGCGTGGGGATCGGTGTCTTACTTTTTTGTGTATTTACTTACATATAGAACACTGTAAGCATATAAACAACCAGTTTACTGCTTTCCTTTGTTAGAAATGTTAGTTGTAGTTCAATATGTGTTTCTGCTGTTATGGAGTACACCTGGGATCATTCTGGGCCTGTCCCAAAACCCAGAAACATGCAAACCAAGCACTGGTCTAGTTGCGCCAGGGCGCGATAATCACGCGCTAGAGCGCAATCGTCGAGCGCCAGAGTGCCTCTGACCAGTGGCTGGCCTTGCACGAGTAGCTTGGCTTTAGGTCATTATTTTGTCCCCACACTGTTTAAGGGGTGTTTTGTTAATTTGTAGGGCTTTTTCAGCCTTTTAAATTGTATATTAATTGCTTATCAACTACTTATAACTACTTTGTTTGTCCTGGGTGTACACTGGTCCTTTCAGAGCCCATAAGGGGATAAAGTTCAACCTCTTGGAAGGATATAACCGCGCGTGATTGAATGAGTTTGTCGCGCGATGATGGGCTTGCATGCACGTAGACACATGCATGCAAGTTGGCCATTGCTTGTGTCAAATTCATTCAAAAGCACTGTTTTGATATTTTGTCATAGTGTTGGATTTTATCCTATTTTATTTTTCAATATTTCATCCATCCATGCTATTCTATCACATCTTGCAAAATGTTACAACTTTAATCCCCATTAAACTGTTCCCCACCCCTTAATGGCTAAAGAGTTGATTAATCAAACAGAGTCGCAAATGTTTTCGCAAATGCCTAAGTAGAGACCGATCTACGGATTAGGCGAGAGGGGTGCCTTAAAACCCTTTCCCTCTCGTAACCTGGCTCCCAAACCCAGATATGGTTTTGTTCCTTTACCTTTTTCAAATCAAACAGTGCAGCGAGCGTTTCAAGTTCGGTTCCTTGGGTGTCAGACCTTCAAACCCAAGTGGCGACTATGAATTGAGCGCTCATCTGCCAAAAATGCGTGCTCATCGATCCGCCTTTCTCAGGGCACACTGCCCACACACCGTAGCATGGATTTCCTTTGTAACCATGTCCCCTTCAACCAAACCTCTGGATTTTACCTTTTTATCAAACGCGCGAGCAATTCGATGCTGATACCCCTAAACATGATACAGAGTGCAAAGCCTTCTCTCATCAGACAAGATTAGCTCGACAAACCTCCTACTCAACCATTCAGATTCCTCAAGCCCACTTTCTGCCATGATTCTCAAAGATGGAACCTCCAGCTCGATGGGAAGTACTACCTCCATTCCATAGACCAAAGAAAAAGAAGTTGCACCAGTTGAAGTGCGAATTGATGTTCGGTAGCCCCAAAGTGCTAAGGGCAGTTGCTCATGCCAATCTCTCACGGACTCAGCCGTTTTCTTGATAATCATTTCAACATTCTTGTTTACGGCCTCGACCGCCCCATTTTTCTGTGGACAATAGGTCGTTGAATGATGGATTTCCATCTTAAATTCCTCGAACAGCTCCAAAACCTTGCCCTTGAAATGGGAACCATTATCTGACATGAACACTTGAGGGACTCTGTATGGATAGATAATGTTCTTTCGGATGAACTGGGCGACTTGAACTGCTGTCAGGACCTTGTAGGATTCGGCTTCAACCCATTTGGTAAAATAATCTATTGCAACCAGTATGAACTTATGGCCATTTGAGGCAGATGGTCTGATCATGCCAATAACATCGATACCCCATACAGAGAAAGGCCAAGGTGAGGTCATACCATACAGTTTAGATGGAGGGACATTCTGCAGATTGGCATGAATCTGACACTTATAGCAGCGCCGTACATAGTCGATGCACTGAGACTCCATTGTTGACCAGTAATAACCCTGCCTGAGAATCTTCCTGGCAAGCATGACCCCGCGCATATGAGGACAACAGACTCCTTGGTGGATTTCTTCCATTATCCTTGTCGCCTCGGCACCGTTGACACAGAGCTTATGCATCCCGCAGTGAGATCTTTGATGCAGTTTCTATCCACAAATGATGTATTGAGCAGACAATCTTTGCAAAGCAATTCGATCCTTCTTTGTGGCGCCGACGGGAAACTCCCCACGCTCTACAAAGTTCCATATGTCATGGTACCAGGGCAGGACATCATCGACATCATCAATGGCGCTGACGTACTCATAAGCAAGTAAATCCCTCTGCTCAACCACAATCGGCCGCAGCTTAACGCCTATTGGAAGCTCGATCATTGAAGCCAAAGTCGCCAAAGCATCTGCGAACTGATTTTTCAAGCGTGGAACATGGGTGAAAGTCACCTTATTGAAGCGAGGAATTAGTTTTTCCAAATCTTGGTGATAAGGCTTCAGCTTTTCCTCATGAACTTTCCAGTCTCCATTAGCTTGAGAGACGACCAGGTTTGAGTCTTCGATTACGTCAAGCTTTTCGACCCCCAGAGCAATAACAGCTTCCATTCCAACAATGCAGGCCTTATACTCAACTTGATTATTGGTAACATCGAAGTTTAACTTGAAGGCAAGCGGAATATGAGCGCCGACGGGTGTAATCAGCAACACTCTAATCCCGAATCCTTTTTGATTAGCAGCCCCATCAAAATAGAGCGTCCAAACTTCCTCGACCATGATCAGCACATTCTCATCAGGGAAAGTAAAATCCACATTCTTCGGACCATCAATCGGGTGATTGGCTAAGAATTCTGCGACAGCACGGCCTTTCACTGATTTCCTTGTGACATGTTGAAGATTGAATTCAGCCAGCAGAAGCAACCAATGTGCTAGCTCATGGGTGAGCGTGGGTTTCTTCAACCGATACTTGATAGGATCCATCCGAGAAATCAATCTCACCGAATAGGCTAGCATGTACTGTCTAAGCTTTTTGGTAGCCCAAACTGGC
Organism: Rhododendron ovatum; assembly: GCA_019656835.1. NCBI lineage: Eukaryota > Viridiplantae > Streptophyta > Magnoliopsida > Ericales > Ericaceae > Rhododendron > Rhododendron ovatum. Next base: position 24,809,024 of record CM033802.1, read on the forward strand.
ACCGAACATGTCTTTTCCAGAGGGGTATAGCGCTCCTCAGACCCCACCATCTTCTTACTCAAATAGTAGATAGCTTTCTCGACTCCATTATCTCCCTCTTGTGCCAGCAGACATCCCATGGCTGTTGGAGTAATCGATACGTAAAGAATCAACGGTCAACTCGGCGTAGGTGGCATCAGTATTGGAGGATTCTGTAAGTATCTTCGGATAGATTCAAAATTGGCCTAGAACTTGTCTATCCACTCAAACGGAACACCATTTTTGAGCCAACAGAACAATGGCTCACAAGTCAGGGTTAGCTTAGCGATGAACCTACTGATGAACTAGACCTTCCCTAGAAAGCTTCGCACACCTTTCTCGGACCTCAGTGGCTCCATCTCAAGAATTGCCTTGATTTTGGAAGGATCCACTTCGATACCTCTCGCAGTGATTAGAAACCCCAACATTTTGCCTACTGTGACCCCGAATGTGCACTTCTGCAGGTTTAGACGTACGTTGTATTTGCGGAGTCTCTCCAAAAACTACCTAAGTGCAGGAAGATAATCCTTTTCCTCCTTTGCCTTCACAATCATGTCGTCAACGTAGATCTCAACGGTCTTGTGGATGAAGTCATGAAACAAGGTCGTTTGGGCCCTTTGAAAAGTGCAACCGGCATTCTTTAGCCCAAATGGCATCATCACATAGTAGTAAGTGCCCCATTCAATAATGAATGTTGTTTTCTCCTGGTCCTTGGGTGCCACAAAGATCTGGTTATACCCTGAGAATCTGTCGATAAAAGAGAGCAAGGCATGCCCGCCGTGTTGTCCACGAGCACGTCAATGTGTGGCAAGGGAAAACTGTCTTTGGGGCTTGCCTTGTTTAAGTCCCTAAAGTCGACGCAGACTCGAATTCTTCCATCTTTCTTAGGAACAGGCACGATGTTGGCAACCCATTTAGGGTACTCTGCAACCCTCTTGAAACCTGCGTCAATCTGCTTAGTAACCTCCTCTTTGATCTTTTGAACCCAGTCCGGCCTCATCCTGCGGAGCTTCTGTTTGATAGGAATAGCCCCGGGCTCTAATGGAATTCGATGCTGCACTATTTCGGGATCAATGCCGGGCATATCCTTGTGAAACCATGTAAAGACTTTAGAGAATTCTTTGAGCAGCTCAATGGTCCAATCGTGGTTTTTCGGGGACAGGTTTGAACCGATTTGCATCATATGGGAGTCATCCTCGTCTTTCAAATTTATAGAAATTACTTCTTCTTTTAGAGGCTGAGCATGCCTTTCGTCTTCCTTTTCGATGAGGGAACGCAACTCAGCCAGGATGCTCCCGTCGAAGTCTGTTGTTTCATCGTCAAGGTTGACACAGTTTATATATAGAAGTTAGCAAAGTAGTCAGAAGTAGGATCATGCATTTCATAAAGCCCAACAGGGTTGCCAAGTACAATCGACTCAAACTTGAAGTAAAAGCTATGATGTGGAGGGCCGAGAGGCACAAACTCCGCCTCTGAGTTAGACCTAGACTTGACAGACTTTGTGTCAGATTCAGATGTATCATCAATGCATGTCAGGCGTGGAGTGAAAATGCAGTTATTAACACTTCCCTTTGCTTCCACGATGAGAGAGGTAGGATCCTTGAGGGTGTTTAGAGAGTCGGGTCCAAGCATCAGCAATTCAGCTTCCTTGCCCTCGCCAACCAAACCTACTTAGGAGAACAGCATAGCCAAGTTCTCTTGATCGAAAGTCTTCAGCCAATCAACCTTTTCCTTGACCTGAGCCAGCTTTTTCTTGAACTCTGCTTTTGCAAGCTCTTCCTTAGTCATCTCCTCCTTATTATCAGGCCAAGTGTCGGTAGCAAAGATCTCGAAGCCGGGCAGCCAGGTGCGAGTCTTCGGATCCCAAAACGGCTCTATCTGTCCCAAATAAGTGGAGCCTCCTCTTTCCTGAACAAAGTAGCTATCAGGATTACCATAAAGGGTTTAAGGTTTTCCCGTATCTTTTCTCTTTTTGGCGCCTTTGGCTGGTGGAGTGTAACCTAAACCAAAGAGGCCTTCAGTGAAAGGAAACACAAGGAACTCAGCGATCCCTTGCTGGTTGATCCTGAGTCCTAAGCCAGGCATGAATGACATTTTTCTCATCATTTTGAGAGCAGTTGAACTTATAGTAAAATCATCATCCATGGCAATGGCGAGGATTGAGCCCGATGTGTCAAAAGAGAAACCCCCAAAGTCTGAGTCTTCCTCCCCGTGCATGATTTCTAAAACTAGTGTTCCATCATCCGTGAGCAGGCAGATCCCAAAGTCCCTGCAAATTGTCAAAGTTCCAATAGGGAGCCCCAACATAACTTTTTGGTGCAGAGTCGAAGTACTGCCATGATGTCGGCCCTATGAAGCCACGGCCTACCCAGCAGCAGATTAAAGGTAGCAGAAATGTCAACATCATGGAATTCTACGTCCATCTCAAAGATCTCAGCATCGAGCTTGAGCATCAAAGTCCCTTCCACCACACGACGAGTGCTGTCATATGCTTTGACTGCCAGATTTGAAGGTATCAAATCATTCTTTGTAAGTCCCAAACGGTAGGCAACCCTCATTGGCCAAACACTAATGGTAGAACCATTGTCAATTAGCACAGTCGGCACCCAATGTCCCTTACACTTGACGGTGATATGCAGCGGGCGATTGTGAGCGATTCCTTCGATGGGTAGATCCTTCTCAGTGAACATGACGAAGTGCTTGGAGAGAAGTGATAGTATAAGAGTGATGATGGCCTCGGGGGTAATGTCGGTCGGTACCGTGAGTCGGGCAAATGCCAAAGACAGCTTTTCACGATGCTCCTTTGATGATGATATCAGTCCCTAGATAGACACATCAGCAAGGATCCATTCAAGCTGTTTTAGAATGGCATCTTCTTCAAGAACCCCACTTGGAACAACTGGGTCATTCTTATGAGCAGCAGGAGCGGTGGACTTCTGAGCAGGTGGGTTAGACAAACTTCCGGCTTGTAGATTAGATGGCTGGAAAACTCGGCCACTCCTCATGACGTTGGCAACATCCCACCAGGGAGACAAATCAACAAAGTCCCATAGATCGACCGGCACATCCTCCAACTTACGCTTTCCTTTGTTGACTGATGCAATTGCTGCAGACGAGTCCGGCCCCAGAGCTGAGTTCCATTCTAAATCTTCCATCACAAATCCCACCCAGAAAGGAGGATCTCGTGCAACAGTTTCTTCAAAAGGTGTCCCTGGATTGGTGACAAATGGAACGTCCCAAAATCCTCCATCGACAAGGGCGGTGTTGACAGTCCACACTTCACTTCCCATATTCAAATTGACGATGTTGTCCACATCCTAGAGATCGACAAGTGGCAAGGTTTTGACGATCTCGTTTACATCCCAATGGTCATCGAGAGGTGCATCCAAAACCATGATCGAGCAATCAACCCCAGGAGTGGAACCGACAGGGCGAGGTTGTTCTGCGGAGACAATGTCGAGGGTAGGATCGAACTCACGGATACAGTGATCGACTGCGCTTGCGATTGAGTTTACCAGAGGTAGTATGGCACCAAGCAGGCGATGGACATCAGGAACAACCTCCCCTGCTTGATAGTAACCCCAGTACTCTTCGTTGATACCACTCGGATCCAAATCAGCCTTAAGATCCTAGTCCATTTGCCATGCATCAGGCTGTGGATCCCAAACGTATTCTTTAGCTTCTGCCCCGGGTTGGTCTAGTTCATGTTGGTAGAGAAGCAAAAATAAGGAGAGACCATCCAAAGGGTCAGCCTGTGTTGCATTCCATTCGCCCTCCCACACTTGATATACATGAGGGTGTGAAGGGAATCCCATGTTGTACTACTCAATCTAGTCGGTACAAAGCTCTTCCCATTCCTTAGCTTTATCCTCCATGGCCCATCCTGCTACCATCATGTTTATGCTCGACTTAGAGGGAAAAGGTACAACTGGTCTAGGGTTGTTTTCTGAGGTAATATGGTCGGTGGGGTTTAATATGGTGGAGCTGAGAGTTATCTGGTTCACTTGGGGGTTAGAGTTATGCTTGGGCATGGAATTGGTGATGACATTGGGTTTAGTTGGTGGAGTTGGAAGGGTACCACTGTCCACCAAATCTTGTATTGCATGACGAAGGTGATAGCAAGAATCAGTGTAATGGCCGGGCATTTGGTGGTAAGCACAGAAAGCATTAGGGTTATGGCTGGGGGGTGGATTTTGAGGAAGTGGGGTAGGAGTTAAGGGTCTAAGATGACCGGTTTTGACTAACTTCTCCAGCACCGATGAAAGTGGTGCCTCGAAATTGGCAAAGTTCTGGGTTTGGTTGCGATTTCAGAGTTTTTGAGGGGTTTGAACTTGGTTGGCATTGGCGATGTGATTGGAGCTTTGAGTAGAGGTATTGTTATTGGCAGAAGGTGCATTGGCATAATTGTTACTGCTGAACAAAACAGTGCTGTTTCCAGTGTACGCACGAGGTTTTGCCTTTGAAGCCGAGGTAGAGGAGGAGGCGTCACTTCTGGGCAGAACACATGTTTGGAGAGCTTCTTCAATGGCTAAGCCAAAGTCAAAGAAAGTCTCAAAGTTAGCCCCCTGAACCAATACAAGGTTATTAGCGAAGTCCGGCTACAAGTTGCGAGAGATGATGCAGATTTGGTCCTTTTCGCTCGAGCGATCGGTCACGAGAGCTGCCTTGGCCCTCCACCTTTTGATAAAGTTCTCAAAAGACTCCTTTCCATTCATCTTAGTTGATTCCAATTCTCGGGGGGTCATCTTGAGCTGAGCATTATAACTGTACTGAGCATTGAAGGCAGTGCTAATGTCTTCCCATGTTCTTCTTTTGGCAATGTTGAACGACAAGAACCATTGGAAAGCAGGACCGGCGTGCTAAAATAGTTGAGCCATCTCGTCTTCCTCGACCCCATGTAATTTCATTGCACCATGATAAGCCAGAAGGTGAGTTTTTGGATCTTCGGTCCCATCGAATTTCACAAAGCCAGGCATCTTGAATCTTTCGGGCAACCTTGCATTTGGGAAAGGCCAAAGGTGGTCCATGTCTAGCCCTCCTGCTCCTTTCTTTTCGGACTTAAAGACAGCTTCTTCCAATTTCACCATTTTGGCGATCAGATCAGCCATTTTAGGATTTGGACCAGGATTTTCGACCAGAGGAACTTCTTCGGCCAAGATTTCATGCTCGCGCCTTTCTCCGCCTCCCCCTCTTGCTGCAGGTGGAAGTTGTTCTTCAATTAGGGCACATAGATTTGCCATAGAGGTATCGGCCTGATCCGCCCTTTGCTGCATGATGGTCAGGTTGTGCTGGAGATCTGCCATGACAGTAGTGAGATTCGGAGGTGGAACATGTGCCATGACTAGAGCTTCTGTTTTAACAAGCTTTGGTGACACAGGTGGAGACGGAGTGGATGGAGGAGATTTGTGCGGAGTAGTCGGCGATGAATCCTCCCATGACAAAGTATAGGCCAGAGCTTCCGTTGTTGCTGACTAAGAAGCAAACCCTAAATCAAACCTTCAAACGGACCCAGGGGACGATCCCAAGTAGGTTTGGCTCTTGATCTCGGAATCTTGCTTTGACAGTGGAATGGCTAGACAACAAAGTATAAGAGCTCAGTGACAGCCTACAGTAATTTATTTGAAAGAATGGAAAATGCATATGTCAATGTCGTCGGTGTCTTCCAAGACTCTACAACTAAAGAGAGTCTATATCACGACCTTTGGGCATTGCCAAGAATCCTCAGATATTTTTTTCGACAATGTATCCTTATTTGAATTGACTAGTACTAAAAGATGTCAAAATAGTCTAAGCCTTCAACTATTCCGTTCTCAAAGTTTCAACTTTTGAAATTGGAACAACTCAGTGTAGATGTCATGATAGTTTTAACTGAAGCGGCATAAGCAGCACTGTGCGGAGCCTGAGCGGTGTAAGTGATTAGTACTTTTAACCTGGATGGTGTGAGTATCATGGCATTCTCTTCGTTGTTCCTAGCTTTCTATTTGAAACTTTGATCGAGCTTTGGACAAGGACTTAGAAAGTAGTGATTTCCCAAATTCTCGTTGATCCAAGGACTTTGAAAGCTTTGACAACATGCAACATCGAGATGCATGACTCGTCATCGGGCCAAGGCAACGTCGAACGAGCATAAAACAGACTCGACAAGAGACATCCTAAAAGCTGCCCTAGCATTCTCCTACACAAAATGACATGAATGTATGTACAGGCATGCGATAGGGAAAGCAGTAACACATAGACAGTATATGGGGGTTAGATGCAAATAATTCTACCCTGCGGGTTCCTGTCCTAGGTTGGAAGGTTCTAGTGCTATGTACACATGAAGAGGCCGGTTTTGGTTTAGAGGGTTCCTCTGACTAGAGCCGCAATATACCTCCCATTGTAATGCGTAGAGCAAGGCAATGGTAGAACGGTAGTAAGACTCATCATCATCCAAGGTTGTTGAGCGTTCAAGGACCCCGGGCTCCAATAAATTGTGCCGGTTACCCAAAACACCTCAACGAGGCTGACCAACATCGATGCATATGGAAGAATGTCGAAGAATGATTAATGAGAGAGAAATGCAAAATTTTTGAAAAACACTCTTTTAAGTTTGGCCCACTTTTATTAATCAATATTTGGAGAAAACTACACAAGTGAACAATGGTAAAAAGCCCCAATTCGGATTGGTCGGATGCGGAGATCCTGTTACGTTACCATTCTGTTCTTCAACAGCGTGGAGCATACTGTTTTGACAGACTTTTGAAGAGTTGTTCATCTAGGTATTAATTTCCAAATATCAATCAATGCAATGAGTCCCCAGCGGAGTCGCCACTGTGGGCACACGCCCTGGTAATTCCATTTTTTGTATAAAATTAGGTGCGCCCTTTTGGAAAAGCGTGACAAAACGCTTCGATTCAAAGTTGCCACTCGGGTTTTGCGGAATGGATCCAAGGAACCGAACTTGAAACGTTTGCTACGTTATTTGATTTTTGAAAAGGTGTAGACTGGACCATCGTCACCTTCGATATCTGAGGTTCGGGAGCCAAGTTACGAGAGGGAAAGGGTTTTATAGCACCTCTCTCGCCCAATCTGGAGATCGGTCTTTACTCAGGCATTTTGTAAAATATTTACATTTTTCTTTCATTGATCACTTTTTTAGCCAATTAAGGTGGGGGAACAGTAAAAGGGGATTAAAACTGTAACAAGTTGTATTTATGTGATAAAATGTGATGGATGATTGATTGAAACAATGAATATAGATTGAGAACAAGCATTTGCGAGCATTTTAGACAAATTGGAACACAGATCTGGAATCGTTTGCAGGAAGTAGTCAGCATGCGCTGGATAGACCACTGCATGCTGACCTGACCTGCGTACGTCGTTCCAGGACTGGCGTGCGCCGATAAACCCAAACTCACAACTTCTTATTCTTAACCCTCTGGGCTCTGGAATGGACCAGTGCACACCAAGGACAAACCACGCAGATAATATGGCAGCATATATATGGTTAAAGGCAGCAGAAATGGCTCAGAGACATAGAAATGAACAGAATACCCCATTAACAGTGTGGGGAAGCAAATGGAGGCCGGCGGCTAAGCTATCATGCAAGGGCCAGCCACTGGGTCATGACATAACTGTCGTACGTCAGTCTCAAGGGATCGTACGCCAGTTACTTCATTTGTCCAGTGCTTGGCTTTGCATCATCCAGGCTCTGGAACATGACCAGAAGGATCCCAGAGGCCTTCCAAAGCAGAAAGAAACAAATAACAGCTAACAGTCCTAAAATACAGAAAGCTATAAACTGGTTTTTAGCATGCAATAAGGTGATAAAATAAAAGAGAAGCAGAAAAATAGCTGATTAACGATCCCCATGCCAGTATTGCACATACAGCCATGACTGGCGTACAGCTTGATACCACTGGCGTGCGCCATTGATAGCCCTACACGATCCTCATAATCTCGCCAGCTTTAGGGCCAGGACTGGTATTGATTACCAGTCGTGACCCTGCCAGCCTCCCCTCAAGGGTCAGAACAGGTTCTTGAATAAAAGGTGTTATACCTTTTTGGATTGAGTTTGATGATGGGTTTGAGCTTCGAGCTTAAGGTTTAGTGGATGGATGAAGGTGTATGAGAATAAAGAGTGTATTGGGAAGCCTCTTGCTTGCTCTTTCAATGGATGTAGGAAGAGAAAGCAAGAGAACCAAAGGAGAGAAATAAACTTGGAGAATCTTAATGGTGGTTAACCCCTTGCACATGAATGCAAGGGATGGGTATTTATAGCCCAAGAGTGGACTGAGGTGGGGCTGATTAGTTGGGGTTAAGGGTTGGTTAGGTTAGGAAGAGAAGTCTTCATGCATTAAATGCATGGGACTTGGGTTGAAAGGTGGTGTAGGAGAGAGGGGGAGCCGGCTGCACGATTGTAATCATCAAGGAACTGTAGATTACATTAGGGTGGCCACAAAAGTCTCGAGCACGTGGTTGAATAGTGATATTTGACTGGCTTTGACTGGCGTACGCCAACAATGAACATGCGTGCACCGGTAACAACTGGGTCAATGGCCGATGACTGATGCATGGCAGTTTACTAGCGCATGCCAGAGTGGTACTTGCATAAGCCAGTAGGGTTTTGCTGAGGCCATTTGGTTCTGGCTTGAAGGGTTTGAAATGGAGCTCAACGTGATTTGAATGAGGTTCGGGATACTCAAAGCTCAAACACACCAATAATCTCGAGATGTTCTTGACCTTAATCATCATCAGGGAAATCAAAAGATCATAAGTAAGCTAACTGGATAGCCCAAAATAGGGTGTCTAGAGACCCGTAAAATTTTATTTTTTATTTTATTTTTTATTTTTTAATAATTATAATATTCAAATGAAAGTTAGAATTATGAGATAATGTGAAATGTTATGGAAATATGTGATTTGGGTTGAATGTGATAGAACTTGTAAGTTTGGGGTGTGAGTGCAAGATGTAAGTGTGATGGTAAATATATAGAGGTGAGTGTGTGGTAGAGAAACATTATCCCTTTTGTTCCCACACACGTCTCTCTCTCTCTCTCACCCTCCATCTGACTCTCTCTCTCTCTCTCTCTCTCTCTCTCTCTCTCTCTCACCCTCCGTCTGACTCTCCCTCTCGGCCTATCTCTCTCTCTAGTTTTTCTTGCTTCTCCTCCATAAATCCTTGAACATCGTCCCATATTATGCCTTGTACAAGCATCCTTGGGTCTCGGGTCGCGTGGGAAGAGCTTGGAGGAAGTGTTCTCAGTTAATTTCAACTCTTGGAAGCTAGGGCTTGGGTGGAATTTGGGGGTTTTGCTCAAAACCCTTTCGGTAGGGATTTGTCCTCTCTCTCTACATACCTATGTGTTGATTAAGTGTTTAATCTTCCTTAAATTTCATGTCCTTGAATAAGGGTTGAATCTAGATGTGATTTGGTGTTTTTTTCATTGGTATTGAGTTTGTGATATGATAGAGGGGTTTTGATGTTGAAGCTTGGTGATGAATAAACAAGAAAGAGTTGTAGTTGACCTTGGTTGGGTATTTGGTCGTTCGCCACGTCGATCGGTACGTTTAACATCAGTCCAAAACTTGCATAGAATGTTGTTCTTCCGGTTGTGGTATCAATACGATGATGCGCGGTATCGATACCAGAGTAGAATCTGGGATTTTAGAACCTAGGGTATCGATACCCATGTGTGGGGTATCAATACCCGGCCCCTTTCTGGGTAGTTTGCTTGTCTCTTGGTTCTTTGCCATCCCAAACATCCTTCGTTCCTTTCCAACGCACTCTCGACACCTCTAAATTAACCCCTACATTTGGAGTTCGTACCACTGGAGTGTGGAATGAGAATCGATAACAATGATTTGAATTTACATTGGGCCTTGCTAAAAGAAATCCAGTCCTTCTTCTTCTTTTTTTTAACATGATTGTTGTGGTTTGGGACCTCATGGTCATGGTTGTAATTGTTTTTTTTATGGGAGAGTGAAATTGTTTTAGTTCGGTTCATGAGATGGGTCTTTATGGTATATTTGTGGTACTTAGTGAGCTTACACTCCGCCTGACGATATAGGTATATTGACTGTGAATACTTGGTTTTTCATGTGTATTTGGGCATTGTGGCTTTGATCTATAAATATGAAAAAATTGATAAGTTTGTTGAGGTAATGTGAATGAGCGGACGGGTATGGTTGTTGTCTGTCAACACCCTTGTAGTTAATATCATGTAATCCGAACCATGTATGTATAATGGGTATTGAGATGGGAAAAGACCCATGAGAGGCCATGGTGACCCTAGTATTTGTTGAAATGAGAAAAGAAAATGGAAACTGATGAACTCCTTTAATCGTCAAACCTTTGGTATTCTACAGACTCAATAAAGTGGTTGGTGCCTCTGTCCTTGGTTATTCTGATGTGAAGTTGAGGTCTTCTTAAATAGACATAAGTAGCTTTGTGTCGCATAGCGGGGAAGAAATGTGAAAATCTGAGTGTTAGCGTGTGGGTGTGTGGGTGAAGGTGAGTAGATATTGACATAGATTCAATGATGAAGCCGGACATCCTTTCTTTCACTTTAAATGATATTGTACCTTGTTGATTCACTCAAATTATTTTTGGTATGCATCATCTCATATGCATGTAGCGTTATTGGAGATTTTTCTACTGGGCACGTGTTTGCTCAACCCTTCATTTTCAGGTACAACTCAAGGCACATAGTTTGACGAGTTGGCGTGTAATGCTTGGAAAAGCCCTTTTGAAAGCGTAAGGTGGAGAGTTTTGGAAAGGAAATTGACTTCTACACTCCCCTTTTTACCACATACAGTCCTTTTTTTGTCTTTATCTGGAGTGAATTTACTCTATTGCCCCTTAATGTGTAAAAAAGTGAACTTATGAAAAGGTAAAAAGGTAAATTCACATGAATAAGGACAAAAAAAGGAATGTGTGTGGTAAAAAAAGGAGTGTAGAAGTCAATTCCCTTTTGGAAATCAACATTTGTAAACTATATTTTGAGACAAAAATGTATCTCTATTATCCATCTTTAAATTTTTGAAATGTATGTAAAACTATTAACCCTTTTTTTCTCGTAAATACTTTGTGGAGGTTTCAGTTTGTAAACTAATGAATGCATTTTGAATATCGACGTATGGAATTGCCAGTATTTTGTTAATGAAATGTCTCATAAATATGTTTTAAAATCGAGGGCGTGACAGCTTAATTGGCTGCTCCTTTCTCATAGGAGGCTGTGGAGCCACTGCAGGAGAAAACTCTGCTACAAAGTTTGCCAACACCTGCCCTTTAATTGTTGTGCGCGACTGATAGTCAATATCGTACTGACTAAGTTCCACCGACCAAGTTGATATTCGTCCCGAGAAATCTACTTTTCGTAGCAACGATTTCAATGGAAACTCTGTGTAAACCACAATTCTATGACTCTGGAAATAATGAGGCAACTTTCTTGCCACTTTTCTTAGTGCCAAGACCAATATCTCGAGGGGCAGATATCTCATTTCTACGTCTAGCAATGTCTTACTTACGTACACTACAAGAAAAAGTATGTTTAGTGACGAAAAAGTGGAGACAAAATTTAATTTCGTCGCTAAATGAGTATATTTGGCGACAAAAAAATAAATTCGTCACTATTTTGATAACTTCCTTGACGAAATTATTTTGTCACCAATTATAACTATTTAGCGACGAAAAAGATATTTTTTTCACCAAAGGCTCTTATTTGGCGACGAAATTTTTTTTTCGTCGCCAAAAGAGTAAAAAAGGAGACGAAATTATTTTTTGTCGCCAAAGATAACTATTCGGTGATGGAAAAATATTTTGTCGCCAAATGAACCAATTTGGCGATGAAAAAATTTTTCGTCTTCTTTTTACGTTTTCAGTGACGAAAAATTTATCCTTTGATGACGAAATTTATGAATTACGCTTTGTCACCAAATATATTTTGGGCATAACTCTTTACTCAGAGCTCCGATTGAGATAATTTAAATTGGGTTTGAACAATAACATAAAGAGCTACGACTTTCATGTTTATTAAAATTGCTAATTTTAATGTTTAACAGTTCAAAATGCCGTTCAAAATATATTTTAATGTTCAATGTATGTGTTATATGTTAAATATTTCAAACATATGTTGAAAAGTTTGTGTGGTGTAGTTGGTTAAAGCTTGCATGCAAAACTTAGGAGACTCGGGTTCGAAACCCCGCAGGAGCAAGAAAGTGAGATTCTTTTCACATATAAGAATGTCTTTCGCGACGAAAAATTTCGTCACTGATGAGTCACCTTTGACGAGCCGAAGGGAATAATTTGTGATGAAATTTTTTGTCATAAAAAAAGCACAATAGGTGACGAAGAAAATTTCGTCACCAAGTCATTTTTCCGTGACGAAATTTTTCGTCACCAAAAGGCACTATAGGTGACGAAAAATAGATTTCGTCACCAAGTAGGAATCCTCGACAACCTTTAGTCGACAAATTTTTTTTCACCTATATTATTTGTGACGAAAAACATACAATTTGAGATGATTTTCATTCGTCACCCAATGCAATTTTTCTTGTAGTGGTAGTATACAGGGGTTTGCTTGGACCCCTTGTTCCACAATAATACTACACTTACAGCATGGTCAGGAACTGCTAAGTACAAAGTTAAAGGCTCACCCGGTTCAGGAGTGGACAAGAGTGGGACCACTGCCAAGTACTTCTTCAGGTCTTGGAACGCCTGTTCGCATTCAGCTCCCCATTCATATCCTTCTCTCTTTTTTAGCAATTGAAAGAAGAGCCTAACTTGTCACTGGACCGACTAATGAATCTGTTAAGGGCCGCAGCCATTCCAGTCAGTCTTTGGACCTCCTTCGTGGTCCTTGGATTTTGGAGATTTTGCAAAGCTGTTATTTGATCGGGATTTGCCTCTATCCCTCTCATGGTCACAAGGTGACCCAAGAACTTTCCTGAGCTTACTCCAAATGCACACTTTGAGGCATTGAGCTTCAGCTTGTACTCTCTCAGAATCTCAAAGGCTTCCTTTAAGTCTGCTATGTGGTCCTGCCTCTCTTTGCTCTTAACCACCATATCATCTATGTACACCTCCATAGTTTTGTCGAGCAACTTATTTGGCATAATCGTTACCAACCTTTGGTATGTTGCACCGGCATTCCTCAAACCTAAAGGCATGACACTGTAACAGTATAGCCCTCTTGGTGTGAAAAAGGAAGAATTCTCTTGATCAGGCCCGTACATAGCAATCTGATGATATCCTCGATATGCGTCAAGGAAACTCATCTGCCCATACCCAGCTGTTGCATCCACCAGTTGATCTATCCTTGGGAGGGGGAAGCTGTCCTTTGGACATGCCTTGTTCAAATCCGTGAAGTACACACAGACACAGCACTTCCCATTCTTTTTCTTTACCACTACAATATTGTACAACCACTCTAGGTAGTAAACTTCCCGTATGGCCTTTGCTTCTAGTAATCAGTCAACCTCCTCGTTGACAGCATCCACGTGCTGTACGGTTGATCTCTCTTTTTCTGCATCACGAGTTTATGTTGTGGATCTACATTCAAGTGGTGGCAAATCAAGTTTACATCTGCCCCAGGCATCTCTTCGGGTACCCAGGCAAACACGTCAACATGTTCCTTGAGGAATCCCACCAACTCTTCTTCTTCTTCTTTATTCGGGTTTTCCCCAGTCAATAAATACCTTTATGGATCAATCTTATTGATCTGAATCTTCTTCAAGCCTTCCACAACTTTCTCGGCGGGGTTCCCTTCGACATCCTCGATGGTCGGCTGGTCTGGTACCTCGATGGCTTGAACCAACTTTGCTTTGGGTGCCTTCTTGATTATAAAAATCAAGCACTGGTGGACAACCTTGTGGTTTCCTCTAATCCTTTTAATGCCATTAGATCCGGAAAATTTTTCCATCTGATGCTAAGTGGAGGAAATTGTCCTCATTTTGTGCAACCACGTTCTTTCTATAATTGCGTTTTAAGAAGACGGTACATCCACTACTAGGAAGTCGGCTCGCAGTACCACTATTCCTGCCTGAACAGGCAGCGTTACTTTGCCTAGTGGCCAGAATGCTCCTAAACCGAACCTGACCAAAGGAGTCATTGATTGTACTAGATCTGCCTGGGTCAGTCCTAGCTTCTTGAAAGCATTGTAATAAAGCACCACTGTGCAACTTCCTGAATCCACCAGGATCCTTTCAATATCATACTCCCCAATTCGTAAGGTTATGACCAAAGCGTCATTATGTGATACCTAGACTCCTCCCAGGTCCTCATCTATGAAGACTATGTCCTTGTTGCATATTTTTTCTTCATGTCCTCTTTTTTTTCCCATTTGCATGACATGTTAGTCGTGCTTAATCTACCTCCGGAGCAATCTCACCTCATTTCTCATATTAGGCTCGGCCAATCCATGTATCATATGGATTATGCCCCTTGGATTTTGTTCGTAATCCAACTCCATTACTTTCTCTTTATCCTTGGGGTTTTCCTGGATAAATTCTCTGAGGTAGCCCCAGGCTTGGGGGCCATTTGAAGTAAGTGTGATTCTTTATTCGATAAAGAATTCTATAGATTGGTTCTTTCCAAACCATATTTATTGAAAAGAAGGACTTGGGGTCAGGAGCTCGTTTCTCCTTGTACGGTTCTTTCTTAGCCTACCCATATTCTTTTCGCTCCCTATAGGTCTTGGGCTCTAGTTTATCTACCTTCTTTGCAGGCCCCTTGGCTTGCTCGGCAACCACCTTGCCGTCTTTCCGGAGTATGTCATACTCGTTCCTGGCATGCTGCTCTATCTGTTCCATTAGCTTTGCCAATGTTCCTACTGGACTCATGTTCAATGACTTATGGAGCTCTCCCTGAACAAGCAGCCTAGTTTTGAATGTGGCTATTGTATACTCCTCACTATAACTTTCAATCTCGTTAAAAGTCACCCAATACTTTTTCGCATAGTCCCTGATCGGCTCTTCCTCTCCTTACTTCATAACGGAGAGGCTCTTAAAAGTCTTTGATGCTCTTCTGCTCGTCAGTAACCGAGCAGTGAATTCTTCGGCCAACTGCCTCCATCCTCGGATGGAGCGCAGACCCAACTTGTAGAACCAAGACAAAGCTACCTTACCCAAACTTGATGGGAACATCTTGCACATAATTGCATCATCCCCCTCATGCATAAACATTGCCTGCTCGTAGTGCTGTATGTGTGCCACGGGATCTGCATTTGTCTCATAAATGATAACCGTTCTGTGCTTCACCCTGCTCGGCAGTCTTGCCTCCTGTAACTTTCTTGCAAAGGGGGGGAGGATGCAATATTGCTAAGTGCCTTTTGTGCTGCTTCTCATGCAATCATGGTCTCGTCTTCTAGTCCATTTGTCTTGTTGGGTCTATTCTTTTCCCAATTGGAATCAGGTCTCTCCTACCTGTCCCTATGGTGTTTTCTAGTCCCTTCCTCCTCAAGGGTGGGACTCTGACTTCTGCTTATCCTTTTTCTTGAAGAAGGCCTTCGCCGCTCTAGTGTTCGGCTTTTACTTCTGCTCCTCCTTTTTTGTGGATAAGCTTTACGTTGCCTTGGGGTGGGGCTCCTGCTCCTACTCCTTCTTCCTCGTAAAGAAGCCTTTTTGTACTCCACCATAGCATGTCTGTCTCCTCTGGAATTTCTTCATGAAAGTCCAGAGTCCTCTGGATGTTCTTGGATCTGTTCCAACTCTCGAATCTCATGCTCTCATTTTTTGATCAAACTAGCAAACTCATCGATTTCCTGCCTCTTTTTGTTGAGGATATCTTCACTGTTGTGCACGCTTCTTGAGTGTGCAACCGGTTCCGTTTCACGGTGGGATTTACTCCTCTGTGTGGACTCTGTGGCCATCCTGCCCTCCCTATTCTTGGAGCTATCTAGGACGGTCGGGGAGTTACCCTTGCTTGTCACCTTCCTCCCATCTCCGCCTTCGGGCTTTCTCAGAGCCCCTTCCCCACCTAGCAGATTCTTTGGGTCGAGCGGCTTCGTTGGATTTTCTTCCACTGTGGTCATTTTCCAAAGAGAACTCTTTCATTTCCCATAGACGGCGCCAATTGTAGGGGGATGAAAACAATTGGTGCTTAGAACAGCACTAGATTGCAACGGCTACTCGTGCCTCTTCACCAGAACCCTAATTCATTATTGAAACCCTAATCTGCAAAACAGACAAGGGGTGAGCGCACCTTTGCCTCTCCCGCCAAAGGCCCTCCAATGCCTAAGTTAGTATCACGTACTAGAGAAATCCCTAAATAACAATAGGAAGTATCGAATAATGCAACGTATTGCGTACCTTTTACCTCGAGATTTACGTTGTATTTGTAGATTCACAGATGCTTGCTGCCTAAGTATTCGTGTTGCCCTAGGTTTCTTACCTCGTATAGAAAACCCAGGATATCTTGGATTCTCGTTCCCTTATCAATTCATTACTTTAATCCTTTTTAGGACTCTTTTCCATTAGGAGCCGAACATCCCATTCTCGTAGGTAATCTCTTTGTGATCTTATTTTCTCAAGATCTTATTCCTTTACGGATTTATACTTGTTCTGGAACCTTTTCAGAGTGTTCCTTGCATCTGAGGCTGCTTTCCCCAGAGTTCTCCTTCTATTCTGCCTTCTCATTACCGAACAGACTACTTGGACCAACAACTTGACATGTCACTGGTCTACTTGAAGGTCTTCATTCACATCCTAGAGATCAGAAAGAACCTCCCCCAATTTACGTTTTCCTTGTCAGTGGCCGGTGTAGCTATTGGTACTTCCCCATCTAAACCCAAATCACTGGCCAGGTCTTGCAACAACAAAGAGTCACAGAAACTCAAATCCTTGATGGCTTCCACTTCAGCAACGGGCTCTAGATTTATAACGAATGGAACCTCTCAAAGGCCATCGGCCACGAGGGAATGATTGACAGCCCAAACCTCTGCTCCAACTTGAACATCGACTATCTCGTCGACATCCTAAAGATCGTCCGGCGGGACAAGGTCCGTGACCATGATACTGCGATCCTCCTCCTCTAGAGAAAGAACTATGGGGCGTGGAAGTCCCTCATCAATGATGTTAAGTGTGGGATCGTACTCAGAATTAGTCACCGAGTCGACAAGCTCGTTGATCGTAGAAGGGGCAAACCATTCCACTAAGACACGAGGCTCTTCTTGAACAAGATCATCTGCCACAAAATGCTTCATGTGGTCTGGCAAGGCATAACCTTGGAGGGGATTAGGGTCAAAACCCATGGGAAATTGCCAAGCCGACTCAGGGTCCCAATTATATTCTGCTTCGGGAGCCACCGGCTCAGGTTGTGAGAAAAGCATGTAAAGAACGATGCTGTCTAGAGGATCGATCATTGCCTTATTATGTCCGGCTAGCCATTCCTCATTCCAGGCATCCTCAAATGGGACATGCCCGGGATGCAATGGGAATCCTTCCAACTTTAACTGATACCACTCTTTAATAATAGGAGTGGTATAGTCTTCGTCGTCGGCTATCGCCCAGCCTATGGCCTGCATGCTAATCTCAAGCTCTTGTTCAGGCAAAGCCGGCATCATAGTCTTGAACCAATTTGTAAAATTTTAAGATGAGTTACGATCAGCCATGGAGAAGATAGGGTTACGGATAGTGGAAGCAGGGTCGGGCTGTCTGGAAGGAATAGGGTCAGAGGAAAGATCACCGATGACTGCATTAAGTACAACCATTCTGGAATTGCATTGGGATAGGGTGGCTGTCCATCTGTACGTATGTACATGAGTTCAGCTTCAAGCTCGAGAGGCATGGATACAATTGGTTTGGGTTGATTGATTAGGATGATATGGTTGGTAAGGTTAAATATAATGGAGCTGGGGTTGATATGAGTGGAGCTGAGGGATATCAAGCCAACAACGTTGTGTTTTGGGAGGGAGTTGGAAAAGAAGTTTGGCTTTTGAGTTGGCGGAGGTGTTGCAAGTGTGTCATTATCAATGAGATCTTGAATCGCATGGCAAAGGTGAAAGCAAAAGTCAGTGAGATGACCAGCTCCTTGGTGATAGGCACAGTAGAGGTTAGGTTTGAAGTTGGCTGATCGATTTTTGGGTAGAGGAGTTGGATCGAGGGGCTTGAGATGCCCAGACTTGACCAACTTCTCCAAAACTGAGGACAGTGGTGCCTCAATAGCAGAAAAGCTGCGGAGTTGCGTTCGAGGCCGGTTGTAAAGCACCGTTCGCACTTGATTGATGTCAGCAATGTGGTTGGTAGTATTGGAGGAAAAGGCATTGGTGCTGCTGGTCGCCATGTTGGAGTAAGTTCCTCCCCCAAACAACGCATTGGTGTTTCCAGAGTATGCCTGAGGCTTTGATTTTGGAGGGTTAGAAGATTCCCTCCTAGTAGAATTCCACTCTATAGCGCGTCCTGGATGGCCAGGCCAGATTTGAAAAAGGTCTCAAAGTTGGCAAACACGTGAACAAGCACCAGGTACTTGGCATAATCCGGCTGAAGATTGCGGGAGATGATGCGAAGTTTATCTCTCTCGCTGGGGCACTCAATCATTAGAGCGGCTTTAGCCCTCCACCTTTTGACAAAGTCCGCAAAGGACTCTTTGGCTTCCATCTTGGTGGATTCAAGCTCTCGAGTTGCCATTTTCAGTTCGAAGTTGTAGCTGTACTGCACAAGAAATGCAACCCCAATGTCCTCCCAAGTTCTCCTCTTGGAGATGTCGAGCGACAGGAACCAATGAAAGGCAGACCCGGAGAGAGTTTGAGGGAACAACTGTGACATGGCCTTAGGTTCGACCATTAATAGCTTCATGGCGGCGTGGTAGCCAAAAAGATGAGTCTTGGGGTCACCACTCTTGTCAAATTTGGCCAGGTCAGGCATCTTGAACTTGTCTAGTAGCTTAGCATTAGGGTACAGGCAGAGATGATTCAAGTCAATTCCACCCGCTCTGATCTTTTCAGACTTTAAGGCAGATTCTTCCAGCTTTACCATCTTGGCCATAAGAGCGGCCATATCCAGATTTAGGACATGCCTGCCACCTGTTGGATTTGGGTTTGTAGCAGGTGTGGGAACCTCCTTAGGGTGGGGTTGAACAATGAGATGCCCCTCATTCCTAGGATCCAAGATCAAGACGGGTTGCTCTTGGTTGGCCTCATCGTCCTCGCCTTCCTCTTCGAGCGGAGGTGGAAGGCGAGTGTTGAAAAGGTCATTCAAGCGGGTGTTGTTAGCATCCGTCTGAGCAGCCCTCTGCTGCATAGCAGTGATGCTATTCTGAAGGTTCATGAGCATGGTTTCTAAGTTGAGCGGCTACAACTGATCTACCATGACAAGTGTCTCGAAGGTGCTTGAAGTGGAAGAAGCATATGGGGATGCTGGCTGTAGTAGTTCCTGTAAGATTGATGATGAGCCTGACTGTAGAGCGACCAACAGAGAACGCAGAGAGTCTTCCATTGTGATTGACTGGGATTCTAGCCTGACAAGCCTTTGAACTGGATTCCGATGTAGACGTTTCCAAGCGGGTTGGCCCTTCTGCTTTGATACTTTCCTCAGCAGTGCAATGGTTTAGAACCTGTAGCAAAGTAAAATAAGGCTCAATAGGGGTCCTGCAGCAACTTTAATCTAAATAAAAGAATTAATAAAGTATGAATGCACCCAATGTCGTCAGTGTCACCTTAGACTCTAAAACTAGAAGACAAGTATGTCTCAAGATGATCGAACACTGCCAAAATCCTCATAACTCTTTTCGAAAGTGTATCCTTGCTTGAAACAAGTGATCCTAAAGGATGTCAAAAGAAGCTTAAACCTTTAGCTATTCCGCTCTCGGAGTTTCAACCTTGAAGTTGGAACAACTCGGTATGAATGACATGATACTATAACCAGAATGGCATGAACGGCACAGCGCTGTTAGCCGGGAGGTGTAAGTGACGAGGCACTTGTTACCTAACTAGTGTAACCATCATGACACTCTCTTCGTTGTTCCTCATTTTTTGTTTGAAACCTCAATCAGGTATATAGACAAGGGTAGAAAGCTTTTGATTTCCAAAAGTCTTACTTGTTCAAAGGACTTGAAAATTGAAAACGTGCATCATCGAGATGCATGACTCTTCATCGGGCCAAAGCTATGTCCTAATAGCTTAAGATAGACTCAAAAAATCGAGAACCTAGAAGCCGCCCTAAACATGCTCCTATGCAAGATGGAATGTATGTACAGTGCATGTGATAGGGAAAGTAGTAACACGTAGACAGCATATGGGCTTAGATGCAAATAGATCTTAACCTAGGGGTACATGTCCTAGCTTGGAGAGTTCTAATGCTTTGTATATGCAAAGGCCGGTTTTGGTTCGTAACAGGTTCCATGGACTAAAGGCAAGATATACCTCCCGCTGCTCGTGTAACAGCAAAGCAATAGTCAAACGGTAGAATGACTTATCATCGTTGAAGGTTGTTGGGCCTTCGGGGTCCCCGGGCTCCAGTAAACCGTGCCGAATTGCCAAAATGCTCCAACGAAGCTATCCCACATCAATACAAATAAGAAATGCTAGAAATTGTTTGAGAAGAAGAACAATCACAAAATCGCAAAATGCCTGTTCAAATTCGGCTCACTTTATTTCGTCCGTCTTTAGAGGAAACTATGCAAGTGAACAATTGAAAAAGTCCCAAATCAGATTGGCCGAATATGAGGTCCTGTTAAATCACCATTCCAACCTTCAGCAGCGCAAAGCTCACCGTTTTGATAGACTTTTAAGGAATTGTTCCCAAATGTATTAAAACTCTAAGTGTGGATTAATATTGGTTTGATCATCCCCAGCAGAGTCATCACTTTGGGCAAATGCCCTTTAAAGATTCCGTTCTTTAAAAGAGACCCAGATCGCGGGAGCTCAAGCGGAGAGAGCAAACGCTCGAAATACGGAGTTGCCACTCAGGTTTGAAGGTCCCACACCCAAGGAACCATATTAGAAGCACCTGCCGCACTGTTTGATTTGAAAATGTGAAAGGCACCAGCCCATCATAACCATATCTAGGTTCGAGAGCCAGGTTACGAGAGGGGAAGGGTTTTAAGGCACCCCTCTCGTCCAATCTAGAGATCAGTCTCTACTTAGGCATTTTGTGAAAATATTTGCGATTCTTCTTTTATTATCAATTTGTTAGCCAATTAGGTGCGGGGGAACAGTTTAATGGGGATTAAAACTATAACAGTTTGCAAGATGTGATTGAAATAGCATGGATGGATGAAATGATAAGCAATAAATGGAATAAAACCCAACACTGTGAAGAAATATCAAAACAGTGCACTATATGGAACTTGGCGGGAACAATAGCCAACTTGCATGCATGAATCTACGTGCATGCAAGTCAACCAGCGCGCGCTGAAGCAACATACACGCACGTGTGTTGATACACCTCCAACTAGCTTGATCTTATTCCCCTCTAGGCTCTGGAATGACCAGTGCTCACCCTGAAGGAAACTAGGTAGGTTATATGTATAGATAGTAACTAACAATTACAAACAGAACAAATATAATTGAAATACAACCCCTAAATAGTGGGGGGTATTAAAACATAGTCCAAGGGCCTAGTTACCCATGTAAAACCAATCACTAGAAATGAATTGACCAGTGCGCTCATATCAGGGACAGGTGCGCGCCTGTTCTGATTGGACTTCCAATAATTGGCTTTGCATATATGGGCTCTTAGACATGATCAGAAGCCGCCCAGGGGTATTCCAAAGCAACAGTAAAACTTGCTGAGCTAAACTTAATATTTTGACATGTAAAATCAATAAATTAGATTTTAACATGCATCAGGGTGATTTATATCATGATAAAAACATAAAATGTTAAGTTTTAAGACCCATGACAGGCACGCGTGTACATCAGATCGACACGCGTAGATGTGCTGGACACACGGATCTTATAGCCCTACTAGTTTTAAGACTAGGACTGGTATTGATTACTAGCCTTGGCCCTGCCAGCTCCCCTCAGGGATCAAAACAGTAAGCAGATAGTAAAGGTTATACCTTTGCTTGAGTAATTGAAAATAGTTTGAATAAGGAGATAGAGGTTGTAAAATGAGTGTATTGGAAGTGGGAAGTATAGCCATGGAAGATGTGTGCTTAAGGCTTTTTTTGAAAATTGTTAACCCTTTAACTTGAAAGTGTAGGGGGGTATATATAGGAGGTTTAGCTTGGTGGTGAACAAGGTGGAAAAACCAGCCAACAAGCTGGTTGGGAGTGGCTTGGTAGAGGAGCCTCCTTCAAAAAGGTGATGGGAGTTGTTGTGAAGGGATACACCCCAAACCTGCCAGAATACTGTTCAAATGACGAAACTCGAGCTCTACAAGTGTAATAGACCCCTAATCATCACAAATCTAGCAGGGAAAAAGGTGATGGGGACAGATGTTGACCGGCGCGCGTGAGCCACCAACCACCACGCTAGTCAACAGTCAAAGTTTGACCTTTGACCAACACCTAGCAAGTTGACTGACACGTGTGGAATCCAAATCAACGCATGCTGGTCAAACCTAGGGTTAGAGTTTTGACTTTGGGTTTTGGGGTTCAAAAGGTTCAAAAGGGGTTCTAAATACTCCAAGCTCAATCCTTTTCATTCTCAAGACTATTTTTTATTTGATTCATCATTGGGGATGCAAGAAACTGAAAAACAAAGTAAATCAATTGGGAGACCCAAATTGGGGTGTGTACAGTCCTCTTTATTGATTTATTTGTTTGTATATGCTGCAGTTCGTGGCTGTTACCTTACCTCTCAAAGCCATAGCTTGGGGAAGCAGGTGGTCACCCTTACTAAGGCTAACATAAAGCTTACAAGGCAGGGTGCCACCATGATGGCGGAGCTTAAGAAGATTACTAGTGAAAGGGATGTTGTCCTTTAGTCGCAGAGAGGTTTAGAGGAGGATAAAGATGTTGCTGTGGCGACTACTAGGAGTCTGGTTCAAAAAATCACAGTTTGGGATGGTGAGCTCGAGAAGTACAAGACCATGAGCTTAGGGATGGTGGAGAAAGTGAGGAATGCTCGTAGGGATGCTATTTCGCTCTTCCTGCAGTCCCCTGAATACTGTTAAGACATAACCCAGCAATACTTTGATGGGTTTGAAGCAATGAGGAGCCGTGCGGTCTTGGCTTACCCAGATTTGGACTTTTCCAAATTTGAGGCTGATGATGATGAAGGGCTCTCTAGTCTGGACAGGCGACAGAAGGAGGACGATCAAGCTGATGATGGGGCTTTTCTTGAGAAAGACACAACCATTTTGAGCTCTTTAATTGCTTCCCTTCTCATGACTCCAGAAAAGGTGACTCTCCCCATTGAGGTTCAAACTCCTACAGCTACCCCTCCTGGCCCAACAACTAGTGGTGGGTAGGCACCTGACGTTTCCACCCTTGGCCTTTGAATGGCCAAAAACATTTAATTCATGGGTCTCTAACTAAATACGTTAACTACTTTCTCACTTGACTGTTTTCTTCAGGAGTGGTCTTTGTTTTGACCTCCACTCTTGATTGGTTGGTGCATTTTGAACTTATTCTCCTTGGTGACCCGCATGGATGATCTTGGTAAGATCATATTTCTTGGTCTTTTTAAGGCCATCAGTTTTTGAGAATGATAGGCACAACGAAGGTGTATTTCCCATTTTGTGCCAAGCTATGGCAAGTTTGACAGTCTTTGTGCATATTATGGTTGTGCTATGCATACTGACTTTTGTGGATTTTGCCAATTTTTGCTTTTGTCAAAGCTGTGCCAAATGCTTGAGCTCGGTCTTTTTGCCTGAGTTGCATATATATGCTAGTTGTGCTACGTATTTGAACTTGGAAAATTTCCTAAGCTTCATGTATTTCATAGTTGTGCTACGTATTTGAGCTTGAAAATTTTTCTAAGCTTCATGTATTTCATAGTTGTGCTACGTATTTGAGCTTAGAAATTTTCCTAAGCTTCATGTATTTCATAGTTGTGCTACGTATTTGAGTTTGGAAATTTTCAAAAGTTTCATTTATTTCATAGATATGCTATGTATTTGAGCTTGGAAAGTTTCCTAAGCTTCATGTATTTCATAGTTGTGCTACGTATTTAAGCTTGAAAATTTTCCTAAGCTTCATTTATTTCATAACTGTGCGACATATTTGAGCTTGGAACTTTTCCTAAGTTGTAGGGTTGTAGTAGTCCTACTCCCTTAAGTGTGTAAATTGCTTGCATCCAAACAATTAAGACACTTATTTGATTTTCCCTTGGGATATCCCTTAGGTTTGAGAAGAATTATAATTTCATGGAATATTATATTTGTTTAACACATGTTAGGTTGGCCCTGAGGGTTCAAATCTTTTGCATTAAGTAAAGGCAATTGTTTCAACTGGCCGAGATCATCAGCTTTGTAACCTCTCATTATTTTAAGCAATTGAGGTGGCGGTTTTAAATTCAGCTTTGAATGTAATCATGTTGATTGGATTGGTGAACGATTATCGAACCATCAAGAGGTCGTGCTATAAAAGCTAGTAGTTGTGATGGATTACTCCCCATTCTACAACTAGTTCCTTGTGGCAAATTGCTAGCAACGATCATGTTTTCGAGTTATGCCAAGAATTGCAGAGCTTGAAGGCAGCCATCAACAAGCTGTCGGTCAAGAAGGATGCCATGGCGGAATCTCTTTCTGTCATGAAGAAGACTGTCTGCATGGTACTGATAGCCAACTGGGATCAGTAGAAAGCTTTCCGAGGGCAACTGACGCCTCAAGTTCCTTCCTCTCCGAGGGAGGGAGGTAGTGGTTAAGTTGCAATTTTGTGGGATTTAACCACAAAGTATTTTTTGTGAAAGGTTTCCACACTTTTTGAGTTGTGGATTATAAATAAAAATTATGCAGTAATTTTTATATTTGCGTGCCATTTCCATATTAAATTTACAGGAAATATTGAATGATCTTTCCTCTTGGGGAGATTTATTTGGCCATTGTGGTGGGAAAATGACAGAAACAACTAGTCCTAAAAACAACTTCGTTGCCAAAGTTTTTATTGAAAACAAAGTTTCCTAAAAAACAAAAATAAACTCCTATGTTAAGCACCTACTTGAGTACTTCTTGAGATGTCCTGCATTCCATGGGTTGGGCAGCTCTTTACCCCTTAGGGTTGCAAGCCTGTATGCACCTGCCTTGACATGGTGTAAGACCTGGTATGGTCCTTCCTAATTTGGGCCTAACTTGTCCACCTTCTTTTGGTTAGATCAACCTTTTTGAGGACTAGGTCACCAGCTTTAAAATCTCTTCGCCTAACCTATGCTTCATGGTACTTAACCATTCTTTACTGGTACACAGCTAACTTGGCCATTGTTGTTTCCCTTTTCTCTTCCAAGAGATCCAGCTCAGCCCTGAGATCTTCTTGGTTCCCTTGGTTATCTGTACCCGCGGTTTTGTAATTGAGGAGCTCAATTTCAATAGGGACTACTGCTTCAGCTCCAAATGCTAGAGAATATGGAGTTTCTTCAGTTGCAGTTTGGGGTGTTGAACGATATGCCCATAGCACATTATAAAAGCTCATTTGGCCAAGCTCCTTTGGCCTCTTGCAGCCTCTTCTTAATTCCCATCTTAATAGTCCGATTTGTGACCACCACTCGTCCATTGGCTTTTGGGTGGGCCTTAGATGCATAATGTATGTGTATTCCCTTAAAAATAGAGTATGCTTTAAACTGAGTATTTTCAAATTGCTTTCCTCGATCTGTGACTATCACTCGTGGTAACCCAAAACAGCTAATGATTAACTTCCATAAGAAATCAATTGTAACCTCGGTGATCGTGGCCAGTGCCTTAGCTTCGACCCATTTCGTACAATTATCCACGGCTATAATGGCACACTGGACATGGCATGCTGCCATAGGAAGTGGGCCAATTAGGTCCACTCCCCATTGGGTGAATGGCCATGGTCCTCTCATTGGAGTTTGGGCTGTGGGAGACCCATGAATGATGTTTGCGAAGCGCTGACACTTCTTACATTTTTGGATGATAGACTAGCAATCCTTTTGCATACTTGACCAACAGTAGCCCAACCTGAGGAGTTTGTAAGTCAACATGCGGCCACCTTGGTGATCTCCACATACTCCCTGGTGGACCATTTCCGTTGCCCGCGTAGATTCCGCCATGGTCAAACATCTGAGGTATGATAGTGAGAAGCTCCTTCTGTAAAGCACATCCCCCATTATCAGGTATTTTGCTGCTCTGATCTTGAGTTGCCTAGCTTTGACCTTATCGCCTGGTAATTGTAGGCAGCATGCCCTTGGAATTTCAGGATTCCAAAATGCAAGGGCCCGAAATCGAGGGAGCACGAGCGCGGATGGCAAGTGCTCAAAAATACAAAGTCGCCACTCGGGTTTGAAAGTCCGACACCCAAGGAACCGTATTTCAAAGTACCTGTCGCACTGTTTGATTTGAAAGAGTGAAGGAACCAGTCCGTCATAACCATATCTGGGTTCGGGAGCCAGGTTAAGAGAGGGGAAGGGTTTTAAGGCACCCCTCTCGCCCAATCTGGAGATCGGTCTCTACTTAGACATTTTGTGAAAATATTTTGCGATTCTTCTTTTATTAAACAATTTTTAGCCAATTAGGGCGGGGGAACAATTAATCGGGATTCAAAACTATAACACTTTACAGGATTTGATCGAAAAATAGCATGGATGAATGATATACTAGAAAATAAATGAGATAAAACCCAACACTGTGGCTGGATATCAAAACAGTGCGTTCGTATGAGTTTGACACAAACAGTGGCCAACTTGCATGCATGGATCTGCCAGCATGCAAGTCCACTGTCGCGCGTCAAACCCACTCCATTGCGCAAGGGTCGATATCCTCCCAACAGGTTAAGTTTTGCCTCCCTCTGGGCTCTAGAAGGACCGGTGCACACCCAGGGACAAACCAAGTAGTTTATATGTACTGAAAGTAAATAATTATTACAAACAGGATGAATAGGAATAAGATGCAACCCCTAAACAATAGGGGTATTGAAACAAAGGTCAGAGACCAAGTTGCCCATGCAAGGGCAGCCACTAGAAGAAGTCAGATCAGCGCGCAAAATACTAGGACAATCGCGCGATGGATATGACTGGACTTCCAGGAATTGCTTTGCATGCCTGGGCTCTAAGACATATTCAGAAGCAACCTAGGGGCCTTCCAGTTGTAACTGAATAAGCATTCTAAGCTAAGCTATGAATTTTAACATGCAAGTCAATGGACTAATTCTTATCATGCTTCAAAGTGATTTATAACACTACGGAAAACAGAGAATGACTAGCATCCCATCCCCACAAGGACTGTCGCGCGCTGACTGAGAGAGTCGCGTGCGTGAATGGCTCCATCGCGCGCGGGAGTGCCAGTGCATGATTTTTTGTTAACCCTGTTGAGTTTAGGGCCAGAACTGGTATTAATTACCAACCTTTGTCCCGCCAACCCCCCTTAGGGATCAAAATAGTACATAGGCAGAAAATTTATACCTTCGCTTGAGTGATATGAAAATGACTTGAACAAGATGGAAGAGCTTGTGAAATTAGTGTATGAAAGTGGTTTGAGTGATGAAGTAGTAAGGGTATTGAGAATTGTGTAGCCCTTTGTTTTTTTGCTTGAATTTTTTTTGTAACCCTTAGGAAGATGAACCATGGGGTGGGGGGGGGGGAGGTTTATAGGGGTTGGAAGAGAGTGTGGTGGGTGGCTAACTTGGAGGAGAGACCAGCCAACAAGGCTGGCCTTGGTTTACTTGGTGGCTAAGGCCATCCCAAAAAGGTGATGGGAGAGCTTGAGTGGGTGGCTAACCCCAAGGCCCTGCAAACGTTGTTTAGTCGAAGAAAACGGGGTTCCACAGGTCAGTAGCCCCCTGATCATCACAAAATTCAGCTCGCAAAAGGTGAAAGTGACCGATGTTGCCCATTACGTGAGAGAGTGACATCATCGCGCGATTATTCCACCAACCCACACGATGGTCAAAATCAAGGCTTTGACTTTGACCAACACCTAGCAGATGGAGCATCGCGCGTGAGATCAATTTCAACGCAAGATGGTCAAACCTGAGGTTAGGGTTTTGGGGTTTAGGATAGGCTCCACTCATTCCAAGCTCAAACTATAACGCCCCCAATTTTGGGTACGTTAATAAGGCATTTATTACATAAATAAAGAGAGTCTACCTCATTATTACATCATAAACAAAAGGGTACATTTATTCAACAAAGGAGGGAGCTAGGGTTCCTAACTACTGCTCCGTCTGCTCTTCCATATTAGCAAGCTCCTCGGCTCCAAATGCCTCCAAAGTGTACAGTTCTCCCTGTTCATCTATGAGGTTTGACACATTATACTAGCGTCACCACCAATATAATATGTCAGGGTCACCAATAGGTAACGCCGTGAGCCACAACGCTCATTAGGAAAATCCTTACCCACCAACCTTAATCTTACAAACCGTAAATCATATACGACAATTAGTAACAATCACACATCCACATTTGCTATACAACTATTGTTGGTGTCCAAGATTCTCCGAGTTTCTCCTACGCGACTCATCATAGACCGTGTCAACATTTTTCCACATTTCATAACCATATCACCTTTTCAAAATCATTTTTAACACACCCAACCTCGGTTTCGCCGTTCCAGGTTTTCGAGTATCCTCACAATGGTTCCGCTGTCCCAGGTTCCCATTGGCACACTTTGCATTGGCTCCTCTCCGCGGATAACCAAGCCACACACCCAAGCTTGGTTCTGCCATTCCGGTCTCCCGAGTATACTCACAATGGTTCCGCTGTCCCGGGTTCCTATTGGCACACAAAACACACACCACACAATGGGCTACCACGTCTGGCCACATTGCAATTTTCAAAACATTTCACCCTTTTAAAACACGCCTTTTCATTAACCATACCCTAGGTGTGATGTTTCTACTTTCTCGATTTCCGTGTCTCATTTTCATGTATTGACTCCGCGGTCCGCTTAAAAATTCTTTAACTTATACTTTGAACTAAAGAGTAAAGACATCCTATTTCTCAACATATGGTTCTACACTATACTTGGGTTTAGTGGACGAGAGACTCTACCTTTCTTCTTGGCGGTTGGTCGGTTTTGAGAATAGGTCGTCGGTTTTGTAAATCGGTAGCGTAACGGCTCTGGTTTGCTTTGAAAGGAAGAGCGATGGACCTTCTCTTCCTAGAAACTACTTTGTTACTAAACTAGGCTACTTTAAAGATCTAGAGGTGATTTTTGGAGGTGGTTTGGTGGTAGCTCTCAAGAACTTCAAGAAAACTCAAGAACACTTGAACTTGGAACTTGGAAAGCTTAGAAATTCTAGAGAGAAGTTGGAGCAAGAAGTGGAGGTGTGAGTTTAAGCTTCGAATGGCTTGCTATTTATAGGCCAAGGCTCCTCCTTTCCCTCTCTCTCTTTCTCTCTCTCTCTCTCTCTCTCTCTCTCTCTCTCTATCTTTGATTTTCTTTCACATGTCAAGCTTGATAGGTTAGGGTATAGGGTTATCTAGGCTTGCATGGCTAGATTTTTTTGTACCTTGGATTGGATTATGGAAGATTTGGTGGAGGGAAGGAGGGTTTGTACAAGATTTGGTGTTTAAACAAACATAAAAGACAATTGTAGGATAGATTTTTGGCTAGGAAGAATATACAACCATGGATTTGAAAGGATGCAAGAAGATCATGGTGTACAACCCAATCTCTCTTTCTTTCTTCTCTCTTTCTCTCTCTCTCTCTCTCTCTCTCTCTCCTAGTACTAGTACTCACATATATATATATATACAAGAAAGAATAAGTACAAAAGTACCAAGGGTACTAGATTTACAAACTCAAATATCCCCTTAAAATAATCTAATTAGGCACATGTTGTATTAAACAAATAGATTATGTACCTTGCCAAATCCAGGGCCTAATATAATATGATATGAATGTGTACTCATGCCCAATATTTAAATATGGAGATAGTACCATGTACCTAATTAAATAAAGGACTAGGATTAAAATAAACATGAGGTACAAGTACTATTATATTACAAAAAGTACTTAGAATCTAGGATTTAGATTTACCCAATATTTTAATGTACAAAATCACATGGGAAATCCAAAACTTGATTATTTTGTAAAAACCTTGTACCTTGTTGGAAGATTAGTGCTATTATCCAATGGATAACAATTCCCCTAGTAGTTATTATGCAATGGGCAATAGTTTCCCTAGTGGTTAATAACCAATGGATAATGGGATGGGATGATATCTAATAAACAAAGCATATTTGTCCTTTGCACATGTGTATATATAGCTATATATTACTATATCCTTGAACTTATCAAATATTCTAATGGAAGGCCTATTGTCCAATGGACAAAGATTACCCTAACATTTATTGACCAATGGGTAATGGTTCAACTAATAACTAGGTGAGTTTGGTTCCTTCAACTAGTTGGTTAGAAACTAACTAAGTTGGCCAAGTAGGGCTTCTAGTCAAGATTTAACATCTAAGAGGACTAAAACCTAATTAGGACGGATTACTGGAAATTACCAAGAAAATCCTCAAGTAAAAGTAAAAACTTTATTGGGGTAAGGATGATTTGGTACCCAATTAGGTTTTAAAAACAAGCATGGAATCATAAGCTAAAAGGAAACACACAACTTCATTATTTAAAGGGGTGGATACAACGTAGATGGCTTGGGATACGTGCTGATGCAGAACGGGAAGGTCGTAGCCTACGGATCACGACAACTCCGACCCCACGAGAAGAATTATCCCACTCACGACCTATAATTGGCTGCGGTAGTGTTTGCCTTCAAAACCTGGCGTTACTACCTGTGGGGAGAACAATTCAAAGTTTTCACCGACTACAAGAATCTCAAATATTTGTTCACTCAGAAGGAGTTGTACCTAAGACAGTGCTGATGGATGGAGTACTTGGAGACCTTTGGAGCCGAAGAACTAGCCCGGATGGAGGAAGAAGCAGAGCAGCAGTTAGGAACCCTAGTTCCCTCCCTTGTGGAATAATTGTACTTTGGTAAAGACTTTGTGATGTAATAATGAGCCAAACTCACTTTGTTTTTGTAATAAAATGCCTTATTAACGTACCCAAAATTGGGGGCGTTACAACTTGGTATCAAAGCTTTAGGTTCAAAACCTCGCCATGGGTAGAATGGGTAGAACCATGAGATAGTTTGACCGTTGCACAAACGTAAATTGAGTTTAAGTTTACTGTCCCAAATTGGGTGGAATTCTGACAAAACAATCTTCGGGTTGAAGCAAGGTGTTGGAAATTGGCAGTACTACTGAGCTGGGAATTCCTGAACAATTAGATTATGACTTAAATCAAGGATTGAATGTGGAGCTTAGAAACTCGAAAGCATTTTAGTATTAGTAAACCCTTGTCTAAAAATGTTACTAATTGAGGTTTAAAACTTTCCTTGTAAATGAATCACTTGAGTCCCTACCAAGTCAACCTACTAGTAGAAGCTCATCAACTTGCGAGCACCCTAAGATCGATGACGAACCAACTAGTGGAAGATCCTTATTTTCCCTATGCCTTCCCCTACACTCCCGATTTCTACCAAGACCATGGCATCCTTGTACTTCCCGTAAATGAGGAGGAAGTAGATGAGGCCGAAGCAGCACCAGTCCTAGTCCAAATAGTACCTCCTAACAATGTGGAATTTCTAATTGAAGGAAATGAGGAGGACGATGTCGAAGCTGGTCCCACCCTAGTTCCATAGCACCCGCCAACAACCTGGTCGAGGGAGTTGAGGAAGATCCCGAGGAGTTCCATGACCCACCGATAAATGAAGCGGACTGGCAGCATTTAATGTTAATGCCAAACCCAGACTTACCATCCAATGACGAGGAAAATTTTGAGGAGAATCCTGAAGAAGAACCCGAGGAAGAGTCCAAGGACGAGGAGCTTCCCAAAGAAGAACCCTTGAAAATTTGTGAAGATGAGGGGTGGGAGTCGGAAGAAGAAGCACAAGCATTCCTAGGAGCGAAACCTGAGGTCATAGACATACACCCCAACTCCGCTGATATACCCCCACCACCCTTCGAGACCGACATAGGCGCATATAGGGTCGAATTCCCGAGTATCTTCTAGACTAGTTAGGAAAGCTTAGCAAGTAGTTGGATCTCTTGTTGTAATCATAATGTAGTAGGACGTTTAGGCTAATATAAGCCATCTATGATGTACTTGTTTATTTGGTAATGAAAAGACTTGTATTTTCCTCTTTGTATATGATCACTGTTTTGTGTACTTGTGTTTATTTATGTTCAGTCTACACCGTACACCTTTAAGTCTAATATATAATTCTTCCTTGTAAATATGGATAGCCGCTCCTTTGCTGCCCCGACCTTAGTAGCAGACTTGTTGTGTTACAAGACCTTGCTAGCACCCAAGAGCCTCATTCCCTTACCCCACTTGGGAGTCCGCGCCCCCGAGACCGGTGACCAGTTATACGAGCTAGTTGTGATTACACCCTTTACCAGTGAGGACCAGAACATGGCAATCGACCCTCAGGACCCACAGCTTAGGGAGCTAGCTGGGAAGATTCGTCAAAAGGGGGAGCGTTGGCTCGAAATAAGAGAGAAAGAATGGATGGAGCAGTTAAGAGAGTTTTTCAGACTCAATCCACCTCGTCAGTAGAGTAGTAGTATTAGAATAAGATTCTGAAAGCTTAAGTTGCTCTTGTAAGCACTAAGGCTAGAAGGACTATGTACTAAGAGCTTGTAGGATCGTTTCAACTTATATCTTGTTTTAAGTCTACATGTTTTGTAGTAGAACTCTATGTTTGTAATTGTAATGCCCTGCTTATCTATAAAAAGCTTACCTTGTTTTAATAGTATTGTTGCATATTATTAGATAAATTGCATTTACAAAAAAAAAAAAAAAGAAATTTGTTAAGTAGACTAAAACCCCCTATCAATTTTTACTCGTAGATGGTGAATCGACGCAGTGGATTAGGATATGAGAATGGTGAATCCTCTAACCCTAACCCCGACCTAACTCAAGTCATGCAAGCGCTCGTAACAGCCTTAAACGCCAACCGCCGAAACCAAAACCGCGATGATGAACCTATGACTCGAACCCGAGCGATGAATGAATTTTGCAAACGCCGACCTCCGACCTTCAATGGAGATACCAACTCCACCGTGGCTGAAACATGGCTGAAGGAAGTCAAGGTGATCCTGGACACCTTGGAGATTACCCGAAATGGAGATCGTGTGGCCCTAGCCACGTACCAACTAAAAGGAGAAGCCCGTTATTGGTGGGAGTTGATGGAGGTAACCATACCATAGCCACCATGACCTTCGACGAGTTCAAGACCCTGTTTCTTGACAAGTACTTCCCCACCCCTCTTCGTTTGGTCAAGGAACAAGAGTTTCTAAATCTGAAACAAGGAACGATGACCATTACCCAATACGCGGCCAAGTTTGAGAAGCTGTCCCGCTACACTCTAGCCGCCATAGCAACGAAGGACAAGAAAGCAAGGAGGTTTGAATGGGGGCTGACAATCGCTAGAAGGGCTGTGGTGTCTCAAGCTTTTCCCACTTATGCCGGTGCCGTGAAGTGTGCTCTTCGATTGGAGAGTGAGGAAAATGACTTCAAAACCCGATGGAGGAAGGCGAAAGGCAACACTGGCGAACCTATCCGGACTCAACCTTCCAACAACAACCGCGGACCCTACCCTACCAAACCCTTTACCCCGACCCAAGGCAACCAACTTTGGAAGACTAATGCACCAGGGCGTGGCGAACCACAGAGGGGCGGCAAAAACATAGCTACAGTTCAGTGCTTCAACTGTCAGGCTATGGGCCACTACAAACGTAAATGCCCCCAACTCCCGAGGGAGAGAAGTAGAAGCTTTGGAGGCCAGAAAACTCAATAGCAGGGACAAGCCGGATTTGGGAAGCAAAACCCCGGAGGCCCATCACAGCAGCTGAAAGGGCAAAACAAGGGGAAGCAGCCTGTGGGAACCCAATAGAGCACTGGAGGGCGCATCTTTGCGCTACAGTCAGAGGAGCAGGAGTAGGATCCCTCCGTGATCCAAGGTACGCTATTATTGTACAATACCTGTGTGCAAGCATTATTTGACTCTGGAGCATCGCATTCGTTTATATTTTCTGCCTACATAACTGCTCTAGCACTAGAAACAGAACCCCTTAGTACGAGTACGAAAGTCAAATCGCCATTAGGGGGGAGTATAGCTGTTAATTTAGTGTGTAGAGGGTGCAAGATAGAAATAGCCAACCTACGTCTAACCTACGATCAGAGTGATCGACATAGCAGATTTTGACGTAATCCTTGGAATGGATTGGCTATCAGCCCACCATGCGGTCATAGACTGCTATCAGTAGACGGTGACGGCTCATACCTCTGAAGGGACTCGTTTCCGATTTAAGGGGGATAGACAAATGGCAAGCTCGACGATGAAGAGATCCAGGTGGCAGAATCAACTGTTTGGATGACTAGTTAGTCTCCAAATGGAAGAAACTGACCAGATGGAATTGGGATTACCGCACATCATTTGCGAGTATGCTAATGTTTTCCCTGAAGAACTTCTGGGTTTATCACCTCAAAGAAAGATAGACTTCTCTATAGAACTTCAACCAGGAACAACACCAATCTCCATGGCACCGTACCGAATGGCCCCTGCAAAACTAAAGAGCTCAAGACCCAAATTGCAGGAGTTGTTAGACAAAGGATTCATCCAACCAAGCACATCACCATGGGGAGTGCCTGCATTGTTCATGAAGAAAAAAGAGGGAATGCTTCGACTGTGTATTGACTATAGGAAGTTAAACCAAGTCACAGTTAAGAACCGATATCCATTGCTGAGGATCGATGACTTGTTTGATCAATTAAGAGGAGCAACTTGCTTTTCTAAGATCGATCTCCGATCAGGCTACCACCAGTTAAGGATTCGGGAGGAGGATATTGCCAAGACAGCCTTTCGCACCAGATACGGACACTACAAGTTTGTAGTGATGCCGTTTGGACTGACTAACGCTTTGGCAGTATTCATGTGTCTCATGAACAAGATTTTCCAACCCTACTTAGACAAATTTGTAGTGGTGTTCATTGACGACATCTTGATATACTCCGCCAATAAGGAGGAGCACAAGGAACACCTTCGGATAGTGCTACAAGTACTCCGAGATAGCCAACTTTATGCCAAGGCAAGTAAATGCGAGTTTTGGCTAGAAGTGGTTAAGTTCTTAGGGCAGGTAGTATCCAAGGAAGGAATAGTGGTGGATGAAAGTAAAGTTGAAGTAGTGCTAAATTGGAAACAGCCGACCTCAGTATTTGAAATCAGAAGCTTCCTAGGATTGGCTGGATACTATCGAAGATTTATACCAGACTTCTCAATCCTCACCAAACCAATGACCAAGCTAACTTAGAAAGGAGTGAAGCTGGATTGGAATGAAGCCTGCGAGAAATCATTTCAAGAGTTGAAGAAAAGACTGACCAGTGCACCGATACTCATCATTCCCGAGCGGGGTGTAGATTCTACGGTTTACTGCGACACGTCAAGAGATGGCTTGGGATGCGTGCTGATGCAGAATGGGAAGGTCGTAGCCTACGGATCACGACAACTCTGACCCCACGAGAAGAATTATCCCACTCACGACCTAGAATTAGCTGCGGTAGTGTATGCCCTCAAAACCTGGCGTTACTACCTGTGGGGAGAACAATTCGAAGTTTTCACCGACCACAAGAGTCTCAAATATTTGTTCACTCATTAGGAGTTGAACTTGAGACAGTGCCGATGGATGGAGTACTTGGAGGCCTTTGGAGCCGAAGAATAGCCCGGATGGAGGAAGAAGCAAAGCAGTAGTTAGGAACCCCAGTTCCCTCCCTTGTTGAATAATTGTACTCTTGTAAAGACTTTGTGATGTAATAATGAGCTAGACTCACTTTGTTTTTGTAATAAAATGCCTTATTAACATACCTAAAATTGGGGGCATTACACAAACCATTTCACTCTCAAGACTATTTTTTATCTAATTCATCATCGGGGAAACAAGAAACCGAAAAACAAAGTAAATCAATTGGGAGATCCAAATTGGGGTTTCTATAGTAGTCCCTCTTTGACGGTACGTGGAGCACCATTGACTGGTACGGGTAACGTCAAAGATTTCTAGGCACCCATCAAATCCGCCCAAATGCCAATTAAATGGAAAATGCAAACGAACATATAAAAATACCGTGCACCAAGGGATCAGAGAGCAGATCAATCGTTGATATGAACTCTCTTGGGGAATAAATGAATCAGATGGATAGATCATCGCTGATTGGAATGTGAACGAATGGATCGTCCCTGATTTGAAATTGGACGGATAGATCGTCGCTAATTGGAAATTGGACGGATGGATCATCGCTGATTTAAATTTGGACGGATGGATCGTCGCTGATTGAATTTGGATGGATGGATCGTCGCTGATTTAAAATTGGACAGATGAATCGTCGCTAATTTGAAATTGGACGGATAGATCGTCGCTGATTGGAAATTGGATGGATGGATCGTCGCTGATTTAAATTTGGACGGATGGATTGTCGCTGATTTAAATTTGGACGGATAGATCATCGCTGATTGGAAATTGGACGGATGGATCGTCGCTTATTTAAATTTGGATGGATGGATTGTCGCTGATTGAATTGGACAGATGTATCATCGCTGAATTGAAATTGGACAGATGGATTGTCGCTGATTGGAAATTGGACTGATGGATTGTCGCTGAATTAAATTTGGATGGATGGATCATCGCTGATTGAATTTGGACGGATGGATCGTCGCTAATTTGAAATTGGACAGATGGATCGTCGCTGAATTGAAATTGGACGGATAGATCGTGGCTGATTGGAAATTGGACGGATGGATCATCGCTAATTTAAATTTGGATGGATGGATCATCGCTGATTTAAATTTGGACGGATGAATCATCGCTGATTTAAAATTGCACTGATGAGTCGTCGCTGAATTGAAATTGGACAGATAGATCGTCGCTGATTGGGAATTGGACGAATGGATCGTTGTTGATTTAAATTTGGACGGATGGATTATCGCTGATTTAAATTGGCGCTTGTGCGGGCGGACCGCTGCTTGGGAAATAAAATGTTCTAGATGAACAAGTATTAATTCCTGATGACCCTCAAAATTGTTGCGATGCCATAATAAGAACTCATGGGGCTTTGTAAGAGAGATAAACATGATTGGGCCTGTCTAGAGGCTGGATTGTGCCAGAGGCCCAATTGTTCCATCATGCGATGGAGTCACTTCCTCGCGCGAGGGAGGCTTGCTAGGACTTGGATCTGGGAAAAAGCCCAGACCCAGCCCAAACCTGTTTTCTCCCTTTTTCTTCCCAGGGACGCTACAGAAACCAGTCCTCAGAGGTTTCAAACTTTCAAAACCTCTCGCTGCTCTCAAACTCTCTCAAACTCTCCCAAACCTTCGATTTCCTTCCAAAACCAACAAACCCACGCATGTACCAACACCCATGGCGGAACAAGGTAATGGTGGCGGTGGAGGAGAGGTTGTTGATCATCCGGAGGATGAGGGAGGACCCATGGGGATCGAAACAGTAGATCAACAGCCAGTAGAGGCCGTAGTGAGTTCCAGTGCAGCGACTATGAGCTGTGGCGATGGCTGTCAAGGCTGTAAGCAGGAGGTTGGTGGTGGTGATGAGCATCACAGGACAGAGGGGCTCTCTCGCGCGACAGAGGAGCCGACGGCCGTGGGACCCGTTGTTTGGCCATTAGACCCAAGTATGGCCGTAAATGGCTCGGTGGAGACTGGAGGTGGTTCTGGAAACACTGGCGGCAGTGGTGCCAATGGTGATGGCATTGAGCCAAGCGGGTTTCCGCTGAGGGATCCGGCGAGAGGCAAGGGCGTGGTGGCCGAGGAGGAGGAGACCACGGGGGTTCCTTTTGTGTATAGAGAATAGGATGTGCTATTCTGGCCAACGGCGACATCATCAAGCCATAGACTGATCATGAAATAGGATGTTACAGAGTTTTTGAGTGACGAGAGGCTAACCCAACTCCTCGAGGAGAATCCCACAATTTGGGCTGCAGTTTTGGAGGCTCGGGAGGAGCGAGAGAGGGAAATAGCGGCTTCAGAGGCCGCAACGAGGGCCGAGAGGGAAAGAGCCGAGGAGCAGGAGGCTTTGAGGGGCATGGAGACCGAGGAGAGAGCTAGAGTGGAGGCACAGGGGCCTATGGTGACCGCCGTGGAGGAGGCCGGGAGAGCAATACACCTTCCTTTTGCAGCAGAGGGGTACATGCCACCCACACCACACTTGTTTGTGCCATCAGGCTTTGCGGTATACAGGCCACGACGAATGGAGTATGATGCCGAACTCGTATTGAGAGACCCTGAGACTCATATTTTAAGCAGCTGGACAGAGGTATATTCCTAGAAAAAAACCCCTTTGTAATTCCAAATTTAAATTTGTTTGCATGTATTTGAACTTCGAAGAATGGGCCATAACCCTTGAAATAAACCAAGTTGCGATACCATAATTATTATATCGAACACCGTGCATGCAACACAATAGCATGAACCAACCATTTGTCACCAGGCTGCATTGATTACCTAGAACTTGAGAATGAAAGCCTTGCATGCTAAGACATTCCTTTGTTGCTTGTTTTCGTGTTTGAAATAGGTAAAAGCGAAGCAAAGAGATATTTGCGGCTTTGGAGGTGCGTGTAGTTCCTTGGAGTTATACAAGAACCTGCCTATAGACACCCCAATCTGGGCTTCCAGATTAGTTTACTTTCGGTTTTTGATTCCCCAATGATGAAACGGATCAAAAACACCCCGGGAATGAAAAGTGTTTGAGCTTTGAGTGTTTGCAATACCCTTGAACCTAGCTTGATCCTAAGCCACTTCAAAAGCCAAAAACCCTATTGGCACGCATTGGTTGAGAGCCTGTGCGCGCAGATCAACTTGACAGATGTTGGTCCATGGTCAAAGCTTGACCGTTGACCAACGCGTGAGTAGGTGGTACATGCGCGCTGGTCAAATTGCCAGGTGGTGGTCAAAAGTCAAAGTTTGACCGTTGACTATCGCGCCCGGGTGCAACCCTCGCGCGCCGGACTGACTCCATCGCGCACCGGAGCGCAATGCCAGTCTCTACCAACTTTTCTTAAGGTGGAAACTTTGCCACCAATGCACCCTTAGTCAGCCTCGTGGACTGGCTGAATCCCTCTCTTTGCAACCTATATCTACCTCCCTCTCCTCCTATATATACCCCATTGATTCTTCCATTAAAAGGGTTACAAATTTTACACATCTTGTCCATAACCTCTTCTTTGCAAACCAAAGAGATACGAGGGCACCCAAGAACATAGCTTGTTCTTAACCCTCCAAACACCTCAATCAAACCTCAAAGCTCAACCACCCGTTCAAACTCAATCTAGGTATAGCATACCTACTATTTTTCTGTTCTGATCCCTGAGGGGGGCTGGCAGGGCCAAGGCTGGTAATCAATACCAGTCCTGGTCCTAAAGCTGGCAAAGGTTTCAAAAGCCATAGAGGTAAGAACCAGTGCGCGATGGATCCATATATGCGCGCGACACTCTGTGGCTGCGCGCGATGGTCCACGTGGGGGTTGGTTTCTTACTATTTTATGTATTTACTTTCATATAGATCAATGTAAGCATGAAATAACCAGTTTACTACTTTCCTTAGTATAAACTGTTAGTCTTAGTTCAATATGCATATCTACTGCTATGGAGTACCCCTGGGATCATTCTTGACCTGTCCCAAAACCCAGAAACATGCAAACCAAGCACTGGTCTGGTTGCGCCAGGGCGCGACAATCACACGCCAGAGTGCGACCAACGCGCGTCGGAGCGCCACACTCGCGCGCTAGAGTGCCTCTGACCAGTGGCTAGCCTTGCACGGGTAGCTTGGCTTTAGGCCATTATTTTGTCCCCACATTGTTTATGGGGTGTTTTGTTAATTTATAGGGCTTTTTCTACCTTTAAATTGTATATTATAACTACTTAGAACTGCTTATCAACTGCTTGGTTTGTTCTGGGTGTGCACTGGTCCTTTCAGAGCCCAAAAGAGGGTAAAAACAAAAGCTGTGAGCAAAGCAAACTCACGCGCGCTTATGTGGTATTCACGCGCGCAGGTTGTAATCACATGCAGTGATCCGCGTGGATTGGATCAGTGCATGTAGATTCCTTCTTGTACACATCAATTCAATACAGTGCGTCAGGTTTGCTCTATTGAACAGAACCTGGCATTTACCCTATTTACTAATTGCTTATCCATGCTATCTATCACATCACTGCTTATCCATGCTATCTATCACATCCTGTAAACATGTTACAGCTTTAATCCCCATTAAACTGTTCACCCGCCCCTAATTGGCTAAAGAATTGTTTAATAAAAAAGAATCGCAAATGCCTAAGTAGAGACCGATCTCCGGATTGGGCGAGAGGGGTGCCATAAAACCCTTCCTCTCTCGTAACCTGGCTCCCGAACCCAGATATGGTTATGACGGACTAGTGCCTTCACCCTTTTCAAATCAAACAATACAACGAGTGTTTCAAGTTCGGTTCTTTGGGTGTCGAACCTTCAAACCCAAATGACGACTCTAAATTGAGTGCTCATCTGCCAAAAAAGCACGCTCATCGATCCGCCTTTTTTTTGGGCACACTGCCCATAGTGGCGACTCTATCAATATTGGTCTATACTTAGAATTTAATACACTTGAGAACAATCCCACAAAAGTCTGTCAAAATAGTGAGCTTCGCGCTGCTAAAGAAAGGATTGGTGATTTAACAGGACCTCGTGTCCGGCCATCCTGACTGGGGCTTTTCCGATTGTTCTCTCGCGTAGTTTCTTCTAAGTATTGGTTAATAAAGAGAGCCAAATTTGAAAAGGCATTTGTGAATTTACAATTCTGTTCCATTAATCAATTCTTTAGCATCTTCATTTGCATCGATGTCGGATAAGCCTTGTAGGATCGTTTTGGCAATCCGGCACAGTTTACCTGAGCCCGAGGACCCCAAATGACCAACAACTTTCGACGATGATAAGTCATTCTACCGTTTGACTGTTGCTCTGCGTTTATGTGGGCAGTGGGAGCTATATCTTGGCTTTAGTCCGAGGAACTTGTTACAAGCCAAAACTAGCCTTTGCATATACGAAGCACTAGCACTCTTCAAACTAGGATAGGTACCTGTAGGGTAAGATCTACGTGCATCTAACCCCCATATACTGTCTATGTGTTAGTGCTTTTGTAACGCCCCCAATTTTTGGTATGTTAATAAGGCATTTATTACATAAATAAAGAGAGTCTACCTCATTATTACATCATAAACAAAAGGGTACATTTATTCAACAAAGGAGGGAGCTAGGGTTCCTAACTACTGCTCCATCTGCTCTTCCATCCTAGCAAACTCCTCGGCTCTAAATGCCTCCAAAGTGTACAGTTCTCCCTATTCATCTATGAGGTTTGACACATTATACCGGCGTCACCACCAATATAATATGTCAGGGTCACCAACAGGTAACACCATGAGCTACAACGCTCAATAGGAAAATCCTTACCCACCAACCTTAATCTTACAAACCGTAAATCATATACAACAATTAGTAACAATCACACATCCACATTTGCTATACAACTATCGTTGGTGTCCAAGATTCTCTCCTACGCGACTCATCGTAGACTGTGTCTCCATTTTCACATACCAATCAACTTTTCCCAAAATCTTTTATTTAACACACCCAACCTCGGTTCCGCCATTCCGGGTTCCCAAGTATCCTCACAATGGTTTCGCCGCACCGGGTTCCCATTGGCACACAACTGCATTGACTCCTCTCCGCGGATAACCAAGCCACACACCCAACCTCGGTTCTGCCGTTCCGGGTTTCCGAGTATCCTCACAATGGTTTCGCCATTCCGGGTTCCCATTGGCACACAAAACTCACACCACACAATGGGCTACCATGTCCGGCCACATTGCGGTTTCCAAAACATTTTACCTTTTCAAAACACACCTTTTTATTAACCACACCCTAGGTGTCATGTTTCTACTTTTTGGATTTTCGTGTCACGTTTTCATGCATAGACTCCGCGGTAGGTTTTTTTTTACTTAAGTAAACTTAAATCATTCATTGAAACCAAACTTTGCAAGATCATCCATTTCAATATTACTAATCATGCTCAAACTACTTAAGTAAGGCATAACGCCACATATGCGGATGCCATTGGAGTGAAAATCAATTATGCTTTATCTCAAGTAATACAAGCAATTCATGCATACATGTTCAAACTTTCACTAGCAAGATAAATTTATTGTCTATCATGCATTCCAAACATTATAAACGTAACCTTATCTACTTTAAGAAAGACGACTAAGTTTATGCATACTTGAACTAAGGACATTCTACTTTCTAACGTACGATTCTATATTATACGTAGAGTTAGTGGTCTAGGGACTCTACCTTTCTTCTTGGCGGTTAGTCGGTTTTGAGAATAGGTCGTCGATTTTGCGAATCGGCGGCGTAATGGCTCCGATTTGCTTTGAAAGGAAGAGAGATGGATTTTCTCTTCCTAGAAACAACTTGACTTACTAAACTAAGTTACTTAAAAGATCTAGAGGTAGTTTTTGGAGGTATTCCGCAAGAACTTCAAAGAAAGAACAAGAAACTTGGACTTTTGAACTAGGAATACTTAGAATTTCTAGAGAAAAGTTAGAGCAAGAAGTGGAGGTGTGAGTTTAAGCTTGGAATGGCTTGCTATTTATAGGCCAAGGCTCCTCCTCTCCCTCTCTCAACCGAATTCTCTCTCACTCTATATATCTTTGATTTTCTTTCACATGTCAAGCTTGATTGAAAGCTTGATAGGTTAGGGTATGGGGTTATCTAGGCTTGCATGGCTAGATTTTTGTACCTTGGATTGGATTATGGAAGATTTGGTGGAGGCAAGGAGGGTTTGTACAAGATTTGGTGTTTAAACAAACATAAAAGGACAATTGTAGGATAGATTTTTGGCTAGGAAGAATATACAACCATGGATTTGAAAGGATGCAAGAAGATCATGGTGTACAACCCAATCTCTCTTTCTTTCTTCTTCTCTCTCTCTCTCTCTCTCTCTCTCTCTCTCTCGGCATTTCTCTCTCTCTCCCTCTCGGCAATCTCTCTCTCCCTCTTTCTCTCTCCTAGTACTAGTACACACATATATATATATATATACAAGAAAGAATAAGTACAAAAGTATCAAGGGTACTAGATTTACAAAATTAAATTTTCCCTTAAAATAATCTAATTAGCCACACGTTGTATTAAACAAATAGATTATGTACCTTGCCAAATCTAGGACCCAATATAATATGATATGAATATGTACCCATGCCCAATATTTAAATATGGAGGTAGTATCAAGTACCTAATTAAATAAAGGACTAGGATTAAAA
This sequence comes from Rhododendron ovatum, assembly GCA_019656835.1. NCBI lineage: Eukaryota > Viridiplantae > Streptophyta > Magnoliopsida > Ericales > Ericaceae > Rhododendron > Rhododendron ovatum. The sequence continues at coordinate 24,852,431 of CM033802.1, forward strand.
TAAACATGAGGTACAAGTACTATTATATTATAAAAAGTACTTAGAATCTAGGATTTAGATTTACCCAATATTTTAATGCACAAAATCACATGGAAAATCCAAAACTTGATTATTTAATAAAAACCTTGTACCTTGTTGAAAGATTAGTGCTATTATCCAATGGATAATAATTCCTCTAATAGTTATTATCCAATGGACAATAGTTTTCCTAGCGGTTAATAACCAATGGATAATGGGATGGGATGATATCTAATAAACAAAGCATATTTGTCCTTTGCACATGTGTATATATAACTATATATTACTATATCCTTGAACTTATCAAATATTCTAATGGAAGACCTATTGTCCAAAGGACAAAGATTACTCTAACATTTATTGACCAATGGGTAATGGTTCAACTAATAACTAGGTGAGTTTGGTTCCTTCAACTAGTTGGTTAGAAACTAACTAAGTTAGCCAAGTAGGGCTTCTAGTCAAGATTTAACATCTAAGGGGACTAAAACCTAATTAGGACGGATTACCGGAAATTATCAAGAAAATCCTCAAGCCATTCAAGAGAAAATAAAGAATTTGAAATACAACTAGATTTTTTTTATTTATAGAAAATCGGAGTTGTTACAACTTTCCCTATCACATGCACTGTACATACATACCATTTTGCGTAGGAGCATGTTTAGAGCGGCTTCTAGGTTATCTCTCTTTCGAGTCTGTCTTATGCTTATTAGGGTGCTGTCATGACCCGCTGCCATGACCCGATGAAGAGTCATGCATCTCGATGGTGCATGTTATCAATTTTCAAAGTCCTTAGATCAATAAGACTTTGGGAAATCAGGACTTTCTAAGTCCTTGCCTAAATACCCGATCGAGTTTCAAACAAAAAACAAGGAACAACGGAGAGAATGCCGTGATGCTTATACCACCTTGGTTATTGTGCGCAACACATACACTGTTTAGGCTATGGCATTGTGTCACCTACGCCGCCCCGGTTTCGGTATCACATCATCTACACCGAGTTGTTCTGACTCCAAAGTTGAAACTTCGAGAATGGAATAGTCAAAGGCTTAGACTATTTTGACATCTCTTAGTATTAGTCGATTCAAACAAGGACACACCCTCGAAAAGAATTTTGAGGATTTTGATAGCGTCCGAATGTCATGAGATAGACTCGTTTTTAGTTGTAGAGTCTAGGAGGACACGGACGACGATGACGTGTACATTGCTTTTCTTTTTACAATTAACTGTTTGCTGCAGGAACGTCACTGAGCTTTCATTTACTTTACGATCTAGTTCAAAGCCATTGCACCGAAAAAGAGAGTACTGAAGGGAAGAGCCAAACCTGCTTGGGAACGTGTGCTATGGCTATTTCACTGTCACTTTCGAATCCGAAATGGCGGCACAAATTGAGCTGGCTGAGTTGAAAAAGGCTGTAGAAGAAATGGGTCACAAAATGGACAGGCAGATGACTCTCGTCCAAGGGTTGGTTAACCTCTTTACTGCCATAGCCCCGCAACTAGATTTGGGGCTAGCCAAAGAATCTTCTCAGCCTACCACCCTCCAGCGGTTGGAATCAAGCTGTGCTCGGCAGACATGTTCAAAGACCTGGCCGAATTTCACGAGGCCGGAACTCACCCGAAAGAGGATGCTGGATCCTTTTTCAAAGCCAATGCCGAAGAGGGAGACATCCACGGTAATGAAATCAACCTCAAAGGCAAAAGAGTGCATTCTTTCGATGGTGTAATGCAATGCAGTTATAAATCAAGCAAAGGTTCCGCTGACCTTCGTCCCTGTAACGCCCCGAATTTTGGGTACGTTAAATGAGGCATTTATTACATAATAAAGAGAGTCTGACTCATTATTACATCATAAGTACATCATAAACAAAGGGGTACAATTGTTCAACAAGGAAGGAAACTAGGGTTCCGAATACTACTCTGCCTGCTCTTCCATCCTAGGAAGCTTCTCTGCTCCAAAAGCCTCCATGGTGAACTGTTTGTCTTGAACATCTACAAGGTCTGACACATTATACCGGCGTCACCACCAATATAATATGTCAGGGTCACCAAAAGGCAACACCGGGAGCTACAACGCTCAATAGGGAAATTCTTACCCACCAACCTTAACTTACAAACAAGGGTATAATAAAACATCAATTTCCACATGATACGTATTTACACAGTTAACATTGACACATCCACATTCGTTAATCATCTATCGTTGGTGTCCAAGATTTTTGGGTTTCTCCTACGCGACTCATCGTAGACCATGTCAACATTTTCATATTTCAAAATCATTTGCAACCTTTCAAAATCATTTGCATTGGCTCCGTACCGCGGATAACCAAGGTACACACCTAACCTTTCAAAATCGTTTGCATTGGCTCCGTACCGCGGATAACCAAGCCATACCTCAACCTTTCAAAATCATTTGCATTGGCTCCGTACCGCGGATAACCAAGCTACACACCCAACCTTGGTTCCGCCGCGCCGGGTTCCCAAATATCCTCACAATGATTTCGCCGCGCCGGGTTCCCATTGGCACACAATTGCATTGGCTCCGTACCGCGGATAACCAAGCTACACACCCAACCTCGGTTCCGCTGCGCCGGTCTCCCGAGTATCCTCACAATGGTTCCGCCATGCCGGGTTCCCATTGGCACACACACAAAACACACACCACACAATGGGCTACCATGTCCGGCCACATTGCGGTTTCTGAAACATTTCACCTTTTTCAAACATTTCTTTTACACATGCACACAACTCACATAATGCCGCCCAAAACTGGTCATTATGTAGTTTCAAAATATTTTCTTCCTCGAAAAACATTTCCTTTCATTAACCACACACTAGGTGTCATGTTTCTATTTTCTCGATTCTCGTGTCTCGTTTACATGCAAAGACTCCGTGGTAGAACAAAAGTAGGCACGAAACATTCTAACAAGATCATCCAATTCTATACTACTTATCATGCTAAGTCACCACTTATAGCATAACGCCACATGTACAGACACCCTTGGAGTGTATCACTTATGCTTATTCAAAGCACAACGCCACATGTACGGTCGCCTTTGGAGTGAAATCACTTATGCTTTATCACACCACAAGTAATACAAGCAACTCATATATGCATACTCATAACCATCTTAAAGATCAAAATACAAATACTTCTAAACAATCGATAAGTAAGTAAAGATGCACTATATATAACTAGGAGTAGTAGATAGGGAGAATCTACCGTTCATTGTTAGCAATTCAAAACAACAACGTTATACTTGAGTAAGTAAGTAAATAGTAAGTAAGGTTTTCCTTACTTTATACTTGGAGTGGACGATAAGAATATTCTACCATTCTTTCTTAGCAATTCAAAATATCAACGTTTACTTGAGTAAGTAAATAAGTAAAAAGGGAGTAAGTAAGGATTTCCTTACCGTTCTTCTAGGCAGTAGTAACGGCTTACGGAAGGTACGTTGGTCGTCGGACGGAGTAACTTCCTATGGTGGTCTCCGGTAGCTTCGAAAGAGAAAGGTTTCTCTCGAAACTTCTTCTTGACTATTACTACTACTACTTTTGGATCGAGGGGGTGGTCAAGTGGCGATTTAGTGGCGGCTTAGGATGAGTTTCTTGAAGAACTCAAGAACAACTCAAGAACAAAGGAAGAACTAACAAGAACAAAGAAAGAACAAGATTTTTCTAGAGAGAGAAGTTGTTAGGTGAAGGTGTGAGTTGAATGGCAAACATGGGGTGCTATTTATAGGCAAAATTCTTGGCTCTTCCTCTCTCTCTATGGCCGGCCCTCTCTCTCTCTATATCTCCCATGGATTTGCTCCATTAAGTCATTAAATCACCTCACATGTCAATCCATGCCTTGTCCAATCATATCTTAGGTGTAAGGCTAAAGAATCAAGTAAGATCTTAGGCTTTTTCGGTGAATCTAGGTAATTATAATCTAGGTTTAGCTTGTAGTCAAAGTCTTAGGCTAATAAAGGCTAGGTTTGTCATAATGGTCCATCATAGGTTGTCATTAGGCAGAAATAGACTTAGGCCTAATAAGGTAGCTTTGCATGGCTAGGTTAGTCCTTGGATGGGATTTATGGAAGATTTGATGCAAGGAAAGGAGACAAGAGTACAAGATTTGGTTTTAAACAAAACATGGAAGTACAAATGGGGAGTTAAGTTTGGTTAGGGGAAAGATTCACCCATGGACTTGAAAGAATAAGGAAAGATCATGGAAGGTCAAGAAAGTACAATCCCATCTTCTTCTCTCTTTCCTCCTCTCTCTCTCCTCTCTCTCTCTCTCTCTCTCTCTCTCTCGGTCTCTCTCTCACTCTCTCAAGTACACACACACACACACACATATATATACTACTAAGAACACAAATAAAATAATAGGTACTTTGTACTTTGACTCAAGGAAACTTAAAGACTAAGATAAACACATGTTGGATTAAACAAATAAATTAGTGTACTATTGTACTCTTTAGGAAGGTCAACTCCCCAATAAATTAATTCAATTGGGTACAAAACCCCAACATAAAATAATAGAAGAGTACTTAGGAAAATGTTAGGCTTTAAAGGCTACTAAGCACTTTTATAATAAGATAATATGTACTTTATCACATGGGTAATTTAGAAAAGACTAGTTTATTAAAACCCATGTACTAGATGAAAGAATAATTCTTTTACCCAATGGTTAATAAATTCCCTAATGGTTAATAACCAAGGGATAATAAAGGACGAGTACTTTAAATAATAAATTAAGTCTTAAAAAAAAGACTACATGTCCTTTGTAAATACACATGTGTATATATATACATGTACTTAATCAAATATAATAAAGGAAAGGCTATTGTCCAATGGGTAAAGATTACCCTAACAATCTTTGTCCAATGGACAATAGTTACTATGAAACTTTTATAGTAAAATAATCAAAAAGGTACATTAAAGTAATTTTATAAAAGTCTACAATAGTACTTTGTCCAAATCTTTCTTTAAACCCATTTAATATAAAGAATTGGGTTTCTATTATCCAATGGATAATAGTTCCCCTAACTTTTATTGTCCAAAGGATAAAGAATAAAACCAAATTAGTAAAAGGAAATAAATAAGTAATTTCTAGGGTTGAAAAGGTTGACTAGTCAAATCAACTTTATTGGAAGGTTCCCTAGTCACATCGGTACTTTATTTGGTCAAAAGATTCTATTACCCAAGGGTTACTAACTTCCCTAACGGTTATTACCCAATGGATAATAATTCTCCTTGCGGTTAATAACCAATGGACAAAAGAGTACAAGAACCTTTTATTAAAATAAAATTTTGAAAAGACTACATGTACTTTTAGTCAAATATAAAAAAAAGTTTATTGTCCAATGGACAAAAATTATCCTAACCATTATGGACCAATGGGTAAAGGCAAAAGGTTCAAAAGTTTTAAAAGGTCCAAAAGGTTCATCTAGTAACTAGGTGAGTTGGTTGTTCGGTTCCTCCAACTAGTCGATTAGAAACTAACTAAATCGGTCACATAGGGTTTCTAGTTGAGAGTTTAACAAATGACCAAAATCCAACTAGGAAAATAAACAAGAAATCATATAGCCACTCAAGAGAAAATAAGTAATTCAAATAAAATTCAAATATTTAACGAAATTTTTACTGACCAAAATTCAGGGGCGTTACAGTCCCAGTCGCAAAATCCGCCAAAACCAACCTCAGAGTTTCTCTGTCTTCGAGGCACCTCTATCCGCAGTGATGGAAAAACTTGTCAAATCCAGGCATCTCAAACCTTTGACCTCAACTCCTTTACCAAAAGTCCTATCTGTTGGCTGCAACCTTAACGCCTATTGTGCTTTCCATCAGATGCTTAGCCATCTCACCAATGCTTGCTTTCGTCTTCGACATGAGATTCAAGATCTCATTGACAATGACACAGTTCAAGTTCCACCAAAGCCCAACATCATTTCCAACTCCTTGCCTCAACACAACTTTGACCTCTGGTTGGTCAGATATCCATCATCTTCACTCAAATCAACCCTAGCTCTACCATATTCAACCCTAGCCACTATATCATCCCAGAAAGCCAACCCAAGCCAATCATATCCATCCCGTTCGAACCGGAGATTAACATGATGGTTGTAGGTTGGGCAATTGAGGTCTTCGCTGCCAACACTTGGATTGATAGTAATGAGGATCTTACAAAGGAGCGGACTGACGGGCTGAGGTCCATTATTCATGGGAGCACCGAGTAGGTTTGGTCGAAGAAGCTGAGGAAGCTGAAGTGCTATTGCTTGGGCCTAATGTCCTCTAGATCCCACCTCTCTGTGAGGAAGCCAAGGGTAACTATAAGGGTTGCATTTTCAAATTGCGTCTATTTTGCATTGACACTTTTGAGTCTGAATCTGACATAGTGTCTGTCAAGTTGTCTAAATCTAGCTTTGAGTCGAAGGTTGTGCCTCTTGGCCCTCCATGTCATAGCTTCTTTTCGAGTCTTTTGGTGTACTTGGCAACCCTGAGGGGCTTTCTTATGATATGAATTATCTTGCTTCTAAGTACTTCATTGGCTTTTGAATAAATTGTGTCGACCCTAACGATGAAGGGATAAATTTCGATGGGATCATCTCCAAGGAAATGTGTTCCCTTGCCGGAAGGAAAGACAAAAGGCATGCTCAGCCTATTAATTAAAATAATAGTTTTCAAATAAACTTGAAAGATGAAGTGGACCCCCAAAAGGTTCAAAGTTGGCTTAACACTGTCTTCAAAGGAGCATTGCGCCAAGTCAGACAAGCCTAAAGAATTCATCGACGTCTTGGCATGGTTTCACAAAGACATGGCTGCATTGATCCAGGGACAAAGAAGCATCTAGTCCCTTTACTCCAGGCCTCATACTATGTTCAAAGTAACAACGGTGTTCCGCCAAGCACAAATTAGAAAGCTTATGAATGGCCTGGAGTGAGACATGTCAACCGAAGCACTCTGGACCTTGCATATCAAAGTCGTTTTATCTAGATCATCGACTTTGACGGCAACAATTCAATACATTGGTCAGCATGGATCAATTCAAAAGCCTTTTCCTTGAGAGAAGCTCGTTGGGCTGAAAACCCCAAGGGTGGGCAGTTCCAAGCAAAAGTTAGAGCAGCCTACTAGACCGAGAACCTATGAAGGAGGTCTAGGCAAAAATAAATACGCAATATTTGAAAGCTCGCTAGACCGAAGACCCGAATGAGCGGTTCTAGGCAAAAGTTAGAGCTTAAAAGGTAAGTTAAAACACATGAGTGAACTTTAGCCTGAACTACAGCTTGACATGATTCCCAAAAAGGGATACGTAGGCAGTATCTCTTCGAGACTCGGTCATCATCTATCAATTTGATCCAAGGCTTTGGTGTATCGCCGTGGTTGATGAGAAGACACCCTTCATCTGTGCAGAAGGGGGAAAACCTTTTATTTTTTTCAATCTTATTTCAAACTACTACACTTCAATTTCAAAGCTGAGCAAAAGCCTTAAAACAATTTTAAGCATAAAAAACAGAACGAAATGTTGGCGAGGCCTAACGGCTCACAGTTTGTTCTAAGTTTAGCGAAGTCTAGTTTGAGTAGCTGCAACAGCTTTGCAGCCACAAGCACTGGTTCGATACTCATGCGCGCTCGTTCAATATGATGCGCATTTGTCTCAAACCTGCATGCGCTGCTTCAATTCAAGCAACAATCAATAGCAGTCAGCTACTGCCTTTGAGTTCTGTTCAAGGGGTTTTTGCCAAGTTTTGTTATACTGTGCAGACCTAATGCACTGTACGAGGGTGTCGGTTTCAGTCCGGGCCTATATGAGTCATCGTTTGCGTCTTATGTCCGTCTTTGTGGCATTTTTTTAGTTTTTCAATCCATTGTCACTTTGGGATGCTTTTCTCGATTTTGTCTGTTTGTACAGGTCATTGTACATCTGTTTGACTTTACACAAGTGTCAGTTTCACCTATCTAGGGGATATTGTGAGTTTAGGCACGTTAATGCCCGATTCCCATGTGTTTAAGGGTCCACATTGTATCATGGGGCTCTTTATCCCTTTTCATTTGAGCTAGGCGAGTCTGTACATAAATGTGTGTCTGTGTCGACTCAGTTTGCTTGTCAATGCAAATTAGATATTAGCGCATGATTTATCTGTCAATAAACTAGAAAATGCAATTTTACATTGCTACCCTAGTTTCTGTAACCCACAAGCTGTGGAATCTCGTGGACAGCAAGGGCACATCAGCTCAAGGCCAAGCAAAGCATATCACTGGGGCACGTCTACCCAAGCATCGAAAAAAGGGGCATGCAGGCCCAATCCCGTTGCTAAATGTCAACTGGGCACACAGGTCCATTCAATGTCTCTCTGTCTGGGTGCGCATCTCAAAGGCAAAAGACAGTAAAGTACCAGGGCTCAGGATAGTCCTTAGGCATTGTTGTCCTCCTAGGAGCCGCCCTTAGCAAGGGTTTGCATTTTCAATTCGTGCATTTTGTTAGTATACATCTTTGCATATTGTATATGTCAATTGTTGAAAGTAGGTACAATCTCCTGCGGTGTTGTTATGTTTGTTTAGTAGAGGCACTGGAAATCTCCTTAAAACTCTCAATTTGTTGGCCGAAGGATGCGATGCAATCTCCTGCGGTTTTGTTTCAATTTGTTAATGGAGGCAATGGAAACTCCCTAATCCATGATTTGTTTGCTGACGGATGCGATTGAAAATCTTTTGCAACATTGTTCTCATAGCAGGATACGATAAAATCTTCTGCGGAACAAATCAACGACAGCCAATCCTGTCAAATTTCTCAACAGCTTGATCATTCTACACACTGATCTTTATTTCACTAATTATATTTCACCCCACTACAGAATTATAATTGCACTCTCATCCTTATCTCAATTATATTACGAGCTCCATGATATTAAATACTTATTAATCTCCCCACGTTAAGATTACAGATACCCATTGATTTAAATAAATTACTAACAATCTCCCACTTAATCAACATCATAACTTGAGACTATCCGCTTAACTTATTCGATATGTCGGATACAAATATCCACCTGCAGGGTTTGACATAATCGAAACTTATAAGTTTACTCAAGGGGTATCATCAATCCCTACTAGGACGTGGATTCCATCAATAATTAATAGTTGTCATATACATAATGTTGCAACCCAACTCACTGAGACTATTGATTGTATAAAGATTTCTCTCTTTAATGAATCAAAGTCAACAACATTAAATATACACCTCTAATAATTATTTTTGGATTAAGAGCATAAGAATTCATAATAACCATAAGGTTTCAATTGTCTTATAAAGTTAGTACAAAGACAATTACCTCAATACGATCCCGTTCAATGCACACAAAGTGTATTAGCATAATGAGTTGGAATTAGACCATTCCTTGTAGTCAAGACAGACCTACTAAACATTGCACTACAGTCCTACCGATAGTGTGTCAAGTTCCATCTAAGACTGTGAACCATATCTTATATTTCCCAAGAACCGATGATCTGATTTTCTGTGTGTAAGCCAAACTCTGCACACCGGATCATCTACTTTGTAAAATAAAAGACACACATGCACAACATACAATAATATTATGCAAACATTAATATGACCAAGGTATAAGTGCCAAAGATACGTTTGGTTCAATTTAGAAAGCTCATTCCTCTTACGTGACATATTATTAGTGTTATTCAATTCATGCAGTTGCACTGTAGGAAATATGGGACTAATAAAGTAGAGATTATCGACTAATAAACCAGAATAGATAAAACGTTTATTTAACTTAATAACCACAAAGTTACTAAAATAAACCAAATATCCATCTTTAATCAACTTAGAAATCGAAACCAAGTTTCTTCTAAGTGTGGGAACATAAAGACAATCTCTCAAAATTAAACTCTTATTGTTACTAAAATATAAAATAACATTTCCTACTACAACTGTTGCCACTCTCATAGCATTACCCATGTGTAGATAAATCTCTCCATCACTGAGTCTTCTGGTTTCCTGGAACCCATACAACAAATTGCAAACATGATTAGTGGCTCCCGTATCGACATACCAGGTACTGGTAGATAAAGCCACTAAACATAATTCAACGACTAGTGAAAAGATCTATCCTGATTATTCACTTTATTGAGATAGAATAGACATTCATTCTTCCAGTGTTCTTGTTATTTGCAGTGAAAACACTTGCCCTTGGGCTTTTTCACTTCATCCTGAGGCGTTCTAACTGGCTCCGCAACCTTCTTCTTGGACTTGTTTTGCTTCTTCTTGTCTTTCAACTTAGAAGTTAAATCCTTTTTCCGCCGCTAATACAAATGGTTTCTTCACACCCATAAGACCCTCAACTCTTTGGAGTTCCTTAAGAAGTTTCGCCAAAAATAAATGCATTTTGTTCATATAATAGTTCAAAAGAAATTACTTAAAATTCTCAGACTGCAGTGAGTTAAGAACGAAATCGATCTGGGTTTTCCCATCAATTTCAGCTCCAAGAATCTCTTAGTTCATTAAGAAGAACTATCATCTTCAGAACATGATTCCTAATCAGGGTCACTTTTAACATGGGTGATACTCACCAATTTTTATAAAATTTTGCTTTCTGTTTTGTGGCATTCTCATCAGGTTTAGGGGGGCACACCTCAGATAGCACAAAATTGTGCCCCTCAGCAGTTAACATAATATCCAAGTTCTTTTTTCAGTCAATATAATTCGATCCAGTAAGTTTATTTTCTTTGAGAATAATGACAAGTGGATTGAAAGAGCCCATTTTTGAATATGAGAATCACTTAACAACAATTATGAAGGGCAATAAAAACTTGAATTTCATTTTAATATTGGTTCCATCAACCACATGTTAAAAGAAAAACATTGGTAACCCTACACACCATGAAGAGCATGCCTCGATGGGAAGGTCGTCTACTCTTCATTATTCGTGTAGATATGCACAACTTTTAAATTTTACTATTTGGACACTAGACCATGCCAAGCAAAATTAAATAGCTAATATAGATTTGGTCCTATAAATAATAATAGTGACTCAGATGGTGAGGATACTATTATTTACAGCTAAGTGTATACCATTACTTAGCCCCATGACCCATTGTTCCATTATGAATTACCTCAGATGGTGAAGTAATTCACACAACAACTATCATAGACCTATCCATTTAGGAAGTTTGTACCGATGATGCCATAATTTATTTTGTCCGATAGGGAGGAAGGTTTTGAAACCAACACACAAAATTAATTATATCATCTACATACTAGTAATGGAGACCGTGGGATTCATAAAAATAAACTCCCTCTCCCACTTAGTTATTTAAAAATTTGTGAGGGTTATCAAATTTTTGAATTTGCAAAAAAATGTGATCTAAGTCAAAGGCCATATATTACCATGTTGTCTCAATATGGTAAACTATCACATATGAAAATAATATGGAAATACAAATAATAAGGAAACACAAGATAAAAGAATTCAGCTATCATGGTCAAAGATGCAATCCTTGATCAACAAGGAATCTTTCCAAACTTGAAATCCTTAAGCAATAAGAAGTCCTTCCAAACTTCAAATCCTTCAACTATACTTGTGTGGAAGACTTAGATACTTTGAATCTATTAAGGAAACCAAAATCCAACAGCGCTTAGGCAAGAAAATTCGGATTTGACATATTCCTACGTAAACTGCACAGCCTTCAGTATTTTGGTCATATCTTCCTCATCTGACCTTCAATTGAAGTGATTCAAATTGGGTTGAATTTGAAATTCAATTATTTACAACTTTTGTGAAGAACAGATTTTCTAATTCCAACGTTTACTGGGTCGAAAGAGCCCTGCAATCAGACCATACGAATCTGGAAAAAAATCTGTTGCAAGCCAAACAACTTGTATTTTTTATATCCACCATCTTCGATCTCCGAATAACTGTCGAATGCTATTACAATCGAAGAAACATACAAACATTGATCTTATGCCTCCATTGGAGTTTATATGCTACGTTAATTATTACAACCACGAAAAATAATCGTGGCACCCAACAAATAACACATGATACGTTAATTATTACAACCACGGAAAATAATTGTGGTATCCAATAAATAACAATAACCACGAAAAAATTATCGTGGGATCCAATCACATAAAATCAACAAAAAAACATGTGACCATAATAGCTGGGTAAGAACGCTGCAAAACAGGGTTAGCACAGTTCTACGTTCTACCCTCTATAATCGACGGACAACATGGCCTGTTTAATCCATACATGTGATTACAGCCTGCTCTGATACCACTGTTGGGAAACCGAATCCCCAAAACCAAGTAATGACGCGTACAGATTAGACAACAAAAATTGTAAAAAACCTACAAGGCGGAATTAAGGTTTTACCACAACTCCTACGTCAGAACGCTGGTTGAATTTGTTATAGCACGCTTTGCTATAAACCACGAATACTGCTCGACTGTACCTATGATCTTCTACCTTATTCCCCGCACGTCTAAAATACGAACCGAGTGTGGCCTCTTTCATGATTTGTTTGCTCTCTCTAAGCCTGCCTCTATTTACTGAATAATAGAAAAACATCAGTCTGACCAAGAGAGCATAACGTGTATATATAGGGCTATGATAGGGACCTAAGGAGTAATAAGTCTAGGCTCCTAGTGTAAATAAGAAAACCTAATCCCACCAGGATTATATTTCTTATTGGGCGCTGCTATTCGCAACCCTTTATTTTCTCTCGTAACCCACTATATTTCGGTAAATGGTTGTTGAAAATCATAAATAACATTTCGGTAAATTGCTGTTGAAAACAAGATTATATTTCGGTAATTACATGTCGAAAATATGTTCAACTTTCGGTAAACAACTGCCGAATATGCATTTTCGGTAAACATCTGTTGAAAAAAATATTATATTTCGGTAATTGGATTCTGAAAATATATCTCAATTTCGGTAACTAACTGTCGAGTATAATTGAAAATTTTTAACGGGCTATGGGAGTAAATAGAGAGCTGCGAATAGCAGCGTCCTTCTTATTTCACTAATTATAATTCACCCCACTACAGAATTATAATTGCACTTCCATCCTTATCTCAATTATATTACGAGCTCCATAATATTAAATAATTATTAATCTCTCCACGTGAAGATTACAGATACCCGTTGATTAAAATAAATTGCTAACACACGGAGGAGTAAAACTAGTTCTAGAGAGAAATTATAAAGAAATTTTCTATTGATCGTCTTTTTCCTATGGTTTACAGAGAAGAGGCATTTATATACTTTCTAACTTAGCGATTTCATTGGACCAAAAAACTAGCACATGGATTGCTGAGATGGCTTCCTCCTAATCAACTAATTGAATTATAAAAAACAACCGAAATTCCAATCAAATGAAAACACAACTCAAATGAAATTATCTCTGACTTGACGGAGAACTATCAGCTATTTATCAGCTACTCCGTATTTCCTTAACAATAAGCACCAAAGGACCATCACTTCTTTCTCTTTTGTATGTCTGAATGGAGCTCCAATTTCCCTTCTCTATCACCACACTAGTCCTCCTACTCCTGTTTTTCCTATTGCATTTGCTTAAAATAGTCACCAGATCCAAAACTCAAAACCCAACTCCAAAACTTCTCCCAGGACCATGGAAGCTACCTCTCATCGGAAGCATCCACCACTTAGCTGGCTCACTTCCGCATCGTTCTTTGAGAAACCTGGCAGGAAAATACGGACCTATCATGCATCTTCAACTAGGCGAAAATTCAACTATTGTCGTATCATCACCACGATTGGCCAAAGAGGTAATGCAAACGCATGATCTAGCATTTGCAAATAGGCATGAAGTTCTAGCAGCTAGGATTATGACCTATAATTTTGTAGACATCGCATTTTGTCCATACGGCGATTACTGGAGACAAATGCGTAAAATTTGCATCTTGGAACTCCTAAGTGCCAAAAATGTCCGCTCCTTTTGTTCTATTCGGGAGGATGAGGTTTTCCATCTTATAGAATCCATCAAATCATCCTTAGCTTCGCCGATCAATCTTTCCTCAATGATGTTTTCGTTGACAAATGACATAATTTTTAGAGCATCATTTGGAAAAAGATACAAAGACAAAGATGTGCTTATATCGTTGATGAAGGAGTCGAACGAACTGGCAGGAGGTTTCGATGTGTGTGATTTGTTTCCCTCACTCAAAGTACTTCACTTTCTCAGCGGGATGAGGTCTAAACTAGTAAGGCTTCATCAGAAGATGGATCAAATCCTCGAAGAAATCATCAGCGAGCATGAAGAAAACCTCGAGAATTGTAAAGGGGGAAATGGCGAAGCTGGCGAGGAAGATCTTGCCACTGTGCTGCTTATACTTAAGCAAAGGGGTGGCCTTCAGTTTCCTGTGACAAACAACAATATTAAAGCTGTCATTCTGGTTAGTATTTCTACTTAAATAACTTCACAAAACACATTTCTTTTACTACGATCCAGAATAACTTTCAACATCATTACAGGATATTTTTTCTGCCGGAACTGAAACTTCCTCAACCACAATCGAATGGGCAATGTCCGAACTGGTGAAGAGTCAAAGAGTGATGAACAAGACACAAGCCGAACTTAGACAAGTCCTCGGGGGGAAGAAAAGAATTTGCGAAGCTGACCTTCGGGACTTGAAATATTTGAAATTGGTTATCAAAGAAACTCTAAGATTACACCCTCCTGCTCCCTTGTTAGTCCCTAGAGAATGTAGGGAACAAGCTGAGATTGATGGGTACCTTATACCCATAAAAACAAAAGTTATTGTTAATGCCTGGGCTATCGGAAGAGATCCTGAGTATTGGGATGATGCTGAGAAGTTTTTACCTGAGAGATTCGATAACAGTCCCATCAATTTTATAGGAAACGATTTCCAATATATTCCGTTCGGGGCCGGGAGAAGGATATGTCCAGGTATGTCTTTTGGTCTAGCAAATGTTGAACTGCCCCTAGCTCAATTGTTGTTTCACTTCAATTGGAAACTACCCAATGGGACCAATCCAGAAGATCTAGATATGACAGAGACATTTGGAGCAACTGCTAGGAGAATAAGCTACTTGGATTTGATTGCTACTCCTTATTTCACTTGATCATGAGTACAGCCACCATTGGAATGTGATGGACCGCGATTGGTCTTTCATTACTCAAATGCTACATTCTATGTTTTCTATTTGTAAAATGTTCTCTCTTAACTAATTTCAATTCCCTTGCATTTTCCTTTCCTTAGAGAAAATAGCAGTCCAAGCATAGTAGAGCAAAAGGTGTGATGTGATGTTCCCAATTCCATGTTTCTTTTCACTCATTATGATTAGTGTTAACTTTATAGGATCGAAAGCTCGTAAATCACATAAGACTTACACGTACGATTGAAGCGCAGCGGAATTGAATTGCTTCAAGCTTTTCATGATCTGAGGCCCGCTCTACAAGCATTGATTACGTTCACGAACACGGTCTTCTCTTCACGCCGGGTAAAGGAGACTACTAGAGTCTGCTCTCGATATCCACACTGCAGATCCTAGGGTTCTTAGATGGAAACTCTAGAGAGAGAAGATATTTTGCAAGAGAATATTTTCTAGAGGAGAAGGAGATATATCTCCAAATATCTGCAGGACTATATTTATAGATTAAAGTCCAAGAGTTCAAAGTCTTTTAATAGATATAGGTGTTCTATTATCTTTGAACTCTCCTAACAGATAGAGATTAGGAGTCTATCTCATTCTTCTAACCAACTCAATCACTTATCCCATGTGGACGACCCATGTGGGTTGGATCCGGTCCAAACCAACCCATTTTTCTAACATCTCCCACTCGTACACATTGGGCTTTAAGGGAAAACATCTCATCCATGTCCATCTTATCAATTTTCTTCATACAGGAAATGAGGCGTGCGACCAACTAGAAAGAAATAAGCTAAATAGGAGTATCATATTAAGCTTCCATCAAACTAACATGGCACATCACTCCACAAGATCTCGTCATTTCCCTAGACAAATCTAGCCACATTGGATCGAGCATCTCCAATCCCTCTTGAGTCTCAGCTCAGAGCTATGCTCAAGCCCTTTGCGTTGGTGTGCTTCCAATTTCAAAATTATTTTTCATTTTGATATACTGTATATAAAAAGATAATAACTTGTGCCGGCACAAAGCACAACCAACCGCATAAACGAATATGATACCAGAAAGTCTTCCTTGAGCCCTCATGTCATTCCATGTTAACCTTGCTGCTTTCCCAGTCATGCTCCGTGGGACCCTGACATTTTGTGGCCTTAGGTAATCAAGCTATAGAGTAGCAACACAAAGTCTCTAGTTCATGACATAGTCTCAAGTCAAGTAAGGGCAATGAGTGGTCAGACAAATGACTCTTAGAGCTCACACAGTGATAGGAAAAGGGATCCACGCTATCACTCCTCTAAGTATGGTCGACAACAGCACATGTGGTATGATTCACATGCTACAGTGGAGTAATCCATAAAGATTGTGTCACTCCCAAAAACACTGTACAGACATAAGTACAGTCACCACTAAAAGCGCCTTACTCGAGACTCTCAAATTTGTCGCATGCACTGCACCCTATTAGGTCTCCATCTGGCTCAATCAAAGGCTACACAAACTCTGTGTTCGGTCAAGAGTGACCTCATCTTGGTCCAACCAAGGCAATAATACTCTAAACTCAGCATCATATAAATAGTATAATTATGTCTCATCTCGCTCACCAATCAGCACCAAGGTAGGTTACCGTGTGAAATGGTCAGCCTATGCCTTTTGACACACAATTGTAAGTGCATAACAATTTAAATGCAACATGATTTTTATTATCATAATCAACTCAAATATAAAAATCAATGCATAAAGAATAAATATCCAAAGGTGTCTCAATAAAGCATAAACAACTCAAATCCTACGAAGTCCCAAACTACTAACATGGCTCTGAAAGACATCCCTCGCTACAGGCTTAGTCAAGGGATCAGCAACCATACTGGTCGTGGATATATGCTTTAGGACCACCTCTTCTTGTGCAACCATATGTCAAATGTAGTGAAAATGAATATCAATGTGTTTGGATTTTTCATGATATTTGGGATCCTTGGTATAAGCAAGATCTGCCGTAATAACAATATAGAGTCACAGGCCCACTCGACTTAGGCCTTGTGTCAAGGCGTTGTAAGAATCTCTGCAACCAAATAGCCTCTTGGACTTCTGAAGAACAAGCTATGTACTCAGATTCCATTGTGGACAATGTGATACAAGTCTGTTTCTTACTGCACCAGGAAATTGCTCCACCTACAAGCAAGAATGCATATCTTGAGGTAGATTTGCTCTCATCGATGTCGCTACCCCAGTCTGCATCACTGTATCCTCGTAAGCATCTGTCTCCACCTTGATAGCATAGCATGTAATTTGTAGTGCCTCGCAAGTATCTAAGTATTCTCTTCACAGCCTTCCAGTGAGCAAGTCCAGGGTTACCCTAAAATCGACTGGCCAACCCTACTGCAAAAGAGATATCTGGTCGAGTACACAACATAGCGTACATCAAACTCCCAACCACCCTTGCATAGGGGACTAGAGCCATTGCCTCCTTTTCTTGATTAGATTGAGGGCATAAAGCAAGACTTAAGGTGTGTCCCTTCTCGATTGGAGTGTCAATGGGTTTGGAATTTTGCATTCGGAAATGCTTAAGAACTTTATTGATATAGGTTTCTTGACTCAAACCAAGAAACCTTTTTGAGCAATTTCTAGTGATCTTAATTTCAAGTACAAAATCAGCCTCACCCATGTCCTTCATCTCAAAGTTTGAAGACAGACACTCTTTAGTGGCAACAATCATCTCCATATCATTCCCAGCTAAAAGAATGTCGTCAACATTCAAAGAGAGGATAAGAAAAGTTTTATTGGACTCCTTAACACTTCAATCATCGTAATCCCATTAGAAATAATGGCTTGATGGAATCTCAAATACCATTGTCTAGATGACTACTTTAGGCCATAAATGGAACGTTTTAGCTTGCAAACTTTGTGCTCACGTCCCTCAACTTTAAAGCCAACCGGTTGATCCATTTAGATCTCTTCATCTAGTTCTCCATTGAGAAATGCAGTTTTAACGTCCATTTGAAAAAGTTCCAAATCCAAGAATGCGACAATAGCTAGAATGAGGCGAACAGAGACTATTCTCACCACCAGGGAGAAAGTCTCATCATAGTCTATACTCGTTTTTTGGGTAAAACCCTTCGCCACAAGATGGGCTTTATACTTGTCGATTGATCCATTTGCCTTGCACTTAATCTTTAAGACCCATTTATTACCAATGGTCTTGCGCCTAGGCGGAAGATCTACCAACTCCCACACCTGATTTTTGCCCATAGAACTAATCTCGTCCTCCATAGCAGCTAGCCATTCCTTACATGCAGGTGAAGACAAAGCCTCATTGTACGAACTAGGCTCATCTTCCTCTTCAGGAGCACACATGAAAGATTCCCCTTCAATCTCAAAACGACGACAAGGAATACTTTCACGATAACTCCTACGTAGCGGAGGATCTTGAGAATTAGTAGTTTCTAGTGGAGTACTCCCACTAGGAGGCAAGCTACTCCCACTGTTCCCGATGACCATAGGATGAGGATTTAAACTCCCACCCTCGTTAAGAACAGGTGTAACTTCCTCTGATTCACACATCTCATAAAGATTAAGATCTCCCTTCAAATCACCTCTGCTTGGAAACTCATGTTCAATGAAATTCACATCTCTGGACTTAATTTCAGTCAATCCACCATTAGGATGTTCGCATATCATAACATACTATTTTCAGTGTTCAGGATACCTTATAAAGATACCCTTTTTGCCTCTCGGATCTAATTTTCCAAGCTGCTGTGAAGGAATGCGCACATAACCTGCGGACCCCCAAGGTCTCAAATGGTCAAGAACTGGCTTCCTGCCTGTCCATAACTCATATGGTGTAGAAGAGACTGATTTACTTGGCACACGGTCAAGGATGTAGGCCACACTCAATAGAGCATCTCCCCAAAAACTAATTGGAAGATTAGCATGCGCCATCATCGACCTAACCATATCTAACAATGTACAATTCCGTCTCTTTGCAACATCATTTGTTGCGGAGTACCTGAAATTGTTAACTGTCGTTGGATACCTTTATCTTCACAGAGCCCTTTAAATTGCTCATATAAGTATTTGCGTTTGCGATCTGTCCTCAGAACTTTTAGGGTTCTTTCTTTTTGATTCTCAACTTCTTTAACAAATCGAATGAAGCAGTCCAATGCTTCCGATTTATGAGAGATCAAATAGACATATCCATATCGCGAATAATCATCTATAAATGTGATAAAGTAGGTATCACCATGTCGTGCCCTAACATTCATGGTTCCACAAATGTCTGAATGAACTAGCTCTAGTGGACTTGTAGCTCTCATTGCTTTATCGAATGGTTTTCTTATCGCTTTTCCTGCCATGCAAGACTCACATATTGGTAGGTTGACTTTAGCGAGTGGACCTAAAACGCTTTCTCTAGTTAACCTAGTCATCCTATCTTGGCCAATATGGCTTAACCTGACATGCCATTTCACAGAACTAGAAACAACATCATCATCATGAAAAGCCATAAATGCATTATTATTTAAACCATCCAAATCCAAAACATAGAAACCACCACAAATAGATCCATGCCCAAACGGCTTATTACCTAAGTAGATGGAAAAACCATCTTTGCTGAAATTAAAGGAAAATCCTAAATCAATTAAAGCTATAACTGATATCAAGTTACGTCGAACTCAAGGCACATAAAGTACATCATAGAGAATAAGTGAGTGACCACTTTGCAACTTCAGCTGATAAGTGCCAACTCCTAGCACATCTTCGACTGAACTATTTCCCATAAAGACACTCTGGCTGCCAATAGGAATCCGGCGATACTCGATGAATCCTCCTCGATCCCGTGCTACATGTTTTGTTGCTCCTGTGTCAACAATCCAATTAGGATCAGTATGAGCAACCAATACATGAGAGCAAACTAAGCAATCTATGCGAGAAATAGAGTAAGATGGTACCTTCTTCGGCTCAGTGCAATCACGAGCGAAGTGTCCAATCTTCTGACAGTTGTAGCAAGTCACTTTAGATTTATCCTTCTTGCCTCCTCTCTTGCCTCTACGGTGCTTAACATGTTCCTTTGGCGCATTATCTCTAGATGGTCCTTGCTTAGCCTTGCCATCTTGCCTTTTGCGCTTAGACCCAATTGTTTTGCGCTGGCCAGGTTCAACCACAAGAACCTCATTGCCTCGCTTAGCATCTTGGCACTCATCTTCAAGCTCAAGATGACACTTCAAATCATTAAATGTTTTAACCATTTCATTATGTGTCATTGTGAGCTTGAAATGGTCCCATGTCTTATCAGGCAAAGACCTAAGCACAGCGAGAATCTGCTGCTCATCAGTAAGAACGTTACCAGCAGTGCTAAGGTCGTGTATCATAGCCAACCTAACCCTTAAATGTTCAGGCATGGAATGTTGGGGGTACATTTTATAACTGTCGAACTTCAATGTTAACGCGCGCAACCTAGTTGTTGTAGTGCCACCAAAAGCAATTTTCAGCTGGTTCCACATTTCTTGGACCGTAACGCAGTTTTCAAACTCGCCAATGAGATCATTGTGCATGCTGGCTAACATAGTAAAGCACACACAATGGTCTTTCTTGACCCAATTTTGATAAGTTTCCATGTTTCGGCGGTCTTGGGCAGTGGTCCCCTCTTCGGGGACAGTCATGGTATTGGTCAAGGTTTCAAGTACTTTTTGCTCATTCAGGAGATACTGGATTTTCTTGTGCCACATGCCATAGTTTTTCCCATCCAGTTTCTCTCCCCTAACAAGATCAGCAACAATAGTCTTCGAGGCCATTTCACTACATTTATTTGCACATTGGAAATATTTAGCACATTACAATAATTTTAGCCTAAAACCCTATTAAGCAAATAATGATTTTAACCATGGATAGAGATCGAAAATCTGCAATGCTCGTAGTCATCACTCCAACACATGGTGTAAATCATTATTTCTTAATCGATTTTTAGACAAAATTTCCAATGAATCAATATAACAGTAAGTGGATGAGACTAGTTATTTTAAGTCCCTAATTAATATTTTATGCAAGAATGGGAGGCAAAAGTATTATACAAACATAAGTGCAAAAATTCACCCCCCTTACAAATAAAAAACAAATGAGGGTGTTGCACTTATTCCATATAATAAATTTGTGTCTGGTCTCTATCATCAATGAGAGCCCATCTCCAAATACTTACATATATTAATCCCTTCAATTGACCATCCATGCCAACATGCAACAACACAAAATGGGTAAAGGTATGGATGGTTCCACCACACTCTTCCTCTAAGAAGATGGGTGAAGTCCGATTACTAAGGGTACAATTGTTTGCGCCGTAACGCAGAAATAAACAATTAATACATGATCAACTTAATTACATCAGGATCGCTAAATATTTTCCAAAAAAGAAAACAGATACAATAGAATATAGATTCTAATCCATATCAATCCAAAACGATGAGAAAGGAAAATCAGTCTTGCGGTCACTGCCTTCTATAACTCGGTTTCACCAAAAATAGTCACCAAAGTCAAGTAATTATTATTTTTTTTGTAACTATACAGAGAAAAACTAATTCATCAAATAGTGGTTTAACTCTCCGGTCCCAGCAAGCCTGTTCCAAAAAAAAAAAAAATTTATTTTACAAAGGTACTTCAAAAACAAATCTGTAACCACTACTACAAAATGGTATAAAGATCACGGTCCAAAAACTAAAAAGATCTCACTTTTTGTAAAAGCGTAATAAAATGTTATGGATTATAGTTTTAATCTCAGTTATACAAAAAAACTGAGATGGAAAGATTTTTTAATCTCAGTAATCTAAAAAGTGAGATTGTAACTTCAAGAATAGATCTCATTCTCAAAAAACTGAGATTATATATGAAAGAATATATCTCGTTTCGAAAAAAACTGAGATGAAAAGATTTTTTAATCTCAATAATCTAAAAGTGAGATTGTAACTTAAAGAATAGATCTCGTTTTTTAAAAACTGAGATAAAAAGAACATTTAATCTCAATCATCTAGAAACTGAGATCATAAGTTACAGAATACATCACATTTTTTTTTTAGACTTAAGATGAAAGCTCTTATATAGGAAAAGTTGAAAGTCGCTTACCCCTTAATCGACTACGCGCGTAATACCCCTAAATAAATGTCACTCTCAACCATTCTACAAAAAAATATTTCGTCAAAAAATAGGATACTTTCAGCGATGAAAATATATTTCGTCATCAAATGGATACCTTTGGTGATGAAATTTATGAAGGTTGCGTTTCGTCGCCAAATGTATTTCGAGTACAACTCTATGCTCAAAACTCCATTAATTGAAATAATTCAAATTGGGTTTGAACAATAACACAAAGGGCTACAACTTTCATGTTTATCAAAATTTCTAATTTTAATATTTGAAGGTTCAAAATGATATTCGAAATATATTTTAATGTTAAACGCATATGTTATATATTAAATAATTCAATTATATATTGAAAAGTGTGTGTGGTGCAGTTGGTTGAAGGTTCTATGCAAAACTCAAGAGACTTAGGTTCAAAACCCAGCAGGATAAATAAAGGGGGATTTTTTCCTTTAGGAAAACGCTACTTTCAATCTCGGTTTTTTCAAAAACTGAGATTATTACTCTCTAAACAACCACGGTTTTATAATAAAACTGAGATGTTAAGCTATTAAAGGTCACGGTTTTGTCTTTTTTAATCACAGTTTTTATGTTTTTAGTCACGGTTTTTATCCTGTGGTTAAAAGATAGAGACTTTTAGTTACACCTTGATAGACCACGGTTTTGAATGCGAGATTAAAAGTGAAAGATCACACCAAATAACCGAGGTCTTTATCTATTTTTGTAGTAGTGAACCCATTTTTTAAAAATAAATAGAGTTCATCCAAGTCCAACCACAAACTGTTGAAAAGTTTTTGTTTTCTTAAGAAGGAAAATCAAGCCACATGGAAAAAAGAATATGCTCAAGATTAAAACCCCGCTTGGCAGAAGACTAAAGAGACAAAATGTAGTCCATTAATAATAGGAGCACAACAGTGCTCTCTCCAAGTCCGTGATTTGCTGCCGCTCCACATCGGCGCACCCACAACCGAGAATAACAATACTTTATCCAATGGACTCCATTAATCGTGACACAACACCAAGCCAAGGCAAGACCGCATCAGATTTATTCTCACTATTCAGCATCTTCCTCTTTTTTTTTTTAAATAAAAAACAAATATCATTAATATGGAAAATATTTGTAGTCGAAACATAAAACTTCAAAAACGTAGGCGATCATGCGAGAGCGAGCCGTGATGGCTCTGATACCAATGTTAATTTTATAGGATCGACAACTCGTAAATCACATAAGACTTACACGTACGATTGAAGCGTAGCGGAATTGAATTGT
Organism: Rhododendron ovatum; assembly: GCA_019656835.1. Classification (NCBI taxonomy): domain Eukaryota; kingdom Viridiplantae; phylum Streptophyta; class Magnoliopsida; order Ericales; family Ericaceae; genus Rhododendron; species Rhododendron ovatum. The sequence goes on from CM033802.1 coordinate 24,875,966, forward strand.
TTCAAGCTTTTCATGATCTGAGGCTCGCTCTACAAGCACCGATTACGTTCACGAACACGGTCTTCTCTTCACGCCGGGTAGAGGAGACTACTAGAGTCTACTCTCGATATCCACACCATAGATCCTAGGGTTCTTAAATGGAAACCCTAGAGAGATATGATATTTCGCAGGAGAATATTTTCTAGAGGAGAAGGAGAGATGGAACTCTAACTCTTTTGTATTGTATATATCTTCAAATATCTGCAGGACTATATTTATAGATTAAAGTCCAAGAGTTCAAATTCTTTTAATAGATATAGGTAATCTATTATCTTTGAACTCTCCTAACAGATAGAGATTAGGAGTCTATCTCATTCTTCTAACCAACTCAATCACTTATCCCATGTGGACAACCCATGTGGGTTGGGTCCGGTCCAAACCGACCCATTTTTCTTACAATTAGCTACTTTTCCTCTGCTTCCTATCCGACGAGCCACACAAGTACTTTCATTTCCCTCTGTTTTTCTTTCCGCTAAGAAATTAATAGGGCATAAAGAACATACGTGATCCGACAACGACAAATACAAAATTCAGAATGGGTGTGTAACTGCGTATTTTGATCCAGTGTTAAAGGAATTTTATTCCTTGTTGATACTCTATTTTGCCCCTCTGCTCCGGATTAGTTAAAAAGGGACTATTTTTCGAAGTACGATGAGGCAATACCAGATCCTCGAAAATTTCTTAATGAGCACGAAGAAAAATTCGAAAACTCTAAAGGGGGAAGTGGCGAAGCTAGCGAGGAAGATCTTGTCCAGAGAGAAGGATAGACCAAAAAACATCCCTGGACATATCCTTCTCCCTGTCCCAAAAGACTTCCCTGGTCATATCCTTCTCCCTGCCCCCAAAAGACATCCAGAAGATCTGGACATGACTTAGGAGAATGAGCAACTCGCATTTGATAACGACTCTTTATCTTGATCTTAGAATGTGATAGGATCATAATTGTCCTCCATCCATTCCCTATTTACTAGCATTCAACTCCGTTCTACACACGAGCAAAACTAACACGCTCAGACAAGATTAACATACGTGATGTCTTAATCGTGAACATTCTCCATACGATTAACTTATTCTAGCATTGTGCCCGTTCAATGCATGGATTAACATAGATGGGCGAAAAACGGCACAATGCTAAAACTAGTTAATTGTATGGAGAATGTCCATGATTAACACATCATGTATATTAATCTCACCTGAACATGTTAGTTTTGCCCGTGCATAGAACGGGTAGAACGCTAGTTTATGAAAAAATATAATGGTAGCATATGAACATTAAACACAATTACTTATAACAATTTTGCATGAAAAATAAAAAGCTTCACAATATGAAGAAGGAAGAAGAGCAGCAGTCAAATCACGATGATTTGTCTTTGAGGACAATGTTTAAAGCAGGTACACAGTGTGGGCCATCCAATGCATTAAAAGTAAAAATGGGAGAAATAAGCAAAATGGTAACAGCCCTGGTGTCATTAATGAATAACAAATTTTGTGCGAGCTCGATAATTTATGGCGGAGCCACACAATATTTTGTCCTGTGCATTGAACGGGAATGACGCTAGTTTGGATAAAAGGCGAGTGTGAGTTTTTTCCATTTTCGTGCATAGAACGGGAACAATGTTAATTTAAAATTGTATATCTATACACACTTACATTACTTGATCACTTTCAAATGAAACTACCTAATTTACTTATCATTTTCAAATGAAACTACCTAATTTACGAAGTAGGAAACGACAATAGTACTAATCAATTAAGAATGGAAAAACAGTCTAATTGAATGGGCAAAAAAAAATTGATACGTACACATTTACTCAAGTGATTTAACCTATAAACTCTTCGCCAATTGTACAACATGCGTCCACTATTTCTCCAAAATCATCTCCATTTAAACACATGTGTTTAAATCAAACACGCAATAGTGAGAGAGGCCAAATAGTAAAGGAGGTTCAACACCGATCTCTGTTTAAATAGAGATGCCTTCAACTGAAGGTTTTGCAAAAATCAGAAAGAAACATTATAAACCCATCAAAAAATTGCACATTAATTTTCCTCGTGGCTACAATTATTGTCTCTATCTCGATGGCCTGAATCAGAGATGATTGCCGAGTATTCATTGCTAAACTCACCAAATTCGAAATTGTTACCCCTTGGAAACCCATAACAGTACTGGCACAAAATTGGTGAGAAATCAAATTTGGTAAACATTACACTTGCAGTGAGAGGTGGGATAGGTAGTATTTTTCCTGGTGGTGGGCAATCAGATTTTCGTGAGTGTTCAAAGAGTGGAAAAGTGGGAGATTATGGTGAGAGTTCAAAGAGTGGAAAAGTGGGTAGAAGTTGCTTGGTGAGAGTTAAATAGTGGAAGGAAAAAGAAAGTGTGGAGAATGAATTAGTTAGTCCGGGAATGTGAGTGTTGTGGAGAATGGATTAGTTTGTGAACGTGGGTGTATTCTTGTAAACATAGATATTGGTCTAGCAATGGACGTGGGGGTTTTTTTTTTATTTTATAGTTTTGCCCGTAAATATTGGTCTGGAAAGTGGAAACAAGGTTATATTTTATGGACGTGGGGTTATTTGGTTTTTAAAAAGTATTTCGGTGCATAAATAGAGACCAATATAAATTTGCTTGCATCAGGGACCTTAAACTATATTTTTTATCATCAGCGTTGTGCCTGCTCGATGCACGAGACAAAAAAATAATTTGTGCGGACTCTACACTTTGTAGTGACCACACGCACACAAACATGTGATGGAATGATAAGTTGAGCGACCACATAAAAATATCATAGGAGCATTGGATTATTTTTCTTCAATTCTCCTAAAATCTCTCACTCTCTCCACGTTTTCTCTCTCTCTCTCTCTCTCTCTCTCTCTCTCTCCCACGTCCCCCCTCTCCCTCTCTTTCTCCCTCCCAATTTAAACAATTTAAAAGAAAATCAAATTTATACCCTAAATTTATTTTCCACCACACGTCATTTGGTGCATAAAGTGAGACCAAAGCTAGCTTTCATCGAATACAGAACCGGAAAAAAATATTAAACTATCTTTTTATCATTTAGCGTTCTGCACGTTCAATGCATGAGACAAAAAATAATTTGTGCGGGCTCGACACTTTGTACAGGGAACCACTCAAACGTGTGGTTTAGAGATAAGTTGGGCCACCACATAAAAATGTCACTAGAGCATTGAATTATTTTTTCTCATTCTCCTAAAATCTCTCCCTCTCCCCACATTCTCTCTCTCCACCTTCCCCTCTCTCTCACTCCGTCTCTTTTTTCCTCCCAAATTAAACAAATAAAAAAAAATCAAAAATCTAGAAAATTAGGGATGGGGGTTTGGAGCATTAGCAGTCCTAAACACATTCCTATATGATATTGATAGATATATATGTAAATAGAGGTGGGGCGCACGCAATGCATATGCAAGTCGAATGTTTAAAAAAAAAAATATTAAATGTTTATATGTTATCCCACAAAATTTAGTATAACTTTTCAGAAAGTTTTTGTCTTTTTTGGTAGTCCCTACCTTTATATATAAGAAAAACCGAGTTCAAATTTCAACTGCCGATAATCCTAACCCATCACAAAGACAATCCAAATGCCAAAAATTCATTACGAAGACAACAAAGAACCAAACATGGTTGATGCAATCGGGATTTACCTGATCGCGGAAAAACCGAGAATTGGCCACTTTTTAGATAGAGTACAAAATGTAAAGGTATACTTTCACTCACCCGACACGGAAGGGACCCAAAACGGAAGGGATTGATCACTGACTGCAAGTGGTCGATGAATATATTTGTAGGGAAATCAAGGATCGATCAAACAATGGTTAGTGGATTTCATGGCGGAGAAAATAAGAAAGAGACAAATAGAACAGTGGAGGAGGAAACATGGGCTTATTTCATGGCGGTAGTCATTGGTGTCGGCCTGAATTCACCTTCTTCTCGTATCTCTATCTTGAGGGCCGTGAAGAGGATGATGGGGAAGCAGTTATTATCCGACTGGAAACGTGGGAGTTACAAATTGAAGTGTGGTTGTACGTTTCAATCCTTACGGTTATAAAAAGGTAGGAATATATATATATTTTTTTTGAAAACAGTCAATTCATTTAACAATGCCCGAAGGCAAAAATTATATCATAATATACAAGAATGCACCAAACTACCTATACCCGAGACACGAGTTACAGCATAAAGCACACAGGCTACAGACTCAAGGACACCCTGTAAAAGCAGCCGACACAAGTGTCGACATAAGAATCCCATCCGGGATAAGGTAGAGAAATACCAAACAAAATCCCAGCACAAACCATTAAACACTAAGCACGGATGTAATTACACAACAACAGAATACAAGCGAAAATAAATATCTGCTCCCAAGCACATGCCTCAAGGGCCGCCGGCCGGAACTGGACCAGGAAACCCAATCAAGAGCTGGAGTCCTCCAGGGGGCTCCAAGGCAAACCTCTGCTGCCACGCAAGGCTCCGGGCGCGAGGGCCGAGACAACGCTGAGAACAAACTCCGGCAGGCTGAACGAGCCCACGGCGGCCAAAGAACAAACATTTGCTCCCGCTGGATCTGATGTTGACCACCAACCAAAACAGAGAGAAGCAGCCGACAACAGAACCGAAACAGATCTCGGAAAACCCCAACACAGCCACCACCAACCACTACTGCCAGGATAAACCCCAGAACTCTCCCACGACAGCTGCCGAACCACCGAAACCCTCTACTCCGGCCAGACCACCAAAACCCTAACTAAAATTATTCACCCACCACCCAACACCCACTGGATCTAGAGCACTAGACTGGTACAGGACCGGACTGGGGAGACCAGCCGGTAGAGCCCGAGCCAAACGACCGGACAAAAGAAAAAGAAAGGAAACCCTCACCCAAAACAACCGCACACCTTATTCCACATCGTCAGCCCCGAGCACCACAGATCTAGAATTACCATGCGGGGTTAACGGACTGTGGGACACCACCGATCGCCGGACAGAGCTGTCACAAGGGGGCCACGCCGAACCAACGACAACGGACGCCCAGACTGAGAGGACGGGATGTCAAACGCCGGGTGAGAGCGAGGCGAGGCGGGGAGAGGGAACAACAAAAAAAGGGAAGGGGGGGAGGGGAGGGGAGGAGGGAGAGGGAGGCGGAGGCCTCCTCCCCCGCGGCAGCGATGATGATGAGTTTTTTAGCTTTTAGAGAGAGGGTTTTTTAAGAGAGAGAGAGAGAGAGTGTTCCAGTAAAAAACTCAAAAAAAAAGAAGAAGGTAGGATTACTCTAGTATAAAACCAGTTTTTTAAGAGGGGGCAATTTGGGTAGTTGAAAAGTATACACACTCTCAAAAAAAGAGGACACCAAAGTGGTGCTCCCTAGGGTGATCATGGTCCGGATTGGTTCAGTTTTATAGTAAACCAATAACCAAACCAACACCTACGAATTAATATCAATTTGGAGAACCAGAACCAACTTACAAGAAAATCGTTCTATAGCAATGGTCGAAAGCGTTGCCAAAAAATCCAAAAACCGTTGGTAGAGACCCGTTTAGGCTATACCAATGGTTGGAGAACCGTCGGTCAAACCGTTGCAATATATCCGTTGCTGTAGAGGTATAGTGACGGTTTTGACAAGCGTTGGTACAGATTTTTTTTTAGTAAAGGTTTCTTTAGCGACGCTTATAACCGTTGCTAAAGGCTTTTTTTTTTTTAAAACCAACTACTGTGTGACATAAGCATCCACGTGGCACTGACCTGGCAGCCAAATGTTGCCCATGTGGCATTGATGTGGCAGCATACATGGCACTCGCGTGGGTGTGAAATAATTTTGCTCCTCTTGGGAATCGAGCCGCCGAACTCACGCGTCCACGCGCGTGCACGAACCAACTGTGCTATCCATCACTTGTACAAATTGATACACCTTTTAATATTTATACTATACTAACTGGATTTTTTTAATCCTTTTTTTTAAATCCGATTTATACTATACAAATAGCTACTAATATCATTTTTTTTCGATCGGAACTGTCTATTTTTTACATAATAAGGAGTGCACTATTCGTACGAAGAATAAAATTAATATATGTAGAATTTAATGCTAGGTTCAATAATTACCTTTTAAAATTGGTATAATTGCATGTATGCATGTAATCATATATGACACTATATTTAATTATAATTGTTTAGATTAATGTAGAGTAGGATAATAATTTTGATACCAGTATTATTTTGTAATATTCATTTACAAAAAATGATATCTCGTGTGAGAAAAATAGTTCCATTATTCACTCATCTACAAATAAATTGATATGCACCATGTACCAAAAAAAAAAACTCTCTTTTTCCTAAAAAAATTAAATATTAATTTTTCCTTTCCTAAATTGTTGTTAGATTCACATTAAATTTTTTGATTGGTTATTCGTTTCGATGAGATGAGTTTTAAAAATAAAACAAAATGCAATTAAAATCATAAAAAATCACTATAGACGAAAAAATATCAAACAACTAAGTTTTTTTATTTATTTATCAGAATCGTCTGTCTTTTACATATTAAGAGTACATCATTTGTACCAAGAATGAAGTTAATCGGGTATCGGTACAAACTTATCGGACATAAAAACTCATTTTATTAACGAAATTGTGTATCGATAAAGAAATTTTCTAAACCCGATCGAGCCAAATTTGTACGAGAACGATTTAATCAACATGAAAAATAAAATCAATTGTCTTGATCGTTAGTTCGGGTTTGGAAAACCAATCGTATGAAAGAAAATTGGTTTTGGCAGTGTAAAATTCTACTAACGGTTAATGAAAACTGTCACTATAGTCCAGATTATAGTAACGGTTATTGGAAACTGTTCCTATAGTCTAGTTTTTAGTAACGGTTAACAAAAACCATTGCTATAGTCCAGTTTTTAGTAACGATAAACAAAAACCATTGCTATAGTCCAGTTTTTAGTAACGGTTAACAAAACCATTGCTATAGTGTTGTAGTCTACTAACGGTCACATGAAAACTGTCGCTATAGTCATATTTCTAGTAATGTTCCGCAAACTATTACTATCACTACAAGAAAAATTGCATTAGGTGACGAACGAAAATCGTCACAAATTGCATGTTTTTCATAACAAATAATATAGGTGATGAAAAAAAAATTGTCAACTAAATGTTGTTGAGGATTCCTACCTGGTGACGAAATCTATTTTTCGTCACCTATAGTGCCTTTTGATGATTTTTGTCACAAAAAAGTGAATAATTGGTGACGAAATTTTTTTCCTCACTTATTGTGCTTTTTGGCAACGAAAAAATTCGTCACCGATGGGTCACATCGGTGACGAAAATTTTCGTCACTAATATAAGAAATCGGTGACGAAATGTTTTGTTGCAAAAAATGTTTTCATATGGAAAAAAATCCTTATTTCTTGCTCCTGCTGGTTTCGAACCCGAGTCCCTTGAGTTTTTCACGCAAGCTCTGACCAACCGCACCACACACACTTTTCAATAAATATTTGAAATATCTAATATATAACATATACTTTTAACATAAAAATATATTTTGAATATAATTTTGAACCTTTAAATATTAAAATTAGCAATTTTGATAAACATGAAATTTGTAGACAATTGAGTTATTGGTCAAATCCAATTTGAATTATCTCAATCGGAGTTTTTAGTAAAGAGTTATGTCCGAAATACATTTAGTGACAAAGCACAATTCATAAATTTCGTCACGAAAGGTACCCATTTGACGACGAAATATATTTTTCGTCGCTAAAAGCATTAAAATGATGGCAAAATTATTTTTTGTCACCAAAGTTAAACATTTGGTGACGAAAAAAATATTCGTTACTAAATTGGTCTCATTTGGCGACAAAATATATTTTTTGTCACCAAATGCTTAACTTTGGCAACGAAAAATAATTTCGTCACCTTTTTTAACCTTTCGGTAACGAAAAATGTATTTCGTCGCCAAATTGGTACCTTTGGTGACGAAAATATTTTTTTCGTCACTAAATATATAGGTATGATTGGTGACGAAATTATTTCGTCACGAAAATTATCAAAACAGTGACGAATTTATTTTTTTGTCGCCAAATATACTCATTTAGTGACAAAATTAAATTTCGTCGCCACTTTTTCGTTCCCAATTTTCTTTTTTTTTATAGTGTATACACTATCTATACCGACGATTTTTTGAACCGTTGCGAAAAAACCCGTTGGGAGATCCTAAATTTCTTGTAGTGAAACCAACCCATAAAAGACATAGAACCAAACCAAACCATTAAAATACGGTTCGGTTTCAGTTTTAAACTACAGTTTGCTTCGGACTAAGCTATCATCTTCAAAAACTACTTAAAGTACTTAAAATTACGAAGATAAATTAAAAAAAAACTTATATTAAAACAAATTTCATTCAATTTACCAAAACACACTAACATCAACCAACTAATTTAAAGTAGAATACTAACAATTGCCTCAAGTCTTAAACTAAGAAAATGAAATACACGTTAGTCACTAAAATTAACCAACTAAGAATACCAATTACTAAACATCTTAAGATAGTGTTAATCAAATAAAAGGTCAAAGATAATTTTTAAAACTATTGAATTGAAATGAGGCAGAAAAAGGACAGTAGCGAGGCATGATAGTAACCAACTAAATATTGCAGGAGGGAAAGCTATGTTTGGATTGGTGTTTGAAATTTTTTTTGAAAAATAGTGGAGATAATAAGTGGAGAGAGATAGAGAGAGAAATATTAAAAGTAGGAGGAATCTAGGAGGAATCTTTTGAAAAATTCTTTTTGAATTGTAAAGAGAATAAGGCAAGTAATTATAGAAAATTAGAATGAGTTGTGATATATAAAAGTTTTGTCTAGATTATCTTAGCAAGGAAGGAAAACTAAATATTGCGGTGAATTTAGTAGGATCAATAATTAGAAACGTAGTTGACTAAGCACTCCCATATTTATTTGGTAAATTATAATTAAACTATATATATGTAGTACATGGTTCGGATCGGTTTGAAACTATAATCATGAACGTGAATCCACAAACCAAACCATATAACGTTGTTTCTAATTTTTTTAAACCTTGACCAAACCATACTACTAAAAAACCGAACCGAACCTTTCGGTATGGATTGGTTTGGACTGAATTTGCAGTTTGACGGATTTTTTGCTCATCCCTAGTGCTCCCCTTTACATATTAGAATAGACTTCAAATCCCTTATGTTCTCCTTCCCGTTGAGAAATTAAAAAAGCCGTAACACATACACCATTAAAATTCCATGTTTTACTTCTCGATCTCACTCAGCACATGATCAAGTAAGATCTAGACAGGATCAACAGCTAATAATTCGGTTTTATTTCAGTAAGATTTCCGTTACTAGTTTTCAGCACTGAAATATCACATATCACATATCCCGTATCATCTATTTCCTCAGACTATCCCACCATTTTTTGCTTTCCTGATTATCGGAAAGATGTCTGCAAAACAATCATGAAAATCAATTTATTTGTTTTCTGAAAGACATAGTAGATTGCACATCAGTCATAACTAGTGCAAATCACAAAAGGCATAACAAAAACCATTAATAGGTATAACAAAAACCATTAATAGGCATAACAAAAAATCATTAGATGGCGCAACATGTTATACGACGTAACATAAACCATTAGAAGGCATAACCAAAAGTCAATAGAATAATATTAAAACCATTAGAAGACATAACATTTTTCAAAATAGCCTAACATGTTATGACTATCTTATGACTCACTTTTTTTATGGTGTCCCCCATTATAATATAAACCATTAGAAGGCGTGTCACGCCCTCAATTTTTAACATAATTAAATAATCCTTTCAATAAAAGTTTATCGCTTATCATAAATAATACCCAAAAGAGTTCCTGCCAAATTAATTTATAAATCAAGTCCCCATGTTTAAATAAATACAACCTTGGTATATACCATGACCCAAATTAGCTTAAATACAAGTACAAACATATTCGAAGTATTACAAACGATTTGTCAAAATGATTGAAATGATAAGTTACAAATACATCTCTGTCAAAATAAAGTTAATACAAAGATGCTTAAGTAACTGTATGAGGTTAGCTTCCAAAAGGTCTTTCATTCCAGTGCACACATTGTATGCGAGCTATTGTCTAGCGTTTTGACCTAAAAAGAAGGATTAGGTTAAGCTACACTAGCCCAGTAGGAAAATCTTTACCAATTCTATGTATGTATATGATGGTACGTGCAGAAGAGATGAGGTCAAGGGATTCAACTCAATCAATAGACAACAACGAACTGACAAGAGTGACGACATTCAATAAGATCATTCTAAGATGTGCCATTGTCATAATATGCCAACTAGTTCACAAGACATTCACAACCCTAGCAATCCTGACATAACTCTCTATCGCCAATTTCCACCATCCGTATTTCCACCCCTTGCATTACCGTATAAAAATCACAAAGGTTACCATATTACCACCCCTTGCGTTACGTGAACCCTAACAACTTGGATCACCTTATTATCACCCCTTGCGTTACGTGACCCATTTGAGTCTCCGTACATATTACCACCCCTTGTGTTACGAGACTCTCTACCCCAACTTCCAACACATACAATTGCTTTCTTATTTACTATGCATGCTAAGACTTCCAAACGATTACATTCATACAAGGAACATTTTACAATATGTTAACAATGTCACAAAATATGCCACAAACAAGCCATAAACATTCACAAGTAACCAACAATTAATGGGATGCATTTTAAAGAAGTCTTAACTATGTAATTCCCTATTCGTTTCTTACTAACGAAAGACCAATGGACCAAAGATAACATCAATCAATCGTAGGAATTTAATTGAATATGCTTGAGATGGGTTTGGAAGTGTCCAAAAGGGTTTAGAAGCGATCGGCGGTCCAAACCATGAAAGGGAAAACTTTTCAGAAATTTCCAATTTGGTACATATAGCAGTTAAGGGCGCTACATATACCCAACGAACATAATGAAAAATCTGGGTTTTGATACATGTAGTAGTTAAGGGCGCTACATGTACCCAGTGAACAAAAGATACAATTTGAGTTTGGTACATGTAGCAGTCACTACAAGAAAAATTAGATTTTATAGCGTTCGTAAAACGCTATTAAATCATATACACAGCGTTTTTCCGAACGCTGTATTAGCCGATGTTGTTAAAAGTCTTGAACCTTCGACAGCGTTTTTAAAACGCTATAGTATGGTAGCCTTTAGACAGCGTTTTTAAAACCCTATAGTATGGTAGACTTTCAACAGGGTTTTTAAAACGCTATAGTATGGTGGACTTTCAACAGGGTTTTTGAAACGCTATAGTATGGTGGGCTTTCAACAGTGTTTTTGAAACGCTACAGAATGGTAGACTTTTAACAAGATTTTTAGAATGCTATAGATTTGTAGACTTTTTATAGCATTTTTAGAACGCTATAGATTGTAAAATTTCTATACCGTTTTTAAAACGCTATATATTGTAAAATTTCTATAGCACCTTTGAAATGCTATACAATTAGAATTTCCCACCGCATTTAAGGAACGCTATAAGTTGAAAATTTTCCACAACATTAGGTTTTCTATTATTCACCATAAATTTTTGCCTTGCTGTCCATTGTAAATTTTTCACAACATTTTCGACCTAATATTCCAATTGACTTTTAGCAAGTTTCTTGACTATACAACCGACAATCCAACCTGAATAGCAATCCACATAACAAGTTCATACAATGCTTAAAAAAAGAAGATGGCGGCTCCAATGACTTCCTTGACAATATATGTCACAATATTGCATACAAAACCAACAAAATATTTCCAAACATCAAAGCGATTACCATTACAAAAGAAATTCAATATACTAAATGTCCTTCCAACATTTCTATCTACTAGTATATACAAGCCTTGTCACCAAATATCAACAAAAAGGCCTTCCAAAATATCCGTGTATCCCGAAAGTGGAGTACAAGCCTTGTTACCAAATATCAACAAAAAAGCCTTCCAAAACATCTATGTATCCCAAAAGTGGAGTTCAAACCTCGACACCGAAATATTAACAAAAAGGCTTCAACCAAAACAGTCCTTCCAAGATCTATCCATCCCATAAGTATCAACAAAAAAGCTTCAACCAACCAAGCGATAATGACAGCCATCACACTAGCAAGATCATACCTACATCTTTAGCAAAAAGTCACAACAGCACTTCTTTATCAACCCATAAACCTACATATGATAGAAGCAAACATTTCAATTTTATGGAGTCATAACAATTTCTACTAAACATTTCCATTAGAAAGAGCATCATTTTTCAGATTATTCGAAGGTGAGCTTGGTGTATCATGTTCAATTTTTTCCATATCATCCTAAAAATTGCATAATAAAAAATCATTGTAAATGACCAATGAGACTGTAAACATATATAACAAGTAGAACACACAAATAACGAATGAGTCTGAATTTAATGCTCAAGCTGCCTCTAAAGCATGAATACTCTATTTTGGCCTCTGTACCATGTATCGGTATTCGATATGGATACCGATACTCTCCATACGTATCGTGTCCATGTTCATGTCCCATATCCGTATCCGTGCTTCTTATCTTCGACTAACAAGAGGGGTGGTGGTAGGTATAACAAAGTCAAGCATGGCTTATGCATGCTAATTAATACTACAGTACGACTACTAGATTGGGCCGGTTGGTTATGACTCCTATCTCAATGCTTCCTTCCAAACACACAAACACTCAAATAGTGAGCACAACTTGGGTCTTAACCAAGGCGTGTGGACAGTCGTGATTCCCGTCCGGATGGTGCACATGGGATCAAAGAAAACTCAACAGTGTAAAGCTAAAACCTGCTACCAGGTTTTTGAAAAAGCTGTGTGAGCACATGCACTATAATTTAGACTATAATTTATCAAATATGCAGATCGAGTCAAGTGGTTAAAATGTCCTTCCCGATGTCCCCGGCCAACCCATGTTTATGCTAGCATTCCCTTGGACAATTTCAAAACCACAAAGTTGTTTACTATATTTGTTTATGTTGGGTCAAAAAGCATTACCCTACTCCTGCTACTACGAACAAGGAAGTTACAGTATAAGTTAGATCAAGAAAGTAAGTCAGTATGACCTTTGTGCCTTGATTCCCTTAGATACCCCACTAGGGATCCATTGGATTTCTAAGCTTGATATCAGTGGTGGCATAAGTATCCCTAATATGTTGTGCGGCGTGTGCTTATGCAATGCATCTGCTTTAAAGTATTCCTTAACTGGTGAAATGCAGCTTGGCCAATTCGGCATTCCTAAGTACCCTCAAAAAGAAAAGCAACTTGGCGGAGTAGGAGAAATTATTCAAATGCTCTTGAAGCAAAATTGAGCATGAAACTGGACCCAGACTACTTGTGCTCAACCTCGCTCCCGTGGCACAATCCTCCAAAAAAAGTCTACCCATATGTCCAGCAGCAAACCCAATTTATCCTTTAGCCTTTAGGCATATCTAAAACTCTAATCTTTAACTTAAGCTTTGTGTCTATTTAGGCAGTAAAACCTAGAACAAGGTGACCCATCACTAATTTTTTGGTATTCTCACTAATAACCACAATGTCCACTGGTATTGACAGATTCAATCAATACCCTAATTTGGCATAACACCCTTCTCATTGATTCAAATTCCCTAAAACAAATCACAACACCCAACACCACCAAGCGTCCCAACAATTATCGAAACCCGTTAACCATCCACGGCAACAGATCTCCAGGCTAGATAAGATTCTTAGCAAAATCATCTATTTCAAGCAAAAACGTGAATAATTGGACACCCTATGGCTGTAATGTGTTTATGATCCCATGAAATGACTCTTGCGGATCCCGGAAAGTTATCTATTTAATTTGTTTGGACTCCAAGGAAGATTCTAAGTGTTAGACATTTAGGCCAACCTACATCTAGTTGGTGAATCTACAGGGTGTCGCATCTTGGCATCATTGCTTCTATGAGTATAGTGCCATGCCAAATCTTTAGCTACTTCAAATGACCTATACATGTTCCGAAACCTTGGAATTATAGGAAAATATCTCAACACTTTGGCAGGAACCCCTTTTTTTATTTGCTTTGTGCGTACGTCTACCTTCCATCTTGAACGACCACATTTTGGACAGTTCTCTAATTCTGCGTTCTCTTTCCTGAATAAGCAACAATCCTTCACACAAGCATGAATTTTCTCGTAACCCAATTCAAATTTTTTAAGGAACTTTCTAACTGCACGAACAGAACATAGCATTGTATTATCCATGGGGAACATATCCTGAAGCTTCCCCAAAAGAATAGTAAAACTCTCATCTGTCCATTCATTTTCAGCTTTGATCTTGTACAAAGTAACAATTGCTGACAACTTCGTATATTTTTCACAACCAGGGTATAATGGAGTTTCTGCATCCTCTAATGCTTTTGCAAAGACCTCATCTCTAGCTTTGTCAAGTGGTTCAAGATGGTTTGCATCTCGTGCATAAGTCGCACTGTATAAGTTATGCGCATTTGACATTTTCACTTCTTTAGGTTTTTGTGCAGCACTTGGTTCCTCCCCATGATGAAACCAAGTTGTGTATGTAGGATCCATTCCATTTATGACCAAGTGTTCATAAACATCATTAACAGAATGGTGACTCAAATTCCGACAATGTTTGCAAGGGCATAGAAATTTTCCTAAATATCCTGTGTTTTGATTAGCCATCTCCACAAAGTTCAATGCTGCGTTCATGTACTCGTCAGTGCATCTACAAATGTACAAGCCAAGTGTGTTAAATGTTTTAAGAATATGTAACTAGTTTATCTATAGTTGTCTAAAAAAGTTTTTCTATTACCTATTCAAACGCACCCAATCTTTGTCCATCATCTTAACAACACTAAGCTTGTTTCCTGATATCATACAATCGTACATGTAATACATAAGGTAAGTCCACTCATCTTGAAACAATAACCGCTAAGGATGCCAGCAAAAATCCTAGGAAAAAGCAGTAGACTATACACCATAGGAAAAAGCAGCAAGATACACCATCTTGACATGAAAAATAGTTGCCATAACAGAAAATTAGCAGCAAAACAGCAACAGCAGCAGCCATAGAAAAACAACAGCAGCAGCAATTACACTACTTTATGATGCTCTATGATATGGCAGACACAGTAGCAAAAACATAGCAGCACTTGCAGACACGGCAGCAATAGAAACACAACAGCATACATACAAAAGAATGCAGCTTACAAATTCGTCACAGCAGCAAACAGTATGGTTTAGCAACAGAAAAAAACATGACTCCTGTTGAAAATACAATCAAGACTGAAGTGGTTTTGTATTAGGAACTAATCCACTCCAAGCCATACCCTTAGGACACGCCCATAAGAAAATGCAGCATAGCAAAACAGCAAGATACATCTTCATGAACAAATGAATGCAGAATTATCCTCTTTTTCCTCATCTTTTCTTAGTTTTTTCAATTCCACAACCATCACTAAAAGAAGTGGAAGCTAGGCGTGGAAACTTAGATAGGTAGCAACATTAACAAGTTATTGCCTAATTCCCACAAGACGGTTTCAAACATATTTACGTTCTAAAACGGGTAAAATATGTGCTTGCCCCTCGAACTATATTGAAATTTTTTACTTCCCCCTCAACTACCAATTGAACACCCTTACCCCTTCCACTATAAAACTGCTACCTAGTCAGGACAATTCCTCCTATTTGGATGAAAAACTTAACGAAACACCATAACTAGGTTACTGTAAAGGTATTAATGTCTTTTAACTGTCCATATATGTATATGTATCTATTCTCTTCTTCATCCCTATCTCTTCTTCTTTTAACCTACCAGATATCACTGTGTTTGCGTCTCTCTCTCTCTCTCTCTCTCTCTCTCTTATTGGCAAACACTTATGCTTTGTTTGGATTGCAATTTGAAAAGTTTTTTGAAAAAAAGTAGGGGTAATGAGTGGAGAGAGATAGGGAGAGAAATGTTAAAAGTAGGGGGAATCTAGGAGGAATTTTTTGAAAAATTCTTTTTAAGTTGCAAAGAGAACAAGGCATTAAGTACCCTGCTTTCTTGCCCCAAAAGAGAGAGTTCTATGCATTACATATGCATCAAAACTGAAATTGAAAGCCAAAATATCTGGTAGATGCTAGCAAAGCTATTAACAGAAAATGTGGGATCTATAATTGGACAAATTCCTGTCCTGTCCAAATTACTAGCATATATTTTATATTCCTACCATTATGAATGAGTCCAAAATGTCTGGTAGAATGCCATTGCAAAATCTACTTCCATAAAAGGCTCTCAAGGTCCATGCCATCCAGTGGTGAGCAATCCAACCGTGAGCAGTCCAGTCATGAAGAATGGGTCTCTCTCTCTCTCTCTGATTGAGTATGGTCCGATTTGAGAAATTATGGTTTGCTGCTGAAAGATGAAAGAGGGATTGAGTAAGGTTTGGGAGTGAATGTCTAAAGTACCGCGCCAAAACAGGTAGGGTAGGGTGTTTTGTTAAGTTTTCCGTCCATGGTTTGGACGGAAGGGAGACATTGTCCTGACTAGGTAGCGGTTTTATAGTTGAAGGGGCAAAGGTGTTCAATTGGTAGTTGGAGGGGGAAGTAAAATTTTTTGGAATAGTTCAAGGGGTAAGTACATATTTTACCCTTCTAAAACCTATCAGCTTCGCAAGTAGCCACGCAGGTCTTGTTTTTCTACAAAGACCACTCATACCTTCCAGTTTATAACAAGACCAATTATGCAGCCCTTTGTAACAAAACCAACAAGCAATCAGTTAGTTAATTAACTTCGGAAAAACACACACTACATATACTCTAGTGGACTTTTGAAGTTGCACTATTGTACAAAACACATACTACATAAACACACA
This sequence comes from Rhododendron ovatum, assembly GCA_019656835.1. Taxonomy (NCBI): domain Eukaryota; kingdom Viridiplantae; phylum Streptophyta; class Magnoliopsida; order Ericales; family Ericaceae; genus Rhododendron; species Rhododendron ovatum. The sequence goes on from CM033802.1 coordinate 24,892,936, forward strand.
CTCCAACCTATCCACTCTTAGGCACTATGTCAAGATAATGTAGGCAACTAAGGCATGTACGAAAAATCAAACACTCAGCCAATCCTAGCAAAAATCAAATCACACCTGTTGATCACTCTTTGAACTGGTTGTTTACTTCTACCAGTGCAGTATTCTTCAATGACTGCGGAATCAAGAAGCAAAAGAACGATGAAGGTCAGGATATTAATAAGGAAACAAAGGTAAATCCATGCACTGAAAATAATACACCAATATTTATGCAAGATGAATGAATCAGAACAATGAGCTTTCAATGTCCATTGGGTTTTGATTTGGAAGTCCTTCATTTCATTTGTGGTGTCCTTTGGTGCAGAACTGATCTCACCGAGGATTTATTGCAAGCGTGTTCTCTTTGGAAGAATGCTGATGTGTTAGTGTTATGTATGGGGCGTCTTTAAGGAGAAACTGGGATTCTATATTATCAACTATTGCCATCCTTTGGCTAATGCAATTTCTTAATCCTAAGCTCAGGCCTTAAGCTATGTAAGTTGTTTATTATACTCCACTTTGTTGAACAGTCCAGTAATGCTCCGAAAGTTTGATAGTGGTGTCATGGTCATCCAAAACAAGTCATACAATGACGAGAAGGTAATCTTTTTCACCTGCACCTAAGTTCTATTTTCTTATGGTATATGCTGTTTGTATTTTTCGCACACCCATCTTTTTCCTATTTTGTGTCTCTGTGGGTGGGTCTGTGGACTCATGACTGAAGAAGTGTTCGGTTGCATAATTTTTCTAGTCTAGTTTAAATGAAGTGGTTTGTATGAGGGCGTCGACCAATTAACGACTGTAGCAGGAGAGCTTCGCCGAGAGCTACTGCGGGCTGGTGGAGGACAGGCGGAGGGGGAGGGGCGGAGGGGGAGGGTGAGCTTCGGGGTGCGGTGTTTTGTGAGGATCTGGAAGAGATTGAAATCTTTTAGAGGTCGGCGCCCTAAATTAGGGAGGGAAATCGCAGAGGGAAAAGGGGAGAAGAGATGTGTGCGCGAAAAAATTGGTAGAATGCTATAGTAGAATAAATGAAAATGCTATAGTTTTCTTTCCCCTTTTGTCCGTGTATCATGACTCTTCCACAATAGCATTTTAAAAAAAATGCTATCAATTTATGCTATAAAAAGTGGTATTTGTTGTAGTGCTTGCTACATATGCCACACTTTTTGTAGCAGTTTTACTTATTTTAATAAGTGACATATATAGCAGCAACAATTATTAGTAACACTTCATTTCAATAACCAAACTTTAGGTATATTAGTAAGACTTCATCAATTTTTCTTTGATTTCTCTCCCTAGTTCACATTCTATTTAATAAAATAAAGACAACCATAGGAAAAAATAGCAAGAAACACCATCTTGACATGAAAAACAGTTGCCATAACAGAAAATTAGCAGCACAAAAATCGTTAAAACATTTATGATCGAGGAGAAAATGTCTATCTGACCAAAGAAGTTTTAGTTTCCACCCACTCTCATATAGCTAACAGTTGTAAGCTTACTGGAATGTTTCTGCTCCTAAATTTAGTGATTTTGTTCTTTCCCAGCAATCAGCACATCATTTGGGTGGGTGGTCTGCAACCCTTTTCCCAGCAGTGTCAACAGGTTAGTGTTTTATCATCAAGATTCTATTCATGGCTCTAAGATAGCATGGCACCACATGCACAAAAGGGACTTTTTCTTTTTGGTTTTTCTAAAGCTGTCCAATGACAAGGTACTCTAGATTCAGAAATCCATTAACAACCCGACATTTCCCTTTCAATTATTTGAAAAAGTCAATTTCTCCCCCCTCCCTCTAACTCGCCTAGTAGCTTTCCCAATGTTGCCATCTCTTCCTTTTTTCGTTTTCAATCCTTTTAAGGGATTCCTTATCTTTTCACACATTCCTTGTTTAAGCTTTCTAGACTTCAGAATGCCCTTTATGTCACTTCACTTACTGGTTGAAAACTTGAAACTCCTAATTCCCAAGTGTTATTCCAAGATTTTAGTCTTACTTTAACAACTACTAATAATAGACTATTATGTACGATACAGTCATCTTTGGTCCTAATCAAACAGGTGGTTAGGCAACAAAAAATATAACATGCTCGAAGAGTGAAGACAAATAACGGATCGAAAAAGAAGAATCGAAATCTATTTCAATAGACGAAAGGAAACTTGAGAAGCAGAAAACACAAACAATTGGAAAATGCACACCAGGAATGTAAAAGTCTATATTACAGGCACAAGAATCTTGCTAAAGTGACTTGGACCTTAGGAGTACTGTCATTGGAACTTGCCAGAAAATCTAGTAGAGCATTCTCTTTCCAATACAATTAACAAGGTTTCCTAAGCTTTAATCTCCCTACTTTAACTAATCAGATTCAATAAGAATTCAAAATTGTCCTTTAGATGTTCTTTTTTCCTGTGAAAACACCACCATTTGTACAGGGACCTTTTCCAACTTCTGCACGGTTCGTTTAATTCCTGCCAGGTATGAACGTACTGAGAGGCATATTAAAAAGAAGAGTGACAATGAAATGCCACTTGCATCCAACCATCAGATTCGTTACTCTTGAAATAGACAAAGCTTTTCTGCTTGAGAGTGATTTATATGTTTGGGGTAGGGTCTAAAGAGTTTGTCCGGTGTTTTGTGATGTCCCTAGAGTTGGCATGGCTGTTCATATAATCATGCCTTGCTCAGACAATCCACTCACGAATAAGGACCACCAATGCAAATTGTTTTTGTCCACAGCTTGTGCCTTGTGAACCACATAGAATAGCCATACCTCATTCATAAAAATGTTTTTGCAAAGCAGAAGAGTCAATTTGGAAACAAAAAAAAGAGGAACATTTTTAGTGAAATATGTAGACCAAGGGAGGAGTAGATGGACGGTCGACATGACGAGGACAAGGGGTTGCAGAAACATGTGAAGTGTTGGTACTAGAAGGAAGTGGTTGTTCCTTTCAATTTTTCATTGCCTTGCCTTATGCAACTTTACGTTACTGACTTATTACATCTTCTCCCAACTTTATGTTACTGTCCGATATCCTCACTTACCACCTAGAAACATGGTTATCTGTACATAGACTGATATAAAATACCCCATAGTTAATCTGTACTCTGCAATATGAAGAAGAATTATTTAAGAATAGTTTCAAGTGTTCACTATGTACATACGACTGCAATACTTAACATGCAGCTTCATTTGCAAAATTTCATCATTATGACCAAGGAAAGAAAGCAAAGAAAGAGCGAAAGAAAATAATAACAATGGAGAAAACGAAAACAAAATAGAAAACTGGTCATAGAACCGGAGGTTTCTACACATCGAGATGACACTATCTTTATTCTACATGGCCAAACTAAAAATCCAGTGTTGAAGAATGAAAGCACAAAAGAGAGTGTTTCCAAACAAAGCTTCCAAAAGGGAACCAGGACATGGCATAATTGAAAGAGGCCCAAATTTCTATAGCCTCAATTATCAAACCCCTCAAAAAGTAGATGTAACCGTAAAGTTGGTTCAATTGTTTGGTGGTGCTAGATATGTTCCTATTATTGTGTCACTCCAAAAAAATATTGCCAACCCAAGTTTAGCACCAGTTAACAAGTGACATATATAGCAGCAACAATTATCAGTAACACTTCATCTCAATAACCAAGCTGTAGGTATATCAGTAAGACTTCATCAGTTTTTCTTTGAGTTTTCTCCCTAGTTCACATTCTATTTAATAAAATAAAGACAACCATAACCAACAAATCACACATTCTCGTCCAAAATTCGCTAGTAACTCTACGACGTCATTTAACTCGAAATAGATACCATGAAAAAGTAAAGCCCGAACCTTATATTTCAGTAAGAATGAAAGGCAAAAATCAAATCAAACCTGGTGAGAAGTTTCCAAACTGATTGTTTGCTTCTGCCAGTGCAATATGTCAGAATATGGCTTTGAGTCTTCTCCAAATGCACAATGACGAAGCAGATGAATGATGAAGGTTAGGAGATTAGTAAAGAAACAAAAGTTAATGGATAAACTAACAAAAACAGACCATTTATACACTAACATCAATAAGCATATAATATTAACTCAAGTGATTTGGGGAAACGACAACCCAGCCATTAAAACACAACCGTGGACCTCTTCAAAAGTTTCTTTGTAGTTGTTTCATAACACCTAGGGTAGGAGACCATATTATTTAAAATAAATTCTGGTCAGTTCTCTACAACCTATGTATATAAAATGAAGATTTATACAAAGTAAAACTTTTAAGCACATAGACCCTAAAAAATAACCCGTAATTTCTAATAAACAATGTAAAATCACAAACCCCCAAAATCAAACCCTAAAAATGCTTAGCATTACATATATGTCAGTATATATAAGATAATCGTTTCAAAGTAGCTAGGTTTGTGCATGTCCGAAAGCCTCTCACTCTAATGTCCGGATTTGTGGCTGGGTTTGCTTAATCATACATGATCAAAAGCTTCTCACTCTAATTTCGAAGTGGCTAGGTCTGTGCGATGGTTCAATAATCTGCTGGTTGATGGGAGAGGGAAAGGGAGAGGGAGAGAGAGAGAGAGAGAGAGAGAGAGAGAGAGAGAGGGAAACAAACCTGGTGTGCACGATTGAAGCCCTAGGACACGAGAAATCGATCCATAAACGAGCAAAATCAGTTCGCAATGCTTGAGATATCAAGCTCCAGTTCGAGCGAAGTGATTGGGAGATCTGGCGCCTCTGATTTTGATGGAGCGATTGAAATTTTTGGTGACTTTGGGCGGCAAAGGATTGGCGCCCCAAGATTTTCGCGCCCGAAGGTTTTCGCGGAACACTGTTCTATGTTAATGAAACGCTATAATTTTATGAGCGGAGGATCCGGGGAGCGTTCCCCTGTTTCTGAACAGGAAACACTATTACTACTCCTCTTTTATAGCAAAGATGTAAAAACGCTATAACCTAATGCAATAAAAGCCCATATTTGTTGTAGTGAGTTAAAGGCACTACATGTACCCAATGAACGAAATCAAAGAAATCTGGATTTGCTACATGTACCGGGATAAACGTCAGTACATGTAGCACCTGGGTTTTTTAGCACGATTTGACAGCTTTCAAGGGCAAACACAAGGCTTCCAAACAACGATCCAAGACAAGTTATAGACAGCAAATCAACTCATAAACATACAGAGAAAGTTAGAAATCCCAACCTCGAGTCAAGGAGCAAAACCCAAGAGATTCGAATTACGAGCCCTAGCTTCAAACACTTTGAAATTAACCGAAATCCTCTCCTCCAAGCTTAACCCAACGAATTTCGAGCCCAAGAACGCGATTGGAAGGTCGAATGAAGGTTGATCTTGAGGTTCTTGAGATCTTGGAAGGGTTTTGAGTGAGAGGAGAAGAGAGAGAGAGACAATCGGCCAGGAGAGAGAGAGAAAGAGATTAGGAGATATTTTGATCTCCTACATACACACCCACCCTATATATACCCATATATCCTTTTTATCACACACACACTCCCTCAAATCTCGATTCTTTCATGTCAATCCTCAATCTAATTAACCACCAAATAAACCATATTCTCTCGATTAGCCATTTAATAAACATTTCAATAATTAAAATTATCCGAGTCTCTACAGTCTATCCTCCTTAAAGAAATTTCATCCCGAAATTTACAACTCAAGCCAACCAAGATCATACATCAAGTAATCATACTCATGCTACTACACATATAACCCAAACAACAAATTAACAATCATAAGGTTAAAATTTCAAAACTCACAGTGGTTAATTCAGAAACAATTGAGGATATTTCTCCCTTACTTTGTCTTCCCTTCCCACATCAATTCTTCTTTCCCAAGATTACTGCATAGAACTCGCACTAACGGAATGGTTTTACCTTCAAAATTTGTTCCGCGAATCTAGGATATGTATCAGCTCCTTTCATAGGATGCGTCAGCTTCCAACTCAAGTTTGGACCATTCTAGAATGTGTGACGGATCCGGCTCGTACTTTTGTAACATCAACAAATGGAATACATCATGACCGCCTGATAGCCTCAATGGTAAAGCCAACTGTTATGCCACTTCCCCGATCTTCTCGATAATATCAAACGGCCCAATAGAACGCAGTGAAAGTTTGCTCCTTTGCCCAAAACGAGGTAATCCCCGATGCGGCGACACCGTAAGGAACATGTCATTCCCCACCTCAAACGACAACTGTCGACAATGACGATCGGCATAACTCTTTTGCCTACTTTGCATGGTTAATAAACGTTGACAAATCTGTGGGCACACGCCCCTGGAAATTTTATTTGTGTATAAAATCGGGTGCGCCCTATTTGAAAAAGCATGGCGAAATGCTACAATTCAAAGTTGCCACTCGTGTTTTAGCGGTGAAAACACCCAAGGAACCAAACTTGAAACGTTTGCTACATTGTTTGGTTTTGAAAAGGCATAGACTGGTCCATCGTCACCTTCGATATTTGAGGTTCGGAAGCCAAATTACGAAAGGGGAAGGGTTTTATGGCACCTCGTCTTGCCCAATCCAGAGATCGGTCTTTACTCAGGTATTTTGTAAAACATTTGCATTTTTCTTTCATTTATCATTTTTTTTAGCCAATTAGGGAGGAGGCAATTAATGGGGATCAAAACTGTAACAAGTTGCATTTATGCGACAAAATGTGATAGCTGATTTGCTTTATTGAAACAAGTAAAATAGATTGAGAATAAGCATCTGTGAGTGTTTTAAACAAACTGGAACACACTAATCCAAAATGACGTACACAGGAGGAAACCTATATACACTGGCAATGCCACTGCATGCAGAAATGACCTACGTACTCCATTCCAAGACTAGCATGCACCAGTAAGTCCAAACTCACAGCTCTTGTTTTCAACCCTCTGGACTCTAGAAAGGACCAGTGCACACCCAAGACAAACTACACAGATGGTATAGGAGAACAAATATAGTTACAGGCAGCAGAGACGGCTTTAGAGCCATAAAATGAACAGAACACCCCATAAACAGTGTGGAAAAAATAAACAGAGGCCAAGGCCTAGTTGCCATGCAAGGGCTAGCCAATGGATTAGATCTTACTGCCATACGCCAGTCTATGGTGACCGTACGCCAATTAGATGGCTTTGTCCAGTGCTTAGCTTTGCAGCTTTGCATCTTCTGGGTTCTGGATCCTGACTAGAAAGATCCCGAAGGCATTCCAAAGGAAATGGAAGCAGATATTGAGTACTACAAATATACAGTTCTAAAATCCAGAAAGCTGTAAACTAGCTTTTAGCAAGCAATAAGGTGATGAAAATAGAACGAAGATAGAAAAATAGCTAATCAGTGATACCCACGCCAGTGTTGCAGGTACAGCCATGACCGGCGTACGGCTTAGATTGACTTGCGTGCGCCATTGATGGCCTTGTACGATCCTTGAAACCTTGCCAGCTTTAGGGCCAGGATTGGTATTAATTACCAACCTTGAACTAGCCAGCCCCCCTCAGGGGTCAGAATAGAGAGTTGGCAAAAAGTGGTATACCTTTGGTATTGAGTTTGATGATATGTTTTGAGCTTGAGCTTGAGGTTTGGTGAAGTTGATGATGACTGAAAGAGGTGCTATGGTATGTGAGAAGGAGTTCCTTACTTACTCTTCCAATGGAAGGAAGAAGACCAAGCAAAGAACTAAGAAGAGAGAGTGAATGAAGACTTGAGCTCATTATGGTGGTTAGCCCCTTGCATATAAATGTAAGGGGGTATTTATAGGATGAAGAATGATTGAAGGGGGGCTGGTAACCAGGCTAGTTAGGTTAGTGAAGGAGAGTCTCCATGCATTAAATGCATGGGACTTGCGTGAAAGGGGTTGTAGGAGAGAGGGGAACATCCCAATACGTTTATAATCATCAAGGGACTGTTCAGCATACTGGGGTGGCCGCAAAAGTCTTGTGCACGTGGTTGAATAATGATATTTGATTGGCATACGCTAGCCCTATACCTGCGTGCACCAGTGGCAACTGAGTCAACGGTCGATGACTGACATGTGGTAGTTAGCCAGCGCACGCCAGCACGGTACCAGCATATGCACGTCGGGTTTTGCTGAGCCCATTTGGTTCTGGCTTGATGGGCTTGGAAGAGGTTCGACAATGGTTTGAATGAGGTTTGGGACGCTCAAAGCTCAAACATACCAACAATCTCAGGGCGTTCTTGACCTTAATCATCATTATGGAATCAAAGATCGTAAGTAAACTAATCTGGACAGTCCAGAATAGGGTGTGTACAGTAGCCCCCCTTTGACGGCACTTGGAGCACCATTGACTTGGTACAAGTAACGTCAAAGGTTTTTCTAGACACCCTTCTAGGCTACTCAGAATAGAACGTACGAGTCAAAGTATACATGAAACTTAAAGAACCTGGTTGGTTGAATTTGGACGAGCGACTGCCGCTGCTGGGGATAATGTGGACGAGATAGATCGCCGATTAGTCGATTTGATGATCATAATAAGATGTTATAGAAGGTGGACTCTCCTGGGGAATAATCCATTTATAAACAAGTTGGCATTGCTTGCTTGATTTGAAAGAACAAGGACAGCATAGGCCGTCGTTGCATTGAAATTGGACGGGTGGACCGTTGTTGATTTGAGATTGGAAGGGCGAACCGTCGTTGATTCAAAAAAGGACGGGCGAACCGTCATTGATTTGAGATTGGACGAGCGAACCGTCGTAGATTTGAAAATGGACGGGCGAACTGTCGTTGATTTGAAATTGGATGGGCAAACCGTCGTTGATTCGAAATTGGACGAGCGAACCATCGTTGATTTGAGATTGGAAAGGCAAACCGTCATTGATTTGAAAATGGATGGGCGAACCGTCGTTGATTCAAAATTGGATGGGCGAACAGTCATTGATTTGAAAATTGGACTAGCTTTGCTTGGGAAATGATTAACCATGGGTACCAACATGAACCAGGGCAGTATGGGCTTCTGTTGAGAATGAATTTTGATGTAAGGAGCGACTTGGGCCTGAGGCCCATGTAATACTTGCGTACGGCGCCACACCACTGGTGTACACCAGAAAACTTGATAGACCCAAGCCTAGATCCAGCCCAGACCTGGCCTAGCTCTCTCCCACGACTTATACATTTCTGCAGGAGTACGAAACCGCCATACTTCAGTTTCAAAACTCCAAAACACTCTCAAACTCTCTTAAATCTCCAACTCTCACCCTCATTCCTCCAAAATCCACCTACCCACACTCATTCATGGCCGAAATTGGCGGCAATGGTGGCAGTAAAGGCAGCGACGGCGGCAATGGCGATGGTGGCCGTGAGAGAAGTTGGCCAAAGGTTGGACGCGAGACTCTGAGGCCTCAAATCGATGATCCATCCAGGGCTTCAGCAAGTGTTAGTGTAGAGATTTGAAGCAAGGGCGACGGCATCGGAGGCCATGCAAAAGGGGGAGGTGGTGACGGTGATCGGCATACACCGGCAGAGGAGGGGCGTACGCTTGTGGGTGTTTTCATAGGGGGCCCACGGGCTCGTCGATTGGACTCAAGGAGTGATGTAAAGGGCTTAGTGGTGACCAGCGGTGGTTTGGGCGAGGTCGACGGCAACGGCAGCAGTGGTGGTGGCTGTGGTGATCGACCGGAGACACCGCCGAGAGATCCGGCAAGGGGTAAGGATGCTATAGTTGTGGAGGAGGCATTAGAGGAGGTACCAGTAGAGGTGGCTGAGTTTAGGCCAGCAGCGGGGTCCTCGGCGCATGTCCCCATTACTCACGGAGACTTTGCCAAGTTTGTGAAGGAGGAGCTTGGTCGATTGCTTCGAGAGAATTCTGCGGTGGTGACGGCAGTGATAGCAGCACGAGAGGATAGGCAGAGGCAAGTTGAGAGAGCTCAAGAGGAGGAGCGCTTGAGAGCCGAGGCTGAAGGGGCTAGAGTTGAGGAAGAGGGCTTTGTGAGAGAGACTAAGTCAGCCAAGAGGGCTCAGAAGGAGGGGGTATGGGCGCATGAATGCGCAATGACACTAGCCGAGTCCCTACGACAGGCACCCCGTGTCAAGTTCGTGGCAGAGACGTACACGTCACCAGAGCCACACTTGTTTGTATTGTCTGGGGTTGAGAGCTATGTGCCTTGGTAGGATAGCTACAATGCGGAGCTTATACTGAGGGACCCCGAGAGACACTTGTCTGTGACTTGGGCACAGGTATACTTTTGAACTTGCCTCAATTTCATTTTGTACTATCGTATCTACACGTCATTTGAAATTGTACTGTATGGCTTGCAACGCATGTGGTTTGAACTTGGACTTGACTTGTCGGCTAGGATTCAATAACATGCTTCGACCAATAACATAGCTCGGGACTTGATTCAACTGATAAAACACCTATTATAGTTGAATTTGACCATAGCACACCTAGAACTTTGATAGAAATTGCTAATAGTGAACTTGAATAGACCGTAGACTACCTCGACAGATGATGTAACTTTAGAACTTGAACTCGACTAGCGGAATGCCATGATTACTTGATTCGACTGAATAGTACTCCTTTAGACAATAATCAACTGAATAGAAGCCTGGATAGCTTGGTTCGACTGGTAGTTTGCCCTTAGTTGCTCAAACGACTGATTGACGAGTAGAATGCCTTTGAAGTGATTGAGATCGACCGGTAGAATGCATTGTAGCTTGGAATTCGACTGACTTAAATACCTTGGACTTGATTAAATTGATGGTAAAATTGGGTATGATAATCACACAAACGAATGCCCGATAACTTAATCGACTTGTAGAATGCCTGTTTTGACTGTAAGATTGCTTTGAAATTATTGGTTCGAGTGTCTATTGGATTTGAACTACATCTATTGATAAACCTCTTTTTGTTTCAGCTGTTGTGGTGTGCAGAGAGGAGCAACTAGCACTCGGGGACATGGCGGTCCAGCGAGTTCGCTCGAGCTATACAGAGGAATGCCTGAGTGAGTCAGGGCTTTGGTAGATGCTGCACGGTTCAGATCGTGTATCCTCACTCTGACTACGGTGAAGAGTGACCATGCCCTTCTTACTACACTGGCTTAAAGGTGGTGAGATTCATCTAACACCTTCCATTTTTTGATTGGAGAGATGATGGTGACTCCATCAGACTTTGCCGCTCTTACTGGCCTGAGGCTAGGAGGAGAGCCCATCCCATTCGACTCAGGAATTTCACGGAGATATAATGGCTTTAAGGTGGTTCTTGGGACAGGTGCCTGTGGGTGGAGCAGAGATAGTCCATCATGACCAATTCAGGAGGTACTTGCAGGGGAGAGTACCGATTATAGAGCAGGAGGAGGAGCATATGGCGAGAGCCTACCTGCTGTACTTGTTTGGGGCCATGCTATACCCAAACTAACAGGCCACAATGCACTTGTCTTATTTGCCAACCCTCTGCGACCTACGCACTGCTTTTAGGTACGATTGGGGAGTAGTAGCTTTGGGGGCTTGCTTCGGGTTTATGGGCGAGTTCTCGCGAGGGAAGAAGGCGACCGCCGACTATTAGAGAGTGTTGGAGGTAAGAAACAAAGTTTGTGGTTAAATTTCCATTGATGTTTGCACTTTTTCTTGAATCATGTATGCTGCATTTCTGATGTTTTGATTATTTGATAACCCTGCAGTTGTGGGCCTACGAGGTGCTGAAGATGTACCCTCTGGAGAACAAGTGCTCGAACCTGAGGATGCTTCCATGTGCTATGATCTGGGGGCCTTTGCACAGAGGCAAGAAGAAGTCGAGAGGGAGCCTCCTAGCCTTCAAATCGTACCTTGACGAGTTGTCGGGTATTCAGGTAAACAAAACATTCCTCCGTTATTTTTTGCCTTTGAATTGCTTTAATGCTGTCATTGATGCCTGTTTGGTTTTGGCTTTTGACTGCTTTGCAGGTGGAGTGGAACCCGTGGAGCAATGCAGAGTTTGAGCCTGGATACCTGGCGAGGAGCAGGGTAGTGATTGCGAGCTGAGTACTACTGGAGTCGGCCTTCAGGTGGCAGTGGTACTTAGGTGACTGAGTGACACGACAGTTGCTTAGTTTACTTGAGTTCCAGGCTCCTGGGCCACTTTCGTCTCGCACTTCGTACACGGATAGGTATACGCAGGCTGAGCTATGGTGCTTTACTATTCCGGAGGGCCTTGCTACTTTCCTGAGGCCCGAGCGTGACTATGCTGTCTATCAGAGGCAATATTTGGCGAGGCCGCTCGGAGTGCTGGAGCACATAGCCGTGGAGGGCGAGGCTCTGGAAGCTAGCAAGGAGAGAAGGGGCCAAAGGGGCAGAACAACTCGCTGGAGGGAGAGGAGTGATTATGCTACTGCGACCGGACTTCCTCGGCTTTCGTGGATGCTAGCGGTGTGGGACGCACAAGGGGAGGCTACCACAGTTAGGTTTGAGCCTGCTAGGATTGAGCCAACAGAGATCACAGGACCGGTATGATGTGCTTTCAGTTTTGTTCATTGCCTTGTACCATAGTTGAACTGTGTCCAAAACGTATCCTAATCTTGATCCCAAAATGAAATACAGGTGCCAATTGGATGGGTACGGGAAGCCATTCGTTTAATGCTAGCCATGGAGAAAGAATTTCACAAGATAGCGAGTGGCACTCCTTTGTAGTTGCACTACCCACTAGTGGCTCCGGCTCCTGTTGTACAGCCCTAGGTATAACCCCAAACACTTGTTCTATTTTGCTTTCAATACTTAGATAGGCCTAATTTCGATACAACGCATGCTGGATAGAACTACTCTTGATATTTCCTATTTTTAACATTTCAATATACAATATGCACAATGTATGCTAAATGACTGAATGACTATGCAGGGATAGGTTAGGGCGGCTCCTAGGAGAAAGAGCGTGAGGCCCCCTCCTCAGAAGAAGACGACATCAAGTGCCTCTACTACTCCTGCCATAGCACAGAGACAGGCAAGCGTTTCACAACCAGCAGCGAGCATGCATAGAGGAGTAGAGATCATCTCTGCTAGCAACGAGCCACAGTTCCATCGAGAAATGAGGAAGAGGCAAGCACAGAAGAGTCCAGCTTAGGGGTCAGCGCAAAAGAAACGGAAGGGAGACACAACCTCTCGGACAACAGAGAGTAAGGAGGAGGAGGAAGAAGAAGAAGAAGAGGAAGAGGGGTGCTCGCCTTTCAGCAACGGCTCCGACGACTCCGCCGATGACCCTGGGTACAAGAGAGACCCAAGAGAGAGAGACGACGATGACGAGGACCTTTTTGACGACTGAGGGCTATCACTGAGCCTCAGTTACTTTACTGCCTTTTGACTTTGATACAGGATACTTTGGTCACGGGACGAGGCCTGCGTGCCTCTTGACTTTCGGGCAGATGCGCCTTGTACATATTGGTTTTACTTGGGCTGTTGTGCCGCTTTCATACATTTCCACCTTTTGCTTACGGATATTGACTTGCTAGCATACAATAGTTGCATTTTCTGTTTATTGATCTCCTTTTGATGAGAATTAGCAAAGGAAAAGAATAAACCTTCCACTAATGTCTAACATGCATTGATGAATGATCTGAATTGACAAACAGGCACTTGTGTACGCATACAACTGACTTAGCTCGAAAGAAAAGGGTAGGAAAGCCTCAGGACATGACACGTATCCGTAGACACGCGGAAAATAATGAAATTTTGGGCACTAATGAGCCAAAATTCAAAATTCTCCTAAGCAAGGGAAACTGACACTTTTGTAAGACCATCTAGATGTATAACGACTTGTTCAAATCGACAAAACCAGTGAAAATGCCCAAGATGAGAAATAAACTGAAAAATGACAAAAATGTAACAAATATGGACATAAGACACAAAAGATGACTCGATATAGTCCCAGACTGAAACCGACACCTCCGTACAGTCACATTAGGTTCGTATGATGCGTACAACATGACAAAACTTGGCAAAAGTCCCTGGAGCGGATTTTGACTATTTGAAACTTTGATTTGAACTTGAAATGAGCCGTCGAGGTCTGAAATCTTCGTTAAACGTGACGTCGTAGACACCCCAATCCGATTTCCCGATTGTTTTACTTTGTTTTTTAGTTTCTTGTTTCCCTGATGATGAATCAAATCAAAAACAGTCTTGAGAGTGAAAAGGTTTGAGCTTGGAGTGAGTAGAGCCCATCCTAAACCCAAAAACCCTAAGTCAAAACCCTGTTCTCAGGGTTGACCGTCGCGCAATCAATTGACTCTCTCGCGTGATGCTATACCTGCCAGGTGTTGGTCAAAGTCAAAGCCTTGACTACTGACCATCACGTGGTTGGTACCACCGTCACGCGATGGAGTCACTCCCTCGCACGATGGTCAATACCTGTCACTTTCACCTTTTTCCAGCTAGATTTTGTGATGATCAGGGGGCTACTGTCCCGAGGAACCGCATTTTCGTCGACCAAACAGTGTTCTGCAGGTGCATGGGTTGCACCACCCTCACAATCTCTCCCATCACCCTGTTGGAACCCTTCTCCACCAAGCTTTAGCTTCCTTCAACCAGCCTTGTTGGCTGGTTTTTCCACCAAGTTAGCCACCCACTACCTTACTCCCTCCTTTTGTTCTATATGTACCCCCATTGTCTTTCAAGAAAAAGGTTATAAAAAGTCAAGAAAAAGAAGGCATACAAACCCAAATATACTTCATATTCTCTCACTCTAGCCATCATCATACACTTATTTCATAAGCTCTACCACCTTGTTCAATCCATTCTTAAAACACTCAAGCGAAGGTATAATTCCCTACTATTTACTGTTTTGATCCCTGAAGGGGGCAGGCAGGACCAAGGCTGGTAATCTATACCAGTCCTGGCCTTAAAGTCAGCAGGGCTACAAGAACCAACTCATTAGCATTCCCGCGCGCGACGGACCCAGTATCTCGCGCGACTGTTTCAGTCAGCACGTGACGGTCCTTGTGGGGATGGGATGCTGATCCTTTCTTGTTTTTATGGTATTATAAACTACTGTGGAGCATGTTTAAATATTAACCCATTGTCTTGCATGCTAAAACTCATAGCTTAGTTCAGATAGTTTGTTTAAGTTCTCTAGGATGACCCTGGGTGGCTTCTGAGTATGTTTCAGAGCCCAGGCATGCAAAGCAATTCCTGGAAGTCCAGTCAGGATCAACGCGCGAGGGTTTCACACCATTGCGCGATGGTTTTCGTATTTCCAGGAACTGCCCTTGCATGGGCAACTAGGCCTTAGGCCTTTGCTTTAATACCCCCACTGTTTAGGGGTTCTGATGCAAATTTTGGTTATTCTGTTTGTAATAATTATTTGCTTTTAGTTCTTATAAACTGCTTGGTTTGAACCTAGGTGTGCACTGGTCCTTCCAAAGCCCAGAAGGAAGTAAAATTGAACCTGTGAAGGACTTGACCATCGCGCGATGGTATGAGTTTGATGCGTGATGGTTGACTTGCATGCCGGCAGATCCATGCATGCAAGTTGGCTACTGCTTGTATCAGATTCATTTCGACGCACTATTTTGATGTCCAGCCACGGTGTTGGATTTTACCTCATTTATTTTCTAGTATATCCATCCATCCATGCCATTCTTTTGATCACATCCTGCAAACTGTTACGGTTTTAACCCCCGATTAACTGTTTTCCCGCCGTAATTGGCTAAAAATTGGTTAATAAAAGAAGAATCGCAAACTTTTTCAAAAAATGCTTAAGTAGAGACTGATCTCCGGATTGGGCGAGAGGGGTGCCTTAAAACCCTTCCCCTCTAGTAACCTGGCTACTGAACCCAAATATGGTTATGACGGATTGGTTCCTTAACTTTTTCAAATCAAATAGCGCGACAAGTGCTTCAAAATACGGTTCCTTGGGTGTCCGACCTTCAAAACCCAAGTGGTGACTCTGTATTTTGCGAGCGCTCGCCGTCCGCACACGCGCTCCCTCGAATTCTAGGTCCTCGCATTTGGAAATCCGAAAATTTCCAAAGGGCATGCTACCCACAGACATTTGGAATCCGATGCTTCAACACAGTCCCATATACCATTTATGATCTGCAGGAACCAACAAATGGCCAGAATAGACCCCGGTGTTGAAAACGGCCATGCGACAGTAGTAGCTGCTGCAAACTAGTTTTTTGGTACATACAACTGGTGTGCGCCAGTAGTTTGATGCTGTACGCCAATATGGAAGGACATGTATATGCCAGTAGGTAACTGGCGCATGCCAGTTAAGTCTGATGTAGATCCACTTGTCTGCCCAACTGTCCTTGTCCAGGGAGCACTTTGTCTTCACCCTCACACGGTTTTAACATGGTTTCTGAGCTGCAGAAGGCAGAGTCCTTTCTTGTAATGATTGTTTGGCTTTTAATGCTTAGCTTTGAACTTGACACAGGAAACGAGGTGTATTCTTGGCCTATAAATAGAAGGTGGTGGTTTTACTGCATTTGCACTCCCATTTTAAGCCCCATATTCAGCATTCTCTAACATTTCCGTTGGAAAACCCTCTCCCAACCTTGATCAGACCTTGGTTAGTGCAATTTCTAGCCATTGATTGGATGAACTTCCAATCACACGGTCTTGTCTCGGTTCGATACCTTCGACATGTTCCACTTCGTCCTGCTATCCTAAGAGTTGCTCTCAAGTTTTGGGATCTTGATATGCATGTCTTCCGCTTCGGCGATGATGAGATGTGTCCAACTGTTGAGGAATTATAAGCATACCTTTGGAGCTTTGCTTCCCCTACACTTGTTGTTCTGCCATACCAAGTGAGCATGCCTGGCTTGTTGGTATCCTCCCTCAACATTTCCCAGGGTTTGGCCAACACTCTACTTGAAAGGTGGCCAAGTCGACATCTTGCGCTTGATTGAGATGTACAGTTCAGATGGTGATTTGGACGACAATGCCGTGTAGGCTCGGTGCCATTTTGCCTTGGTGACCTGTTTGCTTACTACCTATCTTCTCATTCCTACTGATGGAAGGGTTAGTCCCCTGCTGGTGAGCGTTGCTGCTCAAATGGGGACGTGAAAGAACATGGTGCCCCTTGTTCTAGTGGAGACTCTCTTAGGTTTGGACTTGGTGTATACCGGCCAAACGAACATCTTCAATGGAAGTCCACTTCTGCTTCAGGTAAACTCACTCAGCTCACCTTTTTCTAGCTTTTCGCACTTTCTCATTTTACCTCGACGCTCGGCTTAGGCTGCTTTCTAGCTCTTTACTTGTTTTTCTGCTCTAGCTTTATCTGGCTTCTTACTTGTCTTTCCACTCTTGCAGCTATGGCTGTTGGATAAACTTGGGCTACTGCACCCAATGGTGGCAAGTTGGAACCTTTTTCCAAAAAGGATCCATCAGAGGGAGATGAGGTAATCTTGACATGCATCTGGAAGGCTGGTATGAGTTCCTGCGACAGATGCAACCCAATGAGATTGTCTGGAGGTGCCCCTGGCTGGACCTCCCTAAAATGGTTACTCACTCCCATGGATTTGATAGAGTGTTGATTGCAGGATTGACAAGGTTCACTTTTTACATTCTTGGTCGCATTCTTCGCCAGCTAGGCATTTGCCAAGAGAACAACCGTGCTGGCATTGGGAATTTCCGTCTTTCCAACTTCAATGCTCAAACACTCGGTGGCTATTAGAGGCACTGGGGCTTAAAAGGTATCCAAGCAGAGGACACGGAGTTCACCCCAAGGCTAAAGAATCGATATAAGCAGTGGCTACGAGCAGAAGTAAACGCAAGAGAAAATATTGACTAACTTCGGACCACTTTGCTATACTTAGAATAAGCTGTGAGCCGTCAGGCTTCTTAAGCATTTTGTTATGTTTTACACACTTTAACTGTTTTAAGGCTTTTCTGCTCAGCTTATGTATTAGAAGTGGTAATTTGCAATAAAGTTGAAAGAAGAAGTGTAGGGGGATGAAAACCATTGATGCTTCAGATCACCTTGGATTGTAACGGCTTATTCGTGCCTTTTCACCGGAACCCTAATTCGTCGTCGGAACCCTAATCTGCAAAATAGACAGGGGGTGAGTGCACCTTTCCCTCTCGCGGCAAAGGCCTTCCGATGGCAAAGTTAGTATCACGTACTATAGAAACCCCAATTATCAATAGGAAATATCGAATAATATTATGTATTGCGTACCTTTTACCTCTAGGTTTAACTCATATTTATAGATTTTCGTATGCTTGCTGCCCAAGCATCCCTGTTGCCCTAGGATTCCTATCTCGTATAGGAAACCCAAGATATCAAGGACTCTCGTTTTCCTTAACAATTTATTAGAAAAGAGTCCTTTTTAGGACTCTTTTCCATAACTGGCCGAACATCCCATTCTCACTGGGTATCTGTTCTAGATCCTATTTCCTCGGACCTCATTCCTTTACGGGACATGACTATTCTGGAATCTTCTAGAGTATTCCCTTTGCTCTCACTCTTTGATTGGAACTCTTTCCTTGTTCGGCTATTTCATAACCGAACAGTTTTCCTGGACCAGCTACTTCACATGTAGCTTGGTCCAAACGTAATCAGAATGTCTCTATTTGCCGAACAGTTAGTTTACACCAATGACTTCTCATGTTACTGGCCTTTATCGCCTTTCAACACACTGATCGGCGATAAGTCCTATTCAATCTTTCACGTGTTCTTATACACCATGTGTTCGGCAACTATATGTGTCTGTTCGGGAATACCTCCCTACAAGAAGGGTTTCCCCTTCTGATTTTCTCTAATCTAGCTTTGACTTGTGTTCGACCTTCTCGACCTTTGATGTGGACCCAAAGCATCAAACTATGGATCAAGTTGACAGATTATGACCAGGTCTCAAGGAGAGACTGCCTACGTATCCCTTTTCAAGGAATCAAGTCAAAACGTAGTTTAGGCCAAGGTTCTCTCGTGTATTTTACCTCTCCTTTTACGCTAACTTTTGCCTCGAATCGCCTTTTCATGTTTTCGGCCTAGCGAGCTTTCGACTCTTTGCCAATTTATTTTGGCCTAGATCGCCTCCTTAGGTTTTTGGTCTAGTAGGCTGCTCTAATTTTTGCTTTGAATGGCCCACCCTTGTGGTCTTCGATCCAATGAGCACCTCTCAGGGATAGTAATGCTTGAGTTGATCCAGGTTGACCAGAGTATTGAATTCATTGTTGTCGAGATCAATGACCTTAGTAGCACCCTCAGATAGGATGGTCTCCATAATGTAAGGCCCAAATCGCTTCAGCCTGAACTTCCCGTGATGATCAAACACTGGAGCGCGGATTTCCTTCGTAACCATGTCCCCTTCAACCAAGCCCCTGGACTTCACCTTTTTATTGAACGCATGAGCGATGCGGTGCTGATATCCTTGAACATGGTACAAAGCACAGAGCCTTCTCTCATCAAACAGCATCAGTTCGACAAACCTCCCACTCAGCCATTCGGATTTTTCGAGACCACTTTCAGCCATGATCCTTAAAGACGGAACCTCAAGCTCAATAGGGAGTACTACCTCCATTCCATAGACTAGGGAAAATGGAGTCGCACCAGTTGAAGTGCGGATCGATATTCGGTACCCCCAAAGCGCTAAAGGTAGTTATTCGTGCCAATCCCTTGCAGACTCAGCAGTCTTCTTGATGATCATCTCAACATTCTTGTTTGCGGCCTCGACTGCTTCATTTGTTTGTGGACGATAAGTCGTGGAATGATGGATCTCAATTTTGAACTCCTCGAAGAGCTCCAAAACCCTACCCTTAAAATGACTTCAGTTGTTCGACACAAATGCTTGAGGAACTCCATATCGATAGATGATGTTCTTTTGAATGAATTGAGCAACTTGAACCATTGACAGGGTTTTGTAAGACTCAGCTTCGACCCACTTAGTGAAATAGTCGATCGCCACCAGTATGAACTTATGGCCGTTTGAAGCAGATGGTCTAATCATGCCAATAACATCGATGCCCCATACAGAGAAAGGCCAAGGCGAGGTCATGCCATATAGCTTAAATGGAGGAACATGCTGTAGATTGGCATGGAATTGACACTTGTAGCAGCGCCGCACATAATTAATGCACTGTGATTCCACTATAGACCAGTAGTAACCCTGCCTGAGGATCTTCCTAGCAAGCATAACACCACTCATGTGAGGACCGCAGACTCTTTCGTGAATCTCCTCCATTATCCTAGTTGCTTTAGCACCATTAACACCCAACTTGTGCATCCCACAGTGAGATCTTCGATACAGGTTCCCTCCACAAATGATGTATTGAGTAGCCAGGCATTGCAAAGTGATCTGATCCTTCTTGGTGGCCTCGACAGGGAACTCCCCACGTTCCACGAGGTTCCAAATGTCATGATACTAGGGCAGGTCATCGTCAACATCATCGATGGCGATGACGTATTCATAAGTAGGCAGGTCCCTCTATTTGATCACAATCGGCTGCAGCTTAACCCCTATTGGTAGTTCGACCATTGAAGCCAAAGTCGCTAAAGCATCGGCGAACTGATTCTTCAAGCGTAGAACATGGATGAAGGTCACTTTATTAAAGCAAGGAATCAGTTCTTCCAAATCTTGGTGATAAGGCTTCAGCTTTTCCTCACAACCTTCTAGTCTCCATTGGCTTGAGAGACTACCAGGTTTGAATCTCTAATTACTTCGAGTTTCTCAACTCCCTAGAGCAATAGCAGCCCCCATTCCAATGATGCAAGCCTCTTACTCAGCTTGATTGTTGGTGACATCGAAGTTTAACTTGAAGGCAAGCAGAATATAAGCACCAGTGGGTGTGATTAGCAACACCCCAATCCCAATCCTTTCTGATTAGTAGCTCCATCAAAGTTGAGTGTCCAAACTTTCTCAACTACAGTTAGCACATCCTCATCAGGGAAATTGAAATCCACGTCCTCCGGACCATCAATTGGGTGATTGGCCAAGAATTATGCCACAGCACGACCCTTTGCAAATTTCCTCATGACATATTGAAGGTCAAACTCATCCTAGCAGAAGCAACCAACGTGCTAGTTTATGGGTGAGCGCAGGCTTCTCAAATAGATACTTAATAGGATCCATTCGAGAAATCAATCTCACCGAATAGGCTAGCATGTAGTGTCTAAGCTTTTTGGTAGTCCAAACTAGTGCCCAACACGTCTTTTCCTGAGGAGTGTAGCGTTCCTCACATCCTACCATCTTCTTGCTCAGATAGTAAATAGCTTTCTCGACTCCGTTTTCTCCTTCTTGTGCCAACAGACATCCCCATGGCTGTTGGAGTGACCGACAAGTAAAGAATCAACAGGTCGACCCGGTGTAGGTGGCATTAGTACTGGTGGGTTCTGTAAGTTATAGACACCCCAATCTGGGCTTCCAGATTAGTTTACTTTCGGTTTTTGATTCCCCAATGATGAAATGGATCAAGAACACCCCGGGGATGATAGCGTGTTTGAGCTTTGAGTGTTTGCAAAACCCTTGAACCTAACCTAGCCTAAGCAACTTCAAAAGCCAAAAACCCCACTGATTCGGGCTGATTAAAAGCCTGTGCACGTAGATCAACTTGACAGGTGTTGGTCAATGGTTAAAGCTTGACCGTTGACCAACGCGTGAGTAGGTGGTACACGCGAGCACTGCTCCACGACCTTTGCACGCTGGTCAAACGGACAGGTGATGGTCAACAGTGAAAGCTTGACCGTTGACCCACGCGCGCCAGGGCGCAACCATCGAGCGCCAGGCTGACTCGCGTGCGCGCCTGTCAAATTGCCAAGGTTTAGTCAACTGTCAAAGTTTGACCGTTGGCCATCACGCGCCAGGGCGCGAGCCATTGCAGTGCCGGACTGACTCCATCGCATGCCAGGAGTGCAATGCCTGTTCCCACCAATTTTTCTTGAGGTGGAAACTTGGCCACCAATGCAACCTCAGCCAGTCTCGTGGACTGGCTGAATTCCTCTCTTTGCAGCCCATATCTACCTCCCTCTCTCCCTATAAATACCCCCATGATTAATCAATTTGAAGGGTCAAGTTTTTAAAAGGGTTAACAATTTTCAAAAAGAGTTCACTTTGTATTTTTTTAAAGCAAATTAAAGAGATACAAAGGCACAAAAGAACATAGCTTGTTCTTCCACTTCCATCACTCAAACATCCAACCACTCAATCAAGCCTCAAACCTCAAAGCTCAATCATCCGTTCAAACTCAATCTAGGTATAGCATACCTACTATTTTCCTGTTTTGATCCCTAAGGGGGGCTGGCAAGGCCAAGGCTGGTAATCAATACCAGTCCTGATCCTAAAATTGGCAAGGTTTCAAAAACCGTTATGGTAAGAAGCAACTCGCGACAGTCCCAGTCTCGTGTGTGACACTCCATGACCGCGCATGCAGGACTGCGTGGGGATTGGTGTCCTACTATTTTATGCCTTTTTTTCCATGTAGATCACTGTTACGCATGTTAACAACCAGTTTACTGCTTTCCTTTGTTAGAAATGTTAGCTGTAGTTCAATTTGCATTTCTGCTGTTATGGAGTACCCCTAGGGATCATTCTGGACCTGTCCCAGAACCCAGAAATGCGTAAACCAAGCATTGGTGTGGTTCAGACCCTCGCACGCTAGGGCGCCACCCTTATGCACCAGAAGTGCCTCTGACCAGTGGCTGGCCTTGCACGGGTAGCTTGGCTTTAGGCCATTATTTTGTCCCCACACTGTTTATGGGGTGTTTTGTTAATTTGTAGGGTTTCTTCAGCCTTTAATTGTATATTAACTGCTTATAATTGCTTGGTTTGTCCTGGGTGTGCACTAGGTCCTTCTAGAGCCTAGAGGGTTTGAGAATAAAAGTTGTGGGTTTGAGCTCACTAGCGCGCGCTGTGTCTTGGAAGTCGCGTGCGCAGGAGTGAACAGCATGCTGTGACTTGTTCAGTGCATGCTGGTTTCTTCCTGCACATGTCATTCCAAAATAGGGGCTTCTCAGTTTGTTTAAACTCCCACAACAGTCTTTTCTCATCCTATACTAATTGCTCATCCATGCTATCGATCACATCCTGTAAAGTGTTACAGTTTTAATCTTCCGATTAACTGTTCCCCGCCCCTAAATGGCTAAAAAGAATTGATTAATCAAACATAATTGCAAACATCTTTCGCAAATGCCTAAGTAGAGACCGATCTCTGGATTGGGCGAGAGGGGTGCCTTAAAACCCTTCCCCTCTCGTAACCTGGCTCCCAAACCCAGATATGGTTATGACGGACTGGTGCCTTCACCTTTTTCAAATCAAACAGCGCAATGAGCATTTCGAAATATGGTTCTTTGGATGTCGAGCCTTCAAAACCAGAGTGGCGACTCTGTATTTTTGAGCGCTTGCCATCCGCGCTCGTGCTCCCCTGATTTCGGGTCCTTGCTTTGGAAATCCGAAAATTTCCAAGGGCATTCTGCCCACAGTGGCAACTCTGCTAGGGATCGAATCAATATTGGTCTATACTTAAAGTTTAATACACTTATGAACAATCTTTTTAAAGTTTGTCAAAATGGTGAGCTTCGCGCTGTCGAAGGTTGGAATGGTGATTTAACAGGACCTCATGCCCGGCCAATCCGATCTAGGACTTTTTCGATTGATCACTTGTGTAGTTTCCTCTAAAGATGGACTAAATAAAGTGAGCCAAAATTGAAATGGCATTTGCGAATTTGCGATTCTCTTCCAGTAATCAACTTTTTTAGCATTCTCATTTGCATCGATGTTGGATAGCCTCGTTGGAGTGTTTTGGCAAGCCGACACGGTTTACCGAAGCTCGGGAACCCCGAATGCCCAACAACCTTCGACGATGATAAGTCATTCTACCGTTTGATTGTTGCTCTGCGGTTACGCGGGCAGCGGAAGGTATATCTTGGCTTTAGTTCGAGGAACCCCCTCAAGCCAAAACCAGCCTTTGCATAGGACAGGTACCTGCAGGATATGATTTACTTGCATCTAACTCCCATATACTTTCTGAATGTTACTGCTTTCCTTATCGTATGCACTGTACATACATACCATTATGAGTAGGAGCATGTTTAGTGCGGCTTCTAGGTTTTCTCTCTTTCGAGTCCGTCTTATGCTTATTAGGACGCTGCTATGGCTCGGTGAAGAGTCATGCATCTTGATAGGTGTATGTTATCAATTTTCAAAGTCCTTAGATTAGCGAGACTTTGGGATATCAAACCTTCCTAAACCCTTGTCTAATACCCGATCGAGGTTTCAAATAGAAAACAAGGAACAACAGGAGAGAATGCTGTGATGCTTATACCACCTTGGTTATTATGTGCAGCACATACACCATTTAGCCTATGGCGCTGTGTCGTCTACGCCGACCCGGTTTTGGTATCACATCATCTACACCGAGTTGTTCTGACTCCAAAGTTGAAACTTCGAGAACAGAATAGTCAAAGGCTTAGACTATTTTGACATTGCTTAGTGTTAGTTGATCTATTCAAAGGATACACCCTCAAAAAGAATTTCGAGGATTTTGGCAGTGTCCGAACATCATGAGACAGACTCGTCTTTAGTTATAAAATCTAGGAGGACATTGACGATGACAATGACGACGACGTGTGCTTTGCATTCTAACTGCTACAGGAACCTTTTTGAGTTCTCATTTACTTTGCTATCCAAAGCTCTGGACCATTTCACTAAAGGGAAGAGCCAAATCTGCTTGGGAGCGTCTGACGGGGCTATTTCGCTGTCACTTTCAATCCAAAATGGCAGCACAAACAGAGCTGGCTGAGCTGAAAAGGGTTGTAGAGGAAATGAGTCACAAAATGGATAAGCAGACAACTCTGGTCCAAGGGCTGGTTGACCTCTTTACCTCCATAGCCCCACAACCGAATAGGGGGCTAGTCAAAGAACCTCCTTAAGCACGCCACTCTTTAGCGGTCGGAATTAACCTGTGCTCAAAAGACATGTTCAAAGACCTAGCTGAATTTCATGAGGCTCGGACTTACCCAAAGGAGGATGTTGGATCCTTGTTCAAAACCAATGCCAAAATGGAGGACATGCATAGTGACGAAGTCAACCCCGAAGGCAAAAGAACGCATCCTGTTGATGAGGCTATGTGGTGCAATTGCAAAGCAAACAAGGGTTCCGCTTTGAATTCTCAATTCACCCGCCGGAACCCACCAAGGACTTCACATGCTTCACTGCACCTTTGACCTCGATTTATGAGAAGCTCCTCAATACTGGTTCCACAACGATGGACCAGTTTATGCCTTTTCAAAATCAAACAATAGTAGCAAGCATTTCAAGTTCGGTTCCTTAGGTGCATACCGCAAAACCCGAGTGGCGACTTTGAATCGAAGCGTTTCGTCACGCTTTCCAAAAAGGGTGCACCCAATTTTATACAAAAAATAAGATTTTCAGGGGCATGTGCCCACAGTGGCAACTGTGCTGGGGACACATTGCATTAATGAACAATCTTTCAAAAGTCTTTCAAAACAACACGCTTCGCGCTGCTAAAGAACGAAATGGTAACGTAATAGGATCTCCGCATCCGACCATTCCGAGCTGGGGCTTTTATCGTTGTTCACCTGTGTAGTCTTCTCCAAATAATTGATTAACAAAAGTGAGCCAAACTTTAAAAGGCATTTTCGAAACTTTGCATTTCTCTCTCATTAAATCATTCTTCGGCATTCTTCCATATACATCGGTGTTGGTCAGCCCCGTTGAGGTGTTTTGGGTAACCGACACAATTTATTGGAGCCCGGGGTCCTCGAACGCCTAACAACCTTGGACGATGATGAGTCGTACTACCGTTTGACCATTGCCTTGCTCTAGGCATTGCAATGGGAGGTATATCGTGGCTCTAGTCAAAGGAGCCCCCTAAACTAAAACTGGCCTCTACATGTGTACAAAGCACTAGAACCTTTCAACCTAGGATAGGAACCTGCTGGGTAGGATTATTTGCATCTACCCCCCATATACTGTCCATGTGTTACTGCTTTGCCTATCGCATGCCTATACATTCATTCATACCATTTTGCATAGGAGCATGCTAGGGCAGCTTTTAGGATATCTCTTGTCGAGTTTGTCTTGTGCTCGTTCGACGTTGCCTTGGCTCGATGACGAGTCATGCATCCCAATGTTGGATGTTATCAATTTTCAAAGTCCTTGGATCAACAAGAATTTGGGAAATCAATCCTTTCTAAGTTCTTGTCCAAAACCTGATCAAAGTTTCAAACAGAAAACTAGGAACAACAAAGAGAATGCCATGGTACTCACACCATCCAGGTTAAAAATGCTAATCACTTACACCACTCAAGCTTCGGCACAGTGTTGCTTACGCCGCATCGGTTAAAAGTATCACGTCATCTATACCAAGTTGTTCCGATTCCAAAAGTTGAAACTTCGAGAGCGGAATAGTCAAAGGCTCAATCTATTTTGATATCTCTTAGCACGAGTTGATTCAAATAAGGATACATTGTCGAAAAGAATATCTGAGGATTCTCGGCAACATCCGAATGTCATGAGATGGACTCTTTTTAGTTATAAAGTCTAGGAGGGAACCGATGACGTTGACATGTGCATTTTCCATTCTGTCAATTCTTTTGAAACAAATTGCTGCAGGCTATCACTGAGCTCTTATACTTTACTGTCTAGCCATGCCACTGTCAAAGCAAGGGTCCGAAATCAAGAGCCAAACCTACTTGGGACCGTTCGCCGGGTCCGTTTGAAGATTTGATTTGAGGTTCGTTTCTCAGTCGGTCATAACGGAAGCTCTGGCCGATGCCTCTATGGCTAATCTTCGCACCCTAATCAAAGAGCGACTTCCTCTTGCAACAGGAGGGGGAGGCGGTGAAAGGCGCGAGTAGGAAATCATGGCCGAAGAAGTTCCTCTGGTCGAAAAACCTGCTCTAAATCCAGAAATGTCTGATTTAATCACCAAAATGGCAAAATTGGAGGAGGTAGTCTCTAAGTCCGAAAAGAAAGGAGTGGGAGGGCTAGACATGGATCGCCTTTGCCCATTCCCGAATGCAAGGTTGCCCGAAAGGTTCAAAATGCCCGACTTTGTGAAATTCGATGGGATTGGCGATCCAAAAACTCACCTTCTGGCTTATCATGGTGCGATGAAATTACACGGGGTTGAGGAAGACGCGATGGCTCAACTATTTTCGCAAACCCTTGTCGGTCCTGCTTTCGAATGGTTCTTGTCGCTCGACATTGCCAAAAGAAGAACATGTGAAGATATTGGCACTGCCTTTAATGCTCAGTACAGTTACAATGCTCAGCTCTCATGACCGAGGCAGCTTTCATGACCGATTGCCTGAGCGAAAAGGACCAAATCCGCATCATCTCCCACAACCTGCAGCCGGACTTTGCTAAAAATCTCGTATTGGTTCAAGGGACTAACTTCAAGACTTTCTTCAACTCTGGCCTAGCCATCGAAGAGGCTCTCCGAACAAGTGTTCTACTCAGAAGTGACACCTCCTCCTCTACCTCAGCTTCAAAGTCAAACCCCGTGCGTACACTGGAAACAACACTACTCTGTTTGGCGGTAACAATTATGCCAACGTAGCTTCTGCCAATAACAATGCCTCTACCCAAAGCTCCAATCACATCGCCAATGTCAACCAAGTTCAAACCCCTCAAAAACCCTGAAACCACAACCAACCTCGTAACTTCGCCAATTTTGGGGCATCGCTTTCCTCTGTATTGGAGAAGTTAGTCAAAATCGGACATCTCAGGCCTCTAGCCCTGACTCCACTTCCTCAAAATCCACCTCCCAGCCATAACCCTAATGCTTTATGTGCTTACCACCAAATGCCTGACCATTACACTGACTCGTGTTATCGCCTTCGTCATGCGATACAAGATTTGGTGGACAATGGTACCCTTCCAACTCCACCTATCAAACCCAATGTCATTACCAATTCCTTACCCAAACAAGACTCTAACCCTCAAGTGAACCAGATAAGTCTCAGCTCCACCATATTCAACCCCACCGACCATATTACCTTAGCAAACAACCCTAGACTGGTCGTACCCTTTCCCTCTGAGTCGAGCATAAACATGATGGTAGCTGGATGGGCCATGGAGGACAAAGCTAAGGAATGGGAGGAGCTTTGTACCGATTGGATTGAGCAATTCAACATGGGATTCCCTGCGCACCCTCAGGTCAATCAAATGTGGTTAAACTAATGGGAAGGTGAATGGAATGTTGCACAGGTTGACCCTTTGGATGGTCTTTCCTTATTCATGCTTTTCTACCAACCTGAACTAGACCAAGTCGAGTTAGAAACTGAAGAATATGTATGGGATCTGCAGCCGGATGCATGGCAAGTGGACCAGGGTCTTAAGGCTGATTTAGATTAGAGTGATAGCAACGAATAGTACTGGGGCTACTATCAGGAAGGGGAAGTCATACCCGATGTCCATCACCCACTTGGTGCCATGCTACCTCTAGTAAATTCAATCGCAAGCACAGTCGATCGCCGTATCCATGAATCTGACCCTACCCTAGACATCGTCTCTGTGGAACAGCCTCGCCCTATCGTTTTTGCTCCTGGGGATGATTGCTTGATCATGGTTTTGGATGCACCTCCCGATGATCTTTGGGGTGTAAATGAGACAGTCAAAACTCCACCGCCTGCCGATATTTAGGATGTGGATAACATTGTCGATTTGAACATGGGAAGTGAAGTGTGGACTGTCAACACCGCCCTTGTCGATGGAGAATTTTGGGACGTTCCATTTGTCACCAATCCAGGAACACCTTTTGAAGAAGCTGCTGCACAAGATCTTACTTTCTGAGAGGGACTAGTTATGGAAGATTTGGAGTGGAACTCAGCTCTGGGGCCAAAGTTGTCCACAATAGTTGCATCAGTTGATAAGGGAAAGCGCAAGTAGGAGGATGTTCCGGTCGATTTATGGGATTTTGTTGACTCGTCTTCCTAGTGGGATGTCGCCAACGTCACAAGGAGTGGTCAAGTATTCCAGCCATCTAATCTGTAGGCTGGAAGCTCGTCTAACCCACTTGCTTAGAAGTCCACCGCTCCCGCTGCTCAGAGGAATGATCCAGTTGTTCCAGGTGGGGTTTCTGAAGAAGATGCTATTCTGAAACAGCTCGAACGGATCCCTGCTGTTGTGTCTATCTGGGGGTTGATATCGTCATTAAAGGAGCATCGCAAAAAGCTATCCTCAGCATTGGCCTGGCTCACGATACCAACCAACATTACCCCCGAAGCCATGATCGCTCTTGTACTACCACTTCTCTCCAAACAATCCATCACGTTTACCGAAAAGGACCTACCTGTGGAAGGAACTGCCCATAATCACCCACTGCACATCACCGTCAAGTGTAGGGGACATTGGGTGCCGACTATGCTAATTAACAATGGTTCTGCCATTAATGTTTGCCTAATGAGGGTTGCCTACCACTTGGGACTTATAAAGAATGATTTCACACCTTCTAATCTAGCAGTCAAAGCATATGACTGCACTCGCCGTGTGGTGGAAGGGACTCTAATTCTCAAACTCGATGCTGAGGGCTTTGAAATGGACGTAGAATTCCACGTGGTCGATATCCCTACTACCTTTAATCTGCTATTGGGCAGGCCGTGGCTTCATAGGGCCGACATCATGGCGGTACCTTTGACTCTGCACCAAAAAGTTATGTTGGGGCTCTCTACTGGAACTTTGACAATTAGCGGGGACTCTGAGATCCGCCCGCTCACGGATGATGAAATGCCTGTTTTGGGGATCATGCATGGGGAGGAAGACTCAGACTTTGGGGGCTTCTCTTTTGACACATCCGGCTCAGTCCTTGCCATTTCCAGTGATGATGATTTTACTATAAGTTCAACTACTCTCGAAATGATGAGAAAAATGCCATTCATGCCTGGCTTAGGACTCGGGATCAACCAGCAAGGGATCGTTGAGTTCCCTGTCTTTCCTTTCGCCGAAGGCCACTTTGGTTTAGGTTACACTCCAT
The DNA here is from genome assembly GCA_019656835.1 of Rhododendron ovatum. Classification (NCBI taxonomy): domain Eukaryota; kingdom Viridiplantae; phylum Streptophyta; class Magnoliopsida; order Ericales; family Ericaceae; genus Rhododendron; species Rhododendron ovatum. The sequence goes on from CM033802.1 coordinate 24,922,793, forward strand.
CGGCCAAAGGCGCGAAAAAGAGGAAAGATATGGAAAAACCTCAAACCTTTTATGGTAATCCTGATAGATACTTTATTTGGGAAGGTGGAGGCTCTACTTACTCGGGACAGATAGAGCCATTTTCGGATCCGAAAACTTGCACTTGGCTACCAAGTTTTGAGATATTTGCTGCAGATACCTAGTCTGACAACGAAGAAGAGATCGCCAAAGAGGAGTTTGCTAAAGGGGACTTCTTCTTTCCTCTATGCAAAGGCCCCCAAATCATGGCAGGTGGGAGCATTCTCAAGTTTGGGCACTTGTTCTCTAGTGGGTACATCTTCAACACTTCATAGGCCCACAGCTGCAAGTGTTCAAACAATCAAAGTATCATAATATAGTTCTATTGCAAATCAGAGACAAGTGCAAGAAAGGAAATAGGGAATAAACTACAAGTTTTGCTTCTTACCTCCCACACTTTCCAGTAACCGGCAGTTGCTTTCTTTCCTCAGGAGAACTCGCCCATAAAGCCGTAGCATGTCCCCAGAGCTGCTCCTCCCCAGTCGTATTGTGAAGCTGAGTGTAGGTCGCGAAGAGCTGGCAAGTAGGACAAGTGCACTGTAGCTCGCTTGTTCGGGTATAGCGTAGCCCTAAACAAGTACAACAAATAGGCCCTCGCCATCTGTTCATCCTCCTTCTCTGAGTCCGGTACCCTCCCCTACAAGTACCTCTTGAATTGGTCATAATGGATGGTCTCTGCTTCACCTGTCGGTGCCTGCCCCAAGAACCACTCCAGTACTTTGGTATCTTTATGAATCTCTGAGTCGAACGGGATAGGCTCTCCTCCTACTCTCAAGCTAGTGAGAGTTGCAAAGTCTAATGGAGTCACTGTCATCTCCCCGATCGGAAAGTGGAAGGTATTCGATGAGTCCCACCACCTCTTGGTTAGTGCAGTGAGTAATGCGTGATCCCTCTTCACTGCAGTCAATGTGAGGATGAACGGCCGGAACACTGCAGCATCCACCAAGGCTCTAACTCGCTCAAGCAACCCTTTGTACAACTCAAGCGAACTCACTAGACTGCCATGTCCCCGAGTATTGGTTGCTCCTCTCTGCATACAGCAACAAACAACACGGGAAGAGGTTTATCAATAAATGCAATTCAAATTCAAGAGACAGTCGAATCTAGAATCTCAAAGCAATACTACAGTCAAAACAGGCATTGAAAGGGTCGATCAAAGCTACAAGGTACTCGTTTACATAATCATCATATCTAGTTTTGCCATCAATCGAATCAAATCAAAGGTGTTTCTCAGTCAAGTTCCAAACTACAAGGCATTCTACTAGTCGATCTCAATCAAGGCATCATTTCCAGGCAATTCCATCAAGATACACTTTTCAGTCGATTTCAAGGGCATTCCGTTCATCAGCCAATTGGTTTAGGCCATTGGGCACGCTAGTCCAATGTCTATTATATCGTGGCATTCTACCTAGTCGAATTCAAGTTCAAAAGGCTATGTCATCAGTCAAGGTAGCCTACAGTTGGTCTAAGCTTGGCCTTAGCAATTTTCGTCAAAGTTATTGGTGTTCTACGTTCCAATTCAGCTATATCAAGTGTTATATCAGTCGAATCAAATTCCAAGGTTGAGTCATACTATTGAATTCTGGTCACCAAGTTGAGTCACAGTTCAAGGTTTCAGCTTACATGCATTGCAAGCTATACTATGCCAATTCAAGCTACGTGCAGTTACAATGATACAACATGAAAATCGAGGCAAGTCTAAAAGTATACCTTTGCCCAAGCCACGGATAGGTGTCTCTCAGGATCTCTCAGTATGAGCTCTGCGTCATAGCTATCCCACTGGGGTGTGTAGCATTAAACCCCGGATAGTACGAACGAGTGCGACTCTGGTGGGGTGTATGTCTCTGCCACAAATTTGGCACAAGGTGCCTGTCGTAAAGACACATCCAGCGTCACTGCGCACTCATACGACCATATCTCCTCCCTCTGAGCCCTCTCGGCTGCCTCGATCTCCCTCGTGAAGGCCTCCTCCTCAGCTCTAGCTTCCTTAACTCTCAGGCGCTCCTCCTCATGGGCTCTCTCCACTTGCCTCTGCCTATCCTCTCGAGCCGCTATCACTACCCCCGGGTTCTCTCGGAGCAATCAGCCAAGCTCCTCCTTCGTCACGAACTCCGTAAAATCTCCGTGCGTAATGGGAACGTGTGTGGAAGACCCCACTGCTGGCCTAAACTCAGCTACACCTAAGGGTATCTCTTTGGAAGCCTCCTCCATAACCACCGGGACTTTACCCCTCGCCGAATCTCTCGGCGGTGTCCCCGGATGATCGCCACCACCTCCTTCACCACTGCCGCTGCCACTGGCTCCAACCGAGCCTAGCCCAATAACCACCAAGGCCTCCACGCCACTCCAGGAGTCCAGTCGACAAACCTGTGTGCCCCCCGTTTTGATGCCCACAGGTGTACACCCTACCACTCTTGGCATACGCCGCTCACCGTTGCCGCCAGTCCCCGCTACATGGCCGCCATCGCCACCACCGCTGCTTAAGACCCATGCACCAGTGGTCGACAATGCTCCTAGAGTCGTTTGATCGTCGATTTGAGATCCCAAGGTCTCGATTTCACCCCTCGGATGGTTCTCCTCCTTTCTGACCCTGCCATTGCCGCTGCCATCACCGTGTTCAGCCATGGATGAGTTGGGTTGACAGGATATTGCAAAAAGATGAAGGAATGAACATGAGATTGAAGGATTTGAGAGAGTTTTGGGAGTGTTGGGAATTCAAAAGTCAAAATATGGTAGTTTTTTCATCGCCTGCAGAAGTTTATATAGCATGGAACAACGTTGGGCTGGATCTGGGCTCGGGTCTACTAAAACTCTGGCGTACGCCAATGTAGTTGTGCTGTATGCCAGCAACATCTGGGCCTCAGGCCCAAATTGCTCCTTGAGTCGAAATCCATTTTCAAATGAAAACCTATGCTAACCCAGTTCACTGTGGTGAACTTATCCCCAAGCAGGAGACAATTTCAAATCAACGACGGTCCACCCATCCACTTTCAAAATCAACAATGGTCCACTCGTCCAATTTCAAATCAACAACGGTCCATCCGTCCAATTTCAAATCAACGACGGTCCACCCATCCAATTTCAAATCAACGATCAACGATGGTCGACCCGTCCAACTTCAAATCAACGACGGTCCACCCGTTCAATTTCAAATCAACGACGGTCCACCCATTCAATTTCAAATCAACGACGGTCCACCCAACCAATTCCAAATCAACGGCGATCCATCTGTCCAATAGTTTCTTTCCCCAACGGAGTCGATCTGCTTGTAACAGATTATTCCCCGGGAGAGTTCCCCTTCTTCTGGGACAACCCATTCTATCCTTTCTATTTTCAGCCCAATGGCAATCTATCTTGTCCATACTATCCCCAGCAGCGATGACCGCTCATACACATTCAACCAAGCAGGTTCTTTAAATTCCATGCCTACTTTGACTCGTTTGCACTGTTCTAGGCAGCTTAGAAGGGTGTCTAGAAAACCTTTGACGTTACTTGTACCAAATCAATGGTGTTTCAAGTGCCGCCAAAGGGGGGCTACCATAGACACCCTATTTTGGACTATCCAGATTAGTTTACTTACAGTCTTTGATTCTCCAATGATGATTACGGTCAAGAACATTCCGAGGTTATTGGTGAGTTTGAGCTTTGAGTGTCCTGAACCTCATTCAAACCTTTGTCGAGCCTTGTCCAAACCCTTCAAGCCAGAACCAAATGGCCTCAGCAAAACCATACTTGCTTACGCCAGTACTATGCTAGCGTGCACTGGCAAACTGTCACGTGTCAGTCATCGATCGTTGACTCAGTTACCACCAACGCACACAGGTATAATGTTGGCGTACGCCAGTCAAAGTTAGTCAAATATCACTATTCAACCACGTGCTAGAGACTTTTGTGGCCACTCTGACGCAATCTACAGTTCCCTGATGATTATAACCGTGCAGCTAGCTCCCCCTCTCTCCTACATGACCTTTCAACCCAAGACCCATGCATTTAATGCATGGGGACTTCTCTCCTTAACCTAACCACCCCTTAACCCAACTGATCACCCCCTTTTCTCAGTCCACTTCTGGCCTATAAATACCCCCTTTACATTTATATGCAAGGGGTTCACAAGTATTAACCACCATAAAGCCTTTAACTCTCTTATTCTCTTCTCTCTCTAGTTCTTTACTCTCCCTCCTTTCATTCATTGAAAGAACAAGTAAAGAGCACCATTGTCACAAGCGACAACCCTCATTCTATCCACCATCCATCCACCAAACCTCAAGTTCAAGCTCAAACTCACCATCAACCTTAAAGCAAAGGTATACCACTTTTTACGTACGTTCTGTTCTGGCCCCTGAGAGGGACTGGCAAGGTCAAGGTTGGTAATTTATACCAGTCCTATCCCTAAAGCTGGTAAAGTTTCAAAGGCCATGTGAAGCTATCACTGGCGAATGCCAGTTATTTCAAGCCGCACACCAGTATGGCTATTCGTCTAGTACTGGCGTGGGGATCACTGATCAGCTATTTTGTAGAGACCCGTAAATTTTCTTATTTATTTTTAATGTTAATAAAAGAAAAGGAAAAGAGGTGAAAATGGCATAAAAATTAGAGTTGAGGTCAAAGTGTGAGAAGTTGAAAGCCATGGGTGTTTGTTTGATTTGTGCATGTGTGTGTCGTGTATACCAGGGAAATATTTTTCTTCTTTTTCCATTTTCATCTGTTGGCTCTCTCTCCCTTTCTCCTCCAAGTCTCTCAAAAACTCACCCAATCACCCAAAACCCATAACCCATAACAATCACTCTCAACTCCATCGTCTACTTGCATATTCGAGCTCGTATTGCGTTGAATAGAGCCCGATTTGGTGTATTTTCGCTTGGTTTGGATTCCAGAAGCTAGGGTTTGCTCAATCTCTTTATTTCTGGCTTGGATGCTCGAGGTAGGAAATTCTACCTCTCTTTATATGTTGTTTGAGTGTTTTTATGCATTATTCGAGCTTTGTATTGGTTGTCGTTGAGTTTGAATAAAAATGTGTTGTTGCTATAAGAATCGTCTGTTTTTCCTGGATTCCTACCAGTAGGCCCGTCCTTTCTACCGGTAGAACATTGTTGCATTGCCAGAAAATTAGTTTCCTACTGGTAGAGCTTTCTCCTACTGGTAGGTTGTCTCAAATTTTCATCGTGCAAAAATGGTGGCCTTTCTGTTTTGCATCTGTACCGGTAGGACTTGATCCCTACCGGTAGTAACAAAAAAATTCCCAGATCTCTACCGGTACCACCCAGTTCCCTACCGGTAGGCCACAGTCAAATGCCTAATCGTCCTGTGCCGTTGAAATCCATTTCTTTTCTAAAAACCTTGACCATTCCCTGGGTTTATAAATTATTATATATTTATACAATTAGAGATCAGAAAGCTTGGTTTGACTTCACTTGTAAAATGATTACTTATTTATTATTTTATCAATGTAATTGGAACTATTCAAATATGTGGGACTATGACATGATAAATATGAGCTTCTTGCAAGATAATTGTACGAACGATACACTTGAACTTGTGAACGACGCGCGGACAATTGGGGCCCATCGACGGGCGGGTGCCTGGCAGGAGCTTATGCTCATAATGATCACTCAAGGCCTAACCTTTAAGGTGGGTGCTTGGCAGGGGATATCGGGGTCCCAAAATTAGCTCGGCAGGAGCTTCGGCTCAGACACATTGACGATTCGAGTTATTGAGACACAAATGAATCGAACATGATATAAGCGTATGTCGAGATGACAGTTTGGAGATATTGGAACACTTGATTATCATAGTTATGCTTCCGTTGTTGTCATTTGATTTCCCATCATTCGTTCATTCGTCTCGCTCATTTGCATATAGAGTTTGCGTAGACTTTTCTACTGGGCTAGTATAGTTCAAGCCTTATATTATTTTCAAGTGCTAACCCGGAACCATAGCTTGCATTGCTTGGCGTGCTTGGAGTGTGGACATTATTTTTTGAAAGCTAACTGAAGGAGTTACTTACTCATCTTTGTAAATTTATTTTGAAAGATGTATTTGTAACTTAAATTATAATTCTTTTGACTTGGAATATTGTAACCCTTAATCTCTTTGAAATTTGATACTTATGATAATTTGGGGCCGTCGAGCTGACTTTGTAATATTTGGAAATCTTTCGGACTTGGAAGTGTAACTAAGGGAATGAGAACACAGTGATCTTTTGGGTACCGTACGGATATTTGTGAGTATTTTTATTATGTAAGTCATTTATAATTATGTTTAAAATCGAGGACGTGACATATTTTCTGCTTTTCTTTCCATTTTATCACCTTTATGCATGCTAAGAACCAGTTTACTGCTTTATGTATTTTAGAACTGTGTAGTGGCTACTTGTATCTTCTGTTTTAAAAGCCACTGGGATCTATCTGGTCGTGTTCCAGAGCCCAGATCATGCAAAGCCAAGCACTAACTAAATAGTGTAACTGGCGTATGGGGTCTTTAGACTGGCGTACGACAGTTACAATGGGTTCAGTGGCTGGCCTTTGCATGTCAATTAATCCTGGCCTCTGTTTACTTCCCCACACTGTTTATGGGGTGTTCTATTGATTTTCTGGTTATAAAGCTATATCTACTATCTATAACTATATTTATTCTGCTATATTATCTGCGTGGTTTGTCCTGGGTGTGCACTGGTCCATTCCAGAGCCCAAAGGATTGAGAAGAGAAGCTGTGAGTTTTGGATCTACGAGCGCACGCCAGTGTTAGTGTGGTGTACGCAAGTCATCTCTGTATGCAGTGGCGTGGCCAGTGCATATAGGCTTATTCATGCCTATATTATTCCACATCAGCGTGCTCTAGTTTGTCTAAAATGCTCACAGGTGCTTGTTCTCAATCTATTACCAATTGTTTCAATAGATTATCCATCACATTTTTGCAACTTGTTATAGTTTTAATCCCCTTTAACTATTCCCTTGCCCTAATTGGCTAAAAAAATGATTAATGAGAGAAAAATGCAAACATTTTACAAAATGCCCGAGTAGAGATCGATCTCCAGATTGGGCGAGAGGGGTGCCATAAAACCCTTCCCCTCTCTTAACCTGGCTCCCGAACCTCAGATATTGAAGGTGACGACGGACCAGTCTATGCCTTTTCAAAATCAAACAACATAGCAAGCGTTTCAAGTTCGGTTCCTTGAGTGCATACCGCAAAACCAGAGTGGTGACTTTGAATCGCAGCATTTTGTCATGCTTTCCAAAAAGGGCACACCTGATTTTATACAAAAAATAAGATTTTTCGGGGCGTGTGCCCACAGCGACAAAGGGATAGATTTCGATGGGATCATCCCCAAGGAAATGTGCTCCCTCACCTAAAGGGAAGACGAAAGGCATGCTCAGCCTATAATTGAAATTGTAGTTTTCAATAAACTTGAAAGATGAGGTAGACCCCTCGAATGGTTCAAATTGGTTCAACGCTATCCCCAAAGGAGCATTGCACCTGGTCAGACAGGCTTGAAGAGTTCGTTGACGATTTGGCATGGTCTTACAAAGACACGCCTAGTGTTGATCTTGAGATAAAAAAGCATTGAATCCCTTTGCTACTAGGTGCTAAATCATGCAAAGCAGAGGTCAGAAGGTCCAGCGCCACATACTGTGGGCAGCTTGCCTTTGGAATTTCTGGATTCCAAAAATGCAAGGGCTCGGAATTGAGGGAGAGCGAGCGGGGATGGCAAGCACTCAAAAATAAAGAGTCGCCACTTGGGTTTTGAAGGTCCGACACCCAAGGAGCCGTATTTCGAAGCACGTGCCACATTATTTGATTTGAAAGAGTGAAGGAACCAGTCCGTCATAACCATATTTGGGTTCAGGGACCAGGTTACAAGAGGGGAAGGGTTTTAAGGCACCTCTTTCACCCAATTCGGAGATCGGTCTCTACTTAGGCATTTTATGAAAATATTTGCGATTCTTCTTTTATTAAACAATTTCTTGCCAATTAGGGTGGGGGAATAGTTAATCCAGATTCAAAACTGTAGCATTTTGCTAGATGAGATAAAATATCATGGATGGATGAAATGACGAGAAATAAATGAGATAAAATCCAATACCATGATAAAATATCAAAACAGTGCCTTTGTATGTATTTGTCTCAAGCAGTGGCCAACTTGCATGCATGGATCTACCAGCATGCAAGTCCACCATCACGCAACAAACCCATACAATCGCGAGTGGGTTGATATTTTTCCCCCAGGTTGAATTTTATCCCCTTCTGGGCTCTGGAAGGACCAGTGCACACCCAGGGTCAAACCAAGCAGTTTATATGTACTAAATGTAAATAATTATTACAAACAGGATGAAAAAGAATAGGTTGCAACCCCTAAACAGTGGGGCTATTAAAATAAGGGCCAAAGACCAAGCTGCCCATGCAAGGGCGATCCCTTGAAGCATGCTAACCATCGCGTGATGGAGTTAGATCATCGCGCACGGGTCATGATTGGACTTCCAGGAATTGCTTTGCACTCCTGGGCTCTGAGACATATTCAGAAGCAACCCAAGGGCATTCTAGAATGACTAAATAAACATTCTAAGCTAAACTACAGATTTTAACATGCACGGCAGCGAGTTAAACTTAATAATGCTTCACATTAACTCGTAATATTATAAAAATAGGAAATGACTGGCCTCCCATCCCCACGAGGACCGTCGCGCGCTGCCTGGGATAGTCGCGTGCGTGAGTGGCTCCATCGCTCGTAAGAGTGCTAGTACATGGCTTCTTGTAACCTTGTTGACTTTAGAGCCAAGACTGGTATTAATTACCAGCCTTGGCCCTGCCAGCCCCCCTCAGGGATCAAAATAGTACACAGGCAGAAAATTTATACCTTTGCTTGAGTGCTTGAAAATGGATTGAACAAGATGGTGGAGCTTGTGAAATGAGTGTATGAAAGTGGTTTAAGTGATGAAATAGCTAGTGTATTGAGGATTGTATGGCCTTTGTTTCTTTTGCTTGAATTTTTGGTAACCCTTTAACTTGGAGGACCAATGGGGTATATATAGGAGGTGAGAGAGTGCTTGGTGGGTGGAGAACTTGGCCTAGCAACCAGCCAACAAGGCTGGCCAGCCTTCCTTGGTGGAGAAATGGGCCAACAAGGTGATGGGAGTGGTTGTGAGGGTGGTGCAACCCATGCAGCTGCAAAAATGCTATTCAGTCGACGAAAATGGGGTTCCACAGGTCAGTAGCCCCCTGATCATCACAAAATCCAGCTGGAAAAAGGTGAAAGTGACAGGTGTTGACCATCATGTGACATAGTGGCTACATCGCGCGACTGTTAAACCAACCCTCGCGATGGTCAATAGTCAAGGCTTTGACTTTGACCAACACCTGGCAGATGGAGCATTACGCGTGAGATTCATTTCAACGTGCGATGGCCAAACTTGAGGTCAGGGTCTTGACTTAGGGTTTTGGAGTTTAGGATAGGTTCCACTCATTCCAAGCTCAAACCATTTCATTCTCTAGACTATTTTTGATCCGATTCATCATCGGGGAAACAAGAAACCAAAAAACAAAGTAAAACAATTGAGAGATCAAGATTGGGGTGTCTACAGTAGTCCCTCTTTGACAGCATGCAGAGCACCATTGACTGGTACGGGTAACATCAAAGATTTCTAGACACCCATCTAATTCGCCCAAAAGCCGATTAAATGGAAAATGCAAATGAATATATAAAAATACCGTGCACTGATGAATTGGAGAACCGATCAATCATGGATGTGAACTCTCCTAGGGAATAAAAGGGTTGGACGGATGGATCGTCGCTGATTTGAAATTGGACTGATGGATCATTGCTGATTTGAAATTGGACGGATAGATCGTTTGGAATTGGAAATTGGCGGATGGATCGTCGCTGATTTGAAATTGGACGAATGGATCGTTTGAAATTGGACGGATGGATCGTCTAAAATTGGACATATGGATCGTTTGAAATTGGACGGATGGATCGTCTGAAATTTGGGGCATATGCAGGCGGGCCAATGCTGGGGAAATAAAATGTTCTAAATGAACAAATATTAATTCCTAATGACCCTCAAAATTGTTGCGATGCCATAATAAGAACTCATGGGGCTCTGTAAGAGAGATAAACATGATTGGGCCCATCCAGAGGATGGATTGGGCCAAAGGCCCAATTGGACCGTCGCACAATGGAATCACTCCCTCACGCGAGGGAGGCTTGCTAGGGCTTGGACCTAGGAAAAAGCCCAGACCCGACCCAAACTTGTTTCCTTCGCTTTTCTTCCTGGGGACGATTCAGAAACCATAACAGGCGGTTTGCAAAATTTTGAAACTCCTCTCCACTCTCAAACCCTCTCAATCTCTCCCAAACCTTCGCTTTCTTCACGAAAATCAACAAACCCAAGGTGTAAACACACACCCATGGCGGATCACGGCAATGAAGGCGGTGGAGGAGAGGTAGTTAATCATCCAGAGGACGAGGGAGGACCCATAGAGATCGAAACAGCAGGTCAAGCGGTGACAGAGGAGGCCGTGGGTGTTGGTGCAGTGGCCACAAGCAGCGGCGATGGCGATCAAAGCCGTGAACAGGAGGTCGGTGGTGACGACGAGCATCGTGCGGCAGAGGGGGTTCCTCGCGCGACTAAGGGGCCAAGGGTCGCGGGGCCTGTTGTTCTTCCATTGGACCTAAGTATGCCCGTAAGCGGCTCAGTGGTGACCGGAGGTGGTTCTGGAAATGCTAGTGGCAGTAGTGCCGATGGTAACGGCATTGGGCCAAGTTGATCTCCTCCGAGGGACCCAGCGAGAGGCAAGGGCATGGCAGCCGAGGAGGAGGAGACCACGGGGGTTCCTTTTGTGTATAGAGAAGAGGATGTTCTATTTCGGCCAGCGGCGACATCATCGGGCCATAGGTCGATCACGAAACAGGATGTTGTAGAGTTTTTGAGTGACAAAAGGCAAGCCCAGCTCCTCGAGGAGAATCCCGCAATTGGGGCTGCAGTTTTGGAGGCTCGAGAGGAGCGAGAGAGGGAGATAGCGGCTTCAGAGGCCGCGGCAAGGGCCGAGAGGGAGAGAGCTGAGGGACATGAGGCTTTGAGAGGCATGGAGGTTGAAGAAAGAGCTAGAGCGGAGGCACAGGGGCCTAGGGTGACTGCGGTGGAGGAGGTCGGGAGAGCGATACGCCTTTCTTTTACAGCTGAGAGGTACATGCCACCCACACCACACTTGTTTATGCTGTCAGGCTTTGCGGCATGCAGGCCACGGCGGATAGAGCACGACCCTGAGCTTGTCCTAAGAGATCCCGAGACTCATATTTCGAGCAGCTGGACAGAGGTATATTCCTAGAAAACCCCCTTTGTAGCTTCAAATTCATATTTACTTGCATACGCTTGAATTTCGAGAATCATATGATAACCCTTCAAGTAATCCAAGTTACGATACCGTAATTCACACATCGAATGTCAAGCATCATAACTTGAACCAGCCATCTGTTACCGGGCTACATTGATTACCTAGAACTTGAGAATGACAGCCTTGCATGCTAACACATCCCTTATATTGCTTGTCTTCACGTTTGAAATAAGCGAAAGCAAAGCAGAGAGATATTCGCGGCTTTGGAGGCGCGTGTAGTTCCCTGGAGTTATACAAGAACCTGTCGGCGAGAGTGAGGCAGTTAGTGGATGAGGCGGGCTTTGGCGAGTTCATACAGACCCTTACTCTGGTCAGAAATGACCATGCCGTTCTAGTAGCGCTTATCGAGAGCTGGAGGGACACTACCAATACCTTTCATCTTCCACCTGGGGAGATAACAGTGAAGCCTATTGACTTTGTGGCAATCACTGACTTGAGAGTTGGGGGCAAGCCCATCCCATTTGACTTGGGCATTCACGAGGACCCGATGGCACTGGCATGGTTTCTGGGAGAAGTGCCGAAGTTCGAGGAGGGGATGGCGAGGTATGGGCAATTCACAAAGTACCTCAAGAAAAAGGTGACAACAAAAGAAGAGGTGGGGCAGATGACCAGAGCATACTTGTTGTACCTCTTTGGAGTGTCCCTATACCCAAATAGATGTAGCAAGGTTCACCTGTCGTACTTGCCTACACTAAGGGACTTGAGGACAACCTCGCGTTTTGATTGGGGTGGACCGGCACTTGGTACAGCCTACGGCTTTCTGGGAGACTCATCAAGGATAGAGCAGAGTACTGTTGGGTATTGCAGGATCTGGGAGGTAGGATTTCAATAGAGTAAAGTATAATTTCAAATTACACTTGTATCCATTTGATTGCATAACTTGCTTAGCTGTATTATTGCATAAATTGATGATTTGATCTATTTGATAACCATGCAGGTCTGGGCTTATGAGGTGCTGAACATGTGCCGACCAGCAACCAAGTGTTCAGATTTGAGAATCCTCCCACGTGCTCATGTTTGGAGCAAGAAGAACATGGGGGAGAAGAAAGGGAGGGGCGATCTGAACGGCTTCCAGATATACCTAGATGGGCTCCGACCCTCACAGGTATAACACGAAACACAACCCTTGTATTGCTTTAATGTTGTCGCTGATCAATATTTGCATTGCTTGCCTGTCTCATGTGTAGATTGAGTGGGATCCTTGGAGAATGACAAGGCCAGAGCCTGAGTACTTGGCTAGGAATAGGACCGTCACGGCTAGTAGGGTATTGCTAGAGTCAGCCTTTGGTTGGCAATGGTACTTGGGTGGCCGAGTGACACGCCAGTCACTTGGCTACGCCGAGTTCCAGGTGCCAGGGCCACTTCCACCACGGGCCTCACACACAGGGGATTACACACTGGTCGAGCTGGAGAGCTTCACGCAGCCTGACACTGACCTGGCATGCCTTACGTCCTGACATGGACTACACGACATACCAGAGAGAGCGTTTGGTGGGGCCATTGAGAGTTTGGGATTTCAAAGAGGTCCGATGTCAAGCTCGTGGAGCTGCTGAGGAGAGGAGAGCAGTTGTAGAGAGACAAAATGGTGGCGAAGGCCATGTGAGACGAAGCTTGAGTGGACCAGTGAGAGGTGGGCCACCAGAGTTGTTATGGAAGATAGCAGTGGTAGACTCCTAGGGCAATCCAGCTGAGCTGCATCTAGTCCTTGCCAGGACTGAGCCTGCACCAGTTACTGTTCCAGTAAGACATTGTAGCTTCCTTTTATTGCATTTCAATAGAACTGAATTGTCATTGAACTGTTTTGATAAGTCCAAATCACTATTGCAGGTGCCAACTGAGTGGGCGAACGAGGCTGTTCGCGCGCATGCTTGCGGTGGAGAATGTGGTGAGAAGAGTTGCCAGTGGTTTGCCATTAGACTTACGCTATCCAGCACCCACGTCACCGTCGGTGGTCCAGAGATCTCAGGTATACCCTTCAGAAAACGATACACTCCTGCTTCCAATACTTGATATATGCATCCTTGCTCAATGCATAATAATCCTTGATATCCTGGCTTAATGGAAAAGAATCCTAAAAGGACTCTTTTCTAATAAACTGATAAAGGAAACGAGAATCCTTGATATCCTGGGTTTCCTATACGAGTTGGGAATCCTAGGGCAACAGGGATGCTTGGGCAGCAAGCATACGCAAATCTATAAATTTGAGGTAAACCTAAAGGCAAAAGGTACGCAATACATTGCATTCTGATTGCTTTCCTACTGATAATTAGGGTTTGACTGCTAGTACGTGATACTAACTTTGGCATCAGAGGGCCTTTGCTACAAGAGGCAAAGGTGCACTCACCCCTTGTCTGTTTTGCAGATTAGGGCACCAACAACAAATTAGGGTTCCGGTGAAAAGGCACGAACAAGCCGTTGCAATCCAAGGTGATCCGAAGCATCAATTGTTTTCATCCCCCTACAATTGGCACCGTCTGTGGAAAACGAACAATTTTTCAGAAAAGTAATCATGATGGAAGAAGATCCAGTTACTCTGTTTAGTCCAAAGGACCAGTTGGGTGAGCGAAGAGATAAATCACCACCAGGTGCTCCGAGAAAGCCCACTGGTAGACATAATGGGGATAACTCCAGAGAAAAAGGAGATAAAACTTCTACTGGCTCCACGAGAAGGAGTAAGTCTCATCAAAGAGAAGAGTCAATCACCCATTCAAGAAGTATACACAATGATAACGATGTCCTCGACAAAAAAAGAAGGGAAATCGAGGAGTATGCTCGTTTGATTAGAAAACGAGAGTACGAGATACAAGAATTGCAGCGGGTACGAGAGCACCCAGAAGATTCTAGACTCTCTCATAGGAATTCCCAGAGGGACGGACGGACTCTGGTAGTCCATAAGCATACTCATTCACGGAGAAGAGCGAGCAAGAATCCTAACAAAGGGCGATATGAAGCTTCTCCACGAAAAAAGAGAAGCAGAAGTAAAAGCCAAACACCGGATAGAAAGGCTTCTTCACAAAAAAGGAGGAGTAGAGATCGAAGTTCCACCCCAGAAGAGGAGGAAACAAGGAAACACCATCGAGATACGTACGAGAGACCTGATCCTGATTGGGTCAAGGCTACGGCTCACAAGTCAAAGGAGCTCGAGGATGGGACAGTAACTACACGAGAAGCAGCAGGAAAGGCCCTAAGTAATATTGCAGCCTCTCCCTTCACAAAGAGGCTTCAAGAGGCTAGGTTGCCGAGCAGGGTGAAGCACGGTACGTTCGTACTTTACAAGACAAATACTGATCCCGTGGCTCACATACAACATTATCAACAGGCTATGTTTATGCATGAGGGGGATGATGCCATCTTATGCAAGATGTTCCCCTCCAGTCTTGGCAAGGTGGCTTTAGCTTGGTTTCATAAACTGGCCCCACGATCCATACGAGGATGGAGACAGTTGGCCGAGGAATTCACTGCTCGGTTCTTGACAAGCAGAAAAGCCCCAAAGACTTTTGAAAGTCTTTCCACCATGAAATAGGAGGAAAACAAACAGATCCAGGATTATGCAAAGAAGTACTAGGAAACTTTCAATGAGATTGAAAGCTGCAATGAGGAGTATGCAATTGCCACCTTTAAGACTGGATTGCTTGTTCGGGGAGAGCTTCGTCGCTCATTGAATAAACATCCGGTAGCCACATTGGCTAAATTGATGGAACGGATAGAGCAACACGTCAGAATGGAGGATGACATGCTCTGTGAAGATGGCAGGACTTTTGCCGAGCAGCCGAAGGCACCTGTCAAAAAGGTGGATAAGCAAGAGCCCAAAACTTATAGAGAGAGAAGGGAGTATGGGCAGGCTAAGAAAGAGCCGTACAAGGATAAGCAAGCTCTTGACCCCAAATCTTTCTTTTCTATCACTACAGTTTGGAAGGAACCAATTTATAGGATTCTTTATCGAATAAAGAATCAGCCATATTTTAAATGGCCCCCAAGTCTAGGCAGAGACAATGATGCAAAACGTGCTATGAATCAGCACTGCAGTTACCATAAAGATTGGGGCCATATGACTGCGGATTGTGAGATGTACAAGAGACACCTTGATGATTTGGTCTCTCGGGGCTATCTCAAAAAATTTATCTAGGAGGATCCAAAAGAGAAAGGGAAAGCGATGGAATTGGGTTATGAGCAAAACCCTAAAGGAGTAATCCATATGATACATGGGTTGGCCACACCTTATACGAGAAATGAGGTTAGGCTGTTACAAAGGCAAGTCAAGCACGATCAGCATGTAATGTGACTGGGAAACAAGAGAGGGCGAGAGAATGATGTGTGCAATGAGAGCATAGCATTCACTGATGATGACCTGGAAGAGGTCCAGATACCCCACAACGATGCTTTGGTCATAACCCTACGAGTTGGGGAATATGATATTAAGAGGATTCTAGTGCACTCAGGGAGTTGTACAGAGGTGTTGTACTATGATGCGTTCAAAAAGCTGCGGCTGGCCCAGACAGACTTAGAGCAATATACAGCACCTCTGATTGGGTTCGGTGCAGGAGTAGTCTGGCCTCTTGGAAAGGTAACACTACCTATTTGGGCTGGATCAGTGGTATTGAGGACAGATTTTTTAGTTATCGATGTTCCTTCTTCCTATAACGCGATTATAGGGAGGACATGGTTGCACAAGATGAGAGCAGTCTCCTCGACTTATCACCAGATGGTGAAGTTCCCAGGATCGAATGGGATTGAGGTACTTTGAGGCAACCAGAAAGTGGCCCAACAGTGTTTGATTTCCATCATTAAAAAAGCCCCAAAGGTCCACCACGTTCATACATTAGAAGTACCAGATCAACCAACTATCGAGGATGTTGGAAGAAGTCCGACTGAAAAGGTGGTAGAAGGCTTAGAGAAAATCCAGATCAACGAGACTGATCCTGAAAGATATTTCTTAATAGGGGAATCATTACTAGCAGAGGAAAAGGCTGAATCAATAAAATTTCTGAAGGAATATATTGATGTATTTGCATGGTTGCTAGAGGAAATGCTCGGAGTGGATGCAAGTGTGATTTGTCATCATTTAAACATTGATCCGCAGCATAAACCGATTATTCAGAAAAAACGGAGAGCAACCGTGCAGCATGTGGATGCAGTAATTGAACAAGTCGACCATTTACTGGAGGCTAAAGCAATACGTGAAGTCTACTACCCAGAGTGGTTATCCAACATCGTGGTGGTGAAGAAAAAAAATGGAAAGTGGCGTGTCTGCGTAGACTTCACAGACCTGAACAAGGCATGTCCAAAAGATAGCTTTCCTCTTCCAAGGTTTGACCAGTTGGTTGATGCAACTGCTGGTTATGAGCGAATGAGTTTTCTCAATGCATATCGAGGATATCATCAAATTGCTATGTTTGGACCTGATCAAGAGAAGACTTCGTTTATCACACCACGAGGGTTGTACTGCTATAGTGTTTGCCGTTTGGGCTAAAGAATGTTGAGGCAACATACCAAGGACTTGCAACCATCATGTTCAAGAAGCTCCTTGGAAAGACTATGGAAGTTTACATAGATGATATGGTGGTGAAAAGCCAAGATAAACGGGGGCATATAGCTGATTTAAAAGAAGCTTTTGAAATCCTGAGGGAGTACAAATTGAAACTCAACGCCTTGAAATGCGCGTTTGGAGTTGGTTAAGGAAAGTTCCTGGGCCATTTGGTAGCCATTAGAGGGATTGAGGCTAACCCCGATCAAATTGCAGCCCTACAAAGGCTTCAAAGTCTTAAAACCACTAAAGAAGTCCAAAGGCTGACTGGAATGGCTGCATCACTTAATAGATTTATCAGCAGGTCAAGTGACAAGTGCATACCCTTTTTTCAATTGCTGAAAAAGAGGGAGGGATTTGAATGAGGAGCAGAGTGTGAACAAGCCTTCCAGGACCTGAAGAAGTGTCTGGCCGAGCCCCCGCTTTTGTCAAGTCCCCAGACAGGTGAGTCTTTAGTTTTGTATTTGGCTGTTTCTGAGCATGCAGTAAGTGCAGTCCTATTGAGGGATTTGGGAATCGAACAAATCCCTATTTATTATTTTAGCAAGACATTGCTGGATGCAGAGACGAGAAATCTGCCTTAAGAAAAACTTGTCCTGGCACTTAGGACAGCCACAAGGAAATTGCCACATTACTTCCAAAGCCAGAAGGTTGTGGTTTATACTGAGTTTCCATTGAAATCACTACTATGAAAAGCAGACTTCTCGGGAAGAATCTCGACTTGGTCTGTCGAGTTAAGCCAGTACGATCTCGATTATCAGCCGCGCACGGCAATCAAAGGCCAAGTATTGGCGGATTTTGTGGCAAAGTTTTCTCCTACGGTGGCTCCCTTACCTCCTATGAGAAAGGAACAGGCGATTAAGACACCACCCGTGAAGGATCAGCCCTCAGCCGAACAGGATCCTATGGAATGGAAGCTATTCGTTGATGGATCAGCATGTAATACTGGTGCAGGAATTGGGATTGTCCTTTTTCCTCCTGAAGGAGTGCTGATTGAACTATCTGTTCAGCTTGGTTTTAGCGCATCAAATAATGTGGCTGAGTATGAGGCACTCTTGGCTGGATTAAGGAGTGCAAAAACCCTG
Source organism: Rhododendron ovatum (assembly GCA_019656835.1). Taxonomy (NCBI): domain Eukaryota; kingdom Viridiplantae; phylum Streptophyta; class Magnoliopsida; order Ericales; family Ericaceae; genus Rhododendron; species Rhododendron ovatum. The sequence continues at coordinate 24,940,847 of CM033802.1, forward strand.
AAAGCAAAATGGGTTAGGGTGTATTGTGATTCACAGCTTGTGGTCAATCAGCTGTCCGGGGAATATGAAACTTGAAATGAAAAGATGGTGGCCTATGTACAGGCAGCCAAGGAATTGCTTGATACCTTTGAAAGGATATATATTGAACAGATAAGTTCTGGACAGAATGCTCATGCAGATTCATTAGCTTGGTTAGCTGCAGCTCTACCAACTGAGTTCAAAAGGAAGGTGGCAATAGAATATCTTAATGAGCTGAGCATTGGGAGGAGTGTAGACTTGGTCTTGGACGTGAACCAAGGGCCGAGTTGGATGGACCCAATCATGGAGTTCTTACGAGACGAGATACTCCCTTCTGACAAAAAGGAGGCTCACAAGATAAGGATCAAATCTGCTAGGTTTTGGTTGTCACCAGAGGGTAAGTTATACAGAAAATCCTTTACAGGCCCTTATTTGCTATGCGTACATCCTGAGATGGTGCATAAATTTCTTCATGAAATCCACGAGGGAACATGTGGGAGCCATGCTGGAGGCAGATCCATTGCCCACCGAGCAATTACCCAAGGCTACTGGTGGCCACATATGTAGGAAGATGCAAAAGTGTATGTAAAGATTTGTGAGAAGTGTCAGAAATTCTCACCAATGATTCGAACACCCGCCGAGGATCTGGTGCCTTTGACGAGTCCCTGGCCGTTTACTCAATGGGGAATGGACATCGTGGGTCCATTACACAAAGCAATTGGGAATCGAAAATTTCTGCTAGTTGCAGCAGATTATTTTACTAAATGGATTGAGGCATAACCATTGGCCAAAATCACTAAACCTATGATAGAAAGGTTCGTTTAGAAGAGCATCATCACTCGCTTCGGGGTCCCTTACTCATTGATTACAGATAATGGATCCCAATTTCAGAAGAAATTCAAGGCTTTTTGTGTCCAGTATGGAATACAAAATTATTATTCCACCCCTGCCTACCCTCAGAGTAATGGGCAGGCAGAGGCGCCTAACAAAACTATCTTTGATGGGATCAAGAAAAGGCTGGACAAAGCCAAAGGGAAAGGGTCTGACGAGTTACCATTAGTTTTGTGGGCTCATCGAACAACGCCTAGGATGTCTATGGGAGAGACCCCTTATTCATTGGCCTATGGAACAGAGGTTGTTATACCTCTTGAAGTTGGTCTTCCGACCAATAGAACTACACTAGTCAAAAGTGGGGGCAATGATAGGGCCCTTGAAATTGAGCTTGATCTAGCCGAGGAGAGGAGAGAAAGGGCCTTAATCCATCTGGCTTCTTACCAGGAGCAGCTAATGAAGAGCTATAATAAGCATCCTCATCCTTAAGGATTTGGTGTTGGGGACCTCGTACTACGAAAAGTGCTCGGCAACACCAAGTTGGCCAACGAAGGCAAGCTGGGGGCCAATTGGGAAGGTCCGTATCGAGTAACCGAGATTGTAGGCAAAGGGGCCTATAGATTGACAGATCTGGATGGTAACCCAATTCTGAGGCCTTGGAATGTCCATAATCTACGAAAATTATTTGTTTAAAAAGCATTAAGTTCTGTTTTAGGCTTGCACTACGTGATTGTGTGGGAATTATGAATATAATTCCCTTGTTCTAAGTTTTGTTATTTTAGTTGCAAGAGGTACGAATAACGCCCTCTTGAGTTCCATAGATTATGAATACAATCATTTTTTGCAGTATAAATATTGTGTTCTTGGCATTTGTCTTAAAAATACGAACTACGGGCTTGGTTTCCCTCATTCGTATTGGGGAGCAGGGAACAGGCATTACACTTGTATGGATTTTCAGTACGTGAAACTTAAACAAGTTAATACAAGTACGAATACACTTGTATGTTTTTAAATACAAGTATGAAACACTTGTATGGATTTTAAGTACGTGAAACTTAAACAATGTCACGCCCTGCTTTTTAAACATATCTTCAAAAAAAAGATACTAATTAACAGATAAAAAATAAATAAAAAATAACAATATTACCAAAAAGATCTTTTGAGTTTAGCATAATTTGGAGAAAGTTCAAGTATCAAGGTTAACGGGTGGAAATAACAAAGTTAATTACATTCTTCCAATGTCAAAAGTAAACGTCAACATACGGTTACAGAGCCATCTACCCAATTCCCAAAAGACTATAAGTGTAGATGTATAAATAACCGTCCAATAAGTTCACAAAAGATGCCTTTTCTTTGCAGGCATACACTCCATGCAACAAGAACTAGTTTCCTTGATTTGTACCTGAAAATGTTAAGGAAGGGTGAGCTCACTAGCTCGTAGAGAAATCTTGAAATGAAAAACATGAAAACATGTTATATTCAATTACCGAACAAGAGGCTCAATGAGGAAGGATAGTAATCCAAGATACAATTCAAGTCGAATGACAAGCCAAACATTAAATTAACAACTTTATCTCTCTTTTCATTTCTCAAGCAACACAGGTCATACGTCTAGCCCAACCAATCAACAATGCGTGATATGTGATGCAAAGCAATGCACCGGGCAGTGTTGGGCCCCGTAACCCTCGCCAAAGTCCCACCAAGAAGGTGAACCGGGCTCCGTCCATATTGACGTGAATTCCGGGCGGTGTTGGGTCCCGTAACCCTCGCCAAGGTCCCACCAAGAAGGTGAACCGGGCTCTGTCCATATTGACGTGAATTCCGGGCGGTGTTGGGTCTCGTAACCCTCGCCAACATCCCACGAAATGGATGCGACTCCACATTCCGGGCAGTGTTAGGCCCCGTATCCTTCGTCGACATCCGAAGTTGGATACGACTCCATCTATTGTCCATATGCTATGACATGCCACACCATGATGCATACAAAGTTCGATATCACACGTAGCCATAACACTCGAATCATAGTTCCATAAACATCTTTCATTATGCACAATCCATCCATAATTAATCTCACACCCATTATCGAGTCAAAACGATTATACAACATCATAAAAAATTGCATACTCAATATTTTTCAATGATTCCAACGCCAAATTATCACCAACTTACTAATCTTTAAAACACACAAGGACCCATAACCAGTAGCGGCATTTAACCATAACAAACAATTAAAAAAAAAAAAAAAAACGCAGCCCGACACGCTGCCCAGATTTTCAGGTTTTCGTTCAATCATCTAAAAATTACTATAAATCAAGTTCTTAATATTTTTGAGTGATTCCAGTCCCAATAGTTGCGCGATTGAACGAAGCTTAAAAGTCACGAAGGAACCCTTCACAAATCTGCACTCCAAAGGTGGTTAAACAGGGGATTACCGAGGCTACACGAATCTGTCACGCAGCATGACAGATTGACACGCCTCCACTCAAACGATCATAACTTTCCGTGTACTAAGAGTTTTAAGACGATTCTAGTGGCAAATGAAAGCTAACCTCAAGACCTTCGAACCGATACAAAGTTTGCATAAATGCATAAAACGGACATCGGACGAGGAAGTTACGACCATCCGAAGTGGGCTGAAACCCAGAAAACGAGACAGATTGCAGACCAGTATTCTAAAAATCACCATAAATTCAATTCTCAACGGTTTTGAGTGGTTCTAGCGGCATTAGAACGGGCTTTAAGTCTACTCTATTTCATATGAAGGAATCAAAATTCAATTCTGAGCTTAAGAAGGCGTAAAACCCCAAAAACCGAAGACCCTGTTCTGCAGATTTTCGAAAATGACAGGGATAGCTTCAAACAACGATTTTAAGCACGATTTGTCAACATAATCGACATATAAACACATAACAAGCACAAGAAATCCCTACCTCAAGGTCGTATGAACTTCCCCCGAGCCAATCGAGCCCTAGATCTTGAAATACTCCGAAACCGAGGCGAACCAACTCCCACCGAGCTAGACCCACGAAATTAAAGCTTGGAGGAGCAAGGATTGAAGGTTTTTGATGTGGGTTTTGTAAAGGAATTGTGGTAGATGAAGGTTGGAGAAGAGGGGTATAGAGAGAGAGGGAGACGTGAGAGAGAGGGGGAGAGAAGTTTTAATTTTTTTTTTGTTTTTGTTTTGATTTCCGCCCCACCCCTATACATATATACATATTTTCCCTCTCTTACACATTGGCCCCAACCCCAAACTAATTACACATTACCCCCAATGCCACATGTAATATTGATGTATTTTCCATGAAATAATTATCCGGGTCGCTACATCCTATCCCCCTTACGGAATTTCGTCCCCGAAATTTGCGTACTAGTGTTATTCCCATACCATACTCATATATCAATTAGTTTATGCCATGCCAAAACATGCAAACAATGATCACATCAAACTGCCCAATATGACGTATTAATTCAACAACATATATACACTAAAATCGTAAAGTACTCACATCAAGTCGAAGCGAACAAGTCCGGATATTTCTCTTTCATCTCGTCCTCCCTTTCCCAAGTAGACTCTTCTACCCCAAAGTTATTCCACAACACTCGAACTAGCAGTATCTTTTTGCCTCGCAACTCTTGGACACGAGAGTCCACTATACGTATCGGTTTTTCCCCAAGTGACGCATCGGCCTCTAACTCAAGATCGGACCACTCCAGTACATGTGATGGATCCAGCTCATACTTCCGCAACATGGATACGTGAAACACATCGTGTATGCCTGACAACTTTGGCGGTAACGCCAAGCGATACGCGACTTCCCCAATCCTCTCGATGATGTCGAATGGACCAATGTACCTCGGTGATAGCTTCCCTCCTCGCCCAAAACGAGATAAACCCCGACGCGGTGATACTTTAAGGAATACGTGGTCTCCAACCTCAAATGATAATGGGCGTCGACGACGATCGGCATAACTCTTATTTCGGCTTTGAGCGGTCAATAACCTCTTCTGAATTGTCTTCACTTTCTCGGTAGTTGCTTTTTGCGCGGCCTTAAGCCTTTCACGAATGGCTCTCATGGATTTGGATGTCTCTTTTACAAGTTCCGGTCCCACTAACGTAGCCTCGCCTAATTCGGTCCAACACACGGGTGATCGACACGGCCTACCATACAAGGCTTCAAATGGTGCCATTTCGATGCTTGATTGGTAACTATTGTTATAAGCGAATTCGACCAACGGCAAGTGATCTTCCCAACTACCCCGAAAATCCAAGACACAAGCCCGAAGCATATCCTCCAAGATTTGAATTGTCCTCTCCGATTGACCATCCGTTTGCGGGTGATAAGCGGTGCTAAGTAACAAATCGGTCCCAAGTGCGGATTGCAAACCCCGCCAAAAATGAGCTGTAAAACGTGGATCACGATCGGACACAATCGAAATTGGAATCCCATGAAGACGAATGATCTCCCGTATGTACAAACGGCTAAGTGTTTCTATCGAATCAGTTACTTGCATCGGCAAAAAGTGTGCGGACTTAGTCAAACGGTCAACAACAACCCAAACGGCGTCGTGCCCCCTCGGCGTTCTCGGTAAACCCGTCACGAAATCCATGGTCATGTGTTCCCACTTCCACTCGGCTACCGGTAACAGTTGCAATTCCCCCGCCGGTCTTTGGTGTTCCGCTTTAACTTGTTGACATGTGAGACACTTAGATACGAAAGTCGCAACATCCCTTTTCATCCCCGGCCACCAATATTGCCTACGCAAGTCGTGATACATTTTTGTCCCTCTCGGGTGAACCGCTAAAGGAGAATGGTGATATTCCCGAAGAATTTCCTCGCAACACGAAACGGGTACGAACAAATTTCCCTTAAAACGTAACCCCTGATCACTATGGATTACCCAACCCTCTGGTGCCTTTCCACTAAGAAGATCGATACGAAATTTGGTTGCTTCCTCGTCACCTCGTTGAGCATCAATAACCCGAGTCACTAATGTCGATTGAACGGTCAAATTGCATAACGTAACTCCATCGCTAACCTCCTCAAAATGTGAAGCGTAGAACCCCAAGTCTCGCATCATTGTCCACTCATGAATCGCCACACTCGCCAAATGCGTCGGTTTTCTACTTAGAGCGTCCGCTACTACGTTTGCCTTACCCGGGTGATATTGCAAGTCGAAGTCATAGTCCTCAATGTGTTCCATCCAACGGCGTTGACGTAGGTTTAGCTCCTTTTGCGAAAATAGGTATTTTAGACTCTTGTGATCGGAAAAGACCTCGAATCGCTCGCCATATAAATAATGTCGCCAACTCTTCAATGCAAACACCACGGCCGCCAATTCTAAATCGTGAGTGGGATAATTACGCTCATGTGTCTTAAGTTGCCGCGAACCGTACGCTACAACTCGCCCCGATTGCATCAACACGCACCCAAACCCTTCTTTCGAAGCATCGTAATACACGGAAAAACCAATTCCCCGTTCGGGCACAATGAACACCGGAGCACTAGTCAAGCGTTGTTTTAACTCCTCAAATGCTTTCTCACAAGCATCGTCCCAAACAAATCGTGTCCCCTTACGTGTCAATCTAGTCATTGGTGCCGCCAAACGTGAAAAGTCTTGCACAAATCGACGATAATACCCGGCCAAGCCCAAGAAACTACGAATCTCAAATACATTCTTCAGTCGCTCCCAATTCATAACGGATTCGATCTTCCCCGGATCGACGGACACACCCCCTTGCGATACTACATGGCCCAAAAACTTCACTTCGGACAACCAAAACTCGCACTTACTAAGTTTTGCATACAAACGGTGTCCTCTCAAGAGTTCAAGAACAATGGCGAGATGAGATTGATGTTCTTCTTCCGAAGGTGAGTAGATAAGGATGTCATCAACAAAAACCACAACAAATTGATCAAGATAGGCCTGAAAGATACGATTCATCAAGTCCATGAAAGTAGCGGGAGCATTTGTCAAACCGAATGGCATCACAACAAATTCATAATGGCCATAGCGAGTACGAAAAGCAGTTTTGGGAATATCTTCCTTCCGAACCCTCAACTGATGATAACCGGACCTCAAATCAATTTTAGAGAAACAAGTGGCACCTCGAAGTTGATCAAATAAATCATCGATTCTAGGCATGGGGTATTTGTTCTTGATAGTGGCACGATTGAGTTTTCGATAATCAATGCACAAACGAAGAGAACCATCTTTCTTTTGAGCAAAAAGAGCCGGAGCTCCCCAAGGTGAAGTGCTAGGTCGAATGAATCCCAAGTCTTGCAATTCTTGGAGTTGGACTTTCAATTCACGAAGTTCGGCCGGAGCAAAACGATAAGGAGGCATAGAAATGGGAGAAGTACCGGGAACAAGATCAATAGCAAATTCGACTTCTCTTTTGGGAGGCAAACCGGGCAACTCTTCCGGAAACACATCCGGAAAATCACAAACAATAAGAGGTAACTCTCCACGCGTGGACAAATCCTCATCTAGTGTCAAACTAGCCAACAAACAATGCACGTACTCTTGATCACTCGGCCCACACATGTATGGTTCTATTGGCTCTCGACGATCCCCATAGAATTCAAAACATTCCCCTTCGGGTGGACAAACTCGCACTCGTCGCTTGAAACAATCTATAGTCACATAATACGTCGACAACCAATCCATACCCAAGATCAAATCAAAACCGAACATTCCCAACACTATGAAGTCAAAGACAAACTGACGGTCAATGATAACCAACTCACAATCACGACAAATACGATTCAAGGGTGCTTTGCCTCCTAACGATGTCTCAACAAATAACGGAGGACTAAGTTCATCAATTTTCAATTCCAATGTACGAACAAATGATGAAGCAATAAACGAATGAGATGCCCCAGAATCAAATAGAACTTTAGCTAAAGAATTGAACAACAAGAATGTACCCCTCACAACGGAAGTCTCTGGGGCCTGAGAAGTAGAAGGCTGTGGAAAAGCAGTAGTGATAGCGAAAGCTCTCCCCTGAGTAGTCTGACTAGTACCACCCTTCTGAACAAAACTCTGACCCGGAGCAGAAAAAGAAGCACCCCGGTTGACACGAGAACCCTGACTACCAGAAGGCTGACGAAACTGAGACTGTTGTGACCGCTGCGGACCCCTCTGCTGCTGACTAAAACCCGGTCTAAACCCAGATTGCTGCACAGAACCCGACTCACTCCGCGCCCCACTACCCTGTGGACAATTCTTAGCAATATGGCCCTGTTGGCCGCAAGTGAAACACGCTCCCACCGGACACTGAGCTCGCATATGACCCAGCTAACCACACTTGTGACAAGTACCAGAAGTTCTCGATGTGTCTCCCCGAAACCTCAAAGCTGAAGGTGCCTTGAAACTCTGACTTGGAACGGACTGAAATGAATCTCCAGACCTTTTCTTTTCGGAGCTCCCTGTAGTACTTGATGATAATCCCAAACTCAAGGCCGGTTGCCTAGGTTCCCATACCTTCGCACCCTTATGTCCATCTCAATTCCCTTCCACGGCTCTAGCACTCTCCACCAAGTCTTGGTACCGATTGTACCGCGAAGCTGCCACATGTACCCGGATACTCGGATTTAACCCCTTCTCAAAACGCCTACACTTTCGCTTTTCATTTGGGACAAACTCTTGCGCAAAACGAGACAAAGATTGGAATTTGACGGCATACTCAGAAACAGTCAGTTGGCCTTGCTTAAGATTCTCAAACTGATCTCGAAGCATCTCGCGACAAGTCTCGGGAAAGTATTGATTCTCAAACAACTCTTCGAATTCATTCCACGTCATATTATCTACATCCACTGCATTTGGAGTGTTAGCCCTCACCCTAGCCGCTCTCCGCGCGTCTCTCCTAGCCCCAAGAGTTGCTTCCCACCACTCACCCGCTTCTTCGGTAAGTTGCATACCTATGATACGGATTTTTGTGTCATCCTCATTGATAGCTAGCGAGGTGAAAGTCTTTCGCATTTCGGTCAACCAATGATTAGCCGCAAGAGGATTGCTATCCCCACCTGTGAACTTCGGTGGATCCATACGACGGAATTCCCTCATGGCAGTCATCACCCTATCGCTTGTGTTAGCCCGATTGGTTTGATTTAAGGATGCAGCAATGGCCGCGGCAAGGTCCAAAGCAAATTGGTTTCGCGCTTCCGGTGTGTCTTCATTCCTATTCTCATTTGCATTGTCCCGCGGGTGGCTCTCCACGTGCTCACTCGCTTCATCCCTAGTGCGTGGCCCACGACCACGGCCACGGCCACGGCCCCCACCTCGGCCTGCATTCCTAGCCCTTCTAATTGATCCTTGTTTAGGCGGCATTTTCACTAATAAGAATACACGAAAGGAAAAAGGGTTATCCACAATCTATATATGAGGTCAAAGCCTCCAACGCCTTCCCAACACGGGTTACAACTCAACTCTACAGGCACATCAAGTAAAATATCACATCAGCTCATGTTATGCACAACATTCACATACAAGCATACATATGCCAAACTTGTTGAAAAATCATGTTGTGCTTTTGAAAACCCCGAGGCAAGCCTCCCCATGATCCCTAGGTATTCTAACCTATAGCTCTGATACCAAGTTGTCACGCCCTGCTTTTTAAACATATCTTCAAAAAAAAGATACTAATTAACAGATAAAAAAAAAATAACAATATTACCAAAAAGATCCTTTGAGTTTAGCATAATTTGGAGAAAGTTCAAGTATCAAGGTTAACGGGTGGAAATAACAAAGTTAATTACATTCTTCCAATGTCAAAAGTAAACGTCAACATACGGTTACAGAGCCATCTACCCAATTCCCAAAAGACTATAAGTGTAGATGTATAAATAACCGTCCAATAAGTTCACAAAAGATGCCTTCTCTTTGCAGGCATACACTCCATGCAACAAGAACTAGTTTCCTTGATTTGTACCTGAAAATGTTAAGGAAGCACTACTACAAAATGGTATAAAGATCACGGTCCAAAAACTAAAAAGATCTCACTTTTTGTAAAAGCGTAATAAAATGTTATGGATTATAGTTTTAATCTCAGTTATACAAAAAAACTGAGATGGAAAGATTTTTTAATCTCAGTAATCTAAAAAGTGAGATTGTAACTTCAAGAATAGATCTCATTCTCAAAAAACTGAGATTATATATGAAAGAATATATCTCGTTTCGAAAAAAACTGAGATGAAAAGATTTTTTAATCTCAATAATCTAAAAGTGAGATTGTAACTTAAAGAATAGATCTCGTTTTTTAAAAACTGAGATAAAAAGAACCTTTAACCTCAATCATCTAGAAACTGAGATCGTAAGTTACAGAATACATCACATTTTTTTTAAACTTAAGATGAAAGCTCTTATATAGGAAAAGTTGAAAGTCGCTTACTCCTTAATCGACTACGCGCACAATACCCCTAAATAAATGTCACTCTCAACCATTCTACAAAAAAATATTTCGTCAAAAAATGGGATACTTTCGGCGATGAAAATATATTTCGTCACCAAATGGATACCTTTGGTGATGAAATTTATGAAGGTTGCGTTTCGTCGCCAAATGTATTTCGAGTACAACTCTATGCTCAAAACTCTACTAATTGAGATAATTCAAATTGGGTTTGAACAATAACACAAAGGGCTACAACTTTCATGTTTGTCAAAATTTCTAATTTTAATATTTGAAGGTTCAAAATGATATTTGAAATATATTTTAATGTTAAACGCATATGTTATATATTAAATATTTCAATTATATATTGAAAAGTGTGTGTGGTGCAGTTGGTTGAAGGTTCTATGCAAAACTCAAGAGACTTAGGTTCAAAACCCAGCAGGATAAATAAAGGGGGATTTTTTCCTTTAGGAAAACGCCACTTTCAATCTCGGTTTTTTCAAAAACTGAGATTATTACTCTCTAAACAACCACGGTTTTATAATAAAACTGAGATGTTAAGTTATTAAAAGTCACGATTTTGTCTTTTTTAATCACAGTTTTTATGTTTTTAGTCACGGTTTTTATCCTGTGGTTAAAAGATAGAGACTTTTAGTTACACCTTGATAGACCACGGTTTTGAATGCGAGATTAAAAGTGAAAGATCACACCAAATAACCGAGGTCTTTATCTATTTTTGTAGTAGTGAAGGGTGAGCTCACTAGCTCGTAGAGAAATCTTGAAATGAAAAACATGAAAACATGTTATATTCAATTACCGAACAAGAGGCTCAATGAGGAAGGATAGTAATCCAAGATACAATTCAAGTCGAATGACAAGCCAAACATTAAATTAACAACTTTATCTCTCTTTTCATTTCTCAAGCAACACAGGTCATACGTCTAGCCCAACCAATCAACAATGCGTGATATGTGATGCAAAGCAATGCACCGGGCAGTGTTGGGCCCCGTAACCCTCGCCAAAGTCCCACCAAGAAGGTGAACCGGGCTCCGTCCATATTGACGTGAATTCCGGGCGGTGTTGGGTCCCGTAACCCTCGCCAAGGTCCCACCAAGAAGGTGAACCGGGCTCCGTCCATATTGACGTGAATTCCGGGCGGTGTTGGGTCCCGTAACCCTCGCCAAGGTCCCACCAAGAAGGTGAACCGAGCTCCGTCCATATTGACGTGAATTCCGGGCGGTGTTGGGTCCCGTAACCCTTGCCGACATCCCACGAAATGGATGCGACTCCACATTCCGGGCAGTGTTAGGCCCCGTAACCTTCGTCGACATACGAAGTTGGATACAACTCCATCTATTGTCCATATGCTATGACATGCCACACCATGATGCATACAAAGTTCGATATCACATGTAGCCATAACACTCGAATCATAGTTCCATAAACATCCTTCATTATGCACAATCCATCCATAATCAATCTCACACCCATTATCGAGTCAAAACGATTATACAACATCATAAAAAATTGCATACTCAATATTTTTCAATGATTCCAACGCCAAATTATCACCAACTTACTAATCTTTAAAACACACAAGGACCCATAACCAATAGCGGCATTTAACCATAACAAACAATTACAAAAAAAAAAAAAAAAAACGCAGCCCGACACGCTGCCCAGATTTTCAGGTTTTCGTTCAATCTTCTAAAAATTACTATAAATCAATTTCTTAATATTTTTGAGTGATTCCAGTCCCAATAGTTGCGCGATTGAACGAAGCTTAAAAGTCACGAAGGAACCCTTCACAAATCTGCACTCCAAAGGTGGTTAAACAGGGGATTACCGAGGCTACACAAATCTGTCACGCAGCATGACAGATTGACACGCCTCCACTCAAACGATCATAACTTTCCGTGTACTAAGATTTTTAAGACGATTCCAGTGGCAAATGAAAGCTAACCTCAAGACCTTCGAACCGATACAAAGTTTGCATAAAACGGACATTGGACGAGGAAGTTACGACCATCCGAAGTGGGCTGAAACCCAGAAAACGAGACAGATTACAGACCAGTATTCTAAAAATCACCATAAATTCAATTCTCAACGGTTTTGAGTGATTCTAGCGGCATTAGAACGGGCTTTAAGTCTACTCTATTTCATATGAAGGAACCAAAATTCAATTCTGAGCTTAAGAAGGCGTAAAATCCCAAAAACCGAAGACCCTGTTCTGCAGATTTTCGAAAATGACAGGGATAGCTTCAAACAACGATTTTAAGCACGATTTGTCAACATAATCGACATATAAACACATAACAAGCACAAGAAATCCCTACCTCAAGGTCGTATGAACTTCCCCCGAGCCAATCGAGCCCTAGATCTTGAAATACTCCGAAACCGAGGCGAACCAACTCCCACCGAGCTAGACCCACGAAATTAAAGCTTGGAGGAGCAAGGATTGAAGGTTTTTGATGTGGGTTTTGTAAAGGAATTGTGGTAGATGAAGGTTGGAGAATAGGGGTATAGAGAGAGAGGGAGACGTGAGAGAGAGGGGGAGAGAAGTTTTGATTTGTTTTTTTTGTTTTTGTTTTGATTTCCACCCCACCCCTATACATATATACATATTTTCCCTCTCTTACACATTGGCCCCAACCCCAAACTAATTACACATTACCCCCAATGCCACATGTAATATTGACGTATTTTCCATGAAATAATTATCCGGGTCGCTACAAACAAGTTAATACAAGTATGAATACACTTGTATGTTTTTAAATACAAGTATGAAACACTTTTATGGATTTTAGGATTTTAAGTACGTGAAACTTAAACAAGTATGAATACACTTGTATGTCTTTTTTAAGTACGTGAAACTTAAAAGTTATCAAACACAAGTATTTTTAAGTACGAGAAACTTAGAGAGTTTGTTTCTAAGTACGTGAAAGAGTTCAAACACAGATGATTCACAAGATTTGCTAAGTATTGAACACTTATGCACAAACAAGCATGTGATTATAAGATCAAAGTACGAAATACTTAAAGATTAAATTATTTGCATCCGAACAGTTGCAACAACGAGGGTAGCCGAGCAAAAACATAAAAGTTTTGCCACAAGGGGCCGAATACCTGTGTTATCACAAAAAGTGTTGATAGTACTGATGCCTCACAGGGCTAAATAGCTCACGGTCACGCAGGACCAGCCACAATATTAGAGAGTTTTATATTTACCTATCAGTCCACATTCTGGACCTTTGGAACGTCAGTACTGATCTCAGTATCAACACCATCTTCAACTGGATTCTCCTCCAGGATTATGGGTTCATTAGGCGGTTCCCGAACAGTTGAACGTTCGGAACTAGCAACATGGGTACCTGTTGGGGTCTCCTCTTCGGCATTAGCGAATTCTTCGATCTGTTGCTCGATATCGTCTTCAGGATGCTCCGCTGGATCCTGAATGCTTTGAGCACGAGTGCTCGGCAGATCATTGTCAACCTAGAAGGGTGAGTTCTCAGCAACCCCTAGTTTGGTCAGACAGGCCTCCCAGCTGGCAATCCAGATCTGATCCTGTAAAGCTGGCATCTGTTCGACATAACTTGCTGTTGTGGCGTCAAAGCCTTTTTGATAGCCGTCTTCATAGGAAGCTTTTTTGGTGCTGTCGATCTCTGATAAAGCCTGATTGAGGCTCTCTTCGGCAATCTCAAGTTTGCCCTTTACACCATCAAAATCCGCCTTGGCTTTGTCTCTCTCCCTTTCAAGACGGGAAACTGTCCGAAGTAGTCGAGTATTGTCATTCAACAATCTGATCCGCTCGGCCTCGGCTTCTTGATACTTTTGCCCCAGAGTTACCATCTTTTGAATGAACTAAAATAGTACCAAAAAGAGTTGATGGTCAAAAATAATATAAAATAAATTTTTTAGCTTGATGGAAGGAGGGTCTTTGTTGTTACCTTAATACCACTGATGAGACCAGTGGCTACAAGATGGTCAGGTGCAGATCCAAATTCTTTCTGCATGTCGACGGGAAGCAGCAACCCTTGAGCTAGGGCGAGTGCTGTTTCAAACGAACTAGCACTGTCCCCAACGTGAACGAGACGATCTCCCCTAGTAAATGGAGGAGTCCATGTCTGGGGAAGGATTTGGGTAGTTGGTGAAGTAGGATGATGAGTTTCAGTATCTGTTTGAGAAGTAGTGTCAGTTGGGTCCTCAGACCTAGGCCGTTTATCTCGATGAGCATCACTGGCATCGAGAGCAGAATTCGCTCCTCGGGTAGATGAAGGGGAGCGGGTAGAACCTCCTCTGTTACGACGGCGTACAGGAGGAGCGTTCCCTGTAGAAGCTACCCGACTAGATCCACGTCCCCGAGAAGAGACGGTAAGTAGGGAGCTAAGGTTTAGTGGCTGACGTGTCATTGTGCTTGAGTGTGGAGGAGATGGAGAATAACCTGAAGAGGAGGATTGGCTGGTTACACGGTTGGGAGCTGGCTGTTCGGATTGTGGTTGAGCGGCAGCCTGTCTCAGTAAGGGTCTTCGAACTCTCACCCGAGGTAAAGGAATGCCTTCTAAAATAGGGATTTCACCCAATTGACCGGCTACTGTCACTCCAGCATTAGCTCTTGTGCTCCTCAGTTGGGGAGCAGTTGATGTAGAGGCAGCACTGGTGCTGGGATGGGCAAGTCTTCTGTCTATAACACCTCTGTAAGAGGGATCGTACCCCAAAAGCACGTCAGTGTTCCGGCCCCGACCAACTGTAGAGATGCCCGGTTCACCTGAATACTTCAAAACCTTGTTGATGTCCTCTGTTCGGACGTAGCTTGGCTCTCGTCTAGGATGCCTGTTAGCGTTTTCAGATGCAAGATAAACATCAAAAAAACCAAACTTAGAAAAATCATACAAAGAGCTACGAGGAGGCAGTAAGAAAAATTGCAAAAAATCATAAAATGAGGAGCATACGTGGGTATCCCCATAGGTGGGGGCAGTGGAGGCCCACCACTTGACCATCCTCTCCTAGTGGCTCAAAGGCTCCAGTGACGTAAAAGAAATCGATCTCATGATCCTGAGTAGAGTCTGGCAGGTTTAGCACGAGACGCTTTTCTGCCCTTCTAACTTTGAAATAGTAGGTATTGTATTCAGGGTTTAGTACAATGCTGTACCACCACTGAATGTCCCAAATTCCTAGCTGGGTCCCCAGAATCCTATTCAAAGCAACTACTCCCATTATTAGCCTAAAAACATTTGTTGATAATTGCATAGGGGTGAGACAGTACCAGTTTAGGATCTGGCGGAGTAGTGGGTGAAGGGGAAATCGGACCACCTTCGACAATGGCCACAATAGGGATACACATTCTATCCCATGTGCCACCATCCCTATTTGCTCCTAGAGGGGCAAGTTCGAGTCCTACGTTATCAGGAATGTCATATTCTGTTCTAAATGCCGCCATGGCAGCAGGGGTATCGCAGAGCTTCCTAAATTTACTGGGTTTTGGATCATGTTCATCCGCCATGGATATATTCGAAGAAAAAGTAAAACTGGAAAAAAATCCCAGAAATGACCCAAAAATCTGAGGATAAGATCTCAGATGAAAGCTAATGGAACGAGGGAGAAATCTTAGTAGGAAACCTAAGTAGAAGAAATAGAGATCTTACGAGTTTAAATTAAAAGATTCCTGTGACACGAGCGAGTTGCAGGCGGCGGCTATGGCAGAAGAAAGGGAGTTTTTCGCCTGAAGAAGACAAGACAATGCTTTGAGTTTTGGATAGAAAATCCAAACAAAACCCCTTTTAGGGATTTAAGTGAAAGAAACGGAGATGAAGCGTCTCGACTCACTCCGTTACAAGTTAAAGTAACGGAAAGCAAATACCGTTCTGACGCCGTTTCATAGAACGTCAGTTCGAAATTAATGATAGGCATACGAGACTTGCCACGTAGAGTCATTACCCCGAAATGGTATAATGACAGAGGCGCCAAAAGGCATCAATGAAGTGTTAAAAACAATGACCGCATGGGATCAGAAGAGTTTGGCCTAAACATTCGTTTCTAAAAAGCTTCATATATTGCCCCCGAACAGTGGCATGTAAATAAAGCTGGGGAGCAATTATAGGGAGGTTTTCCCGAACAGATACGTTTAGTTGCTGAACACGTGATATTTGGGAGCACGTCGTAAGTATGACAGGACTTATCGCCGAGCAATATGGTGAACGACGATATGGACTAATGGTTTGGGAAGTCATTGATCCATGCAATCTGTTCGGCTAATAAAGACAAAAGGCATGTGAGGTCGTTGGTCAAAATAATTGATAAAGGACCAGTTACATGTGAAGTGACTAGTCCAAACCGTCTGTTCGGCCATGAGATGGCCGAACAAGAAAAGAGCTCTAATCAAGAGCAATGGCAGAGGAAATACTATGGAAGATTCCAGAGTAGTCGTGGATGAGATCCCAAGAATATAGGATCTGAGAATGGGATGTTCGGCTTTTAATGGAAAAGAATCCTAAAAGGACTCTTTTCTAATAAACTAATAAAGGAAACAAGAATCCTTGATATCCTGGGTTTCCTATACGAGTTGGGAATCCTAGGGCAACAGGGATGCTTGGGCAGCAAGCATACGCAAATCTATAAATATGAGGTAAACCTAGACGCAAAAGGTACGCAATACATTGCATTCTGATTGCTTTCCTACTGATAATTAGGGTTTGACTGCTAGTACGTGATACTAACTTTGGCATCCCTTGTCTGTTTTGCAGATTAGGGCACCAACAACAAATTAGGGTTCCGGTGAAAAGGCATGAACAAACCGTTGCAATCCAAGGTGATCCGAAGCATCAATTGTTTTCATCCCCCTACAATACCCTTGAACATGATACAAAGCCCGAAGCCTTCTCTCGTCCAATAGCATTAGTTCGACAAACCTGCCGCTTAACCACTCAGATTCCTCAAGACCACTTTCAACCATGATCCTCAGCGATGAGACCTCAAGCTCGATAGGAAGCACTGCTTCCATCCCATAGACCAATGAAAAAGGAGTTGCACTAGTTGAAGTGCGGATCGACTTCGGTACCCCCATAGGGCAAGAGGTAGCTGCTCGTGCCAGTCCCTTGTAGACTCGGCAGTTTTCTTGATGATCATCTCGACATTCTTGTTCGCGGCCTCGACTGCCCCATTTGTTTGTGAACGATAGGTTGTTGAATGATGGATTTCAATGCTGAATTCCTCAAAGAGCTCCAGAACCCGTGTTTTGAAATGACTCCCATTATCTGATACAAATGCCTGGGGAACACCGTACCGATAAATGATGTTCTTGCGAATGAATTAGGCAACTTGAACCATTGTCAGGGTTTTGTAGGACTCAGCCTTGACCCACTTGGTAAAATAGTCTATCGCCACCAATATGAACTTATGGCCATTTGAAGCAGACGGTCTGATCATGCTGATAACGTCAATACCCCAAATAGAGAAAGGCTAGGGTGAGGTCATGCCGTACAATTCAGACGGAGGAACATGTTGCAGATTTGCATGGATTTGACATTTGTAACAGCGCCACACGTAATCGATGCACTGCAATTCCATCATGGACCAGTAATATCCTTGCTTGAGGATTTTCCTAGTGAGTATGACACCATTCATGTGAGGTCCGCAGACTCCTTCGTGAATTTCTTCCATTATCCTCGTTGCTTCGGTACCGTTGACGCAGAGCTTGTGCATCCCACAGTAAGACCTCGATACAATTTCCCTCTGCAGATAATGTACTGAGAAGCTAACCTTTGCAAAGCAATCCGATCTTTCTTCATGGCCGAGGCAGGAAACTCCCCGCATTCCACAAAGTTTCAAATGTCATGGTACCAGGGCAGGCCATCATCGACATCATCAATCGCGTTGATGTACTCATAGGCGGGCAAATCCCTCTGCTCAATCACAATCAGCTACAGCCTAATGCCGATTGGAAGTTCGATCATTGAAGCCCAAGTCACCAAAGCATCGGCGAACTGATTCCTCAAGCGTGGAACATTGGTGAAAGTCACCTTATTGAAGCGAGGAATTAGTTCTTCCAAGTCTTAGTGATAAGGCTTCAGCTTTTCCTCACGAACCTTCCAATCTCCATTGGCTTGGGAGACCACCAGGTTTGAATCTGCAATTACTTCAAGCTTCTCAACCTCTAAAGCAATAGCAGCTTCCATTCCGACAATGCAGGCCTCATACTCAACTTGATTATTGGTAACATTGAAATTCAACTTGAAAGCGAGCGGAATGTGAGCGCCGACAGGCGTGATCAACAACACTCCAATCCCGAACCCTTTTTGATTAGCAGCCCCATCGAAATAGAGCGTCCATACTTCCTCGACTACTGTCAGCACCTCTTCATCAGGGAAAGTGAAGTCCACGTCTTCCAGGCCGTCGATTAGGTGATCAGCCAAGAATTCGGCCACAGCACGGCCCTTCACAGA
The DNA here is from genome assembly GCA_019656835.1 of Rhododendron ovatum. Classification (NCBI taxonomy): domain Eukaryota; kingdom Viridiplantae; phylum Streptophyta; class Magnoliopsida; order Ericales; family Ericaceae; genus Rhododendron; species Rhododendron ovatum. Next base: position 24,959,525 of record CM033802.1, read on the forward strand.
CTTTCTCGTGACGTGTTAGAGATCGAACTCCTCTAGTAGAAGCAACCAACGTGCTAGCTTATGGGTGAGCACGGGCTTCTCGAACAGATACTTGATAGGATCCATCCGAGAAATCAGTCTCACCGAATAGGCTAGCATGTAGTGTCTAAGCTTTTTGGTAGCCCAAACCAGTGCCCAACACGTCTTTTCCAGAGGGGTATAGTGCTCTTCAGACCCCACCATTTTCTTACTCAGATAGTAAATAGCTTTTTTGATCCCATTGCTCCCTTCTTGCACCAGTAGACATCCCATGGCCGTTGGAGTGACCGACAGGTAAAGAATCAACGAATGACTTGGCGTAGGCGGCATTAGTACAGGTGGATTCTGCAAGTATCTTTGAATAGATTCGAAAGCGATTTGGCACCTATCTGTCCACTCGAACAGGACACCCTTATTGAGTAGACAGAAAAACGGCTCACAAGTCAAGGTTAGCTTGGCGATAAGCCTGCTGATAAACTGTACCTTCCCCAGAAAGCTTCGCATGCCTTTCTCGGACTTCGGTGGCTCCATCTCGAGAATAGCCTTGATTTTGGAAGGATCTACTTCGATTCCTCTCGCAGTGATCAGAAATCCCAACATTTTGCCTGCCGTGACCCCAAATGTGCACTTTTGCGAGTTCAAACGTACGTTGTACTTGCGAAGCCTTTCAAAAAACTGCCTGAGTGAAGGATGATAGTCCTTTTCCTCCTTTGCCTTCACAATCATGTCGTCAACGTAGATCTCAACAGTCTTATGGATAAAGTCATGAATCAAGGTCGTATGGGCCCTTTGAAAAGTGCAGCCAGCATTCTTCAACCCAAATGGCATCTTCACATAGCAATAAGTGCCCCATTCTATAACAAACATCATTTTCTCTTGGTCCTTAGGTGCCACAGAGATCTGGTTGTATCCTGAGAATCCGTCAACAAAAGAGAGCATGGCATGCCCCGCCGTGTTGTCCACAAGCACGTCAATATGTGGCAAGGGAAAACTGTCTTTGGGGCTTGCCTTGTTCAAGTCCCTGAAGTTGACGCAGACTCGGATTCTTCCATCCTTCTTAGGAACGGGCACGATGTTGGCGACCCACTTAGGATACTCAGTGACCCTCAAGAATCCTGCATCAATCTGCTTGGTGACCTCTTCTTTGATCTTTTGAACCCAATCCGGCCTCATCCTACGAAGTTTCTATTTAACAGGGACAGCCTCGGGCTCAAACAGAATTCGATGCTGTACTATTTCAAGATCGATACCGGGCATATCCTTGTGAGACCATGCAAAGACCTCAGGGAATTCTTTGAGTAGCTCGATTGTCCCAGCGTGATTTTTCGGGGACAGATTTGCGCCAATCTGCATCATGCAGGGGTCATCCTCATCTTTCAAGTTTACAAAAATTACTTCTTATTTTAGAGGCTAAGCATGCCTTTCGTCTTCCCTTTCGATGAGGGAACGCAACTCAGCCGAAATGTTCCCGTCGAAGTCTGTTCCTTCATCGTCAGGGTCGACACAGTTTATATAGAAGCTAGCAAAGTAATTAGAAGCAGGATCAAAGATTTCATAAAGCCCAACAGGGTTGCCAAGTACAGACGACTCAAACTCAAAGTTAAAGCTACGACATGGAGGACCGAGAAGCACAAACTCCGACTCTGAGCTAGACCTAGACTTGACAGACTCTGTGTCGGATTCAGATATATCATCAATGCATGTCAGGCGTGGAGTGAAAATGCTGTTATTAATACTTCCCTTCACCTCCATGATGAGAGAGGTAGGATCTTTGAGAACGTCCAATGAGTCAAGCCTAAGCATCAGCACTTCAGCCTCTTTGCCCTTGCCAACCAAACCTACCTGGGAGAACAACATCTCCAGATTTCCTTGATCAAAAGTCTTCAGCCAGTCAGCCTTTTCCTTGATCTGAGCCAGTTATTTTTTGAATTCCTCCTTAGCGAGCTCCTCTTCGGCTATCTCTTCTTCTTCATCAGACTAGGTGTCTGCAGCAAAGATTTCGAAACCTGGTACCCAAGTGCAAGTTTTTAGGCCCCAAAATGGCTCTGTTTGTCCCGAGTAAGCAGAGCCTTATCCTTCCCACACAAAATAGCTGTCAGGATTACCAAAGAGGGTTCGAGGTTTTTTCGTATCTTTCCTCTTTTTGGCGCCTTTGGCCTGTGGAGTGTAACCCAAACCAAAGCGGCCTTAGGTGAAAGGAAAGATAGGGAACTCAGCGATCCTTTATTGGTTGATCTCGAGTCCTAGGCCAGGCATGAATGACATTTTTCTCATCATCTCGAGAGCAGTTGAACTTATAGTAAAATCATCATCCATGGCAATGGCGAGGACTAAGCTCAACGTGTCAAAAGAGAAACCTCCAAAATCTGAGTCTTCTTCACCGTGCATGATCCCCAAACACAGACGTCCCATCATCCGTGAGCGGGCGGATCCCAGAATCTCCGTAAATTGTCAAAGTTCCAGAAGGAAGTCCCAGCATAACCTTTTGATGCAAAGTCAAAGGCACCACCATGATGTCAGCCTTATGAAGCCACAGCCTGCCCAGTAGCAGATTGAAGGTAGCAGGGACATCAACTACGTGGAATTCTACGTCCATTTCAAAGCCCTCAACATCAAGTTTCAGAATTAGAGTCCCTTCCACCACACAGCGAGTGTTGTCATATGCTTTGATGGCCAAATTAGAAGGCGTTAAATCGTTCTTTGTAAGTCCCAAGCGGTAGGCAACCCTCATTGGGCAAACGTTAATGGCAGAACCATTGTCAATTAGCATAATCGGCACCCAATGTCCCAGGCACTTGACAGTGATGTGCCGCGGGCGGTTATGAGTGGTTCCTTTGACGGGCAGGTCCCCTCGGTAAACGTGACGGAGTGTTTGGAGAGAAGCGGTAGTACGAGCGCGATCATGGCTTCGGGGGTAATGTCGGTTGGGACCGTGAGCCAGGCCAACGCTGAGGACAACTTTTCACGATGCTCCTTTGACGACGATATCAAACCCCAGATGGACACAGCGACAGGGATCCGCTCGAGCTATTTCAAAATAGCGTCTTCTTCGGGAACCCCACTCTAAACAAACGTGTCATTCCTCTGAGCAGGGGGAGCAATGGTTTTCTGAGCAAACGGGTTGGACAAGCTTTCGGCCTGCAGATTAGATGGCTGGAATACTCGGCCACTCTTCGTGACGTTGGCAACATCCCACCAGGAAGACGAGTCAACAAAATCCCATAAATCAGCTGGCCCATCCTCCAACTTGCACTTTCCTTTGTCCATCGATGCAACTGTTGCGGTCGAGTCTGGTCCCAGAGCTAAGTCTCATTCCAAATCCTCCATCACTAATCCCTCCCAGAAGTGGGATCTTATGCAGCATCTTCTTCAAAGGGTGCCCCTGGATTGATGACAAATGGAACGTCCCAAAACCCTCCATCGACAAGGGCGGTGTTGACGGTCCACACTTCGTTTCCCATGTTCAAATCGACAATGTTGTCCACATCCCAAATATCGACAGGCGGCGGAGTTTTGACGGTCTCATCTGCATCCCAAAGGTCAGCGGGAGGTGCATCCAAGACCATGATCAAGCAATCATCCCCAGGAGCAGAAATGATAGGGCAAGGTTATTCCACAGGAATGATGTCGAGAGTAGGGTCAAACTCATGGATACGGCGATCGGCCGTGCCTGCAATTGAATTTACCAGAGGTAGCATGGCACCGAGTGGGTGACGGACGTCGGGCACAACCTCCCCTTCTTGATAGTAACCCCAGTACTCTTCACTGATATCACTCTGGTCCAAATCAACCCTGAGACCTTTACCCATTTGCCATGCATTAGGCTGCAAGTCCCACATGTATTCTTCAGTTTCTGGCTCGGCTTGGTCTAGTTCGGGCTGGTAGAAGAGCACGAATGAAGAGAGACCATCCAGGGGGTCAGCCTGCGCCATATTCCATTCACCTTCCCACTGGTTTAACCATATCTGATTGACCTAAGGGTGTGCAGGAAACCCCATGTTGTATTGTTCGATCCAATCGGTACAAAGTTCTTCCCATTCCTTAGCTTTATCCTCCATGGCCCATTCGGCCGCCATCATGTTCATGCTTGGCTCAGAGGGAAAGGGTACGACTGGTCTAAGGCTGTTGGCTAAGGTAATATGGTCGGTGGGGTTGAATATGGTGGGGCTGAGAGCTATCCGGTTTACTTGAGGGTTGAAGTCATGATTGGGCAAGGAGTTGGTAATGACATTGGGTTTAACAGGAGGAGTTGGAAGGGTGCCATTGTCCACCAAATCTTGTATCACATGTCGAAGGCGATAGCAAGAGTTAGTACAATGGCCGGACATCTAGTGGTATGCACAGAAAGCGTTGGGGTTATGGCTCGGGGGTGGATTTTGAGGAAGTGGAGTTGGGGCTAGAGGCTTGAGATGACCGGTTTTGGCTAACTTCTCCAATACCGAGGAAAGTGGTGCCTTGAAATTGGCGAAGTTATGGGGTTGGTTGCGATTTCGGGGTCTTTGAGGGGTTTGAACTTGGTTGGCATCGGCAATGTGATTGGAGCTTTGGGCAGAGGCACTGTTATTGGCAGAAGTTGCGTTGGCGTAATTGTTATCGCCAAATAGAGCAGTGCTGTTTCCAGTGTACACACAGGGTTTTGACTTTGAAGTTGAAGTAGAGGAGAAGGTGTCACTTCTGGGTAGAACAACTGTTTGGAGAGCTTCTTTGTAACGCCGCCAATTTTGGGTACGTTAAATAAACATTTTATTGATAAAAACCAAATGGAGTCTGGCTCATTATTACAACAAAACTCCCACAAGAGTTCAATAATTACACAAATGAAGAGGGTTCTAGGGTTCCTAACTACAGCTCCACCTGCTCCTCCATCCTTGTCACGACCCTGACCCGCCCCATAAGGTCTTAAGCATGACAAATGCTAGTGATTTCTCACTAAGGCCAAATTACAAATCAAATATCATCTAAACAAGTGTTAATCAAAAGGGGCTAAAACATAACAGTGGAAGCAAAAGACGACTTTTCTTGTTAACAAACCATAGTATTACTTAGGTTTTACAAACCAAAAGGTACACCACTGAGAGTTGTGCTTACTTACAAACTCAAAAGCTACAAACCATGTACAAAGCTAAGTGTTTACAAGCATAGCTTCCTTTCTATAAGTTTCCAACAAAACACAACACATTCCAAAAGTAAACACCACGCCACCCTACGCATCGTTTCCTGAAAGGTGGAAAAAGAAAATCCGTAAGCCAAAGCTCGTGTGAATGATTAATACTTAACTCACATGCCTTCCATGGACAATGCAAAATAATTTGATAATATTTCAAAACAAAGAATTCAAATCCATAAGCTAAATATAATGCACATTCCGCTATTCAAAATTCAAAAGCTACCAGGCGTCCCCGGTAGTGGATAAGCCAGACGTCTATGCATTATCCCAAAACACACACCAACCTCAAACACCCTTGCTAGCCATTAAGCCGTCCCCTAGTAAGACCGGACGTTGGGAATGCCATTAAATAGATTCGCAAATATTTCAAAAATAGGTCCACCTTTCATTGTTATCCATGGAGTACATAATTTATAAAACATGTTCAAATAAGCACGATAAGGAAAACAAGTTCAAAACCATGTGATTTAGGTATTAATTCACTCACCTCGGCTCTACGAACCACCCGAGCTTCCTAAAACAATTAGGCAATAAGAAGATGATTAGAAGATGCTAAACAAGCCTATTTTTATGAATATAAGGTCCTAAGGTAAACATATGAAGTTAAACAACCAAATCTCAAGAAAAATTTCAGAATCTACAATTTCATCAACTTCAACTTAAAATCTGACTTTGCACGGAAATAACTAAGGTACAAACTCCACATACTTTTAAGGTCTATGAATCTAGTTTCAAAATCAGAAATCGGATCACAATTTCATCGCTCGAGCTAAAAAATATGACCGTTTCCGTAACATGTGTCTGTGCAGTCAGCACAGTTCCGAAAATGAGTGCTGCAAGGTCACGAATTTTTACAGAATTCAATACTTTGATTCTGACCCCGAAATTTTTACCATAGATATAAGACTCATAGAGGAACTCTCAATAAAAATCTCATAATTTTTCGAGCTTAGGAACTGCCTCAAAAAAATCCACAAAATCAGGACAGATACGAAATTTCTCAATTCTGCAGTTTTCCAGAAAATTACCCGCTGTTCTTCCTCCGATTTTCAACTCTAAAACCTTTCAAAACACTTCAAATTCACACAAAAACTTCACTAATCATGCTCAAACTCAGATATATTAACGAGCTACTCCAAGAACATCGAATCCTTGCATCAAAACAAGTTTTAAACAGTAACCCAAGGGATTTCAAGTTAAGCTCTTGAATTCCTTAAGAATTCAACCCTAAAACTCAAATTTCACTTCAATCAAACATCTAAAGCATGAATTCAAACCCTAAGATATGAAATTTAACATACAAATCATGGAATTCAAGTAGGAGGTATAAAAATTACCAAGTTAAATCTTCAATTCTCAAGCCAAGCAAGTTTTTCCCCAATTTTTTCTTTCTTTTTCTCCTTCTTTTCTTTCCTCTTGCCGTTTCTTTTTTGTTCCTCCTCTTCTCTCTCTCTATGTGGAACACAAAGGTGGGGCAAGAATAATGTAGAAGCTAGGCCTAGGAAAATTATTGAGTGTATGTGTGACATCTACCAACTTATGTTCCAATTTCATTAGCTAGCAACTTAAGCCTAATAACTCACATATTAAGCTTAAAACACATCTCATAATTAATTTAAAACATAATTAAAAACTAGGGGTATTACACCCTCCCCCACTTATAGAAGTTTGTCCTCAAACTTAAGTTACCTTGTATTGGAAAAAGATACAGATACTTCTTTCGCATGTCCTCCTCCGTTTCCCATGTTGCTTCTCCCCCTCGTTGATTAGTCCACCACACTTTAACTAACGGTATCACTTTGTTCCTAAGAACTTTGTCCTTTCGGCCAATGATCTTTTCCGGTGTTACCTCATAACTCAAGTCTCCCTGAAGTTCAATAGGTGTTGTCACAAGCAAACTTTCATCGGAGTGAGGCAAACATCGACGTAACATGGACACATGGAAAAAAGGGTGAACATAGGATAACTCTGGCGGCAATGCTAACCGATAACTTACCTCACCAACTTTATTTAGAACTTCAAATGGTCCAACATATCTCGGTTGTAGTTTTCCCGCCTTTCCAAACCGCTTTTTCCCCTTCATTGGCGACGCTTTCAAAAATACGAAATCCCCAACTTCAAAATTCAAGGGTCTCCTTTTCGAATCTGCATAACTCTTTTGCCGACTCTGTGCTGCTTTCAATCTTTCTTGAATTACTCGAATTCTTTCAGTAGTTTCATCGGCAATTGTTGGCCCCTCAAGTCTCCTCTCCCCCACTTCGGTCCAGCATATCGGCGATCGACATTTCCTCCCATATAGTGCTTCGTACAGTGCCACACCTATACTCGCCTGATAACTATTGTTATATGCAAATTCTGCCAGTGACAAATGTTTCTCCCAGCTTCCTTGAAAATCCAAAACACAAGCTCGTAACATATCCTCCAAAACCTGTATAACCCTCTCAGATTGACCGTCGGTTTGTGGATGGAATGCCGTACTGAATTTCAATTTTGTGCCCATAGCCTTTTGCAAACTCCTCCAGAAATTAGAAGTGAACCTCGAATCCCTGTCTGACACAATAGACACTGGCGTACCATGTAATCATATAATTTCTTTAATATACAGTTCAGCCAACTGCTCCAAACTAAATGAAACATTTACAGGTAAAAAGTGAGCAGATTTTGTTAAGCGGTCCACAATTACCCATATTGCATTGTTTCCTTTTTGTGTACACGGCAATCCCACAACAAAGTCCATCGTGATATGCTCCCATTTCCATTCCGGTATAGGCAAGGATTGAAGCAACCCTGCTGGATTCTTATGCTCAGCTTTAACTCGTTGACACGTCAGACATTGCGAAACAAATTTAGCTACCTCCCTTTTCATGCCTGGCCACCAATACACTTCCCTGAGATCTCGGTACATTTTGGTGCTTCCAGGATGCACTGCAAATCTGGATTTATGAGCCTCCTCCAAGATTTGTCTTCGAATCTCTGGTATATCAGGTACACAAACCCTATTTCGAAATCTCAGCACACCATCTCTAAAAGAGAAATCCTCCTTAGGCTTAGTTTCCCATGCCTCGATAATGTTCTTCAAAAATTCATCATCTAGCTGTCTTTGTATAACAGTTTCATATAACATAGGTTGAACAGTAAAAGCAGCTAATATAGCATCAGTGTCATGAACAGAAACCTCTAGTTCCAACTTTTCCATTTCTCTATTCAATTCTCGCTGAGAGGTAAGTAGATAACACAACTCACCAGAAGATTTTTGGCTCAAAGCATCTGCAACCACATTTGCTTTGCTCGGATGATATTGAATCGTCAAATCATAGTCCTTCATCAACTCAAGCCACCTTCTTTGCCTCAAGTTCAACTCTTTTTGCGTGAAGAGATATTTCAAGCTCTTATGGTCCGTATAAATCTCACATGACGCCCCATACAAATAGTGTCGCCACAATTTCAAAGCAAAAATCACTGTCGCTAACTCCAAATCATGTGTGGGATAATTCTTTTCATGCAATTTCAGTTGGCGCGAAGCATAAGCGATCACCTTTCCGTGCTGCATCAGAACACAACCCAAACCACGATATGAAGCATCGCTGAAAATCACAAATCCCTCTGTTCCTGATGGCAAAGTCAAAATCGGTGCTGTAACTAGCCGTTCTTTCAATTCTAAGAAACAACACTCTCTTTCCTTAGTCCACACAAACGGTACTTCCTTTCGTGTCAATTCAGTCAACGGCCCTGCAATTTTAGAAAAGTCTTTCACAAATTTCCGATAGTATCCGGCCAATCCTAAGAAGCTGCGAACTTCCATCACTGTAGTCGGTCTTGGCCAACTCATTATTGCCTCAATCTTCTGTGGATCAACGGTAATACCATCCCCACTGATCACATGTCCAAGAAATGCAACACTAGATAGCCAGAACTCACATTTTTTCAGTTTGCCAAATAATTTATTCTCCCGTAGTGTTTGTAGAACCATCCTCAAGTGCTTGGCATGCTGTTCCGAAGTCTTAGAGTACACAAGTATATCATCAATGAAAACTACAACAAATTCATCAAGATAGTACTTGAATACTCGATTCATTAAATCCATAAAAGCCGCCGGTGCATTAGTAACCCCAAAAGGCATGACTAAAAATTCATAATGTCCATACCTCGTTCTGAAAGCTGTTTTCTCAACGTCCTCCGCTTTTACCTTTAACTAGTGGTAGCCCGACCGAAGATCAATTTTAGAAAATACCCTCGCTCCCTGAAGTTGATCGAATAAATCATCAATCCTCGGAAGTGGATACCTGTTCTTGATAGTCACCTTATTCAGCTCCCGGTAATCAATGCAAAGCCTCATTGTACCGTCTTTCTTCTTTACAAATAAGACCGGTGCTCCCCAAGGCGAGATACTTGGTTTGATAAACCCCTTGTCGAGTAATTCCTGCAATTGAACTTTCAGTTCTTTCAACTCCAACGGTGCCATTCGATATGGTGTCTTAGAAATCGGTTGAGTCCCCGGAATAAGGTCAATAACAAACTCTATCTCCCTGTCAACCAATGAACCAGGCAAATCTTCTGGAAATACATCAGGAAACTCATTCACAACAGGAATATCTTGCAAGGTAGTTACTTCAGATTCAGTAGTAAGAATTGAACACAGATAACCCTGACACCCTTTATTTATCAATCTACAAGCATGCATGGCAGATATCAAATAAGGCGGTGGAACCACTGCTTTTCCCTCAAAAATAATATCTCCCATATCTGGTACCTGAATCATAACCCTTTTGGCAATACAATCTATCATGGCAAAATTGGAAGATAACCAATCCATTCCTAAGATAGCATCGAAATGCCCCATGTTTAAAGGAATTAAATCTACTAGCAAATGCACACTTCCAATTAATATATCACACGCCTTATAGACCGTAGAACATATAACACCACTACCCATAGGTTGTGACACATGCAATTCGTAGCCAAGTGATTCAAGTGGTCTAGTCAATTTAATCGCAAACTGTGCAGAAACAAATGAATGCGTAGATCCCGAATCAATAAGTACATGAGCTGAATGACCACAAATATGGAGAGTACCTGACACCACCGAATTTGTGTTTTGAGAGTTCCCCGGCGTCATTGCAAACATCCTGCCCTGCCTCTTTCCCGATTCTAACCTCGCTCCTGAACTCTGCGCTGAACCAGTAGTGGTTGTTGGCCTTGGTGCAGATCCCGAACCCATTGAGGCCGCACATCTATCCACAAATCCCGGCCTTGGTGCATTCGTACAATTTCTCATCAAATGTCCCACCTGTCCACATTTATAACACGCTCCTGCATCTCAATAGCATTGCCCAGTATGTACCTTACCACACTTGCCACATGACCGGTTCTGATTTCCTCCACTACTACTACCTTGACTCCACCCAGATGTTTTGGTATTCTGCTTTTTATATGGATTGCTGCCTCCCTGATTCCTTGGCGGCACATAACTGACTTGTCTTCTTTGTTCATTGCCGGAAGTGTTCGATTTTTCATTATCAGTTTCTGACATTAAAGCCACATTCAGCACATCCGTATACGTTGGCAGCCTGAGCAGCTTGATTGGCTTGCGAAGACCTTCCTTCAGACCTTCCTCAAATCTCCTTGCTTTAAGATTCTCTGTCGAAACCATGTGTGGTGCAAACTGACTCAAGTCGATACAAGCTTTATCGTATTCGGACACTGTCATATTATTTCCTTGCTTCAAATTAATGAACTCCGTACATTTGTTGTCCTTCAAAGTTTGTGGAAAGTACTTCTCATAAAATTTCTCCTTAAACCGAGCCCAACTCACGTTTTGTTCCCTTTCTTTTTGTTGTAACCACCATCTGTGAGCTTCTCCTTCAAAGTTGTAGGTAGCAAGAACCACCTTGTGTGTTTCTGGACACTGACCCTGAATAACCGTAAATATCTTCTCCATACCCTGAACCCAATTGTAAGCCTTTAGCCCATCAATTCCCCCTTCAAAGGTCGGAGGTTTCATTTTCTGAAAATCTTTGATACTAATCGACTCAACTCTAGCAGGTTCTCCCATCACAAGAGGCCGTGGTTGATTTTGCTGGGCCATTACCCCAAGTAATCCCTCAAGTATCCGCTCCATTCTCTCCAACCTATCTGGAGGTGGAGGTTGTGCCCCCTCTGGAATATCCCGATGCTCCATTTGCTAAATCAAAAGAGACAAAATTTCACATTGTACAATTTATATCATAATCACATAAATTTTGCGCATATAGTCATGCAACAATCACTTTAATAATTTCATAGCATAGCATCCAAGATTGCTCACTTAGCACATAGATTTTACTTGTCCTATAACTCTGAGGGTTTGTGTGTGAGTCATTGCTAACCGTGCATCTCATTGCCCGAACGTATTGCTCTGATACCAAAAACTTTGTCACGACCCTGACCCGCCCCATAAGGTCTTAAGCATGACAAATGCCAGTGATTTCTCACTAAGGCCAAATTACAAATCAAATATCATCTAAACAAGTGTTAATCAAAAGGGGCTAAAACATAACAGCGGAAGCAAAAGATGACTTTTCTTGTTAACAAACCATAGTATTACTTAGGTTTTACAAACCAAAAGGTACACCACTGAGAGTTGTGCTTACTTACAAACTCAAAAGCTACAAACCATGTACAAAGCTAAGTGTTTACAAGCATAGCTTCCTTTCTATAAGTTTCCAACAAAACACAACACATTCCAAAAGTAAACACCACGCCACCCTACGCATCGTTTCCTAAAAGGTGGAAAAAGAAAATCCGTAAGCCAAAGCTCGTGTGAATGATTAATACTTAACTCACATGCCTTCCATGGACAATGCAAAATAATTTGATAATATTTCAAAACAAAGAATTCAAATCCATAAGCTAAATATAATGCACATTCCGCTATTCAAAATTCAAAAGCTACCAGGCGTCCCCGGTAGTGGATAAGCCGGACGTCTATGCATTATCCCAAAACACACACCAACCTCAAACACCCTTGCTAGCCATTAAGCCGTCCCCTAGCAAGACCGGACGTTGGGAATGCCATTAAATAGATTCGCAAATATTTCAAAAATAGGTCCACCTTTCATTGTTATCCATGGAGTACATAATTTATAAAACATGTTCAAATAAGCACGATAAAGAAAACAAGTTCAAAACCATGTGATTTAGGTATTAATTCACTCACCTAGGCTCTACGAACCACCCGAGCTTCCTAAAACAATTAGGCAATAAGAACATGATTAGAAGATGCTAAACAAGCCTATTTTTATGAATATAAGGTCCTAAGGTAAACATATGAAGTTAAACAACCAAATCTCAAGAAAAATTTCAGAATCTACAATTTCATCAACTTCAACTTAAAATCTGACTTTACACGGAAATAATTAAGGTACAAACTCCACATACTTTTTAAGGTCTATGAATCTAGTTTCAAAATCAGAAATCGGATCACAATTTCATCGCTCGAGCTAAAAAATATGACCGTTTCCGTAACATGTGTCTGTGCAGTCAGCACAGTTCCGAAAATGAGTGCTTCAAGGTCACGAATTTTTACAGAATTCAATACTTTGATTCTGACCCCGAAATTTTTACCATAGATAGAAGACTCATAGAGGAACTCTCAGTAAAAATCTCATAATTTTTCGAGCTTAGGAACTGCCTCAAAAAAATCCACAAAATCAGGACAGATACGAAATTTCTCAATTCTGCAGTTTTCCAGAAAATTACCCGCTGTTCTTCCTCCGATTTTCAACTCTAAAACCTTTCAAAACACTTCAAATTCACACAAAAACTTCACTAATCATGCTCAAACTCAGATATATTAACGAGCTACTCCAAGAACATCGAATCCTTGCGTCAAAACAAGTTTTAAACACTTAACCCAAGGGATTTCAAGTTAAGCTCTTGAATTCCTTAAGAATTCAACTCTAAAACTCAAATTCCACTTCAATCAAACATCTAAAGCATGAATTCAAACCCTAAGATATGAAATTTAACATACAAATCATGGAATTCAAGTAGGAGGTATAAAAATTACCAAGTTAAATCTTCAATTCTCAAGCCAAGCAAGTTTTTCCCCAATTTTTTCTTTCTTTTTCTCCTTCTTTTCTTTCCTCTTGCCGTTTCTTTTTTTTTCCTCCTCTTCTCTCTCTCTACGTGGAACACAAAGGTGGGGCAAGAATAATGTAGAAGCTAGGCCTAGGAAAATTATTGAGTGTATGTGTGACATCTACCAACTTATGTTCCAATTTCATTAGCTAGCAACTTAAGCCTAATAACTCACATATTAAGCTTAAAACACATTTCATAATTAATTTAAAACATAATTAAAAACTAGGGGTATTACAATCCTAGCCAGCTCCTCAGCTCCAAAAGCCTCCAAGGTGTACTGTTCATCTTGATCATCTGTAAGGTCTGACACATTATACCGGCGTTGCCACCAATATAATATGTCAGGATCACCAAAAGGTAACACCTTGAGTTACAAAAGCTCAATAGAGTAACCCATACCCACTAACCCTTAACTTACAAACATTAAACCATAAAAATCGAAGATTTTCACATATATTAAACATACTTGACAGACAACGACACAACGCATTCATTATTCAAGTAGCGTTGGTGTCCAAGATTCTCTGGGTTTCTCCTACGCAACATCTCGTAAACTGTGTCTCATTTTTCTCATTTCATAACTCATTCATTATTTCAAAAACCCATTTTTAACACACCCAACCTCAGTTCCGCCGTTTCGGTCTCCCAAGTATCCTCACAATGGTTCCGCCATCCCGGGTTCCCATTGGCACACAATTGCATTGGCTCCTCTCGGCGGATAACCAAGCCATTCCTCACCATGGTTCCGCTGCTTCAGATTCCCATGGGAACGCACACAACCTCACAATGGTTCCGTTGATCCGGAATCCCATTGGAACACACACAACCTCACAATGGTTCCGCTTTCCTGGATTCCCATTGGAACACACACAACCTCACAATGGTTCTGCTTTTCAGATTCCCATTGGAATACACACACACATTCCCACAATGGGCAAGTCCGGCCACATTGGGGTTTCAAAACTTTTTCTCCTTTTCAAAACACGCATTCTCATTAACACATCCTAGGCGTCATGTTTCTACTTTCTTGATTTCTGTGTCTCGTTCTCAAGCCTAGACTCCGCGGTAGGACTTTTCACAAACGTAATCATAAATCATTCATTGAAATATTGAAACTCAACTAATAAGATCATCCGATTCTATATTAGTAATCATGCTCATAACCATCCTAAAGATCAAAATACGAATACTTCTAAACAAGCGATAAGTTTCTATCTTTCAAAAACCGTTCTTTCTTCTTTTTTGGCAAGTTCTAAACAACATATATTTATTGAAGTAAAAGTTCCTTATTCAACATGTTCATACCATCAAAAATGATTCGGTTTACCATCATGCATTCAGAACATAATAAACGATAAATAGCCTTATCTACTTAAAAATACTTCAAGTTATATTTTGAACTAAAAAGTAAGGACATCCTATTTTTCAACATATGGTTCTTCACTATACTTGGTTTTAGTGGACAAGGGACTCTACCTTACTTCTTGGCGGTTGGTCGGCTATGGAAAGTACGTCGGTGATCGGGCGGAGTAACTTCCTACAGAATGCTTACGGTAGCTTTGAAAGAGAAAGGTTTCTCTTGAAACTAGATCTTGACTACTGCTACTACTACTACTTTTGGATTGAGAGGGTGGACGGGTGGCAGTTTAGTGGCAGCTTAGGATGAGTTTCTTGAAGAACAGAAGAAGAACTTCAAGAACAAGAAGAACTAAGCAAGAACAAAGGTAGAATACAAGTTTTTTCTAGAGAGAGAAGTTGCTAGGAGAAGGTGTGAGTTGAATGCTTGGACAAGGGTCCTATTTATAGCCAAATTTCTCCCTCTCTCTTCCCATGGCCGGCCCCTCTCTCTTTCTCTTTATCTTGGATTTTCTCTTTTTTTATTCAACTAGTCAAGCTTCCTTTGAAAGATCAAGGACTAGTTCTAGGCTTGCATGGCTAGATTTTGGTACTTTGGATTTGATTTTGGAAGGTTTGATGGAGGAAAGGAGGGTTTGTACAAGATTTGGTGTTTAAACAAACATAAAAGGACAATGGGAGATAGATTTGCTAGGAAAGTAAAAGATCATGGAAGATCAATGTCAAGGTACAACCAAATCTTTCTTTCTCTTCTTTCCTCTCTCTCTCTCTCTCTCTCTCTCTCTCTCTCTCTCTCGGCTAACTCTCTCTCTCTTTTTCCTCTTCTCTCTCTCTCTCGGCCTCTCCCCCTCTCTCTCTTTTTCCTCTTCTCTCTCTCTCGGCCTCTCCCCCTCTCTCTCTCTCACGGCTCTCTCTCTCTAGTACAAGTACATATATATATATACACAATAATGTACTTAGAGTACTATGAGATATTAAAACAAAGATTTTCCTAATAAACAATACAATTAAACACATAGGTACATATATATATATATATATATATATATAATAAGTTCAAGTACACAAATATATATATTAGTATGTACTATGCAATCTATGAAGATTTCCAAATCCAAATAAAAAATTATAAGATCAAAATTCCCTATTAAACTAATCCAATTTGGCACATGTCCCCCATTAAAATAATAACCTAGTGTACCTAGGAAATCTTAGGGCAATATATTATAAAGTACATACATATATGTATATATGAGTATAATATCCCATGGGAAATCTAGTTAATAATAATTTAGAAAATCCTAGTACTTGATGGAATATTGACCTTATTACCCAATGGATAACAAATTCCTTAGCGGTTATTGACCAATGAATAAAAGAATAAGGCAATACTTTAATAAGACTTTGAATGACTACATGTCCTTTTATGCATGTGGTTATATATATCTATATATAATTATATCTATGTACTTCTAGCAAAAGATCTTGGAGGAAAAATCTATTGTCCAATGGATAAAAGTTTCCCTAACTTTTATTGTCCAATGGGAAAAGGTTAAAGGTCCAAAGGGTTTCACTAGGGTTTGGAGGGTTAAAAAGGTTTAAGGAGGTTTAAAAGGCTCATCTAGGGTTAGGAGAAAGTAACTAGATGAATTGGTAGTTAGGTCTCTCTAACTAATTGGTTAGAATCTAACTATACTTGCCAAGTAGAATCTCTAGCCAAGAAATATAATTTTTAAAAGACTAAAATATAGTTATGACAGATTTTTAGAAATACAAAAGGAATTTTTTGAAAGCAAATCCAAGTATTAAAATAAAATTCAAATTTTTAACGAAATTTTTACTTACTAAAAAATCAGGGTTGTTACATTCTATCCCCCTTAAAACAATTTCGTCCCCGAAATGGGCGCGTGACTACGGATTAGACATATTTGCCATGCAGGTCTTGAAACGCCCCAAAATGCTTTGGTATCACACGGTCACTGTCCAAAGCTCCAGCAGGCCCTAGAAGTATCTCGGAGTAAGACGACCGCGTTTCTGGCATTCGTCACAATCCTATGCATCAAATTAAGCCTCATCACCTGCTTAACCAGGTGGGGTTGAAGTTGCTTCTATTATCGCACAATTTTCCTCGTCGAGCGCCTTTGGTAAGGTTTCTACTGTAAACACCAATGTCAAATGCAAAACCTCTACCGAATCATCATGTGGACCAGTATCCTACAAACGTTCCATATCGCACCCCTATCTAATCAGTATGCTTCCCCACCTAACGATATTAAATCCATTTCCAAAAGTTCCTTCAATTGGGTCTTGAGCTCTATGAGTTCGGCAGGGGCCATTCGGTATGGTGCCATTTCCCGGTCGGGATTCTATAGAGAAGTCTTATCTCTCTTTTGGGTGGTAAGCCAGGAAGTTCTTCAGGGAAACATCGGTGTATTCACTCACAATGTGTGGTAATCCCACTTCCATTCTGTCAGCTTCTTCTAATTGGAGACTAGCTAGCCATCCAAACAGTTGATTCTACCACATGGATCTTTTTGTCACCGAGCTCACCATCTGTCTATCCCCCTTAAATTGGAAACGAGTCCTTTCGGGGTATATGCGGTTACCATCTTTTGGCGGCAGTCTATGACCGCTTGATGTGCTGATAGCCAGTCCATCCCTGGGATTACGTTGTAATCCACCATGTTGATTACTTTAAGATCGCAGGTTAGGCGTACGTTGGCTATTACTCGCTTGCACCCTTTACGCACTAGACTAATAGCTATACTCCCCCTAAACTGTGATGTTACTTTCGTACACGTACTTAGGGGTTCTGTTTCCAGTGCTAGAGCAGTTATGCAGGCAGTAGATGTAAATGAATGCGATGCACCAGAGTCTAACAAGGCTTGTACGTAGGTACTATATAATAGTAGCATACCTTGGATCACAGAGGGATCCTACTCTTGTTCCTCAGTCTTACAGTGCAAAGATATGCCCTCTAGCGCCTTGTTGTGTTCCCATGGGCTGTTTTCCCTTGTTTTGCTACTGCAATGGGCCTCCAGGGTTTTGCTTCCCAAAACTAGCCTATTCTGGTGATTGAGTTCTCTGGTGTCCAAAGCTCCCATCCCTCCTCCTTTGAGGCTGCAAGCAGTTGCGCCTAATGTGGCCCATAGCCTGACAGTTGTAGCACTGAACTGTGGCTATGTCTTGACTTCCCCTCTGCGGTTCGCCATGTCCTGGTGTAACAATCTCCCATGGTTGATTGCTTTGAGTCGGGTTAGAAGGTTTATGGGGGTAGGGTCTACGATTGTTGTTGGGTGGTTGGGTTCGGATCGGTCCACCGGTGCCGCTTGTCGCCTTCCTCCATCGGGTTTTGAAGTCAGTCTCCTCACTCTCTAGCTGGAGTCCACACTTCACAACTTCAGCATAAGTGGTAAAAGCTTGAGCCACCACAGCCTTTCGAGTAGTCATCAGTCCCCACTCGAATCTCCTAGCCTTCTTGTCCTTGGTTGGTATGGAGGTTAGGGCGTAACAGGACAGTTCCTCAAATTTGGCCGCGTACTGGGTAGCGGTCATTGTTCCTTATTTCAAATTCAAGAACTCTTGTTCCTTGGCTAGGCGAAGAGGCGTGGGAAAATATTTGTCGAGGAATAGAGTCTCGAAGTCGGCAAATGTCATGGTGGCTACGGTATGGGTTGCCTCTATTAGATCCCACCAATAGCGGGCTTCTCCCTTTAACTGGTACGTGGTCAAGGCCACACGATCTCCATCTTGGGTGATTCCTAAGGTTCTAAGGATCATCGTGACCTCGTTTAGCCATGTCTCGGCCATGACAGGACTGGTGTCTCCATGAGAGGTTGGGGGTTGGCGTTTGCAGAACTCGTTCAACGCTCGGGTTTGGGTCATAGGTCCATCGTCGTGGTTTTGGTTTTGACGGTTAGCGTTCAAAGCAGCTATGAATGCTTGCATGATTTGGGTTAGGTCAGGGTTAGCGTTTGAGGGTTCTCCGTTTTCGTATCCTAATCTGCTACGTCGGTTCACCATCTACGAGGGGAAATTGAAAGGGGATGTTTTAGTCTACTTAAAACAAATTTTCCTTATGTAAATGGTGTTTCTTTCAAAAGTCGAGAGTAGTTTATTGAATAGTAAGCAACAGTACTCTTAATATAAGCAAAATTTTCATAGATAAGCAGAAAGATACAGTCATAAGCATAGAGTTCCATTATAATGGTAAGTAGGGACCTAAGACAAGATTTTTCCTAATACAAGTTATGATGAACGGATCCTTCATACACCTATTCCGTGGTTCTATAGGTTACCAGGTTTTAATCTTCACCACTGCTACTCCATTCTAGGGTAGAACGATTTCTATAATCTCTTTCAACTATCTTATGTAGTTCGAGCTAACAGGTTGGCGAGGTGGTTTATCTATAAGGACAGAGTTTAACCTCAATGAGCAATGTTTTACGACAGAGGTTTTTAGAGAAAACTTTCGAGTTTCTACATTCTACATTCGATCATTGATTTAAGTCATCATCCAATTGTTCGGGAATTCCCAGCTCGGTGGTACTGCCAATTTCCACACCTTGCTTCAATCCGAGGATTATTTTGTCAGAATTTTGCCCAATTTGGGATGGTAAACTTAAACTCAATTCACGTTTGTGCAACGGTCAAACTATCTCATTGTTCTACCCATTCTACCCATGGCTGAGGTTTTGAACCTAAAACTCTGATACCAAGTTGTAACGCCCTCAATTTTGTGTACGTTAAATAAACATTTTATTGATAAAAACCAAATGGAGTCTGGCTCATTATTACAACAAAACTCCCACAAGAGTTCAATAATTACACAAAAGAAGAGGGTTCTAGGTTTCCTAACTATAGCTCCACCAGCTGCTCCATCCTACCTAGCTCCTCAGCTCTAAAAGCCTGCAAGGTGTACTGTTCATCTTGATCATCTATAAAGTCTGACACATTATACCGGCGTCGCCACCAATATAATATGTCAGGATCACCAAAAGGTAACACCATGAGCTACAAAAGCTCAATAGAGTAACCCATACCCACTAACCCTTAACTTACAAACATTAAACCATAAAAATTGAAGATTTTCACATAGATCAAACATACTTGACAGACAACGACACAATGCATTCATTATTCAACTAGTGTTGGTGTCCAAGATTCTCTGGGTTTCTCCTATGCAACATCTCGTAAACTGTGTCTCATTTTTCTCATTTCATAACTCATTCATTATTTCAAAAACCCATTTTTAGCACACCCAACCTCAGTTCTGCCGTTCCGATCTCCCGAGTATCCTCATAATGGTTCCGCCATCCCGGGTTCCCATTGGCACAAAATTGCATTGGCTCCTCTCGGCGGATAACCAAGCCATTCCTCACCATGGTTCCGCTACTCCGGGTTCCCATAGGAATGCACACAACCTCACAATGGTTCCGTTGATCTGGAATCCCATTGGAACACACACAACCTCACAATGGTTCCGCTTTTCCCGGATTCCCATTGGAACACACATAACCTCAAAATGGTTCCGCTTTTCCGGATTCCCATTAGAACACACACAACCTCACAATGGTTCCACTTTCCCAGATTCCCATTGGAACACACACAACCTCACAATGGTTCTGCTTTTCGGATTCCCATTGGAACACACACACACATTCCCACAATGGGCAAGTCCAGCCACATTGGGGTTTCAAAACTTTTTCTCCTTTTCAAAACATGCATTGTCATTAACACATGCTAGGCATCATGGTTCTACTTTCTTGATTTCTGTGTCCCGTTCTCAAGCATAGACTCTGCGGTAGGATTTTTCACAACTGTAATCATAAATCATTCATTGAAATATTGAAACTCAACTAACAAGATCATCCGATTCTATATTAGTAATCATGCTCATAATCATCCTAAAGATCAAAATACGAATACTTCTAAACAAGCGATAAGTTTCTATCTTTCAAAACCATTCTTTCTTATTTTTTGGCAAGTTCTAAGCAACATATATTTATTGAAGTAAAAGTTCCTTATTCAGCACGTTCATACCATCAAAAATGATTTGGTTTACCATCATGCATTCGGAACATAATAAACGATAAATAACCTTATCTACTTAAAAATACTTCAAGTTATACTTTGAACTAAAAAGTAAGGACATCCTATTTTTTAACATACGGTTCTTCACTATACTTGGGTTTAGTGGACAAGGGACTCTACCTTACTTCTTGGCGGTTGGTCGGCTACGGAAAGTACATCGGTGATCGGGCGGAGTAACTTCCTACAGAATGCTTACGGTAGCTTTGTTATTTTGAAACTAGATCTTGACTACTACTACTACTACTACTACTTTTGGATCGAGAGGGTGGTTGGGTGGCGATTTGGTGGCAGCTTAGGACGAGTTTCTTGATGAACACAAGAAGAACTTCAGGAACAAGAAGAACTAAGCAAGAACAAAGGAAGAATACAAGTTTTTTCTAGAGAGAGAATGTAACGCCCCTGAATTTTGGTCAATAAAAATTTCGTTAAAAATTTGAATTTTATTTAAACTACTTATTGTTCTCTTGAGTGCTATATGACTTCTTGTTTATTTTCGTCGAAGTTAGATTTTGGTCTTGACTAAAAACCCGACGTGACCAATTTGGTTAGTTTTCAACCGACTACTTGGAGGAACCAAGCAACCATCTTACCTAGTTGCTAGATGAACCTTTTGGACCTTTTAAAACTTTTGAACCTTTGCTTTTATCCATTGGTCCATAATGGTTAGGGTAAATTTTGTCCATTGGATAATAAAACTTTTTATTATAAAAGTACATGTAGTCTTTTTTTTAAAATATTATTTTAATTAAAGGTACTTGTACTCTTTTTGTCCATTGGTTATTAAAGGCAAGGAAAATTATTATCCATTGGGTAATAACCATTAGGGAAGTTAGTAACCCTTGGGTAATAACTCTTTTGACCAAATAAAGTACCGATGTGACTAGGGAACCTTCCAAATAAAGTTGATTTGACTTGTACTTTATTATTATTTTAATGGGGAGAATCCTAGTCTTTTTATTTAAATTGGGGTACTTGGTACCACACCTATATTTAATATAGGGCTTTTGTCACATGCTTTAAAAAGTACTCCTTGATTATTTTAATATAAAAATTTCCTAGTAGCTATTGTCCATTGGATAATAAAAGTTAGGGTATTTATTATCCATTGGGTAATAGTTTGGTCTTTCAACCAAGTACATGGGCTTATTAATCTAGTCTTTTTCTTAAACCCCATGTGATGAAGTACCCATATTTTATTTGGTAAGTACTTATTAGCCTTAGTAGCCTTTAAGGCCTAAGATTCTTAAAAGTACCCTTGTATTATTTTATGTTAGGGTCTTGTACCCAATTGGATTAATTTATGGGGAGTTGATTTTTCCTAGATTACAAAGTACCCTAGTTTATTTATTTTAATCAACATGTGTCTAATTAGGATTTGTTTATTGGTTTTTGGATTTGGAAAGAATATTGTACTTTGTACCTTTCTTTTCTTTCTTGCAATTGTATATATATATGTGTGTGTGTAGTGTACTAGGAGAGAGAGAGAGAGAGAGAGATTGCCGAGAGAGAGAGAGAGAGGGGAGCTGAGAGAGAGAGAGGGAGGGAGAGAGAGAGAGAGAGAAAGGAAGAAAGAGAGAGATTTGATGTGTACCTTCCTTGATCTTTCTCATCTTGCAAATCCATGGATGAACCTTCCTTCCTAGCTAAGAAACTAGCCCTCCATTAACCTCCATTGTACTCCTATTATTCTTTAACACAAAATCTTGTACCCTTGTCTCCAAATCTTCCAACAAATCTCACATAATCCCATCCTTGGTACACATCTTAGCCATGCAAGCCTAGGGTTAGCCTTTGACCTTCCATGAGTGCTTGCCATTTGTCAAAATTTGAGGAAGAGAGAGAGAGAGGGGACCGGCCTTGAGAGGAGAGGGAGAGCCCAAGGTTTTGCCTATAAATAGCACCCCATACTTCTCATTCAACTCACACCTTCACCTAGCAACTTCTCTCTCTAGAAAAATTGTGTTCTTTCTTTGTTCTTTCTTTTGTTCTTCATGTTCTTGAGTTGTTCTTGAGTTCTTCAAGAAACTCAACCTAAGCCGCCACTAGACCGCCACTCGACCACCCTTCGATCCATAAAGTAAAGTAGAATTAGTCAAGATTAGGTTTCGAGGGAGACCTTTCTCTTTCGAAGCTACCGGAGGCATACCGTAGGACGTTACTCCGTCCGACCACCGACGTACTTTCCGACTGCCGACTAACCTTCTGTAGCCGACTACCGCCAAGAAGGATTGTAAGGAATACCTTACTCACTTCCTTATTTACTTACGTATTTAAGTTTAACGTTGTTATTTTTGAATTGTTAAGATAGAACTTATCGTTTGATCAGAAGTATTTGTATTTTGATCTTTAAAGATGATGAATATATGAATTGCTTGTATTACTTGTGGTGTGATAAAGCATAAGTGATTTCACTCCAAAGACGTCCGTACATGTGGCGTTGTGCTTTGAATAAAGCATAAGTGATACACTCCAAAGGCGTCCGTACATGTGGCGTTATGCTATACGTGATGATTTAACATGATAAATAGTATAGAATTGGATGATCTTGTTAGTATGTTTCATGCTTACCGCGGAGTCTATGCATGATAACGAGACACGAGAACCGAGAAAGTAGAAACATGACACCTAGGGTGTGGTTAATGAAAGGAAATGATTTTCGAGGAAGAAAATATTTTGAAACTACATAATGACCGGTTTTTGGTGGCATTATGTGAGTTGTGTGTGTGTATTTTGAAAAGGGTGAAATGATTTGGAAAATCGCAATGTGGCCGGACTTGCCCATTGTGTGGTGTGTGTGTGTGTGCCAATGGGAACCCGGCGCGGCGGAACCATTGTGAGGATACTTGGGAACCCGGCGCGGCGGAACCAAGGTTGGGTGTGTGCTTGGTTATCCGCGGTACGGAGCCAATGCAATTGTGTGCCAATGGGAACCCGGCGCGGCGGAACCATTGTGAGGATACTCAGGAACCCGGCGCGGCGGAACTGAGGTTGGGTGTGTGCTTGGTTATCCGCGGTACGGAGCCAATGCAATTGTGTTCCAATGGGAACCCGGCGTGGCGAAACCATTGTGAGGATACTCAGGAACCCGGCGCGGCGGAACTGAGGTTGGGTGTGTAGCTTGGTCATCCGCGGTACGGAGCCAATGCAAATGATTTTGAAAATGTGTGGCTTGGTTATCCGCGGTACGGAGCCAATGCAAATGATTTGAAAATGTGTGCTTGGTTATCCGCGGTACGGAGCCAATGCAAATGATTTTGAAAGTGTGTAGCTTGGTTATCCGCGGTACGGAGCCAGTGCGAATGATTTTGAATTCAAATGATTTACAAAGGTTGTTTTGTAAATGATAATGTTGACACGGTCTACGATGAGTCGCGTAGGAGAAACACGGAAATCTTGGACACCAACGATAGATGATTAACGAATGTGGATGTGTCATTGATAGCTGTGTTTATACGTATCATGTGGAAATTGATGTTTATTATAACCTGTTGTTTGTAAGTTATGGGTTAAAGGGTAAGGATTTCCCTATTGAGCGTTGTAGCTCACGGTGTTGCCTTTTGGTGACCCTGACATATTATATTGGTGGTGACGCCGGTATAATGTGTCAGACCTTGTAGTTGTTCAAGACGAACAGTTCACTGTGGAAGCCTCTGGAGCTGAAGAGCTGGCTAGAATGGAGGAGCAAGAGGAGCTGTAGTTAGGAACCCTAGAACCCCCTTCATTTATGTAAATATTGAACTCCTGTTGGAAGTTTGTTGTAATAAGAGCCAGACTCTATTTTGAGGTTTTCAATGAAATTGTCCTTTTTAACGTACCCAAAATTCGGGGCGTTACAGAGAAGTTGCTAGGAGAAGGTGTGAGTTGAATGCTTGGACAAGGGTCCTATTTATAGCCAAATTTCTCCCTCTCTCTCTTCCCATGGCCGGCCCCTCTCTTTCTCTTTATCTTGGATTTTCTCTTTTCTTATTCAACTAGTCAAGCTACCTTTGAAAGATCAAGGCCTAGTTCTAGGCTTGCATGGCTAGATTTTGGTACTTTGGATTTGATTTTGAAAGATTTGGTGGAGGAAAGGAGGGTTTGTACAAGATTTGGTGTTTAAACAAACATAAAAGGACAATTGGAGATAGATTTGCTAGGAAAGTAAAAGATCATGGAAGATCAATGTCAAGGTACAACAAAATCTTTCTTTCTCTTCCTTCCTCTCTCTCTCTCTCTCTTTCTCCTCTTCTCTCTCTCTCTCTCTCTCCTAGTACAAGTACATATATATATATATATATATATATATATATATATATATTCATCTATGTACAAATATATATATATATATACAATAATGTACTTAGAGTACTATGGGATTTTAAAACTAAGATTTTCCTAATAAACAATACAATTAAACACATGTGTACATATATATATAATAAGTTCAAGTACACAAATATATATATTAGTATGTACTATGCATTCGAAGAAGATTTCCAAATCCAAAAAAAAAATTATAAGATCAAAATTCCCTATTAAACTAATCCAATTTGGCACATGTCTCCCATTAAAATAATAACCTAGTGTACCAAGGAAATCTTAGGGCAATATATTATAAAGTACATTCATATATGTATATATGAGTATAATATCCCATGGGAAATCTAGGAAATAATAATTTAGAAAATCCTAGTACTTGATGGAAGATTGACCCTATTACCCAATGGATAACAAATTCTCTAGCGGTTATTGACCAATGGATAAAAGAATAAGGCAATACTTTAATAGGACTTTGAAAGACTACATGTCCTTTTATGCATGTGGTTATATATATCTATATATAATTATATCTATGTACTTTTAGCAAAAGATCTTGGAGGAAAGATCTATTATCCAATGGATAAAAGTTTCCCTAACTTTTATTGTCCAATGGGCAAAGGTTAAAGGTCCAAAGGGTTCCACTAGGGTTTGGAGGGTTAAAAAGGTTCAAGGAGGTTCAAAAGGCTCATCTAGGGTTAGGAGAAAGTAACTAGATGAATTGGTAGTTAGGTCTCTCTAACTAATTGGTTAGAATCTAACTATACTTGCCAAGTAGAATCTCTAGCCAAAAAATATAATTTTTAAAAGACTAAAATCTAGTTATGACAGATTTTTAGAAATACAAAAGGAATTTTTTGAAAGCAAATCCAAGTATTAAAATAAAATTCAAATTTTTAACGAAATTTTTACTTACTAAAAAATCAGGGTTGTTACATTCTTTGATGGCTAGGCCGGAATCGTAGAAAGTCTCGAAGTTCGCCCCCTGAACCAACACAAGGTTCTTAGCAAAGTCCGGCTGCAGGTTGCGGGAAATGATGCGGATTTGGTCCTTTTCGCTCTGGCGGTCGGTCATGAGAGTTGCCTTGGCCATCCACCTCGGGATAAAGTCCGCAAAAGACTATTTTGTACTCATCTTAGTTGATTCCAATTCCCGGGTGGTCATCTTGAGTTGAGCATTGTAGCTATACTAAGCGTTGAAGGCAACGCCAATATCTTCCCACGTTCTTCTTTTGGCAATGTCGAGTGATAAGAACCATTAGAAGGCGGGACCGGCAAGAGTTTACGGAAACAATTGAGCCATCGAGTCTTCCTTGACACCGTGCAGTTTCATTGCACCATGATAAGCCAGCCGGTGAGTTTTCGGATCTCCCGTCCCATCGAACTTTGCGAAGTCGGGCATCTTAAATTGTTCGGGCAACCTTGCATTCGGGAATGAGCAAAGGCGATCCATGTCTAGCCCTCCTGCCCCTTTCTTTCCGGACTTAGAGACTGCTTCTTCCAGTTTTGCCATTTTGGCAATCAACTCAGCCATTTCTGGGTTCGGAGCAGGGTTTTCGACCAAAGGGACCTCTTCGGCAACGATTTCCCACTCTCGCTTTTCACCGCCTTCCCCTCCTGTTACAAGAGGAAGTCGCTCCTCGATTAGGGTGCGAAGGTTGGCCATAGAGGCATCGGCCTGGTCGGCCCTTTGCTACATGATGGCTAGGTTGTGCTGCAGATCTGCCAAAACAGTAGCGAGATTCGGCGGTGGAACATCTGCCATGGCTAGAGCTTCTGTCTTAACAAGTTTTGGCGATGCAAGTGGAGATGGAATAGATGGAGGGGACTCGTGTGGAGTAGTCGGTGGCGAATCCTCATTTGACAAAGTGCAGACCAAAGCTTCCCTTGTGACCGACTGAGAGACGAACCCCAAATGAAGTCTTCAAACGAACCCGGCGGACGATCCCAAGTAAGTTTGGCTCTTGATTCCTCTAGGGACAAGGTGGAGCTCACTTGAACCATTCGGGGATTGCTCTCATCTCTCAAGTTTAAAGAAACCACTTCTTCTTTTAATGGCTGAGCATGCCTTTCATCTTCCCTTTCGATGAAGGCACGGACTTCCTTGGGGATATCCCCATCGAAATCTATCCCTTCATCATCAAGGTCGACACAGTTTATGTATAAATCATCAAAGTAGTCAGAAGTAGATTCTTTCATTCCAAAAGACCCCTCAGGGCTACCAAGTACAACAGAGTCAAACTCGAAATAAAAGCTATGACGTGGAGGGCCAGATACTTCTTCAGGTCCTGGAAGGCCTGTTCACACTCTGCTCCCCATTCAAATCCCTCCCTCTTTTTCAATAATTGAAAAAAGGGTCTGCACTTGTCACTTGACCTGCTGATAAATCTATTAAGTGCTGCAGCCATTCCAGCCAACGTCTGGACTTCCTAGTGGTTTTGGGACTTTGTAGCCTTTGTAGGGCTGCAATTTGATCAGAGTTAGCCTCAATCCCTCTCATGGTCACCAAATGGCCCAGGAACTTTCATAAACAGACTATAAACGCACATTTCGAGGTGTTGAGTTTCAGTTTGTACTCCCTCGGGATTTTGAAAGCTTTTTTTTAAATCAACTATATGTCCCCTTTTATCTTTACTTTTCACCACCATATCATCTATGTAAACTTCCATAGTCTTTCCAAGGAGCTTTTTGAACATGATGGTTGCAAGTCTTTGGTATGTTGCCCCAGCATTCTTTAGCCCAAATGGCATAACGCTATAGCAGTACAACCCTCGTGGTGTGATAAACGAAGTCTTCTCTTGATCAGGCCCAAACATAGCAATCTGATGATATCCTCGATATGCGTCGAGAAAACTCATTCGCTCGTAACCAGCGGTTGCGTCAATCAACTGGTTAATCCTTGGAAGAGGAAAACTATCTTTTGGACATGCTTTGTTTTGGTCTGTGAAGTCTACGTAGACACGCCACTTCCCGTTCTTTTTCTTCACCACAACGGTGTTGGATAACCACTCTGGGTAGTAAACTTCACGCATTGCTTTGGCCTCCAGTAAACGATCGACCTCTTCAATTACTGCATTCACATGCTGCACGGCTGCCCTCCGTTTTTTCTGAATGATCGGCTTATGCTGGGAATCAACGTTTAAATGGTGACAGATCACACCTGCATCCACTCCGGGCATTTCCTCTGGCACCCATGCAAATACATCAACATATTCCTTCAGAAATCTTATCGATTCAGCCTTTTTGTCTACTGGTAATGATTCTCTGATTAAGAAATATCTTTCAGGATCAGTCTCGTTGATCTGAATCTTCTCCAAGCCTTCAACCACCTTTTCTGCCGGACTTCTTCCAACATCCTCGATAGTTGGTTGATCTGGTATTTCTAATGTATGAACGTGGTGGGCCTTTGGGGCTCTTTTAATGATGGAAATTAAACATTGTTGGGCCACTTTCTGATTGCCTCTAAGTACCTCAACCCCATTCGATCCTAGGAATTTCACCATCTGGTGATAAGTCAAGGAGACTGCCCTTATCTTGTGCAGCCATGTCCTCCCTATAATCGCGTTATAGGAAGAAGAAACATCGACAATTAAAAACTTTGTCCTCAACACCACTAATCCAGCCCGAACAGGTAGTGTTACCTTTCCAAGAGGCCAGACTGCTCCTGCACCGAACCCAATCAGGGGTGTTGAGGATTGCTCTAAGTCTGTTTGGGCCAGCCCCAGCTTCTTGAACGCATTGTAGTACATCACCTCTGTACAACTCCTGAGTCCACTAGAACCCTCTCAATGTCATATTCCCCAACTCGTAGGGTTATGACCAAAGCATCGTTGTGGGGTAGTTGGACTTCTCCTAGATCATCATCTGTGAATGCTATGCTTTCATTGCACACATCATTCCCTCGCCTTCTCTTGTTTCCCAATCGCATTACATGCTGATCGTGCTTGACTTGCCTTTGTAATAATCTAACCTCATTTCTCGTATAAGGTGTGGCCAACCCATGTATCATGTGGATTACTCCTTTAGGATTTTGCTTGTAACCCAGTTCCATGGCTTTCCCTTTCTCCTTTGGATCCTCCTGGATAAATTTCTTGAGATAGCCCCCAGAGACCAAATCATCAAGGTGTCTTTTGTACATCTCACAATCTTCAGTCATATGGCCCCAATCTTTATGGTAACTGCAGTGTTGATTCGTAGCATGTTTTGCGTCCTTGTCTCCGCCTAGACTTGGGGGCCATTTAAAATATGGCTGATTCTTTATTCGATAAAGAATCCTATAAATTGGTTCCTTCCAAACCGTAGTGATAGAAAAGAAAAATTTGGGGTCAGGAGCTTGCTTATCCTTGTACAGCTCTTTCTTAGCGTACCTATACTCCCTTCTCTCTTTATAAGTTTTGGGCTCTGGCTTATCCACCTTTTTGACAGGTGCCTTCGGTTGTTCGGCAACAATCCTGCCATCCTCACGGAGTATGTCATCCTCCATTCTGGCATGTTGCTCTATCCGTTCCATCAGTTTAGCCAATGTGGCTACCGGATGTTTATTTAATGAGCGACGCAGCTCTCCCCGAACAGGCAAACCAGTCTTGAAGGTGGCAATTGCATACTCCTCACTGTAGCTTTCAATCTCGTTGAAAGTTTCCCAGTACTTCTTTGCATAATCCCTGATCTGCTCATTTTCCTCCTGTTTCATGGTGGAAAGACTTTCAAAAGTCTTTGGGGCTTTTCTGCTTGTCAAGAACTGAGCAATGAATTCCTCAACCAACTGCCTCCATCCTCATATGGATCATGGGGCCAGTTTATGAAACCAAGATAAAGCCACCTTGCCAAGACTAGAGGGGAACATCTTGCATAAGATGGCATCATCCCCCTCGTGCGTGAACATAGCCTGTTGATAGTGTTGTTTGTGAGTTACGGGATCCGTATTTGTCTCGTAAAGTATGAACGTACCGTGCTTCACTCTGCTCGGCAACCTAGCCTCTTGTAGCCTCTTTGCAAAGTGGGAGGCTGCAATATTACTTAGGGCCTTGCGTGCTGCTTCTCGTGCAGTCACTGTCCCATCCTCGAGCTACTTCGATTTGTGAGTCGTAGCCTTGACCCAATCAGTATCAGGCCTCTCGTATCTGTCCCGATGATGCTTCCTTGTTTCCTCCTCTTCTGGGGTGGAACTTCGGTCTCTGCTCCTCCTTTTTCGTGAAGAAGCCCTTCTTTTCGGTGTTCGGCTTTTACTTCTGCTTCTCCTCTTTCGTGGAGAAGCTTCGTATCACCTAATGATAGGACTCCTCCTCCTTCTCCCTCGTGAATGAGCCTGCTTATGGACTACCAGAGTCCGTCTGTCCTTCTGGGAATTCCTTCGAGAAAGTCCGGAATCTTTTGGGTGCTCCCGTACCCGCTGCAATTCTTGTATCTCGTACTCTCGTTTTCTAATCAAACGAGCGTACTCCTCGACTTCCCTTCTCTTTTTATCGAGGACATCGTTATCATTGTGTATACTTCTTGAATGGGTGACTAATTCTTCTCTTCGATGAGACTTACTCCTTCTCGTGGAGCCCGTGGCAATTTTGTCTCCTTTTTCTTTGGAGTTATCTTTGTCATGCCTACCAGTGGGCTTTCTCGGAGCACCTGGTGGGGATTTATCTCTTCCCCCACCCAACTGGTCCTTTGTACTAAACGGCGTAATTGGACCTTCTTCCATCATGATTATTTTTCAGAAAAATTTGGTTCTTTCCCACAGACGGCGCCAATTGTAGGGGGATGAAAACAATTGATGCTTCGGATCACCTTGGATTGCTACGACTAATTCGTGCCTTTTCACCGGAACCCTAATTCGTCGTCGGTACCCTAATCTGCAAACAGACAAGGAATGAGTGCACCTTTGCCTCTCGTGGCAAAGGCCCTCCAATGCCAAAGTTAGTATCACGTACTATAGAAACCCTAATTATCAGTAGGAACGAGATTAGATCGTAATAAACTGTGTACCTTTTGCCTCTAGGTTTACCTCATATTTATAGATTTGCGAATGCTTGTTGCCCAAGCATCCCTATTGCCCTAGGATTCCTAACTCGTATAGGAACCCAGGATCTTTTGGATTCTCGTTACCTTATCAGTTTATTCTTAAAAGAGTCCTTTTAAGATTCTTTTCCATTACTGGCCGAACATCCCATTCTCATTGGGTATCTTTTCTAGATCCTATTTCTTCGGGATCTCATTCCTTTACGAGATATGACTTCTCTGGAATCTTTCTAGAGTATTCCCTCTGCTCTCACTTTTTAATTGGAGCTCTTTCCTTGTTCGGCTATCTCGTAGCCGAACAGACTACCGGGACCTAGCTACTTTACGTGTAACTTGGTCCTTGTTTAGCTATTTGGACCAATATAACGGTATGTCTCTTTCTACCGTACAGTCAGTTTACGCCAATGACCTCTCATGCCATTTGTTCGTATCGCCGACCACCGCTCATGGTGGTTTAACCTGTGATCTCTCGTATCACGTGCTTGGTTATTACTTTATCTGTTCGGTAATACCTCCCTATAGTGCCATGACTCATTTTTATGACTTGATAGTATCTAGAATTGCTTATGTCATTATCTCTTTGTGATGGCTTCATAATCTTTACTTTAGATATCATTGAGTTGTCTTACAGGTTTTTGGGTTTCATGTAAAAAGTATTCACAATGTTTGTGGGTGTTCATTGCTGTAAACCCTCATGAGACCTCACTCGTCCTCTGGAGATCGCCTAGGGGTTTAAAAGGCTTGTTGCACGGGTTAAGTGCAATCGTGAATCCTACTAAAGTGGCATAGTTAAAATGTATCTTTTTTTATTTTCTTTGCTCGAGGACTAGCAAAATGTAAGTTGGGGAGCGTCATAAGTGTCAATATATATATATATATATATATATATATATATATATTTTGGCCCTCCAATATACATTTATTAGCCCTTTATTTTTGTTAACTAATTTTTATTATGTGTTTTTATGTTTATAGGTTGCTCGGGCCCGTTGTCCGAGAGTTTGGATAAAAAGAAGATTTCAAAGAAGTTTTGGGTCAAAGTACAAAGTGCTTTGAAATTTTGGATGATTAATTCAATTTTAGACAACCCTCAAGGGCCACTATGTAATTATTACTTTCAATTCCTATAAAACAATCCTTATTACCCTACTGAGCCTAGCAGCTTTTGAAAAAGGACGGAAGAAAAAAAGAAGAAAAAGGAAGCTGCGCACAGCCACGACTTTCTTCTGAAGGACGATTTATTTTATTCCCACGCACAGACGAAATAAAGAGAGGGGTTGCCGTGATATCTTCTTGGGATCACGCACGAAGAACAAATAATATATTCGGAACAAAAAATCCTTGCAGCCCCCGCTCTTCGTTCTGTTCTTCGTGCGTGATCCCTAGAAGATATCACTGCAGCCCCTCTCTTTGTTTCGTCTATGTGTGGGAATAAAATAAATTGTCCGTCAAAAGAAAGTCGTGGCTGTGCGCAGCTTCCTTTTTCTTCTTTTTTTCTTTCGTCCTTTTTCAAAAGCTGCTAGGCTCAGTAGGGTAATAAGGATTGTTTTATAGGAATTGAAAGTAATAATTACATAGTGGCCCTTGAGCGTTGTCTAAAATTGAATTAATCATCCAAAATTTCAAAGCACTTTGCACTTTGACCCAAAACTTCTTTGAAATCTTCTTTTTATCCAAACTCTCGGACAACGAGCTCGAGCAACCTATAAACATAAAAACACATAATAAAAATTAGTTAACAAAAATAAAGAGCTAATAAATGTATATTGGAGGGCCAAAATATGTATATTTTTGCACTTATCCTAGACTGACTCCATTGTGCACCGGAGCGCAATGCCTGTTCCCACCAACTTTTCTTGAGGTGGAAACTTGGCCACCAATGCAACCTCAGCCAGCCTCGTGGACTGGTTGAATTCATATCTTTGCAGCCTATATCTACGTCCCTCTCTCCCTATATATACCCCCCATGGTTGTTCTTTCAAAGGGTTACAAAATTTTAGGTCCAAAGAAGGATTACACACTCCATCCTCCATACAAACTCTAATACCAAGCAACAAGCTTCTTGTTCTTTGTTTCTACCACTCAAAAGGCTTCCATCTTCCAAACTTCAAACACATCAAAGCTCAACTTTGTTTCAAACTCAATCTAGGTATAACATACCTACTATTTTCTGTTCTGATCCCTTAGGGGGGCTGGCAGGGCCAAGGCTGGTAGTCAATACCAGTCCTGGTCATAAAGCTAGCAGGGTTTCAAAAACCATTGTGGTAGGAACCAGCGCGCGATGGTCCCAGTCTCGCGCGCAACACTCCGTGGCTGCGCGCGGAGGACCGTGTGGGGATTGATTCCCTACTATTTTATGTCTTTTTGTTGGGCAAATTTTCATAGTCATCCCTGTAGTTTTATGGTTGTCTCACTTTCGTCCCTCTAGTTTCAAAGAGCTTCAATTTCATCCCTGTAGTTTATTTTACATTCCAAATTGATAAAATCGTTAACACCGTTAACGAAACTAATGCGAAAAAAAAAGTGTTCCAATTTTCAATCCGTTTGAACCGGTGTGAATATCTTATTTTCTGATTATTTTATCTTAGATGGTCATAATGGAATTTTGACTCTAAGGCCTTCAATGAGCACCCTAAGAGACCCCTGAAACTAAATAAGGAGTCTTCGGGTGCTCGTTAAAAGGCCTTAGAGCCAAAAAAAATTTACGACCATCTAGAATAAAATGATAAAAAAAATAAGATCTTCGCATCGGTTCAAATGGATTGAAACTGGAACACTTTTTTTTTCCGTTAGTTTCGTTAATGGTGTTAACGATTTTTCTAATTTGGAACGTAAAACAAACTACAGGGATGAAATTAAAGCACTTTGAAACTAGAGGGACGAAAGTGAGACAACCGTAAAACTACAGGAATGACTACGAAAATTTGCCCCTTTTTGTTTATATAAATCACTCTGCAAGCATGATAAAAACCAGTTTACTACTTTCCTTAGATCAAACTGCTAGTTTGTAGTTAATTTGCATTTTTGTGGTTATCGAGTACCCCTAGGATCATTCTGGACCTGTCTTAGAACCCAGAAACATGTAAACCAAACACTGGTTAAAAGGCTTAGACCCTCGCGCGCTAGGGCGCAACACTCGCGCGCCGGAGCGCCATACTCGCTCGTCAGAGTGCCTCTGACCAGTGGCTGGCCTTGCACGGGTAGCTTGGCTTTGGGCCATTATTTTGTCCCCACATTGTTTATGGGGTGTTTTGTTAAATTGTAGGGCTTTTTAGCCTTTATACTGCTTAGAACTCTGTATATTAACTGCCTATAAACTGCTTGGTTTTTCTTGAGTGTGCGCTGGTCCTTTCAGAGCCCAGAAGGGGATTAAATACAACCTGTTGGAAGGATATCAACCCGCGCGTGATTGTATGGGTTTGTCACGCGATGGTGGGCTTGTATGCACGTAGATACATGCATGCAAGTTGGCCGCTGTGCATGTCAAATTCATATAGTGCACTGTTTTGATGTCTTTTCACAATGTTGGGTTTTATTCCACTTATTGTTTATCATTTCATCCATCCATGATATTTCAATCACATCCTACAAAATGATACAGCTTTAATCCCCATTAAACTGTTCCCCTGCCCTTAATTGGCTAAAGAATTGATTAATCAAATAGAATCGCAAACGTTTTCGCAAATGCCTAAGTAGAGACCGATCTCCAGATTGAGCGAGAGGGGTGCCTTAAAACCCTTCCCCTCTCGTAACCTGGCTCTCGAACCCAGATATGGTTATGACGGACTGGTGCCTTCACCTTTTTCAAAAATCAAACAGAGCAGCGAGTGTTTCAAGTTCGGTTCCTTGGGTGTCAGACCTTCAAACCCAAGTGGCGACTCTGAATTGAGCGCTCTTCTGCCAAAAAGCGCTCTCATCGATCTGCCTTTTTCAAAGGCATGCTGCCCATAGTGGCAACTCTGCTGGGGATACGATCGAATTAATATTGGTCTATACTTAGATTTTTATATGGTTGAGAACAATCCCACAAAAGTCTGTCAAAATAGTGTGCTTCACGGCTAAAGAAAGGATTGGTGATTTACATGACCTCATGTCCGGTCCTACTAACTGGGGCTTTTCTGATTGTTCTCTTGTGTAGTTTCTTCTAAGTATTGACTAAATAAAGTGAGCCAAATTTGGAAAAGCATTTTTGCGAATTTGAGATTATGTTCCATTAATTAAATTCTTTAGCATCTTCATATGCATCGATGTGGGATAACCCTCGTTGGATTGTTTTGGCAATCCAGCATGGTTTACCGGAGCTCGGGGACCTCGAATGACCGATAACCTTTGACGATGATAAGTCATTCGACCTTTTGACTGTTGCTCTGCGATTACGCAGGCAATAGGAGGTATATCTTAGCTTTAGTCTGAGGAACCTGTTAGAAGCCAAAACCAGCCTTTGCATATACAAAGCACTAGCACTCTTCAAACTAGGATAGGTACCTACAGGGTAAGATCTATTTGCATCTAACCCAATATATTGTCTACGTGTTACTATTTTTCCTATCGCATGCACTATACATACATATCGTTTTGCATAGGAGCATGTTTAGGGCGGCTTCTAGGCTGTCTCTCTTTCGAGTCTGTCTTATGCTTATTAGGACGCTGCCATGACCCGATGAAGAGTCCTGCATCTTGATGGTGCATGTTGTCAATTTTAAAAGTCCTTAGATCAGCAAGACTTTGGGATATCAAACCTTCCTAAACCCTTGTCTAATGCCCGATTGAGGTTTCAAACAGAAAATACGGAACAACGGAGAGAATGCCGTGATGCTTATACCACCTTGGTTATCGTGTGTAGCATGTACACCGTTTAGGCTATGGCGCTGTGTCGCCTACGCCGTCCCGATTCTGGTATCACGTCATCTACACCAAGTTGTTCTACGTTCAAAGTTGAAACTTCAAGAACAGAATAGTCAAAGGCTTAGAGTATTTTGACATCTTTTAGTGTTAGTCAATTCAAACAAGGATACACCCTCGAAAAGAATTCCAAGGATTTTGGTAGCGTTCGAACATCATGAGACAGACTCGTTTTTAGTTATAGAGTCTAGGAGGACACCGACGACGATGAAGTGTACATTGCATTTCTTTTTGCAATTAACTGCAACTGCAGGAACGTGACTGAGCTTTTGACTACTTTACTATCTAGTTTGGAACCATTGCACCGAACAAGAGAGTATTAAAAGGAAGAGCCAAACCTACTTGGGAACGTCTTCAGAATCCGGTTCAAAGACTTGTCAGGCTAGATTCTCTGTGAGTCGCAACAGAGGCTTCTCTAGGTTCATTGTTGGCCGCCCTACAGTCAGGTTCGCCATTGATTTTGTAAAGAGCCACGCCATCGGCTTCCCCATCTTTAGCTTCTTCATCAAGCTCCTATAAAAAACATGCGATGACAGATCAACCGTTTAGTCTTGAAGCTATGCTCACAAACCTTTAGAACAGTCACACTGCTATGCAGCAAAGGGCTACTCAGACAGATGCTAACATCACTTGCTTGAATGACCTTATCAACACTCGTCTTCCGCCGGTGCCAATGCTTGAAGAGGAAGGCGAGGACGATGAGGATGTTCATGTAGAACCTATCTTCATCGAGGATCCAAATCATGCAGGGCGTCTCATTGTTCAGCCCATCTCTAGAGAGGCTCGTGCGCCTGCTCCAAACCCGAACCTTGCTGCTATTAGGCCTGTTCAAAACCCTAACATGGCAGCTCTCATGGCCAAGATGGCTAAGCTGGAAAAAGCTGTCTCCAAATCCGAAAAGATCAGCATAGGAGGAATTGACCTGGATCGTCTCTGCCTGTACCCTAATGCTAGGCTTCCTGACAAATTCAAGATGCCTGACTTGGTTAAGTTCGACGGGAGCAGTGATCCCAAAACTCATCTCTTTGGCTATCATGCTGCTATAAAGCAGCTAGGAGTGGAAAGTGAGGCCATGTCTCAGCTTTTCGCTCAAACCCTTTCTGGGTCTGCTTTCCATTAGTTTCTGTCATTCGACATCTCTAAAAGAAGAACTTGGGAAGACATAGGGGCTGCCTTTGTCTCGCAATACAGCTACAACTCGTAGCTCAAGATGACTACTCGAGAGTTGGAGTCCACCAAAATGGAAGCAAAAGAGTCCTTTGCGGATTTTGTTAAGAGGTGGAGAGCCAAAGCCGCTCTAATGAGTGAGCGCCCGAGCGAGAGAGATCAGCTTCGCATCATCTCCCGCAATCTCCAACCCGACTTTGCCAAGTATGTGGTGACTGTGCAAGCCTCTGCCAACTTTGAGACCTTCTTCGAGTCTAGATTGGCTATTGAGGATGCATTGCAGAGTGGAATTCTGTTTAGGGGAGAGCACTCCTCATAAAAAGCTAAGCCAAGGGCTTACTCTGGAAATAGTAGCACGCTGTTCGAAAATAACAACAACTCCAATACAGCTACAAGTTGGAGCAATGCTCTGGCTTTTGACTCCAATCGTGCTGCCGATATTAATCAGGTTCAAAATGCCCAAAGCTACTAGGCCCGAACCCAACCTCAAAATATCTCCATCTTTGAGGCGCCTCTATCCGTAGTGATGGAAAAACTTGTTAAATCCGGGCATCTCAAGGCTTTGACCCCAACTTCCCCACCAAAAGTCCTACCTTCTAGTTACAAGCCTCACCTCTTTTGTGCCTTCCACCAAATGCTTGGTCATCCCACTGATGCATGTTATCGTCTTCGACATGAGATTCAAGATCTCATTGACAATGGCATATTTCAAGTTCCACCAAAGCCCAACGTCATTTCCAACTCCTGGCCTCAACATAACTCTGACCCTCTGGTTGGTCAGATATCTATCACCTCCACTCAAATCAATCCTAGCTCCACCATATTAAACCCAACCCTCTATATCATCCAAGAAAATCAACCCAAACCAATCATATCCATCCCGTTCGAACAGGAGATTAACATGATGGTTGTAGGTTGGGCAATTGAAGTCTTCGTTGCCGATACTTGGATTGACAGTAATGAGGAGCTTACAAAGGAGTGGACTGACGGGCTGAGGTCCATTGTTCATGAAACCACCGAGTAGGTTTGGTCGAAGAAGCTGAGGAAGCCGAAGTGGTGTTACTTGGGCCTGACACCTGCTAGATCCCGCCTCTCTGTGAGGAAACTAAGGGTAGCTTTTAAAATTGCATTTTCAAAGTCGCGTCTATTTTGCATTGACACTTTCAAGTCCAAGTTTGACACGGTGTCTGTCAAGTTATCTAAGTCTAGCTCTGAGTCAGAGTTTGTGCCTCTTGGCCCTCCATGTCATAGCTTCTATTGTCAATTCAAGTCTTTTGCTATACTTGGCAACCCTGAGGGGCTTTCTTTTATGATATGCATTATCTTGCTTCTAAGTACTTCGCTGGCTTTTAAATAAACTGTGTCAACCTTGATGACGAAGGGATAGATTTCGATGGGATCGTCCCCAAGGAAATGAGTTCCCTCGCTGAAAAGGGAAGACGAAAGGCATGCTTAGCCTATCAATTGAAATAGTAGTTTTCAATAAACTTGAAAGATGAGGTAGACCTCCGAATGGTTCAAACTGGTTCAATGCAGTCCCCAGAGGAGCATTGTGCCCGATCAGACGGGCTCGAAGAGTTCATCGACATATTGGCAGGGACTCTTAAAAGACACGCCTGGTGTTGATCCTGAGATAAAACATCATCGAATCCCTTTGTTACCGGGTGCCAAACCATGTAAAGCAAAGTTCGAAAGGTCTAGAGCCTCTTACCATGTTCAAGCTTGCAGGAACAGCATTTTGCCAAGCACAAGTTAGAAAGTTTAAAATTGACCTGGAGCGAGGCATGTCAACTGAAGAACTCTGGACCCTGTGTTATCAAAGCCATTTTATCTGGGGCTGCAACCAAACATCATCGACCTCGACGGCAACAAATCAATACCATAGCTAGTGTGGATCAACACAAGTGTTGCTTTTCCCTGAGAGAAGCTCGTTGGGCTGAAAACCCCAAGGGTGGGCAGTTCCAAGCAAAAGTTAGAACGGCCTATTAGACCCAGAAACCTATGAAGGAGGTCTAGGCAAAAATAAATAGGCAATATTTGAAAGCTTGCTAGACCGAAGACCCGAATGGGCGGCTCTAGGCAAAAGTTAGAGGGTAAAAGGTGAGGTAAAATACTCGAGTGAACCTCAGCTTGAACTACATTTTGACCTGATTCCCAAAATGGGATACGTAGGTAGTCTCTCTTCGAGACTCGGTCACAATCTGTCAATTTGATCGAAGGCTGTGGTGCATCACTGTGGTCAAGAAGAAGACAAGCTGCATTTGTGCAGAAGGGGGGGAAAACCTTTCGTCTTTCAATCTTATTTCAAACTACTACTTCAATTTCAAAGCTGAGCAAAAGTCTTAAAAAGATTTTAAGCATAAAAAATAGAATGAAATGCTAGCGAGACCTAACGGCTCATAGTTTATTTTCAGTTCAGCGAAGTCTAGCTGTAACAGCTTTGCCGTCACACGTGCTGGTTAGATGCTCATGCGCGCTCGTTCAATATGATGTGCGTTGGTCTCAAACCTACGCGCTCTACTTCAATTCAAGTAACAATCAATAGCAGTCAGCTACTGCCTTTGAGTTCTATTCAAGGGGCTTTTGCCAAGTTTTGTTATACCGTGCATACCTAATGTACTGCACGGCGGTGTCAGTTTCAGTCCTGGCCTATATGAGTCATCGTTTGCATCTTATGTCCGTCTTTGTGGCATTTTTCCAGTTGTTTAATCCATTGTCATTTCGGGATGCTTTTCCCAATTTTGTCTGTTTGTACAGGTCATTGTACATCTATTTGACCATATGCAAGTGTCAGTTTCACCTGTCTAAGGGAATATTTGAGTTTTGGCATGTTAATGCCCAAAATTTCATTATTTTCTGTGTGTCTAAGAGTTCATCTCGCATTCAAGGACTCTTCTTATTTTTTTCGTTTGAGCTAGGAGAGTCTGTACATGTAAGTGTGTCTACGCGTCGATTCAAGTCATTTGTCAATGCAAATTAGATATTAGCGAATTGTTTACATGTCAATAAACTGGAAAATGCAATTTTTACATTGTTACCCTAGTATCTGTAACCCACAAGCTATGGAATCTCATGGACGGCAAGGGCACGTTAGCCCAACGCCAAGTGCACCATATCTTTGGGGCACATCTGCCCAAGCATCGAAGAAAGGGTGCGCAGGCCCAATGCCGTTACTATATCAATTGGGCACACCAGTCCACTCAATGTCTCTTTGTTTGGGTGTGCATCTCAGAAGCAAAGATAGTAAAGTGCTAGGGCTTAGTGATAGTCCTTAAGCATTATTGTCCTCCTAGGAGCCGCCCTTAGCTAGGGTCTACATTTTTAGTTTGTGCATTCATATAGCATACATCTTTGCATATTGTGTATATCAACTGTTGAAAACAGGAAGGTGGCCAGAATGGTTGCCATCATGTCTTGATTTGCTAACAGATGCGATGCAATCTCCTACGGTATTGTTATCGTTGGTCAGCGGATGCGAAGAGATCTCCCTGATCCACATTTTGTTTGCTGACAGATGCGATTGAAAATCTCTTGCGGTGTTGTTCTCATAGCAGGATGCGATAAAATCTTCTGCGGAACCAATTCAACGGCTTGATCATTCTACACACTGATCTTCACGTCACCAATTCAACGACAGCCAGTCCTATCAAATTTCTCAAATGGCTTGATCATTCTGCACACTGATCTTCCCGTCTCCAAATCAACGATAGCCGATTCTGTCAAATTTTGATCAATAAGCGGCAATTCACTCGTCCACTTCTATTTCCATCCCCGGCAATGGACCGCCTATCCATTCCACCAATCAGGTTCCTTAAGTTTACAAGTCTACTTTGCTAGTATGCTTTGCTGTGGATTGCCTTGAGGGGTGTCTAAAATTATTTGAGTGTTACTTGTACCAAGACGATGGTGGCTCAAGTGCCGTCAAAGAGGGGCTACTGTAGACACCCCAATCTGGGCTTCCAGGTTAGTTTACTTGCGGTATTTGATTCCCCGATGATGAAACGGATCAAGAGCACCTTGGGAATGTCGAGAGTTTGAGCTTTGAGTGTTTGACACCCTTTTGAACCTAACCCAAACCTAGGCCACTTCAAAAGCCAAAAACCTTACTGGCACATGCTTATTTGAAGCCTACGCGCGTAGATCAACTTGACAGGTGTTGGTCAATGGTCAAAGCTTGACTGTTGACCAATGCGTGAGTAGGTGCTACAAGCGCGCGACAGTATGACACTAGTGCGCGCTGGTCAAACTGCCAGGTGGTGGTCAACAGTCAAAGTTTGACTATTGACCCTCGCGCCAGGGCGCAACCCTCGCGCGCTAGACTGACTCCCGTGCGCGCTAGACTGACTCCATTGCGCGCCGCAGCGCAATGCCTGTTCCCACCAACTTTTCTTGAGGTGGAAATTTGGCCACCAATGCAACCTCAGCCAGCCTTGTGGACTGGCTAAATTCCTCTCTTTGCAGCCCATATCTACCTCCCTCTCTCTCTATATATACCCCCAATGGTTGTTCTTTCAAAGGGTTACCAAATTTTAGGTCCAAAGAAGGATTACACACTCTATCCTCCATACAAACTCTAATACCAAGCAACAAGCTTCTTGTTCTTTGTTTCTACCACTCAAAAGGCTTCCATCTTCCAAACCTCAAACACATCAAAGCTCAACTTTGTTTCAACCTCAATCTAGG
This sequence comes from Rhododendron ovatum, assembly GCA_019656835.1. Classification (NCBI taxonomy): domain Eukaryota; kingdom Viridiplantae; phylum Streptophyta; class Magnoliopsida; order Ericales; family Ericaceae; genus Rhododendron; species Rhododendron ovatum. The sequence goes on from CM033802.1 coordinate 25,001,337, forward strand.
TATAGCATACCTACTGTTTTCTGTTCTAATCCTTGAGGGGGGATAGCAAGGCAAGGCTGGTAATTTACCAGTCCTGGTCCTAAAGCTGGCAAGGTTTCAAAAACCGTTGTGGTAGGAACCAGCGTGCGACGGTCCCAGTCTTGCACGCGGCACTCCGTGGCCGCACCCGCAGGACCGCATGGGGATTGGTTTCCTACTATTTTATGTCTTTTTGTTTATATAGATCACTCTGCAAGCATGATAAAAACCAATTTACTGCTCTCCTTATATCAAACTGCTAGTTTATAGTTAATTTGCATTTCTGTGGTTATGGAGTTCCCCTGGGATCATTCTGGACCTGTCCCAGAACCTAAAAACACGTAAACCAAACACTGGTTAAAAGGCTCAGACCCTTGCGCGCCAGAGTGCCTCTGACCAGTGCCTGGCCTTGCACGAGTAGCTTGACTTTAGGCCATTATTTTATCCCCACACTGTTTATAGGGTGTTTTGTTAAATTGTAGGGCTTTTCAGCCTTTAAACTTCTTAGAACTGTGTATATTAACTACCTATAAACTACTTGGTTTGTCCTGGATGTTCACTGGTCCTTCCAAAGCCCAGAAGGGGATAAAACACAACCTGTTGGAAGGATATCAACCCGCGTGAGATTGTATGGGTTTGTCGCGTGATGGTAGGCTTGCATGCACGTAGATACAAGCATGCAAGTTGGCCGCTGTGCATGTCAAATTCATATAGTGCATTATTTTGATGTTTTTTCACAATGTTGGGTTTTATTCCGCTTATTGTTTATCATTTCATCCATCCATGATATTTCAATCACATTCTACAAAATATTACAGCTTTAATCCCCATTAAACTGTTCCCCCGCCCCTAATTGGCTAAAGAATTGATTAATCAAACAGAATCGCAAACGTTTTTGCAAATGCCTAAGTAGAGACTGATCTCCGAATTGGGAGAGAGGGGTGCCGTAAAACCCTTTCCCTCTCGTAACTTGGCTACCGAACCCAGATATGGTTATGAAGGATTGGTGCCTTCACCTTTTTCAAAAATCAAACAGGGCAGCGAGCGTTTCAAGTTTGGTTCCTTGGGTGTGGGACCTTCAAACCCAAGTGGTGACTTTGAATTGAGTGCTCGTCTGCCAAAAAAGCATGCTTATCGATCCGCCTTTTTCAAGGGCATGCTGCCCACAAATTGGAAAGGATGTTTGGTTTTTAAGATGGTGGAAGTGGAGCCTGGAGAGTGCCCTGATCTATGAGATCCCGAATTGCATGTCAGAGGCGAAAGCAGGAATCTGTGAGATGGCCAGCCCCTTAGTGATAGGCGCAGTAGAGATTGGCTTTGAAATTGGGTGGTGGGTTTTTAGGTAGAGGAGTCGGATCAAGGGGCTTCAGAGGACCTGACTTGATCAACTTTTCCATAACAGAGGATAACGGTGCCTCAAACGCGGAGAAGCTGCGGGGTTGATTACGAGGTTGGTTGCTCTGTGGAGTCTGCACTTGATTGATGTCAGCAATGTGATTGGTAGCATTGGAGGAAAAGGTATTGGTGCCACCGGTTGCTGTGCTGGAGAAAGTCCCACCTCCAAACAATGCATTGGTGTTTTCTGAGTATGCTCGAGGTTTTGATTTTGGTGGGTTAGAGGATTCTCTCGTTGATAGAGTACCACTTTGCAGTGCATCCTCGATGGCCAAGCCAGAATCGAAGAAGGTTTCAAAGTTAGCCGACGCTTGAATGAGAACCAGATGTTTGGCATAGTCTGGCTGAAGATACGGGAGATTGGCTCTGATTTCCAACAGATGGAATTCAACCTGCTTGACACGACCTACCTGTGTTTGTTGGAATGTTTTGTGCTGGGGATAGCTTGATCCCCAGCAATGATGGCCTGTTCCGTCCAAATCTGCAACGACAGCCTATCCTGTCCAAATTTGATCAACAAGCGGCGATTCACTCGTCCACTTCTCCTTCCATCCCTGGCAATGGACCGCCTGTCCATTCTACCAATTAGGTTCCTTAAAGTTTACTTGTCTACTTTGCTAGTATGCTTTGTTTTGGATTGCCTTGAGAGGTGTCTAGAATTCTTTGGCGTAACTTGTACCAATTCGATGGTGCTTCAAGTGCCATCAAAGAGGGGCTACTGCAGACACCCCAACCTGGGCTTCCAGATTAGTTTACTTTCGGTTTTTGATTCCCCAATGATGGAATGGATCAAGAACACCCCGGGAATGATAGCGTGTTTGAGCTTTGAGTGTTTGCAAAACCCTTGAACCTAACCTAGCCTAAGCCACTTCAAAAGCCAAAAACCATACTGACGCATGCTAATTTGAAGACTGCACGTGTAGATCAACTTTACAAGTGTTGGTCAATGGTTAAAGCTTGACCGTTGACCAACGCGTGAGTAGGTGGTACACGCACATGCTGCTCAACGACCTTTGCGCACTGGTCAAACGGACATGTGGTGGTCAACAGTCAAAGCTTGATCGTTGACCTACGCTCGCCAAGGTGCAACCATCGCCACCGGGGTGCACCATCGCGCGCTAGGTTGACTCCCGCGCATGCCGGTCAAACTGCCTGGTGTAGTCAACTGTCAAAGCTTGATCGTTGACCATCGCGCGCCAGGGTGCGACCATCGCACGCCGGACTGACTCCATCGCGCGCTGGAGCGCAATGCCTGTCCCCACCAACTTTTCTTGAGGTGGAAACTTGGCCACCAATGCAACCTCAGCCAGCCTCGTGGACTGGCTGAATTCCTCTCTTTGCAACCCATATCTACCTCTCTCTCTCCCTATAAATACCCCATGGTTCATCCATTTGAAAGGTCAAGTTTTTCAAAGAGTTAACAATTTTCAAAAGGAGTTCACTTTGTATTCTTTTAAAGCAAATTAAAGAGATACAAAGGCACAAAAGAACATAGCTTGTTCTTCCGCTTCCATCACTCAAACATCCGACCACTCAATCAAGCCTCAAACCTCAAAGCTCAATCATCCGTTCAAACTCAATCTAGGTATAGCATACCCACTATTTTCCTGTTCTGATCCCTGAGGGGGGCTAGCAAGGCCAAGGCTGGTAATCAATACCAGTCCTAGTCCTAAAGTTGGCAAGGTTTCAAATGCCGTATGCACAGGATCACGTGGGGATTGGTTTCCTACTGTTTTATGCATTTTTTTCCGTATAGATCACTGTTACGCATGTTAACAACCAGTTTATTGCTTTCCTTTGTTAGAAATGTTAGCTGTAGTTCAATTTGCATTTCTGTTGTTATGGAGTACCCTTGGGATCATTCTGAACCTGTCCTGGAACCCAAAAATGTGCAAACCAAGCACTGGTGCGGTTCGGACCCTCGCGCTCCAGATCCTAACTATAGAGGCCTGTAAAATTTTAATTATTGAAATTCCTTGTTAAATGGTTAATTGAAAATTGTGGTTTATTTGGTGACTAATTGGATTAGGGATTGAAGTGATAAAATGGAAACATGAAGAGTGTGTGTGTGTGATTTGATGATATATGGGTATATAAGGGGAATGTGTGGTGTAGGAGATAAAAATATCTCCATATATCTCTCTCTCTCATCCGTTCTCTCCTCTCTCTCCACCGATCTATCTCTCTCTCCTCTCCTCTCACTCAAAACACCTCTCAATCACTCAAGAACTCCAAAAATCAACCTCCCCCTCGCTCAAATCTCATAGATTTTGGTGTTTGTCGCGAGGTAGGGACTTCTTTTCCTCTTTTAAGTGTTTATATGTTGGTTTGGTGTAAGAATCGAGCTTTGATCGTCTCCCTTCATTCATTTCGAAAGCTGTCAAAATCTGTAGAAAATTGCCCAAAATCGCCTAGGGATCGATCCCCCTATTCATTTCTGGTCCAGCAAGCCCAAGGATCGATCCTTGGTGATGGGGGGATCGATCACTCTCTTCTCTGGAATTTTTGCTCATCTTTTGGGTTTCAGCCCAACTTCAAACAGCCATAACTTTCTTGTCCGATGTCAAATTCATACAAATTTTATATCAATTTGAAGGTCTTGAAGTTAGCTTTTCATTGCCACCAAAATCACCTAAGTAAAAAAAAAGTTATGACTATTAGAGTGGGAGTGTGTCAGTCTCCCAACATCCATTGGCTACTTCTATGATTCTTGTTTTGTCATTAGGACTTCCTATGATTAGTGGATGTTATTTTTGACTCATTGGCCTTCCATTAGTAAGGAATGAATAATAGTTTACTTGGTTAAAATGTCAATAAGATGCAACTTGCAAATGAATGATTGCTTGTGAACGTTTGTGGCATATTTGTGATATTGTTGGCATGTCGTGACATGTTTCATGAATGAATGAGATTCTAAGAAAGTATTAACTTGTATGTTGAGTGAGGGAATTTTTGTTTAAGTCGGTGGTCGATTTAGGAAGTCACGTAATGCAAGGTGTGGTAATACGAAGACTTAGATGGTCTCGTAACACAAAGAGTGGTAATACGGAGATCCTAGACGTTGGTGCACACCGTAACGCTAGGGGTGGTAATACGGTGACTCTTGTAGTGCTATACGGTAATGCAAGGGGTGGAAATACTCATGGTGGAGATTAGTGATAGAGAGTTGAGTCGAACCATAGAGTTGCTCGAGTATTATGAACAATGTGGTTAATTGGTGATAGTGGCAAGTCTTAAAATGGTTGTTATGAATGATTGGCATCCCTTTGAAATGATTCCTATCTATTGATTGAGTTATACCTTTATGTCTTCATCTCTCTGCACTAGTCTTCATGTTTGCACATAGCATTGGTAAAGATTTTCCTATTGGGCTTGTAACTCAACCTAATCTTTCTTTTCAGGTTCAAATGCTGGTTAATAGCTCGCATGCATTGTATGCTTGGAAGTAAAACACTTTTTTGGAAGCTATTTGTATTGAGTTACTTAATCATCTTTGTAATTGACTTTCTTTTGATAAAGATAGGTTTGTAATTATTCATTCAAGAATTTCCTTTTGACTAAACTGTTTGTAACTTAACAACTTGTTCGTACTTGTTTTAAGCTTATTTGGGCCAGAGTGCCAATGTTGTATTTCCTTAAAATTGGGGACTTGTTTGTAAAATTAAATAGGTGGGGTCTCTTTTGGGATATTATTAATGATATACAATGACCTTTTATTAAAACAAAATTTTTATTTATGTTGAAAATCGAGGGCGTGACACCAACCCGCGCATGCCAGAGCGCCACCATTGTGCGCCAAAGCGCCACAGACTAGTGGTCGGCCTTGCACGGGTAGCTTGGCATTAGGCCATTATTTTCTCCCCACACTATTTTATGGGGTGTTTTGTTAATTTGTAGGGCTTCTTCGGCCTTTAAATTGTATATTAACTGCTTATTAATGGCTTATAACTGCTTGGTTTGTCCTGGGTGTGCACTGGCCCTTCTAGAGCCCAGAGGGTTTCAGAATAAAAGCTGTGGGTTTGAGCTCACTAGTGCGTGCGTGTCTTGGAGTCGCGCGCGCAGGAGTGAACAACATACAGTGACTTGTTCAGTGCATGTTGGTTTCTTCCTGCACACGTCATTCCAAAACAGGGACTTCTCAGTTTGTTTAAACTCCCACAATAGTCTATTCTCATCCTATACTAATTGCTCATCCATGCTATTGATCACATGCTGCAAAGTATTACAGTTTTAATCCCCGATTAACTGTTCCCCGCCCCTAAATGGCTAAAAGGAATTGGTTAATCAAACCGAATCGCAAACATCTTTTGCAAATGCCTAAGTAGAGACCGATCTCCGGATTGGGCAAGAGGGGTGCCTTAAAACCCTTCCCCTCTCGTAACCTAGCTCCCAAACCTAGATATGGTTATGATGGACTGGTAACTTCACCTTTTTCAAATCAAACAGCACAGCGAGCATTTCAAAATATGGTTCCTTGGGTGTCGGACCTTCAAAACCCGAGTGGCGACTCTGTATTTTTGAGCGCTTGCCATCCGCGCTCGTGCTCCCTCGATTCTGGGCCCTTGCTTTGGAAATCCAAAAATTTCCAAGGGCGTGCTACCCACATAAGTACCTTTGAATAGACTCAAAAGCGGCCTGACACTTGTCTGTCCAATCGAATGGGACATCCTTTTTGAGTAAATGGAACAGTGGTTCGCAAGTCAGGGTTAGCTTGGCAATGAATCTGTTGATAAACTGGACCTTCCCTAGAAAACTTTGCACGCCTTTCTTAGACCGCGGTGGTTCCATTTCGAGAATCGCCTTTATTTTGGATGGATCTACCTCGATCCCTCTTACGGTGATTAGAAACCCCAACATCTTACCTGTCGTGACCCCGAATGTGCACTTCTGTGGGTTAAGACGCAGTTTGTACTTGTGGAGCCTTTTGAGAAACTGCCCAAGTGAGGTAATCATTTTGTTCTTTTGCCTTCACAAACATGTCGTCGACATAGACCTCAACTGTCTTGTGGATGAAGTCATGAAACAGGGTTGTTTGGGCCCTTTGAAATGTGCAACCAGCTTTCTTTAGCCCAAACGGCATCATCACATAGCAGTAAGTACCCCATTCGGTGACGAACGTTGTTTTCCCCTAATCTTCTGGTGCCACAAAAATCTGGTTGTAACCTAAGAACCCATCGACAAAAGAGAGCAAGGCATGCCCCACTGTGTTGTCGACAAGCATGTCGATGTGTGCCAAAGGAAAACTATCTTTGGGGCTTGCTTTGTTCAAGTCCCAAAAGTCGTTGTAGACTCAGATTCTCCCATCTTTCTTAGGAACGGGCACGATGTTGGCAACCCATTTAGGATATTCCGCGACTCTCAAGAATCTTGCATAAATCTGCTTGGTGACTTCCTCTTTGATCTTCTGAACCCAATCCGGCCTCATTTTGTGGAGCTTCTGTTTGACAGGTATAGCCCCAAGCGTCAACAGAATTCGATGCTGCACTATTTCGGGATCAATGCCAGGCATATCCTTGTGAGACCATGCAAAGACTTCAAAGAACTCCTTGAGTAGTTTAATTATTCCAGTGTGGTCTTCCGGGGAAAGGTTTGAACCAATTTGCATCGTACGGGGATCATCCTCGTCTTTCAAGTTTATAGAAATTACTTCTTCTTTTAGAGGCTGAGCATGCCTTTCGTCTTCCCTTTCGATGAGGGAACGCAACTCGTCCGGGATCTTTCCGTCAAAGTTTGTTCCATGATCGTCGGGGTCAACACAGTTTATATAAAAGCAAGCAAAGTAGTCGGAAGTAGGATCATGCATTTCATAAAACCCTGCAGGGTTGCCAAGTATAGACGATTCGAACTCAGAGTAAAAGCTATGACGTGGAGGACTGAGAGGCACAAACTCCGACTCTGAGCTAGACCTAGACTTGACCGACTCTGTGTCAGATTCAGATGTATCATCAATGCATGTCAGGCGTGGAGTGAAGATGCTGTTATTAGTACTTCCCTTTGCTTCCACAATGAGGGAAGTGGGATCCTCAAGAGTGTCTGGAGGGTCAGGCCCAAGCATCAGCACTTCAGCCTCTTCATCTTTGCTAACCAAACCTACTTGGGAGAACAGCTACTCCAAGTTCCCCTGATTAAAAGTCTTCAACCAGTCAACCTTTTCCTTGATCTCGATCAGCTGCCTCTTGAACTCTTCCTTGGTAAGCTCCTCTTTGGCCATTTCCTCCTCGCTGTCGGACTAGGTGTTAGCAGTAAAGATCTTGAAACCCGATAACCAAGTGCAAGTCTCCGGATCCCAAAATGGTTCGATCTGTCCCAAGTAAGTAGTGCCTCCTCCCTCGCAGACAAAGTAGCTATCAGGATTTCTGTAAAGAGCTCGAGGTTTTCCCACATCATTCCTCTTTTTGTCGCCTTTGGCAGGGGGAACGTATCCGAAACCAAAGCGACCTTCGGTGAAAGGAAAGGCAGGGGATTGGGCGATCCCTTGTTGGTTGATCCTGAGTCCTAAGCCAGGCATGAATGACATCTTTCTCATCATTTCGAGAGTAGCTGAACTTAAAATAAAATTGTCATCCATGGCAATGGCGAGGACTGAGCCTGACGTGTCGAAAAAGAAACCTCCAAAATCGAAATCTTCCTCTCCGTGCATGATCCCCAAAACGGGCATCCCATCATCTTTAAGCGGGCGGATCCCAAAGTCCCCGCAATTGTTAAAGTTCTGGTTCGAAGCCTCAACATGACCTTCTGATGCAAAGTTGAAGGTACAGCCATGATGTCCGGCCTATGAGGCCACGGTCTGCCTAGTAACAGATTAAAAGTAGCGGGGATGTCAACCACATGAAATTCTACATCCATCTCAAAGCCCTCAGCATCGAGCTTGAGCATCAAAATCCCCTCAACCATGCGACGCATGGTGTCATATGCCTTGATCGACAAGTTAGACGGCGTAAGGTCCTTCTTGGTAAGTCCGAGATGGTAGGCCACCCTCATGAGGCAAACGTTGATTGTAGAGCCATTGTCAATGAGCACAGTCGGCACGCAATGTCCCCCACACTTAACAATGATGTGCAGTGGGCGATTATGAGCAGTCCTTTTGATAGGCAGATCCTTTTCAGTGAATGTAACAGAGTGCTTAGAGAGAAGCGGCAGTACAAGAGCGATCCTGGCCTCGGGAGTAATGTCAATTGGTACCTTGAGCCAAGCCAGAGCTAAAGATAACTTTTCACAATGCTCTTTTGTCGAAGATATCAAATCCCAAATAAAGACAGCAACAAGGATTCATTCGAGTTGCTTTTGGATAACATCCTCCTCCTGGATTCCACCAGGAACAATTGGAACATTCCCTTGAGCAACAGGAGCAGCAGATTTCTGAACAGGGGGACTAGACTAGCTTCCAGTCTGCAAATTGGATGGCTGAAAGACTTAGCTGCTCCTTGTGACATTAGCGACATCCCACCAAGAAGTTGCATCAACAAAGTCCCATAGGTTGGTAGGTACATCCTCTAGTTTGAGCTTTCCCTTATCAACTAATGCAACCGTTGTCGACGAACCTTGCCCTAGAGCTGAATCCCATTCTAAATATTCCATTACCAGACCTTCCCTAAAAGTAGGGTCCTGAGCAGCAGCTTCCTCGAAAGGCCTCCCCGAGTTAGTGACAAATGGAACATCCCAAAATCCTCCATCCACGAGAGTGGTGTTGATAGTCCACACTTCGTTTCCCATGTCCAAATCGACAATGTTGTCCACATCCCAAAGATCGGCAGGCGGTGAAGTTTTGCCAAGGTTAATGGTCTCATCCACGTCCCAAAGATCATCGGGTGGTGCTCCTTGTAAGACCATGATACTGTAGTCATCTCTGAGAGTAGAAACGATAGGGCAAGGTTGCTCCACAGAAATGATGTCGAAGGAAGGATCAAATTCATGGATACGACGATCGACCGTGTTTGCAATTGAGTTTACTATAGGAAGCATGGCACCAAGTGGGCGATGGACATCAGGAATAACCTCCCCTGCCTGATAGTAGCTCCAGTATTCTTCATTGACATCGTTCTGGTCTAAATTAGCTTTAAGACCCAATTCTACTAGCCCCGCATCAGGCTGCGAATCCCATACATACTCTTCGGCTTCTGCCTCAAGTTGGTCCATTTCAGGTTGATGGATAAGCATAAACAAAGATAGACCATCTAAAGGATCAACTTGCGCCGTATTCCATTCGTCTTCCCACTAATTTAACCATGCTTGGTCGACATGAGGGTATGCAGGGAAACCCATGTGTACTGCTCAATCCAATCTGCCCAAAGTTCCTCCCATTCTTTAGCTTTGTCTTCCAGGTTCCAACTAACCGCTGAGATGTTACACTGAGATCGGTCATGATGACTACAACGGGTTTAGGGTGGTCTTCTGGGATGATATGGCTGGTGGGGTTATTTATGGTGCAGCTGAGGGTTATCTGGTTAACTTGTGGGTTAGAATTGTGGTTGGGTAAGGAATTGGAGAATACGTTGGGTTTAGTAGACGGAGTTGGAAGGGTGCCATTGTCTACGAAATCTTGTATCGCATGTCGGAGATGATAGCAAGAGTCGGTGTGATGGCGGGGCATCTGATGGTAGGCACAGAAGACATTTGGGTTATGGCTAGGAGGCAAATTTTGAGGAAGTGGGGTTGGAGTCAAGGGCCTGAGGTGACCAGTCTTGACTAACTTCTCCAATACCGAGGAAAGAGGTGCCTCAAAGTTGGCAAAGTTTCAGGGTTGATTCCGATTTCGGGGTTTTTGAGGGGTTTGTACTTGATTACTGTTTGCAATGTGGTTGGAGCTTTGAGTAGTAGTAGAAGTTGCTAGCAGAAGTTGCATTGGCATAGTTGTTGCCGCCAAATAGAGCAATACTATTTCCGGTGTAAGCACAGGGCTTTGATTTTGGAGCTGAAGTAGAAGAGGAAGTGTCATTCTTTGGCAAAACTCCTGTATGGAGAGCTTCCTCAATAGTCAGGCCAGAGTCGAAGAACATCTCGAAGTTAGCTCCCTAAACTAATACAAGGTTCTTGGCAAAGTCAGGCTGCAGATTACGAAAAATGATGCGGATTTGGTCCCTCTCGCTTGGGCGATCAGTCATAAGAGCTGCCTTGGCCCTCCACCTTTTAATAAAGTCTGCAAAAGACTCTTTTGCATTCATCTTGGTTGATTCCAACTCCCGAGTGGTCATCTTGAGTTGAGCATTGTAACTATACTGAGCATTGAAGGCCGTGCCAATATCCTCCCATGTTCTTCTTTTGGAAATGTTAAGCGCAAAGAACCATTGGAAAGCGGGGCCGGCGAGAGTTTGTGGAAACAACCGAACCATTGCATCCTCCTCAACCCCATGTAGTTTCATCGCACCGTGATAAGCCAAAAGATGAGTCTTCGGATCACCAGTCCCATCAAACTTTTCAAAGTCAGGCATCTTGAACCTTTCAGCTAACCTAGCATTCGAAAATGGGCAAAGACGGTCCATGTCTAGCCCTCCCACACCAATCTTTTCGGACTTGGAGACTGTCTCTTCGAGCTTTGCCATTTTGGCGATCAGAACAGCCATTTTCTGGATTTAGAGTAGGGTTTTCGATTAGAGGAACTTCTTCGGCCGTGACTTCACGCTCGCGCCTTTCACCTCCTCCTCTTCCTACTGCCGGTGGAAGTTGCTCTTCAATCAAGGCATGCAGAGTAGCCATAGAGGCATCAGCCTAATCTACCCTTTATTGCATGATAACTAGGTTGTGCTAGAGATCTGCTAGGACAGTAGCAAGATTCGGAGGTGGAACATCGGCCATGACTAGAACTTCTGTTTTGACAAGTTTCGGTGATGCAGGTAGAGATGGAGTGGATGGAGGAGATTCGTGTAAAGTAGTTGGCGGTGAATCCTCCCTTGACAAAGTACAGGCCAGATCTTCCGTTGTGGCTGATTAAGAAGCAAACCCCCAACCAAATCTTCCAACAGACCCGACGGACGTTCCCAAGCAGGTTTGGCTCTTGATTTTGAAACCTTTCCTAGCGGTGCGATAGCTTGATAGCAAAGTACAAGAGCTCAGTGACAGCCTGCAACAATTCATTTGAAAGAATTTGAAAGCATGGAAAATGCACATGTCAACGCTGTCGGTGTCCTCCTAGACTTTATAACTAAAGGGAATCTGTCTCACGACATTTGGACGTTGCCAAGGGTCCTCGAATATTCTTTTCGAGGATGTATCCTTGATGGGATTGACTGAAACTAAGAGATGTCAAAACAGCCTAAGACTTTGGCTATTCCCCTCTCGAAGTTTCAATGCTGGAATCGGAAAAACTCGGAGTAAACGCTGTGATACCATAACTGAAATGGCCTAAGTAGCACTGTGCCGGAGCCTGAGCGGTGTAAGTGATTTAGCACTTTTAACCTGGTGGTGTGAGCATCATGATATTTTCTCCGTTGTTCCTTGTGTTTTGTTTGAAACCTCAATTGGGCTTTAGTCAAAGACTTAGAAAGTTTTGATTTCCCAAAGTCTCGTCAATCCAAGGACTTTGAAAATTGGCAATGTGCAACATCGAGATGCATGACTCGTCATCGGGCCAAGGCAACGCCCTAATAAGCATAAGACAGACTTGACAAGAGACAACCTAAAAGCTACCCTCGCATGCTCCTACGGAAAACAGTATGAATGTATGTACAGGCATGCGATAAGGAAAACAATAACATGTAGACAGTATATGGGGTTATATGCAAGAAGTCCTAGCCTGCGGGTTCCTGTCCTAGGTTGGAAAGTTCTATTGCTTTGTACACATATAAAAGCCGGTTTTGGATTAAAGGGGTTCCTCTGACTAGAGCCACGATATACCTCCCATTGCAGTGCGTACAACAAGGCAACGGTTGAACGGTAGTATGACTCATCATCGTCCAAGGTTGTTGGGCGTTCGAGGACTTCGGGCTCCAGTAAATTGTGCCAGTTACCCAAAACAACTCAACGGGGCTAGCCAACATTGATGCACATGAAGAAAATGTCAAAGAATGATCAAGTGAGAGAGAAATGCAATGTTTTGAAAAATGCCCTTTAAAGCTTGGCTCACTTTTATTAATCAACATTTGGAGAAAACTACACAAATGAACAATAGTAAAAGCCCCAGTTCGGATTGGCCGGATATGAGATCCTGTAACATTCCCATTCTGTTCTTCAGCAGTGCGGAGCGTACTGTTTTGACAGACTTTTGAAAAATTGTTCATTTATGGATTAATTACCAAATATTGATTAATGCAATGAGTCCCCAGTAGAGTCGCCACTGTGGACACATGCCCCTGGAAAATTTTATTTGTGTATAAAATCGGGTACGCCCTTTTTGGAAAAGCGCGGCGAAACGCTACAATTCAAAGTCGCCACTCAGATTTTGGCGGTGAAAACACCCAAGGAACCGAACTTGAAATGTTTGCTACGTTGTTTGATTTTGAAAAGGCATAGATTGGTCCGTCGTCACCTTCGATATCTGAGGTTCGGGAGCCAGGTTACGAGACAGGAAGGGTTTTATGGCACCCAGTCTCGCCCAATCTGGAGATTGGTCTTTACTCAGGCATTTTGTAAAACATTTTCATTTTTCTCTCATTAATCATTGTTTTAAGCCAATTAGGGAGGGGAAACAGTTAATGGGTATCAAAATTGTAACAAGTTGCATTTATGCGGCAAAATGTGATGGATGATTTGCTTTATTGAAACAAGTAAAATAGATTGAGAACAAGCATCTGTGAGTGTTTTAAACAAACTGAAACACACTAATCCAAAATGACATACACAGGAGGAAACCTATATGCACTAGCAATGCCACTGCATGCAGAAATGACCTGCGTACTCCATTCCAAGACTGGCGTGCACCAGTAAGTCGAAACTTATAGCTCTTGTTTTTAACCCTCTGGGCTCTGGAAAGGACCAGTGCACACCCAAGAGAAACCACACAGATGGTATAGCAGAATAAATATAGTTACAGGCAGCAGAGATGGCTTTAAAGCCATTAGATGAACAAAACACCCCATAAACAGTGTGGGGAAAATAAACAGAGGCCAAGGCCTAGTTGCCATGCAAGGGCCAGCCACTGGATTAGATCTTACTACCGTACACCAGTCTATGGTGACCGTATGCCAGATAGATGCCTTTGTCTAGTACTTGGCTTTGCATCTTCTAGGTCTGGATCATGACCAGAAAGATCCTAAAGGCATTCCAAAGGAAATGGAAGCAGATATTGAGTACTACAAATATACAGTTCTAAAATACAGAAAGCTGTAAACTGGTTTTTAGCATGCAATAAGGTGATGAAAATAGAAAGAAGACAGAAAAATAGCCGATCAGTGATCCCCACGCCAGTGTTGCACATACAGCCATGACTGGCGTACAACTTAGAATGACTGGCGTGCGCCATTGATAGCCTTGCACGATCCTTGAAACCTTGCCAGCTTTAGGGCCAGGGCTGGTATTGATTACCAGCCTTGACCCTGCCAGCCCTCCTCAGGGGTCAGAACAAAGAGTTGGCAAAAAGTGGTATACCTTTGGTATTGAGTTTGATGATATGTTTTGAGCTTGAGCTTGAGGTTTGGTGAATGGATGATGACTGAAAGAGGTGCTATGGTATGGGAGAAGGAGTTCCTTACTTACTCTTCGAATGGAAGGAAGAAGATCAAGCAAAGAACTAAGAAGAGAGAGAGAATGAAAACTTGAGCTCTTTATGGTGGTTAGCCCCATGCATATATATGCAATGGGGTATTTATAGGCTAAAGAATGACTGAAGGGGGGCTGGTACCGTGCTGGTACCAGGCTGGTTGAGTTAGTGAAGGAAAGTCTCCATGCATTAATGCATGGGACTTGCATGGAAGGGGTTGTAGGAGAAAGGGGAACATCTTAGTACGTTTATAATCATTAGGAGACTGTTCAGCATACTGGGGTGGCCACAAAAGTTTTATGCATGTGGTTGAATAGTGATATTTGACTAGCGTATGCCAGTCCTATACCAGCGTATGCCAGTCCTATACCTGCGTGCGCCGGTGGCAACTGAGTCAACGGTCGATGACTGACACTTGGTAATTTACTAGTGCATGCCAACACGGTACCAGCATATGCACGTCAGGTTTTGCTGCGGCCATTTGGTTCTGGCTTAAGGGCTTGGAAAAGGTTAGACAATGGTTTGAATGAGGTTCAGAACGCTCAAAGCTCAAAACATACCAACAATCTCAGGGCATTCTTGGCCTTAATCATCATTAGGGAATCAAAGACCATAAGTAAACTAATCTGGACAGTCCAGAATAGGGTGTCTACAAAATCACTTTAACTTGCTCAGTGGTTCTCCTTTGTGCCTCAAGAAGACGTTGACGAATCACTCTCATGCTCTCGAAAATTTCTTGGATCAATTCCGGCCCAACCAATGTAGCCTCACCCAACTCAGTCCAACAAATAGGTGATCGACACGGTCTCCCATCTTGATACTAGATTGGTAGCTATTGTTGTACGCGAATTCGACTAACGGTAGGTGATCTTTCCAACTACCCCGAAAATTCATAATGCAATCCCGAAGCATATCTTCTAGAATTTGAATCGTTCTCTCGGATTGCCCATCTGTTTGAGGATGATACGAGGTGCTAAATAGAAGATTGGTGCCAAGAGTGGCCTCCAGACTTTGCCAAAAGCACACAATAAATCTTTGATCTCGATCCAACACGATAGAAACTGGAATCCCATGAAGACAGATAATCTCGCGAATGTACAATCGACTAAGCGTATCAATCGAATCTGTAGCCTGAATAGGTAAGAAATGTGCTAACTTGGTCTATCGGTTGACTATCACCCAAATAGCATCATGTCCCTTCTGGCGATCTCGGTAAACCGCTAACGAAATCCATCGTCACGATCTCCCACTTCCATTCGGCCACTGGTAAAGGTTGTAACTCCCCCGCAGGTCGTTGATGCTCGGCTTTGACTTGTTGGCATGTAAGGCATTTGGACACGAAGACGACGACATCTCTCTTCATTCCCGACCACCAAAACTATCTATGCAAGTCATGATACATCTTCGTTCCCCCAGGATGCACGGCTAGCAGAGAATGGTGAAATTCTCTCAATATTTCCTCTCGACACGAAATGCGTATAAACAATTTTTCTTGGTATCGCAAACCTTGATCGGCATGAATCATTCACCCTTCTCGAACTTGGTACGAAACTCCTTAGCTTCTTCATCTTGCCGTTGGGCCTCAACCACTCGAATCAACAAGGTTGATTGGATGGTCAAATTGCACAAAGTAACCCCATCTCGAACTTCCTTGAAATGCAATGCATACGAGCCTAAGTCGTTCACTGTTGTCCACTCATGGATGGCTAAACTCGCAACTTGTGTCGATTTTCTACTCAATGCGTCTGCTACCACATTCGCCTTGCTTGGATGATATTGCAACTTAAAGGTGAGACTTCAAAGTGTTCCATCCAACGGCGTTGACGTAGATTAAGTTCCTTTTGAGAAAATAAGTACTTTAGACTTTTGTGATCAGAAAAGACTTCGAACCTCTCACCGTAAAGGTAATGGCGCCAACTCTTCAATGCAAAGACAATGGCTGCAAGTTCTAAGTCATGAGTAGGGTAGTTCCGCTTGTGAGTTTTCAATTGTCGTGACCCATATGCTACCACTTGCCCCAATTGCATCAACACGCACCCCAAAACCCTCCTTCGAGGCATCGCAATACATGGAGTAACCTACTCCCCATTTAGGCACAACCAAAACCGGCAAGATAGTCAATCTTCTATTCAATTCCTCAAAGGCTTTCTCACGCACTTCACTCCAAACAAAACGAGTCCCCTTACGATTCAACGTAGTCAACGATCCCGAATAATAAGTTCACAATCTCGGCAAATACGATCTAATGGTGATCTACCCCCTATGGGTGTCTCAACGAACAATGGAGGACTAATGTTTTTGATTTCCAACCCCAAAGCACAAGCAAAAGATACAGCAATGAAAGAATGCGATGCTCTAGAATCAAATTGTAATCTAGCAAAAGAGTTGAACAATAGGAATGTACCCCTCACAATCAAAGTCTCCGGGGTCTGAGAAGTAACAAGAGGTGGTGAAGGCGGAATAGCAGACGTGATAGGAAAAGCCCTTCCGTGAGTGGTCTGACTCTGTACATGTCCTCCCCGATGACCGGAACCCTGAGTAGGCATCGAAGAACTTGCTCCTCTCTCAACCTGAGATCCCTGAGTTGACGTGGCCTAACGAAAATGAGGTTGTTGACGAAAATGAGGTTGATGTTGCCTTTGATTTCCCTGGAATGATTGCCGACTAGAACCCTATCCACCCGTCGGCTGTTGCACTGATCCCAACTCGCTACGTGCCCCTTTTCCATGCGGGCAATTCCTTGCAAAGCGACCACCCTTCCCACAAGTAAAGCATGTGTTCAAAAGTCGCGGGCATTGGGCACGAATGTGCCCTGCCTGACCACACTCATGGCATACGATTGGAGGTCTATTGGAAACTCCCCGAGTCCTAAACAAAGAAGAAGGTGGAGGCCTAAAGTTTGATGGACCCTGCAAAGTCGACATTTGATCCCTTTTGTCTCTTCCTCCCTTGACTACTGAAACTTCCCGATGATGAACTCATACCCCACACTGGTTGTCGAGGTTCCCAAACCTTTGGATTTTTTGGTGCCTCCTTCAGTGTCTAAATGCTCCTCGCACACTCAACGACTTCGGAAAACTTTCCTTTGCGTTGTGCCGTAACAAACTTTTTCACGGTGTTGTGCAAGCCTCTTTCAAACTGCCTACACTTCCTTTCCTCGATAGCGACCAACTCCGGCGTGAAACGGGAAAAAGATTGGAACTTCAAAGCATACTCTAACACAGTCATATTCCCTTGCTTTAGTTTCTCAAACTCTTTAACCCAACAGGTCACGACTTGTTTCCAGAAAATACTGCTCCTCGAAGAGCACCTCAAATTCAGCCCAAGTTCTCCACATCTGGCTCATTTGCCTGAGCCGCGGTCCCTGCCGCTCTCCTCGCTTCCTTTCTCGATTCCAACACAGACTCCCACCATTCATTCAGCTCCTCAGTAAGTAGAACGGCCATGATATTGACTCGCAAGTCATCCTCTGTGATCATAAAAGCCCTAAAGAGTTTTTCGGATCTGAGCTAGCCAATGATCAGCCACAAGAGGGTCACTGCTCGACCCATCAAATGTAGGTGGATTTCTACGGCTAAACTCCCTCATCGCTAACATAGCACGACTGACTGCACTCTCCCTAGGAGCTGGGTTCAAAAGGTTTGCAGCCGCAAGAGCCGCCACGAAATCCCTTGCAAAAGGATTCTGAACAAACGGGTGTCTCCTTTCCCCGGCCGCATCTGGGCCTTTCCCTTGTATTCTCATTCTGATTTTCCCCAAGCTGGCTAACCTCATCCTCAACCGGCGCCTCTCGGCCACCCCAACTTTCGACCTCACCTGCTCTAGCATGCGTTCTTGGTGGCATCTTACTACAAGTTATAAGAAAAGGAAGATTCATCAATAGCAACACTATTTCATGAGGTCGAAGCCTCCAACTATCCCAACACAGGTCAAACAACACTGCACCACTCTATAATATTGAAATGCAATGCCACAGAAGCCAAGTAATGGCAATGCACACAAGCACACATATGTTATGCAAATAGGGGTGACATTTTGAACCCATGAGACTAGAAGTCTCCCCATGGTCTCAAAGTATTCAAACCTAGTTACTCTAATACCAATTTGTCACGCTCTCGATTTTCAACATAATTAAATAATCCATTTCAATAAAAGTTTATCGCTTATCGTAAATAATACCCAAAAGAGTTCCTGCTAGATTAATTTATAAATCAAGTCCCCATGTTTAGATAAATACAACCTTGGTTCCGCGGCCTAAATCAGCTTAAGTACAAGTACAAACATATTCGAAGTATTACAAACGATTAGTCAAAATGATTGAAATGATAAGTTACAAATACATCTCTATCAAAATAAAATTAATACAAAGATGCTTAAGTAACTATACGAGGTAAACTTCCAAAAAGTCTTTCATTCCAGTGCACACATTGCATGCGAGCTATTGTCCAGCATTTTGATCTGAAAAGAAGGATTAGGTTGAGCTACACTAGCCCAGTAGGAAAATCTTTACCAATTCTATGTGTGTATATGATGGTACGTGCAGAAGTGATGAGGTCAAGAGATTCAGCTCAATCAATGGACAACAACGAACTGACAAGAGTGACAACATTCAATAAGATCATTCTAAGAAGTGTCATTGTGATAATATGCCCACTAGTTCACAAGACATTGACAACCCTAGCAATCCTAACACGACTCTCTATCGCCAATTCCCACCATCGGTATTTCCACCCCTTGCATTACCGTATAATAATCACGAAGGTTACCCTATTACCACCCCTTGCGTTACGTAAACCCTAGCAACTTAGATCACTGCATTACGTGACCCATTTGAGTCTCCGTATTATCACCCCTTGTGTTACAAGACTCTCTACCCCAACTTCCGACACATACAACTACTTTCTTATTCGCTATGCAAGCTAAGACTTCCAAACGATTACACTCATACAAGGAACATCTTACAATATGTTAACAATGTCACAAAATATTCCACAAACGAGCCATAAAGATTCACAAGTAACCAACAATTAATAGGATGCATTTTAACAAAGTCTTAACCATATAATTTCCTATTCGTTTCTTACTAACGGAAGATCAATGGACCAAAGATAACATCAATCAATCATAGGAATTTAATTGAATATGCTTGAGATGCATTTGGAAGTGTCCGAAAGGGTTTAGAAGTGATCGGCGGTCCAAACCATGAAAGGGAAAACTTTTTAGAAATTTCCAGTTTGGTACATGTATCAGTTAAGGGCGCTACATGTACCCAACGAACAAAATGAAAAATCTAGGTTTTGATACATGTAGTAGTTAAGGGCGCTACATGTACACAACGAACAGAAGATACAATCTGAGTTTGGTACATGTAGCAGTTAAGGGTGCTACATGTACCCAATGAACGAAATTAGAGAAATCTGGGTTTGCTACATGTACCAGGGTAAAGACTGGTACATGTAGGACCTAGGTTTTTCTGCATGATTTGACAGCTTTCAAGGGCAAACACAAGGCTTCCAAACAATGATCCAAGACAAGTTTTAGACACCAAATCAACTCATAAACATACAAAGAAAGTTAGAAATCCCTACCTCGAGTCAAGGAGCAAAACTCAAGAGATTTGAATTACAAGCCCTAGCTTCGAACTCTTTGAAATCAATCGAAATCCTCTCCTCCATGCTTAACCCAAGGAATTCCGAGCCCAAGAACGCAATTGGAAGGTCGAATGAAGGTTGATCTTGAGGTTCTTGAGATCTTGGAAGGGTTTTGAGTGAGAGGAGAAGAGAGAGAGACAATCGGCCAGGGGAGAGAGAGAGAGAGAGAGAGAGAGAGAGAGAGAGATTAAGAGATATTTTGATCTCCTACATACACACCCACCCTATATATACCCATATATCCTTTTTATCACACCCACACTCCCCCAAATCTCTATTCTTTCACTTCAATCCTCAATCTAATTAACGACCAAATCAACCATATTCTCTTGATTAGCCATTTAATAAATATTTCAATAATTAAAATTATCCGAGTATCTACAAGGTGAAACATAAACTCTTAGAAAGTGTAACATAAACCATTAGATGGCATAACATGTTACTAGAGGCCGGGGCAGACGCAACGCGTGTGCAAACCAGATTTTGACAAAATTTCTTCATGTTTATTGTTGATCGAATTTTTACAAATTTTGACAAAATTTGGCTTGCATGCGCATCACGTGTGCCCCGGCCTCTAGTTATAAAGATGTCGGGTCACACCATTAGCACCAAGTGCGCAAAGAACAAATAAAATTAAAGTGGCTAGAATTTGGTATCCACAAACGGAACCCAATGCGCACAAACCCATATGAAGTTAACATGCATATAGTAAATTACTAACATGATGAGCATGTGCAAGTCAAAAAATAATGTAGAGAAAAACCTATTTATCGATCGAATAGCAAAGTTACCAATTTTCACTACAACTATGTAAACTTCCGTCTTCAGTTTTTGGTCTCTTCTTTTTTTCAAAACCTGTAACAAACAACAAAATGATCAAATTTTTTCACACTCCAGAGTATCAAGTATTCTTCCTAATGCAGTACTTACTGCTAAAGAAAGAAAGGGAGAATAAACAATTCCTTAAGAACCTTTCATTAAAACTGTCACATTTCTTCATGTTTATTGTTAATCCAATTAGTATATGATCAAGCCGCATGTTAACCTTCCTTTTTAAGTGTGAGGGGTCTAAACCTCTGTTGAAACTGTACTCAAAAGGCTATACACCTAAAGAAAAGAAACCAATAACAATTCAGATATACTCCTATATACAAAAATATATAGGACAAATTTTCGTACTCGTTCCTTTAGTTTTACGGTTGTCTCATTTTCGTCCCTCTAGTTTCAAAGTGCTCTAATTTCGTCCCTGTAGTTTGTTTTACGTTCCAAATTGGTAAAATCGTTAACACTGTTAACGAAACTAACGGAAAAAAAAAGTGTTCCAATTTTCAATCTGTTTAAACTAGTGCGAATATCTTATTTTTTTTGATCATTTTATCCTAAATGGTCGTAATGAATTTTTGGCTCTAAGGCCTTTCAACGAGCACCCGAAGACTGCTTATTTAGTTTCAAGGCTCTCTTAGGGTGCTCATTGAAAGGCCTTAGAACCAAAAATCCATTATGACCATTTAAGATAAAATGATCAGAAAAATAAGATATTTGTACCGGTTCAAACGGATTGAAAATTGGAACACTTTTTTTTTTTTCCGTTAGTTTCGTTAACGATTTTACCAATTTGGAACGTAAAACAAACTACATGAACGAAATTAGAGTACTTTGAAACTAGAGGGACAAAAGTGAGACAACCGTAAAACTACTGGGATGACTACGAAAATTTGCCCAAATATATATACAAAGAAATATGTATACCAAAAACACCGTACCAGTGCAATGCATACATACATGGGCAGAGCCATTAAGAGTCAAGGGGGGGCAGCTGACCCCGCTGCCTCCCAAATTTTTTAAGAAATTAGTATAATTTTCACCCAACTTTTACTCATTTGACACCCCCTTTAAAATTCATCTTTGCTTCAACCCATACGTAGTTCAAATTTTCGACCCCACTTAACAAAAATCCTGGCTCCGCCCCTGCATACATACCTGTTTGTGGAATAGAAAAGAGGTGATGGTGACAGATCTTGAATAGGGTTTTTGAATTGTTGCAGTCTTCTGTCAGTTTATTTGGGAGAACGTGGGGTAGGAAGTTGTGGTGAGGGTAGTTTTCCAATCTAGCCCGGCCGTTATTCTCTACATTTAACTGTTTTGATTTATGATTTATTTGGAGGGCATTTAGGAAAAGCGAAAATACATAACAAGACTTCAAAAGAAGGAGACACCAAAGTGATGTTCTCTCTTTATATATTAGAATAAATGATTGGGATACACCACACAAGGGGGTAAACATTGTAGCATTTTCACAAACGTAGTCACTAACAAAATAATTAGATAGCATCACCGGTGATAATAGTAGCCATTGCTATCTTAAATTGTTTTAGAAAAATATCAAGACCGATTCTCCCATCAAAACTAAACCAAAATCTCATTTTGACAAACAACAAGAAACAATCGACGTAAAAAGGGTTTAAAGACCATACTTGATCCGACGACTACAAAACAAACAGCCCGAGAATAATTGTGCCAACCGGGTATTTAATCCTTTCTTGGTTGATCCCCTCCTAGTGATGTTTTTCTCAATTTTCTCGACTTTCCTTTCAGCAAGGCACTTTGAGGTATTCCGTTCAATCAAAACAACTAATTTGAGAAAAGAAACGATGATTGACAAAAACCTATTACTGCCATTTTAAGTAATTTGTAATGGACACCTCAGCACAATCCTTTTATTTAACCGATTCCATATTAATCCATCCCATGATTTGTAGGATCGTTCGGTCTTCAAATGCATAATTTTCTTAGAATCAATTAATTCTTATATACTGGCTAATTTTTGGTAATTTGCCTGAAATGGAAACAAATTTGAAGAGCTTAACAATATCTTTTAAAAGAACTAACCTTTAATTTCAAAATATGTCTAATCTACAGTAAAAAGGAGAGCATAGTTATTATAGAACTATGTCGCGATCTTAAAATGCATATTATCTTTGTCTTTTTTTTTTTACTCAATCCATGCACGGGTTTTATAGAACTATAGCAAGGGTTTTATACAATTTGTTTGAACAAAGAGTTTTCCCCGTTCGGCAATATAAGTCAGCTGGCTTATTTTTTATCCATATTCAAATTTTTTTTGTATTTTTTAGTTTTTCATCAAATTTTTTGGAGATTATTACATCGTCATGATGAGAGGAATCTAAAAAGTAAAAAATTATGATTGAAATTTAATTTCTTTGGAATAAAGACGAAAAAATTGACTTATTGACTTATTTTTGTCCTTATTCAAAAAAATTAGGTTTCGATTGTAATTTTTTACTTTTTAGATTCCTCTTTTCATAACGATGCAATAATTTTCAAAAAATTTGATGAAAAACTAACAAATACGAAAAAAATTTGAATAAGAACAAAAAAATAAGCCAGTAAGCCAATTTTTTCTGGCAACCTCCTCTCATTGTCATCACGCACCTCAACCTCCATACACTTTGCCATCACTCATAGATAATTAATTATCATCACATCCTTTGGAATATTTCTAGCACCCTCCTCTCATTGTCATCACACACCTCAGCCTCCATACACTTTGTCATCACTCATAGATAATTGTTTGTCATCACATATCCATTGGACTTTGGAATATTTGTGTCTCCCTCCTCTCATTGTCATCACGAACCTCAGCCTCCATACATTTTGCCATCACTCATAAATAATTGATTGTTATAACATCATTTGGAATAATTCTGGCAGCCTCCTCTCATTGTCATCACGCACCTCAGCCTCTATACACTTTGTCAGCACTCATAGATTATCGATTGTCATCACATCATTTGGAATATTTCTGGCACCCTCCTCTCATTGTCATCACACACCCCAGCCT
Source organism: Rhododendron ovatum (assembly GCA_019656835.1). NCBI lineage: Eukaryota > Viridiplantae > Streptophyta > Magnoliopsida > Ericales > Ericaceae > Rhododendron > Rhododendron ovatum. Next base: position 25,024,894 of record CM033802.1, read on the forward strand.
CCATACACTTTGCCATCACTCATAGATATCTCATTGTCATCATGCACCTCAGCTTCCATACACTTTGCCATCACTCATAGATATTTGATTGTCATCACATCATTTGGAATATTTCTGGCACCCTCCTCTCACTGTCATCATGCACCCCAGCCTCCATACACTTTGCCATCACTCATAGATAATTGATTGTCATCACATCCTTTGGAATATTTCTAGCACCCTCCTCTCATTGTCTTTGTGCACCTCAACATCCATACACTTTGCCATCACTCATAGATAAATGATTAACTTCACATCGTTTGGAATATTTCTGGCACCCTCCTCTCATTGTCATCACGCACCTCAACCTCCATACACTTTGCCATCACTCATAGATAATTGATTGTCATCACATCCTTTGAAATGTTTCTAGCACCCTCCTCTCATTGACATCATGCACCTCTGCCTCCATACACTTTGTCATCACTCATAGATAATTGTTTGTCATCGCATAACCTTTGGACTTTAGAGTATTTGTGTCTCCCTCCTCTCATTGTCATCACACATCCCTAAACCACCATATATTTGCCTGCCTTCATGCACCATGCGAGCCTCCAGACTCACTACAACAAAAATGGTCTATTGCGACGAAAACTGTTGACGAAATCTAAATTTGTCGCCAAATGACACCTTTTGGCGAGGAAATTGGATTTTCGTAGTAAAAAGTGATATTTTTTGTGAGGAAAAAAATTCGTCGTCAAATAGTACTTTTTTTGCGACGAAATTGTAATTTTGTCGCCAATAAGTACCCATGGGCGAGGAACTTTAGATTTCGTCGTCAATAAGTACCCATAGGCGACGAATTTTAAAATTTCTCAGCAATTAGTACCCCCATAGGTGACGAATTTTAAATTTCATCGCCAATAAGTACCCTCAGGCGACGAATTTCAAATTTTGTCGTCAATAGTGGACATTAATTTTTTTTTTCAAACTAATTGAAATATGCGTAATTAACTCTAATTCAAATACCTGATCATAAAAAGATAAATGAAAAAAATGATGGGGACTAGTCACTAGGGAGCCCAAGAATTGGCTACATTTGGATGAAAAAGAAAGTGACTTATTTTTTCGTCTTTATTCAAAAAAAAATCGCATTTGTTGGTTTTGCGTCAAATTTTTGAGTTATTAATTTTTTATGAGAGAAATCGGAAAAGTAAAAAATTATGATAAAAACTCACAGTTTTTTGACTTATTGTTGTCTTTTTAAAAAAAAAAATAAAAGTTTTGATTAAAATTTTATACCTTTTCAATTTCTCTCATTGAGACGAATCAATAAGTTACAAAAATTTGACGCAAAATTAACAAATGCAAATTTTTTTTAATAATGACAAATAAGTCATTAAGTGTCTTTTTCATCCAAATGGAGCCTTACTCTCACGCTCAAGAGGGGTGGAGCGGCTAGTTTGGGTGATACACTGGCAAGGTCGAGCCCATACAAAAAAAAAAACATAATTAAATAATGGGATTTGTAGGTTATTGATTGTGGTGGTAGTGGGGTGGAGTTGTTATAGGAATGGTGGTGGTGGTGACGAGTGGTGGGGGTATGGTGGAGTTGTTATAGGAATGATGGTGGTGGTGGAGGAGGAGGAGGAGGAGGAGGAGGAGTGGTGGGGTGTGGGTGGTGGTGGTGAAGTGGTGGAGGGGGTGGTAGTGGAGTTGTTTCAGGAATGGTGGTGGTGGTGTAGTGGTGATGTGGTGGTGGTGGAGGAGTAGTGATTGTGGTGGTGGTGGTGGTGGTGGTGGAGGAGTGGTGATGTGGGTGGTGGAGGAGGAGGAGTGATGGTGGTGGTGCAGTGGTTGGGGTCTCACCTTTGTGGTGGTAAAGTGGTGGTGGTGTAGTGGTTGTATTGGGGGTGTGGTGGTAGTGGTGGTGGTGGTGGTTAGAAAAAAAAAACGAGTTGTAAATAGTATATATAAAAAATATTATGCCCTAGCTAGTTAGCTTTGCGCTGGTGCAGTGGGTGAGTTCATGTCACGCATGCTAGAGATACGGGGTTCGAAACTCGCTAGGGGCTGAAAATGGCGCTATGGTAGAAGGTGGTGTTCTTGTTTTTCGGAAAAATCACTAATTACGACGAATTTATTTTTACGTATATTGCCGACGAAAAAATTCGTTGCAAAAAATAAAAAAAAGCCAATGAAAAATTTCATCGCCAAAAAAAAATTAGCCGACAAATTTTTTTCGTCGCCAAAAGCCAAAAAGCCGATGAAAAACAAAATTCGTCGTCAAGGGACTTTTTGCATGAAACTAAAATCGACGAATGGTGGTGACGAATTTTTTCATTGCCGATTCCTTCGGCGACGAATTTTTCCTCTTTGCCGACGAAAAAAATCCGTTCCCTTACACAATTTTTGTTGTAGTGACTTCATTGCTTTGTCTATCGTGGGATGAGAATAGGGGTTTCAGATTTGCCAATAATAATAGCTTTAGGCTAAGTTTTCCATTTGCTAAAATCAACCCATGATTTTAACAAATGGGGAAAGCACAAGCTAAAATCAACCCTTGATAGCACACAGTAAAAGGTTGATTTTAGCTCATGCTTTTCCTATTTAATAAAATCAAGGGTTGATTTTAGTAAATGAGAGATTTCTGCAAATGGAAAACTTTGCCTTAGGGCAGACTCTGGATTTTGTATCAGAAAATTAGATATAGCAGTTGGGGTAAAATTGTGTGAATAGCTTTGTAAAGCTCAGAGGTGTGAGGACTTTGGAAAGCATTCATAGAGAGTGCAATTCCCATTAGTGAAGCTCTCCCGTTGAGGTACCCGCTTTTGTTGGGGAACCACGTAAATATTATGTCTTCTCTATGTATGTTCGTTTGTGCTCTATTTGGATCTTATTAGGGCATAACATCTTTCTCAATCTAGTTTATTAACTTCAATGATTATTGCTCGTAAATAAATTGCTCTAGAAAAGAATTTGGAATAAACATACAATTGGATAAGAAAATGTTGTAGAAAATAATTTGGAATGAACATACAACTGGATAAGCAAATAGAAAACCCATATAAGTGCTAGAAGTTCCAAAAACATCTTTTAAGTGATTGGGTGTTCCACAAACATTTCAGGCAATAGTTTTCAATTACTGTTTCTTCAAAAATATTTTAAATTGAGAAATACCGGAGCTGTAGCAAAAATAGGCACCCTTAAATTGAGGAATGCAATCAAATCTATGGTACTAAGTGATATGTCGTTTTCGTGCCAAAAATATAATTTATAAAACAAGGAATTAACAAATTTTTCGAAGAACAATGGTTAAGTCTGAGATCGTCCACGGGGAGTAAAAAACTAAATTGCTGCAGTTTCAATTGATTTGTAATTTAATTCAAAAGTAAAATAGAGAGCTTAGATTCTACCTTCCCCTTGCAATATAATTGAATAAGGTGGTTTCCACTAACTTGCATTTTAAAAGAGCCAGCCTATTATGCAAACTGAGGCAGTCACCTGCTTACAATACATCAAAAAAAAATGCCAAAAAGTCAATAAAATAGCCTTAGTGGAATGAGGCCTAAATTCAAGAGTAATTATTTAACATAGAAAATAGAATTATCGCCAGCACTGCAATCCCTATCGACAATTGTTAAGAAGATTCACAGGAACATAGCACGGGTAGTCTCGCTGGACTTATCAGATGGCACGACACGTCTAACATCGTATACCCTATCTCAGAGACAATCATGAAACAGTGAAAACTATTGTAGGAGATTGCTTGATATCCATAATACAATCACAAGGATTACAATAATGCTACATACACACCCTCTGGTACACAGCTCAAACCTCACCCTCCACGTGTCGCGATATAAGCCGTGCCACATGGCACTGGGCCCCGCCACCAGACTTTAAAAAAAAGATAAAAAAATCTCTCTCTTCCCCTCATCTCTGCCTCCCACCCCCATTCTCACCAAGGACAGAACCAGGATTTTACTCTAGCAGTGGTAAAATGTATATTAAAAAAATTTAGTGGTGGCAAGACTGTATAAGTTGGGCATAAATTTTTTTTTACATATAATAATTGCACTTTCTAAAATTCTTGTCGTGACAATCGTTGCCACTAGACCCCCCTTGATCCCATCCTTGATTCTCACCACCCACTGCCACAACCACCACCCTACCGCCGACACCTCCATATCCACCACCTCTGCTACCACCAGAGTCCCTCTCTTTCTCGTCCCTCCCCCTTCTTAGCATTGAAAGAAATGCTACTTTAGTTTATTTTTATTTGAGTTATCTGTGGATCTGTGGATCTGGGTTTATTGAAGTTTGATGGTTCTACATATTTTCACAAATCAACACAGTTAAATTACTATGTATTGGGGGTTTGGATTTGTCGTGCGATTAAAGCTCTATTGGGAAAGATGTAGATCTGAGATGAAATGGTTACTTTTTGATTCTGCGAATAATATAAAATTAGCTCTGATGGTTTAAATTTCACCTTGGGTCTGATGGTTAACATCTCTCTGCATGCTCACATGGTTAATGTTTCCCATTGAAGGGAAGAGAGAGATTTTTTGGGTTTTTTTTTTAAAAAATCTGGTGGCGGGGCCTAGTGCCACATGGCACGATAGATAGCTCAACACGTCGAGGGTGTAGTTTGGGGTGTGTACCTGAAGGTGTGTATGTAGCATTATTGGAAGGATTAATAGGAAAAATATGCTCGTTCGTAAAAATATGAATCATCCAAAGTTGTACAATTAGTGTTCATTAAAATTATTACATTACTCAGAGAAAGTTTCCTCAATACTCCCGTCAAAGGATTAAACAGATCGTCCAGAAACTCGTCGTTCCCGATCGTGGGAACTGTTATGCGAGAGTGCCCTCCAAGAACTCTAGTCATTGCTTATATTCCAGTACCTTCAAGTCTACAATAATATACACACATGTAAAAGAATATTGTTTACATAGATTGATAGATAGAGAGGGTTGAGAACGAGGGCGAGGATTTTATCTCCAAAAGTAGATATGTGGTGGTGGTTGTGGCGGTGGGTAGAGGTGGAGGGGAGGGAGGTTGGCTTGTGGCGGTGGGTAAGTTGGCTAAAATGTCTGCTTTGCCCTTTAATAAATGTGATTTTGTGTCTACCCCTTCCTTTTAGCTTGTTCATACTAGCTTATGGGGTCCTTCCCCAGTCATCACTCAGGGTGGTTTTGTTTATTATGTCTCATTTGTGGATGATTTCAGTCGGTATACATGGGTGTATATAATGACACATAAATCTGATTTCTTTAAAATTTATCAAAATTTTCATGCCATGGTTCAAACTCAAATTTCTGCATCTATTAAAGTACTTTGTTCCGAATTGGGTGGGGAATATTCTCTCTTTGAATTTGGTACTTTCTTAGATGCCCATGGGACTATCCATCAGTCTTCTTGCACTAACACTCCCGCACAAAATGGTAAAGCTAAACGGAAGCATTGTCACCTCCTTGACATTGCTCGGTCCTTGCTCGTATCATCCTTAGTCCCATGTATCTTTTGGGGAGAAGTTGTTCTCACTACAACCTATCTTCTGAATCGGATGCCCACTCCCATTCTCTCTAGTAGTTCCCTTTATGAGCACCTCTATGGTTAGGTTCCTAACTACTCTATTCTTAAGGTATTTGGTTCTACATGTTTCGTACTCCTTCCCAAGAAAGATTACACTAAGCTCAGCGCTCGTTGTGTCTTATGCGTCGTTTTGGGATATGGCATTAATCAGAAAGGCTTTCGGTGTTATGATCATGTAACCAAAATGCTGTATGGGTCTAGGCATGTCATCTTTCTAGAGTGTCTTCCATATTTTACCCTCCCCCCCAAAACTGCCCTTGTCTTCAAAGAGGATCTAATTTGTATTAACCCATTTCCTATAGATGTGCCTACTGACGATTATACCTCCATTCTTGAGGTATGAGATATTTCTGCAAGTCCTCCCCATTGTCCTCCGATCACTCAAGTCTACGCTCACAGTCAGAACTCTACTTCTGCTCCCCAACATGCCTCTAAGGATCCTGATCCGCATGCTCGCCGGTATCCTACTCATGATCGCCACCCACCGGTAAAATTTGGCTTTTCTAATACTTGCTTTTCATCATCATATCAATCATTTCTTTCCCACATTCATTCTTATTTCGAGCTTAGGTCCTATAAAGAAGCTTGTAATGACCTTAATTGGGTGGCTGCTATGGAAGCTGAACTCTCTGCTCTTGCTCAAAATGATACTTGGGAGTTGGTTTCACTGCCAAACAATAAGAATCTTATTGGCTGCAAATGGGTCTACAAGGTCAAGACTCATTCTGATGGTTCTTTGGAGCAGTACAAAGCCTGATTGGTTGCTAAAGGCTTTTCTCAGGAGAATGGCATTGACTATGAGGAGACCTTTGCTCCTGTTGCTAAAATGACCACTGTTCGCACCTTGATCTCTGTTGTTGCTATGCAACAATGGCCTCTTTCTCAATTGGATATCAAGAATGCCTTTCTCAATGGACATCCATCTGAAGAAGTTTATATGCGGCCTCCTTGTGGTCTCTCTCACCATTTCGGCATTGTCTGTCGTTTGCGATGCGCTATCCACGGTTTGAAACAGTTTCCTCGCGCCTAGTATGCTCATTTTCAAGATGTGGCTCTTCAGATTGGCTTCCAGCCAAGTATGCATGATTCTTGTCACGCCCTCATTTTCAACATAAATATAAATAATTTTCATAAATAAAACCTCGCAATAATCCGTACAATCCCAAAATAATTCCCATTTTCATATTCACACTTCCATCACCCAATAGTTTCCAAAATATTACATCTTTAACTCCGAGGACCAAATATAATGTAAGTATTGAGTATCGAAAGAGTTAAGGGTTACAACGTTCCAAATTGAAAAGATTTACAATTAAAGTTACAAATACGTCTTCCAAAAGATGATATACGAAGATGGACAAGTATATTCTCAAAGGTTAGCTTTCAAAACAATGATCACATCCAAGCACTCCAAGCATGCATGATACCGTCCCGGGTCAGTACCTGAAAATAATATAAGGCTTGAGCTACACTAGCCCAGTTGGAAGTTCTACACTAACATTATATGCAAATGAAACACTAGGATGATATCGAAGTAAGAACATGAACAAAGACCACAAGGCAATCAACAATCTTAGATCAATAAGCACAATGGCGAATAAACAATCATAATGCAACTCAGACTAGGACCATTTTCATCTTTCACGTTTCCAATATCCATTCGTCATTTGTGTCATGAGCCGAAAGTCCTGTCGGGCCAATTATGGGGTCCCGATACCCCTTGCCAGGCACCATACTTGTTGGTAGGTCCTGAATATAACCAATACGAGCATTTGCTCTTGTCGGGCCAGTTATGGGATCCCGATACCTCCTCCAAGGCACTCACCCTCGATGGGTCTTGAATATTCTCATTGTGTCAACAAGTGTCCAAGAATCTCGTACTCACATAATGTTTCATTTCATTCCAATCATGGTTCAAGGGGTAGTCAAAGTAAATTCTACCGAACAAGGACAAGAGAAGCAAAGATATCCCATGAACTCAACGAATATGATTAATCATGTTATAGGGTGATTTAGAGGTGCTTAGAACAAGTTAGAAATGATCAGGGGTCAAAACGATGAAATTTGGAACAAAGTGGCAAAAGCTATCCATAAGCTCCTGGTATCGATATAGCCAAAATGACGTATCGATACAGCAAGCAAATCAGAAATTCTAAAGCTTTTGTTTTCTTATTGTATCAATATGGCAAAAAGTCTGTATCAATACGGTGACGTTACGAGTAGATTTTCTGCAGGTTTTCGAGAATTCAACTACAACAACAACAACAACCAAAGGCACGATTTCAAGGATAGAAAGCACATCTTTTACATATATTGAGATGTAGAATCCCTACCTCGAGGTCGAAGAACAAAAGCCACGAAATCTACAAGCCCTAGCTTCCAAAAACCTTGATTCGATCGGAAAACACCACACTGAGCTCTAATCGACGAAGAGCAAGCCCAAAATCACGCATAGAATGAGGAATTGAGGTTAGTTTGTGAGGGTTTTGAGTTATTTGGGTGGAATTTGGAGAGAGAGTGAGAGTCCGAGAGATAAAGAGAAAGAGAGACATGAGATGAGGATAGGAGAAAAATAATCCCCTGCTCTCTCACCCTCCTATATATAGTCATATATCCATATATCACACTTGCACCCCTTTCACAATCAATTCCATCATTTTAGGCCCAAATCAAATAAATATTATTATTTCATTTTCTTTCCCAATAATCATGCATTTATAAAATATTTAATATTGATAAAATAAATCCGGGCCTCTACATTTTACCCTCCTTAAAGAAATTTCATTCCCGAAATTTTCCATACCAAGACTAGCTAATACATACATCACACATGTATGCAATAAAGTATAACCATCAATATTATGCAAGTCATATATCATGATACGAAAATCTTAAACACTCACATTGGTTCATTCCAAAAATAAGTGTGGATAATTCTCTCTAATTTCATCCTCCCTCTCCCACGTCGACTCCTCGCTACCTTGACTTCTCCATAAAACTTGCACCAATGGTATCGTCTTACCCCTCAAAACTTGATCACGTGAATCTAGGATACGTATCGGTTCCTCCCCGTAAGACGCATCGGCCTCCAACTCAAGTTTGGACCACTCTAGCACATGTGATGGATCTGGTTCGTACTTTCTCAACATTGACACGTGGAACACGTCATGTACACCCGGTAGCTTCGGTGGCAAAGCCAAATGACACGCAACTTCCCCAATCTTCTCGATGATGTCAAACGGCCCGATATAACGCGGTGAAAGCTTCCCCTTTTTCCCAAAAAGCGATAAACCCCTACGCGGGGATACTTTACGGAATATGTGATACCCTTCTTCAAATGACAATGAACGACAATGACGATCAACATAACTCTTTTGTCTACTTTGAGTGGTCAACAATCTTTGGCGAATTACCTTGATTTGTTTGGTCATTCTCTCTCTTGAGCTTCTAAAAGGCGTTGGCAAATAGTTTTCATACTCTTGGAGGTCTCCTTGATCATATCTGGCCCCACTAATGTAGCCTCTCCCAACTCGGTCCAACATATAACCAATCGACACAGTCTCCCACATAAAGCCTCATACGGTGCCATTTCAATACTAGACTGATAGCTATTATTGTATGCGAATTCTACCAACGGAAAATGGTCCTCCTAACTACCCTGGAAATCCATCACACAAGCCTAAAGCATGTCTTCCAAAATCTGAATTGTTCTCTCGGATTGCCCATCGGTTTGAGGATGATACAAGGTACTAAACAAAATATCCATGCCCAAAGCAGCTTACAAACTCTACAAAAAATGTGCAGTAAATTTTGGATCTCTTGATTGGACATGATGGATACAGAAATCCCATTAAGTCGAATAATCTCTCGAATATACAAACGGCTAAGCGTATCACCGGAATTGGTAACATGAATAGGCAAAAAAGTGAGTGGTTTTGGTCAAACAATCCACGATTACCCAAATAGCATCATGACCCCTCAGCAACCTTAGTAAACCTATAATGAAATCTATGGTCACGTTCTCCCATTTCCACTCGGCCACAGGCAATGGTTGTAACTCCCTCGCGGGTCCTTAATGTTCGGGTTTCCCTTGCTGACACATAAGACACTTGGATACGAAAACCGCGACATCCTTCTTCATTTCGGACCACCAAAATTGCCTATGTAAATCATGATATATTTTTGTCCCTCCCAGATGAACGGCCAACGGAGAATGGTGAAACTCTCTCAAGATTTCGTCCTGACACGAAACGGGTACGAATAACTTTCCTTGATAGCGCAAGCCCTGATTGGCGTGTATCATCCACCCCTCTTGAGCATTTCAATTAAGGAATTTAGCACGAAGTTCCTCCGCTTCCTCATCGTGTTGTTTAGCTTCAATTACTCGAGTCGATATTGTCGATTGCACTGTCAAATTGCATAACTTGACCCTTCCTGAACTTCCTCGAAATGCAAAGCATAAAAGCCCAAATCATTCATCATTTTCCATTTGTGGATAGCAAAACTCGCTAGGTGTGTCAGTTTTCTACTCAACCCCGAGTGGTATTGCAATTCGAAATTGTAGTCCTCCAAATGCTCCATCCAAGGTGCTGTCGAAGGTTAAGTTCTTTTTGAGAAAACAAATATTTCAAACTTTTATGGTTGGATAAGACTTCAAATTTTTCATCGTACAAAATAATGGCGCCAACTTTTCAAAGCAAAAATGATGGCCGCAAGTTAATCATGTGTAGGCTAATTCCGCTGGTGAGTTTTCAACTGTCGCGACCCATATGCTACTACTCGCCCCTTTTGCATCAAAACGCATCTCAATCCTTCCTTAGACGCATCACAATATACGGAGTAGCCAACTCCATGTTCGGGCACAATCAAAACCTATGCGGTAGTCAACCTCCTTTTCAATTCCTTAAAAGCTGCTTCACACGAGTCACTCCATATGAAATGAGTTCCCTTACGTGTTAATCGAGTTATCGGTGCCGCTAGACAAGAGAAGTCGAGAACAAAACGGCAGTAGTACCCGGCCAAACCCAAGAAACTACGAATTTCAAACATATTCTTCGGTCGTTGCTAGTTCATAATGGACTCTACCTTTCCCAGATCGATGGACAAGCCTCCCTTCAAAACCCCATGGCCCAAGAATTTGACTTCGGATAACCAAAACTCACACTTACTAGGCTTAGCATACAATTGGTGCTCTTTTAAGAGTTCAAGAACAATGGTGAGATGAGATTGGTGTTCCTCCTCCATAGGCGAATAGATCAAAATATCATCCATGAATATGACTACAAAACGATCAAGGTACACATGAAAGATAAGATTCATTTGGTCCATGAAAGTAGCTAGAGCGTTTGGCAATCCGAAAGGCATAACAACAAACTCATAATGGCCATAACAAGTACAAAATGCGGTTTTAGGAATATCTTCCCTTCGAACCCTCAACTGATGATAATCAGACCTTAAGTCAATTTTAGAAAAGCAAGTCGCACCCCGAAGTCGATCAAACAAATCGTCAGTTCTAGGCATGGGATACTTATTCTTAATGGTGACTTAGTTTAGCTTACGATAATCGATATACAAACGGAGTGAACCATCCTTCTCTTGTGCAAAAAGAGCCGGTGCTCCCATGGTGACTTAGATGAATGAGCCCCAAGTTCCCCAATTCCTGCAACGGAGCTTTTAACTCTCTCAATTCGACGGGCACGAAATGATACGAAGGTACGGAGATAGGAGCGGTACCGGGAAGTAAATCGATGGTGAACCAATCTCTCTCTCGGGAGGTAAGCTAGGTAACTCTTCCGAGAACACATCCAAAAAATCGCGTACTATTAAGGGTAACTCCCCACACACAGAGGCATCCTCATCTAACGTCCAACTCGCCAATAGGGAATAAACTGACTCACGCTCTCGAGGTCCACATAGATACGGTTCCAATGATTCCCAACGCTCCCTTAAGAATTCAAAACAAGGAGTTCAAAAGAAGGAGCCTTAGGTGGACAAATACGGACTCACGTTTGAAATAGTCAATGGTAGCATGAAATGTGGATAACCAATCCATTTCTAACATAAGATCAAACCCTGTCATTCTCAAACAATGAAGTCAAAAACGAAATGGCAATTACGACAAATCAACACACAATCTCGACAAATATGATCAAGAGGTGTCCTACCCTCTAAAGGTGTCTCAACAAATAGAGGAGGACTGAGACTCTCCATTTCCAATTCCAAGGCAAACACAAATGATGCAGTAATGAATAAATGCGATGCTCCAGAATCAAAGAGGACTTTAGCGAAAGAGTTGAATAAAAGAAATATATCCCTCACAACAGGAGTCTCTGGAGCCTGACAAGTGGTAGGTGGAATAGCATAAGTGATGTTGTAAACTCGCCCCTGGTTACCCTGACCCTGCACAAAACCTCCCCTCTGACCAGAACTTTGAGAAGGCGCGAAAGAACTTGCCCCCTTATCAACCCCGAAACTCTGAACTGATGTAGTCTGGCAGAAGTGAGGCTGCTGCTGCCTCTGAGTGCCCATAAACTATTGGCCCACATTATGCCCCGTTCCCGGCTGCTACACAAAACCCGACTCATTGCGCACTCCCAACCCTTGAGGACAATTCCTAGCGAGATGATTCGTCTTCCCTCAAACATAACAAGCCTTCTTGAGGTGTGGACACTAAGCACGAACATGTCTAGGTTGATTACACTTATAGCACATAGGCAGAGGTCTAGACAAAGCACCCCAAGTCCCTAAAGATGAAGGCACCTTAAAGTTGGAATTGTTAGGTGGTTGCTGAGACGGTTCCCTCTGCCTCTTCCGTCCTTGACTCCCAAAGCTACCTGAAGAAGAACTCAAACTTCCCACAAGTTGCCTTGGCTCCTAAAGCCCTTGCATTTCATTGAGCTTCCCTCAGAATTTCATTGCTCGTCTCACACTCCACAACTTCAGAGAATTTCATCTTATGCTGGGCTATCACCATCTTCCTCACGATGTTATGTAGCCGCTTCTCAAATCACCGACACGTCCTCTCCTCCGTCGCCACCAACTCTGGAGCAAAACGAGACAAGGATTGAAACTTTTGAACGTACTCTGAGACAGTTATATTACCCTGCTCCAGTTTCTCAAATTGATCCCTCAAATTTTCACGTGAAGTTTCTGAAAAATACTACTCCTCAAAAAGCACCTCAAACTTAGCCCGCGTCAAATTCTCAACATCTGGTTCATTTGCTTGATCCGCGGTCCTTGCTGTTCTCTTTGTATCCTTTCTTGACTCTAGGACAGATTTCCACCACTCGCCAGCTTCCCCAACTAACTAAACAGCCACAATACCTAATCTGATGTTGTCTTCAGTGATATTGAGAGCTCTAATGAGTTTACAAATTTGAGCTAGCAAGTGGTCGGCTACCAAAGGGTTGCTACTAGTCCCATCGAACACCGATGGATTCCTATGGCTGAATTTTCGCATTGCCACCATGGCTCGATCCTCGGCATTCTCTCTAAGAGCTTGGTTTAAAAGATTTGCAGCTACAAGTGCTGCGACAAGGTCCCTTAGAAATTGAGTCTGATTGGGTGGTATTCCCGCACCCCGACCGGCACCAGCCCCCGAATTCCCACCAGGGTTCTCCCTGTGCTGACTAACCTCATCCTCAAAGGGTACCCCCATGGCCACAACCACCCTGGTTTCCAGTCCCACCTCGCCAATCATGCGTCCTCAGAGGCATCTTACTACATGATATAAGAAAGGAAGACTATTAACCATAACATTATAACTATGACGTCTAAGCCCCAACTTCCGAACACGGGTCAATAATAACTCTACACCACTCTACGATATCAAAAATGCAATGCCACATAGTCAAATGAATGTTAGTCACACAAGCACGCACAAATTATAAAAAGTTTGCAATATTTTGAACCCATGAGACGAAACGTCTCCCCACAGTCACTAGGTGTTCTAGACCTATGCTCTAATACCAAGTTGTCACGCCCTCGATTTTCAACATAAATATAAATGATTTTCATAAATAAAACCTCACAATAATTCGTACGATCCCAAAATAATTTCCATTTTCATAATCACACTTCCATCACCCAATAGTTTCCAAACTTTACATCTTTGGCTCTGAGGCACAAATATAATGTTAGTATTGAGTATCGAAAGAGTTAAGGGTTACAACATTCCATAGTCAAAGGATTTACAATTAAAGTTTCAAATATATCTTCCAAGAGATGATATACAAAGATGGACAAGTAACTTCTCAAAGGTTAGCTTTCAAAACAATGATCACATCCAAGCATGCATGCCACTGTCCCGGGTCAGTACCAGAAAATAATATAAGGCTTGAGCTACACTAGCCCAGTAGGACGTTCTACACTAACATTATAAACAAATGAAATGCTAGGATGATCTCAAAGTAAGAACATGAACAAAGACCACAAGACAATCAACAATCTTAGATCAATAAGCACAATGGCCAATAAACGATCATAATGTAACTCAGACTAGAACCGTTTCCATCTTTCACATGTCCAATATCCATTCATCATTTGTGTCATGAGCCAAAGCTCCTACTGGGCCAATTATGGGGTCCCGATACCCCCTACCAAGCACCATACTCATCGGTAGGTCCTAAATATAACCAATACGAGCTTTTGCTCCTGCCAGGCCAGTTAAGGGATCCCGATACCCCCTGCCAGACACCCACTCGTTGATGGGTCCTGAATATTCTCGTTGTGTCAACAAATGTCCAAGAATCTCGTGCTCACATAATCTATCATTTCATTCCAATCGTGGTTCAAGGAGTATTCAAAGTAAATTCTATCGAACAAGGACAAGAGAAGCAAAGATATCCCATGAACTCAATGAATATGATTAATCATGTTATGGGGTGATTTAGAGGTGCTTATAACAAGTTAGAAACGATCGGGGGTCCAAAACGATGAAGTTTGAAACAAAGTGGCAAAAACTGTCCATAAGCTCTTGGTATCGATATAGTCAAATTGGCGTATCGATACAGCAAGCAAATCAGAAATTCTGAAGCTTCTGTTTTCTTATGGCATTGATACAGCAAAAAGCCCGTATCGATATGGTGACGTTACGAGCAGATTTTCTGCAGAATTTGAAAATTCAACAACAACAACAACAACGGCAACCAAAGGCACGATTTTAAGGATACAAAGCACATCTTTGACATATATTAAGATGTAGAATCCCTACCTTGAGGTCGAAGAACAAAACCCATGAAATCTACGAGCCCTGGCTTCCGAAAACCTTAATTCAATCAGAAAACACCACACCGAGATCTAATCAACGAAGAGCAAGCCCAAAATCACATGTAGAACGAGGAATTGAGGTTAGATTGTGAGTGTTTTGAGTTGTTTTGGCGGAATTTGGAGAGAGAGTGAGAGGCTGAGAGATAGAGAGAGACGTGAGAGGAGGATGTGGGCACACACCCTTGAAAATCGGGCAGGCCCTTTTTGGAAAGCCCGGCGAAATGCTATAAATTAGAGTTGCCATTCGGGTTTTGCAGTATACACCCAAGGAACCAAGCTTGAAACGTTTGCTACATTGTTTGATTTTGAAAAAGGCAGAAACTGGTCCGTCATCACCTTCGATATCTGAGGTTTGGGAGGCAGATTACGAGAGGGGAAGGATTTTATGGCACCCCTTTTGCCTAATTCGGAGATCGATCGGTCTCTACTTGGGCCTTTTGTAAAACTTTTGCATTTTTCTCTCATTAATCATTTTTTAGCCAGTTAGGGCGAGAGAGCAGTTAAAGGAGATTAAAACTGTAAAATTGTAGCATATGACAAAATGATATGGATGCTTTATTGAAACAATTAGTATAGATTGAGAACAAGCGCTTCTGTGAGCATTTTAGACAAACTGAGACACACTGATTCTAAGTGATATACACTAGTGAAGATCTGCATGCACTGGACAAGTCGCTGCATGCAGATCTTACCTGCGTACAGCACAAACGGACTGGCGTGCGCCAGTTGGTCTAAACTCACAGCTCTTATTTTTAACTCTCTGGGCTCTGGTAAGGACCAGAGCACACCCAGGACAAGCCACGCAGTTAATAGAGCAAAATATATACAATTACAGACAACAGAAATGGCTTCAAAGCCATGAAACAAGCAAAAAGCCCCATAAACAGTGTGAGGAGATAAACAGGGGGCCAAGGCCTAATTTCCACGCAAGGGCCAACCATTGGATGAGGTCGAACTATCGTACACCAGTTAATGGACATCATACGCTAGTTACACCTTTCTATCTTGTCCTTGGCTTTACGTCTTCTAGGTTCTGGAAACATGACCAAAAATATCCCAAAGGTATTCCAAAGCAGATAAAAGTAAATATTGAAGACAAACTACGCAGTTCTAAAATACAGAAAACTGTAAACTGGTTTTTAGCATGCATAAAGGTGATAAAATAGAAAGAAAAGCTGAAAACAGCTGATCAGTGATCCCCACGCCAGTATTGCATGTACTGCCATAACTGGCATAAGGCTTTAGATTACTGGGGTGCGTTGGTGATAGCTACACACGATCCTTGAAACCTTGCCAGCCTTAGGACTAGGACTGGTATAGATTACCAGCCTTGACCTTGCCGGCCCCCCTCAGGGGTCAGAACAGAAAGGTTACAAAAGGTTGTGTACCTTTGGTTTTGAGTTTGATGGATGTGTTTGAGCTAGAACTTGAGGTTTGTTAGTTGGATGGTGAGGGTGTGGGTATGTATGATGTATGGAGAGAGGTGCTTGACTACTCTTTCAAATGGTGAGAGAATGGAGCAAGCAAAAATAAGAAGAAAGTGATAGGGAGAGAGCTTGAGAGCTTTTATGTGTGTAGCCCCTTGCATGTAAATGCAAGGGGGGTATTTATAGGCAAGGAATGACTAAAGGGGGAGTGTAACTAGTTGGGTTAAGGGCTGGTTAGCCTTGCGAGAGAGAGTCTCCCATGCATTAAATGCATGGGACTTGCTTGAAAGGAGTTATGGGAGAGAGGGGGGCATCCCTGCACGTTTGCAATCATCTCAAAAGACTGTGTAGCGTACTGGGAGTGGCTCAAAAGTCTTGTGCACATGGTTGAACAATGGTGATTTGACTGGCTTTGACCGGCGTACACCTGTCGTCTACATGTGTGCGCTAGTGGCAACTTGGTCAACGGTCGATGACTGACACGTAGCAGTCTACCGGCACACGCCAATTGGATACCAGTGCATGCAAGTAGGGTTTTGCTAAGGCCATTTGGTACTGGCTTGAAGGGTTTGAAAGAGGTTTGAGAGGGTTTTCAATGAGGTTCGGAATGCTCAAAGCTCAAACACACCAACAATCTCAGGATGTTCCTAAGCATAATCATCATTGGGGAATCAAATACCGTAAGTAAACTAATCTGGGAAGTCCACAATAGGGTGTCTACAGTAGCCCTCTTTGACGGCACGCAGAGTACAGTAGCCCTCTTTGATGGCACGTGGAGCACCATTGAATTGGTACGGGTAACGTCTAAGATTTCTAGACACCCCCTCAAGGCTATCCAAAAGAAAATAGAAAATGTAGACATGTATATAAAAATACCGTGCATCAATGCATTGTAGACAGGCGGACCATCTCGAGATCGTTGAAAGAGAGTTTGAACTCTGTTGAGAAACGGGGATGGGCGGACCATCATTGAATGTCGAGGTGCACTCTCCTGGGGAATAATCAGAGTGGACAGATCATTGTCGCTGGGTATCAAAACTTCTTCGTCACAAAGAGCTCCAACAAATCACTGGTAGGTCGTGTCAGGTAGATTGAATTCCATATGCTAAGAATCAGAGCCAATCTCCTTATCAAAGACCATCCGAGACATAGCAATAAGACTGCTGGAAGATGTGGTAACGGTTGGATTGCTATAGACCAGGACAGAGTGCTGCTATAAACGGATTGGACGGGACAGGCTGTCATTGACTTTGGATAGGATTGGCTGTCGTTGAATTGGACAGGACCGTCATTGCTGGGTTTCAAACTATCTTCTGTACAAAGAGATCCAACAATCACAAGTAGGTCGTGCCAAGTAGGTGTAGACACCCCAATTTGGCCTAACGATTATTTCAAGTCCCACTTTGGGGACCATCCTGTAGACACCCCAATCTAGGCTTCTAAATTAGTTTACTTATGGTATTTGATTCCCAGATGATGAATTGGATCAAGAACACCCCGGGGATGATAAGTATTTGAACTTTGAGTGTTTGACACCCTTTTGAACCTAACCAAGCCTAAGCCACTTCAAAAAAGCACAAAAAAAGCTGAGGAAGCCAAAGTGCTGTTGCTTAGGCCTGACACCTGCTGGATATCACCTCTCAGTGAGGAAATCAAGGGTAACTATAAGAATTGCATTTTTAAATCGCGTCTATTTTGCATTGACACTTTTGAGTCTGAGTCTGACACAGTGTCTGTCAAATTGTCTAAGTCTAGCTCTGAGTCGGAGGTTGTGCCTTTTGGCCCTCCATGTCGTTGCTTCAATTCGAGTCTTTTGCTGTACTTGGCAACCCCGAGGGGCTTTCTTTTATGATATGCATTATCTTGCTTCTAAGTACTTCGTTGGCTTTTGAATAAACTGTGTCGACCTTAATGACGAAGGGATAGATTTCGATGGAAACATCCTCAAGGAAATGTGTTCCCTTGCCGAAAGGGAAGACGAAAGGCATGCTCAGCCTAGTAATTGAAATTGTAGTTTTCAATAAACTTGAAAGATGAGGTAGACCCCTCGAATGGTTCAAATTGGTTCAACACTGTCCTCAAAGAAGCATTGCACCCGGTTAGACAGGCTCGAAGAGTTCATCGACGTCTTGGCGTGGTCTCACAAAGACACGCCCGACGTTGATCTCAAGATAAAGGAACATAAAATCCCACTGCTACTAGATGCCAAGCCAAAAAGCATAAGCTCAGAGGGTCCAGAGCCATATACCATGTTCAAGCTTGCAGGAACAGCGTTCCACCAAGCACAAGTTAAAAAGTTCAAAAATAGCCTGGAGTGAGGTGTGTCAACTGAAGCACTTTGGACCTTGCATGATCAAAGTCATTTTATCTGGGGCTGCGGCCATTTCACCGACCTCTACAGCAACAAATTCAAATATATTGGCCAACTTGGATCAATTCAAATGCTACTTTTCCCTGAGAGAAGCTCGTTGGCTAAAAACCCCAAGGGTGGGCAGTTCCAAGCAAAAGTTAGAGCAGGCTGCTGGACCCAGAAACCTATGAAGGTGGTCTAGGCAAAAGTAATAGGCAATATTTGAAAGCTTGCTAGTCCGAAAACCTGAATGGGTGGTTCTAGGCAAAAGTTAGAGCGTAAAAGGTGAGGTAAATACGCGAGTGAACCTTGGTCTGAACTACGTTTTGACCTGATTCCCAAAATGGGATACGTAGGCAGTTTCTCCGTGAGACTCGGTCACAATCTATCAATTTGATCCAAGACTTTGGTACATTGCTGTGGTCAAGAAGAAGACAAGCTTCATCTGTGCAGAAGGGGAGGAAAACCTTTCATCTCTCAATTTTGTTTCAAACTAGTACTTCAATTTCAAAACTGAGCAAAAGCCTTAAAAGATTTTAAGCATAAAAAACAGAATAAAATGCTAGTGAGACCTAATAGCTCACAATTTGTTCTAAGTTCAACGAAGTCTAGTTTGAGCAGCTGCAACAACTTTGTTGTCATGCACGCTAGTTCGATACTTACACACGCTCGTTCAATATGATGTGCGTTGGTCTCAAACCTGCGCGCGTTGCTTCAATTCGAGCAACATTTAATAGCAGTCATCTACTGCCTTCGAATGTCATTCAAGGGGCTTTTTGCCAGGTTTTGTCATGCTGTGCAGGTCATGTAGACTTAATGTGACTGCACGGGGGTGTCGGTTTCAGTCTGGGTCTATATGTGTCTTCATTTGCTTCTTACGTCCCCCTTTGTGGCATTTTTCCAGTTTTTCAATCCCTTGTTGTTTTGGGATGCTTTTCCTAGTTTTATCAGTTCGTACAGATCGATGTACATCTATTTGACCTTGCAAGTGTCAGTTTCACCTGTTTGGGGATATTTGAGTTTTGGCTCATTAATGCCCAAAATTTCATTATTTTTCCATGTGCCTAAAGAGTCCGTGTGGTATCCGGGGGCTCTTCTTCATTTTCATTCGAGCTAGGCGAGTTTGTACATGTGCGCATATCTATGTATCGACTCAGTTCAATTGTCAATGCAAATTAGATATTAGCGGATGGTTTACATGTCAATAAAACTGAAAAATGCAGTTTTTACATTGCTACCCTAGTTTCTGTATTCCACGAGCTATGGAAACTCGTTAAGGGCAAGAGCATGTCGGCCCAAAGCTAAGCAAAGCATATCGCTGGGGCACGTCTGCCTAAGCATCAAAGAAAGACGCACATTCCCAATGTCGTTACTATATCAATTGGGCACGCCGGGCCATTCAAAGTCTCTCTATCTGGGTGCACATCTCAGAAGCAAAAGACAGTGAAGTACTGGGGCTCAGTGATAGTCCTTAAGCATCGTTGTCCTCTTAGGAGCCGCCCTTAGCTAGGGTCTGCATTTTCAATTTGCGCATTTTGTTAGTATACATCTTTGCATATTGTGTATATCAACTGTTGAAAATAGGAAGGTGGCAAGTTTGTGGGAGTTGTGCCAGAATGGTAGCCATCATGCTATTTGTTTACCAAAAGGATGCGATGCAATCTCCTGCGATTTTGTTATTGTTGATCAGCGGATGCGAAGAAATCTCTTTGAATCCACGATTTGTTTGCTGATGGATGTGATTGAAAATCTCTTGCGGCATTGTTCTCATAGCAGGATGCGATAAAATCTTTTGCGGAACAAATCAACGACAGCCGATCCTGTCCAATTTCCAATGGCTCGATCACTTTGTATAGTGATCCGTCTTTACAAATCAACGATAGCCAGTCTTGTCAAATTTCTCAACGACTTGATCATTCTGCTCACTGATCTTCTCGCCATCCAAACCAACGACAGCCGGTCTTGTCCAATTTTCAATGGCACGATCAACCTGAAGCATGATCTGCCCATGTCATCAACGACGGTCAGCCATATCGTCCAACTCAGTTATTCCCGATGGTCAGCCATATCATCAACGACGGTCAGCCATGTCATCAACGATGGTGAGCCATATCTTCCATCTCAATCATTCAGCGAGTGTCAACCATATCACCAACGACGATAAGCCAAATTGTCTTTTCAATCCATCAACAACGATCAGAATATCGTTCGATGGTCCACTCGTCCACAACTAGTTGTTCCCCAGGAGAGTCCGCCTCGGCTTGCCCTGAACAATTGCCTCTACTTCAGTCTAGCTTCAAGTGCATCTTCCAGCAGCCTTATTGCTCTATCTCAGATGGTCTTTAATAAGGAGATTAGCTCTAATTCCCAACAGATGGAATTCAACTTGCCTGACACAACCTGCCCGTGTTTGTTGGAATGCTTTGTGCCGAGGATAGCTTGATCCCCAGCAACAATGGCCTGCCCCGTCAACATCTACAGCGACAGCCTGTCCTGTCCAAATTCGATCAACAAGCAGCGACTCACTCTTCTACTTCTACTTGCATCCCTGGCAATGGACTGTTTGTCCATTCCACCGATCAGGTTCCTTAAGTTTACAAGTCTACTTTGCTAGTATGCTTTGTTCTGGATTGCCTTAAGGGGTGTCTAGAATTCTTTGACGTTACTTGTACCAAGTCGATGGTGCTTTAAGTGCCGTCAAAGAGGGGCTACTGTAGACACCCCAATTTGGGCTTCTAAATTAGTTTACTTATGGTATTTGATTCCCCGATGATGATTGGATCAAGAACACCCCGGGCATGATAAGTGTTTGAGCTTTAAGTGTTTGACACCCTTTTGAACCTAACCAAGGCTAAGCCACTTCAAAAAAGCACAAAAACCCTACTGACGCACGCTGATTTGAAGCCTCCGCGCATGGATCAACTTGACAGGTGTTGGTCAATGGTCAAAGCTTGATCGAGGAACAACGTGTGAGTAGGTGGTACACGCGTGCCGGGGTGCACCATCGCACGCCGGAATGACTCCAGCGCGCGCCAGTCAAACTGCTAGGTGGTGGTCAACAGTCAAAGCTTGACCGTTGACGATCGCGCAATAGACTGGCTCCATCGCGCAACAGACTGACTCCATTGCACGACGGTCTAACCTACCACCTACCTTTTTTGAGGTGGAAACTTGGCCACCAATGCAACCTCAGCCAGACTCGTGCACTGGCTGAACTTCTCTCTTTGCAGCTCCATACCTACCTCATCTCTCCCTATAAATAACCCCCATTTGTTCTTCCATTAAAGGGTTACAAAGTTTAAAGGTTTTAAAGGGTTACAAAGTTCCAAGTTTTAAAGCCCTAAGTTACACCCTCAAGAACGTAGCTTGTTCTTCCTCCTCCCCCCTACACCTCAATCAAGCCTCAAATCTCAAAGCTCAAGCACTCTTTCAAACTCAATCTAGGTATAGCATACCTAGTGTTTTCTGTTCTGATCACTGAAGGGGGCTGGCAGGGCCAAGGCTGGTAATAAATACCAGTTCTGGTCCAAAAGCTAGCAAGGTTTCAAAAACCGTTGTGGTAGGACCAGCGCGTGTCGGTCCCACTCTCGCGCGCGACACTTCGTTGCTGTGCACGATGGACTATGTGGGGATTGGTTTCCTACTGTTTTATGTATTTTCTTTCATATAGATCATTATTGAGCATGCTAAAACCCAGTTTTCTGCTTTCCTTAGTATAAACTATTAGTTGTAGCTCAAAACGTGTTTCTGCTATTGTGGAGTGCCCCTGGGATCATTCTGGATCAGTCCCAGAACCTAAAAACATGTAAACCAAGCTTTGGTCTGGATCAGTCCCTCACGCCAGGGCGCAACCATCGCGCGCCAGACTGATTCCCGCACGCGCCATTCAAATTGCCACGCGGTGTTAAACAATCAAAGCTTGACCGTTGACCATTGCGCAGCAAATTGACTCCATGACGCGATGGTCTGCCCCTGACCAGTGGCTGGCCTTGCACGGGTAGCTCGGCCTTAAGCCATTATTTCGTCTCTACACTGTTTATGGGATGTTTTATTAATTTGCAGGGCTTTTTAGCCTTTAAATTGTATATTATAACTGCTTAGAACTGCTATATAAACTGCTTGGTTTGTCCTGGGTGTGCATTGGTCCTTCCAGAGCCTAGAAGGTTTGAGAATAAGAGCTGTGGATTTGAGCTCACTGGCGCACGCGTGTCTTAGAGTTGCATGCACAAAAGTGAACAGCATGCAGTGACTTGTTCAGTGCTTGCTGGTTTCTTCCTGCGCACGCCATTCCAAAACAGTGGCCTCCCAGTTTGTTTAAACTCCCACAGCAGTCTGTTCTCATCCTATACTAACTTCTCATCCATGCTATCTATCACATCCTGCAAAACATGTTACAGCTTTAATCCCCATTAAACTGTTCCCCCGCCCTAAATGGTTAAAGAATTGATTAATCAAATAGAATCGTAAACGTTTTCACAAATGCCTAAGTAGAAATTGATCTTCGGATTGGGCGAGAGGGGTGCCTTAAAACCCTTCCCCTCTCGTAACTTGGCTCCCAAACCCCAGATATTGTTATGACGGATTGGTTCCTTAACTTGCGGTTCCGTGGGTGTCGAACCTTCAAAACCGGTGTGGCGACTCTGTATTTTTATGAGCACTTGTCGTCTAGCTTAGCGCCCCCTCGAACCGGCATTTTAGAAAGGGAACGGAATCCTTTTCTGAAAGGGCATGCTGCCCATAGTGGTGACTTCGTTGGGTATTTGATCGAATCAATATTGGTCTATACTTAGATTTTAATACGTTGGAGAAGAATCCCACAAAAGTCTACCAAAATAGTGAGTTTCACACTGCTAAAGAAAGGATCGGTGATTTAATAGGACCTCGTGTCCGGCCATCCTGACTGGGACTTTTTCGATTGTTCTCTCGTGTAGTTTCTTCTAAGTATTGATCAATAAAGAGAGCCAAATTTGAAAAGGCATTTGCGAATTTGCGATTCTGTTCCATTAATCAATTTTTAGCATTTTTTTCATTTGCATCGATGTGGGATAAGCCTCGTTGGATCTTTTTGGCAATCCGGCACGGTTTACCGGAGCCCGGGGAACCCGAATGACCAACAACATTCGATGATGATGAGTCATTCTACCGTTTGATTGTTGCTTTGTGATTACGCGGGCAGCGGGAGGTATATCTTGGCTCTAGTCCGAGGAACTTGTTACAAGCCATAATTAGCCTTTGCATATTCAAAGCATTAGAACTCTTCAAACTAAGACAGGTACCTGTAGGGTAAGATTTACTTGCATCTAACCCCCATATACTGTCTATGTGTAACCGTTTTCCCTATCGCATGCACTGTACATACATATCGTTTTGCGTAGGAGCATGTTTAGGGTGGCTTCTAGGTTGTCTCTCTTTCGAATCTGTCTTATGATTATTAGGACGCTGCTATGGCTCGATGAAGAGTCCTGCATCTCGATGGTGCATGTTATCAATTTTCAAAGTTCTTAGATCAACGAGACTTTGGGATATCAAGACTTTCTAAGTCCTTGTCTAAATACTCGATCGAGGTTTCAAACAAAAAACAAGAAACAACGGAGAGAATGTCGTGATGCTTATACCACCTTGGTTATTGTGCACAGCACATACACCTTTTAGGCTATTGCGCTATGTCGCCTACGCCGCCCTAGTTCTGGTATCACATCATCTACACTGAGTTGTTTTGACTCCAAAGTTGAAACTTTGAGAACGGAATAGTCAAAGGCTTAGTCTATTTTGACATCTCTTAGTGTTAGTCGATTCAAACAAGGATACACCCTCGAAAAGATTTTCGAGGATTTTAGCAGCGTCCAAACATCATGAGATAGATTCATTTGTAGTTGTAGAGTCTAAGAGGACACCGACGACGATGACGTGCACATTGCATTTCTTTTTGCAATTAACTGTTGCTACAGGAATGTCACTAAGCCTTCAATTGCTTTACTATCTAGTTTGGAACCATTGCACCGTAGAAGAGAGTACCGAAAGGAAGAACCAAACCTACTTGGGAACGTCTTCAGAATCCGATTCAAAGACTTGTCAGGCTAGATTCCCTGTCAGTCGCAATGGAGGCTTCTCCAGGTTCACTGTTGGCCACCCTACAGTCGGGTTCGCCATCGATTTTGCAAAAAGCCATGCCGTCGGCTTCCCCATCTTCAGCTTCTTCATCAAGCTCCATTGAAAAACCTGCGATGACAAATCAGCCACTCAGTCTTGAAGCTATGCTCACAAACCTTCAGAACAGTCTTACTACTATGCAGCAAAGGGCTACTTAGACAAATGCTAACATCACTCGCTTGAATGAACTTATCAACACTCGTCTTCCGCCAGCACTAGAAGAGGAGGACGAGGACGATGAGGATGTACATGCAGAACCCATCTTTGCCGAGGATCCCACTCATGCGGGCAGTCTCATTGTTCGGCCCATCTCTAGAGAGGCTTGTGTGCTTGCTCCAAACCCCAATCCGGTGGCTGTTAGGCCTGTTCAAAACCCTGACATGGCAGCACTCATGACCAAGATTGCTAAGTTGGAAGAAGCTGTCTCCAAATCCGAGAAGATCAATGCAGGAGGAATTGACCTAGATCGTCTCTGCCTGTATCCTAATGCTAAGCTTCCCGACAAATTCAAAATGCCCGACTTGGTTAAGTTCGACGGGAGCGGTGATCCTAAGACTCATCTCTTTGGCTACCATGCTGCAATGAAGCTGTTGGGTGTGGAAAGTGAGGCTATGTCTCAGTTGTTCCCACAGACTCTCTCCGGGCCTGCTTTCCATTGGTTTTTGTCGCTCAACATCTCCAAAATGAGAACTTGGGAAGACATAGGGGCTGCCTTTATCTCACAGTATAGCTACAACTCGCAGCTCAAGATGACTACTCGTGAGTTGGAGTCCACCAAAATGGAAGCAAATGAGTCCTTTACGGATTTTGTTAAGAGATGGAGAGCCAAGGCCGTATTAATGACTGATCGCCCGAGCGAAAAGGATCAACTCCGCACCATCTCGCGCAATCTTCAGCCCGACTATGCCAAGCACCTCGTGCTGGTTCAAGCATCTGCCAACTTTGAGACTTTCTTTGAGTCTAGCCTAGCCATGAGGATGCACTACAGAGTGGAATTCTGCCTAGGGGAGAGTCCTCCTCACAGAAAGCTAAGCCGAGGCTTACTCTGGAAATAGTAGCATGCTGTTTGGTAATAGCAACTTCTCTAATACAGCTACAAGCGGGAGCGATGCTCCGGCTTTTGACTCCAATCGGGCTGTCGATGTCAATCAGGTTCAAAATGCCCAAAGCTACCGGGCTCGAACCCAACCTTGGAGTTTCACTGTCTTCGAGGCACCTCTATTCGCAATGATGGAAAAACTCGTCAAATCCGGGCATCTCAAGCCTTTGACCCCAACCTCCCTACCAAAAGTCCTACCTGTTGGTTACAAACCTCACCTCTTCTGTGCCTTCCACCAAATGCATGGCCATCCCACTGACGCGTGCTATCGTTTTTGACATGAGATTCAAGATCTCATTGACAATGGCACGGTTCAAGTTCCACCAAAGCTCAATGTCATCACCAACTCTTTGCCTCAACACAACTTTGACCCTCTGGTTGGTCAGATGTCTATCACCTCCACTCAAATCAACCGTAACTCCACCATATTCAACCCAAGCCACTATATTGTCTCAGAAAGCCAACCCAAACCAATCGTATCCATCCTGTTAGAACTAGAGATTAACATGATGGCTGTTAGTTGGGCAATTAAGGTTTTCACTGCTGACGTCTGAATTGAAAGTAATGAGGAGCTTACAAAGGAGCAGACTAACGGGATGAGGTCCATTGTTCATGGGAGCATCGAGTAGGTTTGCTCGAAGAAGTTGAGGAAGCCGAAGTGCTGTTGCTTGGGCCTGACACTTGCTGGATCCCACCTCTCCGTGAGGAAACCAAGGGTAACTATAAGAATTGCATTTTCAAATCGCGTCTATTTTGCATTGACACTTTTGAGTCTGAGTCTGACACAGTGTCTGTCAAATTGTCTAAGTCTAGCTCTGAGTCGGAGGTTGTGCCATTTGGCCCTCCATGTCGTAGCTTCAATTCGAGTCTTTTGCTGTACTGGGCAACCCCGAGGGGCTTTCTTTTATGATATGCATTATCTTGCTTCTAAGTACTTCGCTGGCTTTTGAATAAACTATGGCGACCCTAACGACGAAGGGATAGATTTCGATCAAAACATCCTCAAGGAAATGTGTTCCCTCGCCGAAAGGGAAGACGAAAGGCATGCTCATCCTATTAATTGAAATTGTAGTTTTCAATAAACTTGAAAGATGAGGTAGACCCCTTGAATGGTTTAAATTGGTTCAACGATGTCCTCAAAGAAGCATTGCACCCCGTCAGACAGGCTTGAAGAGTTCATCGATGTCTTGGCATGGTCTCACAAAGACACGCCCGGCGTTGATCTCAAGATAAAGGAACATAAAATCCCACTGCTACTAGATGCCAAGCCAAAAAGCATAAGCTCAGAGGGTCCAGAGCCATATACCATGTTCAAGCTTGCAGGAACAGCGTTCCACCAAGTACAAGTTAGAAAGTTCAAAAATAGCCTGGAGTGAGGTGTGTCAACTGAAGCACTCTGGACCTTGCATGATCAAAGTCATTTTATCTGGGGCTGCAGCCATTTTATCGACCTCTACGGCAACAAATTCAAATACCTTGGTCAACTTGGATCAATTCAAATGCTACTTTTCCCTGAGAGAAGCTCGTTGGGCTGAAAACCCCAAGGGTGGGCAGTTCCATGCAAAAGTTAGAGCAGCCTGCTGGACCCAGAAACCTATGAAAGTGGTCAAGGCAAAAGTAATAGGCAATATTTGAAAGCTTACTAGACCGAAAACCTGAATGGGCGGTTCTAGGCAAAAGTTAGAGCGTAAAAGGTGAGGTAAATACTCGAGTGAACCTTGGCCTGATTCCCAAAATGGGATATGTAGGCAGTTTTTCCGTGAGACTCGGTCACAATCTATCAATTTGATCCAAGACTTCTGTACATCTCCGTGGTCAAGAAGAAGACAAGCTTTATCTATGCAAAAGGGGGGGAAAACCTTTCATCTTTCAATTTTGTTTCAAACTAGTACTTCAATTTCAAAGCTGAGAAAAAACCTTAAAAGATTTTAAGCATAAAAACAGAACGAAATGCTGGCGAGGCCTAACGACTCACAATTTGTTCTAAGTTCAACGAAGTCTAGTTTGAGCAGCTGCAACAGCTTTGTAGTCATGCGCGTTAGTTCGATACTCATGCGCGCTCGTTCAATATGATGCGTGTTGGTCTCAAACCTGCGCGCGTTGCTTCAATTCGAGCAACAATCAATAGCAGTCAGCTACTGCCTTCGAATGTCATTCAAGGGGCTTTTTGCCAAGTTTTGTCATGTTGTGCAGGTCATGTAGACTTAATGTGACTGCACGAGGGTGTCGGTTTCAGTTTGGGTCTATATGTGTCTTCATTTGCATCTTACATCCGTCTTTGTGGCATTTTTCTAGTTTTTCAATCCATTGTCGTTTTAGGATGCTTTTCCCTATTTTATCAATTCATACAGCTCGATGTACATCTATTTGACCTTGCAAGTGTCAGTTTCACCTGTTTGGGGATATTTGAGTTTTGGCTCATTAATGCCCAAAATTTCATTATTTTTCCATGTGTCTAAAGAGTCTGTGTCGTATCTGGGGGCTCTTCTTCCTTTTCATTCGAGCTAGGCAAATTTGTACATGTGCGCATATCTATGTATCGACTCAGTTCAATTGTCAATGCAAATTAGATATTAGCGGATGGTTTACATGTCAATAAACTGAAAAAATGCAGTTTTTACATTGCTACCCTAGTTTCTGTATTCCACGAGCTGTGGAAACTCGTTAAGGGCAAGAGCATGTCGGCCCAAAGCTAAGCAAAGCATATCGCTGGGGCACGTCTACCTAAGCATCAAAGAAAGGACGCACATTCCCAATGTCGATAATATATCAATTGGGCACGCCGGGCCGTTCAAAGTCTCTCTATCTGGGTGCGCATCTCAGAAGCAAAAGACAGTGAAGTACTGGGGCTCAGTGATAGTCCTTAAGCATTGTTGTCCTCCTAGGAACCACCCTTAGCTAGGGTCTGCAGTTTCAATTTGCGCATTTTGTTAATGTACATCTTTGCATATTGTGTATATCAACTTTTGAAAACAGAAAGGTGGCCAGTTTGTGGGAGTTATGCCAGAATGGTAGCCATCATGCAATTTGTTTACCAAAAGGATGCGATGCAATCTCCTACGGTTTTGTTATTGTTGATCAGCGGATGCGAAGAAATCTCTTTGAATCCACGATTTGTTTACTGACGGATGCGATTGAAAATCTCTTGCGGCATTGTTCTCATAGCAGGATGCGATAAAATCTTCTGCGGAACAAATCAACGACAGCCGGTGTTGTCCAATTTCCAATGGCTCGATCACTTTGTATAGTGATCCGTCCTTACAAATCAACGACATCCGGTCTTGTCAAATTTCTCAACGGCTATAGGGGGATGAAAACAATTGATGCTTCGGATCACCTTGGATTGCAACAGCTTATTCGTGCCTTTTTCACCAGAACCCTAATTAGTCATCGGAACCCTAATCTGCAAAATAGACAGGGGGTGAGTGCACCTTTGCCTTTCATGGCAAAGGCCCTCCGATGGCAAAATTAGTGTCACTACTAGTGGAGAAACCCTAATTATCAGTAGGAAATATTGAATAATGCAGCGTAATGCGTACCTTTCACCTTTAAGTTTACCTCATATTTATAGATTTGCGTATGCTTGTTGCCCAAGCATTCCTGTCGCCCTAGGATTTTTTTCCGTATAGGAAACCCTGGATATCAAGGATTCTTGGTTTCCTTATCAGTTCATTATCAAAGAGTCCTTTTAGGATTCTTTTCCATTAAAAGCCGATCATCCCATTCTCATTGGGTATCTTTCTCAGATCCTATATTCTTGGGATCTCATCCATGACTACTCTGGAATCTTCCAAAGTATTTCCTCTGCTATTGCTCTTGATTAGAGCTCTTTCCTTGTTTGGCTGTATCATAGCCGAACAGTCTGCCTGGACCAGCTACTTCACATGTAACTTGGTCCAATGTAATCAGAATGTCTCTATCTGCCGAACAGTTAGTTTACATTAATGACTTCTCATGTTATTGGCCTTTATCGCCATTCAATGCACTGTTCGGCGATCAGCCCTATCCAAACTTTCACGTGTTATGATACACCATGTGTTCGGCAACTAGATGTATCTGTTCGGGAATACCTCCCTACAATTGCTCCCCAGCTTTACCTATTTTCCACTATTCGGGGGTAATGGGTGAAGCTTTTAGAGACAAACGTTTAGACCTGAACTTCTTTTGAAACCGAGCAGTCATAGTATTTAATACTTATTGATGCTTTTTGGCGCCTTTGCCATTATACCATTTCGAGGTAATGACTCCACATGGCACGTTTCGTATGCCTATCATTAATTTTGAACTGACGTTCTATGAAACGGCGTCAGAATGGCATTTGCTTTCCGTTACTTTAACTTGTAACGGCGTGAAACGAGACGCTTCATCTCCATTTCTTTCACTTAAATCCCTAAAAAGGGGTTTTCTTTGGATTTTTTATCCAAAACTTGGAGCCTTGTCTTGTCTTCTTCAGGCGAAAAACTCCCTTTCTTCCGCCATA
Source organism: Rhododendron ovatum (assembly GCA_019656835.1). NCBI lineage: Eukaryota > Viridiplantae > Streptophyta > Magnoliopsida > Ericales > Ericaceae > Rhododendron > Rhododendron ovatum. The sequence continues at coordinate 25,055,251 of CM033802.1, forward strand.
GCCGCCGCCTGCAACTTGCTCGTGCCACAGGGACCTTTTCATTTAAATTCGTAAGATCTCTATTTTTCTGTTTAGGTTTCCCACTAAGGTTTCTCCCTTGTTCCATTAGTTTCCATCTGAGATCTCATTCTCAGATTTTGGGTCATTTCTAGGGTTTCAGTCGCGCCCATTTTCAGTTTTACTTTTTCTTCGAATATATTCATTGCAGATGACCATAATCCCAAGCCTAACAAATTTAGGAAACTCTATGACACCCCTGCTGCCATGGCGGCATTTAGAGCAAAGTATAACATTCCTGAAAATGTAGGACTCGAACTTGCTCCATTAGGAGCGGATAGGGATGCTGGTTCTTGGGACAAGATGTGTATCCCAATCGTAGCTATCATTGAGGGTGGAGTCCATTTCCCCCTACATCCATTACTCCGCCAGATTTTGAATTGGTATCGTCTTACTCTCATGCAAGTTTCAACCAACGTTTTTAGGCTGATAATGGGGATTATAGCCCTAAATGGGCTCCTAGGGACCCAACTAGGAATCTGGGATATCCAATGGTGGTATAGTATAGTACTAAACCCCGAGTACAATACTTACTACTTCAAGGTTAGGAGGGCAGACAAACGTCTCGTACTTAATCTGCCAGATTCTGCTCGCGACCACGAGATCGATTTCCTCTATGTAACGGGAGCATTCGAGCCTATAGGGGAAGATGGCCAAGTGGTGGGGCTCCATTGCCCCCATATGTGGGGCTATCCACGTATGCTCTCGCTTTTGATCTTTGCAATTTTTCTTACTGCCTTCTCGTAGCTTTTTCTATTTTTCTAAGTTTGGTTTTTGATGTTTATCTTGCAACTGAAAACGCTAACAGGCGTCCTAGACGAGAGCCGAGCTACGTCCGAATAGAGGACATCAACAGGATCTTAAAGTACACAGGCGAACCCGATACCTGAACAGCAGGTCGGGGTCGTAACGCTGACATACTGTTGGGATACGACCCTTCGTACAGAGGGGTTAGCGACAGGAAACTTGCCCACCCTAGTACCAGTGCTACCTCTACTTCTATTGCTCCCCAGCCGAGGAACTCGAGATTCACATCTAGTGTTACTGTTGCTGGTCAACCTGGTGAAGTTCCCATTTCAGAAGGCGTGCCGCTTCCCCATTTGAGACTTAGAAGATCTACGTGTGGACTAGTTTCTGAACAACAACAGGCTGAACAGCTGGTTTCAGATCGTGATACAAGCCAATCCTCCTCTTCTGGTTATTCTCCATCTCCTCGTGATCGAGGTACAATGACCCGTCAGCCCCTTAATCTCAGCACCCTTCTCAACGTCTCCACTCGGGGACGTGGTGCTGCCCACAGGGTGGCCTCAACTGGCGCCCGCCCGCACCCCCCCCCCACCCCCATGATCTCGTCGCACTAGGGGGGATCAACACGATCATCTTCTTCTCCTCAGGAACACGATAGTTCCCTTGAGGCTGTTGATGCTCATCGGGACAAACGTCCCAGGAGTGAAAAAGTCGGAGACGCCTCTGCCCAAGCCGCAACCTCACTCCAACAACCCCCTTCATCGAGCACTTAGGTGCTTCCTCAGAGCTGGGCCCCCTAACTCATTAGGGGTGATCGGCCTGTCCATGTTGGAGATAGCACCAGTTCCTCGAAAACTGCACTTGCACTGGCTCAAGGTTTGCTTCTTCCTATTGATATGCAGAAAGAAAACGAAGCCGCACCTGATCGGCTTGTCTCCATTGGTCTCGTTAGTGGGATCAAGGTATAGTGTTCTCATCACTTTTAACCATACTTCATGTTCCTTTTGTTTTCTCACAGTATCATCTTTGTTGATTTCCTTGCAGTTTATTCAAAAGATGATTACACTAGGCCAGAAGTTCCAGGATGCTGACACCGAATGGATCACGCTTTTGAACAACAACACCAGGTTCCTTCGTACCATATCCAGACTTGAGAGAGAGAGAGACAAGGTCAAGGCCGACTTTCAAGAGGCAAAAGACAAACTTGAGATAGCTGAAGACAGCCTTCACCAGGCTTTGGTAGAAATAGAGAAAACCAAAATAGCTGCTCACGAGGAAGGGTATCAGAAGGGGTTTGATGCTGCCATAGCCAGCTACGTGGAATAGATGCCAGCTATACAAGACCAGATCTGGGGTGCTAGCTGGGAAGCTTGTCTGACCAAGGTTGGTATTGCCGAAGACTCTATCCTTTGGGTGGAAAACGATCTACCGAGCAGGCATGTTTCAGCCACTGCAGATGATCTAGAAGAAGACGTGGACCAGCAAATTGAAGACTTTGCTGAGGCTGATGAGGAGACCCCTTCTAACACCCGTGGTACCGTTGCCGAACGCTCACCTGTCCGGGATACAGCCAATGAACCTATCATCCTAGGGGAGAATCCAAGTGGAAGTGGTGCTGTGGACGGGACCAGTATTGACGTTCCAAAAGAAACTCCTCCAGAGGTCCAGAATGTGGATTGATAGGTAAGTATTTATAACACAAACTGTTTTGTTTGGAAAAGTTTGGTTGGTCCTGTGTGACCGTAAGTATTTGGCCCTGCGTGGCACCAGTACTATTAAATCTTTTAATGATACAGGTATTCGGCCCCTTGTGGCTTAACTATATAATTTGCTCGGCTCCTCTGGTCTTTGTATGCAAACAGATTTATCTAAGCATTTCGTACTTCGATCGTGTAATCATATGCTATGCTTGTGTATAAGTTGTTCAGTATTGTAACAAATCCTGTAAACTTAGTAACAAACTCTCTAAGTGTCTCATACTTGTGAACTGCAGTTAAGTTTCACGTACTTAAAAACTTTCTAAGTTTCTCGTACTTATGAATTTCTAAGTTTCTCGTACTTAAAAATACTTGTGTTTGATAACGTTTAAGTTTCACGCACTTAAAAACCATACAAGTTTGTTCATACTTGTTACAAGTTTTTTCATACTTGTACTTTGTTAAGTTGCACGTACTTAAAAATCATACAAGTTTGTTCACACTTGTTACAAGTTTGTTCATACTTGTTACAAGTTTTTTCATACTTGTTACAAGTTTTTTCATACTTGTACTTTGTTAAGTTGCACGTACTTAAAAACCATACAAGTGTTTCATACTTGTGTGTATAGATGCCTGTTCCCCTGCTCCCCAATACAAATGAGGGAAACCAAGCCCGTAGTTCGTATTTTGAAGACAAAAACACAATATTTATATTGCAAAAAGTGATTTTATTCATAATCTGTGAAACTCAAGAGGGCGTTATTCGTACCCCTTGCAACTAAAATAACAAAACTAGAAAAAGGAAATTATATTCGTAATTCCCACACAAGTACGTAGTGCAATCTAAAACAGAACTTTAATGCTTCTAAACAAAGAATTTTCGGAGATTATGGACATTCCAAGGCCTCGGAATTGGATTACCATCCAAATCTGCCAATTTATAGGCCCCTATGCCTACAATCTCGGTTACTCGATATGAGCCTTCCCAGTTGGCCCCCAACTTGCCTTTGTTGGCCACCTTGGTATTGCCGAGCATCTTCCGTAGTACTAGGTCCCCCACACCAAATTCTCGAGGATGAACGTGCTTATTATAGCTCTTCATCAACTGTTCCTGGTAGGAAGCCAGATGGATCAAGGCCCTTTCCCTCCTCTCCTCGGCGAGATCAAGCTCAATTTCAAGGGCCCTGTCATTGCCCCCACTTTCGACTAGCGCGGTCCTATTGGTCAGAAGACCATCTTCCAGAGGTATAACAGCCTCTGTTCCATATGCCAATGAATAGGGGGTCTCTCCCGTAGACTTCCTAGGCGTTGTTCGGTGAGCCCACAACACTAATGGTAATGTAACGCCCCGGATTTTGGGTACGTTAAATAAAACATTTTATTGAAATAAAAGCTGAGTCTGGCTCTTTATTACAAACAAAACATAAAGGAAGTACTTTTATTACAAACGGGAGGGAACTAAGGTTCCTAACTACAGCTTCGCTTGTTCTTCCATCACGGCTAGCTCCTCGGCTCCAAAGGCCTCCAAGGTGTACAGCTCGCCCTGCTCATCTATGAAATCTGACACATTATACCCGCGTCGCCACCGGTATAATATGCCAGGGTCACCAAAAAGGCAACACCGTGAGCTTAACGCTCAATAGAATATCCAAACCCTTCTAACCCTTAACTTATGAACATAAAGGCATAATAACAACAATTCAACTTAAATCATGCATATAGTCCAAACAAGTATTCAAATCCACGTTCTTTACTCAACTAACGTTGTGTTCATCTTTTAGACTCGTCGTAGACCATGTTATTAACTCATTTTCCTTTTTACCCAAAAACTCATTTTAACTCACCCAACCTCGGTTCCGCCGCGCCGGGTTCCCGAGTATCCTCACAATGGTTCCGCCGCGCCGGGTTCCCATTGGCACACAACCGCATTGGCTCCGAACCGCGGATAACCAAGCACACACCCTACCTCGGTTCCGCCGCGCCGGGTTCCCGAGTATCCTCACAATGGTTCCGCCGCGCCGGGTTCCCATTGGCACACACACACACATCTAACTCACATAATGCACCCAAAACCGGTCATTATGTAGTTTCAAAATCATTTCCTTCCTTGAATACACACTTTTTCATCTTTATTAACACACCCTAGGTGCCATGTCTCTACTATCTTGTTTCTCGTGTCACGTTTATCATGCATAGACTCCGTAGTGTAAGACATTCCATACATCAAGTACTTTATCAAATCTCAAAATGAAACCAACAAGAATATACAATTCTAGACTACATAATCATGCTTGAAACACAATAACCACATCATGCATCTCATAAAATCTCACAAAGATAACCTCATCTATTTCTTATAAAACTTTCAAAGTTACTTTCAAATGAACTTTGTTTGATACAAATCTACTTTAAGGAAATCCTACATATACGTAGAGATAGGGGACAAGGAATCCTAACTTTATATGTGGGGTGGAAGATAAGAAGACCCTACCGTGCTTCTTGGCGGTAGAAGAAGACTAAGAAGGTTCGGTCGTCGGTTTTGGATTTCGGCGGCGTAACGTCGTCGGTTTGCTTCGAAAGGAAGAGATATGAACTTTTCTCTTCCTAGAAACAACTTCTAACTTATCTAAGCTACTTTTAAAGATCTAACGGTGGTTTTGGAAGGTGGTTTGGTGGTTTCTCTCAAGAACACTCAAGAACTCAAGAAAAGAAGAATTTTGGAAGCAAGAACACTAAGAAATTCTAGAGAGAAGTTGGAGCAAAGTGAGAAGGTGTGAGTTTAAGCTTGGAATGAGCTTCTATTTATAGGCAAGGCTCTCCCTCTCTCCCTCTTTGGCCGGCCCTCTCTCTCTCTCTCTCTATGTCAACTTTATTTCACATGTCATGCTTGATTGAAAGGTTGGAAGCTAAAATGGTAGGCTTGCATGGCTATGTTAGTCCTTGGATGGGATTCTTGGAAGATATGTTGGCATGGAGGAGACATGGGTACAAGATTCTTGATGTAAACAATTGAATTAGGTACAATGGAGGTTAATGGGGTCAAGATTTGGCTAGGAAAGGAATCACCAAGGATTTTGAAGTACTTTGGAAGATCAAGGTCAAGTACACATCAAATCCTTCTTCTTCTTCCTCCTTCTTTCCCTCTCTCTCTCTCCCTCTCTCCTCTCTCTCTCTCGGCCTCTCTCTCCTCTCCTCTCTCTCGGCCTCTCTCTCCCTCTCTCTTTCTCATGTACTAACTATATATGCATATATATGTATGTACTAACATGTAAGACTACAAATAAATATAGGGTACTTTTAGTACTAAGGGTAGTTTAGTCTTACAAGGCTCAAGATTTCCCCAATAAACAAATATAAAGTACGGTACTTTAATTAGTAAAATAATGTACTTTTGTACTCCGGGAATCTTAACAAAACATTAGTTTAATGGGAAAAGTACTTTGTTTGGAAGATGAGCCTATTACCCAATGGTTAATAGAATCCCTAATGGTTATTATCCAAGGGATAATAAGGTACTAGTACTTTAAATACAAAAATAAGTTTTTGGAAAGACTACATGTACTTTTTATAAAATCCCATGTTTATATATATATATGTACTTATCCATTTAAATAAAGAAAAGGCTTTTGTCCAATGGGTAAAGATTACCCTAATGGTTATTAACCAAAGGTCCAAAGGTACTAGGGTACTTTTATTACAAAAAATAATCAAAATTACTTTTCAAATGTCAATCATGGTACTTTTATTTAAATCTTTCAAAATCCTTTTATTATAAAGAAATGGGTTTCTTTTATCCAATGGGTAATAATTCCCCTAACATTTATTGTCCAATGGATAAAGAATAAAACCAACTAATAAAAGAAAATAATAATCAATTTTCTAGTCTAGGGTTCAAAAGGTTCAAAAAGGTTCAAGAGGGGTAAAATGGTCATTTATCGGTTAGGGAAAAGTAACTAGATAACCTTCTAGTTAGGTTACTCCATCAAGCCGGTTAGAAGCTAACTAGGCTTGCTAAGTCGGACCAAAGTGTCAGAAACGATTCTTGAGGGATGAAAGTGCGATTAGGGTTTCGAGTCGGGAAATACGATAATAAGGCATTCGATTTCTTAAAAACTAACCGTAAGAAGATTTAAATAAGAAAACCAACAAGCAGTTAAGAGAAATTAGGAAATTTCGAATAACAACGAGATTTTTATTGAACGAAAAATCGGAGTTGTTACAGGTAACTCGTCAGGCCACTTCCCTTTGGCTTTGTCCAGCCTTTTCTTGATCCCATCAAGGATAGTTTTATTAGATGCCTCTGCCTGCCCATTACTCTAAGGGTAGGCTGGGGTTGAATAATAATTTCGTGTTCCATACTGGACACAAAAAGCCTTGAATTTCTTCTGAAATTGGGATCCATTGTCTGTGATTAATAAGTAAGGGACCCCAAAGCGAGTGATGATGCTCTTCCATACGAACCTTTCTATCATGGGTTCAGTGATATTGGCTAGTGGTTCTGCCTCAATCCACCTAGTAAAATAGTCTGTTGCAACTAGCAGGAATTTTCGATTCCCAGTTGCTTTGTGTAGTGGACCCACGATGTCCATTCCCCATTGAGCGAACGGCCAGGGACTTGTCAAAGGCACCAGATCCTCGACGGGTGTTTGAATCATTGGTGAGAATTTTTGACACTTCTCATAAATCTTCACATACACCTTTGCATCTTCCTACATGTGTGGCCACCAGTAACGTTGGGTAATTGCTCTGTGGGCAATGGATCTGCCTCCAGCATGGCTCCCACATGTTCCCTCGTGGAATTCATGAAGAAACTTCTGCACCATCTCAGGATGTACGCATAGCAAATATGGTCCTGTAAGGGATTTTCTGTATAACTTACCCTCTGGGGACAGCCAAAACCTAGCAGATTTGATCCTTATCTTATGAGCCTCCTTTTTGTCAGAAGGGAGTATCTCGTCTCGTAAGAACTCCACAATTGGGTCCATCCAACTTGGTCCTTGGTTCACGTCCAAGACCAAGTCTACATTCCTCCCAATGCTCGGCTCACTCAGATATTCTACTGCCACCTTCCTTTTGAACTCAGTTGGTACAGCTGCAGCCAACCAAGCTAATGAATCTATATGAGCATTCTGTCCAGAACTTATTTGTTCAATATATACCCTTTTGAAGGTATCAAGCAAGTCTTTGGCTGCCTGTACGTAGTCTACCATCTTTTCACTTCGGGTTTCCTATTCCCCGAATAGTTGATTGACCACAAGCTGTGAATCACAATACACCCTAACCCGTTCTGCTTTTAGAGTTTTTGCACTCTTTAATCCAGCCAAGAGTGCCTCATACTCAGCCACATTATTCGATGCACTAAAACCGAGCCGAACAGATAGTTCTATCAGTACTCCTTGAGGAGGAAAAAGGACAACCCCAATTCCTGAACCACTATTACATGCTGATCCATCAACGAATAGCTTCCATTCCATAGGATCTTGTTCAGCTGAGGGTTGATTCTTCATCGGTGATGTCTTAGTCGCCCGTTCCTTTCTCGTAGGAGGTAGGGGAGCCACCGTAGGAGAAAATTCTGCCACAAAATCTGCCAATACTTGGCCTTTGATTGCCGTGCGTGGCTGATAATCAAGATCGTACTGACTTAACTCGATGGATCACGTCGAGATCCTTCCCGAAAAGTCTGCTTTTCGTAGCAGTGATTTCAATGGAAACTCAGTGTAAACCACAACCTTGTGGCTTTGGAAATAGTGTGGTAGTTTCTTTGTGGCTGTCCTAAGTGCCAGGACAAGTTTTTCTAAGGGCAGATATCTCGTCTCTACATCCAGTAGCATCTTGCTAACATAATAAATAGGGATTTGTTCGATTCCCAAATCCCTCAATAGGACTACACTTACTGCATGCTCAGAAACAGCTACGTACAAAACTAAAGACTCACCTGGCTGTGGAGTTGACAAAAGTGGGGGCTCGGCCAGATATTTCTTCAGGTCCTGGAAGGCCTGTTCGCACTCTGCTCCCCATTCGAATCCCTCCCTCTTTTTCAATAATTAAAAGAAGGGTCTGCACTTGTCACTTGACCTGCTGATAAATCTATTTAGTGCTGCAGCCATTCCAGTCAACCTCTGGACTTCCTTAGTGGTTTTGGGACTTTGAAGCCTTTGTAGGGCTACAATTTGATCAGGGTTAGCCTCAATCCCTCTCATGGTCACCAAATGGCCCAGGAACTTTCCTGAACCAACTCCAAAAGCACATTTCGAGGCATTGAGTTTCAATTTGTACTCCCTCTGGATTTCGAAAGCTTCTTTTAAATCTACTATATGCCCCTGTTTATCTTGACTTTTCACCACCATATCATCTATGTAAACTTCCATAGTCTTTCCAAGGAGCTTTTTGAACATGATGGTTGCAAGTCTTTGGTATGTTGCCCCAACATTCTTTAGCCCAAACGGCATAACACTATAGCAGTACAACCCTCGTGGTGTGATAAATGAAGTTTTCTCTTGATCAGGCCCAAACATAGCAATCTGATGATATCCTCGATATGCATCAAGAAAACTCATTCGCTCATAACCACCGGTTGCGTCAACCAACTGGTCAATCCTTGGAAGAGGAAAACTATCTTTTGGACACGCCTTGTTTAGGTCTGTGAAGTCTACGCAGACACGCCACTTCCCATTCTTTTTCTTCACCACAATGGTGTTGGATAACCACTCTGGATAGTAGACTTCACGTATTGCTTTGGCCTCCAGTAAACGATCGACCTCTTCAATTACTGCATCAACATGCTGCACGGCTGCCCTCCGTTTTTTCTGAATGATCGGCTTATACTGAGGATCAATGTTTAAATGATGACAAATCACACCTGCATCTACTCCGGGCATTTCCTCTAGTACCCATGCAAATACATCAACATATTCCTTCAGAAATCTTATTGATTCAGCCTTTTTATCCGCTGGTAATGATTCTCCAATTAAGAAATATCTTTCAGGATCAGTCTCGTCGATCTGAATTTTCTCCAAGCTTTCAACCACCTTTTCAGCCGGACTTCTTCCAACATCCTCGATAGTTGGTTGATCTGGTACTTCTAATGTATGAACGTGGTGGGCCTTTGGGGCTTTTTTAATGATGGAAATCAAACATTGTTGTGCCACTTTTTAATTGCCTCTAAGTACTTCAACCCCATTTGATCCTGGGAATTTCACCATCTGGTGATAAGTCGAGGAGACTGCTTTCATCTTATGCAACCATGTCCTCCCTATAATCGTGTTATAGGAAGAAGGAACATTGACAACTAAAAAATCTATCCTCAACACCACTGATCCAGCCCGAACAGGTAGGGTGACCTTTCCAAGAGGCCAGACTGCTCCTGCCCCGAACCCAATCAGAGGTGTTGTAGATTGTTCTAAGTCTGTTGGGGCCAGCCCCAGCTTCTTGAACGCATCGTAGTACATCACCTCTGTACAACTTCCTGAGTCCATTAGAATCCTCTCAATGTCATATTCCCCAACTCGTAAGGTCATGACCAAAGCATTGTTGTGGGGTATTTGGACTTCTCCCAGTTCATCATCTGTGAATGCTATGCTCTCATTGCACATATCATTCTCTCGCCCTCTCTTGTTTCCCAGTCGCATTACGTGCTGATCATGCTTGACTTGCCTTTGTAACAGCCTAATCTCATTTCTCGTATAAGGTGTGGCCAACCCATGTATCATGTGGATTACTCCTTTAGGATTTTGCTCGTAACCTAATTCCATGGCTTTCCCTTTCTCCTTTGGATCCTCCTGGATAAATTCCTTAAGATAGCCTCGAGAGACCAAATCACCAAGGTGTCTTTTGTACATCTCACAATCCTCACTCATATAGCCCCAATCTTTATGGTAGCTGCATTGGCGTCCTTGTTCCCACCTAGACTTGGGGGCCATTTAAAATATGGCTGATTCTTTATTCGATAAAGAATCCTATAAATTGGTTCCTTCCAAACCGTAGTGATAGAAAAGAAAGATTTGGAGCGAGGAGCTTGCTTATCTTTGTATAGCTCATTCTTAGCCTGCCCATACTCCCTTCTCTCTCTATAAGTTTTGGGCTCTGGCTTATCCACATTTTTGACAGGCACCTTTGGTTGTTCGGCAACAATCCTGCCATCCTCACAGAGTATGTCATCCTCCATTCTGGCGTGTTGCTCTATCCGTTCCATCAGTTTAGCCGACGTGGCTACTGGATGTTTATTCAATGAGCGACGCAGCTCTCCCCGAATAGGCAAACCAGTCTTGAAGGTGGCAATTGCATACTCCTCATTGCAGCTTTCATTCTCGTTGAAAGTTTCCCAGTACTTCTTTGCATAATCCCTGATCTGCTCGTTCTCCTCCTGTTTCATGGTGGAAAGACTTTCAAACGTCTTTGGAGCTTTTCTGCTTGTCAAGAACCGAGCAGTGAATTCCTCAGCCAGCTGCCTCCATCCTTGTATGGATCGTGGGGCCAGTTTATGAAACCAAGCCAAAGCCACCTTGCCAAGACTAGAGAGGAACATCTTGCATAAGATGGCATCATCCCCTTCGCGCATAAACATAGCCTGTTGATAATGCTGTATGTGAGCCACGGGATCCGTATTTGTCTCGTAAAGTACGAACGTACCGTGCTTCACTCTACTTGGCAACCTAGCCTCTTGTAGCCTCTTTGCAAAGGTGGAGGTTGCAATATTACTTAGGGCCTTGCGTGCTGCTTCTCGTGCAGTCACTGTCCCATCCTCGAGCTCCTTTGATTTGTGAGCCGTAGCCTTGACCCAATCAGCATCAGGTCTCTCGTACCTATCTCGGTGATGTTTCCTTGTTTCCTTCTCTTCTGGGGTGGAACTTCAGTCTCTGCTCCTTTTTCGTGAAGAGGCCCTTCTTTCCGGTGTTCGGCTTTTACTTCTGCTTCTCCTCTTTCATGGAGAAGCTTTGTATCGTCCAATGATAGGACTCCTACTCCTTCTCCCTTGTGAATGAGCCTGCTTATGGACTACCAGAGTCCGTCTGTCCTTCTGGGAATTCCTTCGAGAGAGTCCAGAATCTCCCGGGTGCTCTCGTACCCGCTGCAATTCATGTATCTTGTACTCTCGTTTTCTTATCAAACGAGTGTACTCCTCGATTTCCCTTCTCTTTTTATCGAGGACATCGTTATCATTGTGTATACTTCTTGAATGGGTGACTGACTCTTCTCTTCTATGAGACTTACTCCTTCTCGCGGAGCCAGTAGCAATTTTGTCTCCTTTTTCTTTGGAGTTATCTCTGTCATGTTTACCAGTGGGCTTTCTCAGAGTGCCTGGTGGGGATTTATCTCTTCCCCTATCCACCCAACTGGTCCTTTGGACTAAATGGTGTAACTGGATCTTCTTCCATTATGATTATTTTTCTGAAAGATTGTTCGTTTCCCACAGGCGGTGCCAATTGTAGGGGGATGAAAACAATTGATGCTTCGGATCACCTTGGATTGCAACGGCTTATCCGTGCCTTTTTCACCGGAACCCTAATTCGTCGTCGGAACCCCAATCTGCAAAATAGACAGGGGGTGAGTGCACCTTTGCCTCTCGTGGCAAAGGCCCTCCGATGGCAAAATTAGTGTCACGTACTAGTGGACAAACCCTAATTATCAGTAGGAAATATCGAATAATGTAGCGTAATGCGTACCTTTCACCTCTAGGTTTACCTCATATTTATAGATTTGCGTATGCTTGTTGCCCAAGCATTCCTGTCGCCCTAGGATTCCTTTTTCGTATAGGAAACCCTGGATATCAAGGATTCTCGGTTTCCTTATCAGTTCATTATCAAAGAGTCCTTTTAGGATTCTTTTCCATTAAAAGCTGATCATCCCATTCTCATTGGGTATCTTTCTCAGATCCTATATTCTTGGGATCTCATCCATGACTACTCTGGAATCTTCCAAAGTATTTCCTCTGCTATTGCTCTTGATTTGAGCTCTTTCCTTGTTTGGCTGTATCGTAGCCGAACAGTCTGCTTGGACCAGCTACTTCACATGTAACTTGGTCCAATGTAATCAGAATGTCTCTATCTGCCGAACAATTAGTTTACATTAATGACATCTCATGTTATTGGCCTTTATCGCCATTCAATGCACTGTTCAGCGATTAGCCCTGTCCAAACTTTCACATGTTCTGATACATCACATGTTCGGCAACTAGATGTATCTGTTCGGGAATACCTCCCTACAACGGCTTGATCATTCTGCTCACTGATCTTCCCGCCCATCCAAACCAATGATAGCCGGTCCTATCCAATTTTCAATGGCACGATCATCCTGAAGCATGATTCGCCCATGTCATCAACGACGGTCAGCCATATCGTCCAACTCAGTTATTCCCGATGGTCAGCCATATCATCAACGACGATCAGCCATATCGTCCGACTCAGTCATTCCCGATGGTCAGCCATATCATCAATGACGGTCAGCCATATCGTCCATCTCAATCATTCAGTGGTGGTCAACCATATCACCAACGACGATCAGCCAAATCATCTTTTCAATCCGTCAACAACGATCAAAGTATCGTTCGATGGTCCACTCGTCCACAACTAGTTGTTCCCCAAGAGAGTCCACCTCGACTTGCCCTGAACAACTGCCTCTACTTCAGTCTAGCTTCAAGTGCATCTTCCAGCAGCCTTATTGCTCTGTCTCAGATGGTTTTTGATAAGGAGATTAGCTCTAATTCCTAACAGATGGAATTCAACCTGCCTGACACGACCTGCCCGTGTTTGTTGGAATGCTTTGTGCCGAGGATAGCTTGATCCCCAGCAACGATGGCCTGCCTCGTCAACATCTGCAGCAACAGCCAGTCCTGTCCAAATTCAATCAACAAGCGGCAACTCACTCGTCTACTTTTACTTCCATCCCCGGCAATGGACTATTTGTCCATTCCACCAATTAGGTTCCTTAAGTTTACAAGTCTACTTTGCTAGTATGCTTTGTTCTTGATTGCCTTGAGGGGTGTCTAGAATTCTTTGACGTTACTTGTACTAAGTCGATGGTGCTTCAATTGTCGTCAAAGAGGGGCTACTGTAGACACCCCAATCTGGGCTTCTAAATTAGTTTACTTACAGTATTTGATTCTCCGGTGATGAATTGGATCAAGAACACCCCAGGGATGATAAGTGTTTGACACCCTTTTGAACCTAACCAAGCCTAAGCCACTTCAAAAAACCACAAAAACCCTACTGAAGTGCGCTGATTTGAACCCTGCGCGCATAGATCAACTTGACAGGTGTTGGTCAATGGTCAAAGCTTGACTGTGGACCAACGTGTGAGTAGGTGGTACACGCGTGCCAGGGCGCAACCATCGCATGCCGTGGTGCACCATCGCGCACCAGACTTACTCCAGCGTGCGTCGGTCAAACTGCCAAGTGGTGGTCAACAGTCAAAGCTTGACCGTTGACCATCGCGCAACAGACTGGCTCCATCGCGCAAACACTGACTCCATCGCACGACGGTCCAACCTGCCACCAACCTTTTTTGAGGTGGAAACTTGGCCATCAATGCAAGCTCAGCCAGCCTCGTGGACTGGCTGAACTTCTCTCTTTACAGCTCCATACCTACCTCATCTCTCCCTATAAATACCCCCCATTTGTTCTTCCATTAAAGGGTTACAAAGTTTAAAGGTTTTAAAGGATTACAAAGTTCCAAGTTTTAAAGCCCTTAGTTACACCCTCAAGAACGTAGCTTGTTCTTCCTCTTCCCTACACCTCAATCAAGCCTCAAATCTCAAAGCTCAAGCACTCTTTCAAACTCGATCTTGGTATAGCATACCTATTGTTTTCTGTTCTGATCCCTGAGGGGGGCTGGTAGGGCCAAGGCTGGTAATCAATACCAGTTCTGGTCTTAAAGCTAGCAAAGTTTCAAAAACCGTTGTGGTAGGACCAGCGCGCGTCGGTCCCACTCTCGCGCGCAACACTTCATTGCTGTGCGCGATGGACCGTGTGGGGATTGGTTTCCTACTGTTTTATGTATTTTCTTTCATATAGATCACTGTTGAGCATGCTAAAAACCAGTTTACTGCTTTCCTTAGTATAAACTGTTAGTTGTAGTTCAAAATGTGTTTCTGCTGTTGCGGAGTGCCCATGGGATCATTCTGGACCAGTCCCAAAACCCAGAAACATGTAAACCAAGCACTGGTTTGGATCAGTCCCTCGCGCCAGGGCGCAACCATCGCGCGCTAGACTGACTCCCGCGCGGGCCAGTCAAACTGCCACGCGGTGGTCAACAGTCAAAGCTTGATCGTTGACCATCGCGCAACAGACTGACTCCATCGCGCAATGGTCTGCCCCAGACCAGTGGCTGGCCTTGCACGGGTAGCTCGGCTTTAGGCCATTATTTCATCTCCACACTATTTATGGGGTGTTTTATTAATTTGTAGGGCTTTTTAGCCTTAAACTGTATATTATAACTGCTTAGAACTACTATATAAACTGCTTGGTTTGTCCTGGGTGTGCACTGGTCCTTCTAGAGCCCAGAAGGTTAGAGAATAAGAGCTGTGGATTTGAGCTTACTGGCGCGTGCATGTCTTGGAGTTGCGTGCATAGGAGTGAACAGCATGCAATGACTTGTTCAGTGCTTGCTGGTTTCTTCTTGCGCACGCCATTCCAAAACAGGGGCCTCCAAGTTTGTTTAAACTCCCATAACAGTCTGTTCTCATCCTATACTAACCGCTCATCCATGCTATCTATCACATTCTGCAAACATGTTACAGCTTTAATCCCATTAAACTGTTCCCCCGCCCTAAATGACTAAAGAATTGATTAATCAAACAGAATCGCAAATGTTTTCGCAAATGCCTAAGTAGAAACCGATCTTCGGATTGGGCGAGAGGGGTGCCTTAAAACCCTTCCCCTCTCGTAACCTGGCTCCCGAACCCAGATATGGATATGACGGATTGGTTCCTTAACTTTTCAAATCAAACAGCGCGGCAGGTGCTTCAAAATACGGTTCCGTGGGTGTCGAACCTTCAAAACCAGAGTGGCGACTATGTATTTTTATGAGCGCTTATCGTCCAGCTTAGCGCTCCATTGAACCAGCATTTTAGAAAGGGAACGAAATCCTTTTCTGAAAGGGCATGCTACCCACACATCCCGATGATGATATGTATACAGCGATTGCTGATTGACTTTTCGTCAACCTGTGGACTTATGGTGAGTACTTTGAGCCACTTAGAAGACCCAATCCAGAGCCATATAGCATTTCAGACAGAAATACAGAATCCTAGGAGAATCTTTCTTTCGGCCATAACATCGATCTCACGGCCACAACATCATTTCTTCACCTGTGAAACTTGTTGCTTCAAAATCTCCCTGAGAGATTAATCTTTTAGCCACTAGGTCTATCCTTCAGCCGCTCAATCATTCACTCGATCGCCAGATCCTTTAACCGGCTGCCAGATCCTTTAACTGGCTGCCAGATCGTCTATTTTCCAGATTTTGGAACATTCTGTTAATCGTTTGATCCGTTCACAAAACCCTAACAGCCAAATCCCGATGCGTTCGGGCTACGAAAGGAGATTACCATGAGGAGTTCGTGTTACCTTATAACTCCAATTCAATTGATCGATTTGATTGGTTGAGGTGTGTCATCCCTATGCCTATATAAAGGGGCCTTTGGGTTCCGAAATTATACAGAGAATACACCCTCTCTAGCCATGAAATTCTACTATTATACTCTCTCAACTCTGCTCTACAAAAGCCCTAATCTTCCGAAGGCAACCACCAATCTGGCGATCAAACCCCGAAGTTCAAACCCTAAACCTAGGGTTTCGAGAAGCAATCATTCAATCACACTCAATCCAAAGCAATCAAGCCACTGAGGGATCAAGGTTGTAAGGCCCAGGGGCCTCTGGTCCAATTTATTTTCTGTTTTTTATGCTTAATCATAGCTCTCTGATCCTCGGTTAATTTGTTTAGTCTGGTGTGAGGAAGAACATCTACTGGGTCTTCGATTCATCGGTCGATACATCAAACCAGAAGGATCTTTCGGCCGTGACATCCATTCACCGGCCGCGAGATCTATTTCCCTAGGACAGTTTGTTTTATTTTTCTTATTCTGATGCATGTTTCAATTGCTATCTTGGCTCGCCATTAATTGTTTAAAGGATAATAAATAGACTATGTGTTAGAATTAAACAAAGCATGAATTAATCATATGTCGAACAACTATGGGCCAGTCTCTTGACTGGGCAGAGAGGGGTGCCTAACACCTTCCCCTTACTGCACTTTTGGCTCACGTACCTGGAATCTCTATCTGTTTTTCCTAGTTTTTATAAACTAGGTGGCGACTCTATTTTGATGATAACTGCTATAGTGTGGCGATGTTCCTACCCATGAGATTATCCACGATCTTGATTTATGAAGCAAACAAACAAACAAACAAATGAAGATCAATCGATATGGTGATGCCCCGCTTTCGGGAGGTGTCTATAGTTTTTGGTGACTCCGCTGGGGAATTGAGAGCCATAACCAGAAAGTTCAACTTAAGACTAATACATGTTTTACTTAATTCATTTATCATATGCATCGAGCGAGCAACCTTGTTGAATTCACCTAATAACCTGTCATGACACGGGCAATGTTAGGGGTTCTAGCAAACTCCATAGTCACTTGTACCTAGTGGTATATCAAAAAGGAAATCACCCAATCACAGCCTATGATGGCCTGGCGAAAGGACTAGTGCCCTTTGACAACAGAGCACCCTTGAGACTACCTAAACCTTACATGTGTTAGAAAGCCATAGAACTTATCAAAATAAGACAGGAACCTACAGGCTAGGAACCTACTTGCATTTGCTTGTAAAAGTTCTTCCTCACACCCATTGTATATATGTATGTTGTAAATTCTGCTTATGCAGGTTAAACCTTAGGAGGCATTTTAAAACTAAAAAAAAGAGGAGGTAAGTCAAAACTAACCTAACTAAAGGAAATTTTTCAGGGAGAAATGGCTACATCACTGTTCATGTTCGATTCGCACTTTCAAGTTGTCACCAAGCTATCTGGCCCGCTCCACTTTGCTGCCAAGAACTTTGACCCATCCGAGTTCATCACTCCAGTGGATCAACCAAAGCCTATAGTAACTATCATTGAAGACAATCATGTCATGTTTGCAAGAACAGTCTATGATGAAGAAGTAGAAGGCATAATTGAAGAAAGGCTTCGCAGAGTCCCAATCTATTTCTATGACCCTTTTGCACCTACCGACGACTATTGGCCAATCGATGAGGTCAACAACTCTAAAACTGAAGAAGTAGAGGAAGAAGAGTCTGCTGACAATGATCCACTAGACGAAATATGACTAAACCTACTCTTTGATGAGAGGCTTACCAACAATGAAATAAGGGTGATCCACCCCATCATGGATAGCTTTGGTAATTGGTAGGGATTTGTTGGCACATGAAAAGTCGACAACAGCGACAAAGCAGAGATCGAAGCTCAACTGGAAGAGATAATGACAATAGCAAACCAAATGGCCCTCTAAGACTTGTAGGGTGACAATGATGAAAGTGCGAATCAAGATGACAGTGAAGTGTTGATGATCAACCTTGGTGATGAAAAAGACTGCTCTGAGCTGATTGTGGATGTTGAAAAAGGGGCTTACCCAAACTAGACCTGTAACGCCCCTAAATTTTGGTCAATAAAAATTTCGTTAAAAATTTGAATTTTATTTAAATTACTTATTTTCTGTTGAGTGGCTATGTGATTTCTTATTAATTTTTGTCGTAGTTAGATTTTAGTCATTGTTAAACTTTCGACTAGAAACCTACGTAACCAATTTAGTTAGTTTCCAACCGACTACTTGGAGGAATCGAGCAACCAACTCACCTAGTTACTAGATGAACCTTTTGGACCTTTTGAAACTCTTGAACCTTTACCTTTACCCATTGGTCCATAATGGTTAGGGTAATCTTTGTCCATTGGACAATAGGCCCCCCATTTAAATATTTTGGTAAGTACAAGATATAGTATTTTAATGGGTTATAAACTCATGTGCAAAGTACTTTTATTCTTTGTTTATTGGGTATTCTTCCACCCCTCCATTATCCATTGGTTGATAACCACAAGGGTAATTTTTGTCCATTGGATAATAATCTTTTTATTATAAAAGTACATGTAGTCTTTCAAAAATCTTATTTTTACTTGTACTCTTTTGTCCATTGGTTATTAACCGCAAGGGGAATTATTATCCATTGGGTAATAACCGTTAGGGAAGTTAGTAACCCTTGGGTAATAAAGTCTTTTGACCAAATAAAGTACCGATGTGACTAGAGAACCTTCCAATAAAGTTGATTTGACTAGTCAACTTTTTCAACCCTAGAAATTACTTATTTATTTCTTTTTATTAATTTGGTTTTATTCTTTGTCCTTTGGACAATAAAAGTTAAAGAAACTATTATCCATTGAATAATAGAAACCCAATTCTTTATATTAAAAGGGTTTAATGAAAGATTTGATCAAAGTACTATTATAGACTTTTATAAAATTTCTTTAAAGTACTTTTTGATTATAAAAGTTCCCTAGTTACTATTGTTCATTGGATAATAAAAGTTAGGGTATTTATTATCCATTGGGTAATAGATGGTTCTATCAACCAAGTACATGGGCTTATTAATCTAGTCTTTTTCTTAAAATGTGATAAAGTACATATTATTTTTTTTTTAAAATGTACTTAGTAGCCTTAAAGCCTAAGATTTTTCTAAGTACTCTTTTATTATTTTGTATTGGGGTTTTGTACCCAATTGAATTAATTTATTGGGAGTTGATCTTTCTAGAGTACACTAGTTTATTTATTTAAAGGGGCATGTGCCAAATTGGATTTCTTTAATGGGTATTTGATTTTGGAAATCTTGTACTTTGTACATTTCTTATTCTTTCTTGCATTTGTATATATATATATATACACACATATGTGTGTGTGTACTTGAGAGAGAGAGAGAGAGAGAGAGAGAGAGAGAGAGAATGCCGAGAGAGAGAGAGACACAGAGAGAGAGAGAGAGAGACCCGAGAGAGAGAGAGAGAGAGAGGAGGAAGGAGAGAGGAAGGTTGGTTGTACCATGCTTGATCTTTCCTTGATATTTCTTCATCCTTGGAGAATCTTTCTCCTAACCAAACTTAACTCCCCATTTGTACTTACATACTTTGTTTAAAACCAAATCTTGTACCATTGTCTCCTTTCTTCCAAACAAATCCTCCAAAGATCAAATCCAAGGACTAACCTAGCCTTGCAAGCTACCTAAATAGGCCTTAGTCTATTTTTGCCTAATGACAACCTATGATGGACCATTATGACACAAATCCTAGCCTTTATTAGCCTAAGATTTTGACTACAAGCTAGACCTAGATTATAATTACCTAGATTCACCTAAAAAGCCTAAGATCTTACTTGATTCTATAGTCTTACACCTAGGTTATGATTGGACAAGGCATGGCTTGACATGTGAGGTGATTTGATGACTTAATGGAGCAAATCCATGGAGGATTTAGAGAGAGAGAGGGCTGCCCTTGTGAGAGGAGATGGAGCCAAGAATTTTGCCTATAAATAGCACCCCATGTTTGCCATTCAACTCACACCTTCACCTAGCAACTTCTCTCTCTAGAAAAATCTTGTTCTTTCTTTGTTCTTGCTTAGTTCTTTCTTGTTCTTGAGTTCTTCTTGTGTTCTTCAAGAAACTCAACCTAAGCCGCCACTAGACCACCACTCAACCACCCTTCGATCCATAAAGTAGAGTAGTGTTAGTCAAGTAGAAGTTTCGAGATAAACCTTTCTCTTTCGAAGCTACCGGAGACCACCGTAGGAAGTTACTCCGTCCGACCGCCGACTAACCTTCTGTAGCCGACTACTGCCAAGAAGTAAGGTAGGATCCCCTTATCTTCCACCCCAAGTATAAAGTAGATTATCCTTAACGGTTTTCGAGAGATAGAATTTATCGTTTGTTTAGAAGTATTTGTATTTTGATCTTTAAGATGATTATGAGTATGCATATATAAATTGCTTGTATTACTTGTGGTGTGATAAAGCATAAGTGATTTCACTCCAAAGACGTCCGTACATGTGGCGTTGTGCTTTGAATAAAGCATAAGTGATACACTCCAAGGGCGTCTGTACATGTGGCGTTATGCTATAAGTGATGATTTAGCATGATAAGTAGTATAGAATTGGATGATCTTGTTAGTACGTTTCACGCTTACCGCGGAGTCTTTGCATGATAACGAGACACGAGAATCGAGAAAGTAGAAACATGGCACCTAGGGTGTGGTTAATGAAAGGAAATGTTTTCGAGGAAGAAAATATTTTTGAAACTACATAATGACCGATTTTGGGTGGCATTATGTGCGTCGTGTGTTTGCGTGTGTAAAAGAAACATTTGAAAAGGGTGAAATGTTTTAAAAATCCGCAATGTGGCCGGACTTGCCCATTATGTGAGGTGTGTGCGTGTTCCAATGGAAATCCGGGAAAAACGGAACCATTGTGAGGTTGTGTGCCAATGGGAACCCGGCGTGGCGGAACCATTGTGAGGATACTCAGGAACCCGGTGCCGTGGAACTGAGGTTGGGTGTGTAGCTTGGTTATCCGCGGTACGGAGCCAATGCAAATGTGTGCCAATGGGAACCCGGCGCGGCGGAACCATTGTGAGGATACTCAGGAACCCGACGTGACGGAACTGAGGTTGGGTATGTGGTTATCCGCAGTACGGAGCCAATGCAAATGATTTTAAAAGGTTGGGTGTGTGCTTGGTTATCCGCGGTACGGAGCCAATGCAAATGATTTTGAATACAAATGATTTTCAAAGGTTGAGTTGTAAATGATAATGTTGACACGGTCTACGATGAGTCGGGTAGGAGAAACAAAGAGAATCTTGGACACCAACGATAGTTGATTAATGAATGTGGATGTGTCATTGTTAACTATGTATATACGTATCATGTGGAAATCGATGTTTTAATATAGACTTGTTCGTAAGTTAAGGTTGGTGGGTAAGGTTTTTCCTATTGAGCGTTGTAGCTCACGGTGTTGCCTTTTGGTGACCCTGACATATTATATTGGTGGTGACGCCGGTATAATGTGTCAGACCTTGTAGTTATTCAAGATGAACAGTTCACCGTGGAAGCCTTGAAGCTGAGGAGCTGGCTAGGATGGAGGAGCAAGAGGAGCTATAGTTAGGAACCCTAGAACCCCTTCATTTGTGTAAATATTGAACTCCTATTGAGAGTTTGTTGTAATAAGAGCCAGACTCTATTTTGAGGTTTTCAATGAAATTGTCTCTTTAACGTACCCAAAATTCGGGGCGTTACAAGACCATGGAATACATTCTAAAATACAAGATATAAAATGCTGACTCCAATCCTAGTTTCGATTCTAATTCCGACTCCGAGTTGATCCAGTTTGAGTCTAGTGTTTCATCTTTTCAAACAAGCGAGTCTAGCGAGAAAAACCTGGTCAAAATACCGAGGCATGATATTTATTTTGAATTTGACTCTGAAATGTCTTTTGACGATTTTAGCAATGAGAAGGAAGATTTAGAGTATTTCACTTTGCCTATGATTAATTGTGTGGATTTTGATAATTCAATCTTTGAGGAACAAATTCCAAAAGAAATTCTAGAATTCATCGAGAGAGAAGAAGAGAGGCATGCTAAACCTTTTTCTGAGCAAATAATCACAATAAACATAGGCTCTGAAAACGAGCCCAAATTGGTTAAAATTGGTGCAACGCTATCTTCTTAAGAAAGTGAAAAACTAATCCTTTTGCTAAAAGAATACAAAGATGCTTTTGTCTGGTCTTACGAGGAGATGCCTGGAATAGACCCTAAAATTATTCAGCACAAAATTCCTCTCCATCCTGATGCAAACCTAGTTAAACAAAAGCTAAGACGTATGCGGCCCGATTGGGTTTTAAAAATAAAATAAGTCACTAAGCAAATCAACGTCGATTTTCTCATAGTCACTGAATATCCTCAGTAGGTAGCCAACATCGTTCCAGTGCCAAAGAAAACTGGCGGAATCAGGGTCTGTGTAAATTTTTGAGATCTCAACAAGGCCAGTCCAAAGGATGACTTTCCATTGCCACACATAGACGAGCTTGTGGACAATACCGCAGGGCATGCACTGTTATCTTTCATGGACGAATTTTCTGGGTATAATCAGATTTTGATGCACTTACCAAAGGATGGCAACAACACTGCTGCACGACATGATGCATAAAGAAGTCGAGATGCATAAAGAAGTCGAGGTATATGTCAATGACATGATAGTCAAATCGAAGGAAAGGGAAGGACACTATGAAGCGTTTCAGAAGTTCTTTGAGAGGATTAGGCAACACAAGCTACGTCTCAATCCTAAAAAATGCACTTTTAGGGTAACGGCTGGTAAAATGCTAGGATTTCTCATCACTCAAAGAGGCATCGAGGTAGACCCTTCCAAAATACAGGCTATCACGAAGATATCACCACCAAGGACAGAGAAGGAAGTAAGGAGCTTTCTAGGGAAAGTGCAATTCATTAGTAGATTCATTTCCAAGCTCACAGCCACCTGCGAACCTCTCTTCAAGCTTCTGAAGAAAGGTGCTGATTTTGAATGGAGTCAAGACTGTCAGCAAGCATTCGAGGCAATCAAAGAGTATCTTCAGAATCCACCTGTCCTGCCACCACCCATCCCTAGGAAGCCATTGATTCTGTATCTCTCAATAACAAACATATGCATGGGATGCATGCTAGCACAAGAAAACGATGCCAAAGTAAAGTGCGCCATATACTACCTCTGCAAGAAGATGATGGACTATGAAACAAGGTCCTGTTGGGGGCTAGTTTGGGCGAGTAGTACTGGTTTCTCGTTTGGACCCAATCAAATATCTTTTCGAGAAGCCAGCACTTATTGGAAAGCTGGTTAGGTGGTTATTGTTGCTAGCAGAATTCGATCTCAAGTACGTGACAAGGAAATCAGTGAAAGGAAGGGCTATCGCAGAGTTCTTGGCAGACCACCCTGTGACAGAGGTCGAGGCAAGGGACTTCATGTTCCCCAATGAAGACATCTTATGTCTCCTAGACGACACCTGGCAGCTTTACTTCGATGGAGCATCAAACCAACATGGATATGGCATAGGGGTATTGCTAGTTTCCCCAAATGAGTCTCATATCCCTCTGTCATATAAACTAAGGTTTAAAGTCACCAACAATCAAGCTGAGGACAAAGCTTGCATTGCTGGAATGGAGGCAGCCCTAGAACTAGAGGAAAAAGGGTGGAAGTCATTAGAGATTCAAACATGGTGGTGTCCCAAGCAGGAGGAGACTGGAAGGTGAAGGAAGACACGCTGAAGCTATACCACTCTGTGTTGGAAGATCTAATTCCACAAATTGACTCAGTCATCTTCACACACACTCCACGAGTGAACAATAGATTTGCAAACACACTGGCAACACTGGCCTCTATGGTTGATATACCCATGGGGTTCACAATGCGGCCTCTCATGATCGAGTAGAAGGTCAAACCATCATGGACGTGAAGAGATTCCTAGAAGAGGGAAAGTATCCCTCTAAAGCCACCTCAAAGGACAAGATGGCTTTGCGAAAATTTGCCACCTGATTTGTAGTCTACGAAGGATACTATATCGAAGGGCACATTTGGGTCCGAATCAACTTTGTGTCACAACAGAGGACAGTCACAAGATAATGAAGGAAATACACGAGGGAATCTGTGGGCCGCACATGAATGCAGCAACAATTGCTAAGAAAATCCTGCGTCAGGGATACTACTAGACTACAATGGAGGTTGATTGCACTGACTACATCCGCCGGTGTTTCAAATGTCAAACTCACGCTGATCATACACGTATTCCCCCTACGGAATTATATAGCATGACATCCCCTTGGCCTTTCTCCACCTGGGGAATAGACGTCATTGGGAGTATAAATCCAAAGGGAAAATACAAGCATCAGTTCATCCTAGTGGCCATTGACTACTTCACCAAGTGGGTAGAAGCAGCTTCTTATGCTACCCTCAAAGCTTCTCATGTAGCCAAGTTCATCCGCACCAATATCATCTATCCGTATGGTGTACCTCACGAGTTCATCTGCGACAACGAATCTCACTTCAAAGGGGCAACGAAGAAGCTCTTCATTGAGTTTGGGATACAGAATCATCGATCATCTACTTATCGACCTCAAACCAATGGAGCAGTTGAGGCTACAAACAAAAACATCAAAAGGATTTTGTGGAAAACTACTGATATCTACACAGACTGGCTAGAAATGCTACCTTTAGCACTATAGGGTTATGAAACCTCTAGCACTATAGGGTTATGAAACAACTAAAAGGATTTCAACTGGGCCTACTCCCTATTGCCTAGTCTATGGGATGGAATCTGTCTTACCTATCGAACTAGAACTACCTTCACTAAGGGTTCT
Organism: Rhododendron ovatum; assembly: GCA_019656835.1. Taxonomy (NCBI): domain Eukaryota; kingdom Viridiplantae; phylum Streptophyta; class Magnoliopsida; order Ericales; family Ericaceae; genus Rhododendron; species Rhododendron ovatum. The sequence continues at coordinate 25,080,171 of CM033802.1, forward strand.
GGCTGAGACTGGAATGATCGAAGAAGATTGGGTTCCAAACCGCTATGCTGAGTTGGCACTACTGGACGAAAGAAGGCTGAGAGCCTTATATCATGTGTAAGGGTATCAACGCCGCATTGCGCGGGCATTCAATAAAAAGGTAAAACTGAGGGATATTAAGGTAGAAGATATGGTACTCAAAGTAGTCCATCACTACATTTCAGACCCAAGGGGCAAGTTTAGAGCAAATTGGGGAGGACCCTACTTTGTCAAAGTCATACTATTTGGAGGAGCAGCATACATCATAGACTTGGATAGAATGGAATTCGCAACACCAGTCAATATCGACAAGCTGAGAAAGTATTACCCCTGAGAGATGCTTATTGGGTCGAAAACCACAAGGGTGGGCAAACCCAAGCAAAAATTAGTAGCCTGCTAGGTCGAAAACCCACAAGGGCGGCTTAGGTAAAAACTAAGGTATAAATAAAGCATTCGCTAGACTGGAAACCCGCAAGGGCGGTTTGGGCAAAATCAAGAGCATAAAAGGAGAGGAAAATACTCGAGTGAACCCTAGCCAAAAACAAAAACAAAACAAATCTTTGTGGAACTACTTTTATGGCCTGATTCCCTCCATGGGATACGTAGGTAGTCTCCAGATTGAGATTCGGCCACCGAAATCACTATAACTTCCAAATTTCTTGGTCTATCCTAAAGCATATTCATTATCAACCCATGGTAAAGACATCTTAATAAAGCAACCAATGTTTTATTATTTCAAAGGAAAAAGGAAAAGCAAGTTTAAACAATTCTCAACCTATGAAAGCTAGAATCAAACGAAGAAAATCTTTTGAAAAGCATAAGCAATTTGTCAATATCTAGGTCTTTCTTCTCTTCACATTTTTGTCTTCCAAGAGGTCTTTCTTCAACCAACGCTTATACAAACCTAATAGCTTATCAGCAAAGTTCTTAGCAACATCATGCATCACCCGATTCGGCCAAAGACGAAGCACATTGCGATGAAAGTTGGCATCATGGGCCTTAGAAATGGCATGTTCAGGATTACCCAAGACTTTGGTTTGTTTAGTCCCAAACTGTCTTTGAAAGTGAGCAGGAAAGTAGAAGGTAACTTGAGTTATACCAATCACTGCTACACCAAAATGGTTCATGGTACTTGCAATCATGCACTCAATGCCAAACCAAGGGCAAACCCATTTAATCCGATCGCCCTTGCGAGTCTCCATCCATGCCTTCAAAGTAGCTTCAGTTGGAAACTGTCTATTTACACGACGCTCCGTGCAGTGATGCAAACTATAAGGAAGTCATTCCAGCGCACCCCATACCCTTAGCTTCTCAAATAACCATACCTAGAAAACAAGGGAAAATTATGAGTTGTGAGAACACATGAATCAAAACAAAAGAGTAATGAGGGAAAAAAAACAACTTGGCACTAAACAAGTAAAGAGCGAACTTGTAATAACAAAGGACTGCTTGAGAATTAGGCTATTGGATTACCCTTCACTACATCAAGACCCATCTGTAGGGGGATGAAAACAATTGATGCTTCGGATCAATTGGATTGTAACGGCTTATCCGTGCCTCTTCACCGGAACCCTAATTCGTCGTCTGAACCCTAATCTGCAAAATAGACAGGGGGTGAGTGCACCTTTGCCTCTCGTGGCAAAGGCCCTCCGATGCCTTAGTTAGTATCATGTACTAGCAATCAAACCCTAATTATCAGTAGAAAAGCAATAAGAATATAGTGTATTGGTACCTTTTACCTCTAGGTTTACTCTGTTTATATAGACATTCGTATGCTTGGCGCCCAAGCATCCCTATTGCCATAGGATTCCCAACTCGTATAGGAAACCTAGTATATCAAGGATTCTCGTTTCCTTTATTAGAAAAGAGTCCTTTTAGGATTCTTTTCCATTACTGGCCGAACATCCCATTTTCGTTGGGTGTCTTTCCCAGATCCTATGTTCTTGGGATATTTACTCTCTAATAAAATAACACTGCTTCTGGATCCTTCCAGAGTGTTTGTGCCGCCTCATGAATTCAGGGCAACCTCTTTCTCTGTTCGGCTATCTCATTGCCGAACAGTCACACGGACCAATGACTTACATGTATTCGGTCCTCATTATTTATATTTAGACAAACTACTACTCATAGCTTTTGTCCTTATCAGCCGAACAGACTGCATGGATTAATGACTTCCCATATCATTGGTTCTTATCGACGTTCACCACACTGCCTGGCGATAACTCCTGTCATATTTACCACGTGCTCCCAAACAACACGTGTTCGGCGACTAAATGTATCTGCTCGGGAATACCTCCCTACAATTGCTCCCCAGCTTCATTTACATGCCACTGTTCAGGGGCAATACATGAAGCTTCTAGAAACAAATGTTCAGACCAGACTCTTTTGATCCCATGCAGTCATAATTTTAATATTCATTGTTGCCTTTTGGCGCCTCCGTCATTATAGCATTTCGAGGCAATGATTCCACGTGGCGCATGTCGTACGCTTTGCATTAAATGTGAACTGACGATTTGTCTAAACGACGTCAATACGTCGTTAGTTGAATCCCTTTATCCCGTTACTTTTTAAGTAAAAAGTAACGGCGTGAGTCGGGACGTTTCATCTCCATCCTCGACACTTAAACCCCTGAAAGGGCTCCTTTTGGAATTTTTACCCAAAAAACTCGAACTTTCAGTCTTTCTCTCTCTAAGCTTTCTGCCATCGCCGCCGTCTGCAAATTCGATTGCATTCCAGGGAATTGTCATAGTATTCTTGTAAGATTCTCGTTCTTACCCCATTTCTTCTGCTTAGGTTTCCTACTAAGATTTCTCCTCCATTCCATTAGATTCCATCTGAGATTTTTGTGGCTCGCTTCTAGGTTTCAATCGTACCTATTTTTAGTTTTACTTTCTCTTTCGAATATATCCATGGCAGATAATAATGATAACCCTCCCAGACCCAGTAAGTTTAGGAAGCTCTGCGATACCCCTACCGCCATGGTGGCGTTTAGGACGGAGTATACCGTCCCTGAGAACGTGGGGCTCGAACTCGCCTCTTTAGGTGCAGACAGGGACGGCGGTTCATGGGATAGAATGTGTATCCCGATCGTAGCCATTGTCGAAGGCGGAATTCGTTTTCCCCTGCATCCACTACTTTGTCAGATCCTAAGCTGGTACCGTCTCACCCCTATGCAAGTATCAACAAATGTGTTTAGCCTGATAATGGGAGTAGTTGCTCTGAATAGGATTTTAGGGACCCAGCTAGGAATTTGGGATATTCAGTGGTGGTACAGTATTGTACTAAACCCTAAATACAATACTTACTATTTCAAAGTTAGAAGGGCAGAAAAGCGTCTCGTGCTCAACCTGCCAGACTCTGCTCAGGATCAAGAGATTGATTTCCTTTATGTCACCGGAGCCTTTGAGCCACTAGGAGAGGATGGCCAAGTGTTGGGGCTCCATTGCCCCCACATATGGGGCTATCCACGTATACTCTTACTTTTATCTTTTCAAATTCTTTGTTTACTGCTTTCTCATAGCTTTTCTATGTGTCTAATTTTGCTGTTTCAATTTGATCTTGCAGCTGAAAATGCTAACCATCGTCCCAGATGTGTACCGAGCAACATCCGAACAGAGGACATTAACAAGGTCCTAAATTATGCAGGCGAACCTGGTACCTCTATAGCTGGTTGGGGCCGGAATGCCGACGTGCTCTTGGGGTACGATCCTTCGTACAAAGGGGTCATTGACAGAAGATTTGCCCACCCCAGCACTGGTGCTGCCTCTACATCAACTGCTCCCCAGCCTAGGAGCACAAGAGCTAACGCTGGAGTGACAGTAGCTGGTCAACTGGGTGAAATCCCTATTTCAGAAGGAGTTCCGTTACCACGAGTGAGAGTTCAAACATCCTCACGGAGTCAGGCTGCCTCTCAACCACTATCCGAACAGCCAGCTCCAAGCCGTGTGACTAGCCAATCCTCCTCTTCAGGTTATTCTCCATCTTCTCCTAACTCAAGCACTATGACACGTCAGCCCTTAAATCTCAGCTCCCTCCTCACCGTCTCTTCTCGGGGACGGGGATCTGGTCGGGTAGCTTCCACAGGGAATGCTCCTCCTGTACCTCGTCGTAACAGAGGAGGTTCTACTCGCTCCACTTCATCTACCCGCGGAGCGGATTCTGCTCTCAACGATAGTGACACTCACCGAGATAAACGGCCAAGGTCTGAGGACCCAACTGGTACTGCTTCTCAAGCAGATACTGAAAGCCATCATCCTGTTTCACCAATTATCCAAAACCTTCCTCAGACGTGGACTCCTCCATTTACTAGGGGGGACCATCCCGTTCATGTTGGGGACAGTGCTAGTTCATCCGAAACAGCACTTGCCCTAGCTCAAGGGTTGTTGCTTCCAGTTGACATGCAGAAGGAATCTGGATCTGCACCTGACCGTCTCGTAGCCACTGGTCTCATCAGTGGTATTAAGGTAGTGTGATTTGATCTTTCCTTCTGATTATAAGTTCTTACGTACATTATGTATAATGTATTGCTAAACCCGTTATTTACTGTTCGGTGTTTTTGCCAGTTCATCCAAAAGATGGTCACCCTGGGCCAAAAATATCAAGAGGCTGATACTGAAAGAGTCAAGCTGATGAACGACAACACTCGGTTGCTTCGAACAATCTCTAGGTTGGAAAGGGAAAGGGACAAAGCCAAGTCTGACTTTGATGGGGCCAAAGGCAAACTCGAAATTGCCGAAGAGAGCCTCAACCAGGCTTTGTCTGAAATTGACAGTACCAAAAAAGTTGCTTATGAAGAAGGGTACCAGAAGAGTTTTGATGCTACGACCGCCAGCTATGTCGAACAGATGCCAGCTATACAGGACCAGATCTGGATTGCTAGCTGGGAGGCCTGTCTGACCAAACTAGGGGTTGCCGAGGATTCACCCTTCTGGGTTGACAATGATCTGCCTAGCACCCGTGCTCAGAACATTCAGGAGCCAGTAGGACATCCAAAGGAAGACATTGATCAGCAGATTGAAGAATTTGCCAATGCTGAGGAAGATACACCCACCGATGTGCACACTGCTCAATCTCCCGCTCGGGATTCAACCCTTGAGCCCATTAACTTGGAGGAGAATGCAACTGACGGTGATACCACAATAGACAGAACACTTTCAGATGTCCAAAACCTGGACTAAAGTTTGGTAAGGTTTACTCAAAACATTACTTTAGAACAATTTGGTCGGTCCTGTGTTGACCATGATATTTGAGCCCTACGTGGCACTAGAACTTTTCAATACTGTTGTTTGATTCAGATATTCGGCCTTTCGTGGCATGACTATACTTTTGCTCGGCTTCCCTTTTGTTGCATCTGTTCGGATGCAATTTAGCTTAATCTTAAGTATTTCGTACTTTTGATCATCATATGTTATGCTTATTTGCATAAGTGTTTCGTACTTGTTAGCAAGTCCTAAAAACATGATTTCTAAGTTCCACGTACTTAAAATCATTTGCTTCTTAGTTTCTCGTACTGTTTTTACAAGCTATTTCATACTTGTATTCTTTTAAATCGTTCAAGTGTATACAAACACTTGTAAGGTTCACATACTTTAATAATCATACAAGTGTTTCATACTTGTATGTTTAAGTATCATATACGTGAAAAAAGACGTATAAGTATATTCAAACTTTTAACTATCTCGTACTGAAAATATGTTAAGTTTCACGTACCTTAAATTTGTTGCAACAGACTGTTTACAAACAATCGTGCAAATGCTTCTTAAGTTTTTCGTACTTAAGAACAAACATACAAATGTTTTCATATCATAAGTGTCACGTACTTTAAATTTCATACAAGTGTTTCGTACTTGTATTGCTTAAGTTTCTCGTACTTAAGAGCAAACATACAAATGTTTTCATATTTGTTTAAGTGTCACGTACTTAGTGTATAGGTGCCTGTTCCCTGCTCCACAATACGAATGGGGGAAACCAAGCCCGGAGTTCGTATTTTGAAAACAAATATTAAGAACGCAAAATTTATATTGCGAAAAATTGATTTTATTCATAATCCGTGAAACTCAAGAGGGCGTTACTCGTACCCCGTGCAACTAAAACAATAAACCTAGAACAAGGGAATTATATTTGTAATTCCCACACAATCACGTAGTGCAAATCTAAGAAAGAATTTAATGCTTCTAAACAAAGAACTTTCGTAGATTATGAACATTCCAAGGCCTTGGAATTGGATTATCATCCAAATTTGCCAATCGATAGGCTCCTATGCCTACAATCTCGGTTACTAGTTATGGGCCTTCCCAGTTGGCCCCCAGCTTGCCTTCGTTGGCCACCTTGGTGTTGTCGAGCACTTTTTGTAGCATGAGGTCCCCAACACCAAATCCTCGAGGATGAACGTGTTTGTTATAGCTTTTCATCAGCTGTTCTTGGTAAGAAGCCAAATGGACCAAGGCTTTTTCTCTCCTCTCCTTGGCGAGATCAAGCTCGATTTCAAGGGCCCTGTCATTGCCTCCACTTTCAACCAAAACGGTCCTGTTGGTCAGCAGACCCACTTCCAGTGGTATGATAGGCTCTGCTCCAAATACCAATGAATAGGGGGTCTCTCCCGTAGACCTCCTAGGCGTTGTCCGGTGAGCCCACAAAACTAACAGTAGCTCATCAAGCCATTTCCCCTTGGCCTTGTCTAGCCTTTTCTTGATCCCATCAAGGATAGTTTTGTTAGACGCCTCTGCTTGCCCATTACTCTGAGGGTAGGCTGGGGTGGAATAATAATTTCGTATTCTGTACTGGGCACAAAAAGCCTTGAATTTCTTCTAAAATTGGGATCCATTGTTTGTAATCAATGAGTAAGGGACCCCAAAGCGAGTGATGATGCTTTTCCAAACGAACCTTTCTATCATAGGTTCAGTGATTTTGGCCAGTGGTTCTGCCTCAATCCACATAGTAAAATAGTCAGTTGTTATAAGCAGGAATTTTCGATTCCCAGTTGCTTTGTGTAGTGGACCCACGATGTCCATTCCCCATTGAGCAAACGGCCAGGGACTTGTCAAAGGCACCAGATCCTCGGCGCGTGTTCGAATCATTGGTGAGAATTTTTGACACTTCTCACAAATCTTCACATACACCTTTGCATCTTCTTGCATGTGTGGCCACCAGTAGCCTTGGGTAATTGCTTGGTGGGCAATAGATCTACCTCCAGCATGGCTCCCACATGTTCCCTCGTGGATTTCATGAAGGAACTTTTGTACCTTCTCAGGATGTACACATAGTAAATATGGGCCTGCAAAGGATTTCCTGTATAACTTACCCTCTGGGGACAGCCAAAACCTAGCAGATTTGACCCTTATCTTGTGGGCCTCCTTTTTGTCAGAAGGGAGTATCTCGTCTCGTAAGAACTCCATGATCGGGTCCATCCAACTTGGTCCTTGGTTCACGTCCAAGGCCAAGTCTACACTCCTCCCAATGCTCGGCTCATTCAGATATTCTACTGCCACCTTTCTTTTGAACTCAGTTGGTACAGCTGCAGCCAACCAAGCTAATGAATATGCATGAGCATTCTGTCCCGAACTTATCTGTTCAACATATACTCTCTCGAAGGTATCAAGCAAGTTCTTGGCTGCCTGTACGTAGGCCACCATCTTTTCATTTCGGGTTTCATATTCGCCAGACAGTTGATTGACCACAAGCTATGAATCACAATATACCCTAACCCGTTCTGCTTTTAGGGTTTTTGCACTCCTCAATCCAGCCAGGAATGCCTCATATTCAGCTACATTATTCGATGCATTGAATCCAAGCCGAACAGATAGTTCAATTAGAACTCCTTGAGGAGGAAAAAGGACAACCCCAATTCCAGAACCAGTATTACATGCTGATCCATCAACGAATAGCTTCCATTCCATGGGATCCTGTTCGGCTGAGGGCTGATCCTTCATGGATGATGTCTTAGTCACCTGTTCCTTTCTCGTAGGAGGTAGGGGAGCAATAGTGGGGGAAAACTCTGCCACAAAATCAACCAACACTTGGCATTTGATTGCTGTTCGTGGCTGATATTCGAGATCGTACTAGCTTAACTTGACGGACCATGTCGAGATCCTTCCCGAGAAGTCTGCCTTTCGTAGCAATGATTTTAAAGGAAACTCAGTATAAACCACAACCTTGTGACTTTGGAAGTAGTGTGGCAATTTCCTTGTGGCTGTCCTAAGTGCCAGGACAAGTTTTTCAAAGGGCAGATATCTCGTTTCTGCATCCAGCAATGTCTTGCTAACATAGTAAATAGGGATTTGTTCCATCCTCAAATCCCTTAGCAGGACTGCACTTACTGCATGCTCAGAAACAGCTAAGTATAGAATTAAAGACTCACCTGGCAATGGAGTTGACAAAAGTGGGGGCTCAGCCAGATACTTCTTCAGGTCCTGGAAGGCCTGTTCACACTCTGCTCCCCATTCAAATCCCTCCCTCTTTTTCAGCAATTGAAAAAAGGGTCTGCACTTATCACTTGACCTGCTGATGAATCTGTTAAGTTCTTCTGCCATTCCAGTCAACCTCTAGACTACCTTAGTAGTTTTGGGACTCTGTAGACTCTGTAGCCTCTGTAGGGCAGCAATCTGATTGGGATTTGCCTCTATCCCTCTCATGGTTACCAAATGGCCCAGGAACTTTCCTAAACCAACTCCAAATGCACATTTCGAGGTGTTGAGTTTCAGTTTATACTCCCTTAGAATTTTGAAAACTTCTTTTAAATCAGCAATGTGTCCCTGCTTATCTTGGCTTTTTACCACCATATCGTCTATGTAAACTTCCATAGTCTTTCCAAGCAGCTTTTTGAACATGATGGTTGCAAGTCATTGGTATGTTGCCCCAGCATTCTTTAGCCCAAAGGGCATAACACTATAGCAGTACAACCCTCGTGGTGTGATAAATGAAGTCTTCTCTTGATCAGGCCCAAACATAGCAATCTGATGATATCCTCGATATGAGTCGAGAAAACTCATCCGCTCGTATCTAGCAGTTGCGTCAACCAATTGGTCAATCCTAGGCAGAGGAAAACTATCTTTAGGGCACGCTTTGTTTAGGTCTGTGAAATCTACGCAGACACGCCACTTCCCATTCTTTTTCTTCACCACAACGGTGTTGGATAACCATTCTGGGTAGTAGACTTCACGTATTGCTTTAGCTTCCAGTAATTGATCGACCTCCTCTATTACTACATCCACATGCTGCACGGCTGCCCTCCGTTTTTTCTGAATGATCGGCTTATGTTGAGGATCAACATTTAAATGGTGACAGATCACATCTGCATCCACTCCAGGCATTTCCTCTGGTACCCATGCAAATACATCAACATATTCCTTCAAAAATCTTATTGATTCAGCCTTTTCCTCTGCTGGTAATGATTCCCCTATTAAAAAAATCTCTCAGAATCAGTCTCGTTGATCTAAATTTTCTCCAAACCTTCAACCACTTTTTTAGCCGGACTTCTTCCAACATCCTCGATAGTTGGTTGATCTGGTACTTCTAAAGTATGAACATGATGGACCTTTGGGGCTATTTTGATGATGGAAATCAAACACTATTGGGCCACTTTCTGGTTGCCTCTAGGTACCTCAATCCCATTCGATCCTGGGAACTTCACCATCTGGTGATAAGTCAAGGAGACTGCTCTCATCTTGTGCAACCATGTCCTCCCTATAATCACGTTATAGGAAGAAGGGACATCGACTACTAGGAAATCTGTCCTCAACACCACTGATCCAGCCCGAACAGGCAATGTTATCTTTCCAAGAGGCCAGACTGCTCCTGCACCGAACCCAATGAGAGGTGTTGTAGACTACTCTAAGTCTATTTGGGCCAGTCCCAGCTTCTTGAACGTAGTACAACACCTCTGTACAACTCCCTGAGTCCACTAGAATTCTCTCGATGTCATATTCCCCAACTCGTAGGGTTACAACTAATGCATCGTTGTGGGGTATTTGGACCTCTCCCAAGTCATCATCAGTGAATGCTATGCTCTCATTGCACACATCATTCTCCCGCCCTCTCTTATTTCCCAATCGCATCACATGCTGATCGTGCTTAACTTGCCTTTGCAACAGCCTAACCTCATTCCTCGTATAAGGTGTGGCCAACCCATGTATCATATGGATTATGCCTTTAGGGTTTTGTTCATAACCCAGCTCCATAGATTTCCCTTTCTCCTTTGGATCCTCCTGGATAAACTCCTTGAGATAGCCCCGAGAGACCAAATCATCAAGGTGCCTCTTGTACATCTCACAATCCTCAGTCATATGGCCCCAATCTTTATGGTAACTGCAGTGCTGATTCGTAGCACATTTTGCATCTTTATCTCCGCCTAGATTTGGTGGCCATTTAAAATATGGTTGATTCTTTATTCAATAAAGAATCCTATAAATTGGTTCCTTCCAAACTGTAGTGATAGAAAAGAAGGATTTAGGGTCAGGAGCTTGCTTATTCTTGTACGGCCCTTTCTTAGCCTGCCCGTACTCCCTTCTCTCTCTATAAGTCTTGGGCTCTGGCTTATCTACTTTTTTGGCAGGTGCCTTCGGCTGTTCGGCAACCGTCCTACCATCCTCACGGAGTATGTCATCCTCCATTCTAGCGTGTTGCTCTATCCGTTCCATCAATTTGGCCAGTGTGGCTACCGGATGTTTATTCAACGAGTGACGCAGCTCTCCCCAAACAGGCAAACCAGTCTTGAAGGTGGCAATTGCGTACTCCTCACTGCAGCTTTCAATCTCGTTGAAAGTTTCCCAATACTTCTTTGCATAGTCCCTGATCTGTTCATTTTCCTTCTGTTTCATGGTGGAAAGACTTTCAAAGGTCTTTGGGGCTTTTCTACTTGTTAAGAACCGAGCAGTAAATTCCTCGGCCAACTGCCTCCATCCTCGTATGGATCGTGGGGCCAGTTTAAGAAACCAGGATAAAGCCACCTTGCCAAGGCTGGAGGGGAACACCTTGCATAAGATGGCATCATCCCCTTCATGCATAAACATAGCCTATTGATAATGCTGTATGTGAGCCACAGGATCCATATTTGTCTCATAAAGTACGAACGCACCGTGCTTCACTCTGCTCGGCAACCTTGCCTCTTGTAGCCTTTTTGTAAAGGGGGAGGCTGCAATATTACTTAAGGCCTTGCGTGCTGCTTCTCATGCAGTCACTGTCCCATCCTCTAGTTCCTTTGATTTGTGGGCCGTAGCCTTGTCCCAATCAGCATCAGGTCTCTCGTACCTATCTCGATGGTGTTTCCTAGTTTCTTCCTCTTCGAGGGTAGAACTTCGGTCTCTGCTCCTCCTTTTTCGTGAAGAAGACCTTCTCTAGGGTGTTCGGCTTTTACTTCTTCTTCCCCTCTTTTGTGGAGAAACTTCATAATGCCTTTTATTAGGATTCCTGCTCCTTCTACCATGTGAATGAGCCTGCTTATGGACTACCAGAGTCCGTCCATCTTTCTGGGAATTCCTTCGAGAAAGTCCAGAATCTTCTAGGTGTTCTCGTACCCACTGCAACTCTCGTATCTCGTACTCTCTTTTTCTAATTAAACGAGCATACTCCTCGATTTCTCTTCTCTTTTTATCAAGGACATCATCTTCATTGTGTATACTCTTTGAACGGGTAACTGACTCTTCTCTTCGATGAGACTTGCTCCTTCTCGTGGAGCCAATAGCAGTTTTGTCTCCTTTTTCTCTGGAGTTATCTCTGTCATGTCTACCAGTGGGCTTTCTTGGAGCACCTGGTGGGGATTTATTTCTTCCCCCACCCAACTGGTCTTTTGGACTAAACAGAGTAACTGGATCTTCTTCCATCATGATTTATTTTTTAGAGAAGTTTGTTCTTTCCCACAGACGTCGCCAATTATAGGGGGGATGAAAACAATTGATGCTTCGGATCAATTGGATTGCAACGGCTTATTCATGCCTCGTCACCGGAACCCTGATTCGTCGTCTGAACCCTAATCTGCAAAATAGACAAGGGGTGAGTGCACCTTTGCCTCTCGTGGCAAAGGCCCTCCGATGCCTTAGTTAGTATCATGTACTAGCAATCAAACCCTAATTATCAGTAGGAAAGCAATAAGAATGCAGTGTATTGCGTGCCTTTTACCTCTAGGTTTACTCTGTTTATATAGACATTCGTATGCTTGGTGCCCAAGCATCCCTATTGCCATAGGATTCCCAACTCGTATAGGAAACCTAGTATATCAAGGATTCTCGTTTCCTTTATTAGAAAAGAGTCCTTTTAGGATTCTTTTCCATTACTGGCCAAACATTCCATTTTCGTTGGGTATCTTTCCCAGATCCTATGTTCTTGGGATATTTACTCTCTAATAAAATAACATTGCTTCTGGATCCTTCCAGAGTGTTTTTGCTGCCTCATGAATTCAAGGCAACCTCTTTCTCTGTTCGGCTATCTCATTGCCGAACAGTCCACACGGACCAATGACTTACATGTATCCGGTCCTCATTATTTATATTTAGACAAATGACTTCTCATATCTTTTGTCCTTATCAGCCGAACAGACTGCATGGATTAATGATTTCCCATATCATTGGTCCTTATTGACGTTCACCACACTGCCCGACGATAACTCCTGTCATATTTACCACGTGCTCCCAAACATCATGTGTTCGGCGACTAAATGTATTTGCTCGGGAATACCTCCCTACACCATCAAGGTCTCTGCCAACACTAAGCTAGCAAAACCTGCACGGTTTCCATTCTGTTGAGCGAAATCAAGCAGTATAGAATCAGCATGGCCAGAGGAAGGGCCGAGCAAGTAATAGTGAAGAAGGCAAATACATAGGGCATGAAAACAAGCTTTTTGTTGAGAGACTTGACGATGGGCTTCGGCTGTACCAAAACGCTGAACAAACTAAAGGGTTTCCAACCTCCATTCACCATGAAAAACCTGACCTCGTGTTTCTGAACTTGGAGCAAAACCTTCAAAAGGTTACCACGATTGAACAAAGGGTTAGGAACAACAAGACCTTCTCTATCTGAATGCCCCATAATAGCTGCAAACTCCTCAATGGTAGGACACAATTCTACTCTTCAAAATCGAAAGACATGAAGAATAGGATTCCACAAGCTAGTGGCTGTACAAAGAAAAGCAAAATTCACTGGAATTTGGTGAAGAGAGAAGAGAAAGTCCATACCAAATGACTTAAAGTGTAGTTGGTTGAGGCCATTGAAGGAATCTAACCACTGATCAAGAATTAGTTGCACCATGTGTTAAGGACTGCTGCCGACGATGCTATCGAGTTCATAAAACGGATACTTATAGGCTAAGTCGAGTCCTAGTTCGAATCGAAATTGGATTCTAAATCCTCAGTAACTTAGTCGGTCTCTCGGCTGGTACTTCGATATGACGGCCGTAGGATCAATCCATCGGTCCGTAAAAATCAGGGTTGACCTAAAGTCAAATCCAAGCAGACGAAACGATCCTTCGGCCGCCAGATCCAAGGCTCGGCCGGTAGAACGACTCTTCTACATGTAGACACCCCAATCTGGGCTTCCAGATTAGTTTACTTACGATTTCTTATTTTCCCAATGATGAAACGGATTAAGAACACCCCGGGAATGTTGAGTGTTTGAGTTTTGAGTGTTTGTAAAACCCTTGAACCTAATCTAGCCTAAACCAATTCAAAGAGCCAGAAAATCCACTGGCACATGTTGTTTGAGAACAAACGCGCACAGGTTAAAGTGCAAGGTGTTGGTCAAATGGTCCTGTTTGACCGTTAACTAGCACGTGATCATTTGGACCTAAGCGCGCGCATCCACAATTCGTGCGCGCTGGTTAAAGTTGCAGCCAACCTAGTACTTTCCACTTCTAGAAGGTTTCTAAAAGCTTTCCATTAATGGAGGGTTTCTAGAATGTTTCCATTAATGGAATGGTTTCCATTAATGGCATATTTTCCATTAATGGAAGATTTCCATTAATGGAAGGGTCTTGCCCTATAAATACCCCCCTTTGTTCATCTTTTAAAGGGTTCAAAAAAATCCTTACATATTGGGTTAGAAAGGTTAAGGGAAAAAAAGGTTACAAACTCTTATACCCCATTTCACACCTCATTCAACCTCAAACATCAAAGCTCAAACACTTTTTAAACCTCAAAAACCAAAGGTATAGTTTACCTACTGCTTTCCTGTTTTGATCCCTGAGGGGGGCTGGTAGAGCCAAGGCTAGTAATCAATGCCAATCCTGGCTCTAAAGTCAGGAAGGTTACAAGAAATCGTGTGCTAACACTCCCGCTTGTGATGAAGCCACTTACACGCACGACTGTCCCAGTCAGCGCATGACGGTTCACGTGGGGATGGGATGACAGTTGTTTTCTATTTGTGCAATATTTCAAAATTACTTGAAGCATGATTATGAATAGTCCACTATTTTAAATGCTGAAAGACTTGTAGCTTAGTTTTAAGTTGCCTATTTAATTGCTTTGGAATGCCCCTGGATTGCCTCTGAACATGTCTTAGAGCCCAGGCATGCAAAAGCAATTCCTGGAAGTCCAAAACCCTCGCGCAGTGATATCACTGCATCGCGCGACGGTTCGCCTATTTCCAGAAATTGCCTTTGCAAGGGAAACTTGGTCTATGACCTTTGTTTTAATACCCCCCACTGTTTAGGGGTTGCATCTTATTCCTGTTTGTAATAATTATTTACTTTCAGTACATATAAACTGCCTGGTTTGACCCTGGGTGTGCACTGGTCCTTCCAGAGCTCAGAAGGGGACAAAACCCAATCTGTTTGTAGGATATCAACAATTGCGCGATTGTATGTGCTTGACGCGCGACGGTGGACTTGCATGCACGTAGATCCATGCATGCAAGTTGGCTATCGCTTGTGTCAAATTTATTCAAAAGCACTGTTTTGATATCCAGTCATAGTGTTGGATTTTATCCCGCTTATTTTCTAACATATCACCCATCCATGCTATTTCTCATATCACATCCTGCAAATTGTTATAGTTTTAATCCCTGATTAACTTTCCCCTGCCCTAATTGGCTAAAAATTGGTTAATAAAAGAAGAATCGCAAAAACTATTTTCATAAAATGCCTAAGTAGGAACCGATCTCCGGATTGGGCAAGAGGGGTGCCTTAAAACCCTTCCCCTCTCGTTACCTGGCTCCCAAACCCAGATATGGTTATGACGGACTGGTGCTTTCACTTTTTCAAATCAAATGGCGAGGCAAGTGCTTCGAAATACGGTTCCTTAGGTGTCAGACCTTCAAACCTGAGTGGCGACTCTGTATTTTTGAGCGCTTGCCATCTACGCTCACCCTCCCTCGATTCCGGGCCCTTGCATTTTGGAAGTCAAGAAATTTCCAAGGGCATGCTGCCCACACTATAGAGTACTTCCACAGTTTTGCTCATTTCACTGGATTTTCGTCAGATTAACAATTTTATCATACACAAACGATGCAAATATCGCATACACAATCACATAACAGAGTAAAAGATTTTGTTTCATTTAACAAAAGCTTTTTTACATCACAAGGTGAATCATCCTGTATTTCCTAAACAAACTATACATCGGTTTCCTGTCGGACTAACCCATGCAGGAAGAAAAATAGAAAAAAATAGGAAAGAAGGAGAAGAGCATGCTGAATCTTCTAGTGGTCCGAACACCAGAGACCAGCTGCAAAAAAGGAAAAGGCACCCCCGGGGCAACGTGTACCAAAGAAGCACTGCGGTACAGAAGAGACACCACATGGCCCAAAAAAATCATCATACCAAGTACCACTGTCGCCTCGGGAGTCCCACATCATGGAAGCATCAAGACATGACCAAGATCATCGCAATCTCCTTCCGTGACCACCAGTCGTACCCATGCATCCCCCATTGATCAGGCTCGACGAAGGAGGAGAAGGCTGAGAAAATGAAAAGATCCTCAGAGAAGTTCTCGGGGTAAAAGAGAATGAAGAGAAGAGAGAAATGAAATGAAACGCTGAAGGTTCGGCTTTTATAACACTTTGGAAATGAAGCGATTACTCGACCGTTTCATCAATAACACGGCCGACACATCAATTATTCGGCTGAGAGTTTGAACTTCTGGCCCCTCTAATCAATCTTGCATAACCCAGTGGATTTTACCCAATGCACTAATCCAAGCCAATGTGAAGTTTTGGGTCCGTGGCCAACAAAACCAATGATTGAATCAGCCTTGGGGGCATTCCCAAGCAACATGATCAGCCTTGGGGGCATACCTAAGCATGGAAAATATCAAAACCTACACAAAGCTCTCTCTCCGTAGCAACAACCCCACCAGATGATGGTCACTTAACCAACTATAAGCCCCAAGCTCACCAAAACCCAAGCTCTACGCTCAAAAAGCTCAGCAGCCCCGAGCTCGCTATCTCAGCATCTCTACAAAGCTCAAGCTCCGTGCCCTCTATCATAATCACACAATGGCTCTATGCCCGATCACTTAGCAGGCTCTATGCCTATATTTACCATCATTCACTAGCTCTATGCTCGCTCCAATAGCTCCATGGACGCCACTTCAACTATTCAGCAGCACCATCACTCATCAAATCCATCATCACCCTCAGCGGATCCAAGCCTATCATCCCAGCAGCTCCGTGTTCACTCCTTCAGCAGTGGCTCTAAGCTCACCAAGCTACTCAGCGGCTCTGTGCCCATGCACACTATCTCAAACGACTCGATGCCTTATGCTCTGTATCATAATCACCGAGAGGCTCTAAGCCCTTAAACTCATCATTTCAGCGGCTCCAAGCCCACTATCACAGCGGCTCTACATCCACTACTCAGCGGCTCTAAGCCCAGTATCACAGCGGCTCCATGCCTATCACCGTCTCATACCTACTATCAAAATCACTCAATGACTCTACGCCTATTATTATCAAGCAAACTCAGTGGCTCCAAGCCCATATTCACCCTCTTAGCGGCTCCACGCCCATATTCACTATCTCAGCGGCTCTATGCCCGTATTCACTACTGCTCAGCGGCTCTAAGCCCACTACTCAGCGGCTCCAACCCCATTACCGCAGTGGCTCCAAGCCCATTACCTCAGCGGCTTTATGCCCACTATTCAGCTGCCCTACGCCCACTATCTCAATTGGCTCTATGCTGTAACAATTCTCAACAAGCTCTACGCTGCCCCAACCACCAAGATATCATTTGGTCTCAAGCGCTATGCTTGAATGCTCAAAATCCAACATTTTGAAAGCTCGAAGCTCTTCGATTGCCGAACCACTATGTACTGGATGCTCAAGTTCTTCACTTGAATGCTCAAGCTCTATGCTTGAATGCCCAACCACTGCGTACTTGATGCTCAAAGCCTGTACTTTGAATGCTCAGATTATGCCGCCCGAATGCTCGAGCTCTATGCTCAGAATGCTCAAGTCTAGAACTTGAAAGAAGCTGTACGCTTAAATCAAACACACACGCACGGGCCCGTGCACATATTGCATCAACCACTACAACATAAATAGTCTATTGCGAGGAAAATTTGTGAGGAAATTTCTTTTCCTCGCAAATAGTACACATTCAGCGAGGAAAAAAAATTTCGTCGCCTTTAATAACAAAACTAGCAAGGAAAATGTAGGGAGGTATTCCCGAGCAGGCCCAAGAAGCACCCGAGCATGGAGCTTATGAAAGGTCAACACAATTGACCAGTGACACGTGAAGCCACTGTTCAAAGTACCTTGTTCGGCTATGAGAGAGCCGAACATGAGGAGAACCTCCTAAAGAAAGGAATGGTTCAGATTATTAAAGGACCAGTTACATGTGAGGTAACTGGCCCAGTCCCTTTGTTCGGCCATGAGACGGCCGAACAAGGAAAGAAGTCCTATTAGATGTTGAAGTAAAGAGAACATTCTGAAAGAGTCCAGAAGCAGTAGTATTCCGTTAAAGGAATGAGATCCCGAGAATGTAGGATCTCTAAAAGATACCCAACAGAAATGGGATGTTCGGCTAGTTATGGGAAAGAGTCCTAAAAGGACTAAGGTAGCTAACTGGTAAAGGAAATGAGAATCCTTGATATTCTAGGTTTCCTTTACAAGATAGGAATCCTAGGACAGGGATGCTTGGGCAGCAAGCATCTATGAATCTATAAATACGAGGTAAACTCAGAGAAAAGAGGTACGCAATATACTGCATTATTATTGCTTTCCTACTGAAAATTAGGGTTCAATTGCTAGTACGTGATACTAACTTTGGCATCGGAGGGCCTTTGCCACGAGAGGCAAAGGTGCACTTACTTCCTGTCTGTTTTGCAGATTAGAGTTCTGACGACAAATTGGGGTTCCGGCAAAGAGGCACAAATAAGCTGTAACAATCCAACATTGTTTAAAGCACTGGTAGAATTTCTCCACCTACAGAAAATATTTTTTGTCGCAAATTATATCCATTTAGCGAGGAAACATAAATTTCATCGCCTATAAACCTCTTTTCGTCGCATATTATTCTCATTTGGCGAGGAAATGTATTTTCCTCACTATTCATGTCCAATAGGCGACAAAATGAACTTTTCCTCGTTGTTGGTATCCTATAGGCGACAAAATACAATTTCCTTTCTATTTGTATCCTATTGGCTCGCCCACTCTAGCAAGTGTAAGGCATGAATTTCCTTAATTGTATCAAACTGTAATTCAATGAGGGATAATTGATACAATTAAATAGTGAATGACATCATATATTATTAAATGGACCACGAGTTGGTATGTTGAAAGATATTCAAATTTATCCTTAATTTTAGAGAGATCATTCAATCATCTTATTTTAAGACACGTTATTCAATCTACTTATCATTTTAATAGTTTTGTTTAATAATAATATACTCATCTAATAGTAGAATTTTTGCAATTTTGGGTGGGTAATTGTCAGTGACAAGCTACCCATAATAATACATTGAGCAACGAGGTTACTATGGGGCAACTTTATAGTTATGAATTGAAAAAAAAATCTTAAAATATAACTACGAATCTATAATATTCTTTGTCTTTAGCAAAATAAAATTATGCCAAACTAACTCTTAGTGTATTGGACGGTGATGGCTCTCATTATTCATGATATGATATTTTTTAGATTAATTATCTGTCTTAACGAGAAGAGTTTAACAAGTACAAAATTACGACAAAAGAAAAAAATTCACTAAAAGCTGAAAAAAATATCAAACACGTGCCTATCTTAAAAAATATGTTGTGCTAGCCAAATATTGGACTTGCTCAAACAAAGTTCAGAGTACAAAAACTCGAAAGATCTTAATGTTGGAATATTAATTTGAAAAGGTTGAAGACAAGATAATAACATGATATATAATTAAATGTTCACATTGTGCCCAGAAGTGTAAAGTGGTGCAGGTGGTAGGTGATGCGTGTGTGAAACGAAGAGGTCCAAGGTTCGAAACCGAGGAGCTTTCAAAGATGCGGAAAATGCATGGGTTCCTTCTTTTTGGATTCAGTGACGATTTTTTTAGAAATAGCGAGGAAAAAAATTGTCGCCTATTGTTTAAAATAGGCAAGGAAAGCAAATAGTTTTAGCGACAAGGTTTTAGCGAGGAAAATGGGCGACGAAATGTTTCCTCTCAAATACCATTAGCGACGAAAACTAGTGCTTTAGCGAGAAAATAATTTCCTCACAATAGCCCGTTCGTGTTGTAGTGAATCACATCGAGTCAGCATAACCATCATCATATCTGTTTACATCGGTCCAGTGCCTCGATCTTTGGCTCTACGCCAAAAATTTATGATGTGAAAGCTCCGTGCACAAACCATCAAAATGCAACCAACTCTACGCTTTTGTTCAACCACCCAAAAGCTCTAAGCTTCAACTTCTCAGGCTTTCGCCTTACGAATGCAACTGGCTCTATGCCTTAATTCTGTCAAACTCCTTAGGCTCTTACCTTCAAACTGCAACTGGCTCCATGCCTCGGTTCTATCTCTACAAGCTCCAAGCATCGACTCCTTAGGCTCTCACCTTATGATTGCAACCAGCTCCGTGCCTCGGTTCCCTCATCTCAAGCTCCGCGCTCCAGTTACTAACCCCATGCCCCCATATCTCAAAATCGGCATCCAACTCGTCTCCAGAAGATGGCATAGGTTCCACCCCATATCTCAAAATTGGTGTCCGATTCATCCCCAGCAGATGGTTCAGATTCCACCCAATTACATTTATTCCATCAAGCTCATTCGCAAGGATAGGCTACTCTACCGAGCTCCCCTTTGTCAAAGTAAGGATGATCAAGAAAAGCAAACGATTCACCTATGGTCTATTAATCTACCCCAAAATACTAAGGACGCTCTCCACGAAATTTTCCCCGGCAGCCCCGCGCTCCTTCAGCTATTTTCAGCCAAAATCCTAGCATAGCCCAGGTACGTTGCACTATGACTTTTTAAGCCCGAAGGTACGCCTTCTTTTCTAACCCTCCAAACTTTTTACTTTTTTATTGCCTTCGAACTACGGTTGGTCTGAATTTCCCTCGAGGAATACGTAGGTAGCATCCCAGCCCCACTATAACTAAAACCTTTTTCGAAAACCTTTGGAATAGTGGTTGGATCAAATTGAGTTGCTTTTTACTGCTTTGACTCTTACTTAAACATGTCTTGCGATCCGTCTAAGATCAGTCAAAGAGGGGCATCTGTAGACACCCCAATTTGGCCTAACGATTATTTCAAGTCCCACCTTGGGGACTATCCCAATGATGATATGGATACAGTGATTGCTGATTGACTTCTCGTGAACCTGTGGACTTATGGTGAGTACTTTGAGCCACTTAGAGGACCCAATCCAGAGCCTTATAGCCTTTCAGATAGAAATACAGAATTCTAGGAGAATCTTTCTTTCGGCCGTAACATCGATCTCCCGGCTACAACATCATTTCTTCACCCGTGAAACTTGTTGCTTGAAAATCTCCCCAAGAGATTGATCTTTCAGCCGCCAGGTCTATCCTTCGGCCGCTCAATCATTCACTCGGCCACCAGATCCTTTAACTGGCCGCCAGATCATCTATTTTTCAGATTCTGGAACGTTTTGTCAATCGTTTAATCCGTTCACAAAACCCTAGCAGCCAAATCTCGATGCATTCAAGCTACGCAAGGAGATTACCATGAGGAGTTCGTGTTGCCTTATAACTCCAATTCAATCGATCGATTTGATTGGATGAGGTGTGTCATCCTTATGCCTATGTAAAGGGTCCTTTGGGTTCTGAAATTATACAGAGAATACACTCTCTCTAGCCATGAAATTTTGCTTTTATACTCTCTCAACTCCCCACTATAAAAGCCCTAATCTTTCGAAGGCAGCCACCAATCCGACGATCAAACCCTGAAGTTTAAACCCTAAACCTAGGGTTTCGAAAAGCAATTAGTCAATCACACTCAATCCGAAGCAATCAAGCCACTGAGGGATCAAGGTGGTGAGGCCCAGGGGCCTCTGGTCCAATTTATTTTCTATTTTTTATGCTTAATCATAGCTTTCTAATCCTCTGTTAATTGTTAAGTCTGGTGTGAGGAAGAACATCGGCTAGGTCTTCGATCCATCGGCTGATGCATGAAACCAGGGGGATATCTCTCAGCCGTGACATCTATTCACCGGCCGCGAGATCTATTTCTCCAGGACAGTTTGTTTTATTTTGCTTATTCTAATTCATGTTTCAATTTGTCTTGCCTCACCATCAATTGTTTAAAGGCTAATAAACAGACTATGTGTTAGAATTAAACAAAGCATGAATTAATCATATGTCGAACAACTATGGGCCAGTCTCATGACTGGGTAGAGAGGGGTGCCTAACACCTTCCTCTTACTGCACTTTTGGTTCCCGTACCTAGAAACTCTATCTGTTTTTCCTAGTTTTTATAAACTAGGTGGCGACTCTGTTTTGATGATAACCGCTGGCGATGTTCCTAGCCATGTGAATATCCACGATCTTGGTTTATGAACCAAACAAACAAACAACGATCAATCTGTATGGTGATGCCCTGCTTTCGGGAGGTGTCTACAGTAGGTTGAATTCCATCTGTTGGGAATCAGAGCCAATCTCCTTATCAAAGACCATCCGAGGCAGAGCAATAAGGCTGTTGGAAGATGTGCTAATAGTTAACCGATATGGACAAGAACAGGCGGGCAATTGTTTTGGACTCATTGGATAGACGGACTGTCGTGGAATTGAACAGGATAAGCTGTCGTTGGAATTGGACGGGTTCATCATCATTGAGGATGACATGGAGCATCATTGAATCGGGACGATGGATCATCATTGAGGATGATTCAAACCATCATTGAGTTGGACGGTGGATCATCATTGAGGATGATTCAGACCATTGTTGATTCCGACGGTGGATCATCATGGAGGATGATTCGGACCATCATTGGGTTGGACGGTGGATCATCATTGAGGATGATTCGGACCATTGGGGATTTGGACGGTGGATCATCATGGAGGATGTTTCGGACCATCGTTAATTTGGATGGTGGATCATCATTGAGGATGATTCCGACCATCGTTGATTTGGACGGTGAATCTGTTAGTAATTTATTTTAATCAGCAGGTATCTGTAATCTTAACGTGGGGAGATTAATAAGTATTTAATATCATGGAGCTCGTAATATAATTGAGATAAGGACGGGAGTGCAATTATAATTCTGTTGTGGGGTGAATTATAATTAGTGAAATAAGAAATAGAATCCTGGTGGGATTAGGTTTTCTTATTAACACTGGGAGCCCAGACTTATTACTCCTTAGGTCCCTATCGTAGCCCTATATATACACGTTATGCTCTCTAGGTCAGATTGATGTTTTTCGATTATTCACTAAATAGAGGTAGGCTTAGAGAGAGCAAATAGATCACGAAAGAGTCCACACTTGGTTCGTATTCTAGACGTGCAGGGAATACAATAGAAGGTCGTAAAGTACGATTGAGCAATATTTGTGGTTTATATCAAGGCGTGCTATAACAAGTTCAACCAGCGTTCGTGTCGCTGGGAGTTGAAGTACCCTAATTCCGCCTTGTAGGGTTTTACAATTTTTGTTGTCTAATCTATACACGTCATTACTGGGTCTTGGGGATTCAGTTTCCCAATAGTGGTATCAGAGCAGGCTGTAATCACGCGTATGGATTAAACATGCTATGTTGTCCATAGGTTATAGAGGGTAGAACATAGAACTGTGTTAACCTTTGTTTTGCAACGTTCTTACCTAGCTATTATGGTCACATGAATTTTGTTGATTTTATGTGATTGGATCCACGATAATTTTTTCGTGGTTATTCTTATTTGTTGTGTACTATGATTATTTTTCATGGTTATAATAATTAACGTAGCATGTGTGATTTATTGGGTGCCACGATTATTTTCGAGGTTGTAATAATTAACGTAGCGTGTGAACTCCGATGGAGGCATAAGATCAATATTTGTATTTTTCTTCGATTGTAATAGCATTCGATGGTTATTCAGAGATCGAAGATGGTAGATACAAAAGATACAAGTTGTTTGGCTTGCAACAGATTTTTTCCAGATTCGTAGGGTCTGATTGTAGGGCTATTTCGACCCAGTAAACTTTGGAATTAGAAAATTGGTTCTTCACAAAAGTTGTAGGTAATTGAATTTCAAATCCAACCCAATTTGAATCACTTCAATTGGAGGTCGAATAAGGAAGATACGGCCAAAATACTGAAGGCTGTGCAGTTTACGCGAGAATATGTCAAATCCGAATTTTCTTGCCTAAGCACGTTTGGATTTTGGTTTCCTTGATTGATTCAAAGTATCTAAGTCTTCCACACAAGTATAGCTGAAGGATTTCAAGTTTGGTAAGATGCTTAAGGATTTCAAGTTTGGATGGACTCCTTATTGCTTAAGGATTTTGTAGGTGGACAAATTCAAGTAGTGCTTTGATTAGCACTAGATTGTAATGGCTTCTCGTGCCTCTTGACCGGAACCCTAATTCATCGTCGGAACCCCTAATCTGCAAAACAGACAAGGAGCGCACCTTTAGCTCTCGTGGCAAAGGCCCTTCGATGCCTTAGTTAGTATCACGTACTGGTAATAAACCCTAAATATCAATAGGAAGTTACGTATGAGTGCAATGTATTGCGTACCTTTCACCTCTAGGTTTACCTTATATTTATAGATTCATGGATGCTTCTGCCCAAGTATCCATGTTGCCCTAGGTTTCCTACCTCATATAGGAAACCCAGGATTTCTTGGATTCTCGTTCCCTTATCAGTTCATTACCTTAATCCTTGTAGGACTCTTTTTCATAACAAGCCAAACATCTCATTTCCGTTGGGTATCTTTTCCAGATCCTACATTCTCAAAATCTCACTCTTTAACGGAATACCACTGTTTCTGGACCCTTCCAGAGTGTTCCCTCTACTTCAACATCTGATTGGACTTCTTTCCTTGTTCGGCCATCTCATGGCCGAACAGACGGCCTGGACCAATCACTTCACATGTAACTGGTCCTTTATCAATTATTTGGACCATTGTCTTCTTAGGTGCTCTCCTTCTGTTTGGCCTTCTCATTGCCGAACAAGCTACTTGGACTAGTGACTTCTCATGTCACTGTTCTTTTTATTAGTCTCCTGAACCAATAACTTCTCATGTTAACCAGACCTAGACCCCGTACAACCTTCCAGGACCAATGACTTCTCATGTCATTGGTCCATATTGCTGAATACTGTATACGACAATGTCTCCCCCTTACATCGTGTTCGAGCCCTCTTTGGACCTGTTCGGGAATACCTCCCTACAATTGCTCCCTAGCTTTACTCGTTATGTTTTACTCAGATGATGAGTAAAGCTCTTAATTACCAAGCAAATTTATTCTGTTCCTGCACCTTATTTCATAAATTTGGTGCAATTTTCATCATTAGCAAAGGCAAAAACATCTCTTCGCTCGGCCTGGACAGGCTTTTTAGTCCTAAGCTTTACACATGGCGTTCATTGTATTGCTTACATTAAATGCGGACGGATGTTTTCGGGGAACGGAATACCCAAACGGCGTCTGGGGTGATGTTTCGCATACGCCAGCCTACTTTTTAGGGTATTTTTGGGTTTTGTCCCATTTTCAAAACCCCATTCTCTCTCTAAACTCCCTCTGCAGAAAGAAAGTTTGAGCATACCCACCATTGGAGCTCTGTTCACCATCTCGAGGCTTCTTCTTTTCTGCTTTAGGGATTCCATCCACTAATTCGTAAGTCACCATTCCTCTCTCTACTCCATTTCTCTTGTTGATTTAGGATTGCTATAATCGCTTTTAGGGTTTCTCCGTCTCTCCCTTCTCTTCATTCGAAGAACCCAAATTTTTTCAGTTATGGGGAGGTTTCAGAGGTATTGTAACACTCTTCAGACCATGCCGAGTTTCAGATCTCGCTACGAGATTCTTGATGACGTGGCTACTGCTTTGGCTCCTGAGGATGCCATTCGTGAAAGTTTTGACTTTGACACCCTTCATATTCCTGTAGTTGCCGTCATTGAGGGCGAAGTTAGGTTTCTTTTAGCTTCCCTGCTTCGTCAGGTCCTGGCATACTATAGGCTTTCCCCAATGCAGGTTTCAGCCAATTTCTTTCGAGTGGTTATGGGTATAAATGCCCTAAATCAAATGTTAGGGACTTCTTTAGGTCTATATGACATCCACCACTTATACAGCATCTCCAGAACCGGGGACGCCCTCACATACTATTTAAAAAGTAGGGATTCTAGAAAGAAACTTGTCCTTGAACTCCCTGATTCTACTCGAGGGGATGATGATGATTTTCTGATTGTTATGGGTAACTTCGAACCCAGAGATGAGGACGGCCAAGTGATTGGTTTTCATGCTCCTCACATATTCGGGAGCCCACATTAGTGCTTTCCTCCTAATTCATATGTTTTATTTTTCAGAAAAAGCCTTCTCATGCTTCTATTTATTGTGCATTGTGTTATGTTATAGCTCCAAACATCAATCAAGGCCATAACATCATAACCCCACAAGTTCATGTAGCAGATATCAGACGTGCACTTGCTTTCAACGGTGAAGGAACATACCTTTCGGGCTGAGTAAGAGCAGCTCAAATACTGCTTAGTTATAAAGCTTCATATGGTGGTTTCATTGATCGGCGTACCCGTGCAGCAGACAATCCTGTTCTAGCTGGTCCATCAAGACCGTTCCTCAAGCAAGAAGAAAGGCATTCTCAAACACCTCCAATTCCTAACGAGCCAATTCCTCTAGCCGAAGAAGCTTGCAGTTCCACATCCAGTTCCTCTTCTAGCGGCTACACCCCTTCTCCTCCAGAAATGAACCGGCCAATTGACCTAGGGAGCCTTCTTACCATTCCCGGTCGGGGTCATAATGTTGCTCGGAGCCAAAGTGGTTCTCAAAGTCATGGTCGCCGTGCCCAGATTCGGACTGATGCTCCTCCAGGGTTCTCCCCAGAAGAAATCGAGGCCCTCCACCGAGACAAACGCCAGCGAGTGGAGGAATCTCAGGAAAGGCCCCCACAATCCTCTTCATCTGCTGCTCCTATATGGGCTCCTTCGTTTACTCAGGAAAATCGAGCTGTCACTGCTCGAGATAGTGTTGAGTTTGAAGGTACTGCTCTTGCTCTGTCCCAAGCTTTTCTGCTCCCTAGAGATATGCAGATATGCCTCTCCTGACAACCTTCTGAGTTCATTCATGTCCCATAATGCCAAGGTAAAATTTTCCGTTGTAAACCATATCCTTTGGTATTTGTGTTTGACTGTTTGGATGTTTCAAGTAATGCAAAAGATGGCGGCAATGGCCCAGAAGCTCAGCCAGTCCGAACCCCAACGTGCCAAGCTTGTGAGTGAAAACACCAAACTTCAACGTATTATCATTAGGCTCGAAAGGGAGAGGAACCAAGCCCTAGGGGTAGCAGATGGGTTGAAAAACAAGCTGAAGGGGGCTGAAGATAGCTTGAACCAATCTTTGAAGGAACTAGAAGCAAGTCAGAATGAAGCCAAAGCTGCATTTGAGCGGGGGTACAATGAAGGAATTAAAGTAGCTATTGAGAGCTACAAAAAGCAAATGCCTGGGATACAAGATCAGATATGGGTTGCCTCATGGACAGCGTGTCTTGCAAAAGCTGGGGTACCTGAATCGTCACCTCTCTGGACCAACATTGACCTACCAAGTTCAGCTGCTGGGCCTGAGGAAGACATTGCTGAGGAGGGAGATTGGGAGCAAGATGTTCACACGTCCGAACAACCTGCCGCTGATGTCAAACCAGGTGATGACGTGACCAACCCTGGCTAGAAGGAAGTCAGTGGTGGTCATCCTGGGGGAGAAAATGCTACGGAGGATACTACTACACCAGCGGCTCTTGCAACCGTTCAAGATCTTACTGAAGATGAATAAGTACAATCTCCTTTCTTTGACAGACAATTCTAGCCATCCAAATAGTTAAACTTGCCCTGCATGGCACAAGTTTCAAACTTGTTTTAACATAGGTGTTTTGGCCATTTGTGGCCCTGTATGGCTTTTGAATACTGTTTGTGTTTGATACTTTGTCTTCTTTCTAGGGTTCATATTTAGCTAAGTGTTTCGTACTTATTTAAGTTTCTCGTACTTATGCATGTATTCGTATGCATCCCCAAGCTAGTTCTTTGTTTTGACATATCCGTATGACTAAGTTTATTCATACTTTGTTCGGTGCCAAAATGTACTCGTATATATGCCAAGTGTTTCATACTTGAACTATATTTGCATGTTCTCGTATGCAACCCAAGTTTTAATTCGTACTTGGATATATGCCTAAGTTTACTCGTACTTTAAGCAATCGACTACATATCTCGTATGTATGCAAAGAAAACGTGTGGGCCCATTCTCTGCTCCCCAATATGAAGGAAGGTTAAAAAATAAGTAGCATACTTCATATTCTAGTACCCAGAATAAAAATTTGCAAAAGAAGAATATTCCATTATTCAAAATTGGAGTTCATAACTCAAAACTCAAGGGGGCATTACTCGTACCCCTTGCAACTAATAAAATATAAGAGAGTTTTGTTCTAAATCCCCACACAATCACGATGTGCATCATAAAAAATATACTTGATTCATATTCAAATAAAGAACTTTCTCAAATTGTGGACATTCCAAGGCCTTGGTATCGGGTTCCCATCCAGGTTGGCCAACCGATAAGCCCCAATGCCCACAATCTCAATGACTCGCTATGGACCTTCCCAATTGGCTCCTAACTTACCCTCATTGGCCACCTTTGTGTTGCCGAGCACCTTTCGAAGCACAAGGTCTCCAACACCAAACTCTCACAGGTGGACATTCTTGTTGTAGTATTTCATTAGCTGCTCTTGGTATGAGGCCAAATGTACCAGGGCTCGCTCCCTTCGTTCCTCGGCAAGATCTATTTCAATCTCTAGAGCTCTGTCATTACCCCCATTTTCAACCAAAGTGGTCTTGTTCGTCGGTAGACCTACTTCTAATGGAATGATGGCCTCCGTTCCATATGCCAATGAATAGAGGGTCTCTCCCGTAGACCTCCTTGGCGTTTGTTCGGTATGCCCATAAAACTAATGGCAATTCGTCAGGCCACTTCCCTTTTGCTTTATCCAACCTCTTCTTGATCCCATCAAGAATGGTTTTGTTGGAAGCTTCTGTCTGTCCATTGCTTTGAGGGTATGCTGGGGTCGAGTAGTAGTTCCTTATTCCATACTGGGCACAGAATGCTTTGAACTTTTTCTGAAATTGGGATCCATTATCTGTAATCAATGAATAAGGGACCCCATACTGAGTAATTATGCTTTTCCATACGAACCTCTCTATCATAGGTTCAGTTATTTTAGCCAAAGGTTCCGCCTCAATCCATTTGGTGAAATAATTTGTCGCTACCAACAAAAATCTCCTATTTCCCGTTGCTTTGTGGAGCGGACCTACGATGTCCATGCCCCGTTGGGCAAATGGCCAGGGACTCGTTAGTGGCACCAAATCTTCTGCTGGCATTCGTATCATTGGTGAGAACTTTTGACACTTCTCACAAATTTTTACGTAAACCTTAGCATCTTCTTGCATGTACGGCCACAAGTAACCTTGGGTAATTGCTCGATGGGCTATGGACCTGCCCCCAGCATGGCTTCCACATGTTCCCTCGTGAATCTCGTGGAGGAACTTCTGCACCATTTCGGGGTGCATGCAAAGCAAATAGGGACCTGTAAAAGACTTTCTATACAATTTTCCTTCTGGGGACAACCAAAACCTAGTAGATTTGGTCCTTATTTTGTGAGCCTCCTTTTTGTCTGAAGGGAGTATTTCGTCTCGTAAAAACTTCACAATTGGGTCCATCCAACTTGGTCCCTGGTTCACGTCCAAGACCATCTCCTCACTTCTCCCAATGCTCGGCTCAGTCAGATATTCTACTGCTACCTTTCTTTTAAACTTAGTTGGTACGGCTGCAGCTAACCATGCTAATGAATCTGCGTGAGCATTCTTTCCAGAACGTATCTGCTCAATATACACCCTTTCGAAGGTATCAAGCAGATCTCTGGCTACCTGTACATAGGCCATCATCTTCTCGCTTCGGGTTTCATATTGCTCGGACAGTTGATGGACTACGAGCTGTGAATCACAATATACTCTAACCCGTTCTGCTTTTAGGGTTTTTGCACTTCTCAAGCCAACTAAGAGTGCTTCATATTCCGCCACGTTATTTGATACATTAAACCGTAGCCGAACAGATAATTCCAACATTGACCCTTTAGGGGGTAAAAGCACAACCCCGATTCCTGATCCAGTGTTACAAGTTGACCCATCAACAAACAGCTTTTATTCCAGGGGATCTTGTTCGGCTAGGGCCTGTTTCTTCTTTACTGGTGGTTTTGTTTCCTGCTCCTTTCTCGTAGGAGGCATAGGTGCTACTGTGGGCGAGAGTTCTGCCATAAAATCAGCCAAAACTTGGCCTTTGATTGCTGTGCGTGGTTGATAATCGATGTCATATTGGCTCTACTCAACGGACCAAGTTGAGATCCTTTCTGAGAAGTCTGCTTTTCTTAGCAGCGATTTCAATGGGAACTCAGTATAAACTACAACTCTATGGCTTTGAAAATAATGTGGCAATTTTCTGGTTGATGTTCTTAATGCTAGAACTAATTTCTCGAGGGGCAAATATCTTGTTTCTACATCTAATAACGTTTTACTCACATAATAGATAGGGATTTGCTCG
This sequence comes from Rhododendron ovatum, assembly GCA_019656835.1. Lineage (NCBI taxonomy): Eukaryota > Viridiplantae > Streptophyta > Magnoliopsida > Ericales > Ericaceae > Rhododendron > Rhododendron ovatum. Next base: position 25,110,326 of record CM033802.1, read on the forward strand.
GATCCCTTATTTCTTAACAGGACTACACTCACAGCATGCTCAAAAACAGCTAAATATGAAATTAGGGACTCACCTGGTTCTGGAGTCGAAAGAAGGGGGGCAGAAGCCAAATACCCTTTCAAATTCTGGAAGGCTTGTGCGCACTCTGCTCCCCATTTGAATCCTTCCCTTTTCTTTAATAGCTGAAAGAAAGGCCTGCACTTGTCGCTTGACCGGCTAATAAATCGATGAAGGGCCGCTGCCATCCCAGTCAACCGTTGGACTTCTTTCGTTGTCCGAGGACTCTGCAGGTTCTGTAGGGCCTTTATCTAGTCAGGGTTTGCCTCAATCCCCTTTATGGTTACAAAGTGGCCCAAGAATTTTCCAGAACCAACTCTAAATGCACACTTTGAGGCGTTGAGCTTCAGTTTATACTTCCTCAAGATTTCATAAGCCTCTTTCAAATATATGACCTTGTACAGTTTTACTTTTTACCACCATGTCATCTATGTAGACCTCCATAGTTTTGCCGAGTAGTTTTCTGAACATGATGGTTGCCAATCTTTGATATGTTGCCCCTGCATTCTTCAATCCAAAGGGCATGACATTGTAACAGTACAACCCTCGTGGTGTAATAAAAGAAGTCTTTTCTTGATCAGGCCTGAACATGGCAATTTGACGATATCCTCGATATGCATCTAGGAAACTCATTCATTCGTATCCCGCAGTTTCATCAACTAACTGGTCTATCCTTAGAAGAGGGAAGCTGTCCTTCGGGCATGACTTGTTTAAGTCTGTGAAGTCCACACAGACACGCCATTTTCCATTCTTCTTCTTCACAACCACAGTATTGGATAGCCATTCTGGATAGTAGACTTCCCTTATTGCTTTGGCTTTCAACAAACGATCTACCTCTTCAACTACAGCGTCAACATGCTGTACAGCTGCCCTTCTTTTCTTTTGAGTGACTGGTTTATGCTGTGGATCTACATTCAAATGATGGCAGATAACGTCTGCATCCACCCCAGGCATTTCCTCTGGTGTCCAGGCAAATATGTTGACGTAAGTCTTTAGGAAACTTATCAATTCAGCCTCTTCCTCTGCTAGCAATGATTCCCCAATTAAAAAATACCTATCAGGATCAGTCTCATTGATCTGTATTTTGTTCAAACCCTCAATTACCCTTTCAGTTGAATCCTTTCCGATATCCTCGATACTCGGTTGATCTGAGACTTCCACCGTATGGACATGGTGGGCGTTTTGGATTCTCTTTACGATGGACACTAAACACTATTGAGCTACCTTCTGGTTACCCTTGATCTTTTCAATCCCATTGGATCCCAGGAATTTTACCATTTGATGGAAAGTGGAAGAGACTGCCCTCATCTTGTGTAACCATGTTCTCCCTATAATCACGTTATAGGAGGATGGCACATCCACCACCAGGAAGTCAGTTCGTAGTACCACTGTCCCAGCCCGAACAGGCAAAGTTACCTTTCCTAATGGCCAAACTGCTCCTACCCCGAATCCAACCAAGGGGAGTAACTGATTGTACTAAATCTGCTTCAGTTAGTCCTAACTTTTTGAATGCATCGTAATATAGCACCTCGGTGCAACTCCCTAAATCCACCAGGATTCTTTCCATGTCATATTCCCCAACTCGTAGGGTTATAACTAAAGCATCATTGTGAGGTACCTAGACTCCTCCCAGATCTTCGTCTGTAAAAACTATGCCCTCGTTGCATGCTTTTTCGTCACGCCCTCTTTTCTTTCCCAACTACATCACATATTGGTCATGTTTGATCTGTCTCTGGAGTAATCTCACCTTATTTCTCATATAAGGCTCGGCCAATCCATGTATCATATGGATTATTTCTTTTGGATTCTATTCGTAATTCAATTCCATTGCTTTTTCTTTATCCTTGGGATCTTCTTGGATAAACTCCTTGAGATAACCTCGCGAGACCAAATCATCAAGGTGCCTTTTAAATATCTCACAATCTTCAGTCATATGGCCCCAATCCTTATGGTAGCTGCAATGCTGATTTGTAGCACGTTTTGTATCTTTATTCCCACCTAGACTTGGAGGTCATTTGAAATAAGGTTGATTCTTTATTCGATAAAGAATCCTGTAGATGGGTTCCTTCCAGACTGTGTTTATTGAGAAGAAAGACTTGGGATCCAGAGCTTGTTTATCCTTGTACGGCTCTTTCTTTGCCTGCCCATAGTCTTTCCTCTCTCGGAAAGTTTTGGGTTCCGGCTTGTCTGCTTTCTTTACAGGCCCCTTTACTTGCTCGGCCGCCACCTTGCCATCCTCCCGAAGTATGTCATCCTCGTTTTTGGTGTGCTGCTCAATTCGCTCCATTAACTTTGCCAGTGTTTGTACTGGACTCATGTTCAGGGACTTACGCAGCTCCCCCCGAACAGGTAAACCTGTCTTGAACGTGGCTATTGCGTATTCCTCGCTGCAACCTTCAATCTCGTTGAAGGTTTTCCAGTATTTTTTTGCATAGTTCTTGATCAGCTCGTCCTCGCCTTGTTTCATAAAGGAGAGTCTCTCAAAGTCTTTGGAGCTCTTCTGCTTGTTAAAAACCGTGCAGTGAATTCCTCGGCCAACTGCACCCATGTTCGGATGGAGCGTGAACCTAACTTATGAAACCAAGATAAGGCCACCTTCCCTAAACTTGACGGGAACATCTTGCACATAATTGCATCATCTCCTTCATGCATAAACATTGCCTGCTGGTAATGCTGTATATGTGCCACAGGATCAGCATCCGTCTCGTAGAGGGTGAACGTTTCGTGTTTCACTCTGGTCGGCAACCTAGCCTCCTGCAACTTTCTTACAAAAGGGGAGGATGCAATATTCTTGAGTGCTTTCCGTGCTGCCTCTCGTGCAGTCATGGTTTCATCTTCTGGTCCTTTCGTTTTGTTGGGTCTAGTCCTTTTCCCAATTGGAATCAGGTCTTTCGTACCTGTCCCTATGATGCTTCCTATTCCCTTCCTCCTCAGGGGTAGAACTTTGGCCCCTGCTTCTCCTCCTTCTTGGAGAAACCCTCCTTCGTTCCGGTGTTCGGCTCTTGCTCCTGCTCCTCTCTTTTCGTGGAGAAGCTTTGTGTCGCTATGGGGTTGGACTTCTGCTTCTGCTCCTTCTTCCTCGTGAAGGGGTTTTTCTGTATTTTACCATAGCATACCCATTGCCTCTAGAATCTCTTTGAGATAGTCTGGAATCCTCCGGATGTTCCCTGATTCCCTCTAGCTCCCTGATCTCATGCTATTATTTTTTAATCAGACGAGCATACTCCTCGATTTCATGCCTCTTTTTATCGAGAATGTCTTCGCTACGGTGCACATTCCTAGAGTGTGCGACCAATTCTTCCCTTTGACGGGATTTACTCCTTCTCGTGGATCTCGAAGCCGTCTTTCCCTCTTTGTTTTTGGAGTTATCGTGGACGGTAAGGGGGCGGCCCTTACTTGTGGTCCTCCTATGTCCGCCTTCGGGTTTTCTCGGAGCCCCAGGTGGAGATTTATGCCTTCCTCCATCTAGCACATTCTTGGGGTCATATGGTGTGGCTGGATCTACTTCCACCATGGTCGTATTTCAAAGGGAACTCTTCCGTTTCCCATAGACGGCGCCAATTGTAGGTGGACAAATTCAAGTAGTGCTTTGATCAGCACTAGATTGCAATGGTTTCTCGTGCCTCTTGACCGGAACCCTAATTCATCGTCGGAACCCTTATTCTGCAAAACAGACAAGGAGTGAGCGCACCTTTGCCTCTCGTGGCAAAGGCCCTCCGATGCCTTAGTTAGTATCACGTACTGGTAATAAACCCTAAATATCAATAGGAAGTTACGTATGAGTGCAATGTATTATGTACCTTTCACCTCTAGGTTTACCTTATATTTATAGATTCATGGATGCTTGCTGCCCTAGGTTTCCTACCTCGTATAGGAAACCCAGGATATCTTGGATTCTCGTTCCCTTATCAGTTCATTACCTTAATCATTGTAGGACTCTTTTTCATAACAAGCCGAACATCCCATTCCCGTTGGGTATCTTTTCCAGATCCTACATTCTCGGGATCTCACTCTTTAACGGAATACCACTGTTTCTAGACCCTTCCAGAGTGTTCCCTCTACTTCAACATCTGATTGGACTTCTTTCCTTGTTCGGCCATCTCATGGCCGAATAGACGGCCTGGACCAATCACTTCACATGTAACTGGTCCTTTATCAATTATTTGGACCATTGTCTTCTTAGGAGCTCTCCTTCTGTTCGGCCTTCTCATTGCCGAATAAACTACTTGGACTAGTGACTTCTCATGTCACTGTTCTTTTTATTAGTCTCCTGAACCAATAACTTCTCATGTTAACCGGACCTAGACCCCGTACAACCCTCCTGGACCAATGACTTCTCATGTCATTGGTCCATATTGCCGAATACTGTATAACACGATGTCTCCCCCTTACATCATGTTCGGGCCCTCCTTGGACCTGTTCGGGAATACCTCCCTATAGATTTCAAGTTTGGAAGGACTCCTTGTTGCTCAAGAATTGCATCTTTGACTATAATAGCTGGATTCTTTTATCTTGTGTTTCCTTATTATTTGTATTTCCATATTATTTGCATATGTGATAGTTTACCATATTGAGACAACATGGTAATAGATGGCCTTTGACCTAGATCACGTTTGTAGGGGGATGAAAATAATTGATGCTTTGGATCACCTTGGATTGCAACAGCTTATTCGTGCCTTTCCACCGGAACCCTAATTCGTCGTCGGCACCCTAATCTGCAAAATAGACAGGGGGTGAATGCACCTTTGCCTCTCGTGGCAAAGGCCCTCCGATGGCAAAGTTAGTATCACGTACTAGAAAAACCCTAATTATCAGTTGGAAGTATCAAATAATGTAACTTATTGCGTACCTTTTGCCTCTAGATTTACCTCATATTTATAGATTTGCGTATGCTTGTTGCCCAAGCATCCCTGTTGCCATAGGATTCCCATCTCGTATAGGAAACCCAGGATATCAAGGATTCTCGTTTCCTTTATCAGTTTATTAGAAAAGAGTCCTCTTCGGATTCTTTTCCATAAAGAGCCGAACATCCCATTCTCGTTGGGTATCTAATCTAGATCCTACATACTCGGGATCTCATTCTTTTACTGAATATCACTATTTCGAAACCTTCTAGAACATTCCTGTCGCCTCACGTATTAGAGCTTCCTCGTTTCCCGTTCGGATATTTTACTGCCGAACAATCCACATGGACCAATGACCTCACATGCATCTGGTCTTTTATCTTTGTATTTGGACAAACGTCTTCACATGCCGTCTTTATCAGCTAAACAAACTACATGGATCAATGACTTCCCATATCATTGGTCCATATCGCCGTTCACCATACTGCCCGGCGATAAGTACTGTCATACTTACTACGTGCTTCCAAATATCACGTGTTCGGCAACTAAATACATCTGTTCGGGATTACCTCCCTACAATTGCTCCCCAGCTTCATTTACATGCCACTGTTCGGGGGCAACATATGAAGCTTTTTAGAAACGAATGTTTAGACCAAACTCTTTTGATCCTGTGCGGTCATTATTTTTAACACTTCATTGATGCCTTTTGGCGCCTCTGTCATTATACCATTTCGGGGTAATGACTCCACGTGGCACATCTCGTATGCCTATCATTAATTTTGAACTGACATTCTATGAAATGGCTTCAGAATGGTATTTGCTTTCCATTACTTTAACTTGTAACGGAGTGAGATGAGACGCTTCATCTCCGTTTCTTTCACTTAAATCCCTAAAAGGGGTTTTCTTTGGATTTTTATCCAAAACTCAGAGCATTTGTCTTATCTTCTTCAGGCGAAAAACTCCCTTTCTTCCGCCATAGCCGCCGCCTGCAAATTGCTTGTGCTATAGGGACTTTTTCATTCAGATTCGTAAGATCTCTATTTCTCCTATTTAGGTTTCCCACTAAGGTTTCTCCCTTTGTTCTATTAGTTTCCATCTGAGATCTCATTCTCACATTTTGGGTCATTTCTAGGGTTTTAGTCATGCCCATTTTCAATTTTACTTTTTCTTCGAGTATATTCATGGCGGATGAACATGATCCAAAACCTAGTAAATTTAGGAAGCTCTGCGACACCCCTGCTGCCATGGCGACATTTAGAACAGAATATGACATTCCTGATAACGTAGGACTCGAACTCGCCCCTCTAGGAGCAGATAGGGATGGTGGCTCATGGGATAGAATGTGTATCCCTATTGTGGCCATTGTCAAAGGTGGAGTCCATTTTCCCCTTCACCCACTACTTTGCTAGATCCTAAACTGGTACCGTCTCACCCCTACGCAAGTATCAACATATGTTTTTAGGCTGATAATGGGAGTAGTTGCTTTGAATAGGATTCTGGGGACCCAGCTAGGAATTTGGGATATTCAGTGGTGGTACAGCATTGTACTAAACCCTGAATACAATACCTACTATTTCAAAGTTAGAAGGGTAGAAAAGCGTCTCGTGCTAAACCTGCCAGACTCTGCTCGGGATCATGAGATTGATTTCCTTTACGTCACTGGAGCCTTTGAGCCACTAGGAGAGGATGGTCAGGTGGTGGGCCTCCACTGCCCCCACATATGGGGATTCCCACGTATGCTCCTCATTTTCCATTTACGCAATTTGCATTTTTCTTTGTTTTTGTACTTCGGCTTTTTAACCTCTGTTTTATGCTTTGACTTGAAGCGGAGAAGGCTAACAGGCGTCCTAGACGTGAACCAAGCTACGTCCGAACAGCTGAGATTAACAGGGTTTTGAAGTATTCAAGTGAACCCGGCACCTCAACAGCTGGTCGGGGCCGGAACACTGACGTGCTTTTGGGATACGATCCCTCTTATAGAGGTGTAATAGACAGAAGGCTTGCCCACCCCAGCACCAGTGCTGCCTCTACTTCAACTGCTCCCCAGCCAAGAAGTCAAAGAGCTAACGCTGGAGTGACGGTAGCCGGGCAGCTGGGTGAAGTTCCTATTTCAGAAGGCGTCCCACTACCACGCTTGAGACTCCGTAGATCCTCTCAAAGTCAAATTGCCCCTCAATAACAACCCGAACATCCTGCTTCTAGTCGTGTTACTAGCCAATCTTCTTCCTCAGGTTATACTCCATCTCCTCCCAGCTTGGATACTATGACTCGTCAACCACTAAACCTCAGCACACTTCTCACGTCTCTTCTCGGGGACGTGGAACTGGTTGGGTGGCCTCTACTGGGAACGCTCCTCCTGCACCCCGTCGTAACAGAGGAGGATCTACCCACTTCCCATCAACTTCTCGAGGAGCGGATTCTGCTCTTGATGCTGGTGATGCCCACCGAGAAAAACGGCCTAGAACTGAAGACCCAGCTGGCATTGTTTCACAAGTTGATACAGAAACCCATCTCCCTACGTCGCCAACTGCTCAAATACTTCCCCAGACATGGACTCCTCCATTCACTAGGGGAGACTGTCCTGTTCACATTGGGGACAGTGCTAGTTCATCAGAAACAGCACTTGCCCTGGCTCAAGGGTTGCTGCTCCCCGTTGATTTGCAGAAAGAATCCGGATCCCCACCAGATCGTCTTGTAGTCACTAGTCTCGTCAGTGGTATTAAGGTAATAAGAAAAACTCTTCCTCAAACACGTTTCAGACTTAGTATTATACTTGATTACTAACTCTCTTTGGTAATCCATAGTTCATTCAAAAAAATGGTTGTATTGGGTCAAAAATATCAAGAGGTCGAACAAGAGCGCAACAGGCTTTTGAGAGATAACACAAGGCAGCTTCAATCAATGACAAGGCTGGAGAGAGGGAGAGACAAGGCAAAGCTGGAAGCAGTAGGAACCAAGGAGAAGCTTAAAACTGCCGAGGAGAGTCTTAGCCAAGCACTGTCCGAAATTGATAGTACAAAAAACGCAGCCTATGAAGATGGATACCAGAAGGGCTTTGATGCTTCCACTTCTAGTTATGTCGATCAAATGCCTGTGATTCAAGATCAAATCTGGGCTGCAAGTTGGGACGCATGCTTGACAAAAATGGGGGTTGCAGAAGATTCTCCCTTGTGGGAAGATAATGACTTGCCGAGCACCCGTGCCCAGAGCATCCAAGAACCAGCGGAGCATCCAGAGGATGACATTGAATAGCAGATTGAAGAATTTGCAAATGCTGAGGAAGACATGCCCACCGATGTGCACCCTGCTCAATCTCCTGCTCGGGATTCGACCCTTGAGCCCATTAACTTGGAGGAGAATGCAACCGATGGTGATACCACAACGGAGGAACCAGACAGAACACTTTCAGATGTCCAAAACCTGGACTAAAGTTTTGGTAAGTTTGCTCAAAAAATTCCCTTAAAACAATTTGGCTGGTCCTACGTGACCATGATATTTGAGCCCTGTGTGGCATCAATACTTTCTCTATTTTGGTAATACAGGTTTTTGGCCCTTTGTGGCAAAACTATTCAATTTTCTCAGCTTCTCTCATGTGTTGCATGTATTCGAATGCAGATAGTTTTACCTAAGTATTTCGTACCTTTGATCCTTTAATCACATGCTTGTTTGTGCATAAGTGTTCAATACTTAGCAAATCTTGTAAATCATCTGTGTTTGAACGCTTTCACGTACTTAGAAACAAACTCTCTAAGTTTCTCGTATTTGTGAACTGCAGTTAAGTTTCACGTACTTATGAATTTCTAAGTATCTCGTACTTAAAAATACTTGTGTTTGATAACTTTTAAGTTTCACGTACTTAAAAACCATACAAGTTTGTTCATACTTGTTAAGTTTCACATACTTAAAAATCCATACAAGTGTTTCATACTTGTATTTTTAACACATACAAGTATTTTGATACTTGTTAAGTTTCACGTACTTAAAAAGCCATACAAGTGTTTCATACTTGTTAAGTTTCACATACTTAAAAATCCATACAAGTGTTTAATACTTGTATTTTTAAAGACATACAAGTGTTTTCATACTGGTACTTATGTATAAGTGCCTGTGCTCTGCTCCCAAATACGAATGAGGGAAACCAAGCCCGTAGTTCATATTTTTAAGACAAATACCAAGAACGCAATAGTTGATACTGAAAAAAGTGATTTTATTCATAATTTATGAAACTCAAGAGGGCGTTATTCGTACCTCTTGCAGCTAAAATAACAAAACTAGAACAACAAGGGAATTATATTCGTAATTCCCACACAAGTACGTGGTGCAATCTAAAACAGAACTTTAATGCTCCTTAAACAAAGAATTTTCATAGATTATGGACATTCCAAGGTCTCGAAATTGGATCACCATCCAGATCTGTCAACCTAAAGGCCTCTATGCCTACAATCTCGGTTACTCGATATGGGCCTTCCCAGTTGGCCCCCAGCTTGCCTTCATTGGCCACCTTGGTATTGCCGAGCACCTTTCGTAGTACAAGGTCTCCAACACCAAATTCTCGAGGATGAACATGCTTATTATAGCTCTTCATTAGCTACTCCTGGTAGGAAGCCAGATGGACTAAGGCCTTTTCTCTCCTCTCCTCGACGAGGTCAAGCTCAATTTCAAGGGCCCTATCATTGCCCCCACTTTCGACTAGTGCAGTCCTATTGGTCGGAAGACCAACTTCAAGAGGTATAACAGCCTCTGTTTCATAGGCCAACGAATAGGGGGTCTCTCCCATAGACCTCCTAGGTGTTGTTCGGTGAGCCCATAGCACTAATGGTAATTCGTCAGGCCACTTCCCTTTGGCTTTGTCTAGCCTTTTCTTGATCCCATCAAGGATAGATTTGTTAGACGCCTCTGCCTGCCCATTACTCTGAGGGTAGGCTAGGGTGGAATAATAATTTCGTATTCCATACTGGACACAGAAAGCTTTGAATTTCTTTTGAAATTGGGATCCATTATCTTTAATCAACGAGTAAGGGACCCCGAAGCGAGTGATGATGCTCTTCCACACGAACCTTTCTATCATGGGTTCAGTGATTTTGGCCAGTGGTTCTGCCTCAATCCACTTAGTAAAATAGTCAGTTGCAACTAGCAGGAATTTTTGATTCCCAGTTGCTTTATGTACTGGACCCACGATGTCCATCCCCCATTGAGCAAACGGCCAGGGACTTGTTAATGGCACCAGATCCTTAGCGGGTGTTCAAATCATTGGTGAGAATTTTTGACACTTCTCACAAATCTTCACATATACCTTTGCATCTTCCTGCATGTGTGGCCACCAGTAGTCTTGGGTAATTGCTCGGTGGGCAATGGATCTGCCTCCAGCATGGCTCCCACATGTTCCCTTGTGGATTTCATGAAGAAACTTCTACACCATCTTAGGATGTACGCATAGCAAATATGGGCCTGTAAAGGATTTCTGTATAACTTACCCTCTGGGGATAGCCAAAACCTAGCAGATTTGATCCTTATGTTATGAGCCTCCTTTTTATCAGAAGGGAGTATCTCGTCTCGTAAGAACTCCACGATTGGGTCCATCCAACTTGGTCCTTGGTTCACGTCCAAGACCAAGTTTATACTCCTACCAATGCTGTAACGCCCCGAATTTTGGGTACGTTAAATAACAATTTTATTGATAAAACCAAATGGAGTCTGGCTCTTATTACAACAAAACTCCCACAAGAGTTCAATATTTACACAAATGAAGGGGGGGTACTATGGTTCCTAACTACAGCTCCACCTGCTCCTCCATCCTAGCCAGCTCCTCAGCTCCAAAAGCCTCCAAGGTGTACTGTTCATCTTGGTAATCTACAAGGTCTGACACATTACACCGGCATCGCCACCAATATAATATGTCAGGGTCACCAAAAAGGCAACACCGTGAGCTACAACGCTCAATAGGGAAATCCTTACCCACCAACCTTAACTTACAAGTAAGGTTATAGTAAAACATCAATTTCCACATGATACATATATACACAGTTAACAATGACACATCCACATTCGTTAATCAACTATCGTTGGTGTCCAGGATTTCCTTTGTTTCTCCTACATGACTCATCGTAGACCGTGTCAACATTTTCACATTTCAAACCAACCTTTAAAAATCATTTGCATTGGCTCCGTACCGCGGATAGCCAAGCCACACACCCAACCTCGGTTTCGCCGCGCTGGTCTCCCGAGTGTCCTCACAATGGTTCCGCCGCGCTGGGTTCCCATTGGCACACAAAACTTGCATTGGCTCCTCTCCGCGGATAACCAAGCCATATTACCAATGAGGCTACCACGTCCGGCCGCATTGGCAATCTTCACAATGGGCTACCAAGTCCGGCCACATTATGGTTTTCACAATCCACGCAATGGGCTACCAAGTCCGGCCACATTATGAGTTTTCATACACACGACGGGCTACCAAGTCCGGCCACATTGCGGTTTCAAAACACATCTCATCATTATCCACATCCTAGGTGTCATGTTTCTACTTTCTCGATTCTCGTGTCTCGTTTCATGCAAAGACTCCGTGGTTAAGCATGAAACATACTATCAAGATCATCCAATTCTATACTACTTATCCTGCTAAATCATCACTTATAGCATAACGCCACATGTATGGATGCCCTTGGAGTGTATCACTTATGCTTTGTTCAAAGCACAACGCCACATGTACAGACGTCTTTGGAGTGAAATCACTTATGCTTTATCACACCACAAGTAATACAAGCAATTCATATATGCATACACATAACCATCTTAAATATCAAAAATACATATACTTTGAAATAAATAAGTAAGGATGCACTACCATTCTTTCTTAGCAATTCAAAACAACAACGTTATACTTGAGTAAGTAAGTAAATAGTAAGTAAGTAAGGTTTTCCTTACTTTATACTTAGGATGGAAGATAAGGATATTCTACCTTACTTCTTGGCGGTAGTAACGGCTTACGGATGGCAATCGGTGGTCGGATGGAGTAACTTCCTACGGTATGCCTTCGGGAGCTTCGAAAGAGAATGGTTTCTCTCGAAACTTCTTCTTGACTATCACTACTCTACTTTATGGATCGAAGGGTGGTCGAGTGGCGGCTTAGTGGCGGCTTGGTTGAGTTTCTTGAAGAACACAAGAACACTCAAGAACAAAGTAAGAACAAAAGAAAGAACAAAGAAAGAACACAATTTTTCTAGAGAGAGAAGTTGCTAGGTGAAGGTGTGAGTTGAATGGCAAACATGGGGTGCTATTTATAGGCAAAATTCTTGGCTCTTCCACTCTCTCTATGGCCGGCCCTCTCTCTCTCTATATCTCCCATGGATTTGCTTCATTAAGTCATCAAATCACCTCACATGTCAAGCCATGCCTTGTCCAATCATATCCTAGGTGTAAGGCTATGTAATCAACTAAGATCTTAGGCTTTTTAGGTGAATCTAGGTAATTATAATCTAGGTCTAGCTTGTAGTCAAAGTCTTAGGCTAATAAAGGCTAGGTTTGTGTCATAATTGTCCATCATAGGTTGTCATTAGGCAAAATAGACTTAGGCCTAGTAAGGTAGCTTGCATGGCTAGGTTAGTCCTTGGATTGGACTATGGGAGATTTGTTGGAAGGAAAGGAGACAAGAGTACAAGATTTTGTGTGTGAACAATAATAGAAGTACAAATGGGGAGTTAAGTTTGGTTAGGAGAAAGATTCACCCATGGACTTGAAAGAATGAGGAAGATATGGAAGATCAAGCAAAGTACAATCCCATCTCTTTCTTTCTTCCTTCCTCTCTCTCTCTCTCTCTCGGGTCTCTCTCTCTCTCTCTCAAGTACACACACGCATGCATATATATATATATATATATATATATATATATATATACTAGAAAGAATAAGTAAAAGGACCAAAGTACAAGATTTACAAAATCAAATACCAATAAAGAATTACAATAAGACACATGATGGATTCAACTAGTGTACTAATGTACTCTAGGAAAATCATCTCCCTAATAAATTAATCCAATTGGGTACAAAACCCTAATACAGAATAATATCAAGGTACCTAGGAAATCTAAGTACTTTTATAAAAAATAATATGTACTTTATTACATGGGTAATTTAGAAAAAATTGACTAGTTTAATAAGCCCATGTATTTGGTTGAAAGACCAAACTATTACCCAATGGATAATAAATACCCTAACTTTTATTATCCAATGGACAATAACTACTAGGAAACTTTTATAGTAAAATAATCAAAAAGTACTTTACAAAAGTCTATTTTTTTAAGATACTAGTACTTTGTTCAAATCTTTCATTAAACCCTTCTAATATAAAGAATTGAGTTTCGATTATCCAATGGATAATAGTTTCCCTAACTTTTATTGTCCAAAGGACAAAGAATAAAACCAAAATAATAAAAGAAAATAAATAAGTAATTTCTAGGTTTTGAAAAGGTTGACTAGTCAAATCAACTTTATTGGAAGGTTTCTTAGTCACATCGGTACTTTATTTGGTCAAAAGATTCTATTACCCAAGGGTCACTAGCTTCCCTAACGGTTATTACCCAATAGATAATAATTCTCTTTGCGGTTAATAACCAATGGATAAAAGAGTACAAGTACCTTTTATTTTAAAATAAGATTTTGAAAGACTACATGTACTTTTATAATAAAAAGTTTATTATCTAATGAACAAAAATTGCCCTAACATTATGGACCAATGGATAAAGGTAAAAGGTTCAAAAGTTTCAAAAGGTCCAAAAGGTTCATTTAGTAACTAGGTGAGTTGTTTTCTCGGTTCCTCCAACTAGTTGGTTAGAAACTAACTAAATTAGTCAAGTAGGGTTTCTAGTCGAGAGTTAACCAACGACCGAAATCTAACTACGACGAAAATTAACAAGAAATCATATAGCCACTCAAGGGAAAATAAGTAATTCAAATAAAATTCAAATATTTAACGAAATTTTTATTGACCAAAATTCAGGGGCGTTACAAATGCTCGGCTCACTCAGATATTCTACGGCCACCTTCCTTTTGAACTCAGTTGGTACAGCTGCAGCCAACCATGCTAATGAATCTGCATGAGCATTCTGTCCAGAACTTATCTGTTCAATGTATACCCTTTCGAAGGTATCAAGAAAGTCTTTGGCCCCTTGTAAGTAGGCTACCATCTTTTCATTTCGGGTTGCATATTCCCCGGACAGTTGATTGACCACAAGCTGTGAATCACAATATACCCTAACCCGTTATGCCCTTAGGGTTTTTGCACTCCTTAATCTAGCTAAGAGTGCCTCATACTCAGCCACATTATTCGATGCACTAAATCCGAGCCGAACAGATAGTTCAATCAGCATTCCTTCAGAAGGAAAAAGGACAATCCCAATTCCTGATCCAGTATTACATGCCAATCCATCAACGAATAATTTCCATTCCATTGGATCCTGTTCGGCTGAGGATTGATTTTCTATGGGTGATGTCTTAGTTGCCTGTTCCTTTTTCGTAGGAGGTAGGGGAGCTACCGTAGGAGAAAACTCTGCCACAAAATCTGCCAACACTTGGCCTTTAATTGCCGTGCATGGCTGATAATCGATATCGTACTGGCTTAACTCAAAGGACCACGTCGAAATCCTTCTCGAGAAGTCTGCTTTTCATAGCAGTGATTTTAATGGAAACTCAGTATAAACCACAACCTTGTGGCTTTGGAAGTAGTGTGGTAATTTCCTTATGGCTGTCTTAAGTGCCAGGACAAGTTTTTCTAAGGGTAGATATCTCATCTCTGCATCCAGTGACGTCTTGCTAACATAATAAATAGGAATTTGTTCGATTCCCAAATTCCTCAACAGGACTGCACGTACTGCATGCTCAGAAACAGCTAAATACAAAACTAAAGACTCACCTGGCTGGGGAGTTGACAAAAGCGGGGGCTCGGCCAGATACTTCTTCAGGTCCTGGAAGGCTTATTCACACTCTGCTCCCCATTCACTTCCCTCCCTCTTTTTCAGCAATTGAAAAAAGGGTCTGCATTTGTCACTTGACCTGCTGATAAATCTATTGAGTGTTGCGGTGTGATAACCGAAGTCTTCTCTTGATCAGGCCCAAACATAGCAATTTGATGATACCCTCGATATGCATCGAGAAAACTCATTCGCTCATAACCAGCGGTTGCATCAACCAACTGGTCAATCCTTGGAAAAGGAAAACTATCTTTTGGACATGCCTTGTTTAGGTCTGTGAAGTCTACTCAGACACGCCACTTCCCATTCTTTTTCTTTACCACAACAATGTTGGATAACCACTCTGGGTAGTAGACTTCACGTATTGCTTTGGCCTCTGATAAACGATCGACCTCTTCAATTACTGCATCCACATGTTGCACGGCTGCTCTCCATTTTTTCTGAATGATCGGTTTATGCTGAGGATCAACATTTAAATGATGACAAATCACACTTGCATCCACTCCGGGCATTTCCTCTAGCACCCATGCAAATACATCAACATATTCCTTCAGAAATATCTTTTAGGATCAGCCTCGTTGATCTGGATTTTCTCCAAGCCTTCAACCACCTTTTTAGTCGGACTTCTTCCAACATCCTCGATAGTTGATTGATCTGGTACTTCTAATGTATGAACGTGGTAGACTTTTGGGGCTTTTTTAATGATGGAAATCAAACATTGTTGTGCCACTTTCTGATTGCCTCTAAGTACCTCAACCCCATTCGATCCTGGGAACTTCACCATCTGGTGATAAGTTGAGGAGACGGCTCTCATCTTGTGCAATCATGTCCTCCCTATAATCGCATTTTAGGAAGAAGGAACATCGACAACTAAAAAATCTGTCCTCAACACCACTGATCCAGCCCGAACAGGTAGTGTTACCTTTCTAAGAGGCCAGACTGCTCCTACACCGAACCCAATTAGAGGTGTTGTAGATTGCTCTAAGTCTTTTTGGGCCAGTCCCAGCTTCTTGAACGCATCGTAGTACATCACCTCTATACAACTTCCTGAGTCCACTAGAATCCTCTCAATGTCATATTCCCCAACTCGTCGTTGTGGGGTATTTGGACTTCTCCTAGGTCTTCATCTGTGAATGCTATGCTTTCATTGCACACATTATTCTCTCGCCCTCTCTTGTTTCCCAGTCGCATCACATGCTGATCGTGCTTGACTTGCCTTTGTAATAGCCTAACCTCATTTCTCGTATAAGGTGTGGCCAACCCATGTATCATATGGATTACTCCTTTAGGGTTTTGCTCGTAACCCAGTTCCATAGCTTTCCCTTTCTCCTTTGGATCCTCCTGAATAAATTCCTTGAGATAGCCCCGAGAGACCAAATCATCAAGGTGTCTCTTGTACATCTCACAATCCTCAGTCATATGGCCCCAATCTTTATGGTAACTGCAGTGCTGATTTGTAGCACGTTTTGCATCCTTGTCTCCACCTAGACTCGGGGGCCATTTAAAATATGGCTGATTTTTATTTGATAAAGAATCCTATAAATTGGTTCCTTCCAAACCGTAGTGATTGAAAAGAAAGATTTGGGGTCAGGAGCTTGCTTATCCTTGTATGGCTCTTTCTTAGCCTGCCCGTACTCCCTTCTCTCTCTATAAGTTTTGGGTTCTGGCTTATCCACTTTTTTGGCAGGTGCCTTCGGCTGTTCGACAACAGTCCTGCCATCCTCACGGAGTATGTCATCCTCCATTCTGGCGTGTTGCTCTATCCGTTCCGTCAATTTAGCCAGCGTGGCTACCGGATGTTTATTCAATGAGCGACGCAGCTCTCCCCGAACAGGCAAACCAGTCTTGAAAGTGGCAATTGCATACTCCTCACTGCAGCTTTCAATCTCATTGAAAGTTTCCCAGTACTTCTTTGCATAATCCCTGATCTGTTCGTTTTCCTCCTATTTCATGGTGGAAAGACTTTCAAAAGTCTTTGGGGCCTTTCTGCTTTTTAAGAATCGAGCAGTGAATTCTTCGGCCAACTGCCTCCATCCTCGTATGGATCGTGGGGCCAGTTTATGAAACCAAGCTAAAGCCACCTTGCCAAGACTGGAGGGGAACATCTTGCATAGGATGGCATCATCCCCCTCATGCATAAACATAGCCAGCTGATAATGCTGTATGTGAGCCACGGGATCCTTATTTATCTTGTAAAGTACGAACGTATCGAGCTTCACTCTGCTCGGCAACCTAGCCTCTTGTAGCCTCTTTGTAAAGGGGGAGGCTGCAATATTACTAAGGGCCTTTCGTGCTGCTTCTCGCGCAGTTACTGTCCCATCTTCGAGCTTCTTTGATTTGTGAGCCGTAGCTTTGACCCAATCAGCATCAGGCCTCTCATACCTATCTCGATGATGTTTCCTTGTTTCCTCCTCTTCTGGGGTGGAACTTCGGTCTCTGCTCCTCCTTTTTCATGAAGAAGCCCTTCTCTTCGGTGTTCGGCTTTTACTTTTGCTTCTCCTTTTTCGTGGAGAAGCTTCATACCGCCCTATAATAGGACTTCTACTTCTTCTCCTTCATGAATGAGCCTGCTTATGGACTACCAGAGTCCGTCCATCCTTCTGGGAATTCCTTTGAGAAAGTCCAGAATCTTCTGGGTGCTCTCGTACCAGCTACAATTCCTGTATCTCGTACTCTCATTTTTTAATCAAACGAGCGTACTCCTCGATTTCCCTTCTCTTTTTATCGAGGACATCATTATCATTATATATACTTCTTGAATGGGTGACTGACTCTTCTCTTTGATGAGACTTACTCTTTCTCGTGGAGCCAGTTGCAGTTTTATCTCCTTTTTCTTTGGAGTTATCTCTGTCATGTCTACCAGTGGGCTTTCTCGGAGCACCTGGTGGGGATTTATCTCTTCCTCCACCCAACTGGTCTTTTGGACAAAACGGAGTAACTGGATCTTCTTCCATCATGATTATTTTTCTGAAAAATTGTTCGATTTCCTACAGACGGCGCCAATTGTAGGGGGATGAAAACAATTGATGCTTCGGATCACCTTGGATTGCAACGGCTTATTCATGCCTTTCCACCAAAACCCTAATTCATCGTCGGCACCCTAATCTGCAAAATAGATAGGGGGTGAATGCACCTTTGCCTCTCATGGCAAAGGCCCTCCGATGGCAAAGTTAGTATCACGTACTAGAGAAACCCTAATTATCAGTAGGAAGTATCAAATAATGTAACTTATTGCGTACCTTTTGCCTCTAGATTTACCTTATATTTATAGATTTGCGTATGCTTGTTGCCCAAGCATCTCTGTTGCCATAGCATTCCCATCTCGTATAGGAAACCCAGGATATCAAGGATTCTCGTTTCCTTTATTAGTTTATTAGAAAAGAGTCCTCTTCGGATTCTTTTCCATAAAGAGCCGAACATCTCATTCTCGTTGGGTATCTAATCTAGATCCTACATACTCGGGATCTCATTCTTTTACTGAATATCACTATTCCGAAACCTTCTAGAACATTCCTGTCGCCTCACGTATTAGAGCTTCCTCATTTCCTGTTCGGATGTCTTACTGCCGAACAGTCCACATGGACCAATGACCTCACATGCATCTGGTCTTTTATCTTTGTATTTGGACAAACGGCTTCACATGCCGTCTTTATCAGCCGAACAGACTACATGGATCAATGACTTCCCATATCATTGGTCCATATCGCCGTTCACCATACTGCCCGGTGATAAGTACTGTCATACTTACTACGTGCTTCCAAATATCACGTGTTCAGCAACTAAATACATCTGTTCGGGAATACCTCCCTACAACGTTTTTTGCAAACTCGAAAATTTGATAACCCTCACAAATTTTTAAATAATTAAGTTGGAGAGGGAGTTTATTTTTATAAATCCCACGGTCTCCATTACTAGTATGTAGATGATGTAATTAATTATGTGTGATGGTTTTAGAACCTTCCCCCCCGTCGGGCAAAATTAATTATGGCCTCATCGGTGCAGACTTCCTTAAAGGATAGATCTATTATAATTGTTGTGTGAATTACTTCACCATCTGAGGTAATTCATAACAGAACAATGGGTCATGGGGCTAGGTAATGGTATACAGTTAACTGTAAATAATAGTATCCTCACCATCTGAGTCACTATTATTATTTATAGGACCGAAGATATATTGGCTATTTAATTTTGCTTGGCACGATATAGTGTCTGCTTGATAGTAAAGTTAAAAGGTTGTGTCTATCTACACGAATGATGAAGAGTAGACGACCTTCCCATTGAGGCATGCTCTTCATGGTGTGTAGAGTTGCCAACGTTTTTCTTTTAACATGTGGTTGAGGGAACCAATATTAAAATGAAATTCAAGTTTTTATTGCCCTTTATAATTGTTGTTATGTGATTCTCAGATTCAAAAATGGGCTTTTTCAATCCACTTGTCATTATTCTCAAAGAAAATAAATTTACTTGATCGAATTATATTGACTGAAAAAGGAACTTAGATATCGTGTTAACTGCTGAGGGGCACAATTTTGTGCTGTTTAAGGTGTGCCCTCCTACACCTAATGAGAATGCCACAGAACAAGAAGCAAAATTTTATAAAAATTGGTGAGCATCACCCATGTTGAAGGGACCCCGATTAGAGTTCATGTTTTGAAGATGATAGCTCTTCTTAATGAACTAGAGATCTTTGGAGCTGAAATTGATGGGGAAACCCAGATCAAGACAGTTTATGCGCCTTAAGGTAAAGTGAAAAAGCCTGTGGGCAAGTGTTTTCACTGCAAGCAGCAAGAACACTGGAAGAATAAATGTCTATTCTATCTCAATAAAGTGAATAATCAAGATAGATCTTTTCGCTAGTCGTTGAATCATGTTTAGTGGTGTTATCTACTAGTACCTGGTGTGTAGATATAGGAGCCACTAATTATGTTTGCAATTTGTTGCATGGGTTCCAGGAAACCAGAAGACAAGGTGATGGCGAGATTTATCTGCACATGGGTAATGCTACGAGAGTGGCAGCAGTTGTAGTAGGAAATATTTTTTAAAATTTTAATAACAATAGGAGTTTAATTTTGAAAGATCGTCTTTATGTTCTCACACTTAGAAGAAACTTGGTTTCAATTTCTAAGTTGATTAAAGATCGATGGATATTTGGTTTATTTTAGTAACTTTGTGGTTATTAAGTTAAATAAACGTTTTATCTATTCTGGTTCATTGGTGGATAATCTCTACTTTATTAATCCTATATTTTCGACAGTGCAACTGCATGAATTGAATAACACTAATAATATGTCATGTAAGAAAAATGAGCCTTCTAAATTGAACCAAATGTATCTTTGACACTTACGCCTTGGTCATATTAATCTGAATAGGATTTCTATACTGGTTAGGGATGGACCTTAGGTTCATTGGAAGTTGAGGAACTTCTAGTCTGTGAATCTTGTTTAGAAGGTAAGATGACCAAGAGGCTCAGCAAAAGGTTAAAGAGCCAAAGAGCTGTTGAAATTGGTTCATTCTGATTTGTGTGGACCGATGAATGTCCAAGCAAGAGGTGGTTTTGAGTATTTCATCACTTTGATTGATAATTACTCAATGTTCGGATACATTTATTTGATGCACCGTAAGTCCAAATGCTTTGAGAAATTCAAGGAGTATAGAGCGAAAACGGAGAAGCATCTGAGTAAATGTCTTAAGGCACTGCGATATGATCATGGTGGCAAATACCTCTTGGGAGAGTTTAGGGAGTACTTGTTAGCTGAAGGGATTACATTCCAGTTATCAGCACCAGGTATCCACGTCAAAATGGTTTAGTAGAAAGAAGGAATGTGACTCTTATAGATATGATGAGATCAATGATGAGTTATTTAGATTTGCCAATTTTTGTTTTAGGGACATGCACTAGAAACAACAACGTATATTCTTAACTTGGTACCATCTAAGTCAGTACCATCTACACCCACAGAACTATGGACTTGGCGTAAACCTAGTCTGCAGCATGTTCGGGTTTGGGGTAGTCCAGCACATGTGCTGAATGGGAACGTAGATAAATTTGAATCGAGGATAGAAGTTTTCTTGTTTGCGGGGTACCCTAGAGGAACGAAAGGTGGATTGTTTTATAGTCCTACGGATAAGAAGGTCATTGTTAGCCATAATGCCCAGTTCTTAGAAGAGGACTATGTAATAGATCACAAACCCCAGAAGCAAGATTGTTCTAAAAAAATTGAGGGGAGAGGGACCGATAAAGACTTCTTCAACACCAATAGTACAGGAGGTTACACTGCAAGAAAGAGTTATTGATACACCGGTACCTCATCGTAGTGGGAGGGTTGCTGTCCTGCCCAATCGGTATACGTTCTTGGGAGAATCTTATGATATGATCCCTGAAAAACAACATGCTGAACCCTGCAACTACAATGAGGAACTAGAAGGTAAAGATGCGGAACTTTGGCAAAAGGCTGTGAAATCTACGTCCACATAATGGAACCAGATGGATTCATAGCAAATGGTCAAGAGCACGTGTTGTGCAAGCTTAAGGAGTCAATTCATGGACTTAAAAACAAGCATCTAGATCTTGGAGCATCCATTTTGATCAAGCAATCAAGTTTTTTTTGGTTTTAATCAATGTCCAGATGAGTCATGTGTGTACAAGAAGCGCAACGGAAAAGTGGTGGTGTTCCTGGTACTATATGTAGATGATATTCTGCTAATTGAAAATGATGTGGGAATGTTGTCTTTGGTAAAAGTGTGACTATCTAGCCAGTTCGATATGAAAGACTTGAGAGAAGCCGGTCACATCATTGGGATTAAATTTGTGTGAGATCGCAAGTATAGGATGTTGGGCTTATCATAAGCTACTTATATCGATGAGATCCTTGCTCATTTTAGCATGCAAGATTCCAAGAAAGGGATCCTCTCTTTTTAGACATGGAATCAATCTATCCAAGGATCTGTGTCATAAGCACCGAGGAGATGGAGAAGATGAAGACAGTTCCTTATGTCTTGGCAGTAGGAAGCCTCATGTATGCTATGATGTATACTAGACCTGATATTTGCTTTGTCATTGGCATAGTTAGTAGATTTCAGTCTAATCTAGGGCAAGGCATTGGACTGCAGTGAAACATATACTCAAGTATCTAAAAAGAACTAGAGATCATATGTTTGTGTTCCAATCAGAGAGTCTAGTACCTTATGGGTACACAGACTCGGATTTTATGTCAGATAAGGGTTTAAGAAGTATACCTCGAGATCTGCGTTTACCTAGGAGGTAGAGCCATAAGTTGGAAGAGTATCAAGCAATCGTGTATTGATTGATTCCACCACAGAGGCCAAGTATGTGGTAGCTTCTTAAGCAGCCAAAGAGGCCGCTTGGCTTAGAAACTTCTTGATGGATCTAGAAGTGATTCCTTTAGTGCAATTAGCTATTACATCTATTGTGGCAATAGTGGTGGAATTGCTAGCTCTAAGGTGCCATTGACTCATAAAAAGGAAAACACTTTGAGGGTAAGTATCACCTGATTTGATAGATCATTCAGTGAGGTGATGTAGCTGTGTTCAAGATTGCATCAGTAAACAACCTAGCAGATCTTTTTATGTACAGCTTACAGGTTAAGACTTTTTATAGTCACGTAGAGGGAATGTGAGTGAGATGCATGGCAGCATGACTTTGAGTCTGAGTGGGAGTTTGTTAGGAGGTTATGTAAAAATTATGATTTTATATGATGGATTAATATTGTTATGTATTAATTAGTTTTATCCCTTTTTTATGAGAATCTTTTATGGGCAATGTTTGTATAATATTATTGTATGTTGTGCATGTGCGTTTTTTATTTTACAAAGTAGATGATCTGGTGTGTAGAGTTCGACTTACACACAGAAGATCAGACAATCGGTTCTTGTGAAATATAAGATATGGTTCACAGTCTTAGATGGAACTGGACACACCATCGGTAGGACTGTAGTGCAATGTTTAGTATGTCTGTCTTGACTATAGGGAATGGTCTAGTTCTAACTCATTGTACTAGTACACTTTGTGTGTATTGAACGTGCATTGAGGTAATTGTCTTTATACAAACTTTATAAGACAATTGGAACCTCATTGTTCTTATGAATGCTTATGCTCTTAATCCAAAAATAATTATTAGAGGTTTATATTTAATGTTGTTGACTTTGATTCATTAAAGAGTGAGATCTTTATACGGTCAATAGTCTTGGTGAGTTGGGTAGCAACCTTATGTATATGACAACTATTAATTATTGATGGAATCTACGTCCCAATAGAGATTGATGATAGCCCTTAAGTAAGCTTATAAGTTTCGATTATGTCAAACCCTGCAGGTGGATATTTGTATCCGACATATCGAATAAGTTAAGCAGATAGTCTCAAGATAAGATGTTGATTAAGTGGGAGATTGTTAGTAATTTATTTTAATCAACGGATATCTGTAATCTTAACGTGGGGAGATTAATAAGTATTTAATATCATAGAGCTCGTAATATAATTGAGATAAGGACGGGAGTGCAATTGTAATTCTACAGTGGGGTGAATTATAATTAGTGAAATAAGAAATAGAATCTTGGTGGGATTAGGTTTTCTTATTAACACTGGGAGCCCAGACTTATTACTCCTTAGGTCCCTATCGTAGCCCTATATATACACGTTATGCTCTCTAGGTTAGATTGATGTTTTTCTACTATTCACTAAATAGAGGCAGGCTTAGAGAGAGCAAATAGATCACGAAAGAGTCCACACTTGGTTCGTGTTCTAGACGTGTAGGGAATACGATAGAAGATCGTAAGGTACGGTTGAACGGTATTTGTGGTTTATAGCAAAGCGTGCTATAACAAGTTCAACCAATGTTCGTGTCGCAGGGAGTTGAGGTAGAACCCTAATTCCGCCTTGTAGGGTTTTACAATTTTTGTGTCTAATCTGTACGCGTCATTACTGGGTCTTGGGGATTCAGTTTCCCAACAAGATCATCATTGAGGATGATTCGAACCATCGTTGAATCGGAACAGTGGATCATCATGGAGGATGATTCGGACCATCGTTGATTTGGACGGTGGATCATCATTGAGGATGATTCGGACCATCGTTGATTTGGACGGTGGATCATCATTAAGGATGATTCGGACCATCATTGAGTTGGACGATATGGCTGATCGTCGTTGATGGATTGAAACGAATGACATGACTAATCGTTGTTGAATGAAATGGACGACTTGGCCAATCGTCGGCGATGACATGGCTGATCATCGTTGATAGAAACGGACGAAATGGCTGATCGTTGGCAATGACATGGCTGACCATCATTGATTAGAAACGGACGACATGGCTGATCATCGCTGAGTTGGACAGGACCAAAGGATCATACTTCAGGATGAACAAGCCATTTTGGGGATTGGGCAGAACTAGCTGTTGTTGAAGGAATGGGCAGATCATTCTTCAGGATGATTGTGTCGTTGAATTTGGACAGGACCAACTGTCATTAATGGAGACGGGCTGCTTTGAATAGTATTCTGATCACCAAAGTGTGCTCCAGGTGCTAGCAGAATGGGACAAAGAGGCTGTGCGCTTGATGGTTGCCATGGAGAACGAGATAAGGAAAGCGGTGTGTGGCATTCCCTCACATTTGCACTATCCCAAAGAAGTGGTTCCAGCTCCAGTTCCAATAGACCACAGGTATGGACCCCAAAATCCTGTTTCCTTGTTGCTTCCGATATTGGATAGGCATGCTTTGGCACTTAATAGACCTCTCCTGCTTTCAACATTCGATATATAATATGCAATGATATGCATACTAAATTGAATGCACAACTTGAACATGCAAGGGCAGACTAGGGCGGCTTCTAGAGGACGACGACCTATAATGACCACAGCCACAACCGCTACACAGAGCAACACTGCCACCTCAGCCCCAGCTCAGAGATACGAGAGCACTAGATAACTAGCGGCTGGAGGTGTGCAGTTGAAAGAAAGGCCCATAGAAAGGGTGGCTAGCACCAAAGAGCTTTCAGAGGTTCAGAGAGAGAAGTCTGAGAGATTGAGAGAGAGAGCCCATCAGCGAAAGCCTCCTCAAAAGAGGAGGATGGGAGAGGAGCCCCAGGTACTTCAAGGAGATCAAGAGTGATAACAACGACGAGAACGAGGCCGAGCTCTACCACTGAGGCTCTTTACTTTATTGTCCTTTGCTTTTGAGATTTGGGTCTACGTGCCCACGTAGATAGATGCTGAGTGGGCCGGCTTGCCCCTTGTTAATATTAGACCATAAATAGGAATAGCATTGGGACTGCATGCCCCTTGATTTCTAGGCGGATATGCCTCATAGATATGCTTTTGCTTGGGCCGTTGAGCCTTGACATGCATGATATTCCACCGTTGTTTCATGGATATTATTAGTAGCAATTAAAAGTTGCATTTTCTGGTTTTATTGATTCTGTTGGGGAAAACTGATAACAGAAAGCCTAAAACCAACTGCTAAATATCCAACTTGCATTGACGAATGATCTGAGTTGACAAATAGACGCGCGTATATGTACAAACTTGCCTAGCTCGAATGAAAAGGAACAAAGAGCCCTAGAATAACGCGTAAGCTCTTTGACATATGAAAATAAAATTTTGGGCATTAATGAGCCAAAACTCAAATATCCTCTAGACAGGTGAAACTGACACTTGTGTAAGGTCAAATAGATGTACAATGACCTATACGAACTGATAAAACCAAGAAAAGTATAGATGTACAATGACCTATACGGATTGATAAATCCAAGAAAAGTATCCCGCAATGACAATGGATTAAAAAAAAACTAGAAAAATGTCACAAAAACGGATAAAAGATGCCAAAGAATGACTCAAATAAGTCTCGGACTGAAACCAACACCCCTGCACAGTCATGTTAGGCCCATGTGATGTGTACAGTATGACAAAACTTAGCAAAAAACCATTGAATGATATTCGAGGTGCTTTGGATTTGAAATGAAAAATGATAAGCTGGAGGCAGTAGCTGACTATTACTGTCTGTTGCTGGAAGTAGTACCGCATGCAGGATTGGGACCAACGTGCATCACTTTGAACCAACACGCATGAACCTCAAACTACCGCGCGTGACTACAAGTCTACTACAATTGCTCACACCGGACTTTGCTGAACTTAGAATAAACTGTGAGCCGTTAGGCCTCACAAGCATTTTGTTCTGTTTTTCATGCCTCAAATGTTTTAAAGCTTTTATGCTCAGCTTGTGTAATGGAAGTAGCAGTTTGCATTAAACTTGAAAGACGAAAAGTTTCCCCCATCTGATTCCTCCAATGAAGCTTGACTTGCTCTTGAACTTTGATGTGGACCAAAACGCCAACCACGGTTCAAGTTTATAGAATATGACCGAATCTCAAGGAGAGATTGCCTACGTATCCCATTTCGAGGAATCAGGTCAAAGCGTAGTTTAGGCGAAGGTTCACTTCTGTGTTTTACCTCACATTTTGCGCTCTAGTTTTTGCCTAGTACTGCTTTTTCAAGTTTTTGATCTAGCGAGCTCTTGCTTGTTGCCTATTCATTTTTGCCTAGACCGCTACTCTAATTTTTGCTTGGAATTGCCCACCCTTGGGGTTATCAGCCCAACAAGCTTTCGAAAATTGTCTATTTATGTTTGCCTAGACCGCCTTCATAGGTTTTTGGTCTAGCAGACTGCTTTAATTTTTGCTTGGAACTGCCCACCCTTGGGATTTTCAACCCAATGAGCTTCTCTTGAGGGAAAAATAGCTTTTGAATTGATCCAGGTTGACCAAGGTATTGACTTGTTGCCGTCGAGGTCGATGAACTTTGGCTACTGCCCCTGATAAAATGGTTTTGACAATGTAGGGTCCAGAGTGCTTTGGCTGACATGCCTCGCTTCGGGCCATTTTTGTACATTTCCCTTCTTCATACTTAGCAGAATGCCGCTGCTGCTGCTTTGAACACAATATAAGGCCCGAAGTAAGAGAATTTGATGCTTCTTTGTCTTAGGATCAACGTCAGGCATGTCTTTGTAAAACCATGCCAAAACGTTGATGAATTTTCCGAGCATGTTGATGCCAAGTGAGTCTTTGTGAAACCATGCCAAGACGTTGATGAATTTTTCGAGCATGTCTGACCAAGCGCCATTCTCCTTTGACTGCGTTGAGCCAATTTGAACCATTCGAGAGTCTACCTCATCTTTCAAGTTTATTGAAATTACTTCTTCTTTTAGTAAGCTGAGCATGTGTAACGCCCCTAATTTTGAGAACGTTAAATAAACATTTTCATTAAAAACTTAAATAAAGTCTGGCTCATTATTACATCATAACTCCCATGAGAGTACTTTTATTACACAAGGGAAGGATAACTAAGGTTCCTAACTACAACTCCGCTTGCTCCTCCATTCTTGCCAACTCTTCGGCTCCGAAAGCTTCCAAGGTGTGTATAGCTCACCTTGATTATCTACAAAGTCTATTACATTATACCAGTGTCGCCCCAGTATAATATGTCAAAGTCACCAAAGGTAACACCATGAGCTACAAGAGCTCAATAGAATAGTCCATACCCACTAACCCTTAACTTACAAACAATAGATCATAGAGTTAACAATTTTCACATAGTATATGCATATTTAACAAAACAGTTAACAATGACACATCCACATTCACTATCCAAACTAACACTGGTGTCCATGATTTTCTGAGTTTCTCCTACGCGACATTTCGTAGACCGTGTCACTGGTTTCACCTTTCATTTACCAAATCAACATTTCCAAAATTGTTTTTAACACACCCAACCTCGGTTCGGTAGTTCTGGTCTCCCGAGTATCCTCACAATGGTTTAGCCATCCCGGGTTCCCATTGGCACACAAAACTTTGCATTGGCTTCTCTCCCCATATAACCAAGCTAAACACCCAACCTTGGTTTTGTCGTTTCGGTCTCCTGAGTATCCTCACAATGGTTCTGCCATCCCAGGTTCCCATGCATTGGCACACACACACACCCCACACAATGGGCTACCATGTTCGGCCACATTGTGATTTTTAAACCATTTCTCTTTTCAAATCACGTCTTTGCATTAACCACACCCTAGGTGTCATGTTTCTACTTTCTCAATTTTTGTTTCTCGTTTTCATGCAAAGACTCCGCGGTAGGACCTCTGTACACTATAACATAAATCATTCATTGTAATCTTGAAACTAAACTAGCAAAATCATCCAACTATATATTACTTTATCGTGCTCATGTTCATGGAATCACATTCAAGCAATTACCACACACTTAAAGCATAGTGTCACATGGACGGACACCTTTGGAGTGGAAACCAATTATGCTTTGTCACACATCAAACAAGAAATCCTAGTAGACATGTGTACATGCTCATGAACATCCTAAGATCAAAATACGAATACTTTCAATCAAGTTTATATTTCGAAAATCCATTCTCTCCTCCTTTTAGGGAAGTTCAAAACAACTATGTTTTTTCGAAAAATAATGTCGATATATTCAACATACTCTCCTTCCTTTTCAAAACTTTAATAAACACCTTTCAAGTTCTCATGCAAACAATATGCATATTTCTATGTTTAGAGATAGTAAGTATGAGAGGATCTACATATACTAAACTTTATACTTAGAGAAAGTGGTTAGACGTATTCTACTTCATTTCAAACATACGATACATGTATACTTTGGGATAGTGGACAAGGGACTCTACCATTCTTCTTGGAGGTAGGGCAGGCTACGAACAAGTATGTTGGTGATCGAACAGAGTAACTTCCTGCGGAAAGCTTCGGTAGCTTCGAATGAGAAAAGGTTTCTCTCGAAACTAGTTCTTGACTAAACTACTAAACTTTTTGGATCGAAGGGGTGGTCGAGTGGCAGTCTAGTGGCGGTCTTGGATGAGTTTCTTGAAGAACTCAAGAACAAAGGAAGAACAAGCAAGAACATAAGAATTTCTAGAGAGAGAAGTTGAAGGATGGAAGGTGTGAGTTGAATGGCAAGTGACGGGTCCTATTTATAGCAAAATTTCCCTCCTTGGCTGGCTCTCTCTCTCTCTCTCTCTCTCTCTCTCTCTCTCATGGATTTGCTCCATTGTGTTGTCCAAAAGCCTTTCAAGCATGCCAAAGCCTTGTCAATTCAATTTAGGTGTAAGGCTAGGTAATCAAGTGGGATCTTAAGGCTTTTTAGGCAAATCCTAGCTGATTATAGTCTAGGTTAGCAAGACTTACAAGTCTAATGGTTAGCCTTCCATGTTTAGTCAATCCTAGGTCTAGGTTGTAGTCAAAATCTAGGGTGATTAAGGGCTAGATTCTAGGATGATTAAAGGCTAGATTGTGTGCTTGAAGTAGTCTAGGAATGGGTTGTCAATGGTCATTAGGCTTAAGGGCTAAAGGTAGCTTGCTTGAGTGACCAAACACATGCACACACCTCTCTCTCTCTCTCTCTCTCTCTTGTATGATGTATGTATGTATATATATAGCTATATATATTCACAAGTATACTTAAGTACCAACTAGTCTAGCTTACTAAGTCTAGGGGAAAGGCAATGATTATGGTTAGGGCTCTTAATGACAAGTTAATACCCAATGGTCACAATGTTTCCTAGAAAGCATATAAGTATCTATCTATATATATATATAGTTATGCATACTTAGGCCTAAGTAGTCTTATAAGGCCTAAGAGAAGGCAATGATGAGTGGTAAGGTTCTCAAGTGCAATGCATTGTCCATTGGTCAACATTTTTCCTAGAAAGTGTATATATGTCTATAAAGGCTTGACTTTAGTAGGCTATGATGTGTATATACACTTTCGTAGGCTATGATGTGTGTGTGTGTGTGTGTGTATATATATATATATATATATATCTAGGAAGAATCTAGGAAGGTATCTTTGGTGGGTAGTTAGGTTTAAGGCTATAAATCTTAGGTTTGCATGCATGGCATGCATAATGATTACTACTTTTGGAAGCAAAAATGATGGCTTCCTTTGGTCCAATGACTCTTAAATGTTAGGGAAAGGTAACTAAGTTGATTGGTAACTAGGTTTCTCTAACCAATTGGTTGGAAACAAATTCTACTTGCTAAGTAGGATTTCTAGCCAAGATTATAATTTTAAGATTTAATTTACTCACTAGGGAAATATACAAGTGCTTTTACAAGCATACTTGTCTTTGGAGAAGGACTAGATTGTCCGATGTTAAAAGATATAATTTTAAAATTCTCAAATCTAAGTATGACTGATTGTTATAGTGAAAA
Organism: Rhododendron ovatum; assembly: GCA_019656835.1. Classification (NCBI taxonomy): domain Eukaryota; kingdom Viridiplantae; phylum Streptophyta; class Magnoliopsida; order Ericales; family Ericaceae; genus Rhododendron; species Rhododendron ovatum. Next base: position 25,140,431 of record CM033802.1, read on the forward strand.
GAAATTTTATAAAGCAATTTTAAGAACTTTCAAATATTCAACGAGATTTTTATTCACTAAAAATTGAAGTTGTTATAGCATGCCTTTCATCTTCCCTTTTGGCGAGGGAACACATTTTCTTGGGAATGTTCCGATCGAAATCTATCCCTTCGTCGTCAGGGTCGACCTAGTTTTTTCAAAAGCCAGCGAAGTACTTAAAAGCAGGATTATGCGTATCATAAAAACCCCAGGGTTCACCAAGTTCAAAAGAAGGCGCAAACTAAAATAGAAGCTACGACACGGTGAACCAAGAAACACAAACTTCGACTCAGAGCTAGACTTAGACTCGACCAATTCTGTGCCAGGCTCAAACGTGTCGTCAATGCAAGTTAGACACAGTTTGAAAATGCAACATTTAAAAACACTCTTAGCTTCTGTGATGAGAGGGGTAGAACCCTCAAGAGTGTCAAGCCCAAGGATCGGCACTTTTGTTTCCTCAATGTCTTCGACCAATCCTACATGGGAGAACAACAACTCCAAACTCCCTAGAGTCAAGGACCTCTGCAGTCAGTCTTCTCCCTTGAGTGAATAAGCTTCCTCTTGAATTTCTCCTTTTGAGGACTCTTCATCACTATCAGTCCAAGTGTCGGCAGAGAAGGCCTCAATTGCACCACCTACGGCCACCAGGTTAACATCAGGTTCGGATGGGTTGGATAGGATTGGTTTGGGTTGATTTGCTGGGATAATATAGAGAGTTAGGTTGAATATGGTGGAGCTAGGGATGTTTTAAGTGGAGCTTGGGTTGACTTGAGTGGAACTTAGGGATATTTGACCAACTTGCAGGCCAGAGTTGTGTTGAGGCATGGAATCAAAAATGACATAAGGCTTCGATGGAAGGGGAGCTTCAACAGTGCCATTGCTGATGAGGTCTTGAATGGCATGTCAAAGGCGATAGCAAGCATAGGTGAGATGGCTAGGCATTTGGTGGTAGGTATAGAAAAGCTTAGGGTTGTGGGATGCCGGGAATGTTTGAGGTGAAGGAATTGGAAGGAGCGGCTTGATGAAACCAGCTTCGAGAAGCCTCTCATAAATTGAGAACAAAGGTGTGGGGAAGTGGGAGAAGATCCTTGGTCAGGTTCTGCAATTGGGACGAGGATTGGCAGAACTTTTACTCACTCCACCGCTATATAGAGTTGCACTATCAATGGAACGCACTCTTTTGGGATTGGGCCAGACCTCGTCAATGTGTGTGTCTTTCCTTTCAACACTGACTTCGGACAGGGAACTGGCATCCTTCTTTGGGTGAGTTCTGGCCTCATGGAATTTAGTCAGGTCTTTGAACATGTGTTTTGAGTACAGCTTGATTCCAACCGCAGGAGTGTGGCAAGCTTGAGGAGATTCTCAGTTTTGGGAATGATCAGTATTTAGTCCCAGATCCGGCTTCAACATGGCAGAGGTAAAAGGGTCAACCAACCCTTGGACAATAATCATTTGTTTGTCCATTTCATGTACAACCTTTTTCAGCTCAGCCAGCTCTGTTTGCTCTACCAGGGGAAGTGATCAAAGAAAGGGGTATGGCCTTGGAAGTAACAGTGAACCCGCTAGTGATGCCGTTATATTTGATTGAGTGGCAATCCTTTGCCAAAGCCCCTATAGACGCTCCCAAGTTGGTTTGGTTCTTCCTTTCAGCGAAATGACCTAGAGCTTCGGACAACAAAGTAAATGAGAACTCAATGAGGTTCCTGCAGTAGGTAGAAAGCAATGCACATGTCAACATCATCGGTGTCCTCCTAGACTCTAGAACTAGAAACAAGTCTGTCTCATGATATTCAGACGCCACTAGAATCCTCGAAATTCTTTTGGAGGGTGAATCCTTTATTTGAATTGACTAACACTAAAAGATGTCAAAATAGTCTAAGCCTTTGACTATTCTGCTCTCGAGGTTTTAACCTTAGAGGTCGGAACCACTCAGTGTAGATGACGTGATACCGGAACTGGGGCGACGTAGGTGGCAACACTCCACGTAGCCAAAATAGTGTAAGTGTTTAGCACTTAACCTGTGTGGTGTAAGTATCGCGGCATTTTCTCCGTTGTTCCTAGTTTTCTGTTTGAAACCTTGATCGAGCGTTAGACAATGACTTAGAAAGTCTTGATATCTCGAAGCCTCATTGATCCAAGGACTTTGAAAATTGATAACGTGCATAAAAAAGATGCACGACTCTTTATCAGGCAAGCAGCATCCTAATAAGCATAAGACGTACTCGAAAAGAAGACAATCCAAAAAGCCGCTCTAGCATGCTGCTACGCAAAATGGTATGAATGTATGTACAGGCATCCGATAGGGAAAGCAGTAACACATAAACAGTTTTATGGGGGTTAGATGCAAATAGCCCTACCCTGTGGGTTCCTATCCTAGATTGGAAGGTTCTAGTGCTTTGTACACATGTAGAGGCCGGTTTTGGTTTAAAGGGGTTCCTCTGACTGGAGGCGCGATATACCTTCCATTGCAACGCGTATAGCAAAGCAATAGTCGAACGGTAGTATGACTCATCATCGTCCAAAGTTGTTGGGCATTCGAGGACACCGGGCTCCAGTAAACTGTGCCGGTTACCCAAAACACCTCAACAAGGCTAGCCAACATCGATGCACATGAAGAATGTGTAAGAACGATTAATGAGAGAGAAACACAATGTTTTGAAATATTCCTTTTTCAAGCTTGGCTCACTTTTATTAATCGACACTTGGGGAAAACTACACAAGTGAACAATGGTAAAAGCCCCAGTTTGGATTGGTTGGATATGAGATCCTGTTACGTTACCATTCCACTCTTCAACAGTGTGGAGCATACTATTTTGACAAACTTTTGAAGATTGTTCATTTATGTATTAGTATCCAAATATCAATCAATGCAATTAATTGTTCCCCAGCAGAGTTGCCACTGTGGGCACACGCCCTTGGAAATCGAGCGGGCCCTTTTTGAAAAGCATGGCAAAATGCTATAAATCAGAGTTGCCACTCGGGTTTTGCAATATACACCCAAGGAACAAAGCTTGAAACATTTGCTACAATGTTTGATTTTGAAAAAGGCAAAGACTAGTCCGTCATCACCTTCGATATCAGAGGTTCAAGAGCTAGGTTACGAGAGGGGAAGGGTTTATGGCACCCCTCTTGCCCAATCCGGAGATCGGTCTCAACTCGGACATTTTGTAAAACATTTACATTTTTCTCTCATTAATCATTTTTTAACCAATTAGGGTGGGAGAACAGTTAAAGGGGATGCTTTATTGAAACAATTAGTATAGATTGAGAACAAGCGCTTCCGTGAGCATTTTAGACAAACTGAGACACATTGGTTCTTAGTGATATAAATAAGTGAAGATCTACATGCACTAGACAGATCGCTGCATGCAGATCTTACCTGCATGCAGCACAAACGAACTGCTGTGCGCTAGTTGGTCTAAACTCACAGCTCTTATTTTCAACCCTTTGGGCTCTGGAAAGGACCAGTGCACACCCAGGACAAGTCACACAGTTAATAAAGCAAAATATATACAATTACAAACAACAGAAATGGCTTCAAAGCCATGAAACAAGCAGAATGCCCCATAAACAGTGTGGGGAGATAAACAAGGGGCCAAGGCCTAATTGCCACGCAAGGGCCTATCACTGGATGAGGTCGAACTATCATACACCAATCAATGGACACCATACGCTAGTTAAACCTTTCTGTCCAGTGCTTGGCTTTGCATCTTCTGGGTTCTGGAAACATGACCAGAAATATCCCGAAGGCATTCCAAAGTAGATAAAAGTAAATATTGACGAAAACTATGCAGTTCTAAAATAAAGAAAGCTGTAAACTCGTTTTTAGCATGCATAAAGGTGATAAAATAGAAAGAAAAGCCGAAAACAGCCGATCAGTGATCCCCATGCTAGTATTGCACGTACTGCCATAACTGGCTTATGGCTTAAGATTACTGGCGTGTGCTAGTGATAGCTACACACGATCCTTGAAACCTTGCCAACCTTTGGACCTGGACTGGTATTGATTACTAGCCTTGATCCTGCGGGGCCCCCTCAGTGGTCGGAACAGAAAGGTTACAAAAGGTGGTATACCTTTGGTTTTGAGTTTGATGGATGTGTTTGTACTTGAACTTGAGGTTTGGAAGTTGGATGGTGAGTGTGTAGGTATGGATGATGTATGGAGAGAGGTGTTTGACTACTCTTTCAAATGGTGAGAGAAAGGAGAAAGCAAAAACAAGAAGAAATAGAAAGGGAGAGAGCTTAAGAGCTTTTATGTGTGTAACCCCTTGCATATAAATGCAAGAGGGTATTTATAGGCAAGGAATGATTGAAGAGGGAGTGTAACTAGTTGGGTTAAGTGCTGGTTAGCCTTGAGAGAGTCTCTCATGCATTAAATGCATGGGTCTTGATTGAAAGGAGTTGTGGGAGAGAGGGGGACATCCCAGCACATTTGCAATCATCAGAAGACTATGTAGCGTACTGGGAGTGGCTCAAAAGTCTTGTGCACGTGGTTGAACAATGGTGATTTGACTGGCTTTGACCGGCGTATGCCTGTCATCTAAAAGCATGCACCAGTGGCAACTTGGTCAACGGTCGATGATTGACACGTATCAGTCTACTAGCGCATGCAAGTAGGGTTTTGCTGAGGCCATTTGGTTCTGGCTTGAAGGTTTTGAAAGTGGTCTGAGAGGGTTTTGAATGAGGCTCGGATCACTCAAAGCTCGAATACACCAACAATCTCAAGATGTTCCTGACCTTAATCATCATTGGGGAATCAAATACCGTAAGTAAACTAATCTGGGAAGTCCAAAATAGGGCGTCTACAGAGGATGGGAGAAAAATGATCCCATACTCTCTCACCCTCCTATATATACTCATTGTGGGCACACGCCCTAGAAATTTTCAATTTTGTTTAAAAATTGGGTGCGCCCTTTTTGGAAAGCGCGGCGAAATGCTACAATTCAGAGTTGCCACTCGGGTTTTGCGGTATACCACCCAAGGAACCGAACTTAAAACATTTGCTACATTGTTTGATTTTTGTAAAGGCGTAGACTGGACAATCGTCAGCTTCGATATCTGAGGTTCGAGGGCCAGGTTACAAGAGGGGAAGGGTTTTATGGCACCTCTCTCACCCAATCCGGAGATCGGTCTCTACTCAGGCATCTTGTAAAACATTTGCATTTTTCTCTCATTGATCATTGTTTAGCCAGTTAGGGTGGGAGAAACAATTAACAGGGGGTTAAAGCAGTGACAAGTTGCATTCATATGGCAAAACGATGTGTGGATGATCTAAACAAGTATAATAGATTGAGAACAAGCGCTTGCAAGCGTTTTGCTCAAACGGGAACACACTGGCCTGGGGTGTCGTGCACAAGAAGAAACCTGGTTGCACTGGCTAACCGCCGCATGCAGATCTTACCAGCGCACGCCATAACCAAACCGGCGTACTCTAGTAAGTTTAAAACTATAGCCCTTACTCTCAACCCTCTGGGCTCTGGAAGGACCAATGCATACGTAGGACAAACCACACAGTTTATAAGGCAGGATATATACAGATACAGACGGCAGCAACAAATCAAATAGAAATAGAACGAACAGAACACCCCATAAACAGTGTGGGGGAATAAACAAAGGCCATGGCTTGGCTGCCATGTGAGGGCCAGCCATTGGACCTTGAAATAACTGCCACACGCCAGTGGTGAGCACCCGTACGCCAGTTATGTCATTGATCCAATGCTTGGCTTCCCGTCATCTGGGCTTTGGAACATGACTAGAAGAGTCCCAAAGGCCTTTTGAAGCAGGAATACTAGATGAACAGCTATACAGTTCTAAATACAGAAAGCTGTAAACTGATTATTATCATGCAACAAGGTGATTTAGCCAAGAGATAGATTAGAAAAGGACGATCGATGGTCCCCACGCCAGTGGTGCTCATACTGCCATAACTGGCGTACGGTTTATTGTTACTGGCGCGCGCCACTTATCATCGCACACAATCATTGCATCTTTGCTAGCTTTAGGGCTAAGACTGGTATTGATTACCATCCTTGGCCCTGCCAGCCCCCCTCAGGGGTTAGAACAGGATATAGAACAAAGGTGGTATACCTTTAAAAAGAGCTTGATGATGGGTTTGAGCTTTTCACTTGAGGTTTTGGTGCATGTATGGAGGATGTGGGGTGTTATGGGTGTGTAGGTGATGTTTCCTTGCTTGCTCCTTCAATGGATGAAAGAAGAAAACAAAGAAAATAAGAGAAGAAGGAAGAAATAACTTGAGAGTCTTAATGGAGCTAACCCTCTTGCATATAAATGCAAGGGGGGTGGGGGGTATTTATAGGCAAGGAGGGCTGGTGAAAAGGGGCAGTAACCAGTTGGTTAGGGCTAGTTTGGTTTGCAAGGAAGTCAGTTGGTTAGGGCTGGTTTGGTTTGCAAGGAAGTCTCCATGCATTAAATGCATGTGACTTGCCTTGAGGGGAGGTGTAGGAGAAAGGGGGAGACAGGCTGCACATTTGCAATCATCAGGAACTATTCACGGTACCGGGGTGGCTGCAAAAGTCTCGTGCACGTGGTTGAATAGTGTTGATTTGATTGGATTTGACCAGCGTGCACCAGTTTATTACCTACGTGCGACAGTAGCAGCTGAGTCAACGGTCGATGACTGACACGTGGCAGCTCACTAGCACGCGCCAGTAATTTACCAGCATACGATAGTAAGGTTTTGCTGAGGCCATTTGGTTCTGGCTCGAAAGGTTTGAAACGAGGTTCGAAAGGGTTTGAATGAGGTTTCGGAAAGCTCAAAGCTCAAACACACCAATAATCTCGGAATGTTCTTGACCTTAATCATCATCGGGGAATCAAATGCTGTAAGTAAACTAATTTGGAAAGTCCAAAATAGGATGTCTACAGTAGCCCCCTTTTGACGGCACTTGGAGCATCATTGTCTTGGTGCAAGTAATGTCAAAGGTTTTCTAGACACCCCTTTGAGCTAGCCAGAACAGCGCGAACGAGTCAAAGTAGACATGAAATTTAAAGAACTTGCTTGGTTGAATGTGTATAAGCAGTTGTGGCTGCTGGGGATAATATGGACAAGATAGATCGCTGTTTGGACTAAAATAGAAAGAATAGAACGGGTTGTCACAGAAGAAGGGGAACTCTCCTGGGGAATAATCTATTGTAGATGGATTGACTCTATTGGGGAAAGAATTCCTTGGATGGTGGACCTTCGTTGATTTGAAATTGGACGGATAGACCGTCGTTGATTTGAAATTGGACGGATAGATTGCTGTTGATTTGAAGTTGGACGGATAGACCGTCGTTGATTTGAAATTGGACGGGCGGACCGTCATTGATTTGAAATTGGACGGACAGACCGTCGTTGATTTGAAAGTGGACGGATAGATCGTCGTTGAACGGGCCTCAGTTTGGGGATAAGTTTATCAAGGGTACGAACATGAGCTGGGGTAACTTGAGCTTTCACTTGAGAAGGAATTTTGACCTGACGAGTAATGTAGGCCGTACTGCCGTACAGCACCATATAACTAGCATACATAGAATTCTTAGCAGACTCGAGCTTAGATCCAACCCAAGGCCTGGCCCAATTGCTCTTCCATGTTGTATAAACTCCAGAACACGAAGGGAACCACCATCAGTTTTAAACCTCCAAACTCAAACCCCATTCTCCCATTCTCTTCCAAAATCTTCCTGCCCACACTCAACTATGGCCAAAATCGGTGGCAATGGGGGCAGCAAGGGTGGCAACGGCGGCAATGGCGTCGGAGATGATGGGGCTCTGCCAAGCAGCAAAATCGAGGCTTCGGGGACTCAAATCGACGATCAACCGACTATAGGGGCGTCGTCGAGTAGTGATGCAGTGATCATGACCATTGGTGGTGGTAATGGTGGCCATGCAGTTGGGGCTGGTGATGACGGCGATCGGCGTATGCCAGAAGAGGTGGGGTGTGCACCTGTGACAGCTGGGTCGGAGGGTCCACGAGTGAGTCGATTGGACCCCAGGAGTGATGTGGAGGCCTTGGTGGTTACTGGTTTGGGCTTGGCTAGAGTCGGCGGTGGCAGCAGCAGTGGCGGTGATGGGGGTGATGGATCGGAGACACCGCCGAGAAATCCGGCAAGGGGTAAAGGCCCGGTGGTTGAAGAAGAGGCTGCCCAGGGGGTACCAATAGAGGATGTCGAGTTTAGACCAGCAGTAGGGTCTTTGGTACATGTTCCCATCACTCGTGGGGACTTTGCAAAGTTTGTGACGGAGGAGGAGCTTGGCCGACTACTACAAGAGAATCCAGGGTGGTGGCTGCAGTGATAGCAGCGCGAGAGGATCGGCGGAGGCAGGTTGAGAGAGCTCAAGAAGAGGAGCGTTTGAGAGCTGAGGCTGAGGGGGCTAAGGTTGAGAGGAGGCTTTTGTGAGGGAGACCGAGGCGGCTGAGAGAATCCAGGAGGAGGGACCCTGGGCATACGAGGTGGCGGTGACCTTGGCAGAGTCCATTTGGCAGTCTCCCCGCTGTAGGTTCGTGGCAGAGACATTCATACCGCCGGAGCCACATTTATTCATACCATCAGGAGCTGAGAGCTGCACACCTCACTAAGAGGCTTACGATGCAGAGCTGGTGCTGAGGGACCCCGAGAGGCACTTGTCCAGGACTTGGGCACAGGTATAATTCTGAAACTACTTCAGCTCCACTCGTATTTGTTGTATCTGTACATGTTTATGCTATATTGCTGGAAACGCATGTGGCTTGGGATTGGACTTGATTGTAGAACTTGACCTGACTTTAGAACTTGAAATTTGACTCAGCATAACACCATGATTGCCTGACTTGACTGGTAAAAACCCACTGAAACATTGATAGATTTGACTAGGATGCCTGATAACTTGATTTGATTGATGGTTTGCCGTGGTAACTTGATTGACGAGTAAAAATGCCTCCAACATGACTGATAAAATACCTAATAGGATTCCTTGTAGTTTGACTCGACTTATAGAACGTCACAATATGACCTTTTGGAAGTATACCTTGAAGTAGTTGGGATCGACTGATAGGATGCCTTGTAGTTTGAAACTCGATAGAACAGTGCCTTTGATTTGATTCGACTAATGGTTAAATCGAGTATAATGATCGCATGAACGAATACTCTATAGCTTGATCGATGCCTTTTTCGACTGTATTGTTGCCTTTGAGATTCTAAATTCGATTATCTGTTGGACTTGAATTGCATTTATGGATAATCCTTTCCTGTTGGCTGTTGTTGTATGCAGAGAGGCGCAGCTAGTACTCGGGGACACAGGGACATGGCGGTCCAGCGAGTTTGCTTGAGCTGTATAGAGGGTTGCTCGAGCGAGTCAGAGCCTTGGTGGATGCTGCAGGATTTGGCTTGTTTATTCCCACACTAACAACGGTAAAGAGTGATCATGCCCTGTTGACTGTGCTGGCTGAGAGATGGTAAGACGCATCCAATACCTTCCATTTTCTAATTGGAGAGATGACAGTGACTTCAGTAGACTTTGCAGCAATTACTAGATTGAGAGTGGGAAGCGAGCCAATCCCGTTTGATTTGGGGATCCACAGGGATGTTGAAACGTTGAGATGGTTTCTGGGCCAGGTGCCCGAGGGTGGTACAGAGACGATTCACTATGATCAATTCAGGAGATATCTGGAGGGGAGAATACTAAAGACAGAGCAAGAGGAAGAGCAGATGGCGAGGGCCTACCTGCTGTACCTGTTTGGGAACACGCTGTATGCCAACGGTCCATAGTTCACTTGTCTAACCTACCAGCCCTTTTTGACCTGCGCACAGCTTCGCAATACAATTGGGGAGGAGCAGCTCTAAGGGCATGCTATGGGTTTATGGGTGAGTTCTCGCAAGGAGCGAAGGCGACTGCTGGCTATTGGAGGGTGTGGGAGGTAAGAAACTAAACTTGCAATTCAACTCCATCTTATACCCGCACCTTTCCTTTGAATTGCATACATGCTGTATCCTGATACTTTGATTATTTGCAACCCTTGCAGCTGTGGGCCTACGAGGTGCTGAAGATGTACCCACCGGAGAACAGGTGCCCAAACGTGAGGGTTCTGCCACGTGCTTTGATTTGGGGGCCCCTCCGACAAGGAAAGAAGAAGTCAATAGGAAACCTCCTAGCATTCTGATTGTACCTCGATGACCTGTGTAGATCTCAGGTAAGAACCAACACCCTTTGTATCTCATGCCTTGAATTGCTTTAATGTTGTCGCTGATAACCTTCGCTCGGGCTTTTGACTGTTTCGCAGGTGATTTGGGATCCGTGGGGGAATGCAGAGCAGGAGCCTGAGTATGTGGCGAGGAGCAGGGTTGTTACAGCAACCCAAGTGTTGTTGGAGTCGGCTTTCGGATGGCAGTGGTACTTAGGGGACCGAGTGACACGACAATCACTTGTTTCGTTTGAGTTCTTAGTCCCTGGGCCACTTCCGCCTCATGCTTGGCACAAGAATCGCTACACTCTTGGCGTACTGCAGCGCTTCACAGTTCCGGAGGACATCCACCGCTTCTTGAGGCCTGATCGCAAGTACGCCATCTACAGGAGGCAATACTTGGCAGGACCACTCGGGGTGGTGGAGCACATGGCTGTACAGGGTGAGGCTTTGGAGGCTAGAGAGGAAAGACAAGGCCAGAGAGGCAGGATAGCTTGCTCGGGAGAATGGAGTGACTACGCTACAGCGACCGGGCTTCCTCAGCTTTTGTGGACTTTGGCAATGCGAGATCTGCAAGGCGAGGCCACAATGGTTCAGTTTGAGCCAACTAGGATAGAGCCGATAGAGATCACAGGGCCGGTATGAGTACCTCTCACTTTGATTCTTTCCTTTGTATGATGTTTGAATTGTATCCCAACCGCATCTTGACTTTGCTTTCAAATGTATACATAGGTGCCAGTTGAATGGGTGCGGGAAGCTACTCGCTTGATGCTGGCCATGGAGAAAGAGTTTCACAAGATAGCGAGTGGTACCCCTCTTCAGCTGAGGTACCCACCTGTGGCCTCGACACCCACTGTAAAGCCTCAAATATGAATTCAGAATCTTGCTCTGCCTTGCTTTCGATGCTTAGATAAACCTACTTTCGATACAATGCATGCTTTGATAAACCCTTTTCTAGATTCCTACTTTCAGCATTTGATACATGTACAATATGCACAACGTATGTATTGAAACGATTGGATGAATTGACAAAGCAGGGACAGGCTAGGGTGGCTCCTAGGCGAAAGAGTGTGTGACCAATGACTCAGAAGAAAATGACAAGCACCTCTACTACTCCTGCTACAGTCCATAGACCGGCAAGCGCTTCACACCTAGTGGTCCGCGTGCAGAGAGGAGTGGAGATAGTTTTCGTTGAGCGATGAGCCACAGTTCCGCAGAGAACTGAGGAAGAGGCCCGCAGAGAAAAGGCCGGCTGAGGGGCCTTCACAGAAGAAAAGAAGAGAAGAGGAGGAAGAGTAAGAAGAAGAAGAGGAGCGCTCGCCTTTCAGCAGCGGCTCCGACTCCGCAAGCGATCCCAAGTTCCAGATAGACCCGAGAGAGCTAGATGAAGATGATGAGGATGATGATGAGGAGAACTTGTTTGATGACTGAGGGCTATCACTGAGCCTCAGTTACTTTGCTATCTTTTTGCTCATGATACACTTGATATTTGACTTTGGGACCTGCGTGCCTTTTGACTTTCAAGTGGATGTGCCCAGCACATGATATTGCTATTTTGCTCGGGCCGTTGTGCCGCTTTTAGTACATTTCCACTTTTTGTTCATGGATATCGACTTGCTAGTATATAACAATTGCATTTTCTACTTATCGATTCCCTTTTGACGAGAATTTTGGTGAAGAAGTCGGGTAAACCATCCACTAATACTTAACATGCATTGACAAATGACCTGAATTAACACATTGACACTTGCATATGTTTACGACCATCCTAGCTTGAAACAAAAGGGATGGAAACCCTCAGGATACGATACGTATCCTAAGACACACAAAAAATAACAAAACTTTGGGCGTTGATGAGCCAAGATTTGAAATTCTTCTAAACAAAGACAATGGACACTTCTATAAGACCCTATAGATACACAATGACTTGCACAAATCGACAAAATCAACAAATATGCTTCGAAGCGAGGAAAATACCAAAAAATGCTTAAAAATGCCATAAAAACGGACATAAGATGCGAAAGAATGACTCGATATAGTCTCGGACTGAAACTGACACACCTGTACAGTCATATTAGGCTCATATGACATGCACGGTTTGATAAAACTTGGCAAAAGTCCCTGGAATGGATTTCGAGCTTCTGTATCCTTGATTTTAGATTAACACGGGCCGCCGGGGGTCCGAAACCTTCATTAAGCGTGACATTTGGAATTCAATGCTTCGACATAGTCCCAAACACCATTCATGACTTGTATGATTAGTCAAACTTGCAAAACAAGCCCCGGAGTCGAAAACGGCATGTCGACGATAGTAGCTGCTGCAGAACCTATTTTTGGTATCCGGACTGGCGTGCGCCACTAATTATATAGCGTAAGCCAAAAGTTAGGGACACGTATACGCCAATAAAGTCTACTGCAGATCCACTTGCTTGACCCACTGTCCTTTTTATGGGAGCCCCTTGTCCTTATCCCCACACGGTTTGCACACGATTTCTGGGCTGAAGAAGATAGTGTCCTTACTTACAAGAGTGTCTCGGATGATAGCTCTTGTCATTTGAACGAAGTATAGTTAACACGGTGAGGCTTTGGCCTATAAAGAGGAGGTGCATGGTTTGTTACACTCACACTCCATTGCTGCTTCATATTCAGCATCCCACTGTATTTTCAAATGGAAAACCCATTCCCAACCTTGCTCAGGCCTTGGCTAGCACAATTTTTGAGCATTGATTGGCTAAACTTCCAATACCATGGCCTTGCTTCGTTCTGGTATCTTCGACATGTGCCGCTCCGGCCAACACTTTTAAGAGCTGCTCTCCGATTTTGGGACCCTAACGTCCACATTTTTCGCTTTGGTGATGACAAAATATGCCCTAATGTTGAGGAGTTCCAGGCGTATCTCCATACATTCGCGTCTTCAACACTCGTTGTTCCTCCTTATCAGGTTAGCATGCCAGGCCTACTGGCGTCCTCTCTTAAAGTTTTCCAAGGGTTTGTCCAACACTCTACTTGAAGGTGGCCAAATTAACATCATGCGTTTGATCGAGCGATATAGCCCAGATGGCGATTTGAACGATGACGTTGTGCAAGCTCGGTGCCGGTTTGCCTTGGTAATTTGCCTGTTAGCTGCCTACTTGCTCATTCCTACCGATGGGCGAGCCAGTCCGTTATTGGTGAGCGTTGCTGCTCAAATGGGGGCGCGAAGAAACGTGGTGCCCCTTGTCTTAGCAGAGACGCTCCTAGGTTTAGACTTGGTGTACATGGGCCAAACGAACACGTTTAGTGGGAGTCTGCTGCTGCTTCAGGTAAACTCACTCAGCTCACCTTTTTCTGGCTTTCACACTTTTGCATTTTACCTCGACACTCGGCCTAAGTAGCTTCCTAGCCCCGTACTTGTTTTTCCACTCAGGCTTTATCTGGCTTCTTACTTGTCTTTTTTACTCACGCAGCTGTGGTTATCGGACAAGCTGGGTTTACTACAACCATCGATGGAAGGCTGGAATCTATTTTCAAAAAGGATTCACCAGAGGGAGATGAGGTATCCTGACATGGACCTGGAGGGCTGGTATGAATTCATGCAGCAGATGCAGCCCGATGAGATCGTCTGGAGGTGTTCCTAGCTGGACCTCCCAGACATGGCTATTCATTCCGATGGATTTGATAGGATGGTGATTGCAGGGTTGACAAGTTTCACTTTCTATATCCTCGGCCGCACCCTTCGCCAACTAGGCGTTTCTTAGGAGAACAGCCGTATCAATATTGGGAATTTTTGTGTCCCCAATTTCAATGCTCAAACACTCAACGGTTATCAAAGGCGCTGGGGCCTTAGGGTCTTTCAGGCAGAAATGCCAAATTTTACCCCGAGACTGAGGAATCACTATAGACAGTGGTTGAGAACAGATGTAAGCGCAAGAGAAAATATTGACCGACTCCGGACCACTTTGCTATGCTTAGAATAAGCTGAGAGCCATTTAGGCTTCTCAAGCATTTTGTTCTGTTTTTCATGCTTTAACTGTTTTAAGGCTTTTATGCTTAGCTTATGTATTGGAAGTAATAATTTGCAATAAAACTGAAAGACGAAGGGTTTCCCCTTTCTGATTTCCTCCCCTGCAGCTTTGGCTTGTGCTCGACTTCCACGACTTGTGATGTAGACCCAAATATGTCAACCATGGATCAAGTTGATAGAATATGACTGGGTCTCAAGGAGAGACTGCCTACGTATCCTTTTTCAAGGAATCAGGTCAAAACGTAGTTCAGGCCAAGGTTCGCTCGTGTATTTTACCTCACCTTTTACGCTCTAACTTTTGCCTAGTACCACCTTTTCAGGTCTCCAGTCTAGCGAGATTTCGACTTTTGCCTATTTATTTTTGCCTAGACTGCCTCCTTAGGCTTTTGATCTAGCAGGCTGCTCTAACTTTTGCTTGGAATCGCCCACCCTTGTGGTTTTCGATCCAACGAGCTTCTCTCAGGGATAGTAACGCTTGAGTTGATCCAAGTTAACCAAGGTGTTGAATTCATTACCGTCAAGATCGATGAGCTTAGTAGTGCCCCCAGATAGGATAGTCTTGATTATGTAGGGCCCAGAACGCTTCGGACGAAATTTCCTACGAGGATCAAAAACCGGAGCACGGATTTCCTTTGTAACCATGTCCCCTTCGACCAGACCTCTGGATTTCACCTTTTATCGAATGCGTGAGCAATTCTACGCTGATACCCCTAAACATGATACAGAGCGCGAAGCCTTCTCTCATCAAACAACATTAGCTTGACAAACCTCCCATTCAACCATTCAGATTCCTCAAGCCCACTTTCTGCCATGATTCTCAAAGATGGAACCTCCAGCTCAATGGGAAGTACTGCCTCCATCCCATAGACCAAGGAAAAAGGAGTTGCATCAGTTGAAGTGCGGATCGACGTACGGTACCCCCACAGGGCTAGAGGCAGCTGTTCGTGCCAATCCCTTACAGACTCTGCGGATTTCTTGATGATCATCTCAACATTCTTATTTGTGGCCTCGACTGCCCCGTTTGTTTGTGGACAATAGGTCATTGAATGATGAATTTCGATACCAAATTCCTTAAAGAGCCCTAGAACCCTCCCTTTGAAAAGGCTTCCATTATCCGGTACAAATGCCTGAGGGACACCATACCGATAGATGATGTTCTTTCGAATGAATTGAGCAACTTGAACCATTGTTAGGGTTTTGTAGGATTCAGCTTCGACCCATTTGGCAAAATAGTCTATTGCCACCGGTATGAACTTATGGCTGTTTCAAGTAGACGGCCTGATCATGCCGATAACATCGATGCCCCAAACAGAGAAAGGCCATGCCGTAAAGCTTAGACGGAGGTATGTGTTGCAGATTGGCATGGATCTGGCGCTTGTAACAGTGCCGCACATAATCGATGCACTGTGATTCCATTGTAGACCAATAATAACCCTGTTTGAGGATTTTCTTGGCGAGCACGACACCACTCATGTGAAGACCGCAGAATCCTTCATGAATTTCTTCCATTATCCTTGTTGCTTCGGCACTGTTGACGCAGAGCTTGCACATCCCATAGTGAGACCTTCGATACAGTTTCCCTCCACAGATGATGTACTGAGAAGCCAACCTTTGCAAAGCAATCCGATCCTTCTTCGTGGCCTCGGCGGGAAGTTCCCCACGTTCTATAAGGTTCCAAATGTCATGGTACCAGGGCAGGCCATCATCGACATAATCAATGGCGTTGACGTACTCATAAGCAGGCAAATCCCTCTGCTCAATCACAATCAGTCGCAGCTTAAGACCTATGGGAAGTTCGATCGTTGAAGCCAAAGTCGCCAAAGCCGCCAAAGCATCGGCGAACTGATTCTTCAAGCATGGGACATGGGTGAAAGTCACCCTATTGAAGCGAGGAATCAGTTCTTCCAAATCTTGGTGATAAGGCTTCAGCTTTTCCTCACGAACCTTCCAATCTCCATTGGCTTAAGAGACCACCAGGTTTGAATCTCCAATTACTTCGAGCGTCTCGACTCCCAGAGCAATAGCAGCTTCCATCCCGACGATGTAGGCCTCATACTCAGCTTGATTTTTGGTAACATCGAAGTTTTACTTGAAGGCAAGTGGAATATGAGCGCCGGCAGGTGTGATCAGCAACACTCCAATCTCGAATCCTTTTTGATTAGCAGCCCCATCAAAATAGAGCGTCCAAACTTCCTCGACCATGATTAGCACATCCTCATCAGGAAAAGTGAAATCCACGTTCTCTAGGCCAATGATTGGATGATCAGCAAAAAATTCTGCCACAGCATGGCCCTTTACAGACTTCCTTGTGACATATCGAAGATCGAACTCAGCTAGCAGAAGCAACCAACGTGCTAGCTTATGGGTGAGCGCAGGTTTCTTGAACAGATACTTGATAGGATCCATCCGAGAAATCAGTCTCACAGAATAGGCTATTATGTAGTGTCTAAGCTTTTTGGTAGCCCAAACCAGCGCCCAACATGTCTTTTCCAGAGGGGTATAGCTCTCCTCAGACCCCACCATATTCTTGCTCAAATAGTAGATAGCTTTCTTGACTCCATTATCTCCCTCTTGTGCCAGCAGACATCCCATGGTTGTTGGAGTGACCGATAAGTAAAGAATCAACGGCCGACCCGGCGTAGGCGGCATCAGTACTGGAGGATTCGGCAAGTATCTTTGAATAGATTCAAAAGCGGCCTGGCACTTGTTTGTCCACTCGAACGGAACACCCTTTTTGAGCAAACGAAAAAATGGCTCACAAGTCAGGGTTAGCTTAGCAATGAACCTGCTGATGAACTGGACCTTCCCTAGAAAGCTTCGCACACCTTTCTCGAACCGCGGTGGCTCCATCTCGAGAATTGCCATGATTTTGGAAGGATCTACTTCGATACCTCTCGCAATGATTAGAAACCCCAACATCTTGCCTGTTGTGACCCCGAATGTGCACTTCTGCAGGTTTAGATGTACGTTGTATTTGCAGAGTCTTTCCAAACACTGCCTGAGCGCAGGAAGATAATCCTTTTCCTCTTTAGCCTTTACAATCATGTCGGCAACGTAGATCTCAATAGTCTTGTGAATGAAATCATGAAACAAGGTCGTTTGGGCCCTTTGAAAAGTGCAGCTAGCATTCTTCAATTCAAATGGCATCTTCACATAGCAATAAGTGCCCCATTCTGTAACAAACGTTGTCTTCTCTTGGTCCTCGGGTGCCACAGAGATTTGGTTATACGCTGAGAATCCATCGACAAAAGCGAGTAAGGCATGCCCTGCCATGTTGTCCACAAGCACGTCGATGTGTGGTAAGGGAAAACGGTCTGTGGAGCTTGCCTTGTTCAAGTCCCTAAAGTTGACACAGACTCGGATTCTTCCGTCCTACTTAGGAATGGGCACGATGTTGGCGACCCATTTGGGATACTCTACGACCCTCAAGAATCCTGCATCAATCTGCTTGGTAACCTCCTCTTTGATTTTCTGAACCCAGCCAGGCCTCATTCTGCCGAGTTTCTATTTGATAGGAACAGCCCCATGCTCCAACGGAATCCGATGCTGCATTATTTCACGATCAATGCCGGGCATATCCTTGTGAGACCATGCAAAAACTTCGAAAAACTCCTGGAGCATCTCAATTGTCCCAGCGTGATTTTTCGGGGACAGATTTGAACCGATTTGCATCATACAGGGGTCATCCTTGTCTTTCATGTTTACAGAAATTACTTCTTTTTTCAGAGGCTGAGCATGCCTTTCATCTTCCTTTTCAATGAGGGAGCCCAACTCAGCCGAGATGTTCCCATCAAAGTCTGTTCCTTCATCATCAGGGTCGACACAGTTTACATAGAAGCTAGCAAAGTAATCAGAAGTAGGATCATGCATTTCATAAAGCCCAACAGGGTTGCCAAGTACAGTCGTCTCAAACTCAAAGTAAAAGCTATGACGTGGAGGGCCGAGAGGCATAAACTCTAACTCTAAGCTAGACCTAGACTTGATAGACTCTGTGTCAGATTCAGATATATCATCAATGCATGTCAGGCGTGGAGTGAAAATGCAGTTATTAACACTTCCCCTTGCTTCCACGATGAGAGAGGTAGGATCCTCGAGGGTGTCTGGAGAGTCAGGCCCAAGCATCAGTATTTCAGCTTCCTCGCCCTCGCCAACCAAACCTACTTGGGAAACAACATCTCCAGGTTCCCTTGATCGAAAGTGTCCAGCCAATCAACCTTTTCTTTGACCTAAGCTAGCTTGCTCTTGAACTCTGCTTTTGCCAGCTCCTCCTTAGTCATCTCCTCCTCGCTATCAGGCCAAGTGTCGGCAGCAAAGATCTCGAAGCCGGGCAGCCAAGTGCCGGTCTCCGGATCCTAAAACAGCTCAATCTGTCCCAACTAAGCACTCCCCCCTCCTTCACGGACAAATTAGCTATCGGGATTACCATAAAAGGTTTGAGGTTTTCCTGTGTCTTTCCTCTTTTTGGTGCCTTTGGCTGACAGAGTGTAACCTAAACGAAAGTGGCCTTCAGTGAAAAGAAACACAGGAAACTCAGCGATCCCTTGTTGGTTGATCCCGAGTCCTAGGCCAGGCATGAATGACATTTTTCTCATCATTTCGAGAGCAGTGGAACTTATAGTAAAATCATCATCCATGGCAATGGCGAGGACTGAGCCCGATGTGTCAAAAGAGAAGCCCCCAAAGTCTCAGTCGTCCTCCCGGTGCATTATGCCCAAAATAGGCGTTCCATCATTCGTGAGCGGGCGGATCCCAGAATCTCCACAAATGGTTAAGGTTCTGGTAAGAAGCCCCAGCATAACCTTTTGGTGTAGAGTAGAAGGTACCGCCATGATATCAGCCCTATGAAGCCATGGCTTGCCCAGCAGCACGTTAAAAGTGGCAGGGACATCGACCATGTGGAATTCTACGTCCATTTCAAAGCCCTTAGCGTCGAGCTTGAGCATCAGAGTCCCCTCTACCACACAGCAAGTGCTATCATATGCTTTGACTGCTAGATTAGAGGGTGTCAAATCATTCTTTGTAAGCCCCAAGCTGTAGGCCACCCTCATTAGGCAAACATTAATGGCAGAACCATTATCAATTAGCACAGTCGGCACCCAATGTCCTCTACACTTGACGGTGATATGCAGCGGGCGATTATGAGCGGTTCCTTCGGCAAGTAGATCCTTCTCAGTGAATGTGACGGAGTGCTTGGAGAGAAGCGACAGTACAAGAGCGATCATGGCTTCGGGGGTAATGTCGGTCGGTACCGTGAGCCAGGCCAATGCTAAGGATAGCTTTTCGTGATGCTCTTTCGATGATGATATCAACCCCCAGATAGACACAGCAGCAGGGATCTGCTCGAGCTGTTTCAGAATAGCGTCTTCTCCGAGAACCGCACCTGGAACAACTGGATCATTCCTCTGAGCAGCGGGAGCGGTGGACTTCTGAGCAGGTGGGTTAGACGAGCTTCCGGCCTGCAGATTAGATGGCTGAAAAACTCGGCCACTCCTTGTAATGTTGGCCACATCCCACCAGGAAGACGAATCAACAAAATCCCATAGATCAGCTGGCACATCCTCCAACTTGCATTTTCCTTTGTCAATCGATGCAACTACTACTGGCGAATCGGGCCCCAGGGCTGAGTTCCACTCCAAATCTTTCATCACTAATCCCTCCCAGAAAGCAGGATCTTGTGTAGCATCTTCTTCAAAGGGTGTTCCTGGATTGGTGACAAATGGAACGTCCCAAAATCCTCCATCAACAAGGGCGGTGTTGACAGTCCACACTTCACTTCCCATGTTCAAATCGACAATATTGTCCATATCTTAAATATCGGCAGGCGGTGGAGTTTTGACGGTCTCATTTGCATCCCAACAATCATCAGGAGGTGCATCCAAAACCATGATCGAACAATAGGGATGGCAAAGTGAACCGAACCGATGGGTACCCAAACCGTAACCAAAAATTTTCCCCGAACCATAACCGAAAAATTCCCCGTGGGTATGGGTATGGTTGAGGCCTTGGATAACCGAACGGGTATTGGTTCGGGTATGGTTTAGCAGATCCCCGAATCGATCCCCGAACCGAACCGATATATATATATAGGAGTCCAGTGGTCGAAGTGCATACGTACAAACATATGTACTCCTCTCTCTCTCTCTCTCTCTCTTTCTCTCTGTTACTCCCTTTTTCTTCTCTCATCGATCAGAACCCACCCAAAAAACTTGAAATCGTTCAAAAATTTTAGATCCGCCCATAGCAGTTGTCATTTGGTTCGGGTACCCGAATGGTTCGGGGATTACCCGAACCCCGAATGGTTCGGTTATGGTTTCGTGTTGCTCTCCCCGAACGGGTATCAGGGCGGATATGGATAGGGGTTTGATTTTGAGGATTGGGTACGGAATTCCCCATATCCGCCCCGAATGCTCCGATTGCCATCCCTATCGAACAATCATCCCCAGGTGCAGAAATGATAGGGCGAGGTTGCTCTACAGAAACGATGTCGAGAGTAGGGTTGAACTCATGGATACGACGATCGACTGTGCTTGCAATTGAATTTACCAGAGGTAGCATGGCACCAAGCGGGCGGCAGACGTTGGGTATAACTTCCCCTGCCTGATAGTAGCCCCAGTATTCTTCATTGATATCACTCTGATCCAAATCTGCTTTAAGACCCTGAACCATTTGCCATGCATCCGGCTGCGGATCCCATACGTTTTCTTTAGTTTTAACTCGATTTGGTCTAGTTCAGACTGGTAGAACAGCGTGAATATGAAGAGACCATCCAAAGGGTCAGCCTGTGCTGCATTCCATTTGCCTTTCCACACTTGATTGACATGAGGGTGTCCAGGGAATCCCATGTTGTACTGCTCGATCCAATTGATACAAAGCTCCTCCCATTCCTTAGCTTTGTCATCCATGGCCCATCTGGCTGCCATCATGTTTATGCTCGACTCAGAGGGAAAGGGTACTACTGGTTTAGGGTTATTGGCTGAGGTAATATGGTTGGTGGGGTTGAATATGGTGGAGCTAAGAGTTATCTGATTCACTTAAGGGTTAGAGCCGTGTTTGGGCAAGGAATTGTTAATTACATTGGGTTTAGTGGATGGAGTTGGAAGGGTACCATTGTCCACCAAATCTTGTATCGCATGACGAAGGCAATAGCAAGAGTCGGTGTAATGGCCAGCATTTGGTGGTAGGCACAGAAAGCATTAGGGTTATGACTGGGGGGTAGATTTTGAGGGAGTGAAATCGGAGCTAGGGGCCTGAGATGACCGGTTTTGACCAACTTCTCCAATACCAAGGAAAGCGGTGCCTCTAAATTGGTGAAGTTTCGAGGTTGGTTGTGGTTTCGGGGTTTCTGAGGGGTTTGAACTTGGTTGACATTGACTATGTGATGGGAGTTTTGGGTAGAGGCATTGTTATTAGCAGAGCTGCAGAAGCTGCATTGGCGTAATTATTACCGCCAAACAGAGCGGTGTAGTTTCCAGTGTACGCACGGGGTTTTGACTTTGAAGTTTAGGTAGAGGAGGAGGTATCACTTCTGGGTAGAACACCTGTTTGGAGTGCTTCTTCGATGGCGAGGCTGGAATCAAAGAAAGTCTTGAAGTTGGCTCCCTAAACCAATACAAGGTTTTTAGCGAAGTCAGGCTGCAAGTTGCGGGAGATGATGCGGATTTTGTCTTTCTCACTTGAGCGATCGGTCATGAGAGCTGCCTTGACCCTCCACCTCTGGATAAAGTCCGCAAAAGACTCCTTTGCATTCATCTTAGTTGACTCCAATGCCCGAGTGGTCATTTTGAGCTGAGCATTGTAACTATACTAAGCATTGAAGGCAGTGCCAATATCCTCCCATGTTCTTCTTTTGGCAATGTCGAGCGACAAGAACCATTGGAAGGTAGGGCCAGCGAGGGTTTGTGGAAACAGTTGAGCCATCGCGTCCTCCTTGACCCCGTGTAATTTCATTGCACTGTGATAAGCCAAAATGTGAGTTTTCGGATCTCCGGTTCCATCAAATTTTGCAAAGTAGGGCATCTTGAATCTTTTAGGCAACCTTGCATTCGGGAGTGGGCAAAGGTGATCCATGTCTAGCCCTCCTGCTCCTTTCTTTTCGGACTTAGAGACTGCTTCTTCCAGTTTTGCCATTTTGGCGATCAGATCAGCCATTTCTGGACTTGGACCAGGATTTTCGACCGGAGGAACTTCTTCGGCCATGATTTCATGTTCGCGCCTTTCGTCACCTCCCCCTCTAGCTGCAGGTGGAAGTCGTTCTTTGAGTAAGGCACGGAGATTAGCCATAGAGGCATCGGCTTGGTCGGCCCTTTGCTGCATGATGGCCAGGTTGTGCTAGAGATCTGCCAAAATGGTAGCGAGATTCGGAGGCAGAACATCTGCCATGACTAGAGCTTTTGTTTTAACCAGCTTCGGTGACACAGGTGGAGACAAAGTGGGCAGAGGAGATTCGTGCGGAGTAGTCGGCGGTGAATCCTCCCTTGACAAAGTACAGGCCAGAGCTTCCGTTATCACTAATTGAGAAGCGAACCCCAATTTAAACCTTCAAACGAACCCGGCTGACGACCCCAAGTAGGTTTGGCTCTTGATTTCAAAAACTTGCTTTGACAGTGGGATGGCTAGACAGCAAAGTACAAGAGCTCAGTGACAGCCTGCAGCAATTTATTCGACAGAATTGAAAAAGTGGAAAATGCTTATGTCAAACGTCGTCGGTGTCCTCCTAGACTCTACAACTAAAGAGAGTCTGTCTCACGACCTTTGGACGCTGCCAAGGATCCTCGGATATTTTTTTTGACAATGCATCCTTATTTGAATCGACTCGCACTAAAAGATGCCAAAATAGCCTAAGGCTTCGACTATTCCTTTCTCGATGTTTTAATCTTTGGAATCGGAACAACTCAATGTAAATGTCGTGATACTTTTAACCGAAGCGGTGTAAGCAGCACTGTGCTGGAGCCTGACTGGTGTAAGTGATTAGCACTTTTAACCTGAATGGTGTGAGTATCACAGCATTACCTTTGTTATTCCTAGTTTTCTGTTTGAAACTTCAATTGCGTTTTAGATAAAGGACTTAGAAAGTTTTGATTTCTCAAAGTCTCGCTGGTCCAAGGACTTTGAAAATTGATGACGCGCAACATCGAGATGCGCAACTCATCATCGGGCCAAGGCAATGTCGAACGAGCATAAGACAGACTCAACAAGAAAAAACCTAAAAGCCGCCCTAGCATGCTCCTACGCAAAACGGCATGAATGAATGTACAGGCATGCGATAAGGAAAGCAGTAACACAAAGACAGTATATGGGGGTTAGATGCAAATAATCCTACCCTACGGGTTCCTATCCTAGTTTGAAAGGTTCTAGTGCTTTGTACGCATGTTGAGGCCGGTTTTGGTTTAAGGGGTTCCTCTGACTAGAGCCGCGATATACCTCCCACTGCAAAGCGTATAGCAAAGCAACAGTCGAACGATAGTACAACTCATCATCATCCAAGGTTGTTGGGCGTTCGAGGACCCCGGGCTCCAATAAATTGTGCCAGTTTGTCACGTCCTCGATTTCAAACATAATTATAAATGATTTACATAATAAAAATACTCACAAATATCCATACGGTACCCAAAAGATCGTTGTGTTTCCATTCCCTTAATTAAGCTTCCAAGTTCACAAAGTTTCCAAAATATTACAACATTGGCTCGACGACCCAAATCAGCATAAGTATCAAATGTCGAAAGAGGATTAAGGATTTCAATATTCCAAATCAAAAGAATTACAATTTAAGTTACAAATACATCTTTCAAAATAAATTTACAAAGATGAATAAGTAACTCCTTCAGTTAGCTTTCAAAAATAATGACCACACTTCAAGCACGCCAAGCCATGCAAGCTATGGTTCCGGGTTAGCACCTGAAAATAATATAAAGCTTGAGCTACACTAGCCCAGTAGAAAAGTCTACGCAAACTCTATATGCAAATGAGCAAGACGAATGAACGAATAATAGAAGATCACAAGACAACGGAGGAAGCACAATTTTTATGAACAAGCGTTCCAAAATCTCCAATTTTTCTTTTATTCAACCCATAAATCATATCCATTCAAATCATGTCTCAACATGTCGTGTCGTTTATGTGTCTGAGCCGAAACTCCTGCCGGGCTAATTTTGGGACCCCGATATCCCCTGCCAAGCACCCACCTTGAAGGCTAGGCCTTGAAAAGTTATTTTGAGCATTAGCTCCTGCCAGGCTAATTATGGGACCCTGATATCCCCTGCCAGGCACCCACCCGTCGATGGGCCCTGAATGTTCGCGCGTCATTCACAAGCTCAAGTGTATCGTTCGTACAAATGTCGTGCAAGAAGCTCACATTTCTTTCATTTCCGTAGTTCCACTATTTTGAACAATTCCCATGTCTATATATATGTCACACTGCACATGAAGTCAAACAAGGCTACTTGATTTCTTATTATATAAATAAATAAGTATGAAATCCCATAGAAGTGGTCAAGGTTTCAGGAAGAAATGGGATTGCAACGTCATGGGAGATTTTTGGATTTGACTGGTGGCCTACCGGTAGGTAGTGGGGTGCTACCGGTACAAAACCGAAACAGAGGGGACACAATTTTGGTTCGCAAGAATTCTACCGGTAGGAGGAAAAATGGTACCGGTAGGTTCCAAGAAATTTTTATAATCTTACCGGTAGGGAACAATTCCTACCGGTACAAAAACTGATCAGAAAGGCCACCATTTTGCACGAGAAAAATTTTGAGACAGGCTACCGGTAGGAGAAAAGTTCTACCGGTAGGAAACTAATTTTTCTAGCAACACAACAACGTTCTACCGGTATAAAGGACGGGTCTACCGGTAGGAATTCAGAATTTGGCGATTTTTCATCAGTTAACAGATTTTGATCCAGACCAAACAATAATCAATACCAGCTCAAACAAAGCATGGAGATACTCAAATAAGACATAAGAGAACCCAAATAACATATAAAGAGAGGTAGAATTCCCTACCTCAAGCATCCAAACCGAAATCAAAGAGATTGTGCAAACCCTAGCTTCCGGAGTCCAAATCGAACAAAATACACCGAACCAAGCTTTGTCCAATGGGATACAAGCTCGAATATACTAGTAGACGATGGAGCTAAGCTCGATTGTTGTGAGTTTTGAGTGATTGGGTGAGTTTTTGAGAGACTTGGATGAGAAATGGAGAGAGATCGGGAGAGATGAGATAAGAAATGGAAATGAAAGTAAAAAAAAAAAGAAAACATTTCCCTGGTATACACGTGCACACATGCACAAATTACACCAACACCCCTAATTTTCATATTCTCTCACATTGACCCCCAACTTTAATATTCTCACTAATCTATCACTTATTCATTTATAAAACAATAAAATTATAAAATGAATTTACGGGTCTCTACATCCTACCCTCCTTAAAGGAATTTCGTCCTCGAAATTTTCCAAGCCAAAACTAGCTAACACACATATCACCTATGCATGCAAAACCTCAATCACAAATATTATGCAACATGCTAAATCATCAAAATACTTCAATCTCGGATACTCACGTCGGTATTTATGCCTGAAACAAGTGCGGATACTTCTCTCTAATCTCATCTTCTCGTTCCCAAGTTTGATCCTCGCTACCCTGACTTCTCCATAAGACTCGTACTAACGGTATCGTTTTACCCCTCAACACTTGATCGCGCGAATCTAGGATACGGACCGGTTCTTCCCCATAAGATGCATCGGCCTCTAACTCGAGTTCGGACCACTCCAATACATGCGACGGATCCGGTTCGTACTTCCTCAACATAGACACATGAAACACGTCATGTATACCCGACAATTTCGGTGGCAAAGCCAGGCGATACGCAACCTCCCCAATCTTCTCAATAATGTCGAATGGCCCGATAAAACGCGGCGATAGCTTTCCCTTTTTCCCGAAACGAGATAAACCTCTACGCGGCGATACTTTAAGGAATACGTGATCTCCCTCTTCAAATGATAACGGGCGACGACGACGATCGGCATAATTCTTTTGTCGGCTTTGCGCGGTTAACAATCTTTGGCGAATCACCTTCACTTGTTCGGTCGTTCTCTCTTGAGCTTCTTTAAGTCGCTGACGAATCACTTTCAAGCTCTCGGAGGTCTCCTTAACCATATCCGGTCCTACAAGCGTAGCCTCTCCCAATTCGGTCCAACACACAGGCGATCGACACGGTCTTCCATACAAAGCCTCATACGGTGCCATTTCGATACTAGATTGATAGCTATTGTTGTATGCGAACTCAACTAATGGCAAGTGGTCCTCCCAACTACCCCGGAAATCCATCACACAAGCACGAAGCATGTCTTCCAAAATCTGAATCGTTCTCTCGGATTGCCCATCGGTTTGAGGATGATACGCGGTACTAAACAGAAGATTAGTGCCCAAAGCAGCTTGCAAACTTTGCCAAAAACGCGCGGTAAACCTCGGATCTCGATCAGACACGATGGACACGGGAATCCCATGAAGGCGAATAATCTCTCGAATGTACAAACGGCTAAGCGTATCCACAGAATCGGTGACCTGAATGGGTAAGAAATGAGCGGTTTTAGTCAATCGATCCACAACTACCCAAATAGCGTCATGCCCCCTCGGCGATCTCGGTAAACCCGTAACGAAATCCATGGTCACATGCTCCCACTTCCACTCGGCCACTGGTAATGGTTGCAACTCCCCCGCGGGTCGTTGATGTTCGGCTTTCACTTGTTGGCACGTGAGACACTTGGACACGAAACTCACAACGTCCTTCTTCATTCTGGACCACCAAAATTGCCTACGCAAGTCGTGATACATTTTCGTTCCTCCCGGGTGAACGGCTAACGGAGAATGATGAAACTCTCGTAAGATTTCTTCTCGACACGAAACGGGTACGAACAACCTTCCTTGATAGCGTAAGCCTCGGTCGGCGTGTATCATCCACCCCTCTTGAGCGTTTCCACTAAGGAATCTAGTACGGAGTTCCTCTGCTTCCTCATCGTGTTGCTGAGCCTCAATCACTCTCGTCGACAATGTCGATTGCACCGTCAAGTTACACAATGTGACCCCTTCCCGAACTTCCTCAAAGTGTATGGCATAGGAGCCCAAATCGTTCATTGCTTTCCACTCATGAATCGCTAGGCTCGCTAGATGTGTCGATTTTCTACTCAATGCGTCAGCCACAACGTTCGCTTTTCCCGGGTGGTATTGTAATTCGAAGTCATAATCCTCCAAATGCTCCATCCGACGGCGTTGACGAAGGTTAAGTTCCTTTTGAGAGAATAAGTATTTCAAACTCTTATGATCGGAAAAGACTTCAAACTTCTCACCGTACAAGTAATGGCGCCAACTTTTCAAAGCAAATACCACGGCTGCAAGTTCTAAATCGTGTGTCGGGTAATTCCGCTCATGTGTTTTCAACTGTCGTGACCCATACGCTACCACTCGCCCCGTTTGCATCAACACGCATCCCAACCCTTCTTTTGATGCATCACAATAAACAGAGTAGCCAACTCCACGTTCGGGCACAATCAAAACAGGTGCGGTAGTCAATCGCTTCTTTAACTCTTCAAAGGCTGTCTCACACGAGTCACTCCAAACGAAACGAGTCCCCTTACGCGTCAATCTAGTCATTGGTGCCGCTAAACGAGAGAAGTCTAAAACGAAACGGCGGTAGTACCCAGCTAAACCCAAGAAACTTCGAATTTCGAATACGTTCTTTGGTCGCTGCCAATTCATAATCGACTCTATCTTTCCTGGATCAACAGACACTCCACCTTTCGAAACCACGTGACCCAAAAATTTAACTTCGGATAACCAAAACTCACACTTACTAAGTTTAGCGTATAGCTGGTGCTCTCTCAAGAGTTCAAGAACGATGGTGAGATGGGCTTGGTGTTCCTCCTCAGTGGGTGAGTAAATCAAGATGTCATCTACAAAGACGACGACAAAACGATCAAGATAAGCACGGAAAATACGATTCATCAAGTCCATGAATGTAGCTGGAGCGTTCGTCAGTCCGAAAGGCATAACAACGAACTCATAATGGCCATAACGAGTGCGGAAAGCGGTTTTAGGAATATCCTCTCTACGAACCCTTAATTGGTGGTAACCGGATCTCAAATCGATTTTAGAAAAACAAGTGGCACCCCGAAGTTGATCAAACAAGTCATCGATTCTAGGCATAGGATACTTGTTCTTAACGGTTACACGATTGAGCTTACGATAGTCGATACACAAACGAAGTGAACCATCCTTCTTTTTCGCGAAAAGAGCGGGTGCTCCCCACGGAGACGTACTTGGACGAATGAATCCTAAGTTCTCCAATTCCTGCAATTGAGTTTTTAGCTCTCTCAATTCGGCGGGTGCGAAACGATATGGAGGAATCGAAATAGGAGCGGTACCGGGAAGTAGATCAATGGTGAACTCAATCTCTCACTCGGGAGGTAAACCAGGTAACTCTTCCGGAAATACATCCGGGAAGTCACAAACCACTAAAGGTAACTCCCCACGCATGGAGGCATCCTCCTCTAACGTCAAACTCGCCAACAATGAATAAACCGACCCTAGCTCACGAGGCCCACATAAATAAGGTTCCAATGGTTCCCGACGCTCCCCCAAGAATTCGAAACAAGGACCCTCAGGAGGACAAATACGAACTCGACGCTTGAAACAATCAATAGTAGCATGGAACGTGGATAGCCAATCCATCCCCAAAATAAGATCAAACCCTGACATTTCCAAAACAATGAAGTCGAACACAAAACGACGATCACGAATATTCAACTCACAATCTCGACAAATACGATCAAGAGGCGTTCTACCCCCTAAAGGTGTCTCGACAAACAAAGGAGGGCTAATAGTTTCCGATTCCAATTCCAAAGTACACACAAATGATGCAGCAATGAAAGAATGCGATGCTCCAGAATCAAAGAGTACTTTAGCAAATGAGTTGAACAAAAGAAAAGTACCCCTCACAACAGAAGTTTCCGGAGCCTGAGAAGTGGTAGGTGGAATAGCAGATGTGATGTTGAAAACTCGTCCCTGGGTACCCTGACCCTGCATAAAACCCCCTCTCTGACCAGAACCCTGAGCAGGCGCGGAAGAACTCGCTCCCTTGTCAACCCCGGAACTCTGAACCGATGTCGTCTGTCGGAAGTAAGGCTGCTGCTGCCTCTGAGTACCCCTAAACGACTGGCCCACATTACGCCCCGTTCCCGACTGCTGCACAGAACCTGACTCACTGCGCGCTCCCGACCCCTGAGGACAACTCCTTGCAAAATGATCCGTTTTACCACAAATATAACAAGTTTCCCCGAGGCGTGGACACTGAGCACGAACGTGTCCAGGTTGATTACACTTGTAGCACACAGGAGAAGGTCTAGACAGAACACCCCGAGTCCCCAAGGAAGAAGGCGGCCTAAAGTTCGACGAACTACCCTGCGGTGTCTGAGATGGTTCCCTTGCCCTTTTTCTCCCTTGGCTCCCAAAGCTCCCCGATGAAGAACTCGTGTTCACGGTTGGTTGTCGCGGTTCCCAAACTCCCCTATTCCGTTGCGCCTCTTTTGGTATCTCAATACTCCTCGCGCACTCAACTACCTCGGCGTATTTAGTCTTGCGTTGCACCATTACCATCCTCCTCACGGTATTATGTAGCCCTTTCTCAAAGCGTCTACATTTTCTCTCTTCCGTCGCCACCAACTCTGGTGCAAAACGTGATAAGGATTGGAACTTCTGTGCGTACTCCGAGACGGTCATGCTTCCTTGCTCTAACTTTTCGAATTGGTCCCTCAATTGCTCACGACTAGTTTCTGGAAAATACTGCTCCTCAAATAATGCCTCAAATTCAGCCCATGTCAAATTCTCAACGTCTGGCTCATCTACTTGAGCCGCGGTCCTTGCCGCTCTCCTCGCATCCTTCCTACTTTCTAGAACGGATTCCCACCATTCACCGGCCTCCCCAACTAGTTGCACCGCCACGATACCTACCCTGATGGTGTCTTCTGTAATATTAAGAGCTCTGAAAAGTTTACGGATTTGGGCTAGCCAATGGTCCGCTACCAAAGGGTCGCTACTAGTCCCATCGAACACTGGAGGGTTTCTACGGCTAAACTCCCGCATCGCCACCATAGCTCGATCCTCGACATTCTCTCTAGGTGCTTGGTTTAAAAGATTTGCAGCTGTAAGTGCTGCGACGAGATCCCTAGCAAACTGATTCTGAGCTTGAGGTACTCCTGCACCTCGACCGATCCCAGCCCCCAAATTCCCACCTGGGTTCTCCCCATGCTGACTAACCTCGTCCTCAAGAGGTACCCCACGGCCTCGACCACCCCGGGTTCCAGCCCCAACTCGTCTGACACGGGTCTTCGGAGGCATCTTACTACATGATATACAAAAAGAAACTATTAACCACAACATTAGAACTATGGAGTTGAAGCCCTCAACTTCGCAACACAGGTTAATAGCTCTACACCACTCTACGATAATGAAAATGCAATGCCACGTAATCACGTGAATGTTAGTCACACAAGCATGCACAAGTTATGTTAGAAGGCGTGACATTTTGAACCCATGAGACGAAACGTCTCCCCATGGTCTCTAGGTGTTCTAAACCTATGCTCTGATACCAAGTTGTCACGTCCTCGATTTCAAACATAATTATAAATGATTTACATAATAAAAATACTCACAAATATCCGTACGGTACCCAAAAGATCGTTGTGTTTCCATTCCCTTAATTAAGCTTCCAAGTTCACAAAGTTTCCAAAATATTACAACATTGGCTCGACGACCCAAATCAGCATAAGTATCAAATGTCGAAAGAGGATTAAGGATTTCAATATTCCAAATCAAAAGAATTACAATTTAAGTTACAAATACATCTTTCAAAATAAATTTACAAAGATGAATAAGTAACTCCTTCAGTTAGCTTTCAAAAATAATGACCACACTTCAAGCACGCCAAGCCATGCAAGCTATGGTTCCGGGTTAGCACCTGAAAATAATATAAAGCTTGAGCTACACTAGCCCAGTAGAAAAGTCTACGCAAACTCTATATGCAAATGAGCAAGACGAATGAACGAATAATAGAAGATCACAAGACAACGGAGGAAGCACAATTTTTATGAACAAGCGTTCCAAAATCTCCAATTTTTCTTTTATTCAACCCATAAATCATATCCGTTCAAATCATGTCTCAACATGTCGTGTCGTTTATGTGTCTGAGCCGAAACTCCTGCCGGGCTAATTTTGGGACCCCGATATCCCCTGCCAAGCACCCACCTTGAAGGCTAGGCCTTGAAAAGTTATTTTGAGCATTAGCTCCTGCCAGGCTAATTATGGGACCCTGATATCCCCTGCCAAGCACCCACCCGTCGATGGGCCCTGAATGTTCGCGCGTCATTCACAAGCTCAAGTGTATCGTTCGTACAAATGTCGTGCAAGAAGCTCACATTTCTTTCATTTCCGTAGTTCCACTATTTTGAACAATTCCCATGTCTATATATATGTCACACTGCACATGAAGTCAAACAAGGCTACTTGATTTCTTATTATATAAATAAATAAGTATGAAATCCCATAGAAGTGGTCAAGGTTTCAGGAAGAAATGGGATTGCAACGTCATGGGAGATTTTTGGATTTGACTGGTGGCCTACCGGTAGGTAGTGGGGTGCTACTGGTACAAAACCGAAACAGAGGGGACACAATTTTGGTTCGCAAGAATTCTACCGGTAGGAGGAAAAATGGTACCGGTAGGTTCCAAGAAATTTTTATAATCTTACCGGTAGGGAACAATTCCTACCGGTACAAAAACTGATCAGAAAGGCCACCATTTTGCACGAGAAAAATTTTGAGACAGGCTACCGGTAGGAGAAAAGTTCTACCGGTAGGAAACTAATTTTTCTAGCAACACAACAACGTTCTACCGGTATAAAGGACGGGTTTACCGGTAGGAATTCAGAATTTGGCGATTTTTCATCAGTTAACAGATTTTGATCCAGACCAAACAATAATCAATACCAGCTCAAACAAAGCATGGAGATACTCAAATAAGACATAAGAGAACCCAAATAACATATAAAGAGAGGTAGAATTCCCTACCTCAAGCATCCAAACCGAAATCAAAGAGATTGTGCAAACCCTAGCTTCCGGAGTCCAAATCGAACAAAATACACCGAACCAAGCTTTGTCCAATGGGATACAAGCTCGAATATACTAGTAGACGATGGAGCTAAGCTCGATTGTTGTGAGTTTTGAGTGATTGGGTGAGTTTTTGAGAGACTTGGATGAGAAATGGAGAGAGATCGGGAGAGATGAGATAAGAAATGGAAATGAAAGTAAAAAAAAAAGAAAACATTTCCCTGGTATACACGTGCACACATGCACAAATTACACCAACACCCCTAATTTTCATATTCTCTCACATTGACCCCCAACTTTAATATTCTCACTAATCTATCACTTATTCATTTATAAAACAATAAAATTATAAAATGAATTTACGGGTCTCTACACAGTTACCCAAAACACCTCAACGGGGCTGACCAACATCAATGCATATGGAAGAATGCCGAAGAATGATTTTTATGAGAGATAAATGCAATGTTTTGAAAAACAACTTTTAAAGTTTGGCTCACTTTTATCAATCAATACTTTGAAAAGACTATAAAAATGAACAGTGGTAAAAGCCCCAGTTCGGATTGGTCGGATGCGGAGATCCTATTACGTTACCATTCGTTTCTTCAGCAGCGCGAAGTGTTCTGTTTTGACAGACTTTTGAAAGATTGTTCATTTATGTATGAATCGCCAAGTGTAGGGGGATGAAAACAATTGATGCTTCGGATCACCTTGGATTGCAACGGCTTGTTTGTGCCTTTTCATCGGAACCCTAATTTGTTGTTGATGCCTTAATCTGCAAAATAGACAAGGGGTGAGTGCACCTTTGCCTCTCGTGGCAAAGGCCCTCCGATGCCAAAGTTAGTATCACGTACTAGCAGTTAAACCCTAATTATCAGTAGGAAAGCAATCAGAATGCAATGTATTGCGCACCTTTTGCCTCTAGGTTTACCTCATATTTATAGATTTGCGTATGCTTGTTGCCCAAGCATCCCTGTTGCCATAGGATTCCCAACTCGTATAGGAAACCCAGGATATCAAGAATTCTCGTTTCCTTTATCAATTTATTAGAAAAGAGTCCTTTTAGGATTCTTTTCCATTACTGGCCGAATATCCTATTCTCATTGGGTATCTTTCCCAGATCCTATATTCTCGGGATCTTGTTCCCTTATGGGACATGACTATTCTGGAATCTTCCAGAGTATCAGAGTATCCACTCTGCTCCTACTCTTGATTGGAGCTCTTTCCTTGTTCGGCCATCTCATGGCCGAATAGACGGCTTGGACTAGTCACTTCACATGTAACTGGTCCTTTACCAATTATTTTGACCAACGACCTCACATGCCTTTTGTCTTTATTAGCCGAACAGACTGCATGGATCAATGACTTTCCATACCATTAGTCCATATCGCCATTCTCCATATTGCTCGGTGATAAGTCTTGTCATACTTACGACGTGCTCCCAAATATCACGTGTTCGGCAACTAAACGTATCTGTTCGGGAATACCTCCCTACAATTGCTCCCCAGCTTCATTTACATGCCACTGTTCGGGGGCAATATATGAAGCTTTTTAGAAATGAATGTTTAGACCAAATTATTCTGATCTCATACGGTCATTGTTTTTAACACTTCATTGATGCCTTTTGGCGCCTCTGTCATTATACCATTTCGGGGTAATGACTCCACGTGGCACGTCTCGTATGCCTATCATTAATTTCGATCTGACATTCTATGAAACGGCGTCAAAACAGTATTTTCTTTCCGTTACTTTAACTTGTAACGGAGTGAGTCGAGACGCTTCATCTCTGTTTCTTTCACTTAAATCCCAAAAAGGGGTTTTTTTTTGGATTTTCTATCCAAAACTCAGAGCATTGTCTTGTCTTCTTAAGGCAAAAAACTCCCTTTCTTCCGCCATAACCGCTGCCTGCAACTCGCTCGTGTCACAAGAATCTTTTCATTTAAACTCGTAAGATCTCTATTTCTTCTACTTAGGTTTCCTACTAAGATTTCTCCCTCGTTCCATTAGCTTTCATCTGAGATCTTATCCTCAGATTTTTGGGTCATTTCTAGGGTTTCAGTCGCACCATTTCCAGTTTTACTTTTTCTTCGAATATATCCATGGCGAATGAATATGATCCAAAACCCAGCAAATTTAGGAAGCTCTGCGATACCCCTGCTGCCATGGTGGCATTTAGAACAGAATATGACATTCCTGATAACGTAGGACTCGAACTCGCCCCTCTAGGAGCTGATAGGGATGGTGGCTCATGGGATAGAATGTGTATCCCTATTGTGGCCATTTGTCGAAGGTGGAGTCCGATTTCCCCTTCACCCACTACTCCGCCAGATCCTAAACTGGTACCGTCTCACCCCTATGCAAGTATCAACAAATTTTTTTAGGCTGATAATGGGAGTAGTTGCTTTGAATAGGATTCTGGGGACCCAGCTAGGAATTTCGGACATTCAGTGGTGGTACAGTATTGTACTAAACCCTGAATACAATACCTACTATTTCAAAGTTAGAAGGGCAGAAAAGTGTGTCGTGCTAAACCTGCTAGACTCTGCTCGGGATCATGAGATCGATTTCCTTTACGTCATTGGAGCCTTTGAGCCACTAGGAAAGGATGGTCAAGTGGTGGGCCTCCACTACCCCCACATATGGGGATACCCACGTATGCTCCTCATTTTATGATATTTGCAATTTTTCTTACTGCCTCCTCGTAGCTCTTTGTATGATTTTTCTAAGTTTGGTTTTTTCATGTTTATCTTGCAGCTGAAAACGCTAAAAGGCATCCTAGACGAGAGCCAAGCTACGTCCGAACAGAGGACATCAACAAGGTTTTGAAGAATTCAGGTGAACCGGGCACCTCTACAGCTGGTCGGGGCCGGAACGCTGACGTGCTTTTGTGCTACGATCCCTCTTACAGAGGTGTTATAGATAGAAGACTTGCCCATCCCAGCACCAGTGCTGCCTCTACATCAACTGCTCCCCAACCGAGGAGCACAAGAGCTAATGCTGGAGTGACAGTAGCCGGTCAATTGGGTGAAATCCCTATTTCAGAAGGCGTTCCTATACCTCGAGTGAGAGTTCGAAGACCCTTACTGAGACAGGCTGCCGCTCAACCACAATCCGAACAGCCAGCTCCCAGTCGAGTAACCAGCCAATCCTCCTCTTCAGGTTATTCTCCATCTCCTCCACTCTCAAGCACTATGACACGTCAGCCCCTAAACCTCAGCTCCCTACTTACCGTCTCTTCTCGGGGACGTGGATCTGGTTGGGTAGCTTCTACAGGGAATGCTCCTCCTGTACCCCGTCGTAATAGAGGAGGTTCTACCCACTCCCCTTCATCTACCCGAGGAGCGGATTCTGCTTTCGATGCCAGTGATGCTCATCGAGATAAACGGCCTAGGTCTAAGGACCCAACTGGCACTGCTTCTCAAGCAGATACTGAAACTCATCATCCCACTTCACCAACTACCCAAATCCTTCCCCAGATGTGGATTCCTCCATTTACTAGGGGAGATCATCCCGTTCACGTTGGGGACAGTGCTAGTTCATCTAAAACAGCACTCGCCCTAGCTCAAGGGTTGTTGCTTCCAGTCGACATGCAGAAAGATTCTGGATCTGCACCTGACCATCTTGTAGCCACTGGTCTCGTCAGTGGTATTAAGGTAATAACAAAGACCCTCCTTCCATTAAACTAACAAATTTATCTTATATTATTTTTGACCATCAACTCTTTTTGGTACTATTTTAGTTCATTCAAAAGATGGTAACTCTGGGGCAAAAGTATCAAGAAGCCGAGGCCGAGCGGATCAGATTGTCGAATGACAATACTCGACTACTTCGGATAGTTTCCCGTCTTGAAAGGGAGAGAGACAAAGCCAAGGCGGATTTTGATGGTGCTAAGGGCAAACTTGAGATTGCCGAAGAGAGCCTCAATCAGGGTTTATCAGAGATCGACAGCACCAAAAAAGCTTCCTATGAAGACGGCTATCAAAAAGGCTTTGACGCCACAACAGCAAGTTATGTCGAATAGATGCCAGCTTTACAGGATCAGATCTGGATCGCCAGCTGGGAGGCCTGTCTGACCAAACTAGGGGTTCCTGAGGACTCACCCTTCTGGGTTGACAATGATCTGCCTAGCACTCGTGCTCAAAGCATTCAGGATCCAGCAGAGCATCCTGAAGACGATATCGAACAACAGATCGAAGAATTCGCTAATGCTGGAGAGGAGACCCCAACAGGTACCCATGTTGCTAGTCCGGAATGTTCAACTATTCGGGAAACGGCTAATGAACCCATAATCTTGGAGGAGAATCTGGTTGAAGATGGTGCTGATACTGAGATCAGCACTGACGTTCCAGAGGTCCAGAATGTGGGCTGATAGGTAAATATAAAACTCTCTAATATTGTGGCTGGTCCTGCGTGATCATGAGCTATTTAGCCCTGTGAGGCATCAGTACGATCAACACTTTTTGTGATAACACAGGTATTCGGCCCCTTGTGGCAAAACTTATATGATTTTGCTCGACTACCCTCGTTTTTGCAACTGTTCAGATGCAAATAGTTTTATCTTTAAGTATTTCGTTCTTTGATCCTATAATCACATGTTTGTTTGTGCATAAGTGTTCAATACTTAGCAAATCTTGTGAATCATCTGTGTTTGAACTCTTTCACGTATTTAGAAACAAACTCTCTAAGTTTCTCGTACTTGTGAACTGCAGTTAAGTATCACGTACTTATGAATTAACTCTCTAAGTTTCTCGTACTTAAAAATACTTGTGTTTGATAATTTTTAAGTTTCACGTACTTAAAAAAGACATACAAGTGTATTCATACTTGTTTAAGTTTCACGTACTTAAAATTCTAAAATACAAGTGTTTAATACTTGTATTTAAAAACATACAAGTGTATTTATACTTGTATTAACTTGTTTAAGTTTCACGTACTTAAAATCCATACAAGTGTTTCATACTTGTATTTAAAAACATACAAGTGTAAATGCCTGTTCCCTGCTCCCCAATACGAATGAGGGAAACCAAGCCCATAGTTCGTATTTTTAAGACAAATGCCAAGAATACAATATTTATACTGCAAAAAATGATTGTATTCATAATCTATGGAACTCAAGAGGGCGTTATTCGTACCCATTGCAACTAAAATAACAAAATTTAGAACAAGGGAATTATATTCGTAATTCCCACACAATCACGTAGTGCAAGCCTAAAATAGAACTTAATGTTTTTTAAACAAAGAATTTTCATAGATTGTGGACATTCCAGGGCCTCGGAATTGGGTTACCATCCAGATCTGCCAATCGATAGGCCCCTATGTCTACAATCTCGATTACTCGATACAGACCTTCCCAGTTGGCCCCCAGCTTGCCTTTGTTGGCCACCTTGGTGTTGCCGAGCACTTTTCGTAGTACGAGGTCCCCAACACCAAATTCTCGAGGATGAACATGCTTATTATAGCTCTTCATTAGCTACTCCTGGTAAGAAGCCAGATGGATTAAGGCCCTTTCTCTCCTCTCCTCGGCTAGATCTAGCTCAATTTCAAGGGCCATATCATTGCCCCCACTTTCGACTAGTGCAGTTTTATTGGTCGGAAGACCAACTTCAAGAGGTATAACAACCTCTGTTCCATAGGCCAATGAATAGGGGGTCTCTCCCGTAGACCTCCTAGGCGTTGTTCGGTAAGCCCACAAACTAATGGCAACTCGTCAGGCCACTTCCCTTTGGCTTTGTCCAGCCTTTTCTTGATCCCATCAAGGATACTTTTGTTAGACGCCTCTGCCTGCCCATTACTCTAAGGGTAGGCTGGGGTGGAATAATAATTTCGTATTCCATACTGGACACAAAAAGTCTTGAATTTCTTCTGAAATTGGGATCCATTATCTGTAATCAATGAGTAATGGACCCCAAAGCAAGTGATGATGCTCTTCCAAACGAACCTTTCTATCATAGGTTCAGTGATTTTGGCCAATGGTTCTGCCTCAATCCACTTAGTAAAATAATCTGTTGCAACTAGCAAAAGTTTTTGACTCCCAGTTGCTTTGTGTAATGGACCAACGATATCCATTCCCCATTGAGCAAACGGCTAGGGACTCGTCAAAAGCACCAGATCCTCAGTGGGTGTTCGAATCATTAGTGAGAATTTCTGACACTTCTCATAAATCTTTACATACACCTTTGCATCTTCCTGCATGTGTGGCCACGAGCAGCCTTGGGTAATTGCTCGGTGGGCAATGGATCTGCCTCCAGCACGGCTCCCACATGTTCCCTCGTGGATTTCATGAAGAAACTTCTGCACCATCTCAGGATGTACGCATAGCAAATAAGGGCCAGTAAAGGATTTTCTATATAACTTACCCTCTGGGGACAGCCAAAACCTAGCAGATTTGATCCTTATCTTGTGAGCCTCCTTTTTGTCAGAAGGGAGTATATCGTCTCGTAAGAACTCCATGATTGGATCCATCCAACTTGGTCCTTGGTTCACGTCCAACCCCAAGTCTACACTCCTCCCAATGCTTGGCTCATTCAGATATTCTACTGCCACCTTCCTTTTGAACTCAGTTGGTACAGCTGCAGCTAACCAAGCTAATGAATCTGCATGAGCATTCTGTCCAGAACTTATCTGTTCAATATATACCCTTTCGAAGGTATCAAGCAAGTCCTTGGCTGCCTGTACGTAGGCCACCATCTTTTCACTTCGAGTTTCATATTCCCCGGATAGCTGATTGACCACAAGCTGTGAATCACAATACACCCTAACCCGTTCCGCTTTCAGGGTTTTTGCACTCCGTAATCCAGCCAAGAGTGCCTCATACTCAGCCACATTATTTGACATGCTAAAACCAAGCCGAACAGATAGTTCAATCAGCACTCCTTCAGGAGGAAAAAGGACAATCCCAATTCCTGCACCAGTATTACATGCTGATCCATCAACGAATAGCTTCCATTCCATAGGATCCTATTCGGCTGAGGGCTGATCCTTCACGGGTGATGTCTTAATCACCTGTTCCTTTCTCGTAGGAGGTAAGGGAGCCACCGTAGGAGAAAATTCTGCCACAAAATCTGCCAATACTTGGCCTTTGATTGTCGTGCGTGGCTAATAATCGAGATCGTACTAACTTAACTCGACGGACCACGTTGAGATCCTTCCCCGAGAAGTCTGCCTTTCGTAGCAATGATTTTAATGGAAACTCAGTATAAACCACAACCTTGTGGCTTTGGAAGTAATGTGGCAATTTCCTTGTGGCTGCCCTAAGTGCCAGGACAAGTTTTTCTAAAGGCAGATATCTCGTCTCTGCATCCAGCAATGTCTTGCTAACATAATAAATAGGGATTTGTTCGATTCCCAAATCCCTCAAGAGGACTGCACTTACTGCATGCTCAGAAACAGCCAAATACAAAACTAAAGACTCACCTGGCTGGGAAGTTGACAAAGCGGGGGCTCGGCCAGATACTTCTTCAGGTCCTGGAAGGCTTGTTCACACTCTGCTCCCCATTCAAATCTCTCCCTCTTTTTCAGCAATTGAAAAAATGATCTGCACTTGTCACTTGACCTGTTGATAAATCTATTAAGTGTTGCGGCCATTCCAGTTAACCTTTGGACTTCTTTAGTGGTTTTAGGACTTTGAAGCCTTTGTAGGGCTACAATTTGATTGAAGTTAGCATCAATCCCTCTCATGGTTACCAAATGGCCCAGGAACTTTCCTAAACCAACTCCAAATGCACATTTCGAGGCGTTGAGTTTCAATTTGTACTCCTTCAGGATTTCAAAAGCTTCTTTTAAATCTGCTATATGACCCCGTTTATCTTGGCTTTTCACCACCATATCATCTATGTAAACTTCCATAGTCTTTCCAAGGAGCTTCTTGAACATGATAGTTGCAAGTCTTTGGTATGTTGCCCCAGCATTCTTTAGTCCAAACGGCATAACACTATTGCAGTACAACCCTCGTGGTGTGATAAACGAAGTCTTCTCTTGATCAGGTCCAAACATAGCAATTTGATGATATCCTCGATATGCATCGAGAAAACTCATTCGCTCATAACCAGCAGTTGCATCAACCAACTGGTCAATCCTTGGAAGAGGAAAACTATCTTTTGGACATGCCTTATTTAGGTCTGTGAAGTCTACGCAAACACGCCACTTCCCATTCTTTTTCTTTACCACAACGGTGTTGGATAACCATTCTGGGTAGTAGACTTCACGTATTGCTTTGGCCTCTAATAAACGATCAACCTCTTCAATTACTGCATCCACATGCTGCACGGTTGCCCTCCGTTTTTTCTGAATGATTGGCTTATGCTGAGGATTAACGTTTAAATGGTGACAGATCACACCTGCACCCACTCCGAGCATCTCCTCTGGTACCCATGTAAATACATCAATGTATTCCTTCAGAAATCTTATTGATTCAGCCTTTTCATCCACTGGTAATGATTCCCCAATTAAGAAATATCTTTCAGGATCAGTCTCGTTGATCTGAATCTTCTCCAAGCCTTCAACCACTTTTTCAACCGAACTTCTTCCAACATCCTCGATAGTTGGTTGATCTGGTACTTCTAATATATGAACGTGGTGGACCTTTGGGGCTCTTTTAATGATGGAAATCAAACATTGTTATGCCACTCTCTGATTGCCTCTAAGTACCTCAACTCCATTCGATCCTGGGAACTTCACCATCTGGTGATAAGTCGAGGAGACTGCTCTCATTTTGTGCAGCCATGTCCTCCCTATAATCGCATTATAGGAAGAAGGAACATCGACAACTAAAAAATCTATCCTCAACACCACTGATCCAGCCCGAACAGGTAGTGTTACCTTTCCAAGAGGCCAGACTGCTCCTGCACCGAACCTGATCAGAAGTGTTGTAGATTGCTCTAAGTCTGTTTGGGCCAGTCCCAGCTTCTTGAATGCATCATAGTAATCACCTCTGTACAACTTCCTGAGTCCACTAGAATCCTCTCAATGTCATATTCCCCAACTCGTAGGGTTACGACAAAAGCGTCATTGGGGGGTATTTGGACCTCTCCCAGGTCATCATCAGTGAATGCTATGCTCTCATTGCACACAATATTCTCTCGCCCTCTCTTGTTTCCCAGTCGCATCACATGCTGATCATGCTTGACTTGCCTTTGTAACAGCCTAACCTCATTTCTCGTATAAGGTGTGGCCAACCCATGTATCATATGGATTACTCCTTTAGGGTTTTGCTCGTAACCCAGTTCCATAGCTTTCCCTTTGTCCTTTGGATCCTCCTGAATAAATTTCTTGAGATAGCCCCGAGAGACCAAATCATCAAGGTGTCTCTTGTACATCTCACAATCCTCAGTCATATGGCCCCAATCTTTATGGTAACTGCAGTGCTGATTCGTAGCACGTTTTGCATCCTTGTCTCCACCTAGACTCGGGGGCCATTTAAAATATGGCTGATTCTTTATTCGATAAAGAATCCTAGAAATTGGTTCTTTCCAAACCGTAGTGATTGAAAAGAAAGATTTGGGATCAGGAGCTTGCTTATCCTTGTACGGCTCTTTCTTAGCCTACCCGTACTCCCTTCTTTCTCTATAAGTTTTGGGTTCTGGCTTATCCACATTTTTGGCAGGTGCCTTCGGCTGTTTGGCAACAATCCTGCCATCCTCACGGAGTATGTCATCCTCCATTCTGGCGTGTTGCTCTATCCGTTCCATCAATTTTGCCAGTGTGGCTACCGGATGTTTATTCAATGAGCGACGCAGCTCTCCCCGAACAGGCAAACCAGTCTTGAAGGTGGCAATTGCATACTCCTCACTGCAGCTTTCAATCTCATTGAAAGTTTCCCAGTACTTCTTTGCATAATCTCTGATCTGTTCGTTTTCCTCCTGTTTCATGGTGGAAAGACTTTCAAAAGTCTTTGGGGCTTTTTTGCTTGTCAAGAACCAAGCAGTGAATTCCTCGGCCAACTGTCTCCATCCTCGTATGGATCGTGGGGCCAGTTTATGAAACCAAGCTAAAGCCACCTTGCCAAGACTGGAGGGGAACATCTTGCATAAGATGGCATCATCCCCCTCATGCATAAACATAGCCTGTTGATAATGTTGTATGTGAGCCACGGGATCCGTATTTGTCTCGTAAATTACGAACGTACCGTGCTTTACCCTGCTTGACAACCTAGCCTCTTGAAGCCTCTTTGTAAAGGGGGAGGCTGCAATATTACTTAGGGCCTTTCATGCTGCTTCTCGTGCAGTTACTGTCCCATCCTTGTGCTCCTTTGATTTGTGAGCTGTAACCTTGACCCAATCAGCATCAGGCCTCTCCTACCAATCTCGATGATGTTTCCTTGTTTCTTCCTCTTCTGGGGTGGAACTTCGGTCTCTGCTCCTCCTTTTTCGTGAAGAAGCCCTTCTCTCCGGTGTTCGGCTTTTACTTCTGCTTCTCCTTTTTCATGGAGAAGCTTCATACCGCCATATAATAGGACTTCTGCTTCTTCTCCTTCTTGAATGAGCCTGCTTATGGACTACCAGAGTCTGTCCATCCTTCTGGGAATTCCTTCGAGAAAGTCCAGAATCTTCTGGGTGCTCTCGTACCCGCTGTAATTCCTGTATCTCGTACTCTCGTTTTCTAATTAAACGAGCATACTCCTCGATTTCCCTTCTCTTTTTATCGAGGACATCATTACCATTGTGTATACTCCTTGAATGAGTGACTGACTCTTCTCTTCGATGAGACTTACTCCTTCTCGTGGAGCCAATAGCAGTTTTATCTCCCTTTTCTTTAAAGTTATCTCCATTATGTCTACCAGTGGGCTTTCTCGGAGCACCTAGTGGGGATTTATCTCTTCCCCCACCCAACTGGTCCTTTGGACTAAACGGAGTAACTGGATCTTCTTCCATCATGATTACTTTTCTGAAAAATTGTTCGTTTCCCACGGACGGCGCCAATTGTAGAGGGATGAAAACAATTGATGCTTCGGATCACGTTGGATTGCAATGGCTTGTTCGTGCCTTTTCCCCGGAACCCTAATTTGTTGTTGATGCCCTAATCTGCAAAACAGACAAAGGGTGAGTGCACCTTTGCCTCTCGTGGCAAAGGCCCTCCGATGCCAAAGTTAGTATCACGTACTAGCAGTTAAACCCCAATTATCAGTAGGAAAGCAATCAGAATGCAATGTATTGCGTACCTTTTGCCTCTAGGTTTATCTCATATTTATAGATTTGCGTATGCTTGTTGCCCAAGCATCCCTGTTG
Organism: Rhododendron ovatum; assembly: GCA_019656835.1. Classification (NCBI taxonomy): domain Eukaryota; kingdom Viridiplantae; phylum Streptophyta; class Magnoliopsida; order Ericales; family Ericaceae; genus Rhododendron; species Rhododendron ovatum. The sequence goes on from CM033802.1 coordinate 25,183,984, forward strand.
CCATAGGATCCCCAACTCGTATAGGAAACCCAAGATATCAAGGATTCTCGTTTCCTTTATCAGTTTATTAGAAAAGAGTCCTTTTAGGATTCTTTTCCATTACTAGCCGAACATTCCATTCTCATTGGGTATCTTTCCCAGATCCTATATTCTCGGGATCTTGTTCCCTTATGGGACATGACTATTCTAGAATCTTCCAGAGTATTAGTGTATTCACTCTGCTCCTACTCTTAATTGGAGCTCTTTCCTTGTTCGGCCATCTCATGGCCGAACAGACGGCTTGGACTAGTCACTTCACATGTAACTGGTCCTTTACCAATTATTTTGACCAACGACCTCACATGCTTTTTGTCTTTATTAGCCGAACAGACTGCATGGATCAATGACTTCCCATACCATTAGTCCATATCGCCGTTCACCATATTGCTCGGTGATAAGTCCTGTCATATTTACGATGTACTCCCAAATATCACGTGTTTGGCAACTAAACGTATTTGTTCGGGAATACCTCCCTACACCAAGAATTGATCAATGCAACTAATTGTTCCTCAGCAGAGTCACCACTGTGGGCACACACCCCAGAAATTTTCAATTCTGTTTAAAAATCGGATGCGCCCTTTTTGGAAAGCTTGGCGAAATGCTGCAATTTAGAGTTGCCACTTGGATTTTGCGGTATACCACCCAAGGAACCGAACTTGAAACGTTTGCTACGTTGTTTGATTTTTTGTAAAGGCGTAGACTGGACCGTCATCACCTTTAATATCTGAGGTTTGGGAGCCAGGTTACGAGAGGGGAAGGGTTTTATGGCACCCCTCTCACCCAATTTGGAGATCGGTCTCTACTTAGGCATTTTGTAAAACATTTACATTTTTCTCTCATTGATCATTTTTTAGCCAGTTAGAGCAGGGGAAACAGTTAACAGGGCGTTAAAGCAGTGACAAGTTGCATTCATATGGCAAAATGATGTGTGGATGATCTAAACAAGTATAATAGATTGAGAACAAGCGCTTGCGAGCGTTTTGCTCAGACTGGAACACACTGGCCCGAGGTGTCATGCGCAAGAAGAAACCTACTTGCACTGGCTTACCACCGCATGCAGATCTTACCAGCGCATGCCACACCCAAACCGGCGTACTCCAATAAGTTTAAAACTACAACCCTTGCTCTCAACCCTCTGGGCTCTGGAAGGACCAATGCACACCCAGGACAAACCATGAAGTTTATAAGGCGGGATATATACAGATACAGACGGCAGCAACAAATCAAACAGAAATAGAACGAACAGAACACCCCATAAACAGCGTGGGGGAATAAACAAAGGCCATGGCTTGGCTGCCATGCGAGGGCTTGCCATTGGACTTTGAAATAACTGTTGCATGCCAGTGGTGATCACCCATATGCCAGTTACGTCGTTGATCCAATGCTTGGCTTCGCGTCATCTGGGCTCTGGAACATGACCAGAAGAGTCCCAGAGGCCCTCTAAAGCAGGAATACTAGATGAACAGCTATACAGTTCTAAATATAGAAAGCTATAAACTGATTATTATCATGCAACAAGGTGAAAAGAGCTTGATGATGGGTTTGAGCTTTACACTTGAGGTTTTGGTGGATGTATGGAGGATGTGGGGTGTCATGGGTGTGTAGGTGATGTTTCCTTGCTTGCTCCTTCAATGGATGAAAGAAGAAAACAAAGAAAACAAGAGAAGGAGGAAGAAATAACTTAAGAGTCTTAATGGAGCTAACCCCCTTGCATATAAATGCAAGGGGGGGTATTTATAGGCAAGGAGGGCTGGTGAAAAGGGGTAGTAACTAGCTGGTTAGGGCTGGTTTGGTTGGCGAGGACCTTCTCGACCTGTGACGTGGACCCAAAAATGTCAACTCTGGATCAAGTTTGATAGAATATGACGGAATCTCAAGGTGAGATTGCCTACGTATCCCTTTTCAAGGAATCACGTCAGAACGTAGTTCAGGCAAAGGTTCACTCATGTATTTTACCTCTCTTTTTACGCTCTAACTTTTGCCTAGAACTGCCTTTTCAGGTTTTCGGTCTAGTGAGCTTTTGACTTTTGCCCATTTATTTTTGCCTAGAACCACCTCCTTAGGTTTTCGGTCTAGCAGGCCGCTCTAACTTTTGCTTGGAATCGCCCACCCTTGTGGTTTTCGACCCAACGAGCATCTCTCAGGGATAGTAACGCTTGAGTTGATCCAGGTTGACCAGAGTGTTGAATTCGTTGCCGTCGAGGTCGATGAGCTTAGCAGCACCCCCGGATAGGATGGTCTTAATGATGTAAGGCCCAGATCGCTTCGGCCTGAACTTCCCGCGGGGATTAAACACTGGGGCGCGGATTTCCTTCGTGACCATGTCTCCTTCAACTAAGCCCCTGGATTTCACCTTTTTGTTGAATGCGCGAGCAATTCGGCGCTGATACCCCTGAACGTGATACAAAGCTCGGAGCCTCCTCTCATCAAATAGCATTAGTTCGACAAACCGGCCACTTAACCATTCAGATTCCTCAAGATCACTTTCAACCATGATTCTCAGTGACGGGACCTCAAGCTCGATAGGAAGCACTGCCTCCATCCCATAGACCAAAGAGAAAGGAGTCTCACCAGTTAATGTGCGGATCGACGTCTGGTACCCCCAAAGGGCGAGAGGTAGCTGCTCATGCCAATCCCTTAAGACTCTGTAGTTTTCTTGATGATCATCTCGAAATTCTTGTTTGCAACCTCGATTGCTCCATTTGTTTATGGATGATAGGTCGTTGAACGATGGATCTCGATGCCGAATTCCTTAAAGAGCTCCAGAACCCTCCCTTTGAAATGACTTATGTTATCCGACACAAATGCCTGAGGAACGCCATACCGATAGATGGTGTTCTTTTGAATGAATTGAGCAACTTGAACCGTTGTCAGGGTTTTGTAGGATTTAGCCTCAACCCACTTGGTGAAGTAGTCTATCGCCACCAGTATGAACTTATGGCCATTTGAAGCAGACGGCCTGATCATTCCGATAACATTGATGCCCCAGACAGAGAAAGGCAGGTCATGCCATACAGTTTAGACGGAGGAACATACTGCAGGTTCGCGTGGATTTGACATTTGTAACAGAGTCGTATGTAGTCGATACACTGCGATTCCATCGTAGACCAGTAATAACCCTGCCTGAGGATTTTCCTAGCGAGCATGACGCTGCTCATGTGAGGTCCGCAAACTCCTTCATGAACCTCTTCCATTATCCTTGTTGCTTCGGCACCATTGACGCAAAGCTTGTGCATCCTGCAGTGAGACCTTTGATACAACTTCCCTCAGCAGATGATGTACTGAGAAGCCAACCTTTGCAAAGCAATCCGATCTTTCTTCATGGCCTCGATAGGAAACTCCCCGCGCTCCACAAAGTTCCAAATGTCGCGGTACCAGGGTAGGCCATCATCGACATCATCAATGGCATTGACATACTCATAAGCAGGCAAATCCCTCTGCTCAATCACAATCGGTCGCAGTTTAACGCCTATTGGAAGTTCGATCATTGAAGCCAAAGTCGCCAAAGCATCGGTGAACTGATTCTTCAAGCGTGGGACATGGGTGAAGGTCACCATATTGAAGCGAGGAATCAGTTCTTCCAAATCTTGCTGATAAGGCTTCAGTTTTTCCTCACGAACCTTCCAATCTCCTTTGGCTTGGGAGACCACTAGGTTTGAATCTCCAATCACTTCGAGCTTCTCGACCCCTAAAGCAATAGCAGCTTCCTTTCCGACAATGCAGGCCTTGTACTCAGCTTGATTATTGGTAACATCAAAATTTAACTTGAAAGCAAGCGGAATGTGAGCGCCGATGGGCGTGATCAACAACACTCCAATCTCGAACCCTTTTTGATTAGCAGCTCCATCAAAATAGAGCGTCCATACTTCCTTGACTATTGTCAGCACCTCCTCATCAGGGAAAGTGAAATCCGCGTCTTTCGGGCCGTCGATTGGGTGATCGGCCAAGAATTCGACCACAGCACGCCCCTTTACAGACTTTCTCGTGACGTGTTGGGGTTCGAACTCAGCCAGCAGAAGCAACCAACATGCTAGCTTATGGGTGAGCGCGGGTTTCTCGAACAAATACTTGATGGGATCCATCTGAGAAATCAGTCTCACCGAATAGGCTAGCATGTAGTGTCTAAGGTTTTTTAGTAGCCCAAACTAGCGGCCAACATGTCTTTTCCAGAGGGGTATAGCGCTCTTCAGACCCCACCATTTTCTTGCTCAGATAGTAAACAGCTTTTTTGACCCCATTGCTCCCTTCTTGCGCCAGTAGACATCCCATGGCTGTTGGAGAGACCGACAGATAAAGAATCAACGGTTGACCCGGTGTAGGCAGCATCAGTATTGGCGAGTTCTGCAAATGCTTCTGAATAGATTCAAAGGCGGCTTGGCACTTATCTGTCCATTCGAAAGGGACCCACTTTTTGAGCAAATGGAATAGCGGTTCGCAGGTTAAGGTTAGCTTGGCGATGAATCTGCTGATAAACTGGACCTTTCCTAGAAAGCTTTGCACGCCTTTCTCGGACTTCGATGGCTCCATTTTGAGAATCGCCTTGATTTTGGAGGGATCCACTTCGATTCCCCTCGCGGTGATCAGAAATCTCAACATTTTGCCTGCCGTGATCCCAAATGTGCACTTTTGCGGGTTCAAACGTAAATTGTACTTGCAAAGCCTTTCAAGAAACTGCCTAAGTGAAGGAAGATAGTCCTTTTCCTCCTTTGCCTTCACAATCATGTCGTCGACGTAGATCTCAACGGTCTTATGGATAAAGTCATGAAACAAGGTCGTCTGGGCCCTTTGAAAAGTACAACTGGCGTTCTTCAGCCCAAATGGCATCTTCACATAGCAATAAGTCCCCCGTTCTGTGACGAACGTTGTTTTCTCTTGATCATCGGGCGCCACAGAGATCTGGTTGTATCTTGAGAATCCATCGACAAAAGAGAGCAAGGCATGCCCTGCCGTGTTGTCCACAAGCACGTCGATGTGTGGTAAGGGAAAACTGTCCTTGGGGCTTGCCCTGTTCAAATCCCTGAAGTCAACGCAGACTCGGATTCTTCCATCCTTCTTGGGGAGAGGCAAGATGCTGGCGACCCATTTGGGATACTCTGCGACCCTTAAGAATCCTGCGTCAATCTGCTTGGTAACCTCCTCTTTGATTTTCTAAACCCAATTCGGCGTCATCCTGCGAAGCTTTTGTTTGACAGAGACAGCCCCAGGCTCTAACGGGATTCGATGCTGCACAATTTCAGGATCAATGCCAGGCATATCCTTGTGAGACCACGCGAAAACCTCGGAGAATTCTTTGAGTAGCTCGATTGTTCCAGCGTGATTCTCCGGAGATAGATTTGCACCAATTTGCATCATGCGGGGGTCATCCTCGTCTTTCAAATTTATAAAAATTACTTCTTCTTTTAAAGGCTGAGCACGCCTTTCATCTTCCTTTTCGATGAAGGAATGCAACTCAGTCGGGATGTTCCCATCGAAGTCTGTTCCTTCATCGTCAGGGTCGACACAGTTTATATAGAAGCTAGCAAAGTAGTTAGAAGCAGGATCATGCATTTCATAAAGCCCAACCGGGTTGCCAAATACAAACGACTCGAACTCAAAGTAAAAGCTACGACGGGGAGGGCCGAGAGGCACAAACTCCGACTCTGAGCTAGACCTAGACTTGATAGACTCTGTGTCAGGTTCAGATACATCGTTAATGCATGTCAAGCGTGGAGTGAAAATGCAGTTATTAATACTTCCCTTTTCCTCCACGATGAGAGAGGTAGGATCCTCGAGAATATTCGATGAGTTGGGCTCAAGAATCAGCACTTCAGCTTCTTCGCCCTTGCCAACCAAACCTACTTGGGAGAACAGCACCCCTAGATTTCCCTGATCGAAAGTCTTCAGCCAGTCAGCTCCTTCCTTGATCCGAGCCATCTTTTCCTTGAATTCCCCTTTAGCGAGCTCCTCTTTGGCTATCTCTTCTTCATCATCAGACCAGGTGTCTGCAGTAATGATTTCGAAACCTGGTAGCCAAGTGCACGTCTCTAGATCCTAAAATGGCTCTATCTGTCCTGAGTAGGCAGAGCCTCCTCCTTCCCGAACAAAATAGTTGTCGGGGTTACCAAAAAGGGTTCGAGGCTTTCCCGTATCTTTCCTCTTTTTGGCGTCTTTGGCTGGTGGAGTTTAACCCAAACCAAAGCGGCCTTCGGTGAAAGGAAAGATAGGAAACTCAGCGATCCCTTGTTGGTTGATCCCGAGTCCTAGGCCAGGCATGAATGACATTTTTCTCATCATCTCGAGAACGATTGAACTTATGGTAAAATTATCATCCATGGCAATGACGAGGACTGAGCCCAATGTGTCAAAAGAGAAACCTCCAAAATCTGAGTCTTCTTCCCCATGCATGATCCCCAAAATAGGCGTTCCATCATCCGTGAGCGGGCGGATCCCAAAATCCCCACAAATCGTCAAAGTCCCGGTAGGGAGCCCCAGCATGACCTTTTGATGCAGAGTTGAAGGTACTGCCATGATGTCGGCCCTATGAAGCCATGGCCTGCCCTACAGTAGGTTGAAGGTAGCAGGGACATCGACTACATGGAATTCTATGTCCATTCTAAAGCCCTTAGCATCGAGTTTGAGAATCAGAGTCCCCTCCACCACACGGCGAGTGCTGTCATATGCTTTGACGGCCAAATTGGAAGGTGTTAAGTCATTCTTTGTAAGCCCTAAGCGGTAGGCAACCCTCATTGGGCAAACATTAATGGTAGAACCATTGTTGATCAGCACAGTTGGCACCCAATGTCCCCGGCACTTGACAGTGATGTGCAAGCGGGCAGTTATGAGCGGTTCCTTCGACAGGCAGGTCCTTCTCAGTAAACGTGACGGAGTGCTTAGAGAGAATCGGTAGCACAAGGGCGATCATGGCTTTGGGGGAAATGTCAGTTGGTACTGTGAGCCGAGCCAATGCTGAGGATAGCTTTTTGTGATACTCCTTTGACGACGATATCAAACCCCAGATAGACACAGCGGTAGGGATCTGCTCGAGCTATTTCAGAATAGCGTCTTCTTCAGGAACCCCATTTGGAAAGACCTGATCATTCCTCTGAGCAGCGAGAGTGGTGGTCTTCTGAGCAATCGAGTTGGATGAGCTCCTAGGCTATAGATTAGACGGCTGGAACACTCAGCCGCTCGTTGTGATGTTGGCCACGTCCCACCAGGAAGACGAATCAACAAAATCCCACAGATCAGCTGGCACATCTTCCAACTTGCGCTTTCTTTTGTCTGTTGACGCAACTGTTGCAGTCGAGTCTGGTCCTAGAGCTGAGTGCCATTCCAAATCCTCCATCATTAATCCCTCCCAAAAAGCGGGATCTTGTGCAGCTTCTTTCTCAAAGGGCATCCCTGGATTGGTAACAAATGGAACGTCCCAAAATCCTGCATCGACAAGGGCAGTGTTGATAGTCCACACTTCGCCTCCCATGTTTAGATCGACAATATTGTCCACATCCCAGATATCGGCAGGCTGCAAAGTTTTGATGGTCTCATTTGCATCCCAAAGGTCAGTAGGAGGTGCATCCAAGACCATGATCGAGCAGTCATCCTCGGGAGCAGAAATGATAGGGCGAGGTTGTTCCAAAAAACAATGTCAAGTGTAGGATCAAACTCATTGATACGGCGGTCGACCGTGCCTGCAATTGAATTTACCAGAGGTAGCATGGCGCCGAGTGGGCAACGGACAACAGACACGATCTCCCTTCCTGATAGAAACCCCAGTATTCCTCACCGATATCACTTTGGTCCAAATCAGCCTTGAGACCTTGACCTAACTACCATCTGTCAAGTTGTGGATCCCAGACATATTCTTCATCTTCCAACTCGACCTGGTCTAGTTCAGGCTGGTAGAAGAGTGCGAACAAGGAGAGACCATCCAAAGGATCAGCCTGTGCAGCATTCCATTCTCCTTCCCATTGGTTTAGCCATATCTAATTGACTTGAGGTTGTGCGGGGAATCCTATGTTGTATTGCTCGATCCAATCGGTACAAAGTTCCTCCCATTCCCGGGCCTTGTCTTCCATGGCCCATTCGGCTGCCATCATGTTAACGCTTGGCTCAGAAGGAAAGGGTACGGTTGGCCTAGGGTTGCTGGCTGAGGTAATGTGGTCGATGGGGTTGAATATGGTGGAGCTGAGGGTTATCTGGTTTACTTGAGGGTTGGAGTCGTGTTTGGGCAGGGAGTTGGTAATGACGTTCGGTTTAGCAAGTGGAGTTGAAAGGGTACCATTGTCCACCAAATCTTGTATCGCATGACGAAGGCAATAACAAGAGTCAGTGTAATGGCCAGGCATCTGGTGGTACGCATAGAAAACGTTGGGATATGGCTGGGGGTTGGATTTTGTGGAAGTGGAGTCGGGGCTAAAGGCCTAAGGTGTCCGGTTTTGATTAACTTCTCCAATACCGAGGAAAGTGGTGCCTCAAAATTGACAAAGTTACGAGGTTGGTTGCGGTTTCGGGGTCTTTGAGGGGTTTGAACTTGGTTGACATCGGCGACGTGATTGGAGCTTTGGGCAGAAGTGTTGTTATTGGCAGAAGCTGCGCTGGCGTAATTGATACCACCAAAAAGAGCAGTGTTGTTTCCAGTGTATGAACAGGATTTTGACTTTGAAACTGAGGTAGAAGAGTAAGAGTCACTTCTTGGTAGAACACCGGTTTGGAGAGCCTCTTCGATGGCTAGCCCGGAGTCATAGAAAGTCTCGAAGTTCACTCCTTGAACCAACACGAGGTTCTTAGCAAAGTCTGGCTGCAGGCTGCGGGAAATGATGCAGAATTGGTCATTCTCAGTCAGGCGATCAGACATGAGAGCTGCCTTAGCCCTCCACCTCTGGATAAAGTCCGCAAAAGACTCCTTTGCACTCATCTTAGTTGATTCCAATTCCCAGGTGGTCATCTTGAGCTGAGCATTGTAGCTATATTGAGCGTTGAAGGTAGTGCCAATGTCTTCCCATGTCCTTCTTTTGGTAATGTCAAGTGATAAGAACCACTGGAAAGCGGGACCGACAAGAGTTTGCGGGAACAACTGAGCCATTGCGTCTTCCTCGACACCATGTAGTTTCATTGCACCATGATAAGCTAGCAGGTGAGTTTTCGGATCTCCGGTCCCGTCGAACTTCGCGAAGTCGGGCATCTTGAATCGCTCAGGCAACCTGGTGTTTGGGAATGGGCAAAGGCGATCCATGTCTAGCACTCCCGCTCATTTCCTTTCGGACTTAGCAACTGCTTCTTCCAGCTTTGCCATTTTGGCGATCAACTCAACCATTTCTGGGCTTGGAGCTAGGTTTTCGACCAGAGAGACTTCTTCTGCCGTGATTTCCCGCTCGCGCCTTTCGCCACCTTCCCCTCCTGCTACAAGAGGAAGTCTTTCTTCGATTAGGGTGCAAAGATTGGCCAAAGAGGCGTCGGCCTGGTCGGCCCTTTGTTGCATGATGGCTAGGTTGTGCTGGAGATCTGCCAATACAGTAGCGAGATTCGGGGGTGGAACATCTGTCATGGCTAGAGCTTCTGTCTTAACAAGTTTCGGTGATGCAAGCGAAGATGGAGTGGACGGAGGGGACTCGTGTGTAGTAGTTGGTGATGAATCTTCCCTTGACAAAGTGCAGGCCAGAGCTTCCGTTGTGACCGACTGAGAGACGAACCCCAAATCAAACCTTCAGACGGACCCGGCGGACGATTCCAAGTAGGTTTGGCTCTTGGTTTTGAACCCTTGCTTTGATATCGACATGGCTAGACAGCAAAGTATAAGAGCTCAGTGATAGCCTGCAATAATTTTATTTGAAAGAATCGAAAAGAATGGAAAATAAGCATGTCATCGTCGTCGGTGTCCTCCTAGACTCTAGAACTAGAGAGAGTCTGTTTTACGACATTCGGACACTTGCCATAGAATCCTCGAATTTTCTTTTTGACGTTGTATCCTTGATTGAATCGACTGTAACTAAGAGATGCCAAAACAGCCTAGGCCTTTGACTTTTCCCTTCTCGAAGTTTCAAAGTTTAAGCTCGGAACAACTCGGTGTAGATGGCGTGATACCGTAACCGAAGTGGCATAAGCAGCACTGTGTTGGAGCCTGAGCAATGTAAGTGATTCAGCACTTTTAACCTGAGTGGTGTGAGCATCACGACATTCTCTCTGTTGTTCCTAGTTTTTCAGTTTTGAAACCTCGATTGGGCGTTAGACAAGGACTTAAAAAGTATTGGTTTCCCAAAGCCTCATTGATTAAGGACTTGAAATTTTTTGATAACGTGCAACATCGAGATGCACGACTCGTCATCGGTCCAAGGCAACGTCGAATAGGCGCAAGATAGACTCGACAAAAGACACCCTAAAAAGCCGCCCTAGCATGCTCCTACACAAGACGGTATGAATGTATGTACAGGCATGCGATAGGGAAACCAGTAACACATAGACAGAATATAAATGCAAATAATCCTACCCTGCGGGTTCCTGTCCTATGTTGAAAGGTTCTATTCTCTGTATGCATGTAGAGGCCGGTTTTGGTTTAAGGGGTTCCTCTGACTAGAGCCGCGATATACCTCCCTTTGCAATGCGTAGAGCAAAGCAATGGTCAAGCGGTAGTATGACTCATCATCATCCAAGGTTGTTGGGCGTTCGAGGACCCTGGGCTCCAGTAAACTATGTCGGTTACCCAAAACACCTCAACGGGGGTGACCTAACACCGATGCGAATGGAAGAATGCCGAAGAACGATCGAAAGAGAGAGAAATGCCATGTTTTGAAAAATGCCTTTTGAAGTTTGGCTCACTTTTATTGATTAACACTTGGAGAAAACTACATAAGTGAACAATAGTAAAAGCCCCAGTTCGGACTAGTCGGATGCTGAGTTCCTGTTACATTACCATTCCGTTCTTCAGCAGCGCGGAGCGTACTATTTTGACAAACTTTTGAAAAATTGTTCATTTATGTATTAATCGCCAAATTTTAATCAATGCAATGAGTCCCCAGCGGAGTCGCCACTGTGGGCACACACCCCAAAAATCTTCAATTTCGTTTTCAAAATTGGGTGCGCCCTTTTTGAAGAAAGCGTGTGAAACGCTTACAATTCAGAGTCGCCACTCGGGTTTTAGCGGTGAAATACCCAAGGAACCGAACTTGAAACGTTTTGCGACGTTGTTTGATCTCGAAAAAGGTGTAGACTGGTCCGTTGTCACCTTTGATATCTGAGGTTCGGGAGCCAGGTTACGAGAGGGGAAGGGTTTTATGGCACCCCTTTCGCCCAATCCGGAGATCGGTCTCTACTTGGGCATTTTGTAAAACATTTGCATTTTTCTCTCATTAATCATTTTCTTTAGCCAATTAGGGTGGGGGTAGCAGATAAAGGGGATTAAAACTGTAATAAGTTGCATTTATGAGACAATGTGATGGATGCTTGATCTAAACAGGTATAGTAGATTGAGAACAAGCACCTGTGAGGATTTTAAACAAACTAGAACACGCTGTCCTGGAACGAGGCATGCAAGAGGAAGCTGTATGTACTAGCCAGGCCATTGCATGCAGAGACGACTTGCGTGCGCCACCGGTATACTGGCGTGCGCTGGTAAGTCTAAACTCACAACTCCTATTTCTCAACCCTCTGGGCTCTGGAAGGACCAGTGCACACCCAGGACAAACCACGCAGTTAATTAGCAGAATAAACGCAGTTACAGCCAATCAACAGTGGATCCAAAGAAATAAGGTAACGGTGCACCCCATAAACAGTGTGGGGAAATAGATAGAGGCCAGATCTAGCTAACATGCAAGGCCCAATCACTTGAGTCGATTGAAACTGTCGTACACCAGTAAAGAAACCCCGTACGCCAGTTACACTACTTGGTCAGTGCTCGGCTTTGCATGGTCTGGGCTCTAGAACATGACCAGAAGGATCCCAGAGGCCATTTAAAGCAGAAATAAGAAATAAACAACTACGAAGCTCTAAGATACAGAAAGCCATAAAACTGGTTTTTAGCATGCATAAAGGTGATAAGATAAAATGAAACAAGAACGGGATGATCGGTGGTCCCCATGCCAGTGGTGCACGTACAGCCATAACTGGCGCACGGCTTATGGTTATTGGCGCGCGCCACTTATCATCACACACGATCATTGAATCTTTGCTAGCTTTGAGGTTAAGATTGGTGTTTATTACTAGCCTTGACCCTACTAACACCCCTCAGGGGTCAGAATAGGGCACAGAAGCAAAGGTGATATACCTTTTTGGATTGAGTTAGATGATGGATTGGAGCTTTGAGCTTGAGGTTTGATGGATGTATGGAGGGTGTGGAGTGTTAGGGGGTGTGTGGGTGATGTTTCCTTGCTCGCTCCTTCAATGGATGAAAGGAAACAACTAAAAAACAAAAGGGGAAGGAAAGAATGACTTAAGAGTCTTAATGGAGCTAACCCTTGCAAATGAACGCAAGGGGGTGGGGGGGGGGGGGGGGGGGGGGATTTATAGCACAAGAGTGACTGAGGGAGGGGCAGTAACCAGCTGGTTTAGTTAAGGAGGGAGCCTCCCATGCATTAAATGCATGAGACTAGGTGATGGGGGATGTAGGAGAGAGAGGGGAACATCTCTGCAGATTATAATCATCAGGGGAACTGTAGCCTACATCAGGGTGGCCATAAAAGTCTTGAGCACGTGGTTGAATAGTGATATTTGACCGGGTTTGATTGGCGTGCGCTTGTATTGTACCTGCGTGTGCCGGTGATTACTGAGTCAACGATCGATGACTGACACGTGGCAGTTGACCAGCGCAAGCTAGTACATTTCTGACGTAAGCAAGTAGGGTTTTGCTGAGGCTATTTGGTCTTGGCTTGAAGGGTTTGAAAGGGGCTTGACAAAGGTTTGAATGAGGTTCAGAACGCTCAAAGCTCAAACACACCAACAATCTCGGGATGTTCTTGACCGTATTCATCATTGGGGAATCAAGGACCGTAAGTAAACTAATCTGGACAGCCCAGAATAGGGTGTCTACAACAAGTCACTGCATGTTGTTTACTCCTGCGCGCGTAACTCCAAGACACGCGCATGCCGGTGAGCTCAAACCCACAGCTCTTATTCTCAAACCCTCTGGGCTCTGGAAGGACCAGTGCACACCCAGGACAAACCACACAGTTATAAGCCACATAATATACAGTTCTAAGCAGTTTAAAGGCTGAAAAGCCCTACAAATTAATAAAACACCCCATAAACAGTGTGGGGACAAAATAATGGCCTAAGGCCGAGCTACCCGTGCAAGGCCACTCACTGGTCAGAAGCAGACTGTCGCGCGACTATGGCACTCCATTGCGCGATGGTGCACTCTGGCACGTGAGGATGCGCTCTGGTGCGCGATGCTCGCGCCCTGGCTCGCGATGGTCTGAGCCTTTTAACCAGTGTGTGGTTTACATATTTTTGGGTTCTGAGACAGATCTAGAATGATCCCAGGGGTACTCCATAACAGCAGAAACACAAATTAACATCAAACAAACTTGTAGTTTCTAACAAAGGAAAGCAGTAAATTGATTTTAACATGCTTAACAGTGATCTATATATAAATAAATACATAAAAACCGCAAGAAACCAATCCCCACGCGGTCCATCGCGCGATGAAGTGCGAGTGTCGTGCGCGTATATGGGACCGTCGCACGCTGGTTCTTGCCTCTATGATTTTTAAAACCTTGCCAGCTTTAGGACCAGGACTGGTATTGATTACCAGCCTTGGCCCTGCCAGCCCCTTTCAGGGATCAGAACAGAAAACAGTAGGTAAGCTATACCAAGATTGAGTTTGAAAGAGATTGAGCTTTGAGTGAAAGGTTGTTTGAGTGGTTGAATGATTGGAGGAGGAAGAACAAGCTTTGTTCTTGGATGGTTGAAGTGTGAAAATGGAGGATGGTGAGTGTAATCCTTCTTTGGACTTTAAATTTGGTAACCCAAGGTGTAACCCTTTGAAATTCTTGAACCCTTTAAATGGATTAATAAAGGGGGTATTTATAGGGAGAGAGGGAGGTGAATCTGGTTGATGCAAGGAGAGGAGCTCAGCCAATCCACGAGGCTGGCTGAAGTTTGCTTGGTGGCTAAGCTTCCCAGCTGATAAAGGTGACGGGGACATCTTGGACCATCGCGCGATGGTGCGCCCTGGCACGCGATGGTCAACGGTCAAGCTTTGACTGTTGACCACCACCTGGCAGTTTGACCATCGCGCGATGGGTTCAGTCTGGCGCGCGATGGTGCGCCCCTGCGCTGCGATGGTTGTGCCCTGGCGCAAGTCAGTAGGGTTTTTTGGCCTTTTGAAGTGGCTTAGAATTATGTTATCCTCTCGAACCATGGAAGTGCCACAAGTTCCTTGACCTTAGTTGTGGGCAGTGGCAAACCTCACAAATCAATAGAACTATACACTACTGTGCATCTTATCACCAGACAGTTACTATACTAAGCAAACTTCTCCACCTATGGAATCAATAGAACCATAAAATAATTCTAAAACACAAATTCCATTAAGCCATGAGATGCTTTAAAAAGAGAGAATTAACTAAACAAGAAAGAGTCGAGGAAGTAAGATTCAAAGATTGTGACCAAGAATAAACCAACCTACTCTTTCCAGAGCCTTGATCTTAGCTAGCATGCATAAAGCTTATTATACAAATTCTCTACCAGTTGATGGTATGGAAGAAGACATGGATAAGGGAACAACTGTAAACAGCATGGAAGACTGATTGAAGTTTATGTATAGAAAAGAGAATTGGTTAGGTTGTCAGATGTATTGGCCATGGCTCAAAACTCAAAAGGGGTACCAATTTCTTCTACACAGTTATTATTCTTAAATTCATGGCACATTGGTACGACCTCTGCAGTCTGTTATGAAATACAGTCAATGAGTCAATTAATATCCAAAAGAAAGAAAGTTCATGTCAACTATTGCTTCCAAGTATACTGTCACAGATTTCAGAATAAAAAGAAAAAAAAACTGTTATAGATTGGCAATACTGATACTTGAAAGTAGGGCTGCCCAGCGGACAGTTTTGGGCGGTTGGTTCAGTTTTGAACCGCTAGCCACGGTTTGTTATTTTCTCTATCTGTACCCGTCTGTGAGTGTTGTCTGATTCAGTCAGCTTGGTTGGAGTTTGGATGGTTTGGACGGTTCATATATTAGAAAACCACCCAAGCTGAACCGAACAAAACTCGATCCGTCAAAATGCTAGGATCTGTATCCGTCCATACCATACCTCGGGTGGAGTTCGCGGGTGGTTCGGTTTCAGTGGTTGGGACGAAAGCAACCCTACTTGAAGCACCAAAAACAAATACTGGTACTTGAAAAAATAATCAACTAAATGGCTCTCACAACAAGCAAATGTTTATAAACATGGGAAGACCAAGCATACTTTGTAAATAAGGGTACTTAAAATATTCATCCTTTCTCGTAGGGCGCCGTAAGTATACATCCTGGTTATTTCGAACGGGTATGTTTTCATCCCTGAATTACTAAATTGAATATAATAGTTTTTCTACGATTCTCCGTTTTTCCGATCCGCTCTGTTTTTTAGGTCTCGATTGATATGATATGCACCACCATTCATAGCCCAATAATAGTAATGTGTAATCCTTCACAAGTCCTAACAAAAGCTTCACACTTGATGGAGAAAATATATTGAGAAAGCTTGCAATATTTGCTGAGCAAAAAAGAAAAATGAGGGAAAAAAAAAAGGGCTTGTCAATTCCAGCGTTTGGTTGGAATAGGAATTTATAGCTAGAGGTCTTATATGCCCTTTGAACTCTTCCAAAATTCCTTTAGTTCTCTTGCAAAGGCCTGCTATCTCCCAACAACAATGGTTATGTGGTCTTTTTCCTCAACCACTCTTCCAAAAAAAAGGCTTGTCAATTCCAGCTGATTGTATACTTACTATATACATCATAAACCCTATGGAAAAGCTAAAACTCTATAGAACTAGCATTGCTGCTGTCCTGCTCTTGCACTTTCTCCCACTTTGCACCTTAACGATCACTTGCTCATGGGATTCAGTTCCACCAATATGCCAAGTTAATACTTGTCTTTCATAAATGGATCCTTCGAGAGCTATGCATCAGGTCTCTACAGGGAGTTTAAAAGAAGAGTTCTCTGTTGTTCATTTCCTTAGTTATTCATCACTAAGGAAATGAACAACTTAGACACACAATATCATCAAGGCAACAAAAACCCATAGTTAAAGCAAAAAACACGTTTGTACATTTACAAGGAAGTAGTATAGATCAGAAGATGACAATTTACAAGAATAAGGTAATTAAGGCATTGATATACTCATAGTGGTTGCTAGAATTTATATGCATTTTGGCTTGCGGGTAAGCTTTCACGGCCTCAATTCAAGCTCTATGAATTTACCAAGATACAAACAACTGTCAACAAGCTATATCTAGTATCACCGTGCTCTATCAAGAAACATAATTTCAAGCAAACTGCAGTCATCAAGAAACAGAATTTGTAGAAATCTAATAAATATATAAATCCAAGATTGAGGGCTAATGAAGCGGAAAGTTACTTACTGACAATTAGAGCCTACCCCAATGGGATTTCCATGCATATAAGCAGACATAACAGCCTCGAAGCGCGCAAACTTTTCATCATATGCATTTATTTTCTCCTGTTGCATTTGGATTGTCTCCTTTTGCGTTTGGCATAAGTCCTTCTAAGTCTCAACCTGATCGTTTTGTTGTTTGCACACATCCTTGAGCATCTCAACTTCATTCTTCAGAACTCACACCTCTTCATGTGATTGACCACTAGACCGCTTTGATGATGACGACTTCAAACTAACACCATATTCCTTCACATAAAACTTCTTACCAAGAACTTCTATCGGCATCTCCTCTTGTGGCATGGTGATTGGTAACCCAAGTGCGTCAACCTCTTGGCAACGTACCCCATCCTCTTTCTGGTGTGCCTCAAGTAGTAGCTAATAGCAAAGGAAATATGGATTGAATATATTTTATGAAAGAAAAAAAATAAAGTGTGGGATGCAACTTCTATTACAATACTTACATGTAGTTGCTCACATATTGGAGCTACCCATTTCTTCTTCTTTTGATTATAATGGGTTGAACTGTAAAAATCTGCAATGTGGGGACGTTGACCCCCACGCTTATGTGTCTAAGCTGCCATAGCTGATGCGAAGGATTGTGACCCCATAGTATGGTTGAAAGGTACCTTTGATCGAGCTTTCTTCCTTTTTAGTACCAATACCTAAACAGCAGAGCAAAGATAGCAGCAAAACAGAACGTCAGCAACTGAACAGTTCAGTAGCCATAGTTACAGAACAGTTTAGTTCAGCAGCAAAACAGAATAGATCAGCAGCTAACTGCTGCCATTACAGCCATGGGATAACAGTAGCAACAAAACAGAACTAGAGCTATTATAAGGCACACAATAGAACAACAGAACAGAATAGAACAGAGCCGGAACAAAACAGCAAAACAGAACAGAACAAAGCTGTTTGATAGTAGAACAAAATAGCAGAACAGAACATCAAATGAATTCTATTTTCTTTGCTTGAAATTGAATTTTACCTCTTTATCTTTATTAGTCCAGATGTTACCAATCATCCATGCCCAATCTTCACCACTAACTCCTTTATATGGATTAACATACGGATCCTTACCAGCTTCCACTAATGCTTCATAGTGGTCCTTCATATTGTGACTGCCAGGTTCTATACAATTTTTTGCACTTGCGGTCGACGCCACGCCTCACATGTTCTTTCTCATCATATCCCACTATATTAAATTTATCCTGCACTCATTCATATATTATAGAACTTTAGTATAAGCAAAAAGGAGTTAGATTGATAAGCCATGTACATCTTTTACTCTCAATTGTTTCTTTTAATGTTCTTGATTATTAAGCTATGTCTAAAAGTGCAGGAATTACAGGGGGAATATTGGAAAATACTGAACTTGCAAAAATTAATAACAGAAAGAAAACTTTACTCGTGTAGTCTATATGATGGGCGGTTTAACATGAAAAGGAATATCATCCCACTTCTCTACATTCTTCAATGGTGCCACCATCCTAATTTGTATACCAAGCCAAGTGGCGAACCTCGTGGCATTTTCACCTATGGGTGCTCCTACCTCCAAAGGAATCTCTACATCAAGTTTCTTGCCACTACCACCAGCAATTAAGCATTCTGTGTTAATTCCATGGTTAGCACCCCGGACACGCCTCGAGGTACAAGCTGAAAAGTTTAAAAAAAGTATTGTGTATGAATATTACGATTATAATATGGTAGAATTTTAGTTTCTTTCTACTTTTTTTGTTGTAAAATATACCTCTAACCATCTATTGTGGTAAAGAACTTGGTGTAG
This sequence comes from Rhododendron ovatum, assembly GCA_019656835.1. Taxonomy (NCBI): domain Eukaryota; kingdom Viridiplantae; phylum Streptophyta; class Magnoliopsida; order Ericales; family Ericaceae; genus Rhododendron; species Rhododendron ovatum. Next base: position 25,202,380 of record CM033802.1, read on the forward strand.
CATACAAACCATCTTATTCAAGCGGTAACTCCTGGGTAGGAGTAGGAGTAGGAGCGACTGTAACTGGGGCAGGCCTTGAACCTTGGGCAAGGGAAAGGGCCATAATAGACTCGATAGGAGGCAGCTGATCAGTTTGAAGAGTGGATGCAACAGCGTTCTTTTTCGTGTGTTCATAGAATCAATCTGACACCATGTTATACAAAACTAATATAACTAACGACATATTTGTAATCCTTGAGTTCATAATACAATTCCGATAAAACTAATATGACTTACCAATTCTTCATCATCGGTATAGCTGAAAGTGTCATCATCATCGTCCCCATCCTCAGGTGCATCCTCAGGTTGCTGATAATCCTTGTCGGACAAATTACCCCGGCCCTCATATTTTTGGCCTCCTTAGTATTTTTGATCTTTCTCTTCTTATTTGAACCAAACAAAGCATCTGCCATCTTCTGAATACCCTAATTCAACCATTCTCATGTGGTTCAATTCCATTTTTTCACGCTTTTTCCTCTCATAGTCAAGCACTTGTTAGGCCTATCTCCCCGGGCTTGATATACTTTACCTTGTTATTTGTCATCTTTCTTATAAGAAAAAAATTTGGATTCCATTAAAACATAGTAAATTGAAGAGTCAGTTGTACATATAATGAAAGGTACCTCAAACCTGCAACCACTTTAGCTCCAAAAATTAAACCAAATGAACCAGAAACAACTAGTAATAAGCTACATGTTGCACTCAATAAATTTTCACACATGTAGATAAAACGTAGATAAGCTAAATCCATAGATGATAATATCCAAATTTGATTAACTAGGCACTATCCAAATTTGGAATCTCATGAAGCAAAAACGACGATAACACAAAAAACTAAATCAAGGTTCTACATCAGTATCTATATCTGAGTTAGATTTAATAGCAAACTCATTTTCGTCATTATCACTAGGCTCTCCCATTGATTCAACTTCATTTTCATCTTCATCTTTATCTTCATCTTTTTGAGGATAATTGTTGATATCTTGTCGGCTGTGTGACTCTAGAACCACATTACTTGGAATAATCTGAGGATCGACATCATCTCTAGTGAGTCAGACCTCAACTGAATCATTAACAACAATATTAGGGACGGCATTGGTGGTTTTATCCTATTGGAATACATCAGTAGCAGGTGCATCGCTGGGTTCTAAACCATCGTCCCCTCTGAGATATATCCCATATCCCTCGATGTTGGAGCCGTTCTACAACTTTCCAATGGTCACCAAATTTGGTATCATTGACATAGAAGACTTGCTTCACTTGAATTGGGAGGACAAATGGATCATTCTTATACCATCTACTTGTTACATCAATGCTTGTGAAATGTGCATCGGCTTTTATGAATCTACTTCTACTGGTATTGAACCATTCACACTGGAATAGATTGGTATTGAACCATTCACACTGGAATAGAACTACACAGCATCCGCAGATATAATTCAGCTCCCATACTCTGCACAAGTTTCCATAAAAGCCAATTGTTTTGCCGTCATGGTCCCCTTCCACCATGACACCACTATTTTGGCTTTTACGATGACTATCCCGATCTTTGGTGTGAAATCGGATGCCATTGGATATGCAACCTGAATATATATTTACGTTGACATATGGACCATTGGCTAATGACCACAAATCCTCGATTGCTTCTGGTGAGCCTGCATCTCGTAGTTGATTCATCTACAGAACAATGCATGGTAAGCATGTTATTAATATTGATATATGCCACTAATTAATGTAGCATAATATAATTTGTATCTTACACGTTCTTTAAACCACTTTGGAAATCTCTCTTGTTGTCTCTTGGAGATATCAAATGCACTTTCATTTGCCAGTATACTTTTGTGCTCCCTATTAACAAACATATACATAAAAGTAATGGTTAAAAAAGATCAAAAGCTAAATATAACTATGACTAAAAACCAAATTAAGTATTAACATACTCTAGATATTGTTCCAACTCAAGACTATTATTCAAGACAAACCAATGAGCCTTATCTATTTCCTCCTGCATCACATTACTTGCCCTTGTCATTTTGGCAAAAGGATGAACATTTTGGTTGAAGACAGCTAACCCCATTCCATGGTCACCACCATCAACATTTCGTTCTGGCCGATTGAAAGCTGTTTCCATATTACTGAGATACATCGAACAAAAAGTAAGAAACTCTTTGACAATGTAAGCCTCAGAAATGGCACCTTCTGGATAGGCTCGATTGGTGACAAATCCCTTTAAGGTACCAAGAAGCCTGTTTAACAAATAATATCATATTATTAAACCTACATTATGTTAATATCATCTATTTAAATTTATGCTAAAAATTACCTTTCAATTGGTTACATCCATCGATATTGCACTGGCCCTCCGAGCATGGCCTCATGAGGCAAGTGAATAGCAAGATGAACCATGACATCAAAGAATGCCGGAGGGAAAATCTTTTCCATCTTGCATAATATGAGCACCATCCGATCTTGTAGTTTCTCCAAGTGCTCAACTCGCAGCGTTTTTGAGCATATCTCTTGAAAAAAATTCCCCAACTCTGTTAAGGTGATACATATGTCTTTTGGAAGGTAGCCACGCATCCCAATGGGAAGAAGTCGTTGCAAAAGTACATGATAGTCATGACTTTTCAAACCCGTTAACTTATCTCCTTTTGTTCTCACACATCTTGATATGTTTGTAGCATAACCATCGGGATACTTAATTGACTTTAAGAACTCATAAAATCCACGTCTCACCTCTGGAGATAAAGTGTATGATGCTGGGGGCTTTTCGAAGGACCCATCTGCACGCCTCTTTAAATGTAGTGCTAGCCTTATTCTCATGTCCTCTAAATCCTGACGTGCTTTTTCTGTGTCCTTGTTCTTCCCATCTATGCTTAATAGTATTCCAAGCAAAGCTTCACATTTATTTTTCTCTATATGCATCACATCAAGGTTGTGTCGCAACAAGAGTTTCTCCCAATAAGGAAGCTAAAAAAAATGCTTTTCTTGGTCCAATTTGATATTGGATCTCCTCTTTTCCTTTTGTTGCTTGGATGCTTGCCAAATGGCTTGTATGTACCCTTGCTCATTTGCTGCAATATTTGTTCACCCGTTAAGTCCATAGGCCTCTCCTGATGGTCCACCTTACCATCAAAGAGGCGACTCCTTCGCCAAGGATGGTGTTTAGGTAACCATCGGCGAGCTCCCACATAACCTAACTTACTTCTCAACCTTTGCGATGATGCATGTTTGTTACAAATTGGGCAAGCCAAGTAACCCTTAGTAGTCCACCCGGACAAATTACCATATGCAAGGAAATCATTGACGGTCCACATAACAGCTACATGCATTCAAAAAGTTTGTTCAGTTGAGGCATCATAGGTGACTGCACCACGTTCCCATAACTCCTTCAATTCGTCAATTAATGGCCTTAAGTAAACATCAATATCTCTCCCCGGTGCTATTGCTCCAGGAATAAGCAATGACATTATAGAGCAAGGTTGTTTCATACATTTCCAAGGAGGAAGGTTGTAAGGCATGACAATCACAGGCCATAAGCTGTAGGAGTTGCTCATGTTACCAAAGGGATTGAATCCATCAGTAGCTAGTCCTAACCTCACATTTCGGGCATCTCGAGCAAACTCAGGATAATGTTGATCAAAGTGCTTCCATGCCTTACCATCAGCTGGATGCCTTAATACTCCATCATCAACTCGTTTCTCCTTATGCCACCTCATATCTCTATAAGTTTTGCTCGACATATAAAACCTCTGCAACCTAGGGGTCAACGGAAAATATTGCAAGATCTTATGAGGAATCTTTTTTCCCTTGCCATCATTTAGCTTGTATCTAGGCTCCTCACAAATAGGACACTTTTCGAGATCAGCATTCTCCTTCCAAAAAAGTGCACAATTATTCTTACATGCATGAATGGGCACATAGCCCAAGCCTAAGTCACATAAGAACTTCTTTGCTTCATAAATGTTGCCCGGAATGTCTTGATCACTTGTAGGTAGGAGTTCCTTCAATAACCCCAACAGCACATCAAAGGACTTGTTACTCCATTTATTCAACACCTTAACATGAAGTAGCTTAATGACAAACGATAGTAAAGTAAACTTGCATCCGGGGTATCACTCTCGATGGGCATCCTTCATTAATTTATCAAAGTTGCGCACATTCTCCATCTCAACATTGTCAGGCAACTCATCTAGTTCCTCATCATTCATGATTCCTGCTGCATAGTAATCATTAACTAAGCGTTCCAGGTCGTCTTGATTCTCATGTTCATCTGCTGCCACTCCACCCCCAACACTTTCTCCACTAGGCTGACGGTTTTCGTTCTACACAAATTGTTGGTTCATAGATATAGTTTCCCCATGGTGGACCCAAGTCTTGTAAGAAGGAGCTATCTCATTTTGTATCAGGTGAAACGCAACAACAATACTAAAATGGCGTTCCACATTCATGCATTTTAAACACAGGCAACAAATCTAATCATCGGAACCTAAATTTGTGACTGCAAAGTCAACAAATGAATTTACCTCATCTCGGTACTCTTTGCTCAATCTATTCTTATTTGTCATCCAACTGTTATCCATATTTTTTCACCTAAAGCAGCAGAGTATTCAAAGCAGCTCAATAGTAGTCATAGCAATTTCAGAACCAGCAGTATACAAGTTACAAAATACTACAGAAATAGAAAACATCAATGCAGACACAGCACACAGAACCAATGCTGCTCATAGCTTCCAAAAAACCAAAACAACTGAACTAGAAACAGAACTAAAATCAAATACCGTTCTGGTTACCCAAAGACCAGCATGTCTAAATTGCATGTACATTACAACTTACAAGCCTTAATCACAAATTAAAATAATACTCCATCTGTTTCACAGGTTATACATAAGGAGCCCACTGAAGCTCTAGTAGATTGTTTCATATCTTCTCACATCAGAACAATAGAACCAAATCACAAAGCACAAATTACATCCCTGGATCTGGTTAGTTCTACTGTTGTATGGTCTTTTTTCTCCTCTAAAACATTTGTTCCCTTGTACGTCTTTTAAATGATTGTCCGTGAAGAATGTCTTCAAAAAGGTTCCATTCTCAAGTATAATTCTATTAAGGAAAATAACAAATGGGTAAATGCAGAAGTGATGTGTAAACGCAGAAGTCGCGCACTATTACATTGTAAAGACTAAATAGAGGTTAAATTTCCAAAGAGACAATTTCTTCAAGGGTAATTTGTATTGGAAACTTGTGGAGAATGTAATGTCTTTACAACCTTGTTTTAGTTGCGGCCTTATTTACTTTTAAGTGATGTTAATGTCCAAGACTAAACATTGTCAGGGTTTGCGGTTTCTCAATGACTAATCATGATATGTTAGTAGTTCTCGCTCACTCATTGTTTTGACTTATTTTGAGAACCTGCAATGGTGAAATTTTTTCTAGAGATTGTGCTTGAATCAAGGATTAGAGGTATCCATGGGGGAAAGGAAAATATGAATTCAGAAAACCAAGTTTATTTTGTAACTTGGTTATCCAAACACAGCTGATGATAACAATTGCAAGGCATTCTAGTGCAACTGTCTTTCATTATTGCTCTCTCACAAATTTTGAGTCAAGGGAACCAGTTCTGGAAGAAACTCATCTGCTTCGTGTAGACAAATTAGCCTATTCCCAACATGGTTCACTGCTTTCTTTGTTGACATTTTTGTTTATATTAGTGCTCTACTTGTTCGATATTGCCTTCTAATTATTAAATTATTTGCTTGGAGCTACTGGCAGTTCATGTTAACTCTTAAAACTACCATGAATTAAGAGTTTCTAGTATAAGTTACCATGTAGGAAGAATATTTTTTTTGTTTCCTTAAAGAAGGTTCATGTCACATGTCTCCCCCATTTCACAAAAGAAAAAGCCAGAAGCTAGTGAACCCAGGCATCCAAAATGCTAAGAAGGCACAATCTAAAGTTGTGGACAAGAAAGCAAATGACAAACAAGCAACATTCAAATAAATAGTCTAAATTACAATGTAACACGACATACCAACGCAGAAAATTTTAAGTCATTAACAAAGTACTACCATTTACTGAAGGATGAGAACCGCGCAAAGTAGGCAAAAGAGTTATGTTGATCGTCGTCGCTGACCTCTATCATTTGAAGTGGGGGATCATGTATTCTTTGAGGTGTCGTTGTGTTGGGGATTATCTCATTTTGGGTAAAGGGGAAGCTTTCACCACATTTTATCGAACTGTTTGACATTATCGAGAAGATTGGGGAAAAAGCGTATCGATTGGCCTTACCACCGAAGATATCGGGCATTCAAAATGTGTTCCATGTGTCGATGTTGCAAAAGTACGAGCCGGATTCATCACACATTCTAGAATGGTCCGAACTAGAGGTGGAAGTCGATGCATCTTACGGGGAGGAACCGATACGTATCCTAGATTCGTGCGAGCAAGTTTTGAGGGGTAAGACCATACCATTAGTGCAAGTTCTTTGGAGTATGCTCGAAAAAGAGAAGTCAATGTGGGAAAGGAAAGACAAAGTAAGAGAAAAGTACCTGCATTTGTTTCTGAACTAATCACGTCAGCCTCGAAATTTCAATCTTATGAATGTTAACTTGTTGTTTGGTAGTATGTGTTATTATGTGAGCATGTTTACTTGAAGCATGATCTTGATTGGCTTGAGTTATAAATTTCGGGACGAAATTCCTTTAAGGAGGATAGACTGTAGAGACGCGGATTTTTTTTTTAATTATTGAAATGTTTATTAAATGCTCAATTGAGAAAATATGGTTTATTGGGTGGTTAATTGAATTGTGGTTTGAAGTGGAAGAATGGGAACTAGAGGGAGTAAATGTGTGACTTGCCTTGTATGTGAGTATATATAGTGTGTGTGTGTGAGAGTGTAGGAGATAATTTCATCTCCAAACTCTATCTCTCTCCACCGTTCTATCTCTCTCTCTCTCTCTCGGTTCTATCTCTCTGTCTCTTGCTCTCTCACAAAACCTTACTCAAAAACCCCCAGGATCCACCCTCATTCCACCCCCTCCACTACTACAAAATGGTATAAAGATCACGGTCCAAAAACTAAAAAGATCTCACTTTTTGTAAAAGCGTAATAAAATGTTATGGACTATAGTTTTAATCTCAGTTATACAAAAAAACTGAGATGGAAAGATTTTTTAATCTCAGTAATCTAAAAAGTGAGATTGTAACTTCAAGAATAGATCTCATTCTCAAAAAACTGAGATTATATATGAAAGAATATATCTCGTTTCGAAAAAAACTGAGATGAAAAGATTTTTTAATCTCAATAATCTAAAAGTGAGATTGTAACTTAAAGAATAGATCTCGTTTTTTAAAAATTGAGATAAAAAGAACATTTAATCTCAATCATCTAGAAACTGAGATCATAAGTTACAGAATACATCACATTTTTTTTTAGACTTAAGATGAAAGCTCTTATATAAGAAAAGTTGAAAGTCGCTTACCCCTTAATCGACTACGCGCGTAATACCCCTAAATAAATGTCACTCTCAACCATTCTACAAAAAAATATTTCGTCAAAAAATAGGATACTTTCGGCGATGAAAATATATTTCGTCACCAAATGGATACCTTTGGTGATGAAATTTATGAAGATTGCGTTTCGTCGCCAAATGTATTTCGAGTACAACTCTATGCTTAAAACTCCATTAATTGAAATAATTCAAATTGGGTTTGAACAATAACACAAAGGGCTACAACTTTCATGTTTATCAAAATTTCTAATTTTAATATTTGAAGGTTCAAAATGATATTCGAAATATATTTTAATGTTAAACGCATATGTTATATATTAAATAATTCAATTATATATTGAAAAGTGTGTGTGGTGCAGTTGGTTGAAGGTTCTATGCAAAACTCAAGAGACTTAGGTTCAAAACCCAGCAGGATAAATAAAGGGGGATTTTTTCCTTTAGGAAAACGCCACTTTCAATCTCGGTTTTTTCAAAAACTGAGATTATTACTCTCTAAACAACTACGGTTTTATAATAAAACTGAGATGTTAAGCTATTAAAGGTCACGGTTTTGTCTTTTTTAATCACAGTTTTTATGTTTTTAGTCACGGTTTTTATCCTGTGGTTAAAAGATAGAGACTTTTAGTTACACCTTGATAGACCACGGTTTTGAATGCGAGATTAAAAGTGAAAGATCACACCAAATAACCGAGATCTTTATCTATTTTTGTAGTAGTGCTCTATGTGATTTTGGGCTCGTATCTTGTTGGGTGAAGCTCGGAGAGAAGTTCTTGGTTGATTTCAGAGTTGGAAAGTCTAGGGCTTGCTTGGGTTTTGTTCGAATCAATCGAGGTAGGGATTTCTTGCCTCTTTTAGGTGTTCATAAGTTGATTAGGTGTAGAAATCATCCCTTGAATCGTTGGTTATTTTGTTGTGTTGGAATTGAGTTTTCTGCACAAAATCACCCCTCGTAATGTCCCCATATCGATACAAGTACTTGCGTATCGATACGCTAAAGGAATCTACATTTCAGTAGCTTCCAAAGTCTGTCGTAGTGTTCCCGTATCGATACGATTATTTTCATATCGATACTCCAAACTCCGCCGTATCGATACGGTTATTTTGGTATCGATACTCCTTGGCTTTCTGGGCAATTTTGCCCATGTTGCTCCGATTTGACTGTTTTGAACCCCAGACACTTCTAGTACCTTTTTAACACCTCCTAACCTCAAGCTTATTCAATTGACTTCCCTTGATTGATCGATGTCATCCTTGATCCATTGGCCATCCGTTAGTAAGGGACAAATAGGATTTTTACTTGATTAAAACCGCGTTAAAATGTAACAGTTGATCGATTGATTACTTGAGAGTATTTGTGGCATAATGGTGACATTGTTGGCTTCATGTATGATGTTTCATGTATGAATGTGATCATTAAAAAGTCCTAGTTGCATATTGAGTAAGAAAGTAGTCGTTTGGGTTGGAAGTTGGGATAGAGAGTCTCGTAACGCAAGGGGTGGTAATACGGAGACTCGAGTGGATCACGTAATGCAAGGGGTGGTAATACGGCGATCCAAGTTGATAGGGTTCTCTGTAACGCAAGGGGTGGTAATACGGTGACCCTCATGGTGTTATACTATAACGCAAGGGGTGGAAATACAGGCGGTGGAGATTGGTGATAGTTGTCTTGTCGAGTTTGTAGGAGTCGTTAATGTTTTGTGATCTATAGGGCATATTGTAGTGATGGCATGTCTTGTAAAGATCGTAACGACATTAGCATATCTACTGGTTGAACTATATCTACATGTCTTCTTCATTTGCACTTGTCATCGTATTTGCACATAGAATTGGTAAAGATATTCCTACTGGGCTAGTGTAGCTCAACCCAATCTTTCCTTTCAGGTTCAAATGCTGGACAGTAACTTTCATGCATCGTATGCTTGGATGTGAAGACTTTTGGAAGCTAACATCATTTAGTTACTTAATCATCTTGTAATAATCTTTCTTTTGACAAAGATGATTTTGTAATTAATTATTCCAGAAATTCTTTTTGATTGATCGTTTGTAACTGAATGACTTATTTGTTCTTGTACTTAAGCTTATTTGGGCCGGAGTGCCAATGTTGTAATTCCTTAAATTTGGAAACTCTTTTGTAAAGATAAACAGGTGGGAACTCTTTTGGGTATTATCTATGATATGCGAGGATCTTTTATTGAAATGGAATATTTATTTATGTTGGAAATCGAGGGCGTGACAAGGGTTGCAAAAAATCCTTCCCCTCTCGTAACCTGGCTCCCGAACCTCAGCCATAAAATCCTTCCCCTCTAGTATTTCAACTGAGAATAAGAACCTAGCTGCGAAATGATTGAGTGCAGGGGGAATCATTTCGTTATACGCATCAAGCATCAAGAAACTAATATACTCCATGCTTCTCATCTTCATCATACCTTTTGAAAATTCTAACAATTTAACAAAACAACTAATAATTACATTTAAATTCAACTTAAACTTTGTAACGCCTTATATTTGTAATTTTGATTGCATTCTAAATTGAATGTAAAGGATGGGTTTTTTTTTAAAAAAATATAGTCTCCATCAAGGATGGTTTAATTTGAACTCTTAAAGTAAGGACAGACCAAGAATATGGGACGTAGGAGAATAATGCACGATTGCGCTACGTGTTGCAGGCAAGGCCACATGCAGTTTTAGTCTGGTGGAATCAAGTGGATGCATGTTTGGCTTGTTGGAAAAATGGAAGATTTGTACGAATATTTCATGAACAAAAATTCATTTTAAATATGAATGAGAATTGTCTTATTGTGGGAATTGAAAAAGCCAAGGGGCGCGTGCGCGTTTGCCGTCACCGAACACTTAGATGGGATCGGGGCTAGAGCCGGGACTTAGAATTTGTGGGCCCGCGACCTATTGTTCTACAAGATATCACGTGCACACAAATATGTATCCCAAAATTACAGGAAACTATGAACTTGGCAGTTGGCACCCCCATAATTTACAGAACTTATCTTTAAAGTCTTAATAATGAAAAAAAATTATTTAGTTTTTACAGTGGTTCATAGGTCATAGATTTCTTTTACCTAATAGTCCAACATAAGAGAATTAATTAAGAGCGTAGCTAGTTTTTTGATCGGCAAAAATACATATGATATAAATAGATAACGGCTTAGCTAGTTAAGATTTTACTGATATGTAACAAATCACCATAGGTCATAATATTTTTCCGTTTCAAAAAAAAAAACCTAAAAATTATTTAGAGATCAATATGGATATGTTAAATTGAAATGTAATAATACCATTCATCCGTTTTTTTCAATTATTTTTGGGACTCAATGAATTTGGTTCTATTTTACGTACAAAATTAAGTTTGTGTTTCTGATATATTTTTGTCTCACGATTAAACTTCAAAAAAGGAACATGAAAGTTTAAAATTTGGTACTTGTATTACTAGCTAGGTAATTATATTTATCGAATTGTGGCACCCTAATACCAGAATTCCAACTCTGTCCCTTACGAGGTAGAATCTATCTCGTAGCTCCAAGTCACATAATCTTTTAAAATATCTTGCGCTTTCATTTTCAATTATCGCACTACTCGATCTTGCCGCAATCTCAATCCTCTCTCTCTTGTAAATTTTAGTTGGTAAGTGTATGTTTTAAACGTGCTCGACGCATTTTGTGACTTTAATTAGACCGAACCGAACCAATCTTTTTACAATAAACTTTTTTGCTCCGCAAATTCTCGATCAATCTTTGCAGAAGATACACAAACATTAAATGGACCAACAGTACAACAACAAACGCCACCCGAGACCCGAAAAAAAAAAAAATCACGAAGGCAATATGTGAACCAAGCAACAAGGACCATTCATTGCACAACATTACTGCTTTAGTTTATTTGAATATCACTGTAATGATATCTTCAATAATAACAGATTGATTGAAGTGGTTATGGGGCACCATATCTCTTCTTGTTAGAGGGAGTGGTGGCGTAAGCGACTAGGCAGGCATATCTGCAACTTGCATATATGCCAACTAGCTAGCTTGAAGCACTGACAAAGAGTGGAGGAGAATCCCCCTTCACAAATGTCTTATCCCTATAAAATCTCTCTCTCTCTCTCTCTCTCTCTCCTATCATGAAGTCATGGAGTTCCAAAACAGAAGGGGGTGGGGAGGACACTCCTCCTTTCCAACTGGCGTCACCCCATAGCTTCAACTTTATTCTCCTTTTGTCCTGTTTACCTTATCTTCCAACAACTTCTTTAGAAACCCTCAACTTTCTAGAATTGGAACTTAGCAAAATTTGATCAAAAAATCTTCACCTTTCTTCTATTCCTTTTTCATTTTCCATTTTTGGTATATCTAAATCCTTAGTACTCCAGTATAGCATCAAATTTAGATAGGGAAAATTAGCCATAAGAACGGTAAAATAGTTTTCATTTAGAGAAAGAACGCCAGCAAAATAATTTTTAGCAAAGGTCCTCAACTTTTTGAGTTTTTTAGTCACAAGGCCAAAATATGTTTAGGCACGTTTATAAGATTTTAGGGTGTACTTTCCTATTATAGGATTTTAATGGTTTAGACACTTTCATAGGATACCCTAGATTTTTAGGCACTTTCATATGTAGGGTACGTACCCTAGCTAGAATTTTAGGCACTTTCATAGAGTACTTTAAAATTTTAGGCACTTTCATAGGGTAATATAGGGTTTTAGGCAATTTCATAAGCACATTTGTCCTTATGTTTGATTGCGAAATGTGTTTGTCCTTAAGCTCAAAAAATATAAATATGAGGATTTTTTGGCTAAGTCTCCCATTTAGGTATGATTAGCTGATGTAGAATACCATGCTGTGCTTGACAATGGAACTCATGAGGATCAAATGGGAGCATAGTAGTAAGCAAGGAATTTAGTTATCACCCACACTTGCAGATTGTGGAACAATATACATGCTCAAAAAAGTATTTGGACCGCTGAATGTTTGTCCATTCCCTGGCTTTAGAATCATTTGTGATTTAGCTTTAGAATCATTTATGATTTATCGAGACACGTATAAAATGCTATAGTCATTACGCTTTAGAATCATTTATGGTTTATCGAGACGCGTATAAAATGCTAGAGAGTAAAACTCAACCATCGCGAATATTATGTTAGAGGAGGGAGCATATTGTTTATATACTCCAAAAATATATTGTTCATATATTCCGGAAGTATTGAATAATTACTCCTCCATCGAGCCATAATCATGTCACATCAATCTATGCATCCACAATGATCCCACTTGTTACCACCACATGCATGGCTCCAATCCATCCTCCCTGCCACTTATCCCATTATACTTTGCTCAGTCACTTTTAGCCTCTACTCATTTCTGCCAAAATAGATCAATTAGGTTCTGTTGGACTCGGAGGCCCTACAATGCAAGGCCACACTACAGATTTGTTAAAAGTATTTTACAGGTAAGATACTAATCTTATCTGTAGGATACTTTTTAAAATCTGAACCATTGATGGTAGAGATATTGGACGACACACATCACACACTACAGCCCCGTAGTGCATGAATACACTACGGGGCACTACAGGGTGCCCGACCGGATCCGGGATTAGATATGGTATCTAAGTGAGATGCTAGCTGATTGGTTGGGGGAATTGGACGCTGGATTATTGGTGCATGCATGCGACTTTTTTCTAAAAATGGTATGGATGCATAGCATCAACTTTTGCATTTGGATTGGGGCTAGCTAATCTTTATTCCATCTGTTCTTCTTTATTGTGATTGCATCTGCTGTTCATTTGGTTGGCTGTGACAACTTTTTGGCATATACTCCATCAAGAAAAAGTAAGATTGATCTGATTGCAGCTCTTTTTGACTTCCTTTTAATTAGACTTCTCCACAACATTCACTAGCAGTACCTTTTGGGACCCCTTACTCTTCTGCTAAATTCTTTGGAGATATGGTAGAACTTTTTATGTTGGAGATTAAATATGGACGATGATTTTCGCACTTGTGTGTTTATACCCGCGATCTTCTCCTCTCTTTTTTTTAAATTACATACAGGCGAATATACGACATTGTTTAGTTTTTCATTCATGATAGCGTGATGATGTGAAATTGCATACAGAATAATGAAAAAGGGAGGGTAGATTGCAAAACAATTGGAGTCCAGAAGCAATGCTCTAAAATATTATATGACCAAATTTTGAATTTTGGGGGGCTCTATTTCCCAAGGGTGAGAACGAACTGGGTTGGTTCGGTTTTATAGTAAACTGAAAACCAAACTATCTTTTACTGGTTGAAGGTTTTGAGAATCAAACCAATCCGCGAAATGAAAAAAATGGAACGAATCAAAATCATTAGATTATGGTTCGGTTTCAGATTCTACCAATGGTTTACTTTAAGTTGAGATTATTTTGTTACAAAGCATTTGAAGCAACCAAGATTTGCATGCAACAATTAAAAATAAAACTTTGTCCGAATCCACTTTCGACATAGTCACCAAAGGTCACTGAAATAGTTTTGAATCCAAAAAAAGTCTCACAAAAACTGAGTTATTTATTCCGTATTTTCTACGTAAAATATCAATGAAATGTAACATAAATGAAATTGCGGTTCGGATCGGGTTCAGAATTAGAAACAGGAAGCCCAATTTACGACAAGGGAAGATATAGTAAAACACGAACTATGGGCTCGTGAATAGATTGGGTCCAATGCCACCCTCGGGGATTAAGACAGGACGAAATCATACTGGGTTCGGGCTTACAGTTGTAGACTGTGAGATGTTGGCAAGGGAACGAACTTGTCTCAGGAGTAAATGGGTTCTTGACATTCAATTTTGTGCAACAGTGCAAGCACAATAGTTGTGGACAACTTTTATGCTTCAGCTTTTGTCATTTGAAACTTCATGAGAATTCACTTATGCTTAAAAGCTCAAGATTAATTCGTACATTTCACGATTAGCGCGGTAAACGAGTCGAGCCGAGCTTTGTCGAACTCGAGTTCAGCTCATTACCAAACGATCCAAAAACTTGAACTTGAGCTCAGCTCGAGCCGTAACGAGCCGAGCCCTTATCGAGCCGAGCTTAGTTATTTACTAAACAAGTCTCTTTAATCGAGCCGAACCGAGCTTTTTGTCGTTTAGTAAACAAGCCAAAACCTTGAGCTCGAACTTAGCTCGTTTACTAAATGAGCCAAGTTGAGCCGAGCCGAACTCGCAAACTGCTTGATTCGTTTATAGCCTTATTCACGAGTCAACCCAAGTTTATCATGATCACAAAAGTACAAATGCGAATACATCTACAGAAACTGTAAAGCTCAAGCCAGGCATAACCGGCTAACCGGTTGTAAAAAAATAGTTGGATCCAAGGTGAGCAATAGTGTATTCAGCTTGCCTAGCTCAATTAGGCCCTGTTCCACTTTTTCAAATAAGTACTTAAAAAATAAAGATTTATTTTCAAGTTTAAAAATAATGGACTCATGAAAATAATTTTTCAATTTTTTTTTACAAGGTTTGATAAATCTCATCGAAATCTATCAATCAAGATCTATATTGCATATTATTTTTTATTTCAGTAAGCGTATTATTTTTAAGCCTAAAAATTGTAAATAAGTACTTATTTATTAAGAGACAAAACTGGAACGCCACCTTAGTGCTCCTACTTGTCGATATTAGAGGCAATCCCAGCTCATATTTTTTTAACCCGCCTAATTTGCCCACTTATAATCCAACTCAATCCGCCCATATTTTATAATAAAGTTAATATGGATTGAACCCATAACAATTTATATTTACATGGGTTTAGGTGGATTAAAAATTGGTTCAATATGGATTGAAGCTAAAAACCCAAAGAGAATCTAAATTCCCATAGCTTTGGACAGGAGAGCGTACGGCCCACTTTTCTCTCCCTCTCGTTCTTTTACTCCCCAGGGAAGGAATTTTCAAATTTTTTTAGAAAATGAGGTCACATTTTTACTAGCCAAACTTTTTTTTTTTTGGGTCAAACGAAATGAAACCAGCAAAACTTTTACAAATCACACAAGCACACACACTTATTCAGTTATTCTCTTCGCATTCCCAAAAAAATTGTGCATTTGTTAATTTTGCGTCAAATTTTTTTGATTTTTTGATTTGTCTCGTTGAGAGGAATCCAAAAATAAAAAGTTATGATCAAAATTCAGAATTATTTTAAATAACGGCAAAAATAAGTAAAAAATTTTGTCTTTTCGGCTTAATTTCATTTTATTCAAAAAATTATGGGACTATGTTTCATATTTTTTTATTTTTTCAATTTTAATTTTTTTCCCAATTTCTCTCATTAAGATGAATCAATATGTCACAAAAGCTTGACAGAAAACAAAAACTTAAATGCCAAAACATTGAATAAAGAAAAAAAAAACTCGGAGAAAAGAAAATGAAAAAAAAAACTAGGACTGGTTGGATTGCTGGGACAGGTGGCAGATATACATGAAAATTAGAATTTGAAAGCATTACTATTTGAACAGATTGAGAGGGATCGAAAAAGAAAGCGCATTATCTTTTCTTTCTGAATGATTGATAGAAAAAGGAAACCGGATTGGGTTTGGCGGGTTTGGATTTGTTTTTTGACCCATATTCAATCCGACCCGTTATAACCCGTTTATTATTTGACTCATATTTGATTCGCTCATATTTAATCCACAACATGTTTTAATCCGTCCAAATCCGCTCAGACTCGGCTATTTCCCACCTCTAGTTGATATCATCTATCCCTTGAAGCTTCCAAATTGGGGCCTTCCACTAACAATAGTGTAAGCAATCATTTTTTTCTTTTCAAAGAGGTGATGAAAAGATCGCTTGGAATCTGAAGCAATGACCATTGACTTATAAACTGGGCCTAAAATGCCCATAGGTTCTAAAGTTTTCCAAATCATAGAGATGTGCACATTCTGAGTTGATGGTATCATTAGGGCTGTTCAAAAGATCCGGTGAACCGTGAAATCGGTCCGGACCAAATCAATCTATACCTTTTGGATTTTGTCCGTGGATTAATGATCCGGACACGGATTGAAAAATTAGAAAACCGTAACTCGCGGTTTGGTTCACGGATTTTCATTACGAAACCGTGGATTAACCGAACCGGACCGTGAAATATTTATTTTATATAAATAATATATATATGTGTATATTTATATAATAAATTGTTAGTAATGTTAACACTTTTTTTCACCAATTTTAGTATTTTATTTTAATTATGGGATATAGTGTAGATGTACATAAAATATAATGAGTAAATCATAGTTTTTTTTATAAATTACGGATAACTCTAGTTGAGTTTTAGTAGTTCGTTTCTTTTCCGATTCTTTTATATTATGTGATATACTATAATGATACAATCCTAATAGTGTCTTAGATTCTTTTGAATTTGATTTCTAAAGTAAGCCTTTGGTAATTTATGTAAGAAGTATTTTCTGGTGATGTTAAACTTAATTTTGAATGTAACCTTCTTCCCTATTATTGTGGGATACTAGCGAATGCCCGTGCCTGAAGGCACGGCTCGAAATCGGTATTCAATTCATATCAAATGTTGAAGGCTAAGACCCCATTTGCAAAGTTCCAACTACACAAAAACAAAAAATAATATCTCAAGTATATCCACCAGTTAACTTGAATCAGCACATAAACTAATAAACTAATAGTTGTAGCGCTCGTACCCGAAGGAACTTATTGCCAGCCATTTAAATTTACAGCCAATTCAACTACAGTACAAACTACAGATCATAACTGGCAAAACCAAACTGTAATCACAAAATTTACTTTATGTGTTTAAAAATAATCAAGCTCCAGAATGTAAGAATACAAAATCAATTGTTAAACTTATTCATCAAGTTTTATAAAATCAAGTAGAAAAGACAAAATATAATCAGCCCTTCAATTGAATATAAAAATAGAATTCCACTTCTACTAAATCATCATTGATAAAAAAAGTTGTAAACTTTCTAAGCTTCAAGTTTCAACCAACTCAATATCTAATTATCTGATACTGCATGTTTAGCCAATGCAACCTGTCAAAAAAACATTTGGCGCTTTAGTTCATATACCATTTCAATCATCTAGCAAGAAAATTTAATGCCATGCTCAGATCATAGTTCCAAAAGCTTGTCTTCATCACTTTTCAACTGTCTTGAAATTTTTCACTTCATCACCCTCCCATAATTTCTTGTATCAAAACATGCCTATTTCGTCCAAAGCAGAATTATATGAAAGTCCTAATGGCTAACAGAATGCTTCTGTTTATATGCTAATCGAATTCATGTTATTTCCTATACCAATAAAAGTTTGGCTGTGTAGGAAATTTATTAATGATCTTCGTGGGATTTTTATGGCAACGTACTTTCCCCTCTTCTTTCTAAGTTAAAATTTCATGTGGCATTCCCTTATGACTCATTCTCAAATGCAATATATTAAAATGCAACATCATCTCAATTCCAATTTATTTAAACCACTAATCAACCATTTAAAAGCCTAATAAAATGAATTTAAAATATCTTGTGCTTTGAAAGTTCAATATTTCCAATTTTTTTCTGGTAAAAATATTTGATTCATGTTTGGTTTCCGAAAAAAATAAGTACTTAAAGAAAATTCTTATGCATTCTCAAATTTTCAATTACACTTACCATGTACTATAAAAAAAATACGGTAGGAGCAACCAAAAAAAAAATTGACAGAGAACAGAAGATTAAGATTCAAACCCACCCTTAACAAAAAATATGGATGGTAGGTGAGACAAAAAAAATTGTTTGACAGGAAACCCAAATGGAGCAAAAATTGAACCAAAAGAAAATGGGTAACATAGAAGGACCCCAAATCAATTTAATCAATTCTAAAAAAAAAAAAACAGATTAAATAAAAAGGGAGATAGAGAGAATCATGGTTGGGTGTAAACCGAAAGAAAATAATTTCCATATATACAATTAAAACAATGGAGTCACTCACCTCAATTCTTGTTGTTTCGGTAGGAGAGTTTGGTGATTTTTGATGGTATGGTTGTATTTAACTAAGTATTAGAGAGAGGGGGGATGGGGGAGGAGAGTGGGAGTTGAGTAAAGAAGAATAGCAAACCTTTTCTCTTTTTTTTTCAGATTTTGAAAATCACCGAAGAAGAAATTCATTACCAAAAATCCAACGCCAATCCTTACCAGCATTCATTACCAAAAAATTCAAGCATGACTTTCAACGCCAATCCTTACCACAAATGCATTTAGCATTCAATCGTTCAAAATAAATCATTACCAAAACTGAAATAATCAATGCCAAAACTGAAAAAATCATAACTCAACTATTTAGCAACTCCCAACCGTTGGATTGAAGGTTTCTTTTTCCCTTCTTTCAGCTAAGAAATTTGAAAAGGTAAACAAAAATTAGGTAATATTGTATTTTCCAATATTAGTTGTGTAAAGTTCTTACTATATTAAATATTATTTTCCCAGCTTCACCTAAAGTATATACCAAAAGTATAATGATATATGGCCAACTATTTCAAGCACGGTAATACAACTCCTAGGAATTTTAGGATTCTGAAAATAAGAGCATCTCCAATAGGAGATATCAAAGCTGAAGTGGACAATCAACGGCTAGTTTTGGCATTAAGTCGCCATCCAACCATGATGCCTTCTATCATGACGTGGCCTTGAAAGAAAATCTTAACTTGTCAACTTTGACATCAACCTCTAGACTGTCAATTTTCAAAAATTGACCATAAGCTTTCAATAATTTGACATAAGGGTTGGAGAGGGGGAGCGTGATGTCAAATTAAAAATGTCAAATTGCCACATCAGCCTTCAAAATAATTTGACATCTCTACTTTTGACCACTCCTGTTGGAGATGCCCCAAGGAAAGAAGAAAAAATATGCTTGCAACATCATTTAATCTAGCAAAAAAAAAAAGAAAAGAAAAAGAGATTGCTCTGTCTCACTTTGCAGCTGTTTGCTACAAAAGCCTAGAAAACAGAACGAAGTGGTTCCAACTCGATCATGTCATTTAAGATTAAAGAGCCGAATAATAAAAAAATAACGCTAATAGCATCCCTACGATTATACAAAAAAACTATGTGCACAGCGCCTAAATTCTGAAGTGATTTTGGGTGTTTTGTTAACGCCTCTAACGATATCGAACGAAGCTCATTTTTTACAAAGACTTTAAACGACATATTTTGAACAAAATGAGCGGCTCCGATCATCTTTTTGCGACCCGAGACGGGAGAAAATTGCTGCTGTGCACAGCTGCTGTGCACGTAGCACAGCTCACGATTATATCTTTACTCGATCATGTCATTTATGATTAAAGAGCCGAATGATAAAAAGATAACGCAATAGTATCTCTACGATTATATCTTTGAAAATTGAGGAGCTTAAGGAACACTATGCAATTCAACCGACCCCACGTTGCATTAGGCATAGTAGTTGAAGCTAATGAACTATAACAAAGCAATTTTAATATACAGTCTCAATTTTATTTGTATGAGGCATTTTTACAGACACTTTGGATGCATTAAACTAAGGAACATCCGGTTTGCCCGAAGACTAACATACAGATTACAAATTGGGTACACACAATGCATGTGCAAATTGGTCCTATTCTATACTGTAACTAAACATGTGAACAGGGCATGAATCAACGTACTGGAACAAAAGATTAGTTAACGAAAACAATACAATCGGAGTATACCCATTCTAGGAACGTACAGGGCATGAATCAACGTTTCTGGTAAAAAAAATAATCAATAATTACCAATTGATAATCCGTAAAAAAATTATCAATAATTACCTATTGATATTGATTTGCCTCTTCGCGATCCCGTCATGGCCGTGCTACTTTGATAACCCATAACTATTCGTCCGGCCGGCGAGGGGAGAGCAAGGCGGTAGCTAACCTGCGTGATGGGAGCTGGCGGAGGCAGAGGCCGTATTCGGGGAGAGAGAGGGGTTTGGAAATCGGATTGTATTCGCAGAGAGAGAGAGTGTGTGGTGAGGTTGTTCGTGAGAGAAGAGTGAGAGAGGGGAAAGTAAGGGAGAGGGAGTATTTTACGTGTTTTCCAAATTTCTCACCGAGATCCTGCTCTATGTTTGTCATAAAAAAATAAAGTATTTACCAAAATGTCATTTTGTAAAATAAAGGGTGAAGATTTATCTAGGATAAAAGGATAAATCTTGAGCGTTGGTTATCTATTGGATTCAAACACAACTCTATTTTATTATATAGATATGCTCACTACGCCAAATTACACTTTTTGCGGCATGTCATAAATGCCGGTAAAGGCTAAATTAATGCCGGTAATAGTATTGCTGGCGTTTGTTGACAGAAGTGAAAAATGCCGTCTAGATAAGTGTCGGTAATACCAAAACGGCATTTGTACAAATGCCGGAAATAAAACCGGCATTTGTTGTTGGTTTTCCCGGCATTTATAAAATGCCGGCAAAAGAATTGCCGAATATACATTTATTCCCGACGTTTGATGCAAATGCCGGGAAAGGTAGTATTACCGGCATTTTATAAGTGCCGTAATTCTTATCACTTTTACCGGCATTTTCCAAATGCCATTTTTATATCTTGGTATCTTCTTTTCATTGCTTTACCGGCATTTGTAAACCGCCGCTAAAAGGTTTTTTTTTTTTTTTTTTAGTTTGTTAAAACATGATTTTCACTATATTTCCTGTATACAAAATTGTAATTGCCCATAACAATTTGAAGTTCAACTACCAAAATCCAAGTTCCATATATAAGCAAATTGGACATCTTAAAAGACAATTCTCAAAGTAACAAAAAATAACAATGCATGGCATAGAATGCCAATGTGAAAATCAAACCCAAAGCATCAATTACAAGTTTCAATTGCATGTGTATCTCCAGAAACAAAAGATCATACACAAAGGCCCAAAACATGCTTTTGGTTGTGAATCTCCAAAACAATAGACCAAAAATAATTGTCGTAATCAGGAAGATTTCCAATCATTTCTATTGCATGTGCATGCCCGTCTACATCCTATCAACCTGCAAATGCAAGAAACAATTACACGATTATACGTGTATATATATAAAATTAATATAGCCCACGGCATCCTACACATTTAGTAAGTTCAAAGAAAAGATATAGGACACATGCATCAAACATATCACACTATAATGGATAAATGCAAAAAACTAAGCTCTGGCATTTATAACGAAGAAAATAACAAAAACTTAAATTGGCTCGTGATAACTATGTGTATATAAAAATTTCAAGTTAAGTGATCATGATTAACAAATGGAATATCAATGTAAAATGGGTACCCAACGTGTCCTAGAATATCTACACTGTGTCTGAGAAAAAGAAATATAGTAAAGATGGACAAGTACTACACCATGTTCGACATCTGTTCGGAGAGAGTCATATCATGTCCGTAGCCGTCACACGTATCGTACATCAACAGTTGAGTCCAGTAGCAAGAAAATAGCAGATTTTAGTAACACAGCATCATCAAGAGCACCAAAACACAGCATGTAACATTCCCATTCAAAAATCGAAACAACATGGAGAGTCCACAACACCATTAATCCCTTTAGGCCCATGCACACTACCAAATCCATAGATGAAATAATCCAAAGAAGACAAGACTCCAGCAGGAAAGGGAATCCTATGATCACCTACTAAATCTGGCCATAGTCGCTCGACATTTCAAATGGGAATCCTATGATCAACCACCTGCCCAACCGCTAAGAGCCATGACACTAAATATTGCTCGATCGCCACTCCACCTTTTGCTTGATAATCATTAGTAATATGCAACAGCTTCATCCATTCACCAGTCTCACATGGGTGAAGTCGTGCAACTACAAGCCACAACTTGTTTCGAGTTAATTTGTCAATGTCTGGAAATTAAATACAAAAACAAACTTTGATATTTTTCTTCGTATATCAGCATCTGAAACTTGCTTTCATTCTGTAGAACATGAAAGGACATACAGGAAATATAGAACTCCAAAACTGCCACTATTAATGACAAACAACTTGGGAGGCGCAGGTGTTCGTTTGATGCTCATATCTCAACCAGAACATTCTTTCCTATTTTCAGATGCATCACCTCAAGTTAAAAGGTTTAGATTCCCGAGTTTTTGACATTCCATGACTAGTTTCATGTCCATTAAAACCATCATGTGAACTAAACCCCTTTACAAAAACATCTAATAGAACAATGAAATTGTTAAGGAGAAAAAAAAATATACCTCCGGAGTCATGAAATCCATTTGGATTCCATCAGTATCTTTGCAGAGTTGAGGGGAAGATCCTTTTCAATGTCATCCAACATCAAAGGAATTGAATCATCCGATGCATCAAGAACCTGGAAACAGAACACATTTAGTCATCTACTTTTTACATGGACTCCACAAAACAGGTTGAGACACTGGTCTAAAAGTTTCCTAAATGTTCAAGTCTGACAAGGCCTCAAGACCAATACTTAAATGATGACAATACCATATACCAGGAAGGTTAATGACTGGTGATTATATCATGTAGAGAGTTCTATCATATAATGTTGTACTCGAATTTCACCTCCACTTACATAATATGATGTGGAGCTTTAGCAGGACATGCAACTTTTTGAAATGGTACTTGCTTTTCATATTGAGATAGCTCATAGCCTCCAATAACAAAATTAGTCTAGAGAACTAATATTCAGTACTCCAGCCCCATCAATTTTTCTCAAAACACCAATTTAAGTAAATTACTCCAATCCAAAAATGCCATTATCTTCAACAAAATTCTAAACCTATTGTTTCTCTACACTTAACAATTTATACAAGTTACATTAAAAACAAAAACAACTAAGCACATATCAATTCGCAACCCAGTAATCTTATAAACCAAAAACAAAGGAATGCAACTCCAACTATCCATTATAGCATTTCCAAAAAAATCTTCTAACCTGGTTTGATGAATACATCATCTTGTCATTTTGTTGGTCAGAGTTGATATTAGAAACATGTTCTGGGCCATATGACTGCTCAAATCCATTCTCCTTAAGCATACCACAAAAAGTGCCATCTTAAACTTATATTCCAAGAAAAAAATAGCACGTATTGAATGACTAGAAATGGGTTAAAGTAATGAAACCACAATCTACCTGTCCACAGGGACCAAATCAGGTACCAACGTTGTCGCACTAAACTTTTATGCTGCACTAGTTACAAGATGAGAGACAAAAATTGAAAAGAAACATTTAAGGCAAGAACCAATTTGCACACTCACATGCTCCTCCCAAGCTTCCATAAATTCTTCTTTTGTGCAAGCGAAGCCATATCTAGGCAAATCAACCAAGTTGAGCTTTGGTCCAAGGTTGAAAAAATTAATAGTTTGCAGAAGAATGTCACGGATTGTTTTAGGAAAGCTCATGAGTTTAAACAAAGTTGATATACCAAACACCGCGAGGGAAACAATTACAAACCAAGTACCTGCAAATGCAATCTCGGGAAGATCAGGGGGCGGGAATGACGAAGAAATGTTTGCAGTGGCAAAAAATGTAAATTTATTCCAAATAGTAGTACTTGCCACGAATAGTGAGCAGAGAACCACTTATCAACTAAAATGGATAGGGAGCACTAAATCACTAACATTCTCTCCAAATCAATAGTATTTGAAACACCAAATTAGAATACTCAACGTGCAGTCATCAGCATAGACAAGATAAACTTAACATCAACCATAAAAAGATGAACAACTCAAATGGAAATTGGCCTTAGAATATTCTAGCGTCATGCTAAGTAATTGAATATAAGAACTTTGAGCATAGTGCTACAAATGCAAAGTTTCTCTGCACCAATCTAAACACAAAAAAAGTGTGATTTCTAGTTGAGATTTGTATGTGTATCACCAGAGTTAGCTTCCACTTCCTTGGTTACAAATATATATAAAGCCTAGTGTCTATCACTAATGGGGTCAGCAAAAACCGAATTTTAACAACAATGAAAGAAAAACTGCTTCACATTCAGTCATCTTCTCCTTCACACCTATTAAAAAACAGAATTGGTTGTCAAATGGATAGCCGCCACTTGACAGACAATTCTTTGAACAAACTAATGGGACGAGCAAGGTAATCTGTAAGCCAATATTAGCGTTCCTTAAGGTTGCAGATCCCAAACACAATCACTTTTAAACCTAACCCAATATTGGTGTTCCTTAAAGGAAAGGTCATGGTAACAACATGAATTTGTGTCGGTGTTTTAAGTTTTAACACTTCAGACTTCAGAACACCCAATCCCATTTTGTCACTAAATTAATCAATAACCCGTGAAAAATAAGGGGAAAGAAATTGCAGAAATGGTAAAAAACTTTGTGAACACATAAAATAAATAAATACCGGTTCCTCAATTCACGCTCTTTCTATGCTTGTAGAAGAGGGGATGTTATCCAAAGGGGCGGAAAGTTTAGTGTTGTAGCGTGGTCTACGTAGCTCAATCAAGTGCCTACGGCCCAAGAACTGTAGATGGAATTGCCAAGAACCATTAAAGAGAAAAAAGAGTAACCAATAAGTCAAAACCAAAGGCAACCCCTTCCACTGATCCACAAAGAACCCCTGCAGCTTCTGTGATTAATTATGCTAAACAATCTCCTATACTGACCAATTGTATGAGAAACCAAGCGAAGATAGATGCACAAAGCAACCAAGCGATTTCATACTAGTTTCAGTTGAAGGTTATTCCTTGGATTCATGACTAGCATAAACCAGCAAAACCAGAGCTAGTCACTTATATGCAAGAAGGAACAGTGAACACTTATTAAGAGCAAGTACACCAGCTTAGGAACAAAAAAAAAGCTAGAATACCTAATAAATTCATTTTAGCTATTCATTTTTCAATAGAAACTACAGCAACACTAGTTATTTCCCCTATTTGTCTTTAAACAATTAATTTGTCCCATTGTTTCTTGGAGGAGCATTTACTTGGTTTGGTCTGCTAGAAGAGAGAGGAGATGGATGTATGAGAGAGAAAATATTTTTTTATGTTTACATTTGCTATAGTCATTAGGTACTTCCCCGTTTGATAATAGTAATAGATGGATGGGATTCATAAGGAGATGGGATTAGGATTGGGATTAGTAATGAGAATGGATTGGTAATGAGAAGGGATTGATAATGAGTATGTTTGTTTGGGATGGGATTAGATGATGGAATTATTAATATCATGTTTGTTTAAGATGGGATTAGATGATGGGATTGGATTGATAGAAGAAATTGGTAATGAGAAGAGATTGGTAATGAGAAGGAGTTGGGTTCGAACTATGAATACCAAGTCCCACGGGGTATTGCTAATACCCCTAAAGTCCGGCTTTCTCATCCCAACGGACTATGAATCCGAACCAATTTTGAAAACCAAACGCAGTATTGTTAATACCTTCGGCTTAGTAATCCAATCCCATCTCCTAAGAGCTTTATTAAACGGGGCTCTCAGAAGTACTGTAGCTAAATGTAGAACAACTACCTCAGTAGCTAAGCTGCTACACCATGGTTTTTGAGGTTTCATTAGGTAAAATACCTAAAAATTCTTGTATTGCTAAGCTGATGTTGATGCTCTAATACTTATTTTTTTCCCCAAAAAACTGTTATTGTTGATATAGGGCCTACCCAATGAAGCTAAAAGGATAACCAAACAGATAGAAATGTAATTGTTCTATTACACAATTTATCAAACACTTTGAAGGCTTTCGAAATAACTTAGTTTAAACACAAAAAAAACAATTCAAATTCGAGTCAAATTAGAAGCAAAACATGCCAACAAACAGAGGGTTATACTATAAAGCACTGTACCTCTATATAATCTGGAAGAAACATGGTGCTAGTCAAATTTTCTGTTGTACAAAGTTATATGGGAGACGTACTTTCCATTAAATTTTTTTAAAAAGCAATTATCACAGGGAGTAAACAAGGAATGCCTTTCACAAGTAGTAATCAGTCTCTAGAGTGCTAATTTCTCCATCTATCACGTAGCACAACAGATTCCATGAAGAAAATAGGGCTTACATTCATTCCCATCTATCTACCCATAGATCTCTAAATGCATGTATAAACTTTGATGCATATGTAGAATATATACAAGTATAATGTATAAATGAGACACAAACATACAGATTTCGTAGTGATCCTTATGGAACGAGGTCGCCAATAGCTCATTCCCAATCCAGAAATTCACAGCCTCAGGGAAACAACCCCGGCCTTCACTGGCCCACCCATCGTGGGCCTAGCAATCTCCAGCAAGCCCCGAGTACTCTGTCCAAAAGCAGTCATTCTTCTGCTGCGTGTACGCAATGAACTTCGAATTGATAGAGGAAGAAGAAGGGTTTCCCTTTGTTTACCCAAAAAAACAAAAAAACAAAAAAAACCTGACAACATCTATAAACGAAAGTGAAATCTCGAAACCCATAACTCTAAATAGAGAGGGGATTTGAGGTTCAGAGAGATCGAAACCCAGAACTTGATCCAAACCGAACTCTGTGCCTGTATGTGCTCCAAATCGCGTGACGACCAATAAGAGAGATCAATCAGGAAGAAATTGTGTGTAGCTGTGATGACGGTGAGAGAACGACGACATGCCGGTGAGAGATCGACGGCGATAAGGAAGAAATCAAGACGTCGAGCTTTTCGTTTGAGGGGGTTTTGTTTGGGCGTTAATACGAAAGTAGGAGAATGGAGGAAAAAAATTAGGAGGGTAGTTCAAGAGAAAGGGAAAAAATTGGTGGGAAATAAGGAGAAGATTTTGGGTATCCAATAGACGACGTCGTTTAAAGAGGGATGAAATTTCGCTGGTTGATTCTGGAATTATTGACGCGCATAATTTTACTAAAAATGGCATTTTTTAAAGTAAAGCCGGTTTTAAGTACTTTTTCCGGCATTTGATACCTAATGCCGTTTTTAAGGTAATTTTAACCGGCATTTGTATTAATGCCGAAAATAACCAGTTTTACCGGCATTTTATAAAGTGCCGGTAAGAAAAATGCCGTTAAAGCCACATTTTCTTGTAGTGGCTTGAGCTTTATTTTTGCTAAAATCCATGGACAAAACCGTAACCGATCCACGAGTCACGGATTGGATTGGAATCGAGCCGTAGGACTTTTGGTCCGAACACAAATTTCATTTTGTAAAAATCGTGACTAGCGGTTCGATCCTCGGATTCCTAAAAATCCGAATCGAACCGGGCCGTGAGCAGCCCTAGGTATCATAGCACTAGAGTACAAGGACACGTAAATATGCATAAATGAACAAATTGAATGTCTGTTTCCGCTAAAGTGAATGAGCTTTAGGCTTGTGGCAAAAGTTAAGTTATTTTCATTGAATTATATTTTAGTTAATATATATTAGGAGAATAACTTGTGTAAAAATATGTGAAAACATAGCATATAGACTAATGACAATATTTTCAAAAAAACCAAAAAAGACTGATGACAATAATTAAAATTGTTTCTGCAAAATGGTACTCCCTTCGTCCCGAATTGGATGTCAATTTTTGATATTCGTGTCAATTTCAATTCCTTATATCTTTCAATATGGATCTTAAAAAATATGAAATATGGATCTTATTTGATAGTTCTTGATAAATTCTATTATACAAAGTTTTTAAACTCATGAAAAACATTATAAATCGAAAGATATAAAAGATGAAAAATAACACGGATTTCAAAATTTGTTATTCTTTTTGGGACATAGGGAATATTATTTTATTTTATATACATACATATATATATATATATATATATATATATATATAATCTCATTCTCCTAAGGACCACCTAAACTTAATAAAACAAGGACCTCCCTTTCCTGATAGAATTTCGATGATCCAAGCCATTCGATGTGTTCAGAACGTGATTTTAAGAGTACCAGCGAAAAATCAACAAAAAAAATGACCGGAAAAGCTTCATTCGAGCAGTTTTTGTTTGTTTTTTATCGAACAGTTCAAACAAAAATTGCTCGGATGAAGCCCTTTCCGGTCATTTTTTTTGTTGATTCCTTGAGGGTACTCTAAAAATCATATTCTGAGCACATTGAGCGACTCGGATCATCGAAATTCGAACGAAAAATGGGAGGAATGGAGAGATTCTTATTTTAACTGAAATAAGGATCTCCTTATTTAAAAATTACTATATATATATATATATATATATGTATATAAAGAGAATTACCTATCTAAAAAACATCAAAAATATGGATTTTAGCCCATTTTTAGTTCATTAGACATTTTGGAGACTTGGAACTACAACTAACAGCTAATCGCCACTAGATCGGAAACTTGGGGAATCGAGAGTTTTGTAGTGCACCCACTACACTATGTTCCGCCGTTCATCTCAGTAGAAACGATTCTAATATAATCCGAGCTCTTACAAATCTAAATCGTCCATTGTTCAGCTTAAAATCCGAGTCATCCATTGTCGAAATAGGCGGTTGAATTGACCGCACCACGTATACTATGTAGTGTCGGGTGCACTACAACACCCTGTCCGAAACTTGGGCGTTATCAAATCATCTCTCCAACTTTAAAAAAAGAAAGCCCCAAAACTCATACCACATGATCAACAAATTACATTGAAATAAAACCCAAAAACAAAATTTTAAAAAAATACTAGTAGTTCAGTGAAGACCAAAAAGCACTTGAATTTATACGTACCTCTATCGGCTGGATTGTGATCATCAGTGTGCATAAAATGGATTGAGACAGCAAGGGAGAGGGAGGAGCAACTGGGAATCATCGGAATGGGCGGTCTTGGGAATAAATTAATTAATTTTACAATCAACCCAATAATATCACTCTATTGTCGATCAACCCCTCCGATCTTGTGATCGTTGTTATTTCATCCCACGCAGCCCATTCCCACAACTCCCAGAAGCTCTAATTCTCCCACTCCCTGCTCTCTCTCTCTCTCTCTCTCTCTCTCCTGCTTAATTCTTCTCTTCTTCCTTAAGCAAAGACAGCTATAATCAGATTCTTTGAACAAGCAAGTGGGCCTTATTTTTAAAGAGTATATATAAAAACAAACAGTCAACAATCCCACCAACCGAGAAGAAGAGTCAAGGACTCAAGATCCGGGATTTTTGCAGACTCGTCCTCTAGCTTTTAGTATTTTACAATATTACCCATTATGTCCTACTAAAGTTGAATATATTTTGGGAATTGATTTTGTCACACCATTTTTTTCTCTAACGGCACTACTCCCCATTCACAAAATAAATTACCCATAAACACAAATGGGAGTGACGTTAGAGAAAAGAGGAGTGGCAAAATCACTCCCTTATATTTCTTGTAACACCTTTTTTTTTTATATATATCCAAATGCATTCCTTTTTTATTTTTATTCATATGAAATTACAGGATTATTCTTTTCATGAATGGAAAAAAGATTGTACAAAAGATAGATTGTAATTTCGCATGAATAAGAATAAAAATGTGTAGAGTCGAATTGGGTAAAAGAGAAGTACTAAAATCAGTTCTTTTTTTTCCTCTTATGGGGGTGACTACTTTCGAATCCGCAAATAGCTAATCTTGAGTTACAAATTGAACTAAAGGGTGCAATAACAGTACAAATGGAAAAGAGTGCACAATGGCAAAACATGCATAACAAGAACATAAACACGAATAACAAATTTACCCAAATTACAAAAACACGAATAACAAGACTCAACAACCCAAGACGACTTCGAACCAAAGCTTTTATACGCTTTGAGTATGTATAGTAAGGCGCGTCCAACGAAATATCATTTCGGGTTTCGATGCCTTATATGTCAAATTTTGTGGCAATATAAATATAGGAGTACGGTTTTACAGAATTGTTGCTTATAATCCATGGGCTGGGTCGATGGATTCTGTAATAAAGCCATCTGGGCAATGTTCAATAGTTTTTGACTTTTTGGTTCTGGTTGAGCTTTACCATAATACCAGGCTGGGTTGAAAGGCCCACAAAGTATGTAAAATGAGAGACGGGCCAATTTCATGGACTGGGCCCATTTCCAAGTGAATATTATGAAGATAGGTCTCAATAAAAATAGGAAGGTCCCAACTTTTTCCTTATCTTCTGATGACACCCGGAATAGAAGCTCCATTCTTTTTAAGGAAGCTTGCAACATGTTAGGATTTTGGTCACACGTTGAGTATTGAAGTTAAAGGATGGGGAAATTATATTTGAAACAAATTTTCCGAAATGCTGAGAGAATTTAAGGAAATGATACATGCTCTAGATGACTTGGAGGAAGAAGTTGGTTTTAAGGATGGTGCCCCTCTTTCTATGGTTTTTTAATATAGATAATTAGAGGCCGGTCCTCCTTTCTAGCCTCGGAATGATCCCAACCCTGAAATATTTTCCCGAAGCTGAATGGCTCGGGTATGTTGGGTGATGGACGTTTTTGCCCTTTTTCGGGTTTACTATATATAGGCTTGTTTTCAAAAGAATATTGACGGAGAGAGAAGACAGATAGAGAGAGAGAGAGCGCGATCGCGATCGCGATCGTGAGAGCGATTTCGAGAGAGAGATATCGAGATCTAGGGAGAGATTGCGATAGAGAGAACGATTGATGTCTAGCTTGAGCGATTGATGTTCGATTGAGAGGAGGAATTGCGTTGGATTGAGATTCAATCGATCTGTTGAGGTATTTTTGAGTATGTTGTTAGATTTGATTAGTTATTCAGTTGATGTACTTTTCATTTAGTAGTGATGTATGTTGCTTTGTGATTCGTTGTAGCTTTGTGGTGCGTGAGGAGATGCAGGTTGATGGTGTCGAGCAGATGAGGTATTTAATGTCGTTTTTGTTGGTAGATTTGTTTATTTTTCAGTGTTTATGTGATTGTTTTGATGTATGAGAACTGTTTTTAGATCTATGAGAACTGGTTTCTGAATTACGAGAGCTGGTGTCTGAACTATGAGAACTGGTTTCTGAACTATGAGAACTGTTTTCTGAACTATAAGAACTGGTTTCTGAACTATGAGAACTGTTTTCTGAACTATGAGAACTGGTTTCTGAACTATGAGATCTGGTTTCTGAATTACGAGAGCTGGTGTCTGAACTATGAGAACTGGTCTCTGAACTATGAGAACTGGTTTCTGAACTATGAGAACTGGTTTCTGAACTATGAGAACTGGTTTCTGAATTACGAGAGCTGGTGTCTGAACTATGAGAACTGGTCTCTGAACTATGAGAACTGGTTTCTGAACTATGAGAACTGGTTTCTGAACTATGAGAACTGGTTTCTGAACTATAGTTCTCATATGAATTTGATGTGATTTGTCGTTTTGTGTATTATTTAAATGTTGTTTTTGTTGTTAGATTGAGGCCTAGCTTGAACTATCATTGTGTTTGTTTGTTAGATTTTGATGTGAAGTGTCTTTTTGTGTTTTTTGCATGAGAAGTGTTTATGAGAATTGTGTTTTTAAAATGAGAACTGTGTTTATTTATATGAGAACTGTGTTTTTAATAGGAGAACTGTGTTGGTTTATGAGAATTGTGTCGTTTTCCTTTGTGTGAATTGTTTGTTTTTTTGTTAGGGAAACGGAGAATTCGTTGATTTTGTTTTGTAAATACAATGGATTGTGTGCTGGAATAAAGTTGTCTCGGTCGTCGAGAATTGGAGATTTTATGAAGATATTGTGTGGCAAGTTTAGTGAGTTGAGAAGACACTCATTGCAACTCTTTTATGCTATACGTGATCATCCTAGTACCATGTTATATAATGATGAAGATTTGGAGGTGATGTTTGCTGTAGCTGATAGTATTGGATTGAATTGCATTGAAGTTACAGTAGTAGATAGTCGTGGTTTTGATAGTGGTATTAGTGGGTGTGGTGTTGATGTTGGTGCTAATAGTAGTGGGGTTTTCGATAGTGGTGGTGCTAGCACTAGTAAGGGCATTTGTTTCAGTGGGCAAGGGTTAGTCGGTTGTCGGTTGGAATCAATGGAATATGTAGGTAAAGAGGATGATTTGGGAGCTATGTTTTGCCCGCATCAGCATCGGCCAAGGTTGTCGGACGCGTGGAAAGAGCTTATTAAAAGTGTTGGTCAGTTGTTTGTCGGGGGTTCGGAAGGTTTTCGTGATGCATTGCGGAAATATTCAATTGTTCATTCTTTTGAGTTTGACTTTGTAAAGAATGAAACAGAGAGAGTGACTGCAGTTTGTAAGGTAAAATCTTGCAAGTGGAATATCCATGCTAGACTTGACAAGGTCAGTGGTTGCTTTTACATCAAAAGGTATTATAATGTTCATTGTTGTGGTGTTGCTGGGCGTACGACAAAGAACTGTCATGCTAATTCATCTCTGATTAGTCAATTGATAAAGGATGATGTTCGAGACAAGTCAAAGAAACGTCCTGTTGATGTTGTTGATGATTTGAAGGAGTATTATGGGGTGGATGTGTCATATAATCGTGCTTGGTTAGCTGTCCAGAAAGCCAAGTCAAGTGCATTTGGAGATTATTCAGATTCTTTTAATCAACTGCAATGGTATCGTAATGTTGTTCTGAATTCGGATCCTACAAGTGTTTTTGATGTTGAGTGGGATCAAACCACAAATCGTTTTTTGAGGTTGTTTGTAGCATTTGATGCATGTGTACAAGGATTTAAGCACTGCAGGCCTGTTTTATCCGTTGACGCAACGTTCTTGAAGGCCAGGCATATGGGATGCTTGATGTCTGCTTCAGCTAAAGATGGTAATGCAGGTATGAAATAGATCACATATACAATTCTCATATGAGTACTTACACACATTTCACATAGGGTACAATGCAGTATGAGAAATATGAGAACTGTTTTCAGAACTATGAGAACTGGTTTCTTATAGTCATATAGGATGCTTGATGTGTGATTGAGCTAGAGATGGTAATGCAGGTATGAAATAGATTACATATACAATTCTCATATGAATATAACATACAGTTCACATAGGCTATAATGCACTATGAGAAATATGAGAACTGTTTTCAAAATTATGAGAACTGGTTCCTGAATTGTGAGAACTGATTTTGTCATATGTATGAACTGGTAACTGAATTATTTTTTCCTTCTCAGGTCTATTTCCATTGTGCTTTGGTGTGGTTGATTCTGAGAATAATGATAATTGGCTTTGGTTTATGGAGAAGTTGCATGGTATTTTGGATGAAGACAGAAGGGTTTTTGTTTTTATATCTGACCGTCACAGAGGAATAAAAGAGGGTATTGCTAAGGTGTTTCCTTCAAGCTTTCATGCTTACTGTCTCTATCATTTGAAGGGTAACTTGCGTACTGCTTTGGCGTCCACAAATGTCAAGTATAAAGAGAGTTTGATCAGAGTGTTTTCAAAATGTGCTTATGCTCCCACTGTGGCAAAGTTTAATCAGCATATGGGTAATTTGCTGAAACACGGTGGTGCAGCTGTTGTTCATTTTCTGTCGGAGTTGCCTAATGAGCGCTGGGCAAATGTTTTTTTCCCGGGGCAACGTTATGGAGCAATGTCCTCTAGTCTAGCTGAGTGCTTTAACTCATGGATATTGAAAGAGCGTGAATTGCCCGTGGTGGATATGGTTGATCGTATAAGGAAGAAGATGATGAAATCAATGTGTTTGAGGAGAGAAAGGGCAAGTAAATGGGATCAGGTGATTTGTCCTTATGGGGAGTCTCGGTTGGAGAAGTTATATGATTTAGTTAAAACATGGAAAGTGATTCCTTCAAGTGCTGATATATTTGAAGTTGACACGGATCCGTCTGTATGTGTTGATATTGGGAGGCGTACATGCAGTTGTTGTTGGTGGCAGTTGAATGGATTCCCTTGTTGCCACGCTGTCTGTGCTATCAAATATAGTGGTAAGGATTTGAACTTGTATGTAGAGCGTTTTTTTCATGTTGAGAGTTATCGTCAGGTGTATTCAAAACCAATTTACCCAGTTGCGTCATTGTTGAAAGGTGATGTGGTTGATTGTGGTACTAGTATTCTGCCACCATTGTCAAAAAAGCCTCCAGGGCGGCCTAAGAAGAAGAGGATTCGTTCGAATGGGGAGAAGGTTAGAGAAATGAAGTGTGGTAGGTGTGGGAAGATGGGGAATCATAATAAACTTACTTGTAAGGAGGATTTGAGGCCTGGTTTTTAGTTTTTAATAATTGAGTTGTACAAAAAACAATGTTATTGGATTTGATTCATGAAATAATTGTTGAGAATAAGATTTTTTTTTGTGTTTTTGTTACTAATTCTGTGTTTTGTTCTAGCACTTTGAATTATGTGAAGTATCTAAGCAACCTGTGTGTATAGCTCTATGAGAACTTTGTATTTTCTATGAGAAGTGTGTATTTTCTATGTGAAATGTGTATCAAAACTGTGTTTTTAGTATATGAGAACTTTGTATGAGAAGTGTGTTTTTTTCTATGAGAAGTGTGTTTTTTTCTATGAGAATTGTGTTTTTTCCTATGAGAAGTGTGTTTTTTCCTATGAGAAGTGTGTTTTTTTCTATGAGAAGTGTGTTTTTTTCTATGAGAAGTGTTTTTTTTCTATGAGAAGTGTGTATTTTTCCATGAGAAGTGTTTTTCCCCCCTATGAGAAGTGTGTATTTTTCCATGAGAAGTGTTTTTCTCCCCTATGAGAAGTGTGTATTTTTCCATGAGAAGTGTTTTTCCCCGCTATGAGAAGTGTGTATTTTCGATGATAAGTTAAATTCTAACAGAACATGCATCAAATTGACATACACCAAACCATACTAACAAATAGCAAACGATTGTTAACATAGATGAAATCCAGCTTAACATTCAGAAGACCCTA
Source organism: Rhododendron ovatum (assembly GCA_019656835.1). NCBI lineage: Eukaryota > Viridiplantae > Streptophyta > Magnoliopsida > Ericales > Ericaceae > Rhododendron > Rhododendron ovatum. The sequence goes on from CM033802.1 coordinate 25,237,687, forward strand.
ATTATCATCAGAGTCAGATAGCACTAATTACAGCATCAGTGGTTTAACACAACTACAAACCCTAATTTTCATTGGAGTTAGATTCCTTAATCATTTGAGGAAGGAGCCAAAAAGTCGCAAAAAATCCCCAAAATGTTGATGAACCCCAACTAGAAACCCTAATTTTCCAAAAAGTAGTTGAGGCACGAAACCCTAACTTCTACTGTGCATCTTCCTCTTCCTCGTCCTCCTTATTCCCTTCTGCTCTGTGAGCGTCCATCAATGCCTGGATTTCTAACCTGAGGCGGAGAAGATCGATGCTCTGTATCCTGTGCTGGCGATGCAGGCGTTCCACTTCAGCTTTGAGAGGAGCCACATGCTCCTCAATGATCTTCTTCACAGCATCCTCCATGGTTGAGATTTTCGGAGCGTTGTTTGGTGGAGTGTCGTCCGGAGCGTTCTGATTTGGGGCTGCCATTTGGTGGAGTGTCGTCCGGAGCGTTCTGGTTGAGATTTCTTCTCTCTCTCTCTCTCTCTCTGGAAATGAAAAGCCGTGTGCGGTGTTTAACCTTTCAGGTATTTAAGGTGGTAGTGATACACGTGGTGAACAGTTTAAAGTGCAACGATTTTTGGTATAAAAAACAAAACAAAAACAAGAAAAACAAAAATATAGAGATCTTTGTTTGAAAAATAATAAATAATAAATATAATAAATAAAACAAAAAATAGAATATATTCGAGATTACTAATTAATTGTGACTGTTTTTTTTTTTTGGTTTAAGTATTTTTGGCAATTAGAAATATAATAAACAAGGAAAAACATCCAGATTTATAAGACATACATCGTTGGATACACCTGACGATCGAAGAAAGTAAACATTTCAAACATCCTAGATGAAATTGATAGATCCAAATACAAGGAGAAAAAGAAAGTAGCAGATTTAAACAAGAGATCTACTAAGAAAGAAAGAAAGAAAAAAAAAAAAAAACATAGAACAGCCAAACTGAAAAATTAGATCCCTAGTTAGTTGGTGGTTGTCTTCTTGGTCGCACGTTTCTGCTAGTAGTGGCTTCTTCCGCTTCCGCTTCCTTTGCCAAATTTTTGGCAAGTTTCCAATCTTTGAAGATCTGCACTTTTTTCTTGAGAAGGTTGATGTTGTCCTGGTTTTCGAAGAATCGGGCTTGGGTTTCATCAAGTTTTTCACTGGTCTCTTTGACTGATGCATCTACGGCATCTTTGATGAGTCTTGCCAAGTCTTCTGCCATTTTTTAGGATTTTTTTGTTGTAGTTGTGTTGAGGGTGGGAAATGAAGAAACGGGAAGAGGAAGAGGGGTATTTATAGGCCATATAAAATAGGGTTTCACGTTGAAGATGTAATTTACAAAAATACCCTTTACATTTTTTATGAGAATTGGTTATTTTCTATGAGAATTGTGAAATTTCCTATGAGAACTGTGTTTTTTCTATGCGAACTGCAAATTTTTCTATGAGAACTGTGTTTTTCCTCTATGCGAAATGTAAACTTTGAACAATGAAAAATGGAGTTTAGAGAAAGATGATTGTATTATGAGAATTGGTTATTTTCTATGAGAATTGTGAAATTTCCTATGAGAACTGTGTATGAGAATTGTGAAATTTTCTATGCGAACTGCAAATTTTTCTATGAGAACTGTGTTTTTCCTCTATGCGAACTGTAAACTGTGAACAATGAAAAATGGAGTTTAGAGAAAGATGATTGTATATGTTGATTAACCAGTAAACTAAACAACTCATTAACCAATATACATGTCATGAACAACACCTCCACCACGTCATTACCCATGTGCACTACTTCCACATCCAAAACTAATATTTTTGCAGTGGTTAATGAGGTTTCTGCTATGTTAGGTTTCTATGAGAATTGTGAATTTTCCTATGAGAAGTGTGTATGAGAACTGTATTTTTTCTATGCGAACTGCAAATTTTTGTATGAGAAGTGTGTATGAGAAGTGTTTTTTTCCTCCAATGCAAACTGCAAACTTTGAACAATGAAAAATAGAGTTCAGAGAAAGATGATTGTATATTTTCATTAACCACTAAACTGAACAGTACGCATTAACCACTATACAAGTCATGAACATCACCTCCACCATTTCATTACCCATCTGCACTACTTTCACTTCCAAAACTATTTTTGCAGTCTGAGATTGTATATTTTCATTTACCAGTAAACTAAACAACTCATTAACCACTATACAACTGATGAACAACACCACTACCAACTTTGATGAGTAAGTTGAATCTATGCCTTTTTTTTCTTCTCTTCAAGAAGCTCCTGGTCGTCATAATATTTTTGCAGTCTGAGATTTTCCATCCTATTATGATAGATTTCTGGAGTCCATGATCTCTTGGGGTCACTGACAAATGCTTGCACAATATCAGCTCTCATTTGAAGGCATTCTTGCTTTGTAAGGTCGCTTTTAATTGGTTTTTTCATTAGCTTTTGGCGAATGATGTAGGCAACAACAACTGCACAATCAACCCTGTGAATACAAGACTAATGTTAGGGGCTTATATAAGATGCAGTGACGAGTTTTGGTAGTTGAAAGATACTTACGAGCCTGGTTCTTGTTGTGGTGCATTGTCCACGAGCTTTGCAGAGGTTTTAATCTTCTTCTTGCATTGTTGGTTGATGTAGTTCGTGACATTCTTTCTCTGTTACAGAATATGATCATGGATACATTAACGATACACATTTCACATAGTTTGTTCACATAGACTACAATACACAGTTGAAAGAGTTCATATATTTTTCTTAGAATAAGGAGGGATTATGTTACCAGATTGGCAGTTGCTTCACAGTATTTATCTCTTCTCCCTTGTCTGTGGATGGAGTTGTAGAACCTCCATTCTTGGTCAATGGTGTCTAGCTCAAGCAAAGTATAATGGCTTGAACCATATATTGGGATAAGGATTGTTCTGGTGTTCAAAATCTTTGAGCGGACGACATCAAGTGCTCTGTTAGCTGAGTTTTGATCACCTCCAAGGAAGGTCTGTTTCGAAAGAAGATAATTAGGCAACCTCTTAACTGTGAGTGTATGCTACATGAATTGTGAGAGAGTGCTTCCTTTTCTTACTGATGAAAAGCTGTTGAAGACAAACGGCATATCTTGTTGGGAATCTTCTATTCCCAATGAAAAGGATGGTCCAGATGTTGGTGGTTTTAGTGTTGTAGTCAGCAAGTGGACGTAGGCATCTATTGGCTGTATCAGAATGTAAAAAGTATTTGTTTATCACGTACAGTTCTGATATAAAAAACAGAGTTCTGATAGAAAAAATACAGTTCTCATACAAAAGCACAGATCTCATATACATTTCTCTTAAAATATAGAAAGAGAGTTGCTTCTTTTTTTATTGTGTTACCTGGCCTGTTAATTCTCGATCACATAGCAGAAACCTCACATCTTCTTGATATATGCGCAGGTCATCTAATTCACAATCCCATATGTGCATACTGCATGATATACATAACATTAGCCAATCTGAAATGATTTAAAGACAGTAAATTGTTGGGTTTAGCATTTTTACCATCCCTCCTCGAGTTCCCAAAATTTTCTGATTGTTTCTTGGCATTCGTCAGGTAGCAATGCAAGGACAATGTCTGCCTTTTTTCCTAGGGGAGGAATCTTGTCATCAAGTTTCTTGATTTCTGCTTGTGGCTTGTCACTTTCGACAAGGACAATTTGTTCTTTTTTGCGACCATCCTTTGTGATTGAACCATAGTAATACTTGTCATCCATTTTTTGCCTTCGTGGTCTTTGTTTTGCATTATCATCTTTGTTGTCCTCTTCAGAATCTTTCCCTGCATGAGCATATAGTTGTGTAACTTCATGGACCACTTGCTCAATCTTCTGATCAGTGTACGTTTGTGTGATGTTATGTATTGCTTCCTCACTTCTTTGTGTGAGCAAAGAGGAATCAGTCTCGAGAACCGGTAAATGCTTTTGAGGTTCTTTGGTATGTTGCGGTTGGATGGAAAGCTTGCTGGTGAGGGAAAGCTTGTTGGTTAGGCTGCGTATTTCTGCATCTTTTTGAACAATTATAGCCTTTTGCCTTTGTTCAGTTGTGCTCAGATACTTTTGTAGCTGGCCCTTCTCGGTCATTAGGGATTCAACTTGCATTGTAAGGGCCTTTTTGATTTTGTTCTTCTCAATTTCAAATTGTTCCAGCATCATATGTTTCTGTTTTTCAAATTCATCCCTTTCTTTTCCCATTTCCAGCAGCTGCTTTTCCATTTCATCCCTGTCCTTTTTCAAAACGTTTGAGATTGTATCCATCTTCTGCAGCTTTTGTTCCAGTGAATCCCTTTCTTTTTCCATTTCCAACAGCTGATTTTTCATTGTATCGCTGTCCTTTTCCAAGACTGCAGTCTTCTCTATCAGGAACTTGTGTTGTTCTTGGGCCTGCAACATTGTGTTGGACATAGTTACGATCTTCTGCAGCTTTTCTTTCATTGCATCCCGTTCTTTTTGCATTTCCTCCAGCTCATTTTTCATTGCATCCTTGTCGTTTTGCAGTCCGTGGTTTTGTTGTTCAAGTATTTGTTTTTGATTCTGAATATATTGGACTTGTTGCTGGAGATCCTTGATGATAACTTGATCATTGTTCTCCAGTAAGCTGTCACAGAATTTACCCATCTGGTTGTGCTCTTTAATTAGGCCCTGACTGAAATTAATGGAGTCCAGAGGTTGGTAGGTACTTGGAACCATAGTCTCGCCTGATTGTGATTGTGAGAACATTGCTTGTTGTTTCTCAATAGATGATGTTGACACAAGAGGAGATGGTTGCTGTTTTTCAGTTAAGTGTATCTCATCAAGTCGTAGTGCCGGACTTTGAGGAGATTGTGTATGCTGCATCATCTGTGATATAGTTCCCCTGTCATTGTCATCTACAACTTCTGGGTGTGGCATGCTGTAGACTTGAGCCTCTTGGCATGTTTCTTGAAGTTCTTCCTCATATACCTGCAAGATGTGAACTCACAATCAGAATTGTGTTTTTCATATGATAACCATGTATGCACTTTTCTATGAGAAGTATGAGAAGTGTGTATTTATCTATGAGAAGTGTGTAATTTTCTATGAGAAGTGTGTAATTTTCTATGAGAAGTGTGTACTTTTCTATGAGAAGTGTGTAATTTTCTATGAGAAGTGTGCACTTTTCTATGAGAAGTATGAGAAGTGTGTATTTATCTATGAGAAGTGTGTAATTTTCTATGAGAAGTGTGTAATTTTCTATGAGAAGTGTGTAATTTTCTATGAGAAGTGTGCACTTTTCTATGAGAAGTATGAGAAGTGTGTATTTATCTATGAGAAGTGTGTAATTTTCTATGAGAAGTGTGTAATTTTCTATGAGAAGTGTGCATTTTTCTATGAGAAGTGTGTATTTTCGTGTCCAAGTTAAGCAATTTGATTAGTGTATATACCGTAATGTTGAGATTGCTCAAATCTTTAAAATCATCAATTCTTTTTTTCAGGTCTGAGGTGTTCCAGTTTAGTAGTCTTGGAATTGCTTCATTTTTTGGTCGTGCAATCAAATCCGTGTGTTCACAAATCCAGTACTGCAAAACAGGTAAAAGGAAATTATTAGAATAAAAGAAAATTATTAGAATACCCAAAAATACTTCTTATAGCAAAATAGATTTAAGTTACCATCAATGCCACCACACATCCTGTTGCATCTCTTGGTTTGTCATGGAACTTGTGCATTGATGTATTCAATGTTTCTGCAATGGATTGTGCCCAGTCGTAGTCTTTTATTTCTTCTATTTTCTCCATGCAATGCACATATGTCCATGCAATGGTGACTCCTGATGTGGAGAAGAACAGCGTCAGGCAAATGAACATGCATACAAGGCGGACTACATCTTGGATGTCTTCTTCAGTTATGGATTCCTCTTTTTTTGAAAGTATTTCATTGATCATATCTTTCATCTTTTTACTACCAATCCTTGCCTCCTGTATCCCCCTTCTTTTTGCAAATGCAACATCACTTTTCTTCTTGTTCAAATCTCCTATTTGTTTGTTCCCACAAGCTATTCCAAAGATTAGCTTGATGTCATTCCTTGTTATGGCAACCTTCTTACCACCAATGAGGAACTTGCTGTCATTGGTATCATAGTTCTGAATGATACTCAGGATGGTTTTATCGTGCTTCATGCAAGCTTTTTCCGCTAACTTACCTTTCCTAATGGCATCAATCAGCATCCAAAAAGGTGTTTGTTTCAAGAGCTCTAAGTAGGCATTGTTCAAGTTCAGTTTTGACAATAGCCCCACTGTTCCTATTACATTGGACCTGAATGTGCATTGCTTTTGGGTCTGGGTTGGGGAGTCTGGTTGTGATTCTGATTCTGATTCTGATTCTTGTTTCATGGCCTTCTTTTTCTGTTTTGGGCTCTGATGTTTCTTTTGTTGGGTTTGCTTTTGGGTCTGGATTGGGGAGTCTGGTTCAGATTCAGATTGTTGGGTAAGCCTTTGGCGTTTTTTGGCGACCTTTTCCTGTTTTGGTCTTTGTCGTTTCTTTCCCTGAGTTTGCGAAGGGTTCTGTGATGATTGGCTAACTAAGGAGGTTGCTGGCCTGTCAGGTTGAGTTTTCGATCTTGTAATGACTCCTGCCTCCTCCATTGTTAGTGTTCTTGGTCTGATCTCGTAAGAAGTTTTCAAATCTTGTGTGTAAGTCTTCTCATGCCCTGTTAAATATATGAACAAAATTGAGATAGAGTTTTTACATTGGCTCATCATAGGTATAGTACACAGTTCTCATAGAAAAATAAACAGTTCTCATAGAAAAATACAATGTTCCTGTAGAAAAAATACACAGTTCTTATAGACAGATGTCATGTATAATACACAGTTCTCATAGAAAAATACACAGTTCTCATAGAAAAATACACAGTTCTCATAGAAAAATACAATGTTCCAGTAGAGAATTCACAATTCTCATAGACAAATCTCATGTATAATACACAGTTCTCATAGAAAAAAAAAACAGTTCTCATAGAAAAATACAATGTTCCAGTAGAAAATACACAATTCTCATAGAAAAATCTCATGTATAATACACAGTTCTCATAGAAAAATACACTGTTCTGATAAACAGTTCTCGCAGAAAATACACAGTTCTCATGGATAAGTATGATGATGTGTAACTTTAAAAATGTATTCTTTCGGAACAGAATACACAGTTCAAATTTTGTAAGTCTTCTTGTGTCCCGTTAAATATATGAACAAAAGTTAGATAGAGTGTTTACGTTGTCTCATCATAGGTATAGTACACAGTTCTCATAGAAAAATAAACAGTTCTCATAGGAAAATACAATGTTCCAGTAGAAAAATACACAGTTCTCATAGACAGATGTCATGTATAATACACAATTCTCATATTAAAAACTAAAAAATGAAAAACCTAAAGCGAAACCATCAAATGTGCTTATTATCCTGACCTCTTCGCTGCTGGATAACTGGCCAGTCTCCTCCTTGAAGGAGCTGATCGAGAACATTTCACATAGAACCCTACACACAGTTCACATAACTCGAAAACACATACTTCACATAGACGCAACACGTTTATGAGAGTTAGGGTTCTCATATACATATTTTACAGTTCGCATAGAAATTTCGCATAAACGTTCGACATTCTTTAATGTACAAACCTTTTTTTGCCATATTGAAATGTTGTTGCCTGATCGATTGCACGAGAGAGAGAGAGAGATCGAGCGAGAGAGAGAGAGAGCGAGCGAGAGAGAGAGCGAGCGAGAGAGAAAGCGCTGTTGAGCGGAAGAGTTAGGGTTCTGTAGCGGTAGAGTTAGGGTGGTTCTGTAGTGGTTGGGGGGAGAGAGGGTTTTGTTTAGCCGTATGGAGAGGGTTCGGGAACGTGACCCGCGAGGTGTATTTTGACCCGCAAGAGGATCCGGGATGCTTGTTTTGACCCGCGAGGGGTATTTTTGTCCACAATGTAGCGCCGGGACTAAAGGGGGTATAGAATATTTTGTGCTGGGCTGAATTAGGTCCGAGCCTAATTTTTTGGGCCGGCCTAAAAATCCCCCTTTTTAATATCTAGCTTTGGCGGTTTTGGGTTGTAGTCTTTGCTTCTGTTTGCTCCTTCGAGTTTCAGATTTTTTCTTTCGGCCTTAGGTGTTCTGGCTGTTTGGGTTTTTTCAGCAGTTGTTTAGGAATTTTTTTTTTGTGGTGTTTGATTGGCTCATTGCCTTCCCTTGGATTTGGTTCTCGGATAACGTTTTTCCGGTATGCCATTGATCCGTTAAATCTTTATAATCCTTTTCAAAGATTTATAAAAGAAAAAAAAAATTGCTGATAAAAAAAGAAGTAACTGAAGTAAAATTTCCAAAAAAACTAGAACCACACCTATTTACACAAACTTTCGCACGCACACTCACGATCATGTAGGGGACCCACACGGATGCGGGTGTGTGAAAAATGTTTGTGTAACTGTGTAGTTGTAGGGTAGTCGATAAAATTTATCAACGGCAATTTCCCGGACCCGAACCTTTCGGAAGATAGGTGACGACGGACCAGTCTATGCCTTTTCAAAATCAAAACGTAGCAAATGCTTCAAGTTTGATTCCTTAGGTGCATACCGCAAAACCCGAGTGGCGATTCTGAATCGAAGCGTTTTGCCATGTTTTCCAAAAAGGGCCCACCCGAATTTTTTTCAGGGGCGTGTGCCCACACAAACAGTGCACGGGGGTGCCACAAAAGTCTTGAGCACATGGCTGCGTAAAGGTGATAAGACTAGCTTTGACCAGCGTATGCTAGTTGTTGACCTGGGTGCACGGGTCCCAACTTGGTCAACGGTCAAAGTTGATCGATGATTGACACGTGGCAGTGGACCAGCGTATATATGCTAGTGTGGGACCAGTGTATGTAGGTAGGGTTTGGCTGTGGCTTTTGGTTCTAGTGTAAAAGGGTTTACAGGGGTTCATACTGCTCAAACCTCAAACACACTAACATTCTCGGAGTGTTCTTGATCTTGATCTTACTCATCATTGGGGAATCAAATACCGTAAATAAACTAATCTGGAAAGTTCAAAATAGGGTGTCTACACTTTCACGCTCTTTCCCTCATGCGCATTACGTGACTTAGATCATACAATAAGTCTTACTCCCCCAGTCCCTAAATAAATGTCCGGACTACAAATCTAGGCCTTTAAAAACATGTATTTTTTCCTTTAAAAAAATTATCAAAAAATGACAAATAAATAACAAATTTTACGAGCACTATTTTTTTGATGGATTGTTGTGTTCTATGAAGTTTGTTGGTTGCTTTTTTGAATTTTTTGTATGAAATTAGAAATTTTAAAAATTAGAGACATTTCACTAATTTTTTGGTCGCCGGAAGTGGCAGGCTGAAGGCGGGGTGGTGGTTAGCTGCGGAGGTAGGAGTTGATTTTTTTAAATTTTTGTACGAAATTAGAAGTTTTAAAAATTAGTGACATTTCAGAAAAAAAATTTCTGCAAGAAGTGGCTGCTAGAGGTGGGGTGGTGGTCAGCCTAACGTAGGAGTTGTTTTTACAAAATTCCATGTACGAAATTTCAAGTTTTAAAAATTAGTGACATTTCACTAATTTTTTAGGTTGCCAGAAGTGGAAGTCATGAACTGAATCACTTAAAAAGGAACAAGAAGAGGCTGCGAGAAGCCAAAGGAGCTTGACCAGATGAGCTGTATAATATTCTATGGGCATATTGTACCACCCCACGAACTGCAACTAGAGAAACTCCATATTCTCTAGCCTTCGGGTTTGAAGCAGTGGTCCCAATTGAGGTCGAGCTCCTCAATTACAGAACCGCAAGTATGGATAACCAAGAAAACCAGGATGATCTTAGGCTGAGCTAGACTCTTGGAAGAAAAAAGGGAAACAACAATGGCTAAGATAGCCGTATACCAACAAAGAATGGTTAAGTACCATGAAGCACATGTTAGAATAAAGAATTTCAGAGCAGGTGACCTAGTCCTCAAAAAGGTTGATTCAACTAGAAAGAAAGTGGGCAAGCTCGGCCCAAACTTGGAAGGACCATACCAGGTCTTGCACCATGTCAAGCCAGGTGCTTATAGGCTTGCAACCCTAAGGGGTAAAGAGCTGCCCAACTCATGGAATGCAAAGCATCTCAAAAAGTACTAAAAGTAGGTATTGCAATAGGAATTTATTTATGTTTATAGGAAACTTTGTTTTCAATAAAAACCGTAGCAATAAAGTTGTTTTTTAAGACTGTTTGTTCCTTTCATTTTTCAGCCACAATGGCCAATAAATCACCCCAACAGGGAGAATTGTTCAATATTTCCTATGAATTTGATATGGAAATGGCACGCAATTATAAAATTACTACATAATTTTTATTTATAAACCACAACTCAAAGGGTGTGGAACCTTTTACATAAAGCACTTGGTGGGTAAAACCCATAAAGATGCAACCTAACCACTACTTCCCTCTCTTGGAGGAGAAAGAACTTGAGGCGCCGGTTGCCCTCGGAAAGCTTCCAACTGATCTCAATTGGCAATGAGCACCATTCAGATAGTCTTCTCCGTGGTTGACAAAGAATCAGCCGTCGCATCCATCTTGATTGACAGCTCCATGACAGTTGCCTTCAGTCCCTGAAGTTCGCAGCACAACTCAGAAACACGATCATTGCTTGCCATTTGCAAAAAAGAAAATTGCTTACAGAATGAAGGAAAACTTACAAAGATATCTACCTTTTATAAGCACAACCTCTTGACGATTCAAGAACAGTTTGGCAACCCAATCACCACGATCTCATTCAGGGCAGAATTTAAAACCGCCACCATAACCGCTCACAGTAATGGAAGGTTACAAAGCTGATGACCTTAGGTAGTTGAAACATTCGCCTTTACTTAATGAAAAAGCGTTGGACCCTCAGGGCCATCCTTACATGTTTCAAACAAATATAAATTCCACGGAATTATAATTAATCTCTAATTTAAAGGAAATCCTAAGGGAAATATAAGTGTCTTAATTGTTTGGACGCAAACAATTTACACACTTAGGGGAGTAGGACTACTACATCCCATTACAACCATGCATAAAGATTAGGAAAAACTTTCGAGCTCAAATATGTAGCACAGCTATGAAAAACATAAAGCTCAGGAAAAACTTTCAAGTTCAAATACGTAGGACAGCTATGAAATGCATAAAGCTTAGGAAAAACTTCAGAGCTTAAATACTTAGCACGACAAGGATATGCATGAAGCTCATGAAAAACTTCAGAGAATTCAAGACAGCTACAATACATACGAAGCTCAGGAAAAGTGACCAATCGAGCTCAAACAACTAGCACAGCTATGATGTAAACAAAACATGGCAAAACCTTCACAACTAAGCACAACCATAATGTGCATAGATACTGTCAAAAATTGCCTTTGTTGTACCTATAATACTAATGTTTCCAAAACCAACGGCCTTGGAAAGACCAAGAAGACATGATCTTAACCAAATCATCCATACAGAGAACAAGTTCAAATCCACAAAATATTCAAGAGTGGAGGTCTAACCAAAAGACCACTCCTGAAGAAAACAGTCAAGGGAAAGAGTAGTTAAAAGTGTTTAAATTACAGACCCATTTAATAAAAGGTCTTGGCCACTCAAAGGCCAGGGATAGAAATATCAATTGCCTGCCCATCACCAAATGTTGGCCCTGGAGAGGTAGCCGCAGAAGTTTGAACCTCAATAGGGGCAGTCACCTTTCTGGAGTCTTGAGAGGGGAAGCAACTGAAGAGCCTAGAATGGTTGAGTCTTTCTCAAGGGAAGCCGCATCATCAGCTTGATCTTTTTCCTTCCTTCCCCCATCCAGGCTGGAGATCCCTTCATCATCATCAACCTCAAATTTGGAAAAATCCAAATCTGGGTAAGCCAAGGCAGCACGACTCCTCATTGCTTCAAACCCATCAAAATATTGCTGGGTTATGTCTTGATGATACTCGGGGGACTTCAGGAAAAGTGAAATGGCTTCCCTACGAGCATTTTTCACTTTCTTTATCATTCCCATGCTCATTGTCTTATACTTCTCAAGCTCACCATTCCACTCCAAGATCTTCTGCTCCAAACTCCTAGCAGCCGCCATAACATCTCTCTCTTCCTCCAAACCTCTTTTTGACTAAAGGGCAGCATCCCTTTCGCCAGTGACCTTCTTAAACTCTGCCATCATAGTGGCACCCTGCTTTGAGAGCTTCATGTTGGCCTCAGTAAGGGTGACCACCTGCTTCCCCAAGCTATGGCTCTGAGAAGTTAGAAAAAGGCCACGAGCTGCAGCCTATACAAACAAACAAGTCAACAAAGAGAACAACAACTACAATTAAGAATTTGTTAACACAAAAATGGAGCATACCATAGCCAATTCAACCAACATTTGCTCCCCACAGCTTGGAGAGACATCTCAGCCATTGAATCTTTGTCTGTCACACTCAGCAGCCTAGAGACTCGCTCTAAAGCCTCTTGATAGTTGTGTAGACACCATATTTTGGACTTTCTAGATTAGTTTACTTACGGTATTTGATTCCCCGATGATGATTAAGATCAAGAACACCCCGAGAATGTTAGTGTGTTTGAGCTTTGAGCGGTATAAACCCTTTAAGCCAGAACCAAAAAGCCTCAGCCAAACCCTACTTGCATAAGCTGGTCCCACACTAGCATACCCTAGTCCACTACCACGAGTCAGTCATCGATCAACTTTGACCGTTGACCAGGCTTGGAGCCGCGCATGCAGGTTAGAGAATGGCATATGCTGGTAAGGTAGTCCCATCACCTTTATGCAGCGACTTTCATAGGACTTTTGTGGCACCCCAATGCACTGTATGTTCGTCTGATAAGAAATCTTGGGACAGATGATGTTCCTTCCCTTTCTTAGCTGGTTACACCCTCCAACTCTCCTATATATACGCCTCTCCATTGCTCTTTCAAAGGGCTACAAGGTTCACCAAGTTCAAGGCTTTCAGAGCTACAAAGCATACAAGTCTTCCAAAAGCTCTTGTCTTGTTCATCCACTCCTTGTCCAACGAGAGAGTTGGCAAGCAACACCACCATACACCATTCTCATATGCTCATCCACCATCCATCATCCAAAACCTCAAGCTCAAAGTTCAAACACCTTCCAAACACAAAACCAAAGGTATAACACCTTTGATAAACTCTTTATTCTCATTCCTGAAGGGGGGCTGGTAAGGTCAAGGCTGGTAATCAATACCAGTCCTGATCCTAAAGCTGGCAAGGTTTTAAAACTATACATGGCTAGTACTGGCGCACGCTGGTCCCAAGTACGCATATGCCTGTTGTGGCTGTACATGCAGTACTGATGTGGGGATCAGTGTCTAGCTATTTTTTACCTTATATTCCATATATCTCACTGTGAAGCATGTTAAAACCAGTTTACTGCTTTCTTTAGTTTAAACTGCTAGTTTTACTATTGAATATTTATTTCTGCTGTTATGGAATACCTCTGGGGTCTTTCTGAACATGTCTTAGAACCCAGAAAGTGCAAAGCCAAGCACTGGTCAAGTGGCCATAACTGGCATACTGTAGTGGTTTACCCGCGTACGCCAGTTTAGCCTAGTCCAGTGGCTGGCCATTGCATGATAACTAGGCCTTGGCCTCTACTTTTGTCCCATCATTGTTTTTAGGGGTGTTTTGTTCATTTTGTGGTTCTATAGCCCTTTTAACTGCTTATAACTGTAAATATAATACTATATAAACTGCTTGGTTTGTCCTGGGTGTGCATTGGTCCATTTTAGAGCCCAGAGGGATGAAAATAAGAGCTGTGGACTTAGGCATACTGGCGCATGCTTGTTGAGGCATGGCGTACGCAGATAGTGTTTGACTTGATCAATGCATGCTGGTTTCTGCCTGCGCAGGTCACTCCAGAGCAATGTCCTCCAGTTTGTTTAAAACTCCCACAGGAGACTGTTTTCATCCTATACTAACTGTTTCAATAAGCAAGCATGACATTTATCACATCCTGCCAACATGTTACAATTTTAATCCCCTTTAAACTATTGCCCCACCCTAAATGGCTAAAAGCTGATTAACGAGAGAGAAATACAAATCTCTTACAAATGCTTGAGCAGAGACTGATCTTCGGATTGGGCGAAAGGGGTGCCTTAAAACCCTTTTCCTCTCGTGACCTGGCTCCTGAACCTTAGATATCCAAGGTGACGATGAACCAGTCTACAAGCCTTTGTCAAATAAAAAACAACATCGCAAGCATTTCAAGTTCGGTTCCTTGGGTGGTTTACCGCAAAAAACCCGAGTGGCGACTCTGAATTGTGCGTTTTACCACGCTTTCCAAAAGGGCGCACCCAATTTCCATGGATTTTAGGGGCATGTGCCCACAGGCTGCTCAACATTAAAGGACCAGCAAAAGCCTTAGCTTTCTTAGCAGAAGGGGCTTCCTAAAAAATGAATCCCTTTGCCTTTCTTTTCGTCTTCTCTACCTCTTGAATCTCTTATTCAATGATTTTTTCAATCACCATATCTAGAGAGGGGTCAGTAGAAAGATTGGCTTCAAGAAAGTTGTCAACATTCAGCTCCTTCTAAAAGCATGAGCTCTTCCTTTTTGGAGCCACAACCCCTGCAAATTGCTTTGCCTTTTCAGCCTTGAGTTGGGCCAGGAGAGCCTTATCCATTATTGGTGCCATGCTTGTTTCTTCACCTTCTTCTTCTGAAAAAGAAAAGGAACAGAAATAATGTAAAAGTCAACTAAGGGCAAAGCCCCAAATGAAATAAACAGAAGGTACCTCTAGAAAGAGCTAAGGCCTCACAAGTGGTTTCAGGACCCTGTAAGTAAGTGGCTCAAGATTCTGGAGTCACGAGCAATTCCCAGCTATGAATCTCGTAGCTCTTGGCCAGCTTAAGCTTTGTCTTTGTTGTAGGGGTCAATGGGTATGGAGCCCGAGCTATAGAGATATAAGTATAGAAGTTTCTGAGAATAAGGAATACTTCATAAAAATTTAAGAAATACAGAAAAGCAACAACTTACAACTAGCAATGGGTACCCCCCATCTACTATACGCTGGGTATAGGACCCAACCTCCCAATTAGGGAGCTCCCATCCATCTCCCCCAACAAAAAAGAACTTATCCTTCCTGTTCTTGTTAACATTGGGAAGTTCAGTAACCAGATTCTCTTCACTAGGCCTTTTGGTAAAATAATACCATCCAACACCTTCAGGGGCTTCTTTGACATAAAACTGATTGAGAAATGGCCCCTTAGACAATGGAATTAGCCCATCTGACATAGCTCCCCAAAGAGCTACACAGCCAATTAATGGATGCCATGAATTGGGCATAATTTGGCTAGGAGCCAAACCCAAGAAACTCAAAACTTCCTTAACCACGATAGGAAAGGGTAGACGTAGACCTCCCTCTAAAGCTCCAGTGTAGAGGCACATCTCGTTTTCAACAAAAGAACAGGCTCGCTCAGACCCAGATGGTTTTCTAAGAGTCATAGACGCCAGAATCGAATACCTAACCCTAAGGATGACCAATTCCTCATTAGTAATGGTAGAAGGAATATTCGAAGCAGAAAAGACAGGGCGCCCACAGGAACCCCTCGACGTAGAGGCCAGAGGTGAGGAAGGTTTAGCACTACTCGACTGACCTCTGTCAGACGAAACCCTAATGCCACTACTACGACGCATTGAAATTTCTTCCTCCTCGGCCGATTCTTTAGCATTCAAGATAGAGGAGAAATTCATAAACCCTCAAACGTCAGGGTCGCAGCAGAAAACCATGGGTATAAAGAGGCAGATAAATAGAAAAGATCTCCAAACCTTGTTTTGAAGAACAACAGAGCAGGGGGAAAAATCTTCTATAGTAGGAGAGTGTAGGTTGACACAAGAAAAACCAATTAACCTAGCGTAGATTAACTCCCCTAGAGCAACCCACTTTGGGTCTGCAACCTCTACATTAAAGGGGAATCCAGTTTAACAACGTGAGAAGAACATCGCAAGATGGAAGAAAACAAGCAATGAAAGGAGAACGTGCCTAAGGAGAATGGACTCTAAAAGAACGGTGAGGAAGATCGACGCAGGAAAAACCTCGAGGAAGAAATCGCCTTGATCGATTTGAACAATCTCCTGCTTGGGATTAGTTTGAACGAGAAGAAGCTATAGGGCTATGCTTCAATCCCGAGAAACCCTCTTTGATCTTCATCATCCACCTGAGAACATGGGAGTAGCAAAGATCTCGCCACTTGTTCCGCGACGTGACCCACGCATTTAAATTTGCAGCAAAAGAAAAAGGCGGTAACTGCCATATAGCTCAAACTTATGTTTCCAACCTAGAGGGAAAAGCTAGACCTAGGAAACAGGAGAGTACCTGATAAGTATGATAGACCTAGTGAGGTTAGCATCACGAGAATCACAGACCCAAGGAGTAGAGACCAGTCTCACCTAGACCTCTCTCTGGATATCTCACCTAGAACAAAGTTAGGGTATGCAAGGTTCATTTCGCGGACGAAGCTGTCATAAGGTCTGAGGACCAGCTCTGGTCCTTAGCCACAGAAACATGGATAATATTCGATAGATATTATCCATGGAATAAACTTATTCCAACAGAGATACCTCTTTGAGTATGGGTACAACCGAAACTCTAAGGGATAAAGAATGCCATCAATAAGATAAGCACTACATGCCTCTGATAAATGTAATCAGGGATGAATTGGGGTTTCTAGCAAAGACAAGACTCCCCTAACCTTAAAACATGTAATCCGGAATTCATGAGAAATAGTCCAACAAGGACTCAACCTCCGATCAAGACGCCTATAAATACAATGATAGAATCACTACAACAAAAAAAACATTCGGTGACATTTAAAAATGTCACAAAATGCCCAAATTTTGTCACATATTATCTTTGGTGGCACAAGAAGAGGTGTCATTGTATCCATGACACTGAAAGTCAATGGTGACAAAATTGTGTAGTAGTCACAGAATGTTGTTAACAGTGACAAAAATTTGGTGTCACCAAAGACAGATTTTCTGTGACACAATTGTCACCAAAAGTAACAATGACAACAATATGGTGTCATGAAAGAGAGATTTTCTACGACAAAGGTGATTATGTCACTGATAGTAACGATGACAACACCATGTTGTCACCAAAAAGAGATTTTCCGTGACAAAGGTTGTCACTTAATGTGCCTACAAGGAGAACCAATTGGGTGTCACCAATAACATATCGTAGTAGTAGACACACGACAGTGACAATCTCTTTTGTCACCAAAAATAGGACTTTAACAACAATACACAATTTATTCCATATATTGTTTTCACCTGCTTAAAAAGTTATTTTTTTTTGTATCTTATGATTCAACTTAGCAAAACTTGAATTGCGAATAAGCAAAATATCATTCAAATCAAATTTCCAATAAGTCAACATTCATCATCTAACTTCAAAACATTTCAAAACATTCATCCTCCAATAATAACCACTTCAAACTTAACAACATTACCGAAACTATAAAACATCTATATCCATGATGTGTCCAATGATAAAAAAAACTCAAAACAAGTGTTCCATTTAACTACCAAAAAGTCTTCAACTCCATCTTGGTTAACTGCCAAAAAGCAACTCCATCTCCTTACTTACCTATACAAAATTGCAAAAAAAAAAAAGTAATTATGTAACATGTCAAGCCTACGAAATTGTAACGTTCCTGAATTTTGGTCAATAAAAATTTCGTTAAATATTTGAATTTTATTTGAAATACTTATTTTTACTTTCAGTAATCCGTCGTAATTAAATTATAGTCCTTCGGGCCCAATCAAATTAGATTCCAACCGACTACTTGGAGGAACCAAGCAACCAAACTCACCTAGTTACTAGATGAACCTTTTGAACCTCTTGAACCGTTTTGCCTTTACCCATTGGTCAATAGATGTTAGGGTAATCTTTGTCCATTGGACAATAGGCCTCTCATTAAAATATTTTTTTATAAGTACAAAGATATAGTATTATATATGTTTTAAACACATGTGCAAGTACATTTATTCTTTGTTTATTGGGTATTCTTCCACCCCTCCATTATCCATTGGTTAATAACCACAAGGGAAATTATTGTCCATTGGATAAAAGCCCTAATCTTCCAACAAGGTACAAGGCTTTGTTTTAATAATCAAGATTTGGATTCCCATGTACTTTTATGCATTAAAATATTAGGGTGTATCAAAACCCTAGATTTCCAAAGTACTTTATTGAATAAAATAGTACTTGTACTTTATTATTATTTCAATGGGAAAATCTTAAGTCATATATTTTAATACCTATGTATATATAGGCATGTGTATATATGCATATTATATATAGGCCTAAATCTCCCTAGTGTACTCAATTTATTTGTTTAATGGGGCATGTGCCTAATTAGATTTCTTTAATAGGGTATTTGGATTTGGAAATCTTATACTTTTGTACTTTTATGTTGTTATATGTGTGTATATATATATATATGTAGTGTACTTGAGAGAGAGAGAGAGAGAGAGGGAGGGAGGGAGAGAGAGAGAGAGGAAGGAAGAAAAGAAGGAGATTTGGTTGTACCTTCCATGATCTTTCTTCATCTTTTCAAATCTTTGGGTGTATATTCTTCCTAGCCAAAATCTATCTCCCCATTGTACTTCTATTATTGTTTAAGCACCAAATCTTGTACAATTATCTTTCCCCTCCATCAAATCTTCCAAAAATCTTCTATAATCCAATCCTTGGTACAATCTAGCCATGAAAGCCTAGGGTTAGGCCTTGATCTTTCAAAGATTGCTTGACAAGTGTCAAAATTTGAGGTATGGAGAGAGAGAGAGGGGGGGGGGGGGGGGGGGGGGGGAGGCCGCCTTGAAGAGAGGAGAGAGAGCCAAGAATTTTCCTATCAATAGGACCCCATTCCAAGCATTTCAACTCACAACTTCACTTCTTGCTCCAACTTCTCTCAAGAATTTCTTTGTTCTTTCGTTTGTTCTTCTTGTTCTTGAGTTCTTCATGAGTTCTTCAAGAAACTCATCCAAAGCCGCCACTAAACCGTCACCCGACCACCCTTCGATGCATAAAGTAGAGTAGTGTTAGTCAAGAAGAAGTTTCGAGAGAAACCATTCTCTTTCGAAGCTCCCGAAGGCATACCGTAGGAAGTTAGTCCGTCCGACCACCGACTAACCTTCCGTGGCCGACTACCGCCAAGAAGTAAGGTAGGAATTCCTTATCTCTATTCCTAAGTATAATGTAGGTACCCATACTTACTCAATGAATACATAGGTTATTTACCATGTGAATCCAAGTATTCATATTTTGATGTTTAAAGGAGTTATGAACGTGCTTACTTAAATTGCTAGCATTAATTGTGGTGTAAAATAGAGTTGGTTTACGATGAATGATTCATACTTACTTTTGTCCTACCACGGAGTCTATACATGAAGACGAGACACGAGAACCACGAAAATAGAAACATGACACCTGGGGCGTGATTAATGAAAGGAAATGTATTCCGAGGAAGGAAATATTTTGAAACTACATTATGACCGGTTTTGGTTGCATAATGTGAGTTGTGTGTGTGCGTGTGTAAAAGAAAGATTTGTGAAAAACCCAATGAGAACCCGGAGCGGCGGAATCATTGTGGAATACTCGGGATCCCGGAGCGGCGGAACCGAGGGTTTTGAAGTGTGGCTTGGTTATCCGCGGTACGGAGCCAATGCAATTGTGCGCCAATGGAAACTCGGCGCGGCTGAACCATTGTGAGGATACTCGGGAGACCGGCGCGGCAGAACCGAGGTTGGGTGTGTGGCTTGGTTATCTGTGGTTCGGAGCCAATACAATTGTGTGCAAATGGGAACCCGGCGCGGCGGAACCATTGTGAGGATACTTGGGAACTCGACACGGCGGAACCGAGGTTGGGTGTGTTAAACAAAAGATTTTTGAAAGGTTGAACGGTATATGAAAAGGAGACACGGTCTACGATGAGTTGCGTAGGAGAAACTCGGAGAATCTTGGACACCAACGATAGTTATATAGCGATTGCGGATGTGTTATTGATATTGTCTTTTGTAGCTATGTATACACGTATCATGTGGAAATCGATGTTTTATTATAACCTATTGTTTGTAAGTTAAGATAGGTGGGTAAGGATTTCCTATTGAGCGTTGTAGCTCACGGTGTTACCTTTTGGTGACCCTGACATATTATATGGGTGGTGACGCCGGTATAATATGTCAGACCTCATAGATGAACAGGGTAAGATGTACACCTTGGAGGCCTTCGGTGCCGAGGAGCTTGCCAGAATGGAGGAGGAAGCGGAGCAGTAGTTAGGAGCCCTAGTTCCTCCCTTTTTGAATAAATGTACCATTTGATGTATTTATGATGTAATAATGAGCCAGACTCTCTTTATTATGTAATAAATGCCTCATTAACGTACCCAAAATTCGGGCCATTACGGAAAGGTGGGAAAGTTTGTTCCTTTTGAGCGTTGTAGTTCACGGTGTTACCTTTTGGTGACCCTGACATATTATATGGGTGGCGACGCCGGTATAATGTGTCAGACCTCATAGATGAACAGGGTAAGATGTACACCTTGGAGGCCTTCGGTGCCGAGGAGCTTGCCAGAATGGAGGAGCAAGCGGATTGAGCTGTAGTTAGGAGCTCTAGTTCCTCCCTTGTTGAATAAATGTACCCTTTGATGTATTTATGATGTAATAATGAGCCAGACTCTCTTTCTTATGTAATAAATGCCTCATTAACATACCCAAAATTCGGGGCGTACAGAAAGGTTCTGAAAAAGAAAGAGATTTTGCTCCAAGTTGTTATATGACGAATTGTAGCATGACTCATGAGTGACTAAGCGAGCTATCCAACCCAGATTTTGATGTTATTCTACATAAAATCGATGATATGCAAACTAAGTAGCAGCAAAACTTCGCCAGAATCAAAGTGTCGGTGTCAGAAACATGTTAAGACGTGGACACGCTCCGAACACACTTCAGACACTTGTGTCTGACACACTTCTGGTTCATAGCTTTCTAAATGAAGTTTTAGTCCTAGGATGACTATATTGCCTCCACGCCAAAGGCAAGTTAACAAAGGAGATCCAAATGAAGTATTGTTGATTGATACTAGATTAACAGATTCCACTAAGAAAGCATGTCCAGATAGCTACATAGCTACTGTAAGAAATCAAGTTACTCAAAACCTGTATAATCTCTACTTAATTAGTTAATAGAGTACTACTAGCTAAACATTGAACACACATACGTTGAACTGTTGACAGAACTATGAATCAAGAAATTTAATTTTCCAAAAATCTTATAAACATATAAATCCAAGATAACGATACATGCATAGTAAGTTCAAGGGTATGGAGAACTGAACAAGTACAATATGAAAACAAGTACATACGTTGAAGCATCTCAAAAATCAGAAACCAGTTTTCCAGTTCTTCCTTTGATTTAGGTGACAATTGCACAACTTGAATGACTGCGACACACCATCTACCTATATAATTGCAGCTAGTCATGGAAGAAAGCCCGTCTCCTGCTTACTTGGGTTTGGCAACTTGGATCCTAATTTCATATATTTACAATGGGCTCCCAAACGCATGGGATTTGATTCATCAAAGAATCCAAAGGTTAGCAGTGGGTATCAATTTCGAAAATCAATACCTCACATTCTCTAGATATCAGTTATCATACTTGTATAGAATCAATAAACAAAGAACGAATCTGAATCTGAGGTTCTCGAAAATCATTCTGAAAAGGACACAACCGAAATCACTTACAGTTGGAGAATCAATGGGTGAGCTGTAACCATCGTAGCTTGAAAACCCTTGCCAAAGCTCTTGAATCCAGATCTGCTAAATCAAAAACCCTACAAAAACAATTTGCATCATAAAGAAATCCAAAATGGAATCTGAAACGGAAATTGGCAAGACCCACAGTAGTCCCTTCTGGGAATTGGCATTTTTGGGACACTCGGCACATCCAAGTTTTTTTCCCAAATCGATATGTTAGACTTTAGCTAACCTACAAGCACAAAAGAAGGCCATACAAGCAAGCAAGACTAGGAAGATTGACTACACACCAAGTCCCTCGGCACATCTATGTATTCTTCTTGTATTGTTTGAGAGCATGTAAGTCAATCCAAGAAGCGTCAAACTTGTTAAGAAAACTGAAAAAGAGAACCTAAGAGCGAAAAGGAAAGAGTTAAAAGCTAGAACTAGTGTCATGTCTAACTTCAATGAAATACAACTTAAGAAAACTTACCACAAGTGAGATTTCAGAATAAGTGAGCTACAACCAAAATCAGTAGAAAGTAAGCCACGTTTATTTACAATTGATAGATTATCATTGATGGTACTCAATAGATAAGGTCTGGTGAATTGACTTACCGGAAAAATGCAACTGAACCCAACATAGTGAATCAATAAAATCCCAGACATGGATCATGAAAATAGAGAGCATGGCATGACATGTCTCATGAATACGTTATTGAACACACCATACCAGTGTGCAGGAAAAAATATTGAAGTCAATGACAGGTAGATTAAGTTTGTTCTTGCCATTCATACCCTTATAACTCCATAGTATCGGCTCTAAAGCAAATAAACATACTAAAAACAGGTCAAATAACGCAAAGTTTCAGAGCAATTCAAATTGTTATAACTCTATAGTCATTGAAAAGCACTAACTAAAACATTTCGAACCTAAGATCCCTAAATTGGAAGAAAATTACTCATTTAGCATTCAAAAATTAGGCAATACACATTTAAACTGTCAAGCAAATGTGAAAACTCAAAGCGTATGCTACTGAGTAAGAGAATCAAATACCGAGATCACTATTCATAGGGAAACGACAAGTGATTGAGAGTACAGAGAGATCCATCCAAGTGAGCTTTAACTACAGCAAGGGGCCTTTTCTCTTCCACCTATGCCGCCAAAACTGAACTATTAGAAGAGTCAAATATAAAAATGTCACATATGTATAAGTGATCAGAAAAGCTTACCTTTCCACACTCCAAAGGGATCATATATGTTGTGCAATCTACCAATCCGACACTAAATTCCAAAGTCTTTTGTATAGTGCTTACATAGCTCTTCTGTCACGAGTTTCTCCAACCATAAGCATCTTGAGGCTAAAAATAAAAATCAAAAAGAAGAAACCCATAAATTGCTTTCTAAAAATTGGGAATAAAACTACAACTAGATTATAGGTTTGCCTACTAGAGAAAACAAACCAACCTCCGCAGGCCATGCATCAGATTCCTTCAACATCAAATCCTGTCATTGTAAATCTGGATATATCCAAACATAGCTTGAATTTTTACCAGCCACAGTAAGATGCAACATTGACAGTTCAACAACATGATTAACTAATGTAGATCGTTCCAGACTTGAGAACTCTGACTTCTCTCAACATGGAAAATTTATCTTCTTCCAAAACCTATGGCAACATACCTCTTGACTCCATTGACCCTAGTGGCCTTAAAGCATGTTGAAATTGATTATTGTGTTGTTATACATAATAACTGAAATACTAGTCCTAAGGATCACAAGCAAAACACGCCAACAGAAAACAGAAAACAAAGCAACATCTACACTATATTTAAGCTAAGAAAAAACCTTCTAAGGTAAACCCCAATTAGCATAGAAAGCCCAATTCACTTGAGTTGGCTTAACACCCCTTTTGGCACTCAAAAAATTCCTGATATAGCCAACTGTACTAAAAAGGACCAGCGAAATTGCTAGCATGGAATTAGATTTCCAAAAACTATTTTCTTCATACAAGTAATTCCATCAGGGACGTAAGGGCTTTTACCATTTCTCGCCACAAAACCAAACCTTATTTGCGTCCTAACCAAAACCCAGAAACCCTCATTCCCCTCGACCCCTTCCTCCCTTAATCAACTGCCCTAACAAATACCTCACCCCGGACAATGAAACCCAAATCTGCTGGAGAAGAAACAGAGATGGAGAAATACCAAGAGAGAAACATAGAAATATCGAGAGCAGAACATACAGGGAGAGAGAGAGATATATACCTTTAGTGAGCGAAAAGCCGAATACGAGAGAGAGAGAGAGAGAGAGAGAGAGAGAGAGAGAGAGAGAGAGAGAGAGAGAGAGACTTACAGAGATGGATTGGCGAGAGGCAATTCGAGCACTAGGGAAATTTTCTATCTGCACGAGAATGAAAAGTACTAAATCAGTCTGTAAAATCAAAACAATGAACCCGAAGTCGAACAATCATAGACCACCCACCTTCACCCAGCCCTACCGGCCCCTAGCTTCACCACGCCACGGCGCCATCCTTGGAAAACCCCAAAGCGATTGACGAAAGCTTCAAACACAGATGCACAAAATTGAGAGAGACCAGACAACAATGGAAAGCATAAATCAATCCAAATGAATTTCTAATTTTATAACTCAATTGAAGCCTTAATTTTTTGCAAATAGGTAAAAATATACACACAAGTGCGAGAAAGAGAAGGTTTCATACCTAATTTAGAGTTTGATTCAGTGTTCTCTCTTCTTTTTGGAGAAGGAGAGCTTGAGGTCTGCAGAGAGGAGGAGAAAGAGGGAGAGACGTAATGAAATGAGAAAAAGATATCTGAAATCAAAATAGGGCTTTACTCAATGCTCTCCTTCGTGTTTACTCGATATCTGAGCAAGAGTTCGGCGAGGAAGAGGGCGGAGATGGAGATGATGATGTAGAGATAGCCCGTGAGTTTTCAGCGTGAATGGTGCCTCTGAGTCTTCAGCGGGAATGGAGAGGCAGCGTGATGAGGGGAGAGAGGCAGGGTCTGACGGAGTAAAATTAGGGCTTGTTTTTGGTGACAAGCAAAACTACATGAAACGACCCCTACAAGAAAAATTCAATTGGGTGACAGATGAAAATCGTCACAAATTGCATGTTTTTTGTCACAAATAATATAGGTGATGAAAAAAAATTTGTCGACTAAAGGTTGTCGAGAATTCCTACCTGGTGACGAAATCTATTTTTCGTCACCTATAATGCCTTTTGATGACAAAATCTTTCGTCACCAAAAAGTGAATAATTGGTGACGAAATTTTTTTCCTCGCTTATTGCGCTTTTTGACGACGAAAAAATTCATCCCCGATGGGTCACATCAGTGATGAAAATTTTCGTCACTAATATAAGAAATCGGTGACGAAAATTTTCGTTGCAAAAGATGCTTTCATATGGAAAAAGAAATCCATCTTTCTTGCTTCTACTGGGTTTCGAACTCGAGTCTATTGAGTTTTTCGTGCAAGCTTTGACTAACTGCACTACACACACTTTTCAATAAATATTTGAAATATCTAATATATAACACATATGTTTAACATTAAATATATTTCGAATGTAATTTTGAACCTTTAAATATTAAAATTGACAATTTTGATAAACATAAAAGTTGTAGGCAATTGAGTTATTGTTCAAACCCAATTTGAATTATCTCAGTCGGAGATTTTAGTAAAGAGTTATGTCCGAAATACATTTAGTGACAAAGCACAATTCATAAATTCCATCACGAAAGGTACCCATTTGACAACGAAATATATTTTTCGTCGCTGAAAGTGTTAAAATGGTGACGAAATTATTTTTCGTCACCAAAGTTAAGCATTTAGCGACGAAAAAAATATTTCGTTACTAAATTGCTCACATTTGGCAACGAAATATATTTTTTGTCACCAAATGATTATCTTTGGCGACGAAAAATAATTTTGTCACCCTTTTTAAGTTTTCGGCGACGAAAAATGTATTTTGTTACTCCCACCATATAGCAAGTATACTACTGATTTAGGCATCGGAGGGTGGTTGGCAAGCTACCACACCGGTGACTCAAACTTTTACATTATTTTGCAAGATCAGGTCAGGACTGATGACAAAGCTAATTCATCAATTTGTATTGCTGAATAGGAATTTCATTGGCTGTCCTCTAATCATCCAAGAGATAAGATAAGGATGCCAGAGGAGGAATTAGCGCCACCACTGCCACACTAATCGACACCCTCCCTCTGCTCCAATAAATCTATGTAGCGAGAACAACAAAATAAAAAACACATTTTATTATGTCCTCTCTTGATACCTTCGCCCCCCTCCACCGGGGTGTCTCTCTGGCCAATATCAACACTTCCACCGCTTCATTTTCTCCAGCGAAACAACCTACAATATCACTCCCCATCTTGAGTAAGCTAGTATAAGTATTTGGAGTGCGATCGAGTATTTTCGGAAGGATTAATTTCTAGAATGCTACAAAATTACGAAAATAAATAAGGAAGATAGGAATGATATTGAAACACAGAAAAAAAAAAACCTGGTGATTAAATTTCACTATCCTTTTTTATCTGTGCATGTAATCAAATTAAGTTGTGCTTTGTAAGTTAAAATTGCTTGAATTTGACTAAACTAGTAATTAAATTTCTCCACATATCTGTTTCTAGTTCAGTAAGTTTCATATTTTAAGCAGGTATTTGGTCCATCGGGACTAAAGAAGAGCGGGGTAATCTCGGTGCTCGTCTAAGATGCAAACCTAGTACAAAAGGTACATAAAATAATATGTTAGTATCAATATATTCTACTTACAATTAAAATGATATCTAAATGTCACGATGAATACATCCATTTGTTTATACAGTATATATCTACCTAAACACACGATTACTTTCATGTGCAGAATACTCAGACAAGTCTCAAAATGATCTGCCAAGTATTAAGCGCAGTGGCATTGGGGAGAATGCATATGTCACACAACTAGAAGCAGCTCCAGATAAGGTGTTTTAAACAATCTCGTTTCTAAAATTTTGAGTCCTTCGTGTACTTGCAAAGTTTTTTGACGGACATGAGAGGTTTGTGTCCGATTATATATCTCGAAAGATGTTGGTGTCTGATTTTGTGTACATTGAGCACGAAGTTGATTTTTTTCATTATTATAAACAAACTTGCATGATCATTTTTAATTTTCTTATGATAAAATGGATTAGGAATGGAAGAAGATCAAGCAACACGTCGACGCAATACGATCGATGTTGGGTTCGATGGGAGATGGACAGATAAGCATATCGGCTTACGACACGGCATGGGTAGCTCTAGTGAAAGACATAAAGGGAAGTGGAACACCTCAATTTCCTTCTTGCCTTGAATGGATTGCAAGTAACCAGCTCCAAGATGGTTCATGGGGTGACAGTTCCATTTTTGAAGCTCACGATCGGATTATCAACACATTAGGTTGCGTTATTGCATTGGGATCATGGAATATTCATCCAGATAAAAGTGAAAAAGGTACGAGTGACGCACATGCATATTTTTACACATGCATAGTTGGAGAATCTTGCATGCACTAGATGTGGCAGTACAAGGGCGGAGCTAGGACGTTAATTTACCCTGGACTAAACAAAATTAAGACATGCATATATAAGGGTCATTATTTGGCCCGAAGGCCCGCGGCCCGCCCTAAGCCCGGCCCGGCCCGAGCCCGTGAAACAGACGGCCCGGCCCGGCCCATAGTTTGTAATGGGCGGGCTTGGGCCTATAAATTTTTACTCGGCCCGCCCGTAGGCCCAGCCCCGTGAGCCCACCCGGTAGCCCGCCCGTGGTACCCGTCCAAAAGCCCGCCCCACGGGCCTGCCCATTAGCCTCAAATCCCACAAAATCCTTTCTTTTTTCCCTTTTCCAAGGAAATTTAAGCCCGCCTGGTTTTTGGTCCGCTAGCCCGTCAATTGGGCTAGTCCGCGGGCCGGGCTTGGGCTTTAATTTATAGTAGGTAGCCCGGCCCGCAAAAAAGAAAAAGCCCGATCGGCCCGGCCAGTGGGCGGGCTTGGGTAGTACATTGGCAGGCTGGGCCGGGCCGATGATGGCCCTTATGCATATATGAATTCCGTATCGGATCACGTACCGATTTTTCTACTGTTACGGTATGGTACTGGTATCGGCTGATACTGAATACTGTTTTGGATTTAGCGGTACTACCTATATATATATATATATATATATAGAAATCTTCAGGTAAGGACCTTAAAATGATAACCTTATATGCGGAGCTCCCCATTTCTTGTCTTTCCCGATTGGATTTCGATGATCCGAGCCGCTCAATATGTTCAGAAGGTGAATTTAAGGGTATTTCTAAGAAATCAGCCAAAAAAATGACCGGGAAGGGCTTGATTTGAGCAGTTTTTATTTGAGCCGTTCGATAAAAAACAAACAAAAACTGCTCGGATGAAGCCCTTTTCGGTCTTTTTTTTTTGCTGATTCCTCGCGGGTACCCTTAAAATCACATTTTGAACACATTGAGCGGCTTAGATCATCGAAATTCGATCGGAAAAGAGAGGTCTGTATTTTTTATTAAAATAATGAGGTCCTTATAAGAAAGGGACTCATACATATATATATATATATATATTTATTTATTTATTTATTTATTTATTTATAATTTCCCTTATATCAACGAATCCATCTTGAAATGGAGCTATAATTAAAGATTAAATACCATAAAATAGATTTGAAACTACAAATGTTCTTGTTAAAAAAAAAATACTATAAATGTTCCATTATGGGATTTTGCCGAAATTAGGAAAAAAAAACACCCAAGTTCCGATTTAACGCTATTACTTATATATAGTTATAAATAAATAAATTTTCCTATACCATCTAATTCATCCTACTAATACTTGAATCTTTAAAATTTGAGTCTTATTGTATTATCTCTATTCCATCGGAAATAATCAATCTAATTCTCATTTTTGCCAAAGCCTGAGTTTTTTTTATCCATAAGCTAAACATCCCCTTTCACAATAATAAAAATAAATAAAATTGACAAATCAAGTTAGGGAAGTGCTACAATACACACCCCTTATTTGGGTGTGTATCATATGCACTCTCATTAAAATACATCAAAATGTTATGAATTCCAAAATGTTATGAATCCATTGCCAAAAAGTTACGAATTATATTGTTGAAAAGTTACGAATTTTTAGTATAAAAGTTACGATACGAAATAAAATGTTATGAATGACCGGTCCTATAAGTAATTTTTTATGTGGTGGCACAATATGAATCACACAATAGGTACATATAATACACACTTTAAAGGAGTGTGTATTGAAGACTTTCCCATCAAGTTAATAGGGTCAAGAACAAACTTTCTCAGTTCTCACTGAACCCATTGGCAGCCAATAGCTATTGTAAGTGTGAGAGTTTAAAAAAAAAAGCATTATAGAAAATGGGGCAATTTTGTCGTTGCATAATTTAGGGTTCACAAAATATAAAGCATCTCTTCCAAAGCTGCTGCCTCGTTTTTACCAGAAGTGCAAAAATATACCGGACGGAATCATTGTTACCAGAATCTCGCTCGAGATTGCCCAGAATCGTTAGTACAAGCCAGTAATCATCGATATTTGAACAGGGATGGTTTTTGAGGTGTGGGGTACTGATTTTACCTAAATCTAAGTACGTACTGGCCGGTACATTACACGATTCAAATCCTTGTTCACTTCACACCAGGAACCAACAAAGGAGAAATTACTCCACCCCTTCGGAGCTGAAATCGAAAGGGGAGATCTCTCAGATGAGAGGGATCAAGAAAAGCGGAGAGATCTCTCAGATAAGAGGGATCAAGAAAATGGGGGATCTCTCAGACAAGAACAGCTGGTACTTGAATTCTAGAATTGAGATCCCCTTTGAGTAGCAAAACCACATCAGAGTTCGAGATCTTTGACTATGGCAGGAGATTTCGTCGTCATTTGGTTTTTGCTGCCACTAGTGTTGTTTCGGCGAGTAGGTTGGTATGATTTCCGTTTTTCCAGAACAAGTGTACCGATTTCAAACTTTCTTTGTTTTTCTAGTCGGTTGATATCTTCTTTTGGGTGGTTTCAGAATCATTGAGATTCAGTTCAGCAGTATCCTTAATGTGTTTTCGTTTTGCTTTGATTTTTGATTAATTACAAATTGGACCGGGTTGTGGCTTATTGGGTTGGGCTGTTATTTTGACCAATATTAGAATGGCTTGGACTAAAAATTTTGGGGTGGGCTAAAACTTATTGGCTCTAAATTTTATATGTAATTTTTTATTTTTTTTTGCAAGCCCCCTCAACCCATACTTACCTCCGCCCTTGGGCAGTATGTGGGGCCCTTTATCAATGTAAGAGTCTGTGCTTTGGCAAGATGGTTTTATTTTTGTTTTTATTAAAAAAAAAAAATTGTATTTGTCATTTTTGCATCAATTTTTTTTTCGATTATTGGTTCCTTTAGTTTAGTTTATAATTTTTTACTTTTTAGATTCTTCTTGTTGAAGCAAACAAATAATTAACAAAAAAATTGACACAAAACTAAAAAATGTAAATTTTTTTAAATAAAGACGAAAAAAAAAATCATTTCATTATGTACATGTTGTAAAATTCTGATGGCTTCACTATATGTACATAAAATAATGGTACAGCCACTCACCTTCTGCAGTTTACCAACACTCGTAAGATAGTTTGTACAAGTATTTGTAAGCATATGTGTGTTTTTCCAAATCCTTAGTTGGCTCAAACAGTACTCTCTAGGATCTTGTTTGTAGTTTTTTTCTTTCTGATTCGTTGTTCTTTCCATCCGAGTTAATAAAAAGTTTTTTGCCGATCAAAAACTATACAGGATTGACATTCATCAAAGAAAACCTAAACAAGCTTGAAGATGAAGATGCCGAGCACATGCCAATTGGTTTTGAAATAGCCTTCCCTGCACTCATTGAAACAGCCAGAAAGTTAGATATTCAAGTTCCAGATGATTCTCATGTCTTGCAAGAGATCTATGCAAGAAGAAATCTAAAGCTTACAAGGTATATCTATGAGATCTTAGACAACTCAAATAGTTTCCATGAGTTTTAAGGCTTGGAAATGATTTTAAGCTAACAAATCGTGTGTTGCGTTCCACCCCGTGTGGGTCAGTTAGGCTGAGGCCTGAGAGTTGGTTAGGGTTTGCTTGTGCAACTCTTGGATAGAAATACCCTTTGTTGTCTCTTATTTGGAGATGGGAGAGAGATGGACTTTGTTTTGCAGGTCATTGGCGGGTGCACGCAAAACTGCATCATCAGGTGGATTTTTGGTTTTATCCACGGTCGTCAAGGCGCTGAGCCTCGTGTGGCAACCTGATGAGGTGGTGCGAGTGCTTCGATTGGGGAGCACGGACATTTCTGGAGAAGGTGTGGGAGTGCGTGGAGAGCATCCCAGGCAATGGGGTGCGATACTTAGTTTTTTTCTGATCAGCTGCAGATTCTAGCTTGCAATATATATATAACACATTCTTTCCGGTGATGTATTCCGGTTTGGGGGTACAGTGTAGCTTGAGTAGTTAATGACACAGGCACTTGTTAATGGAGGCAGTTTGGAGATTGTGACATGGTGATGCTGCAAGGTCAACAATTACCCACTCGGGGTGGAGGGGGTGATTTGTTGGGGTCCATCTCACGTGGGCTGGCTGGGCTAAGGCCCGAGAGTTAGTTAGGGTCTGCTTACGCAACTCTTAGATATAAATACCCATTGTTGTGTCTTATTTGGAGATGGAACGACTATGGGGCTTCTCCTTCCGAAGGAGCCGTGCTCCTCAGAGAGCTTTGTCGGAGTGAGAGGGATGAGGCTAAGTGTGGGAAACCAGTTGTGGCTCCCAGAGAGAGCCGATTTCTGGCTTCGCAGAGGATTTTTCATGTGTGTGTATAAATATATATATGTGTGTGTGTGTGATGGAATTTTTCCTTAGATTTTGTGTGTGTAGTGTGTATGAGTGACCAACGGGCACAACATCATGTTCTCTAATTAATGATAGAGGTGATGTACAACAATATACATCACGTGAAGATCTTTTAATCGGTGCAAATTTTTTTGTAAATTAAGTACATTTTCGTCCAATAAAGTGCTTGCTTTCTGAAAGCATAACAAACAAAATGAAATTGAGGGAGTGTAAAAAGTATCAACCAACAACTGTATCAGTCGCGGTTGGATAGCATATATATATATATATAGATTATTTATATTTAACCTTTAGTAATGATGTGTGTGCAATAGGATACCAAGGGACGTAATGCACAAAGTGCCCACAACACTACTCCATAGCTTGGAGGGATTGCACGCGCATGGCCTGGAATGGGAAAAGCTACTTAAACTCCAATGCCAAGATGGGTCTTTCTTGTTTTCTCCATCCTCCACTGCCTTTGCACTCATGGAAACTAAAGATGTTAATTGCTTAAGATATCTAACCAGAGTTGTTGAAACTTTCAATGGAGGAGGTAAACTAGAGTGCTATCTTCTTAATTTCCTTCCATAAGTAGAAGTAGTTATCCTTTTTTTTTTTTTACCTTTTTGCAGTGCCTGATTCAATGTTTTGAATTACCTAAAATTTTCATTATTACTCAGTTCCCAATGTTTACCCGGTCGACTTATTTGAGCACATGTGGGCTGTTGATCGACTTGAACGACTCGGAATTTCTCGATATTTCAAATCTGAAATTAAAGAATGTGTCGACTACATATACAGGTATGAAAAAATTAAAGGTAGCTAATCAAGGAACTATATATATCGTAGTTTTGAATGTTGGTATGCCATGTAACAAAAAATAAACGTCATTAAATTTTTGTTGTGAAATTAATGATTCGAAATTCAGATATTGGACTGAAGAAGGAATTTGTTGGGCGAGAAATTCATTGGTTCATGATATAGACGACACTTCCATGGGGTTTAGGCTCTTGAGATTACACGGTTACTCGGTTTCTGCTGGTAATTTCATTGACAACCCGTTCTGTTTTGCCTTTTTGCGTTGCTTTGTTTTTTGGTCCTTGAAAATTGATCAGAAGTCCATGAATAAAAACCTTTTCTGCAATTACTACATACAAAATTTATGTGACTTGAGAAGTCTATCCTGTTAAACATTCAGCTTAATTTTTTTTTGTTACCGAGAGGCGAGAGGATATAAGTTTCCCAGTCAGACGTTTTTAGTTTTTAGTAGGCTTAAGTATTGTTTCACTTAAATTCTCATAATTGGACTTATTTTCCTTTTACATGCACAGATGTGTTTGGACATTTTAGGAAGGGAGATGAGTTTTTCGGCTTTGCCGGGCAATCAACGCAAGCTGTAACTGGAATATATAATCTGTACAGAGCTTCTCAGATTTCATTTTCGGAAGAAAAGATTCTTGAGGATGCCAATGAGTTCTCATCAAAATTCTTGAGAGAGAAACGAGCCTGGAATGAGCTGTTGGATAAATGGATAATAACCAAAGACTTACCTGGTGAGGTACGGAAATATAGTGAATTTAACGAAAATATTTACTCAAGAATAAAAAATTCTTCAATCCCTGTACGGTAGACCTTTTACTTTGTTGTGAAATTCTAACACCAGGAGATGGCTCGATTGGATGCGAGAAGGTTACAAAGAAATTAGTCCACCGGGATTATATAAAATTTTAACTACTACCATCACTTAAACTGTTTTTAACACTTGAGTATATATAGGTTTATTCCGGAACAATAATACACAAATTATACATATGTGCATACTTATATATACATATATATAAAAATATTTATATACTATATGCTCTCATATATACACACATTCGTATAAATAAATAAAAAACATGCAATTTTAAATAGGGCAGATAGGGGTATTTGGAGGTGGGTATCACAAAATTATACCCGCCCTGTATTCAACCAGGGATTTTTTAAGTTGTACCATACTCGCTCCTATTAAATAAAAAATCAAATAATATGTGCTTCCAAATAGGCCCGGCGGGTATCTATTGGGTTTGGGGGAAATTGCCAGCCCTAAATGTTGGAAAATTATGGAGGTGGGGGGATGATGGAGAAGATGAAACTGGTGATGGTAGAAGAGAATGATGAGAATAACGTGTTTGTCGTAAACGGTAAAAAGACGAGTAAATGATTTTGTCAAGTATAGGGGAAATTAGTAGTCGAGAGATTTGGTCCAAAATATCAACCTGTATAGAGGCTCGTTTCTTGACAAAGCCGTATGGTTCAAAAATTTGTGAGTCACAATAGTGAAGATTCTAGCGAATTGGCTGCAAACGCTGAGACATTTTCCAATCTTCTTGAAATTTTACGGTTCAAAATACACAAGACAAAAGCTTCAACCCCTGCACCCCGGAGCCACAAATCTCCCATCAGCATCAGTCAAATCAAGCTCCAGGACTTCCAAACAAATGAAAATAAACGATTCTGAAAATAAGAACTGTCCACTCTTGACAACAAGTACGATTAAATCACGTGAACTGAACTTATGCTTAAGATCCTCTCCATACACTTATGACTTGATATCCAACGTAGCCCTCAACAAACTCTCCTTTGTGGGTCCCATCTGATTCCACAAAGATTATCCAAACTTTGTATCTTTTGTATCAAAAAACGTCTCTGCGAAAAATAAATTTGATTATGGATCGAACATGAATAGGTGTGCAAACAGCTCTTACTTTATTCAAGGTCACTGTAGTTTCAAACTTAAATCCGTTCATTTAATAAAAGAACTTCTTAAATAGTGTTGCCGCAACAACCGATACATGTCCGACCAAGCAGATTTTACAGAAATGTTTTTCAATCCGAAATGTATGTAAAACTGATAGAGCTATTAACAACAGGTGGGATATGCTCTTGACGTACCATGGTATGCCAGCTTGCCTCGTGTGGAGGCCAGGTTCTACTTGGAACATTATGGGGGTGTAGATGATGTTTGGATCGGAAAGACCTTGTACAGGTACGTAATTTCTCTTTCATTTCCTTCTTTCAGTATAACTCCACTCCACTTTTATTCATTCTTTTTGTTTATTCAGGAAAGTCCTTATCATTCCATTTTTGTTGTTCTAAGTCAAAACTTGTTTTTTGAATGGCTCTTAAACGATTCAAACCAGCAGTCAACTTTGATGGTATCCGAATCACCCAAAATTACGAGTGATAAACAAGTCAAACGAGCCAAATACGTTATTAATCAAGTTTGATTTTAAAACCAACGCGTCTAGGGGTATACCACCCTTGGGTACGGAGTACCCCATTTGACACCACTCCATCCCAACCGTCCATCTCAGAAACGTACGATCCGGATTTTAAACAATCTATTTGCGCGAATAGTTTAAAGTCGGAACATCCAAAATGCCTTTGGACAGTTAAGATAGAGTGGTGTGAAATGGGGTACCCAAATGTGGTGTATCCCTCACTTTTTCCTTTTAAAACTTAATGAGCTTCAAAAATATTTTCGAGCTTATATAGCTTGTTTATGAGATGAACCGACCTCAAACAAGCTAAGCAAGCCAAACACTAGCCAATCTCGAGTAGTTTGGATTTTTTGAACTTCATAATCCGAACGAGCTGAGATGTAATTCGTTCAAGTTTGGTTTGAAACCTTAATGAGCATCAAACAATGTTCAAGCTTGATTTGTTTATAACAAACCGATCCTGAACAAACTTATAATTGCAAATATACACAAACTTGAACTCGAGCAACTTAATTCCATTAGCAGCCCTACCCAATATTCGAATGTTATCTTTGTAGGCCTGATTTGTGATGTTTAAGACAATCAATTTCATTTAAGAAAATTTATAACACTCATGAATTTTGATCACAAAGTATGAAATCATGTAAACAAGGCTGTGACAATATACGTAATAATAGCTTGAACTTTCAAATAAGCTGTAAGCTGTCTATCTAACAATATGACTAGGTGTAGCAGGCCAAATGTCACGCCCCAAAATGGGAAATGAACGGCCGTGAACCACAAGGCCAATTGATGGATCACGAAGCCAAAAATAAAATAAATCAAAATATGAAGTCAACAAACACCAAGCGACCATTTCTTATTGATAAACAAAACGAAGTCATTATGTCTCAACTAAAGCATGGGGAACTACCATCCCATGAACCAAATAGTAAAATTATCCACAATCGACAAAAATAACCTCATAGTTATTTTTTACCAAAATAATTTAACAATATGTGGAAGCAAATAAATAAAATTCTAACACCAAATGCAATATCCTATGGAGGTCCACACAAAGAATCCCCAAGATGCCGTCAGAGTTCTTATCTAATCACCAGACTTGCCTGAAAAAGAAATTGGAATAAATTCGTCAACTGACAAGCTCAGTGAATTGCAAAGCATATAAATTAAATAAAGTTCTAAAGCAACTATTAAATTAAATTAAGTTACCATGTTAACATAATTTGGCATACGAGATGCACCACGAAATAATAATAGATCTCAATTGTGATCACAAGATGATATCCCAGAATAATGGGGAATCACAAACCAAAAGTACCATGGCCAACAAATAGTAATTATCTCGAGAATGGATCTAATATTGAATTTAGAGTGACCAGGCTGTTGGCCACCCGTGGTACTCTTCCCAAGTCGATCCGACGAAAGTCAGCCCTTGAGCAATAAGGTCACCAGTGTGGACATGCCACCTTGATTGGTTTGAAAAAGAAAGTTTTAGAGTCTATATAAATAAAATCGATTTGAGAGAGTCGCCTCCCGGTTTTGGAAAAGGATTTGGTACCCGAGAAACCGGCTGTTATGAAAATGACTTTTGTGCCCGTGATTTATTTGGAAAAAGAATTTAGTCTATCGAAAACAGAGCAATTCTTGAGTTCAGAAGCCAAGTTACGAGAGGGGAAGGGTTTTAAGGCACCCCTCTCGCCCGATATGGAATCGGTCTTTCGTTAAAATGTTTGTGGGAATTTTCATGAAAAAGTTTTAATACTTGACTTTAAATGATGAAAATAACGATACGAGTGATGCATGCGCGATAAACATATGGGTGATGTATTTTCTAACATGAATAAACATGAAGTGTACCAGATATTTACTTTAGAATAACAGATGAATAAGCTTGAAATAAGTAAAAGAGGTGATTTTCTCAAAAATTACTACCGTACGGCAGTGGCCTTTGCCGTACAGCAATGGCTATTGCCGTGCATTAGTAAATGGATCATAGACATCTTGTTTTGTGAATCACAGAACATATAAAAGATAATATTTACAAAAATTGTGTTTTTACCACCTTTTGAACCATTTTCCAGTAGGAAGATTTGAAAACAAATTTTCCCTTCTTTTGGCCATTGCCGTACGAAATTGGTCATAGCCGTACAGTAATGGCTATGAGGGGGTTACATTTTTTTGGGCAATGGGGACCAAACCAAGCTCTAGAAACAATAATGAAATAGTTGGTCTCTAACCAGGTGACCTCCTTTAGATCACAGGAATGAATATAAAACCTTATTTCAAGCTTTTTATACCTTTGCAAAATTAAGACGATGATATTCTTCCAAGTTCCAATGCTCCTTTGCTCCTCTAGGGTGAAGTGGCAGTGGCTTATATAAACTAAGAATGAATGTAAGCAGGGGTAGAATATAGGTGAAAAGGGGTGAATTTAGATGGCTTCTTGGTGGATTTCAAGAGAGATTTTGAAGGAATCCTTAAGTTTTTCTTTAAGGACCTAGTGGGTAGTAATACATGAGGAGAGGTTTCTGCAGAGTTTCAAGGTGGTCGTAGATGGTTTCTTTCAGCTGGTTGTCTTTCCCTTCATCCAAACCCACATTCTCCTATTTATAGGAGAGGGTTAACCTTCATCCTTAAGTAAAATGTCCCTTCCAGCCGCAATCTTTGCGTGCAAGACTACCCCAAGACTTTGCATGGGGAGAAATTTTCAGCCATGGGAGCTGCTTAATTGCAGCTTTGCAAGGGATTGATGGACAAGACCCTTTGCCGGACGGCAATAGTCACTGCCGTTTGGCCATGGACCATTGCCGTACAGCAAAGGTTGTCACTGGATTTGCCGCACTGGCATGCTTAGTGCCGTATGGTGGTCAACTTTTGGCTTTGACTTTTTGGTTTTGAAAGACATCATCCAAAATCTTTGCGGTACATCCCACTTTCATTACTGGAGAGTCTTTTTGCCTTGTTTCAATGCTTATTTTGGAATCTCGATTTTCGGGGTGTCTACAACCGGCCAAATCCGGGTCTCTTTTTAATGGCCAGGGTCAGCTACACAAAGGAATAATTTCCTTAGACTTCCAATAATAAAAGTTTCCAATAACATCCATAAAGTTCTAACCAAAAAGAACAATTTTAGCCATAATCGAATATATACTGCATGCCACTTTAATGAACCAATATGCATTTCTGATTTAACAATTGCAAATTTGTAAAAGATTAATTCAAGGGATACGTGGAAGTTTTAAAAGTACATAACATGCTTAACCACTCACCTGACCCGAAGTCAATGCAATTCGAACATGTGAAAAGAGGGTAACCTGAACAAAAATAATCATACATGATTACTAGCTATACCAAACACGCGGCTTATCAGTAGCTATCTATACATGACTATGCAAAAAAAAACTCGAACTTAGAACTAAAATCAATTCATCCCAAGACCAAGTAATTAATCCCCGCGTATAACCTGTTCTTTTACGAAAAAACATGCCACATTAATCCTATTACCAAAAGCACTCCAGAACTCCAAAACTACTCATAAAAATATGATTCCGCAAAGAACTATTAATGCCTTTGGTAGAACTCCAAGTTTTATACATCCACCGATCGAACACCCTTCTCACACGAACATACCTAACACGACTCTCAGTCCTCCCTCTCGTAGAATACTGTAGGAGAGGTCAATAGGAGCGACCATTGACCGTTTGACTAGTCAATGGGCATGCAACACCTGTACTCGTCCTTGCGGGGTTGATGATTTGACCGACGAACCCTAGCTTGCCACGTGGTGCCTCAGTCGCGCGACACGTGGCCCCGCGCGTGGCTTCCACGCGCTACCTATAGCTATGCTGCACCCATGTGAAGGTCACGAGTTCAAATTCCTCCTTTAAGGAGAGAACTACATTTATTCTGGTGGATGCTTGGCGCGGTCCCAATCTAATGGAGACGATAACGCGGTCTAACCAAGATGCACAAAGAACTTGCGAAGACTCTTATGTCTGCTCCGGCCTTTAGGCAGGACCCAAGGGGCCCCTTGAGGCTTGGCAGCGGTATTGGTGCGACTGAGTAGGTCACGACCTTGCCCTACTGGAATGAAGGGGATCTAGTGGCTTGGTGGTTGTAAAAGAAGAAGAGGTTCTCCGCGAATAAGAGGATACGCTTACCGTCATACTCGCGGTCATCGCGAGGGTAGCGACACCCCGGCGGTCAGGGGATATAGCAGGGACACGTGTCATTTTATCAGCGCGCCATTTGGTGCCCAAACATTAGCTTGCGTGGTCTATAAATATAAACGTCTCTTCATTCACTACAAGAAAAAACACTTTTGCCGACTTAAATAATAGTCGCCAAATGGCTATTTTTAGTCGCTAAAAGGTTTCTGCGACTAAAAATTTTGGTCGCCAGTTTAGTCGGCGACACTTGGTCTGGGAAAGTTTTTGCCGATCAAAATTTTTTTGTCGCCGAAGACTTTTTTCGTCGACAAAAGAATTTGTCGCACAAAGATTTGCCGACTAAACTATTTTGTCGTGGAAAGTTATTGCAACCAAACTTTTAGTCGCCGTATCTAACTAATTAGAATTCCCTTTGAAAACAATATTACATATGCCGACAAAAGTTTTATTGCCGAATGTTTATGTCAAAATAAATAATATTAAAAAATCTATTACAAC
The DNA here is from genome assembly GCA_019656835.1 of Rhododendron ovatum. Lineage (NCBI taxonomy): Eukaryota > Viridiplantae > Streptophyta > Magnoliopsida > Ericales > Ericaceae > Rhododendron > Rhododendron ovatum. Next base: position 25,277,329 of record CM033802.1, read on the forward strand.
TTGGCATTGCCTTCACCTGCCACCTTGCGAGACCCCATCCTGCATCATCACATAGCAGGTTTGGAATAATCCATACATTGGATTCCCAGGTTTCGAACCCCGGACGACCTGCCCTCTAATTGGGTGCCCAGCCATTGAGCTATGCAACAACTTGTGCTTCATTAATGAAAACAATATATATACTATGTATGAACCTTTTGTTTGTTGACGAAAAATTATGTGATATAAAATAAAATAAACTACATTTATTATGATATTAATACATAGTGAGATTAAAAAAAATTAAATGTGCTAATTTTTAATTTATTTGAACCGGTGCGAAGTATTTTCTGGTCATTTCATCTTAAAATGTCATAATTAAATAATTATCTCTAAAACTCTCCTAATTAAAATATATGTGCTATATATTCGTTTGATTTTATGACTCTCTTAGGGCACTCATTTGCGAGTCCTATAGTCAAAAGGTAATTATGACTTTTTAAGATAAAATAATTAGAAAAATAACATTTTCGCACCGGTTCAAACGGATTGAGAATTGGTGGAGTTAATTTTTTAACCATATTTTTTTATTTCAAAATTTCTCATAATTAAGTATTTAATCTTCATTTGGTTTAAGATGAGAAAGCCTTATAGCAAAAAATTAATTATGATTTTTTAGGATAAAATAATAAAAAAAAATCTTAGCAACGATTTAAGCGGGTTGAAGCTGAACACTTTATTTTTTTAGGGCAAATTTTCATAGTTGTCCCTCTAATTTTACGGTTGTCTCAATTTCGTCCCTTTAGTTTCAATTGCTACCAATTAAACCCTGTAGTTTGTTTTACGTTCCAAATTGATAAAATCGTTAAACACCGTTAATGAAACTAATGAAAAAATATGATTAAAAAATTAAGTGCTTCAATTTTCAATCCGGTTGAATCAGTACGAAAATCTTTTTTTTGATCATTTTATCCTAGATGACCGTAATGAATTTTTAGCTCCAGGGCCTTTCAACGAGCACCCAAAGACTCCTTATTTAATTTCAAAGCTCTCTTAGGGTACTCTTTGAAAGGTCTTATAGACAAAAGTCCATTACAACCATTTAAGATAAAATGATCAAAAAAATAAGATCTTCACACCAGTTCAAACGGATTGAAAATTGGAACACTTATTTTTTCCCATCGTTTACATACTAAAAATATAGTTAAAAAATTAAGTGTTCCAATTTTTAATCTGTTTAAACCGGTGAGAAAATCTTATTTCCGTTAGTTTTTAATCGTATATAATACGGGACAGTTCTGGGGACAACTAATTAGACACCTAAAAAAAATACCACATAGTTTCGATCAAATTTTGGTGATCTGAGCCGCTCAATGTGATCAGAACGTGACTTTAAAGATACCCGCGAGAAATTAACAAAAAAAAAAGACCAAGAAATGCTTCATTTGAGTAGTTTTTGACTTAGATTTGATAAAAGATTCAATTAAAAATTACTCAAAATAAGCACTTCTCGGTCATATTTTTTGCTAATTTCTCGCGGGCACCCTTAAAATCACATTATGTACACATTGAACGGTTCGGATCACAAAAATTTGATCGAAAACTATGAGATTGAGATTTGAGATTTTTTTTGGGTGTCCCTTAAACCGCCCCAATATATATATTAGAGAGAAGAAAAATATTTCATTCTCGCTAAACTGGCCACATCCGCTAACACACTAAACTATATATGGTAGGATAAATCGTGAAGCTTAGGACGTGAACCAAGAAAATTTATAGCCCATAATCAGAGGTTTATCAAAGTGTACTACCTTTTTATTGAATTTAATGATTGTCGATCATCCAGCTATAGCTATCTGATCAAAACAACCGAAGAACAAAAACAACAGGGGGTTTAAGGGATAGACTTATGAAATCTGGCCATGTCGGTTTCGTCACATTCTTCTCCGCTGGTGTCTTCAACAACGTACGACTTGATTGATTTTTGCCGTCGCGAAGTTTTCTGTAAAAAACCTCATTCGGAAAGGACGGGGAAATGCATTCGCCGTTGGGTGCCGCCGGTATTTAGAAAAATGGACGGCAGATGGGATTGGGTTCTTCAATTGGTTTGGGTTTATACTGACTAGGGTTTTTTGACAATTTTGTGCTCCAAATTCGAATTGATTGTTTCCATTTAGGACGGATATGGTCGATTGATATCAACAACGAGAATCTCAGGATGTGCACGTGAGGATTTTGCAGAACTTGTAGTCGTCGAAATCGGGATTCTCGCGTGGACGAAAGGGTTTATGATTTCGTCCCCAAATTCGAGTCTATATATATAATATAGTATAATAGATAAAACAACAATAAAAGGGCAGAAACGGTATAAAAACTAGTAAAAGGACGGAATCATAAATAGCTAAAGAGCTGGAGGACGAAATCATAAGTCAGTTAGGCTTCTAGGATGAATAATTAAGCCTTTAGCAAAGCTTGGCAACAGGAGAGAACGTATTGGAATAATCAACACCATAAGTTTGGGTGTAGCCTTTAGCAACCAGGCGCCATCAGGAAGATACTTGACAGTATAGACCCAACTCCCATGTGCCATTAGTATAAAGAGCAGACATTTCATCCACCATAGCTGTCTTCCACTCATACCGGGATAATGCCTCCTGAACATTTTTAGGAATAGAAACGGAGGAAACAGTAGTAGTGAAAGCATGAAGTGATGGAGAAAGATGAGCATAAGAGATAAATCGAGAAATAGGATGAAAAGTGCTCGAGATAGTAGTATAACCATATTTTACCGGGGGACAACGATTCTCACGAATTGGATAACGAAGGGCAGGCGGATCCGGCGACAGGGGAGAAGACCGAGGCGTGGGCACGGAGAGTTCAGCAGACTGAGGCAAAGGCAGAGGTAGAGGCGGAGACGGTGCTGGTGTCGGGAAACGACGAACATATACCGACAAAGGGTTGGGTGAAACAGTGCCCGTAGGAACAGACATAGGTAATACAGACTCAAGGGGAAGAAGGTCGGTGGTAGTAATAGGATCCGAGTAATATGATAACAACTCATTGAACGTGACATCAGCACAGACAAAGTGATGACGTAAAGAAGGAGAGTAACAACGATATCCTTTCTGGGTGTGTGAGTATCCCAGAAAGATACACTTAAAAGACCGATGATCAAGTTTACTTCTATAGAAAGAGGGCCTGAACCTATTTTCTCCTTAGACATTTTTCCAAACAAATAAGGAGCACAAACACAATAATCACCAACTAATCAACAACAACCAACTAATCCAACCATGTATAATAAACCAAAAATAACTAACACCAGATCAAACAACCAATACCAACGTGTATGAACCTGATATTGCTCAAATCCAACATGACCACTGTAACCCAACATCTCCAATGAAGCAACAACCGTAGAAACCATAATCCACACAATAGGAGTAAAAAATAACATAAACCAGCAATATCCAACTGATTGTAACATGATCCAGCCACACTAACAGACTGCAATGTTAACCAATGTAGCTCTGAACAACATCAAAGGGTCTGACTTACAACAAGATTCGAAAATCACAAGAGATCTGAAAAATACTAGCAATAATACCTCAAACAAGCAAAACCCAAGTGATTCGGGGGGAAAACAGAAGAAACCAGTCAATTTCGAGCACAACGGACAGTCACCGGAGTTCGAAAATCATAGACCAGTGGTCGGCAAGGGTGAAGGGTGGCCGACGGTAGTTGGCGAATGGCTGGCTGAGGTAGGCGAGTGTTATTGGTGACTGGATGATGTCGATTGGTGTTGCTGGAGACTGGACAACTCCGACTGGAGTTATTCCGGCGCCGACAAGGGTTAATGATGACTGGATTAGGTTTGTTGAGGTTCGATGTTGGCTAGTTTAGGAATAACATAAGTTTTTTTCTTGTTTCGGGGATGGGTTAAGGCTGGGTAATGGTTTTCAATTGATTTGGTTGAGGTTGGAGATGTACGGTAGTGGAAGGATAGGTGAAGATGTACGGCAGTGCTGGTGGTAGGCTAGGGTTTCAACAGATGTGTTAAGGCTGTGGTGGTTTAGGGTTAGGATTGAGGTTGGGCACTGATACCATGTTATTAGAGGAAGAAAGAAGTGTATAGGGTATTAACTTACCCTAATACATAGGGAGCTTTATTTATATTATGTCGAGACCCATTACATAACATGACTACACGATTTGGGACTAAACTATTCTAATAGAACCCTAAGAGGTACATACAACCGCTCCAAAACTCCACTTTGTACTTTTCTCTCCAATTCTCTCACCAGACCATCGGAGTGCCTTCCTTGGCCACTTCCGGCCAGGTTAGGCACTAACGTCAGGTGTTAGTAACTTACTTGTGCAGAGCTATCAAAAGAGCCAGGTGAGCCAACTCACAGTGGGAAAGGATCAATCGGGAGGGATCATTTTGACGAGGACACCGCACTAGATTCATAATTGGAAAAGAACAGGATCCTCTTTAGCCTCTAAATGTGATCTCAAAACACATATATTTCGAGAGAAATGGGTTTAGAAAATATTGCACATGGCATAAAACTCCTCTTTCTAGAGATAAATGTCTTTTCAAGAACAAATTATATGATATCCAATTAACATGAGTGTTGGTAATGCCTAATGTTCTCGAGGAGGTCTATAATATCAGAGGTTCCAGTAATCAAATTGGACCAGGGAAGCGTCCAAAAGCATACCGGACAGGGCCATACTGGAGGATCCTATTCCACTGGGAAAATTACAAATCTAAATTGAATAATCTGTCTTTTCAAAATGCTGATTATGTCCTCCGAAAAAATTTTATAAATATGTACTTATGCTTTTATCTCAGGATGCCATATGTTAACAACAACACCTACCTTGAGCTTGCAAAATTCGACTATAACAAGTGCCAAGCATTACATCAGCAGGAATGGCACAACATCCAAATGTATGTCGCTACAACATAAAACAATTAATTCCTATTTTAGTACGAACAATTGCACCATATACAATAGAACCCCCTGTGCAGATGGTATGAAGATTGCAAGTTTCGAATGAGCCAAAGAAGCCTTCTTTTGGCATATTACTTGGCCACAACAACTATCTTTGAAACAGAAAGGTCAAACGAGCGGCTAGCATGGGCTAAAACCGCAACCTTGGTAGAGATGATTGCGGCTTATTTCGAAAAGGAGGGAAATTCTAGTGAGCAAAGGAGAGTCTTTGTTCGTGAATTCAGAAATAGCGGTGGTCAACTGAACTACGTAAATAATGGAAGGCAAGTTAACATAAATCATTACACACCTATCTCATTTATAGAATATGTATTCGGAGTAATGCTCATGAAGCACCAAGTAATCTCCCCACTATCAGCGAAGCCTAAAAATTACTGATGGTTTGTCTTCTGTAACTGCTCAGGTACAAGAAAACAACAGGATATGGACTCCTTCGCACATTGATCCGAAGCATAAACCAACTGTCATTAAACACACTAGAGGAGCACGGTAGAGACATCCACCATAACTTACTTCTAGCTGTGAGTTCTATCACACTCTTTTGAATAAATTACGTCATTGATCTTGTAAGAGATGTTCTTTGCTGAGTGATGAGCTGGAGAGGTAAAACTTAATCTTGGGTCAAAATGAGGGAAGATGGAGTGATCTAGGAGAAGGGTGAAGGGTAGAGCAGGTGTGTACAGAGAAGAGGCAGTGGGGTCCTTGGACTAATCCATGGGATTCTCAAGTGCTGTAGAGAATAGGATGAGGTGACTCTAGAGGAATGTTCTTCCTTCAGGATTAGAGATTCCCTACTCTCTCTCTAGAATGACACATTCTATCAATAATCACCTCTGAGAATTGTGAAGGTGTTTACACCCATTTTTGGCCAAAATTCAGCAAATCAGTTTGTGGTTAGAAGAAGGCCTTAAATGAAGGTCTCAGGCGCTAAAAAGCCTCATGATCGGTCATCCACGAAATCGGGCCGATTTGAACACCACTGATCGAGTTGAGTTTTCAAAGGCCTGGGCCAAATTATGCTTAAGATTTCGTTATCATAAGCCCAAGCCCAAGTTTGGCCGAAGACTTGGGTTGACCCACCAGATCTAAGTGTTTTATCTAGGCCTAGGCCAGTTCTTAGAAATAATAAGGCCTTATAAGTGGGCCTAAATTAGTTAAAGCCCAAGTTTTCTTTCCAAACTTGGGCTCGCATTGCTTACAAAGAGAATAGGCCTATGATGCTCCTCAAGTTCAGGCCCAAGTAATAGATGGGCTTATTTCTTAAAGAAAACGTCACCTATGGCCTGTTAATTGGCGGGGAAAAAGGCCTTAAGCTGCTCACAAGCAGCTCAAAGGCCTAGAATGTTCCTGCTGGGTAAGTCCTGACCAAGCTTCTCACAAGCAGCTCAAAGGCCTAGAATCTTCCTGTTAGACAGGTCTGGGTAAGCTGCTCACAAGCAGCTCAAGGTCTGAGCTGGTAGGACCCCATTCTTCAGCATGAAGCAAGGCTTGGGACACGTGGCAGCCATGTATGGAGTCATCCTAAGCAGCTCAAGCCTACATAAGCAGCTGCAAGCAGCTCAAAGGCCTAGAAGGTTCTCTCAAGCTGCTCACAAACAGCTCAACTAGGCCTGCTGTATTAAAGCCTAAAGAAAGCAAGTGGTAAGGCACAAGTCCCACGAAATCTCTCTTTTCCATATATAAATGTATATGTATATATATATATATACATATATATATGGAAATGCCTAATAATAGCAAGTGAGCCCTCAAAAGGGGCTCAAGAGCCAATGAAATGGCTGAAAGGCCTGATAAAATTTTGGCCTTTGACCTTGGTGGGCCCAAGATCCTCTATTCAGGCATTCAAGCAGCTTACAAGCATCTCAAAAGGCCTTCGTGATTCTGCATAGCCAATTCCTTTTGCCCTTTTACAAGTTTTTTATGCAGGAAAAGAGAGCTTTTTCAAGCCTTTCAGGCCTTAGCTGAATTCTTGGAATGAGGAGTAAGGCTTGGATAGGTGGCAATCGCTCATTGGAGGAAGTAGAAGCAGCTCAAGCCTAAGCCTTTACCAGGAGGACACTTGGCAGCCATGCATGAAGGCCTATGGAAGCAGCTTAAGCAGCTCAAGGCCCTAAACTTCTGCTTATAAATATCACAGTTGAAGGCCTTGGCAGGGGTCCACGACCATCAAAGCACATGGCTTATCCAAATTACATTTCAATTATCTTTTAACTATTTTTATCTTTCGATCCCTGACCAAACAAGCCCACGACTTATCGTTCAATTACCTTTACTTTCTAGAATAGTTTGTACTCAATCTAGCCAAGCCTAGATTTTATTTTATTTCCTTGTAATCAGACTTTGTTAAACCGTTAATAAAGTCCATTTATTTCTGTTTTAGGCCTTGCTCTACCTTTCTTTCCATTTTTCACACAATTAGGAAATTTTAAGTCCTTAGCCCGCAAAGGCAAACCACGAACCTCCTCACGGTCTCCACCCTTACGCCGTGCACTTTCGTCCAGTTAGAAGTCAGATTGAGGCTTCTAGGCCTTGATATGAATTTGGGCAACAATCCTGCCCTGGCACGCCCGCATCAGGCCTAGAACTGCCCTACTCGCTGTTCCTAGGTCAATTTTTACAAATTTCGAAAGAAACAGAAGGAAATGTTCCATATTTATAGCACCATAGACCAATGATTGGGCGCCAGGATGTCACCCTATGACATTGGGACACGTGTCCTTCAACACACCCTAACCGCGCGAGTGAGATCACGCACCACATGGCTGACCTGTGCGGCTTCATTTGGGCGCGCCACCCCCTTTTGCGCAGTGATCCTCTTACCCTTTTGTAGCCACCATGGTCAATCGTGACCTTTTCGGTCACGCATGTACCGCAGCCAAGCCTTAGAGGGCTCCTTGGGTCCTACCTTTAAACCGGAGCAAGTGTAACACTTAGGCTAAGATGAACTAAACTCTCGCATTTTTACCCATATCTCTAGGCTATTCTAGTCATAGCACTCATAGGCTTTTCTCCATATTTGGATAGCCAATGGCTAGATTTGCATCGGGCCTTTTTAATGGGTGTGCAATAATCTTGTTACCACGATTCTGGGTCCGCATTGGTGATACTCGTGCGGGCTGACCCGCGCGGCTTGTGCCATGTGTCGTGCGGTAGCTGTTTGACTGTCATCTTGTCATAGAAGGGTCAACTTTGACTTTAGTCAACCTTTCACATTCACGCTGACCTCCCCTACCGATCTTGATTTTGTTCTAGTGTAGTCTTCTATCATCTTTCTCTACTATAGCAAACTACAAAGAAGATGCATTCTAAAACTAAAAGGAACATAGCAGAATATTGATCGGTTTCTCCACAAAATGCGGCAAAACTAGATCGGCTTGAGTAGCACAGGCATGCCAAGGCAGGATTGCTGCCCAAATTTGTATCAAGGCCTGGAAGCCTCAATCTGACTTCTAATCGAACGAAAGTGCACGGCCTAAGGGTGGAGACCGTGAGGAGGTCCGTGGTTTGCCTTTTTGGGATAAGAACTTAGTATTTCCTAACCGTGTAAAAAATGGAAAGAAAAGTAGAAGGCCTAAAACAGAATTAAAGGACTTTATTAACGGTTTAACAAAGTCTGGTTACGAGGAAATGAAATAAAATCTAGGCTTGGCTAGATTGAACAGGAAAGTAAAGGTAATTGAAAGATAAATTGGATAAGCCGTAGGCTTGATGGTCGTGGACCGAAAGATATAAGATAATTGAAAATTAAATTTGCATAAGCCGTGGGCTTGATGGTCGGGGACCTTTGCCAAGGCCTGAAATTATGGTATTTATAGGATCTACAGGCCTTGAGCTGCTTCAATTGCTCTAATGCATGGCTGCCATGTGTCCTTCTAGCAGAGGCTTGGGCTTGAGCAGCTCCGAAATGCTCCAATGAGGGGCTGGTCCCTAAACAAAATGTGCCTTCTACTCCAAGAAAACAGCAAAGGCTCGAGAAATCCTTCTTCTTTGTGTAAAACATTGCAAAAGGGCAAAAAGAATTTCAGTTCCTGCAGCTTCCAGGCCATTTGAGCTGCTTCAATACTCAAGCTATTGCTTGAATTGACTCCTTCCGAGCCCACCACAGCTTAAGACTCATATTACTCCAAGCCTTCCTATCATTTTATTGGGCCTTGCACCTCTTGTGGGCCCTTAAACCCTTTGAGCTTGATTCCTTACGGAAGAAGGATCGAGAATCAAAAGATCAAACAGTTCTCGGTGAGCTACTTGTGAGTAGCTTGCTTAGGTCTCCAAGAGTCATTCACTAGCATCTTCATGGATTGCATATACGCCACCTGTCCCTGGCATTGCATCATGTTGAAGAATAGGGTCCCACCAGTTCAGACCTTGAGCTGCTTGTAAGCAACTTACCTAGATCTGCCAAACAAGAACATTCTAGGCTTTGAGCTGCTTGTGAGTAGCTTAAGGCCTTTGAGCTGCTTGTCAGCATGGATGTATATAAAAAAGGGATATTTGGGCCCACCAAGGCCAAAAACGCAGGCCTGGTTGAGCTGCTTGTGAGCAGCTTATGTGATGTTAAATAGAGGCCTTTGAGCTGCTTGTCCAGGCCTAAGCTGCTTGTGAGCTGCTTGGGATGTCTCCATGCATGGTTGCCATGTGTCCCAAGCCTTGCCTCATGCTAAAGGATAGTATAGACTCAAACCTTGAGCTGCTTGTAAGCAACTTACCTAGATCTGCCCAGCAAGAACATTCTAGGCCTTTGAGCTATTTGTGAGCAGCTTGAGACATTTTCCCTACCAACTGAAGGCCATAGGTGACATTTTCTTTAAGAAGTAGGCCCATCTATTACTTGGGCCTGAACTTGAGGAGCATCATAGGCCTCTTCTCTTTGTAAGCCATGCGAGCCCAAGTTTGGAAAGAAAACTTGGGCTTTAATTGATTTCGGCCCACTTAGAAGGCCTTATTATTTCTAAGAACTGGCCTAGGCCTGGATAAAATACTCAGATCTAGTGGGTCAACCCAAGTCTTTGGCCAATCTTGGGCTTGGGCTTGTGATAACGAAATCTTAGGCATAATTTGGCCAAGGCCTTTGAAAACTCAACTCGATCAGTGGCGTTCAAATCGGCCCGATTTCTTGGATGACCGATCATGAGGCTTTTTAACGCCTGAGACCTTCATTCAAGGCCTTCTTCTAACCAACAAATTGATTTTCTGAATTTTGGCCAAAAATGGGTCTAAACATTGGCCCCCCATGCCTTGATTCTTTACATTTAGGATCAAGGCATGTATAAAAAGTAAAACCATTTTTGGCATCCAAACAGGCCTCGATTCCAATTTTAGCATGTATTCTTTTGATTGCCTTTCCTATCGACTTAGTAGGCATTAGACATTTTCTAGACATGCTTTCAGGCCTCTCTGACAATATTCTCTAAATTTAGACCTTGGAATGAGTCTGCCAACCATATTTTTGTTGGACAGGCTTGTGAAAGGCCTCTCTTAAAGATAAAAGGCCTCAATCTGCATCCTTTAGTGCTGTTTAGAGTAATTGGATGATGATCATGCCTATACTAGAGTTGAATCTCAAGGCTCATTGCCTCTTATTAGGCATGTTTACACCAATAGAGGCTATGTTTTCAGGCCTGAAACTATGTTTGGAAGGCCTAAACTTCCACTTAGAGTGTTTATATTGAAGATTCAGGCCTACTTAAAGAGCTCAAACAGCCTTCATCTTTGTGGTAAAGGCCTTCATACACCGATACGAGGCCTCTTTTCAGTCCCAATTGCAGAGAAGCTCCAAACCTATGAAAGGTTTGACAACAAGGCCTGGAAATATGCTGGAAGGCCTAAAAAGATGGCTCAGGCCTAAAGAAAGAGAGCTTAAAGGGCCTCATCTCCTGCAAAAAAGGCCTGTTCAAATGAAATAAAAGGCCTCCACCTCTGCGAAAAAGGCCTGGTACAAACTTAAAAATAAGGCCTACTCAATGATTGGTAGGCCTTGGCCGAATATCTTAAAGATGCATGTTCGGCCTTTGAAGGGCTTTCCTCTACTTAGCCCTTTTTACAACCACGAAATTTTTGCGTAAGCCAAGTGAATAACACTCGCTTTTGATGTGTCCCACAAATCCAATGTGGGCGTGATTCTACAGCTTTAAGGCCTATAGTTGGCCTACGCTGGAAATGCCCTTTAGCAGGTCGGACAATGCCAAAAAGGCCTTCATCTACCGGGGGAGGAGAGGGATTTCCAATCACAAATGAATCATGATTAAGCCCTGGAGTGTCGTCGTTCTCTTCCTCTTCATGTTGTTCCTCCTCTTCTAGAACGGCTACAACATGCAATTCAAACCTACCTATAGGGCTGATTGCAGGCCTGGATCATTCTTGACCTGCATCAATGATCTATTCATCACCCAGGACTAAATCTAGATATGGTAGCCCTTCAAAGACTTCAGAAAGCTTTTGAGAGGAGAAAATGGGCTAATCTTGCCTCATAATTGGACTTTCCATGTTCTGGCTTATTCTAGGCCTGAGATCTTGCTCCTTTTGCGTCGAAATAGGCCTATCATTTTGCTCCTCCAGACCTGGAAATACCTTTCCATCTAGAAGTTTTTGAAAAACTCCTGAATGTTGGCTGTTGCGCTCAAGCCTGAAATCGTTGCCATGATCATTATGAGGTTTATCATCCAGGCCTTGTTGCTGTTCGGGAATCCTCAAAGGCCTGAACTGAGAACTTTGCCCCCCGAGTCTGATTTTTTGGCCTCCTTGCCCACCGAGTGCAGTGTTTTCAGGAGCTAAGGCCTGAGAGAAGCTTGGAGGCCTGGTGACCTTGTTAGAAGCTTATTTAGACACATTTAGGCAAGAAGTTTAGCCTAAAGTGTCAAACAGTGATACCAGTGATGGAGTAGGAGTTGATAACTTACCCTTGAGTTTAGCCATCGCTTTATCAATGTCCTTGGTGGAGTTGATAATGACTTGGGCAGAGTTGATAATGGCTTGGTTAGAGCTGATAATGGCCTTGTTGGATTCTTCTAGCCTATGCAAACATGCATCCAAGGGATCAATAAACTCCTGTGAGAGTTCTTCGTTGGATGCAATGGTACAGGCCTGAATGTTGATGTTTTCTACAACTTGGCCCCCAAAGTTCTGAGTATAAGGATCACCAAAGCCACCATTTTGGAATTCAGGCTGTTCGGGCAGGCCTGAATGCATGATACTTGAATAGCCATGTGACTTAGCATTAAGAAGATAGGCTACTTCATCACGTAGTTGGCGTTCCTCGTCTTCAAGTCGGCCAACTTCGTTTTCAAGCCTTCTAATTGCATCGTTGTAGAAGTGCTGTGCGTCGAGAAACCAACCATCCATAGGATTGAGTTGATATTTTTCTCTGTCAAGACAGTTGATTTCGTCTTCAAGCTCGTCGACCTTATCATACCGCCAACAAATTTCTTCTTCATAACGCCGAATCTTACCATCCAATTCAATGTATTGAATCGACATGAATTGGCGTGATCATACCCCTTGAAACAATTATCGTCCCACCGAGCGTGCCATAATGTTTCTCCACAAAATGCGTCAAAACCAGATCGGCTTGGAATCGCGGGCGTGCCTAGACAAGATTGCTGTCCGAATTTGTATCAAGGCCTGAAAGCCTCAATCTGACTTCTAATCGAACAAAAGTGCACGGCCTAAGGGTGGAGACCGTGAGGAGGTTCGTGGTTTGCCTTTTTGGGATAAGGACTTAGTATTTCCTCCGTGAGGAGGTTCGTGGTTTGCCTTTTTGGGATAAGGACTTAGTATTTCCTAACCGTGCAAAAAATGGAAAGAAAAGTAGAAAAAGGCCTAAAACAGAATTAAAAGGACTTTATTAATGGTTTGACAAAGTCTGGTTATGAGGAAATGAAATAAAATCTAGGCTTGGCTAGATTGAACGGGAAAGTAAAGATAATTGAAAGATAAATTGGATAAGCTGTAGGCTTGATGTCGTGGACTGAAAGATATAAGATAATTGAAAATTAAATTTGCATAAGCCGTGGGCTTAATTGTCGGGGACCTTTGCCAATGCCTGAAATTTTTGTATTTATAGGAGCTACAGGCCTTGAGCTGCTTCAATTGCTCTAATGCATGGCTGCTGTGTGGCCTTCTAGCAGAGGCTTGGGCTTAAGCAGCTCCGAAATACTCCAATGAGGGGCTGCTCCCTAAACAAAACGTGCCTTCTACTCCATGAAAACAGCAAAGGCCTGAGAAATCCTTCTTCTTTGTGCAAAACTTTGCAAAAGGGCAAAAAGAATTTCAGTTCTTGCAGCATCCAGGCCATTTGAGCTGCTTCAATACTCAAGCTATTGCTTGAATTGACTCCTTCCGGGCCCACCATAGCTGAAGACTCATATTACTCCAGGCCTTCCTATCATTTTATTGGGTCTTGCACTTCTTGTGGGCCCTTAAACCCTTTGACCTTGATTCCTTACGGAAGAAGGATCGAGAATCAAAAGATCAAACAGGTCTGGGTGAGCAGCTTGCTTAGGTCTGCAAGAGTCATTCACTAGCATCTTCATGGATTGCATGTACGCCACCTGCCCCTGGCCTTGCATCATGCTGAAGAATGGGGTCCCACCAGCTCAGACCTTGAGCTAGTTGTAAGCAACTTACCTAGATCTGCCAAATAAGAACATTCTAGGCTTTGAGCTGCTTGTGAGCATGGATGTTTATAAAAAAGGGATATTTGGGCCCACCAAGGCAAAAAATGCAGGCCTGGTTTAGCTGCTTGTGAGCAGCTTATGTGATGTTAGATAGAGGCCTTTGAGCTGCTTGTCCAGGCCCTAAGCTACTTGTGAGCTGCTTGGGATGTCTCCATGCATGGTTGCCATGTGTCCCAAGCCTTGCTTCATGCTAAAGGATATTAAAGACTCAGACCTTGAGCTGCTTGTAAGCAGCTTACCTAGATCTGCCCAGCAAGAACATTCTAGGCCTTTGAGCAGCTTGTGAGCAGTTTGAGACCTTTTCCCTGCCAACTGAAGGCCATAGGTGACGATTTCTTTAAGAAGTAGGCCCATCTATTACTTGGGCCTGAACTTGAGGAGCATCATAGGCCTCTTCTCTTTGTAAGCCATGCGAGCCTAAGTTTGGAAAGTAAACTTGGGCTTTAACTGATTTAGGCTCACTTAGAAGGCCTTATTATTTCTAAGAATTGGCCTAGGCCTGGATAAAATACTCAAATCTAGTGGGTCAACCCAAGTCTTCCGCCAATCTTGGGCTTGGGCTTGTGATAACGAAATCTTAGGCATAATTTGGCCCAGGCCTTTGAAAACTCAACTCGATAAGTGGCGTTCAAATCGGCCCGATTTCTTGGATGACCGATCATGAGACTTTTTAACGCCTGAGACCTTCATTCAAGGTCTTCTTCTAACCAACAAATTGATTTTCTGAATGTTGGCCAAAAATGGGTGTAAACAGGATCAAAATATATGAATCAACCGGGGGTGTAGCTTGCATGAATTTTGTATGTCTTTCAATGTAGGATGATTGCAAAAAGTCAAAGATGTCAAAAAATTGCACGCATTGTTTTTAATGTGTATTATTTCTCACTTTTCATATGTACTGACACTAATTTAGTTGCCTTCCCTTATTCGTGAATAAAGTGGGAATCATGGATGAAGAATTGGGAAGGAGGAGGAGATATGTACGAAGGGGAAGCCAAACTCCTTGTGAGTTGCATAAATTTATGTGCTAAGCGTTGGGTAACTGGGGAGGTATCATTACCACCAGTGTCTAATTGCGATCAATACAAGCGACTCTCGGATATCACGAATAGAGTCTGTCGCCAACTTCGTCATCAATTCCAACACAATCATATGGTGAGAAATTTAAGAAAGCGAAACACAACAATGCTTTCCAGCAGTATTTGTTTAGGACATATCCTCCATTTAGCTTCGTCTAATTTTACTAAGTGTTCATCGTCCTATGCATTATCGATTAGCTCTCCCACAAAAAGGATTTGATTGGCTCCGGGTAAAGAAAACACCAAACAAATGTTAATGGGAACTTCAACATTTTCCATGAGTCATATGAGTCAGAGACTCAAATTGTCAATCTCGTACTGGCCAACTTGGCATTTTTACTCTTAGTTGACACCAACCTCAGTGTGTCGTTTTGTTTTCATCGATCTAATGTCCTGTACTTTTTAAACTTGTTAGTGTATAGCTTCATTCACCCATATGTGAGTTACTTGAGAACTATAGCGAACTCATGATAAACATATGTAGGTCATCATTTTCTATTTCTTCTTAACCAATTTGTCCACCAAGCTTCATCTCCACACGTGATAACTTTTGTCACACGTTTAATATGGAGAATTTGATAACTGATAAGCCATGATTTTTTCCGTGTTTCGGGACAAATAAGAAGTAACTAGTAAGTATCGAGTTTAAATGTGATAAATAGAAGTGCTCATTAAAAGAACATCATGATATCATTCAAACGCAATAAAATTCCAACTTTTGGACTTTGGCTGGATGATTTTCTAATTTAGGACGATGCTGGGTCGCATAGGATACAACAAAAATCAACGAATGACTATTCAGCAAATTTGATGGATTTGTTTTTCTGGTTTGATCAGATTCATGATGACAAGGACAGTTGCAATACGACAATTCAGATCAAATCAGACATGCAAGAACTCGTGCAGTTAGTGCTCTGCTCCTCACCAAATGACATCGACCCGGAAACTAAACAAATTTTTCTTGGAGTAGCAAAGAGTTACTATTACAATGCCCATTGTACCCTTGGCACTATCCATTTTCATATTGCTAAAGTACTCTTTGAAAGAGTAATTTAGCTCAGTTCTTGGATATGAAATTAGGTATACATGTTGATAGACCTGTTTATACCCCCACAATGGCAGCTGAGTAGATACATGACAAGTGGGTTGGTTATGCGACTTATGCCTTATTTCATGTGGAGGTGATTATAGAAAAGGTTCTCTTTCGAGGACATACTATAAGGGTTAATAATACAATTTGAACATAAAAAATTTTCCTGCAGCCGACAGGACATTTGCCTCCCACGTTTCAAAAATATCCCCGTTGCTCTCTGCGTGCGTTCGTTCGTTATACTGTACACATTCAAATTGCACTACTAGGGTGTAGTTGTGTCTAAAACTAACTTAATGGAATCGCGGGCATGTCAGGACTGGATTGCAGTCCAAATGAGTGTTTAGGCCTTGGTGCCTTAATCTGACCCAAGGGCTTAGGCCTGCAAAAAGGTTTGTGGTTTTGCCCCGTTTGGACGAGGACTTAGAATTTTCTTAGTTGTTTTACAGAAAATCTATGAGGACCGACCAAGGGGGACGGAAAACGTACCGACGGCCGCCGGCGGGCCGTCTCCGGCCACCGGACGGCCGATCCGAGCCGTCCAAAAATTTTAAAATAAAAAACCGATGGGGCCCACGCGGGAATCAATGGCATCCGAGGTGTGTAGGGTGCTTGATCTAAGCACCCTTTTTTTCGTGTATATATGTGTATTTAAAATTTTTGGACGGCTCGGATCAGCCGTCCGGTGGCCGGAGACGGCCCGCCGGCGGCCGTCGGTACGTTTTCCGTCCCCCTTGGTCGGTCCTCATAGCAGCTCTCGTTGTTTTAAAATGGGAAGAAGAAAAGCCAAACTTCGTTAACAGTTTAACGAAGTATTTTGCACGTACTGGAATGAAAAAGGACAGAGCAAGTAATTAAAGGACTGAAAGGAAATGATTACTTCATTAAACGGCTTTAACAAAGTAATGGATACAAAGTAAAGAACATAAAAACAAGGATTAGGCATGGCTAATCACAGGTTTGGAAAGTAAATGACTTTGCTGGAAAGTAAAGATAATTGGAAATTTGCTTAAGCACTGGGCTTTGATGTTCGTGGACCCGTTTTTTGGCCTTCTTCTGAAGTTCTTATAGCCGAACTCCAGGCCTTTGAGCTGCTTGAATTGGTCCTTTGCATGTCTGCCACGTGGTTGGTCCAGGCTTGGGTTACTTGAGCTGCTTCCATGCAGGCCTTTCACGAGCTTCCACATGCCCAAGTCCTTCACTACTCCAAGCAATGCCTAACAGTTTTCACGTGCATGGGAACTTGCTTAATTAAAAAGCCCTATTACCATTTTGCAGGCCTTTTAACCTAAAAATAGTCCCTAACAGCCCTTAATCCGGGCTTAATATTAATCCAGGTCATAATCCTTTGTTGAGATTAAAAGACTGGACTTAGTCTTAAATTAAGGCCTAATTAGCCTCTTCTGGGTTCTACACACTTCTAAAGTGGGGCACAGAATTAATCCCAAAGCCTTTCTTTAAGAGGCAAAAGGAATTTCTTGGAACTTGATCCGACAATTCACGGTTCTTTAAAGACCTTTGGACCTGCTTGTCACCTACTTTGGAAAGCCCAAGCAGGACTCCCACGCAGTGCTACTGGATTGAGGGCCTCCCTTTTTGACCGTTTATTCCAAGGAATGGGCACACCTCACTTCAGTTCTTGTCCCATGTTCCTTCAGGGAGAAGTTTGGACGCCCAGGCCAGGCCTGGACGCCTTACAGGCCTTTGGGTTTTGCCTTCGCTTGCTGCATGGTCTTAACGGCAGTTTTTCACCCCATTTAATCAAAATTTTGGGCTCTAATGCCCTTATATGGTTAGAACCCCCACTCCAAGGCCTTGCATACCACTGCTTCAGGCCTTTAAGGCCTAAATGAAAACCCTGTGAATCTGGGTTACGCTCTACATGACTTGGGGCCTTGTTTATGTACTAAGGCCTGGCTTCCATAGCAATTCAATGTCTTTAAGGCCTGTTTTTCAAGTGATTCAAGCCCTTTCAGGCCTTCTAAAGTCTGTGTCAAAATTGGGTATAAACATTGCCCCCAGGCCATGATGCTTTATTTTTAGGATCAAGGCGTGTCACTCCCCAATTTTGGTTTCAGCATCCCAAACATTACTTCCACCCCTCAAACAGTCGAATAGATTAAATGTCTTGAAAGACCTTCCATCTCCCACGCTGCACGTTAGGCGTGTAACCGCCAGAACATAAAACTGGGACACTTGTCAAACAGCCCCTAAGCGTAATCATTAACCGCTTAGGGATACGCAACCCTCCATTACTCCACTAACCCACACCTTCCGAGTTTAAACCATACAACCCTCTCTCTCTTAGTTTAAACCCACTTTTCATCCTCCTCCATACTCCATCTCTCTTCCTTTTTTCTTCACAAAAATCGTAACTTTCTCTCTACATACAGCAAAACCATGGCTCCTAAAACAGGTCAACCAAAAGCTGCCAATCCTTCCATTCTGGTAGAGTGGATTATTGCTGAGGAGATCATCGCCATTGATGATGAAGTACAGATAGAGTGGCCAGAGAATAATAATCAGATGGCCTTGGGCCCAGTGTTCATAGGTGAAATCCATGTTTCTCTTTCCACTTTCTGTCCTTCATATGAAGATGGTTTACCTTTTGGCAATATTCAACCGCAATGGGACCAGTACTACAAGCCCTCTCCCAACCGCCTATGGCCAAAACCTGATACTGAGTATGACGCTTGGTTGGATAGAGTGGTTGCTTCCAAAGGGAACTTTTGGAAGTCAATTGGGACTTATGACTGCATTATGTTAAGTAGGACCCATATTCCCATGGACAAAAGCCCTTTTCTTTGCAGCTGCCCAATTCTGGTCCACCACCACCAACTGCTTTTCACTTTCGTGATGGCATGATGGGACCAACCATGCAGGACCTCTATTTCCTTACTGGCCTCCCTACCCATGGTGAGGAGGCCAACTGTTTCATAAGTCGTAAGACCCCTCTTTACGAGTACCCCCTAGTAGCATGTTGTCGTACTCCCTCTTTGTCGCCCATAACCATAAGTCTGGCAACATATCTGAAGAGGAGCACATTGCCTTCTTGATTTACTGGTTGAACAAGTTCATTTTCTATGTGTCTTCTGGGAAAATCACTAAGGACTTTACTCACTAGGCCAAAGCCCTAGTGGCTGGCCAAAAATTGGCACTGGCTCCACTAGTTTTAGCCTTGCTTTACAGAGGCATGCATCACCTTCTAGAAAAACAATTTGTTTTTGCTGCTGGCCCACTATGGATTATGAACCTCTGGTTGTGGAGCTACTTCCCAAAGTTTAGCCCACCAACGACCAAACTGCCAGAGCACCGTTGTTATGGGGCCAACTTTCAGGATCCCAAGCCAAAAGCACACACCTTTGAGGAATGTTTCACCTATATTTATGAGGAATTGACCACTGGCCAAAACTAGATGCCATTCAGCCGTGATACTGACCCCTCTTGGCTTCGCTATACCACTGCAGAGTCCATAAAGAACTTCCCTGACCACCAAGAGACATGGTCAAACTTTCTAGTTTCCAGGGATCTCTTATATGGCTTGAGCACTGATCCAAAAAATGACAAATTTGGGGTTGAGTTCGACAATGTTGCCCAGCTTGCTCGCAAATTTGGACTGGTTCAAATGATTCCCCTACCTCCTTCTAAATCTCAAAACACTGGGTTCACTGCAAGAGATGTTTTAGACCAAAAGGCCCTTGAGAAAGCTCTAAATGGTGCCAAATTTGTACTAAAGCCTTTTGTGGAGCAGCCAGCCAAGTCTTCTGACTTTGACACTTGGTGGAAGGACTATATTCAGAACACATTCACAGTGCCAGTCACCTCTATGTTGGCCAAGATAAGCCCTCCGCCCCCTGTTTCTCCTAAGTCGAAAAAAGCAAGGCTCTAAGACCAGAACAACTTCTGCTGCATCTATCTCAGCCTCAAAAAGAAAGAGTATACACTCATTACTTCTTTCTTCTCTTGCTTTTCTTTGCTGGCTTAGTCCTGTATCATGACTAAACTTTCCTTTTCCATGTGATGACATTGATGTTAAAACCAACAGTAAGAAGGGAAGGGTCACGGTACCTGAGTTGGTAATTGTTCCAGAAGAACAAACTAGGGCTGCTACTGAGAAATCGACCGAAGTCATCCCAATCCTACCAACAAGAGAGCCAATTGCCCGTCGTACTCGCAAAAGCACAACCAAGTCCTTTGAATAGTGAGAAAGATCCTCTCCATCTCCTGTAAGTGGGATGGCTTCATATTCTTTTTTCTGCTCTTCCCTCTTTTTCTTTTGGAATTGTGGCCTGATATCTCTTTTCATTTGCAGGAAAAAGAATCGACTACACGTCCCACCACTGCAGTCCATTCCAAGAAGGCCAAAATATCAGCTGGTCGTAACAGACCAAAGCTTCCTCTTCTATTCTGAAAGAATCCGCAGGCCTTGGAATACCTCACATTATGCAAGTAAGCTCTCCTTGGAACTATACACATATTGCCTCTTAATACTGCCTAGATCTGTTCTTGTAGTACTGAACACCCATCTTCTTTCAGGAACTTGAGGGTTCTCCATAGAAAACAAGGTCTAGATCCAAGCCTCCCACATTGAAGAAGAAGAAGAAAAAGAAGAAGATTCTGAGGGCTCCAAGCACGAGATCTCTCCTCCCTAGCAGAAAGAAGATCCTGTCTTTATTGACATGGATGAAGAGACTTGTGACAAGCTTTTGGAGGGTATTGATGACCTCCTTGTCCAGCCTACAACATCAGGAGATGCCATCAGTGGCATTGGATCCTCTACACCTCCTTCTGCCACCGCTAAAGCGATAGCTGAGGCTAAACCCATATTGAAGGCGGCCTTCGAACAGGACCATGCCTACATGTTCAAACCTAACATGATGGTTCCTCTTAGGAGAGCCATGAACCTCTTGGTAAGCACACAATCACTTGGTGGCAATGCTGAGCCAATTCTCCAGAAGTTCTTGCAGGAAATCCCCACTTTGAGGAAGACCTTTGAAACAGCAACTCAGGACCTGGCTAACACCAATGCCAAGTTTGAGGAGATGGGAGAGATCAAGACTCGCATGCAAAATTTCACTGCTGCCCGTGAGAAGCCAAAGGAGAGGACCATAGCCACCAACACTTGTCACCAGGACCTCACTTCCACCATTCAAACTACCAAAGGTAAAATCAATACCTTGGAAGGAATTCTGGCAAAAGCTGAAGAAAAACTGGTTGTTTTGAAGGCTGAAGAAGCACTCCTACTACAACAAAAGAGGGAAATGGCAGCCAACCTCCAAGCTCCTAGTGCCAGACTGAAGCAACTTCTGGATGAACAACCATCCCTCCAAGCCCTCAAAGAAAAAGCTGAAGACAAACTTTATGATGTGAAGTCAGCTTGGGATGGTCTCAAAGCTGGGTTGGCTGATGAGCTCTGAGCTCTGTAATCCTCTTTTTAATCTCTCTAGTACTTTTTTTTTTTATGATGTTGCCTAGCCATAGACATTCATTTTTGGCCTGAGGCTTGTAAGTGTTTTTACCAATGGCTCAGACTTTCATAGCCATTCGGTTAGTTAGGCCAAAACTTTATCAGGCGTTGTTTTGTTTTAGTTATTTTACTTGCTGTGATGGTGTTTGCTCATCAAAATCCCCCATCTCCCATATAGTAGGATAATAATACCTTAAAAACTTACCATTTGTGGTATGCTTTGTCATCTCACCATCAAGGTCCATCATGAGGTAGACATTGCCCCAACAGACTTGGGCAATTTGGTATGGACCCTTCCATGTGGGAGACCACATACTTAGGACACTTTGTTCCTAGTGGCAACACAGTCTTCCACACCAAGTCACCTTCAGTGAAGCTCTTTTTCCTAACCCTTTTGTCATATGCCTTGGCCACCCTTTGCTTTTGGACAACCTTATGATCAAAGGCGTTAAGCCTTGCCTCATCCAAATCCTCCAATTCCATTAGCATGGCCATACACCAACATGTAAGGAGTAATGTTGCTGGCCCCTTTCTTAGACATTCTATAAGCCCACAAAGTCTCATATAGTAACTCATGCCAGGCCCTAGGATTATCCTCCACATTTTCTAAACAATACCAATTAGGATTTTATTAGTGGACTCAGCTTGGCCATTCCCTTAAGCATAATAAAGGCTAGAATGGGACATTGTAATATGGTATTGGCTAGCAAAATCCATCACCTCTCTCCCGAAGAACACTAACACTCTATCAGCCATAATGTGTTGAAGAATTCTAAACCTGTGAATAATCCTTTCTCTTATGGCCTTGATTATATCCTGTTCGATTACTGACCTCAGTGGGATAGCTTCTGCGCACTTAGTAAAATAATCAATAGCCACTAAGATGTAGGTGTGATTTTTAGAAGGAGGATGAATCTTCCCAATTAAGTCCATAGCCCATCCTCTAAATGGCCATGGCTTAACTACTGGCTGAAAATTGGCTGCTGGAGCATGTTGTACTTGGCCATGAGCCTGGCATCCCTTTGATTACCTAATACAGTCCTCCAAGATCTTAGGCCAATAGTACCCATACCTCCAGATTAAACACCTCATTTTTATGCTTGACTGATGGGCTCCACACACTCCTTCATGGACTTTACCCTACCCCATTCAGGCATTTCAACAGCAAATCATCCTCTAGGCCTTTCTTATAGAGCTGATCGTTTATCAAGACATAACTGACAGCCCTTCTCCTGATTCTCCTTGGAACTATGGCCTGAGGATTTCTGAGAAACAAAATGATAGGATCCCGCCAGTCCTTCTTGACTTCATTTTCCTCTTGATCATCTACCAGATTTGGATCGCTGGGTCAGACATGAACACCTCCAGGCCTAAGCCTCTCCTTTTAACTGAAGGCAACAATTTCTTGGTCACTGTGATCGCCTTGTGAAGAGTTCTAGGAGATAATCTCAGGCCTGAGCAAGGCTGTTTACCTCCTCATTCATCCTTCTGGGGACAAGTTGGATTGTGATATCATCAAAGTCCTGGAGCAACTGCATGGTAGCCATGTAGTATGGTGCCAATTCTTCACTATAACACTTAAAAGTCCCTGCCAATTGATTTATCACCAGGCTTGAGTCCCCTGTCACGACTATCTCTCTAACTCCTAATTCCCTTAGGATTTTAAGGCCTATCACTACGGCTTCATATTCAACCTGATTATTTGTGCATTGAAAATCAAATTGGAAGGACAAGGATCCCACAGCCTGAGACTTCTTATGTTTTAGACCCAGCAAATAACAACCTCCAGGGTTTCAAAGATAACCCACATATGTCCAGGCCTAAACTTGTTTCCTCATCCACTTCCACACAAGGATGGTCAACAAGAAAGTTACCAAGGCCTGGCCTTTAACTGCTTTTTGAGGGACATATTTGAAACTAAATTCCATTAGAGCTAGTGACCACTTGCCAATTCGGCCACTTAGAATAGGCCAAGTTAACAAATACTTCATAATGTAAACAAGTACAGGCAACATGTAGTGCTCTAATTTTATTGCAGCAAAGTACAAGGCCAAACTCAACTATTCAATAGACGTGTATCTCCTCTCATAGGGAGTCAACAATCTACTCAAATAATACACAGCTTGTTCTAGGCCTTGTTCATTATCTTGGGCTAGCAAATAGCCCATTGAGTCTTCAGCTGCTGAAATGTACAACTTCAATGGCTTGCTTTTGATAGGTGGCATTAGAACTGGAGCTCTTGCCAAATACCCCTTGATCTCCTCAAATGCCTCCTAATGACAGGCCTCCCAAGTGAACTCTGTGCAGGTCTTCAACTTTAGCAAGGGTGAAAAAGCTTTCACTTTGCCTGCCAAATTAAAGATAAACCTCCTTAGAAAGTTATGTGACCCCAACAGTTGTTGGAGTTCCTTCTTTGTTGTTGGTGGGTTGGCCTCTATCAAGGCCTTTGCCTTGTTCTTATCCACCTCAATCCTTCTCTAATGTGCCAAGAATCCAAAAAAGTTGCCTACAGAAACTCCAAAAGCACACTTTAAAGGATTCATCTTCAAAATGCACCCCCTCATCCTTGCAAAAGACAGCCTGAGATGATCCAAATGCTCTTCATAGGATTGAGACTTGATCACCACATCATCTATATAGACTTCCATGAAACGGCCTATGAAATGATAAAAAATAGCATTCATAGCCCTTTGATATGTGGCTCCTGCATTCTTGAGGCCAAAAGGCATCACCACCCACTCAAAGGTTCCCAAAGCTCGTGGACACCTAATTGCAATCTTGGCCGAATCTGCCTCATTGATGAAAATTTGATTGTAACCAGAGTGTCCATCCATAAAGGACAAAACTCTATGCTTTGCAACCCCATCCACCATTAGATTAGACAAGGGCATTTGATACTCATCCTTGGGTGAAGCTTGGTATAAGTTCCTGAAATTTATGCATACACGAATCTTGCCATTCTTTTTAACAACAGGAACTATGTTAGAAAGCCAAGTCATGTACCTAGTTGTTTTGATGAAGCCTGCCTTGAGAAGCCTCTCAATCTCTTCCTTCACCTGAAGTTCTACTTCTGCAGACATCCTTCTTGGTGGCTGTTTGAATGGCATATAGCCTGCCATGATAGGCAGCTTGTGTTCTACTAGATCCCTTAAAAGGCCTAGCATCTCATCATAATCCCAAGCAAAGCAATCCTTGAATTCTATCAATAGCTGGATGAGCTTTCTCTTAATATCCTCTGGCAGAAGTTGGCAAATGTACATCAACTCAGGATGCTCTTCATATAATTTTGACATTCTTTCCTCAACTAAGTATGACCTAAACTTGGCAATCATGGCCTTGAGGGCCATCTCAACTTGATCTTTAGTTGGTCGTACTTCCATTGGAAATCATGGGAATCGTTGGAGTTATCAGCCTATCGTTCTCTGGGCTGACCAGCTCTTGAAATAAAGACTTTAGCTCTTCAGCCATTGCCTTTGGTGATAAAGAAACTACTTTGTGGCGGCCATACTTGTCCAGGCCTGCCACCTTCATTGGTCACACATCTGCATCGTACAATCTTGCCTCTGCATGGTTTGATGAGGCCAAGAAAGGACTTCTGGCTGCCCATACCACCTCCACATCATCTTTGTTCCAAAAAATTAAGCACTGATGCAGGGTTGAAGGCACCACAATGCAAACATGAATCTAGTCTCTCCCCCAAAGAACATTATAAGTAGCCTTTGAATTAACTACAGAAATGGCGTGGTTAGAGTCTTAGATCCCACTGTCAATTGCATAATCAAAATACCTTGACAAGGCATGACTCCTCTTGTAAAGTCAGTTAGGCTGGCATTAGAAGTGATCAGATCCAAATTAGTCTTGCCAAGCTTGTTCATCACAGCCCTTGGAATAAGGTTTGCAGTAGAGCCATTGTCTACCAACAGACGGTTGATAGGAACCCCATCAAGGCAACCAGATATGTATAAAGGCTTTATATGATTGGAGGCCTTTGGAGTTGGCTTCTCAAATATAGCATCTGTTGACCTCTTTACATTTCCTCATCAGACTTGTCTTTAAAGATAATAACTGACAAGATTTCATCTGTAGGCCTCTGTGATTGTTCCAGAATCTGGGTCGTTTCACCCATCTCCACTATATCTCCTTCCATCACAGCTGGTTCATCTTCCTTTGGGATGGCCTCTTCTGCAAGTACGAACACCATATTGCAAGGCCTAGAATACCCTTGACCAGGCCTAAACTCCTTTGCAAAAGGATTCAGGCCTTTCTTGCCCCTCGTGTCCAATTTCTTATCAACTACAGGCTCTTTAGGAGCCTTCTTGAGAATCTTGACTGGCTGCATGGGTTCCTGGATACTTTCTTGAACCAGCCTTTCTTTAGGCCTTCTTTCTTGCCTAGACCTTGGACCGTCTTCATCATCAGAAGATAGTGGCCTCTTTGGACTAGCCACCTTTTCCTTGCCCTTACGTACGTGGAGAAAAATGAATAGTACCTAGAACAGCACTGTAATGCAATGACAACCGTGTTGTTCGATCGGAACCCTAGTGCCTTCATCGGAACCCTAATCTGTAAAATAGACAGGGGGTGAGCGCACCTTTGCCTCTCGTGGTGAAGGCCCTTCGATACCTAAGTTAGTATCACGTACCAGAGAAAACCCTAATTATCTGTAGGAGAATAATATGAATGCAATGTATTGCGTACCCCTTACCTCAAGGTTTACCTTTGTATTTAAGACATACGTTTGCTTGTTCTTCAAGCATCCTTGTTGCCCTAGATTTCCTATCTCCTACAGGAAATCTAGCCTTCTTTCCCAATCAGGAAGATTCCCATAGTCATAGGGATTCTTCCCTTTACGGGATTTGTCCCATTCAGGGACCGTCCTCTGACCTATCGCATCCGGGAATTGGGCTTCTTCTTCTAGAACACTCCCACCGCCTTGCCTCTTAAGGCTATCTTACTTTAGAGTTCTTCTTCTGTTTGGCCGTCTCTTTAGCCGAACAGACTGCCTAGACCAGTCACTTCATATGTAACTAGACCTTTATCAACTATTTGGACCAATGTCTTCTCAGGAGCTCACCTCCTGTTCGGCCCTTTTGTTGCCGAAAAAACTACTTGGACCAGTGACTTCATATGTCACTGTTCTTTTATTAGTCTCTTGGTCTAATAACTTCTCATGTTTACTGGACCAAGACCCATACAACCTTCTTGGACCAATGACTTCTCATGTCACTAGTCCACATCGCCGATCATCGTCCTGCTCGGCGACTGTCCTTATCGTATTTATACCATGGTCCCACGTACCACATGTTTAGGCTTTATATGTACCTATTCGGGAATACCTCCCTACAATTGCTCCCCAACTTTTGCCCTTTTGCCATTGTTCGGGGGCAACTGGCAAAGCTTAGAAACAAATTTTTAGGCCGAACTCCTTAGGCTCTATGTAGATATAATATCTATACCCATTGATGTATTTTGGCGGCTTGGTTATTACTTTTCTCAAGGTAATGACTCCGCATGGTGTGTTTCATACACTTTGCATTTAATTTCGACTGACGTTCTGTTAAATGGTGTCAGAATGGCATCCGCTGAATCTTATTTTCCCGTTACTTTTCATGTAACAGTGTGAGAGGTGACGTTTCGTCTCCATCCCTTTCCCTTAAACTCTCAAAAGGGATTGTTTTGGGTTATCCAACCGTAACTTCAAATCTTCTATTTCTCTCTCTAAGAAACCAGGCAAAAGCTTCAATCACCATCATTACTGTCTGCAACTTTGTTCTTGCACCCCTAGGAATCGGCGTAATCAACATCGTAAGCCCTTTCATTCTTTCTTCTTTTTGTGTTTCAATCTGAGATTTGTTTCTCAAATTGTGTGTTGCTCCTAGGGTTTCAATCATTCCCATTTCCGGTTTCTGTTTTATTTCGAGTATATCCATGGCGGACGAGGGTGATAGTGGCCCTAAGCCTAGTAAATTTAGGAAACTTTGTGAGACTCCTGCCGCCATGGCGGTGTTTAGTACTGAATACAATATTCCAGATAATGTCAAGCTCCAACTTGCTCCTTTAGGTGCGGAGAGGAATGCGGGTTCATCGGACAGAACATGTATTCCCATCGTAGCCATAGTTAAAGGTGGAGTTCGTTTCCCCCTCGATCCATTACTTCGCCATGTTCTAAGCTGGTACCACCTTAATCCTATGCAAGTTTCCACCAATTTCTTCAGACTAGTGATGGGGGTTGTAGCTCTAAACAGGATTCTAGGAACCCAATTAGGAATATGGGACATCCAGTGGTGGTATAGCATTGTGCTAAACCCTGAGTATAACACCTACTATTTCAAAGTGAGAAAAGCAGAAAAGCGTTTCATACTTAACTTGCCAGATTCTACTCGTGATCATGAAATGATTTCCTCTATGTTATTGGAGCTTTTGAGCCAATGAGGGAAGATGGCCAGGTGGTGGGCTTCCATTGCCCCCACGAATGGTGCTATCCACGTATGCTCCTAATCTACTCCTTTATTTGTGTAACTGTTCTTTCTTTTCTACATTCTCTTTGCATTTTTAATGTATTTTTGTGCTTTGCTTTTTTAGCTACCAACGCTAACAAACGTCCAAGAAGGGAACCAAGCTACGTCCGAACAACGGATATCAATAGGGTTCTGAAATACAAAGGGGAACCCGGTACCCCTACAGCTGGTCGAGGACGTAATGTTGACGTGTTGCTGGGATACAACCCTGCATACAAGGGGTTCATTGATAGGAGGCTAGCCAACCCAAGCACCAGTGCTGCTTCCACTTCGTCTGATCCCTAGTCGAGGACATCAAGATCCAAATCTGGTGTAACAATTGTCAGACAGCCAGGCGAAGTTCAAATTTTTGAAGGCATCCCACTTCCTCGCTTGGTCTTTAGAAGGTCTTTACGATGACTTGCCGAACAGACCGTTGTTGATAGAGATACTAGCCAATCTTCTTCATCAGGGTACTCTGCATCTCCACCTGATTCAAGTATAATGACTCAGCAGCCTTTGAACCTTAGTTCTTTCTTAATTGTGTCCGCTCGACGACGTGGCTCTTCTGGCCGGGTTCCTTCTACCAGTCATGTTCCCCTGCCTCCCCGACGTACCAGAGGAGTCTCAACAAGGGGCAGTTCATCTCCTCGAGAATCTAAAACCGTTTTGGAGGTCGAAAAAGTACACCAAGACAAATGTCCCAGGAATGAAGAGGCTGGGGATACCGCAGCACAAGCAGCCGCGTCAGCTCTTCAACCTCCCTCGCCGAGCACTAATATAGCTCATCCAATCTGGACCCCTCAACTCATTCGAGGTGACCGTCCTGTCAATGTTGGGGACAGTGCCAGTTCCTCTAAAACGGCATTAGCTCTAGCTCAAGGGCTGCTATTACCAGTCGATATGCAGAAGAAGTCCTCATCCCCTTCTGACCGGCTAGTATCTACTGGAATTGTTAGTGGAATCAAGGTAACTTGCTCTTTCGTAGCCTAAGTTAACTTTCTATGTAGCTTGCAGATTTCTGAGTGTGTTTGTTACTTGGTATGTTGTAGTTCATTCAAAAGATGGTCATACTTGGCCAGAAGTTTCAAGAAGTTAAGTCCGAAAGGAATAGACTCCTAAGGGATAACACGAGGCAATTTCAAACAATAACTAGGCCGGAGAGAGAGAGGGATTAGGCAAAACTGGTCGCCGAGGAGATGAAAACAAAACTGGAGTCCGCCGAATATAGTCTCAGTCAAGCTTTGGCGGAGATTGAAAGCTCTAAAAAAATTGCTTACAATGATGGATACCAAAAGGGGTTCGATGCAACAACAAGAAGTTATGTTGAACAGATGCCGGCCATCTAGGATCAAATATGGGCCGCTTGCTGGGAGGCGTGTCTAACAAAGCTTGAAATTCCAAAAGATTCTCCCTTCTGGGTGGAGAATGATCTTCCAAGCAGTCGGCTTCCCTATACTCAGGAACTTATGGGGCAACATGAGGATGATGTCAAACAACAGATTGATGATTTTGCTGATGCTAGGGAACATATTCTGGCTGAACCTCAAGACGCTCATCCCGAACAATTACCTATTCGAGAAAAAGTTAATGAACCGATGAACTTGGAGGATAATGTAGCTGGAGGTGGTTCTACCTCTTAAGTTAGTACAGAGGTCCCAGATGAAACACCTCCAGAGGTCCAAAACCTAGACTAAATGGTATGTTTCGTTGCGTAGCCTCTTCAGTGTTTTTAAATCAAGCTTGCAGGTCCCGCGTGATCGTCTTTTCAACCCTGCGTGGCATCAGTACTCTTTGATACTTTGATTATACTCTGATAATGCAGGTATTTGGCCCTCCATGGCACAACTATATGTTTTTGTTGGTCATGCATGGCCTTGTGCTCGGCCTTTCATGGCTATAAACTCTCAACTTAGTTTTAAAATTTGTTGGATATCTCATATCACCATAGAGTCGTTCATTTAATCTTTTGTAGGGGTAAATTCATACTTACCAGGTATACCCAAGAGAACCGTGTATGCTCATATACACCTTTTCGTTCCAGATGCATATTTTCATATGCATATATTTGGCTAAGTGTTTCATACTAAGTCAAAATATTCTAGACATATTTCGTTATGTATCTATCCCAAGTGTTTCATACTTAGGAAACATTTGGTCATATGTTTCTAAGTTTCTCATACTTAGACAGAAGCCTAAGTATTCTCGTACCTAGCAATCTGTGCATATATGCATAGGTAATACAAGTTTTTTCATACTTGTACACATGATACATATATTCGTACGTATATAAGCATTCATGCTTGTTCCCTGCTCCCCAATACGAAAAAAAGGAATACAAGTCCGAAGTTCGTATTTACAGAAAAAAAAGAACTAGAGGTAGGTAGAACGGGAAACAAAATTTCTGAAAAATTGATATACTGCAAAAAGATTATTTTATTTATAATCCTTTGAATTCAAGGGGGCGTTATTCGTACCCCTTGCAACTAACAAGTAATAAGAAACAAAAGAATTTTATTCATAACTCTCACACAATCACGTAGTGTGTCCTAAAAACAAAATGAAATAAAACTAACACTACAAGAAAAATGAAAATTGGTGACGAAAAAGTGGCGATGAAATTTAATTGTCACTAAATGAGTATATTTGGCGACAAAAAAATAAATTCGTCACCGTTTTGACGACTTCCGTGACGAAATAATTTTGTCACCAATTATACCTGGTTAGCGACGAAAATAATATTTTCATCACCAAAAGTACCCATTTGGAGACGAAATACATTTTTCGTCACCAAAAGCTTAAAAAAAGGTGACGAAATTATTTTTTGTCACCAAAGATAATCATTTGGTGACAAAAAAAAATATTTCGTCGCTAAATGAGACCAATTTAGTAAAAAAATATTTTTTTTGTCACCAAATGCTTAACTTTGGTGACGAAAAATAATTTTGTCACCATTTTAACGCTTTCAGCGACGAAAAATATATTTCGTCATCAAATGGGTACCTTTCGTGACGAAATTTATGAATTGCGCTTTGTCATTAAATGTATTTCGAACATAACTCTTTACTAAAAACTCCGAATGAGATAATTCAAATTAGGTTTGAACAATAACTCAATTGCCTACAACTTTCATGTTTATCAAAATTACTAATTTTAATGTTTAAAGGTTCAAAGTTACATTTGAAATATATTTTTATGTTAAACATATATGTTATATATTAGATATTTCAAATATTTACTGAAAAGTGTGTGTGATGCAGTTGGTTAGAGCTTGCGCAAAAAACTCAAGAGACTCGGGTTCGAAACCCAGCAAGAGTAAGAAAGAAGGATTTTTTTCCCATATGAAAGTGTCTTTTGAACGAAAATTTTCGTCACCGTTGAGACTCATCAGTGACGAATTTTTTCGTTGCCAAAAGGAATAATTTATGAAAAAAAATTTCGTCGTCAAAAAGCACAATAAGTGAGGAAAAAAATTTCGTCACAAATTATTCACTTTTTGATGACGAAATATTTCGTCATCAAAAGACACTATAGGTGACGAAAAATAGATTTCGTCACCAGGTATGAATCCTCGACAACCTTTAGTCGACAAATTTTTTTTCGTCACCTATATTATTTGTGACGAAAAACAAGCAATTAGTGACGATATTCATTCGTCACCCAATGTAATTTTTCTTGTAGTGTAAATTCTTTTAAACAAAGAATTTTCTCAGATTATGGACATTCCAAGGCCTTGGCACTGGGTTTCCGTCCAGATCTACCAATCTATATGCCCCATATGCCTACAATCTCAATTACTCGATATGGTCCTTCCTAATTGGCCCCCAACTTGCCTTAGTTTGCTACCTTGGTATTGCCGAGCACCTTTTGTAGTACAAGGTTCCCAACATCAAATTCTCATGGGTTGACATGCTTGTTGTAGCTTTTCATCAGCTGTTCCTGATAGGAAGCCAAATGCACCAGAGCCCTCTCTCTCTTGTCCTCGGCAAGGTCGAGCTCAATCTCCAAGGCCCTGTCATTTCTCCCACTTTCAACCAACGATGTTCTGCTGGTTGGTAGACCAATCTCCAAAGGTATTACTGCCTCTGTTCCATATGCCAAAGAATAGAGGGTCTCTACCGTAAACCTCCTAGGCGTTGTTCGGTGCGCCCACAGGACCAGGGCCAGCTCATCGGGCCATTTTCCCTTTGCCTTATCCAACCTCTTCTTGATCCCATCAAGAATGGTTTTATTGGATACCTCTGCCTGACCATTACTCTGAGGGTACGCTAGGATTGAGTAATAATTTCTTATGCCATATTGGGCATAAAAAACCTTAAACTTCTTTTGAAATTGGGACCTGTTATCTGTAATTAACGAATAAGGGACCCAAACCGAGTAATAATGCTCTTCCAAACGAACCTTTCTATCATAGGTTCAGTGATTTTGGCCAATGTTCTGCCTCAATCCATTTGGTGAAATAATCCGTTGCTACCAATAGAAATTTCCTATTGCCTATTGCTTTGTGGAGAGGACCCATGATGTCCATTCCCCATTGAGTAGACGGCCAAGGACTCGTCAGAGGCACCAAATCATTTGCTGGTGTTTGAATCATTGGTGAGAATTTCTGACACTTCTCACAAATTTTCACATATACCTTTACATCTTCTTGCATGTGTGGCCACCAATAACCTTGGGTAATTGCTCGATGGGCAATGGACCTGCCCCCAGCATGGCTTCCACATGTCCCCTCATGGATTTCGTGGAGGAATTTCTACACCATTTCGAAGTGTACATAAAGTAAATATGAACCGGTGAAGGATTTTATGTATAGCTTACCTTCTGGTGATAGCCAAAACCGTGCAGACTTGGTTTTTATTTTGTGAGCCTTCTTTTTATCAAAGGGGAGTGTATCATCTCGTAAAAAATCCACAATTGGATCCATCCAACTTGGTCCTTGGTTCACGTCCAAGACCAACTCTATGCTCCTTCCAATGCTCAGCTTGACAAGATAATCTACCGCCACCTTTCTCTCGAGCTCTGTTGGTACAGCTGCGGCTAACCAAGCTAGTGAATCTGCATGGGCATTCTGTCCAGAGCTTATCTGCTTGATGTACACTTTTTCAAAAGTATCAAGTAGATCCTTGGCTGCTTCCACATAGGCTGCCATCTTCTCACTCCGGGCTTCGCACTCCCCGGATAGTTGATTCACCACAAGTTATGAATCACAATATATCCTAATTCTCGTTACCTTTAAGGTTTTTGCTCTCCTTAACCCAACTATGAGTGTGTTGTACTCTGCTACGTTATTTGATGCACTGAAACCAAGCCGAACAGATAGCTCCAACATTACTCCTTTATCCTTTAGGAGGAAAGAGCACAACCCCAATTCCTAAACCAGTATTACATGTTGATCCATCAACAAACAATTTCCATTCCAGGGGATCCTGTCCGGCTGGGGCTTCCTTCTTCTTGGATGGTGGCCCAGTCACCTGCTCCTTTCTCGTAGCAGGCAAGGGTGCTATTGCCGGTGAGAACTCCGCCACAAAATCGGGCAAAACTTGGCCTTTGATTGCCATGCGCAGCTAATATTCAATGTCATATTGGCTTAACTCAATAGACCAAGTTGAGATTCTTCCTGA
The DNA here is from genome assembly GCA_019656835.1 of Rhododendron ovatum. Lineage (NCBI taxonomy): Eukaryota > Viridiplantae > Streptophyta > Magnoliopsida > Ericales > Ericaceae > Rhododendron > Rhododendron ovatum. The sequence continues at coordinate 25,310,755 of CM033802.1, forward strand.
GAAGTCTACTTTTCGTAGCAGTGATTTTAACGGAAACTCAATATGAACCACAACCCTATGGCTCTGGAAATAATGTGGCAATTTTTTTGTTGCTGTCCTTAATGCCAAGACCAACTTCTCGAGGGGCAGATATCTTGTTTCTGCATCTAGTAATGTTTTACTCACATAGTAGACAGGGATTTGCTCGGATCCCTTATCCCTTAACAACACTACACTTACATCATGTTCAGAAACAACCAGATACAAAACTAAAGACTCACCTGGCTCTAGAGTTGACAAGAGTGGAGCCTCAGCCAAATACTTCTTCAGATCCTTCAAGGCCTGCTCGCGCTCAGCTCCCCATTCAAATCCTTCCCTTTTTTTCAACAGCTGAAAGAAGGGTCTACATTTATCACTTGACCGGCTGATGAATCTGTTGAGGGTTCCTGCCATTCCAGTTAGCCTCTGGACCTCCTTCGTTGTCCTGGGGCTCTACAGCCTCTATAAGGCTATTATTTGATTAGGATTTGCTTCTATCGCCCTTACGGTCACTAGGTGGCCCAGGAACTTACCAGAACCAACTCCAAACACCATATCATCAAGATTCCAGTTAGCCTCTGGACCTCCTTCGTTGAGTTTCAGTTTGTATTTCCTTAAGATTCCGAAGGCCTCCTTCAAATCTGCTATGTGTCCCTGTCTGGTCTTACTTTTCACCACCATATCATCAATGTAGCTTTTTTGAACATGATGGCTACAAGTCTTTGATATGTTGCCCCTATGTTCCTTAATCCAAAGGGCATGACACTATTGTAGGGGGATGTAAACAATTGATGCTTCAGATCACCTTGGATTGCAATGGCTTATTCGTGCCTTTTCACCGGAACCCTAATTCGTCGTCAGAACCCTAATCTGCAAAATTAGACAGTGGGTGAGTGCACCTTTGCCTCTCGTGGCAAAGGCCCTCCGATGGCAAAGTTAGTATCACGTATTTGTCAATAAACCCTAATTATCAGTAGGAGAATATAAGAATGCAACATATAGCGTACCTTTTTCTTCTAGGTTTACCTCATATTTATAGATTTGCGTATGCTTGCTGCCCAAGCATCCTTGTTGCCCTAGGATTCCTATTTCGTATAGGAATCCCTGGATATCCAGGATTCTCGTTTTCCTTATCAATTCATTACCTTAGTCCTTTTAGGACTCTTTTCCATAACTGGCCAAAACATCCCATTATCGTTGGGTATCTTTTCCAGATCCTACATTCTCGGGATCTCGTTCCTTAACGGAATACCATTGTTTCTGGATTCTTCCAGAATGTTCCCTATGCTCTAACACTTGATTAGAGTTTTTTCCTTGTTCGGCCATCTCGTTGCCGAACAGACTGCCTGGATCAATGACTTATTGTGCAACTTGGTCCTTGTTTGGCTATTTGGACCAAGCTAACGATATGCTACTATCTGCCGAATAGTCAGTTTCGACCAATGGCTTTTCATGCCATTGGTTCATATCGCCGACCATCGCTCATGGTGGTTTATCTTATTGTGTATAACCCATGATCTCTCGTATCACGTGCTTGGTTTTTATTTTATCTGTTCGGCAATACCTCCCTACAATTGCTCCACAGCTTTACTTATTTTCCACTGTTCGGGGGTAATGGGTGAAGCTTTAGAGACAAACTTTAGACCGAATTTCCTCTGATCTTGAGCAGTCATAGTATTGATACTTATTGATGTTTTTTGGTGCCTTTGTCATTATACCATCTCGGGGTAGTGAGTCCACCTGGCATGTTTCGTATGCCTTTCATTAATTTTGAACTGACGTTTTATCAAACGTCGTCAGAACGGCACCTGCTTTTTGTTACTTTAGCTTGTAACGGCGTGAGACGAGACGTTTCGTCTCAGTCTCTTTCATTTAAATCCCAAAGAGGGATTTTCTTTGGATTTTTTATCCAAAACTCTGTGTCTCGTCTTGTCTTCCTCAAAAGTCAGGCAAAAAAAAACTCCCTTTTTACCGCCATAGCCGCCGCCTACAACTTGCTCGTGTCACAAGGACCTTTTCATTAAACTCGTAAGATCTCTATTCCTTCTGTTTAGGTTTCCCATTAAGATTTCTCTCCTGTTCCATTTGTTTCCATCTTGAGATCTCATTCTCAGATTTTGGATCACTTCTAGGGTTTCGATCGTGCCCATTTCCAGTTTTACTTTTTCTTTGAGTATGCTCATGGCGGATGCACATGATCCCAAGCCTAGCAAATTTAGGAAACTCTATGACACCCCTGCTGCCATGGCGACATTTAGAGCAAAGTATAACATTCCTGAAAATGTAGGACTTGAACTTGCTCCATTAGGAGCGGATAGGGATGCTGGTTCTTGGGACAGGATGTGTATCCCAATCGTAGCTATCGTTGAGGGCGGAGTCCGTTTCCCCTTACATCCATTACTCCGCTAGATTCTGAATTGGTATCATCTTACTCCCATGCAAGTTTCAACCAATGTTTTCAGGCTGATAATGGGGATTATAGCCCTAAATGAGATTCTAGGGACCCAATTAGGAATCTGGGATATCCAATGGTGGTATAGTATAGTACTAAACCCCAAGTACAATACTTACTACTTCAAGGTTAGGAGGGCAGACAAACGTCTCGTACTTAATCTACCAGATTCTGCTCGCGACCATGAGATCGATTTCCTCTATGTAACGGGAGCATTCGAGCCTATAGGGGAAGATGGCCAAGTGGTGGGGCTCCATTGCCCCCACATATGGGGCTATCCACGTATGCTCTTGCTTTTGACTTTTGCAATTCTTTGTTTACCGCTTTTTCCTAGTTTTTCTATGTGTCTAAATTTGATTTTTAATTTCAATCTTGCAACTGAAAACTCGAACAGGCGTCCTAGATGAGAACCGAGTTACGTCCGAACAGAGGACATCAATAGGATTTTAAAGTATACAGGCGAACCTGGTACCCGAACAGCAGGTCGGGGTTGTAATGCTGACATATTGCTGGGGTACGATCCTGTTTACAGAGGTGTCATTGACAGGAGACTTGCCCACCCCAGCACCAGTGCCGCCTCTACTTCAACTGCTCCCCAGCCAAGGAGCCTAAGCGCTAACGCTGGAGTGACGGTAGCTGGGCAGCTGGGTGAAGTTCCTATTTCAGAAGGCATCCCACTACCACGCTTGAGACTCCGTAGATCCTCTCAAAGTCAAACTGCACCTCAACAACAGCCCGAACGTCCTGCTTCTAGTCATGTTACTAGCCAATCTTCTTCCTCAGGTTATACACCATCTCCTCCCAACTTGGATACTATGACTCGTCAACCTCTAAACCTCAGCACCCTTCTCACCGTCTCCACTCAGGGACGTGGTGCTGACAGTAGGGTGGCATCAACTGGCCCCCCCCCCCCACAATCTCGTCGTAATAGGGGGGGATTAACACGATCATCTTCCTCTCCTCGGGAACACGATAGTTCCCTCGAGGCTGTTGATGCTCATCGGGACAAACGTCCCAGGAGTGAAGAAGTCGTAGACGCCCCTGCCCAAGCTGCAGCTTCATTCCAACAACCCCAATCGCCAAGCACTCAGGTGCTTCCTCAAAGCTGGCCCCCCAACTCATTAGAGGTGATCGGCCTATCCACGTTGGAGATAGTGCCAGTTCTTCAGAAATAGCACTTGCACACGCTCAAGGTCTGCTACTTCCTGTTGATATGCAGAAAGAGTCCGAGGCCGCACCTGATCGACTTATCTCCACTGGTCTCGTTAGTGGAATCAAGGTATAGTGTTCTCGTCACTTTTAAGCATGCTTCATGTTCCCTTTAATTTCTTACAATAACATCTCGTTGATTTCCTTGCAGTTTATTCAAAAGATGATTACACTGGGCCAGAAGTTCTAGGATGCTGATACCGAACGGATCACGCTGTTGAACAACAAAACCAAGCTACTCCGTACCATATCAAGACTAGAGAGAGAGAGAGAGACAAAGCCAAGGCTGATTTTGAAGAAGTAAAAGTCAAGCTCGGGACAGCCGAAGATAGCCTTCACCAGGCTTTGGTAGAAATAGAAAAAACTAAGAAAGCTGCTCAGGAGGAAGGCTACCAGAAGGGATTTGATACTGCCACGGCCAGTTACGTGGAACAGATGCCAGCTATACATGATCAAATCTGGGCTTCCTGCTGGGAGGCTTGTCTAACGAAGGTTGGCATTGCTGAAGACTCAATCCTCTGGGTGGAGAATGATCTGCCGAGCAAACAAGCTTCAACCACTGTAGATGATTTGGAGGAAGACGTGGATCAGCAAATTGAAGACTTTGCTGAGGCTGATGAGGAGACCCCCGCTGACAACCGTGGTACCATTGTTGAAGATTCACCTGTTCGTGACACAACCAATGAACCTATCATCCTAGAGGAGAATCTAGATGGAGATGGTGCGGTGACCGGGACCAGTATTGACGTTCCACATGAAACTCCTCCAGAGGTCCAGAATGTGGACTGATAGGTAAGTTGTTTTGTCATGAACTGTTTTTATGTTTTGGAAAAGTTTGGTTGGTCCTGCGTGACTGTAAGTTTTTGGCCCTCCGTGGCACCAGTACTATTAAGTCTTTTGATGATACAGGTATTCGGCCCGTCGTGGCATAACTATGTAATTTGCTCGGCTCCCCTCGTTTTATTTTGCATGTGTTCAGATGCATATAGTTTATCTAAGTATTTCGTACTTTGATCTTTTAATCACCTGTTTGCTCGTGTGTGAGTACTTTTAGCAAATCCTGTAATCATACAAGTTTTTTCATACTTGTACTTGTTAAGTTTCACGTACTTAAAAATCATATAAGTTTTTTCATACTTGTGTTTGTTAAGTTTCACGTACTTAAAAACCATACAAGTTTTTTCATACTTGTGTTTGTTAAGTTTCACGTACTTAAAAACCATAAAAGTTTTTTCATACTTGTGTTTTCCATACAAGTTTTTTCATACTTGTGTTTGTTAAGTTTCACGTACTTAAAAACCATATTTCATACTTGTGTTTGTTAAGTTTCACATACTTAAAAGCCATACAAGTTTTTTCATACTTGTGTTTATTAAGTTTCACGTACTTACAAACCACACAAGTTTTTTCATACTTGTGTTTATTAAGTTTCACGTACTTACAAACCATACAAGTTTTTTCATACTTGTGTTATATTAAGTTTCACATACTTACATGTATAGTTATAGGTGCCTGTTCCCTGTTCCCCAATACGAATGAGGGAAACTAAGCCCATAGTTCATATTTTAAAGACATATACCAAGAACGCAATGGTTATACTGCAAAAAGTGATTTTATTCATAATTTGTGAAACTCAAGAGGGCATTATTCGTACCCCTTGTAAATAAAATAACAAAATTAGAACAAGGGAATTAATTTCGTATTTCCCACACAATCATGTAGTGCAACCTAAAACAGAACTTAATGCTTCTTAAACAATGAATTTTCGTAGATTATGAACATTCCAAGGCCTCGGAATTGGATTACCATCTAGATCTGCCAATTTATAGGCCCCTATGCCTACAATCTCGGTTACTCGATACGGGCCTTCCCAGTTGGCCCCCAGCTTGCCTTCGTTGGCCACCTTGGTGTTGCTGAGCACCTTCCGTAGTACAAGATCTCCAACACCAAATTCTCGAGGATGAACGTGCTTATTATAGCTCTTCATCAATTGTTCCTGATAGGAAGCCAGATGGAATAAGGGCTTTTCTCTCCTCTTCTCGGCGAGATCAAGCTCAATTTCAAGGGCCATGTCATTGCCCCCACTTTCGACTAGTGCAGTCCTATTGGTCGGAAGACCAACTTCTAGGGGTATGACAGCCTCTGTTCCATATGCCAATGAATAGGGGGTCTCTCTTGTAGACCTCCTAGGCGTTGTTCGGTGAGCCCACAGCACTAATGGTAACTCGGCAGGCCACTTCCCTTTGGCTTTGTCCAGCCTTTTCTTGATCCCGTCAAGGATAATTTTATTAGACTCCTCTACCTGCCCATTACTTTGAGGGTAGGCTGGGGTGGAATAATAATTTCGTATTCCATACTGGACATAAAAAGCCTTGAATTTCTTCTGAAATTGGGATCCATTGTCTGTAATCAATGAGTAAGGGACCCCAAAGCGAGTGATGATGCTTTTCCACACGAACCTTTCTATCATAGGTTCAGTGATTTTGGCCAATGGTTCTGCCTCAATCCATTTAGTGAAATAGTCTGTCGCAACTAGCAGGAATTTTCGATTCCCAATTGCTTTGTGTAGTGGACACACGATGTCCATTCCCCATTGAGCAAATGGCCAAGGACTTGTCAAAGGCACTAGATCCTTGGATGGTGTTCGAATCATTGGTGAGAATTTTTGACATTTCTCACAAATCTTCACATACACCTTTGTATCTTCCTGCATGTGTGGCCACCAGTAACCTTGGATAATTGCTCGGTGGGCAATTGATCTGCCTCCAGCATGCCTCCCACATGTTCCCTCATGGATTTCATGAAGAAATTTCTGCACCATCTCAGGATGTACGCATAGCAAAGATGGGCTTGTGAAGGATTTTCTATATAACTTACCCTCCGGGGATAGCCAAAACCTAGCAGATTTGGTCCTTATCTTGTGAGCCTCCTTTGTGTCAGAAGGGAGTATCTCGTCTCGTAAAAACTCCACAATTGGGTCCATCCAACTTGGTCCTTGGTTCACGTCCAAGATCAAGTCCACACTTCTCCCGATGCTCGGCTCACTCAGATATTCTACTGCCACCTTCTGTTTGAACTCAGTTGGTACAGCTGCAGCCAACCAAGCTAATGAATCTGCATGAGCATTCTGTCCTGAACTTATCTGTTCAATGTATACTCTTTCAAAGGTATTAAGCAGGTCTTTGGCTGCTTGTACGTAGGCCACCATCTTTTCACTTCGGGTTTCATATTCCCCGGACAGTTGATTGACCACAAGCTGTGAATCACAATACACCCTAACCCATTCTGCTTTCAGGGTTTTTGCACTCCTTAATCCAGCCAAGAGTGCCTCATACTCAGCAAGATTATTTGATGCATTAAAACCAAGCCGAATAAATAATTCGATCAAAACTCCTTCAGGGGGAAAAAGGACAACCCCAATTCCTGAACCAGTATTACATGCTGATCCATCAACAAATAACTACCATTCCATAGGGTCCTGTTCGGTTGGGAGTTGATTCTTCATGGGTGATATCTTAGTCGCCTGTTCCTTTCTTGTAAGAGGTAGGGGAGCCACCGTAGGAGAAAACTCTGCCACAAAATCAGCCAACACTTGTCCGTTGATTGCCGTGCATGGCTAATAATCGATATCGTACTGGCTTAACTCGACGGACCATGTCGAGATCCTTCCAGAGAAGTCTGCTTTTCGTAGTAGTGATTTCAATGGAAACTCAGTATAAACCATAACCTTGTGGCTTTGGAAGTTGTAGGGAGGTATTCCCGAGCAGGCCCAAGAAGCACCCGAGCATGAAGCTTATGAAAGGTCAACACAATTGACCGGTGACACGTGAAGCCACCGTTCAAAGTACCTTGTTTAGCTATGAGAGAGCCGAACAGGAGGGGAACCCCCTAAAGAAAAGAATGGTTCAGATTATTAAAGGACTAGTTACATGTGAGGTAACTGGCCCAGTCCCTTTGTTCGGCCATGAGACGGCCGAACAAGGAAAGAAGTTCTATTAGATGTTGAAGTAAAGAGAACATTCTGGAAGAGTCCAGAAGCAATAGTATTCCGTTAAAGGAATGAGATCCCAAGAATGTAGGATCTGTAAAAGATACCCAACAGGAATGAGATGTTCGGCTCATTAAAGAAACGAGTCCTAAAAGGACTAAGGTAATGAACTGATAAAGGAACGAGAATCCAAGATATCCTGGGTTTCCTATACGAGGTAGGAAACCTAGGGCAATACAGATACTTGGACAGCAAGCACCTATGAATCTATAAATACGAGGTAAACTCATGAAAAAGAGATACGCAATATTCTGCATCCATATTGCTTTCCTACTGATAATTAGGGTTCAAATTGCTAGTATGTGATACTAACTTTGGCATCGGAGGGCCTTTGCCACGAGAGGCAAAGGTGCACTCACTCCTTGTTTGTTTTGCAGATTAGGTTTCCGACGACAAATTAGGGTTCCGGCAAAGAGGCATAAATAAGCCGTGATAATCCGACTCTGTCTAAAGCATTGGTAGAATTTCTCCACCTACAATTGGCACCGTCTGTGGGAAACGAAAGAGTTCCCTTTGAAATACGACCATGGTGGAAGTAGATTCAGCAACGCCACACGACCCAAAAGATGTGTTAATTGGAGGAGGGGATAAGTCTCCACCCGGGGCTCCGAGAAAGCCCGAAGGAGGACACAAGAGGACCACGAGTAAGGGCCACCCCCCTACTATCCACGACAACTCCAGAAATAGAGATGGAGAGACAGCATCAAAGTCCACGAGAAGGACTAAATCCCATCGAGGGGATGAATCGATTGCACACTCCAGAAGTGTATACCGTAGCGAAGACATTCTGGATAAGAAAAGACAAGAAATTGAGGAGTATGCTCGTTTGATCAAAAAATGAGAACATGAAATCAGAGAACTAGAGAGAATCAGAGAACATCCGGAGGACTCTGGACTATCTCGAAGAAATTCTAGAGGAAGTGAATACGCTTTGGTACAGTACCAAGAGGCTCCTTCACGAAGAAGAAGGAGCAAAAGCAGAAGTCTGACCCCGAGACGACATAAAACTTCTCCACGAAAAGGGAGGAGCAAGATCCGAACACCCGAGCGAAGGAGGGTATCTCCAAGAAAGAGGAGAAGCAGGGGTCGAAGCTCTACCCCCGAGGAGGAAGGGAGTAGAAAACATCATAGGGACAGGTACGAGAGACCTGATTCCGATTGGGAACAAATTAGATCCAAGAAAGGACCAAGGGATGAAGCCATGACTGCACGGGTAGCAGCACGGAAAGCACTTCAGAATATAGCATCCTCCCCTTTTGCAAAAAAGTTACAGGAGGCTAGATTGCTGACCAGGGTAAAGCACGGAACATTCATCCTCTACGAGACAGATGCTGATCCCGTGGCCCATATACAGCATTACCAGCAAGCAATGTTTATGCATGAAGGGGATGATGCAATCATGTGCAAGATGTTCCCGTCAAGTTTAGGGAAGGTTGCTTTGTCATGGTTCCACAAATTGGGCTCACGATCTATCCGAACATGGGTGCAATTGGCTGAGGAATTCACTGCACGGTTCTTGACGAGCAGGAAAGCTCCCAAAACCTTTGAGAGTCTTACTTTTATGAAGCAAGGAGAGGACGAGCCGATCAGGACTTATGCACAAAAGTACTGGGAAACCTTCAACGAGATTGAAGGATGTAGTGAAGAGTACGCAATAGCTACGTTTAAAACAGGCTTACCTGTTTGGGGGGAACTACGTAAGTCTCTAAACATGAGTCCCGTGCAGACATTGGCAAAATTAATGGAGAGAATTGAGCAGCATGCCAGGAACGAGGATGACATCCTACGAGAGGATGGAAAGTTGGCCGCCGAGCAAGTAAAGGGGCCTATAAAGAAAGCTGACAAGCCAGAGCCCAAAACTTATCGTGAAAGAAAAGATTATGGGCAGGCGAAGAAGGAGCAGTACAAGGATAAACAAGCCTCGGATCCCAAGTCATTCTTTTCAATAAACACGGTTTGGAAAGAGCCCATTTACAGGATTCTTTATCGAATAAAGAATCAGCCATATTTTAAATGGCCCCCAACTCTTGGTGGGAATAAAGACGCAAAACGTGCTACGAATCAGCACTGCAGTTACCATAAAGATTGGGGCCATATGACGGAGGATTGTGAGATGTTTAAACGACACCTTGATGATTTGGTCTCGCGAGGCTATCTCAAAGAATTTATCCAAGAAGATCCAAAGGATAAAGACAAGGCAATGGAGTTGGATTACGAACAGAATCCAAAGGGGGTAATCCATATGATACACGGATTAGCCGAACCTTATACGAGAAATGAGGTGAGATTGCTTCAGAGACAAGTGAAACATGACCAACATGTAATGCAGTTGGGGAAGAAAAGAGGGCGCAACGAAGAGACACTCAACGAGAGCATAGTTTTTACGGATGAAGATCTGGGAGGAGTCCAGATACCACACAATGATGCTTTGGTCATAACCCTACGAGTTGGGGAATATGATATGGAAAGAATCCTGGTGGATTCAGGGAGTTGCACCGAAGTGCTATACTATGATGCATTTAAGAAACTGGGGCTCACACAAGAAGATTTGGTACAATCAGTAACTCCATTGGTCGGATTTGGAGCAGGAGCAATTTGGCCGTTAGGCAAGGTAACTCTGCTTGTTCGGGCTGGGACAGTGGTGCTACGAACCGATTTCTTAGTGGTGGATGTACCATCTTCCTATAACGTGATTATAGGGAGAACATGGTTGCACAAGATGAGGGTAGTCTCTTCGACTTTCCATCAGATGGTAAAGTTCCCACGGTCGATTGGGATTGAGCACATCAAAGGTAACCAAAAGATAGCTCAACAATGTTTGGTATCCATCATAAAAAGAGTCCATACTGTCCACCGTGTTAATACTGTGGAAATTCCGGATCTGCCGACCATTGAGGATATTGGAAAAGACCCAACCGAAAGGGTAGTTGAGGATTTAAGGAAAACACTGATCAACGAGACTGATCCAGATAGGTATTTTCTAATTGGGGAGTCACTGCCAGAAGAGGAAGAGAGTGAACTGATAAGTTTCTTGAAAACTTATGTCGATGTATTTGCTTGGACACCAGAGGAGATGCCTGGGGTAAGTGCAGATGTTATTTGCCATCACTTGAATATAGATCCACAGCATAAACCGGTCATTCAAAAGAAACGAAGGGCAGCCGTACAGCACGTTGACGCTGTAATCGAAGAAGTGGATCATTTGTTGGAAGCCAAGGCAATAAGGGAAGTTTATTATCCAGAATGGATATCAAATACTGTTGTCGTCAAGAAAAAGAACGGAAAATGGCGTGTATGTGTTGACTTCACAGATTTAAACAAGGCGTGCCTAAAGGATAGTTTTCCTCTTCCAAGGATTGACCAGTTGGTTGATGCAACAGCAGGATATGGGCGGATGAGTTTTCTCGATGCATATCGAGGATACCATCAAATTGCAATATTTGAGCCAGATCAGGAGAAGACGTCTTTTATTACACCATGAGGGTTGTACTGTTATAATGTCATGCCTTTTGGGTTGAAAAATGCAGGGGCAACGTATCAGAGACTGGCAACCATCATGTTCAGAAAATTGCTCGGCAAAACTATGGAGGTTTACATAGATGACATGGTGGTAAAACGTAAAGCTGGGCAAAGCCATATTGTAGATTTGAGGGAGGTTTTTGAGATTCTAAGGAAATATAAATTGAAACTCAACGCCTCGAAATGTGCGTTTGGAGTCGGTTCTGGAAAGTTTCTGGGCCATCTTGTAACGTTGAGGGGGATAGAGGCGAATCCCGACCAAATCAAGGCCTTACAAAATCTGCAGAGTCCCCGGACAACGAAGGAAGTCCAGCGGTTGACCGGCATGGCAGCAGCTCTCAATCGATTTATTAGCCGGTCAAGTGACAAGTGCAGACCTTTCTTTCAGTTGTTAAAGAAAAGGGAAGGATTCGAATGGGGAGCAGAATGTGAACAAGCCTTCCAGGATTTAAAAGGATATTTGGCCTCTCCTCCCCTTCTCTCAACTCCAGAACCAGGTGAGTCCTTAATTTTGTACTTAGCTGTTTCTGAGCATGCTATGAGTGCAGTCCTTCTGAGAAATAGGGGATCCAAACAAATCCCTATTTACTATGTGAGCAAGACATTGTTAGATGCAGAAACAAGATATTTGCCCCTCGAGAAATTGATCCTAGCATTAAGGACAGCAACTAGAAAATTGCCACATTATTTCCAGAGCCATAAAGTGGTGGTTTATACTGAGTTCCCATTAAAATCTCTGCTCCGGAAGGCAGATTTCTCGGGAAGGATTTCGACTTGGTCTGTTGAGTTTAGTCAATATGATATCGATTATCAGCCGCGCACGGCAATCAAAGGACAAGTGTTGGCAGATTTTGTGGCAGAATTTTCACCTACGGTTGCACCTTTGCCTCCTACAAGAAAGGAGTGTGAATCAAAGTCTCCTGTAACGAAGAAACAGGCATTAGCCGAACAAGATCCCCTGGAATGGAAGCTGTTCGTTGATGGGTCAGCTTGTAACACAGGATCGGGGATAGGGGTAGTGCTTTTTCCCCCTGAAGGATCAATGTTGGAATTGTCTATTCGGCTTGGGTTCAATGCATCCAATAACGTGGCAGAGTACGAGGCACTTTTAGCTGGTTTGAGGAGTGCAAAAACCTTAGAAGCCGAACATGTTAGAGTATTTTGTGATTCACAGCTGGTAGTTCATCAACTGTCCGGGCAATATGAAGCTCGGAGTGAAAAGATGGCAGCCTATGTACAGGCAACCAGAGATCTGCTCGATACTTTTGAAAGGGTGTATATTGAGCAGATAAGTTCTGGAAAGAATGCACATGCAGATTCATTAGCTGGGTTGGCTGCAGCTGTACCAACCGAGTTCAAAAGAAAGATAGCCGTAGAATATCTAACCGAGCCAAGCATTGGAAGAAGCGTGGAGATGGTCTTGGACGTGAACCAGGGACCAAGTTGGATGGATCCAATTGTTGAGTTCTTACGAGATGAAAAACTCCCTTCAGACAAAAAGGAGGCTCATAAAATAAGGACCAAATCTGCTCGGTTCTGGTTATCACCTGAAGGGAAATTATACAGGAAGTCTTTTACAGGGCTCTATTTGCTTTGCGTGCACCCTGAAATGGTGCAAAAATTCCTCCACGAAATTCATGAGGGAACTTGTGGGAGCCATGCTGGGGGACGGTCCATAGCCCACCGAGCAATTACTCAAGGATATTGGTGGCCGTACATGCAAGAAGATGCTAAGGTGTACGTAAAGATTTGTGAAAAGTGTCAGAAGTTTTCACCAATGATTCGAACACCAGCCGAAGATTTGGTGCCTTTGACAAGTCCCTGGCCGTTTGCTCAGTGGGGAATGGACATTGTGGGTCCATTGCACAAAGCAACTGGAAATCAAAAATTTCTGCTAGTTGCAACAGATTATTTTACCAAATGGATTGAGGCAGAACCATTGGCTAAAATCACCGAACCTATGATAGAGAGGTTCGTGTGGAAAAGCATCATTACTCGTTTTGGAGTCCCATACTCATTGATTACAGACAATGGGTCTCAATTTCAGAAAAAATTCAAAACTTTCTGTGCCCAGTATGGGATAAGAAATTACTATTCAACTCCGGCCTACCCTCAAAGTAATGGCCAAGCAGAGGCTTCTAACAAAACCATTCTTGATGGGATTAAGATTTGGATAAAGCAAAAGGGAAATGGCCTGATGAATTGCCATTGGTTCTATGGGCATACCGAACAACACCTAGGAGGTCTACGGGAGAGACCCCCTATTCTTTGGCGTATGGAACAGAGGCTGTTATTCCATTGGAGGTAGGTCTGCCGACCAACAGGACCAATTTGGTTGAAAGTGGAGGCAACGATCGAGCCTTGGAGATTGAATTAGATCTTGCCGAGGAGAGACGAGAACGGGCCCTAGTGCACTTGGCCTCGTACCAAGAGCAGCTAATCAAAGGCTACAACAAACATGTGCATCCACGGGAATTTAGTGTTGGGGACCTTGTACTGCGAAAGGTGCTCGGCAACACTAAAGTGGCTAATGAAGGAAAGTTGGGGGCCAATTGGGAGGGCCCATATCGAGTTACTGAGATTGTGGGCATTGGGGCTTATCGATTGGCAGACCTGGACGGGAACCCGGTGCCAAGACCTTGGAATGTCCACAACTTGAGGAAGTTTTTTATATGAAAAATACTTTTCTTTGTACACATCGTGATTGTGTGAGGGTTACGAATAAAACTCTCTTATGTTCTAGTTCTGTTATTTTAGCTGCAAGGGGTACGAATAACGCCCTCTTGAGTTCTATAGCTTATGAATGAAGTTACCTTTTTTATAACTGTTGTTGTTCCTAGAATTTGTTTTAAATACGAATTACGAAGTTAATTTCCCTCATTCGTATTGGGGAGCAGGGTATTGGATATCCATTTAAATGTTTGAAAATTACACATTCTGTCAGGTCTTGAACGGTTGTAGGAACGGTTGGAGGAGCTTCAGGAGCAGTAGGATTCTCATCTCCAAGTTGACCACCACTGGCTTCCTTTTGGCCAGGGTTGGTCATATCACTCTGAGACTCCACTTCAGTAACAGGAGGCTCAGCTGTCTGCACACCTTGTTCTTCATCTTCCTCCTCAACAATTTCCTCCTGATCACCAGCTGCTGCGCTTGGAAGTTCAATGTTGGTCCAGAGCGGAGATGACTCAGGAATCTCTGCTTTTTCAAGGCAGGCTCTCCAAGAAGCCACCCAAACTTGGTCCTAAATTCCAGGCATCTGGTTTGTGTAGCTCTCTGTGGCAACCTTGATTCCTTCGTTATATCCCTTCTCAAAAGCAGCCTTGGCTTCATTCTGGGATGTCTCAAGTTCCTTTAAAGTCTGAGCAAGACTGTCCTCAGTCCCCTTCAATTGTCCCTTCAAGCCATCTGCAACCCCCAGGGCCTGGTTCCTTTCTCTTTCAAGCCTGATGATGGTACGTTGGAGCTTGGAGTTCTCACTGACGAGTTTGGCTCGTTGGGGCTCTGATTGGCTGAGTTTTTGCGCCATGGCCACCATTTTTTGCATTACCTGAAAACCTTCAAAATAGCTGTGATAAACATAACTGAAAAATGCTGTATACACTATGATCACAAAAAGAAATTTTACCTTGGCGTTGTGAGACATGAAGGAGCTGAGAAGATTGTCTGGAGACATTGCAACTTCTTTTTGCATGTCCCTAGGCAACAAAAAGGCCTGGGACAATGCAAGGGCAGTCCCTTCAGTCTCGACAGTGTCCCGAGCAGTGATAGCTCGGTTCCCATGAGAGAAAGCGGGAGCCCATGTTGGAGCAGGAGACGAGGAGGAAGGTGGGGGTCTTTCTTGAGGCTGCTCCACCCGTTGACGTTTCTCTCTGTGGATGGCCTCAATTTCTTCTGGAGAAAAGCCAGGAGGAGCATCAGTCTGAGTCTGAGTGCGGCGGCCACGACCTTGGCCACCTTGGCCCCGACCAGCACCGCGACCTCGACCAGGTATGGTGAGAAGACTGCCTAAATCAATTGGCTGGTTCATTGCTGGAGGTGAAGGCGTGTAACTGCTAGAAAAAGAATCCGATGTCGAGCTGGAGGCTTCTTCGGCAAGAGAGATTGGTTCGTTGGAGATTGGAGGTGTCCGAGAACGTCTCTCTTCTTGTTCGGGAACTGGTCTTGAAGGACCAGCTACTGCAGGGTTGTCAGCTGCTCGGGTACGCCGATCAATAAATCCCCCGTAAGATGCTTTGTAGCTAAGTAGCACCTGAGCCGCTCTTGCTCGGCCAGCAAGGTATGTCCTTTCACCGTTGAATGCAAGAGCTCGTTTAATATCAGCTATGTGAACTTGTGGGGGTAATGATGTTATACCCACGGTTAATGTTCGGTGCTGAAACAAAAACAGAGCACAAGCAATTAGAAGCACGAAAAAGCTTTTCCTATGAAAAAGGACAAAAATATGAAATTAGGGGAAAGCACTAACGTGGGCTCCCGAATACATGAGGAGCGTGAAAACCAATCACTTGGCCGTCCTCATCTCTGGGTTCGAAGTTGCCCGTGACAATCAGGAAGTCGTCGTCATCCCCTCGAGCAGAGTCAGGGAGTTCAAGGACAAGCTTCTTCCTAGAATCCCTACTCTTTAAGTAATATGTGAGGGCATCCCCGGTTCTAGAGATACTGTATAGGTGATGAATGTCGTATAAACCTAAAGAGGTCCCTAACATTTGATTTATGGTATTGATACCCATAACTACTCAGAAGAAGTTAGCAGAGACTTGCATTGGGGAAAGTCTATAGTACGCTAAAACTTGGCGAAGCAGAAGAGCCAAGGGGAATCTAACCCCGCCCTCAACAATGGCTACTACAGGAATGTGAAGAGTGTCGAAATTGAAACTCTCACGAAGGGCATCCTCAGGAGCCAATACAGTGGCTACATCGTCAGGAATCCCATATCGAGATCTGAAACTAGCCATGGCTTGAGGAGTATTACAGTGCCTTCGAAATCTACCCATTACCAGATAGGATTTTGGGATTCTATGAAGTGCAAAGAAATGGGGACAATGAAACCCTAAACTGCTATTGAAAACAATCCACTAGAGAAATGGAGTTGTAAGAAGAAGAAATGATGACTTACGAGAATAGTCGATGGAATCCCTAAAAGAAGAGGTCTTGAGACGATGAACAGAGCTTCAATGGCGGGGAAAAGCTTGAATAGTCTTTTCTTCTGCAGAGGGAGTCTAAGAGAGAGATTGGGGTGTTTTGAAAAATGGGACGAAAACCCAAAAATACCCTACAGGTAGGGTGGCGTAAGTGAAACGTCACCCCAGACGGCGTTTGAGTGTTCCGTTCCCCAAAACACGCCTGTCCGCATTAAATGTGAACAATATAAACATTGACACGTGTAAAGGTTAGGGCTGAAAGCCTGAAACGGCCTAAAAGGTGTTTTCGTCATGGTAAAATGATGATAAGTTGCTCCAATATATAAGGTGTAGGAACAGAATGAATTTGCTCGGAAGAGAAGCTTCACACATCATCTGAGTAAAAGATAACAAGTGAAGCTGGGGAGCAATTGTAGGGAGGTATTCCCGAGCAGGCCCAAGAAGCACCCGAGCATGAAGCTTATGAAAGGTCAACACAATTGACCGGTGACACGTGAAGCCACCGTTCAAAGTACCTTGTTCGGCTATGAGAGAGCCGAACAGGAGGGGAACCCCCTAAAGAAAAGAATGGTTCAGATTATTAAAGGACTAGTTACATGTGAGGTAACTGGCCCAGTCCCTTTGTTCGGCCATGAGACGGCCGAACAAGGAAAGAAGTCCTATTAGATGTTGAAGTAAAGAGAACATTCTGGAAGAGTCCAGAAGCAGTAGTATTTCGTTAAAGGAATGAGATCCCAAGAATGTAGGATCTGTAAAAGATACCCAACAGGAATGGGATATTCGGCTCATTAAAGAAAAGAGTCCTAAAAGGACTAAGGTAATGAACTGATAAAGGAACGAGAATCCAAGATATCCTGGGTTTCCTATACAAGGTAGGAAACCTAGGGCAATACGGATACTTGGACAGCAAGCACCTATGAATCTATAAATACGAGGTAAACTCATGAAAAAGAGGTACGCAATATTCTGCATCCATATTGCTTTCCTACTGATAATTAGGGTTCAAATTGCTAGTACGTGATACTAACTTTGGCATCGGAGGGCCTTTGCCACGAGAGGCAAAGGTGCACTCACTGCCTGTTTGTTTTGCAGATTAGGTTTCCGACGACAAATTAGGGTTCCGGCAAAGAGGCATAAATAAGCCGTGATAATCCGACTCTGTCTAAAGCACTGGTAGAATTTCTCCACCTACAGAAGTAGTGTGACAATTTCCTTGTGGCTGTCCTAAGTGCCATGACAAGTTTTTCTAAGGGCAGATATCTCGTCTCTGCATCCAGCAATGTCTTGCTAACATAATAAATAGGGATTTGTTCGATTCCCAAATCCCTCAACAGGACTGTACTTACTGCATGCTCAGAAACAGCTAAGAACAAAACTAAAGACTCACCTGGCTGTGGAGTTGACAAAAGTGGGGGCTCGGCCAGATACATCTTCAGGTCCTGGAAGGCCTGCTCGCACTCTGCTCCCCATTCGAATCCCTCCCTCTTTTTCAATAATTGAAAAAAGGGTCTGCACTTGTCACTTGACCTGCTGATAAATCTATTAAGTGCTGCAACCATTCCAGTCAACCTCTGGACTTCTTTAGTGGTTTTGGGACTTTGTAGCCTTTGTAGGGCTGCAATTTGATTAGGGTTAGCCTCAATCCCTTTCATGATCACCAAATGGCCCATGAACTTTCCTGAACCAACTCCAAACGCACATTTCGAGGCGTTGAGTTTCAGTTTGTACTTCCTTAGGATTTCGAAAGCTTCTTTTAAATCAGCTATATGCCCCCATTTATCTTGACTTTTCACCACCATATCATCTATGTAAACTTCCATAGTCTTTACAAGGAGCTTCTTGAACATGATGGTTGGAAGTCTTTGGTATGTTGCCCCAGCATTCTTTAGCCCAAATGGCATAACACTATAGCAGTACAACCCTCGTGGTGTGATAAACGAAGTCTTCTCTTGATCAGGCCCAAACATAGCAATCTAATGATATCCTCGATATGCGTCGAGAAAACTCATTCGCTCGTAACCAGCGGTTGCGTAAACCAATTGGTCAATCCTTGGAAGAGGAAAACTGTCTTTTGGACATGCCTTGTTTAGATCTGTGAAGTCTACGCAGACACGCCACTTCCCATTCTTTTTCTTCACCACAATGGTGTTGGATAACCACTCTGGGTAGTAAACCTCACGTATTGCTTTGGCCTCTAGTAAACGATCGACCTCTTCAATTACTACATCCACATGCTGCACGGCTGCCCTCCGTTTTTTCTGAATGATCGACTTATGTTGAGGATCAACGTTTAAATGGTGACAGATCACACCTGCATCCACTCCAGGCATTTCCTCTGGCACCCATTCAAATACATCAACATAATCCTTCAGAAATCTTATCTATTCAGCCTTTTCGTTCGCTGGTAATGATTCTCCAATTAAGAAATATCTTTCAAGATCAGTCTCGTTGATCTGAATCTTCTCCAAGCCTTCAACCACCTTTTCAGCCAGATTTCTTCCAACATCCTCAATAGTTGGTTGATCTGGTATTTCTAATGTATGAACGTGGTGGGCCTTTGGGGCTCTTTTAATGATGGAAATCAATCTTTGTTGGGCCACTTTCTGATTGCCTCTAAGTACCTCAACCCCATTCGATCCTGGGAATTTCACCATCTGGTGATAAGTCGAGGAGATTGCTCTCATCTTTTGCAGCCACGTTCTCCCTATAATGGCATTATAGGAGGAAAGAACATCGACAACTAAAAAATCTGTCCTCAACACCACTAATCCAGCCTGAACAGGTAGTGTTACCTTTCCAAGAGGCCAAACTGCTCCTGCACCAAACCCAATCAGAGGTGTTGTAGATTGCTCTAAGTCTGTTTGGGCCAGCCCCAGCTTCTTGAACGCATTGTAATACATCACCTCTGTACAACTCCCTGAGTCCACTAGAATCCTCTTAATGTCATATTCCCCAACTCGTAGGGTTATGACCAAAGCATCGTTGTGGGGTATTTGGACTTCTCCCAGGTCATCATCTGTGAATGCTATGCTTTCATTGCACACATCATTCCCTCGCCCTCTCTTGTTTCCCAGTCGCATTACATGCTGATCGTGCTTGACTTGCCTTTGTAACAGCCTAACCTCATTTCTCGTATAAGGTGTGGCCAACCCATGTATCATGTGGATTACTCCTTTAGGATTTTGCTCATAACCCAGTTCCATGGCTTTCCCTTTCTCCTTTGGATCCTCCTGGATAAATTCCTTGAGATAGCTCCGAGAGACCAAATCATCAAGGTGTCTCTTGTACATCTCACAATCCTCACTCATATGGCCCCAATCTTTATGGTAACTGCAGTACTGATTCGTAGCACGTTTTGCATCCTTGTCTCCATCTAGACTCGGGGGCCATATAAAATATGGCTGATTCTTTATTCGATAAAGAATCTTATAAATTGGTTCCTTCCAAACCGTAGTGATAGAAAAGAAAGATTTGGGGTCAGGAGCTTGCTTATCCTTGTACGGCTCTTTCTTAGCCTGCCCATACTCTCTTCTCTCTCTATAAGTTTTGGGCTCTAGCTTATCCACCTTTTTGACAGGTGCCTTTGGTTGTTCGGCAACAGTCCTGCCATCCTCACGGAGTATGTCATCCTCCATTCTGGCGTGTTGCTCTATCCGTTCCATCAGTTTAGCCAATGTGGCTACCGGATGTTTATTCAATGAACGATGTTGCTCTCCCCGAACAGGCAAACCAGTCTTGAAGGTGGCAATTGCATACTCCTCATTGCAGCTTTCAATCTCGTTGAAAGTTTCCCAGTACTTCTTTGCATAATCCATGATCTGTTTGTTTTCCTCCTGTTTCATGGTGGAAAGACTTTCAAAAGTCTTTGGGGCTTTTCTGCTTGTCAAAAACTGAGCAGTGAATTCCTCAGCCAACTGCCTCCATCCTCGTATGGATCGTGGGGCCAGTTTATGAAACCAAGCTAAAGCCACCTTGCCAAGACTGGAGGGGAACATCTTGCATAAGATGGCATCATCCCCCTCATGCATGATCATAGCCTCTTGATAGTGCTGTATGTGAGCTACGGGATCCGTATTTGTCTCGTAAAGTACGAACGTACCGTGCTTCACCCTGCTTGGCAACCTAGCCTCTTGTAGCCTCTTTGCAAAGGGGGAGGCTGTAATATTACTTAGGGCCTTGCGTGCTGCTTCCCGTGCAGTCATTGTCCCATCCTCGAGCTAGCCTTAACCCAATCAGCATCAGGCCTCTCATACCTGCCTCGATGATGCTTCCTTGTTTCCTCCTCTTCTGGGGTGGAACTTCGGTCTCTACTCCTCCTTTTTCGTGAAGAGGCCCTTCTTTCCTGTGTTCGGCTTTTACTTCTGCTTCTCCTCTTTCGTGGAGAAGCTTCGTATCGTCCAATGATAGGACTCCTGCTCTTTCTCCCTCGTGAATGAGCCTGCTTATGGACTACCAGAGTCCGTTTGTCCTTCTGGGAATTCCTTCGAGAAAGTCCAGAATCTTTTGGGTGCTCTCGTACCTGCTGCAATTCTTGTATCTCGTACTCTCGTTTCCTAATCAAACGAGCGTACTCCTCGATTTCTCTTCTCTTTTTATCGAGGACATCGTTATCATTGGTTATACTTCTTGAATGGGTGATTGACTCTTCTCTTCGATGAGACTTACTCCTTCTCGTGGAGCCAGTAGCAGTTTTATCTCCTTTTTCTTTGGAGTTATCTCTGTCACGTCTACCAGTGGGCTATCTCGGAGCGCCTGGTGGGGATTTATCTCTTCCCCCACCCAACTGGTCCTTTGGACTAAACGGCGTAACTGGATCTTCTTCCATCATGATTATTTTTCTGAAAAAGTATTCGATTTCCCACAGACGGCACCAATTGTAGGGGGATGAAAACAATTGATGCTTCGGATCACCATGGATTGCAACGGCTTATTCGTGCCTTTTCACCGGAACCCTAATTCATCATCGGAACCCTAATCTGCAAAATTAGACAGTGGGTGAGTGCACCTTTGCCTCTCGTGGCAAAGGCCCTCCGATGGCAAAGTTAGTATCACGTACTTGCCAATAAACCCTAATTATCAATAGGAGAATATAAGAATGCAACATATAGCGTACCTTTTTCCTCTAGGTTTACCTCGATCATATTTATAGATTTGCGTATGCTTGCTGCCCAAGCATCCCTGTTGCCCTAGAATTCCTGTTTCGTATAGGAATCCCTGGATATCCAGGATTCTCGTTTTCCTTATCAATTCATTACCTTAGTCCTTTTAGGACTCTTTTCCATAACTGGCCAAAACATCCCGTTATCGGTGGGCATCTTTTCCAGATCCTACATTCTCGGGATCTCGTTCTTTAACGGAATACCATTGTTTCTGGATTCTTCTAGAATGTTCCCAATGCTCCAACACTTGATTAGAGTTCTTTCTTTGTTCGGCCATCTCGTTGCCAAACAGACTGCCAAGATCAATGACTTATTGTGCAACTTGGTCCTTGTTTGGCTATTTGGACCAATGTATCGGTATGCTACTATCTGTCGAATAGTCAGTTTCGACCAATGACTTCTCATGCCATTGGTTCATATCGCCGACCATCGCTCATGGTGGTTTATCTTATCGTGTATAACCCGTGATCTCTCGTATCACGTGCTTGGTTTTTATTTTATCTGTTCGGCAATACCTCCCTACAACTATAACAATATAATCCTAGTGGTGTGATGAAGGAAGTCTTTTCCTGATCAGGCCCAAACATGGCAAATCTGATGATATCCCCGATATGCGTCGAGGAAACTCATCCGCTCATATCCAGTAGTGGCATCTGTGTGGCCCGTGATCCTCAATTCAAGTCCTTCCACTATTGGTCTATAGGTTGCTTGGTCTTCTCGCTTTAACCTGCATAGTGAACGCACAACTAAGACTTGGATGGGGTTGCCCAGCAAGGCCCTCCGGCAAGAGGATGAGAATATGCAGAGAATAAAGTAAGAGACTAAGGTTTTTTGGTATTGAGTAGTGTCTAGAGTGTACCTTTTTAGGATCATTCCTTTAGTATTTATAGAGCCTCCTTGACTTGCTCCCCAAGCACGGGCATGTGCCTTGCATGAGCTGAGTGACATCACTAAACGGATCTGGTAACCGTTTCAGGCGTGAGCTGGCATGCCCATGTGCACCCATGATTATCTGTAGGCGTAACCGTTTTAGCATGTGAGAGAGCATGTGATTCAGCGGGTGGTCGAGCTCCACATTCAGCCGAGTCTGACGTTAGGCTCGGATGGGGAGTTTCTAGATAAAGCTGTCTTCTTGAAGGTGGCCGAGCCTGAGTGACACCCTTCCGCTGCCAACCGCAAGGCAGGCGTGTCGTCGGTTAACTTACGGGGCTTCGGCCTGTGGCCAAACCTAGATCTGGATTCGGCCATGACCGCCTAGTGCGGGCAAACATGTTCGGCCTACTACAATAGCCCCTCAATCTCCGTCGACGCCGAGCGTTAGGTGGAGATTGATAATATGCTTGGCCAAGCCTATCGATAACCGAGCATGAACCGATATGGATTCGGATGGTTCATACCGAGCTTCAATCGTCTTCTTGGTAACCACTAGTGATAAGCCCCAATGGGGGGATGACAAGTGTCAACTCATGGCTGGGCGTGGCTGACAGAAGCACTGCCGGTATGCGCGGACTCTACAAAAATCGTCTCGTCGTGACACGTGTCGAGAGCTGATTGGCCATTGTTCGGTGGTGCAGAGACGGGCGAGAATATCAAATTCCTAAGCCCTACCCTATATAAACGAAGGTGAGAGGAGAGAGAGGGGTTGCAAAAATCCTCTCTCTCCAAACTTCCATTGCCAAAGCTTTGTCCTCCACCCGTTCATCTTTCATCCTTGATTTTCCATCGATCCACCATCAAATCTTTCAGAAAACTTCAGGTATGCTTTGATTCTCGTTGCTCCTTTAGTTTCTGCAGTTTTTACGCACTTTTATCCCTCGCTTTTTGGGACTTTTGTCTTGTGTGAATAGTGCGTCGCTGGGGATGAACAGTCTGTTCGTCTTCAGCTTCAACATGTTCTTCTGAGCCCTAGCTTCGAGCTCGGCCGACATAGGGCAGGCCGAGCCTAAATAATCGAGGTGTAGTGTTTCCCGAGCACAAGCCCTTATAGAATTAAGACATGGTGGGCCAGTAGGGTAGCCATGTGTAGGGAGATCTTCGCCCATCGCCGACGATAGGGTTTCTCATTATTTTCTTTATGTTGATAGGTCTGGCTCACCCAGTTATAGTCATTTCCTCCGACTCTGAAAGCTCAGGGGACGACTCTGGGAATTTGATAATCCAAGAGTATTTGGAAAGGCACAGAAGCCGACGCCAAATCTCTTCAATTTCTTCTAACATGTCATCTGACACAAGTGACTCAAACGCTGAACGCGTTTGAGTACGGCGAGGAAAGGTTCGACACCGAACCTGAAATCTCGTTCACATCATCAACTCATTCAGAGGCCGAACCCCAGTTGGGGGCCGAAGCCGAATCAAGGTTCAACTCTCAAGCCGAATCCACTTCTTCCATGCGATCTGGGCACGGCGAGGCGCCTTCGGAGGATCGGGAGGTCGCCGATCTCCATGAGAGGGGCCAGGTTTGTCCCTATGCTCATTTCTTTAGTGGGGAGCCAGGTGAATACGAGAGCTTCTGCCGTGATTATAACATTCCCGACGATGTTATCGTCAGCCAAGTGGCCAGCAACCGCATTAGGGATAAAAGGGAGCATCATCCCGAGCACATAACGGTTCCTCTCGTGGTGGTTTGCGAAGCTGGGTTACGGTTCCCACTTCATCCCTTTCTGAGGGAACTCTTGGCTCAGTTCAGTCTAGTCCCTCATTTTTTCGCAATTAACAGCTACAGGATTGTGATGTCAGTGAGTCAGTGATCGCACTGAAAGAGCTCCATAATCTGGAGTTCACCATCGCCGACCTTTTTCACACGTACATAATGTCTAGGCACGGTCAGACCGAGCGTCAATATCTGTCGACTCGTAGGTACAAGACGCCCTTAGTAGATGGGTTGCACGACACTGACAAGTGGGCAAATTTTTACATCGAGGTAAATGGCAACTACGAGTTTGGCGACCAACCTAACCATCGGTACGCCTGCTGAAGATAAAAGACTTTCGAGGTAGACTATACTGTACTCTGTCTTTGCCGAGCTTCTTTGTTTTTGCAGGTTAACCCTTTTCCTTTCAGTAACGTTGATTTCCCATGTTAATTTGCAGATCATCGATCTATAATGAAGACTCAGCAATCGCTGGCAGTTGAAAGGCATATAGAGCTCCTGCTGTCCCAAGCCGTCAGAGACGCGCTGCCGCTGCTTATTTATGTCCCATCCTACAAGGGAAAACTTAGGTGGAGAGAAAAGGAGGTAGGTGGGCTGAGCAAAAAATCAGCGACCTCGAAGAAGGGTGGTCGTTCTAAGGTAGAGGAACATCGGCGGCAGGAAAAGAATACAAGGCAAAAAGAGCCGAGAGTAAAATTTCCTACTTTTAGGAAGCCCACAGAATTCTGGTTTCAGGAGAGCCAGCAGTCAGAATTTCTCAGCTCTCACTTCCACCCCCAGACTTTATCACACGAATTTGAAGGTGAAATGGGAAGAAGGAACGTGGTCCATGTCAACATTCAGGACGGTGCTGTTGTTCGACAGAAGGAAACTGATGTGGCCGAGCCCGCGGAGAGGCAAAAGGTTACTCATGACTTCTTTCCAACCAAATCGCCGACCCCACTTCCGAGTGAAAAGGGTAGGACCGAGTCGTCAGCTGCAGGTGGTTCGAAGGGGAACCAGAAGTCGGTGGGTTCGGCTGGGCCGGTAGCTGTTCTGGAGTTTGCCCCAATGCTTGCCACAGCCGAGGGTAGGGTTGTTTCTGTCCAAGACAGTGTCAAGCTGGAGCCCGGTTTGGCCGTGACAATGCTCCAAGGTCTGGCTCTGCCACAGGATATGCTAAAGGTTCCAAAGGATCTTCAGCCGAGCTTAGTGCATGCGAGTGCCTACCTCGTTCAGGTACATCCGAGCTCGGTTCCTTTAGCCCTTCTTCTTTGTGCCTTTTTCCAAGCTTGATTTGTTTGATTTTATCATGTTTTGTTTGATTTTATCATGTTTTGTTTTACAGGCTGGGTAAGCTTTGCCTCGAGCTTCGAACAAAGCCGGGCTCGTGACGACCTCAAGACCGAGGGTGAAAAAGTTAAGTCATTGACGACTAGCTTGAAGGCAGCAAAGGCTCGACTGGCCAAACTAGAGGAGGAGAAAGGTGAGGTTGAGGAGAAAGCAAAAAAGGTCGAGCGTGAACTTGGGAAAGTGTTGAGGAGGGAGAAGAGAAAAATGAAGGAAGTTGACGAGAAGGCTTATCAGGCCAATTTTGACCGAGCCGGTGCTATAACGCCCCCAATTTTTGGGTACGTTAAATAAACATTTTATTGATAAAACCAAATGGAGTCTGGCTCGTTATTACATCATAATTCTCACAAGAGTACATTTATTCAATAAGGGGAGGAACTAGGGTTCCTAACTACTGCTTCCCCCACTCTTCCATCCTAGCAAGCTCCTCAGCTCTGAAGGCCTCCAATGTATACAGCTCACCCTGATCATCTACAAAGTCTAACACATTATACCAGCATCGCCACCAGTATAATATGTCAGGGTCACCAAAGATAACACCATGAGCTACGAGAGCTCAATAGAATAATCCATACCCACTAACCCTTAACTTACAAGCAGTGGATCGTAATACGAACGATTTCCACATAAAACATGCATATTTAACAAAATAGTTCACAATGACACATCCACATTCGCTAATCAACTATTATTTGTGTCCATGGTTTTCTAAGTTTCTCCTATGCAACTCGTCGTGGACCGTGTCTCCATTTATCACTTACCAAATCAAGA
The DNA here is from genome assembly GCA_019656835.1 of Rhododendron ovatum. Taxonomy (NCBI): domain Eukaryota; kingdom Viridiplantae; phylum Streptophyta; class Magnoliopsida; order Ericales; family Ericaceae; genus Rhododendron; species Rhododendron ovatum. Next base: position 25,337,054 of record CM033802.1, read on the forward strand.
TTTTCAAAATCATTTTTAACACACCCAACCTTGGTTTTGCCATTCTGGTCTCCCGGGTATCCTCACAATGGTTCCGCCGCACCGGGTTTCCATTGGCACACAAAACTTGCATTGGCTCCTCTCCGCGGATAACCAAGCCACATTACCAATGAGGCTACCACGTCCGGCCGCATTGGCAATCTTCACAATGGGCTACCAAGTCCGGCCACATTGTGGTTTTCACAATCCACACAATGGGCTACCAAGTCCGGCCACATTACGAGTTTTCATACACGTAACTGGCTACCAAATCCGGCCACGTTGCGGTTTTCATAATCCACACGATGGGCTACCAAGTTCGGCCACATCACGGGTTTCCATACACACAATGGGCTACCAAGTCCGGCCACATTGCAGTTTCAAAACACATATCATCATTATCCACACCCTAGGTGCCATGTTTCTACTTCCTTGATTTTTGTGTCTCGTTCTCATGCATAGACTCTGCGGTAGGATGTTCACATACGTACTCATAAATCATTCATTGAAATCTTGAAACTAAACTAGCAAGATCATCCAACTCAATATTACTAATCGTGCTTAAGCATAATGCCACATGTACAGACGCCCTTGGAGTGAAAATCACTTATGCTTTATCACACCACAAGTAATACAACATTCCATGTATACATGCTCAAATCCATCCTAAAGATCAAAACACGAATACTTCTAATCAAACGTTAAATTTCTATCTTTCAAAAATCCGTTCTTTCTTCCTTTGTGGGAAGTTCAAAATAACATATGTTTTATTGGAGTAAAAGCTAGTTATTCCACATGTTCATATCTCTATTAGTAAAAAAATAAGATTATTAACTAACATGCATTTCAAACGTACAAGTAATATATAACTTCTAGTTATACTTAGAGAAGTGAGTAAGGATAATCTACCTTCTAACATATGGTTCTTATACGTAGAGTTAGAGGACATGGGATTCTACCTTTCTTCTTGGTGGTAGTGGCGACTACGGAAAAAAAATGAGTACGTCGGGCGGAGTAACTTCTTACGGCATGCTTCCGGAAGTTTTGAAAGAGAAAGGTTCTCTCGAAACTTGATCTTGACTAAACTACTTGAACTTTTTGGATCGAAAAGGGGTTTTAGGATGAGTTTCTTGAAGAACTTAGGAAGAACTTCAACAATGCTCAAGAACAAGAAAAACAAAGTAAGAACACAAATCTTTTTCTAGAGAGAGAAGTTGCTAGGTGAAGGTGTGAGTTGAATGGTTGGACAAGGGTGCTATTTATAGCAAAAGTCTTGGCTATTACCCAATGGATAAAATTTTTCCTAGCATTTATTGTCCAATGGGTAAAGATTTTCCTATTAAACTATTCAATTAAACACAAGGTACTTGTAATAAAATAAGTATATATAAATCCAAGTACATATATATATATATATATGTATAAATAAGTACTATGAAATCTAGGTAGATTTCCAAATCCAATAAAAAATTATAAGATCAAAATCCTTGATTAAAATAATCCAAATTAGCACATGTTTCTTATTAAAATAATGGATTTTGTGCCTAGAGAATCCTAGGGTATTAAGTCTACAAAGTACTTACATATATATATATATATATATTAGTATATCAACACATGGGAAATCTAGAAAATGGTTTGTTTAATAACCCTTGTACTTATTGGAAAGATTAACTCTATTATCCAAGGGGTAATATTTACCCTAGCATGTATTGACCAATGGTTAAAAAAAAGATAATACTTGAATAAGACTTGAATGACTACATGTCATTTTAATCAAATATATAATAGTATTATGAAATCTAGTAAGATTTTCAAGTATCCAATAAAAAATTATAAGATCAAAATTCTTTATTAAAATAATCCAATTTGGCACATGCTCCATTAAAATACTAGATTTTGTAGTACTTAGGATATCTTAGGGAAATCTAGGATTTATATTATAAAGTACACACATATATATTTATATAAATATTTCATCACATGGAAAATTTAGGAAATGATTATTAAATAAAAGACTAATACTATTATCCAATGGGTAATAATTTTCCTAGCGGTTATTGACCAATGGATAAAAGGGTGAAGTACTATATACACTAGAATAATACCTTAAGTCCTTTAGGCATGTGTATATATACCTATATATAACTATATAGTTGCACTTAACATTAATCTAGCATAGATATCTTTTAATGGAAAGTCTATTGTCCAATGGATAAAATTTTCCCTAACTTTTATCGTCCAATGGGTAAAGATTAAAAGTCCAAAGGGTTCCACTAGGGTCTAAAAGGTTCAAAAGGTTCACAGAGGTTCAAAAGGCTCATCTAAGGTTAGGAGAAAGTAACTAGGTGAATTAGTAGTTCAGTTCCTCCAACTAATCGGTTGGAATCTAACTATACTTGCCAAGTAGAATCGCTAGCCAAGAAATATAATTTTAAAAGACTAAAATCTAATTATGACAGATTTTTAGAAATACAAAAGGAAATTTTTGGAAGCGAATCCAAGTATAAAAATTCAAAATTTTAACAAAATTTTTACTTACTAAAAATCAGGGTTGTTACAGGTGCCGAGTATATCAGAGATGCTCAGAAGATGGTGAATGAGGAGGTGGAGAAGAGGGTTCCTATTTCATATAGGAAGGGTTACAAGGATGGCGTGGCTGCTGCTACCAATGCACTTCAGCTGGAATCTGACTCCGACTTGTACAAGTCCATTCCTGCACCTGTTGTTCCCGAGCTCGTCCTGCCTTATACGGAAGAGGAGTGTGCGCCGCTTCCTCTCGAGGAATTCCCTGAAAGTGAAGAAGAGATTGAAGACGTCTCTGGTGATGATGCTGAGGGTGGAAATGGGGCCGCTGGGCAAAAATCTAGCGAGGTTGGGAATGATAAGGTTACCGAGGGTGGCATTCAGGAGACTAAGAATGCTGATGCAAATGTCGAGGCCGATGCCCATGTTGTTCCTAAGGACGTTCCTCAAGTTTAATTGTTTCTCTTTATGAACTTGTTTGATTTTTTGTTGGACTGGACGGATCCGAGCTTGGATTTTACCGTACCGGTGTAATAGTTTGTGGGGGATCGGCGCCGAACAATTTACTATGCCGTGCCTCCTAGCTTATGGGTTTTTGCAATGCTTGTTCCTTTTGAATTCGGATGATTTGACATCCTGTTGGCAACTTCATCAAGTTCTTGCTCTTTGGCATTCCGTCTCCTTGTCTTGGTTTTATTTTGACATGCTTACTTATTTTTGGTGGTTAACTGTTGCCCCCACTTTGGTCTGGGTTCGGCTAAGTAGTTGTGTATGGATCAGGGTGGAAATGGCTTAACTATTGTTGGATGGTGCCGAGCCTTAACCAAAGTAGAGTGGACACAGAGTTGATAGTTTGCCAAGCTTGGCGATGTCTGAGGCCATTTTTGATAGTTTGTCGGATAATGCCTAGGGCAGACGCAAAGAGTTTGTTTTGTTCCCCTGAATGTGGCTAGGCTCGGCCGACGTGCCATCTCCTAGCCATCTTCTCAAGGACTTGAGATATTGAATGTTTTGTGGGTGGTTTGCTCATCAAAGTGTGAGTATAACCGGGCATTGGCCGACCTTACTATCTTTGCCGAGCCGAACCAAAGCATAAATTCCAGCCGTAACGTGCGGAATTTGTTTGACATACAGTGGGATAATTGCCGAGCTTGGACCAAAGTAGAGTCCTCAACTATTAGTGATAGAACACTGAGCCTTAGTTAATGTGTTGATAAGTTCCCCCTACCTGTGGCTGGGGTTTGGCTGGGATGCCATCCGCTGCCCAAGGTATGAGGGGCTAGAGATTTTGAATGTTTGTGGGTGGTTTGCTCACCAAAGCATGAGTATAGCATGGGCGTTGGCCGACCTTAATGTCTTGCCAAGCTATACTTAAGCCCAATTCTAGCCGTAATGAGTGTCTTTGGCTCGGTGGACCATATGTCCTGGTTTTGCTTCTTTTGGGCAGCATTGGTGGCCGAAGCGGGGGCTTAAAAGCTGTTTGTGGGTGTGACCGAAGTCAACGCATTTTTGTGGCAGAGTTTGCCGAGAGTGAATGTTCATGAAATTAAGCTAAAAATGCAGAAGACATCAATTGCTACACAAGAAGTTTCTTTTTGTATTGATAAATGTGGGGAGTACATGAGGGAAATGAAAACTTCAGGGCCGAAGCCATACGGAAGGTAAAATAAAGCAGAATTAAAATTAAGTAGAAAATGAGGCTGAAGCCATTCTTGGAAAATATTAGTCACATGTAAGCCTTTTTCAAGTTCTATGCATTCCATGGGTTGGTGAGGGTTTTTCTGTTCATGTCTTCTAATACGTAAGCACCTTCACCAGCAATTTTGACAATACAAAAGGGACCCTCCTAGTTGGGCTTGAATTTCTGCTTCTTGTTAGCTTGCACCACCTTTCGCCAAACTAAGTCATCTGGCTTGGAGGTCTTGGTTCGAACACTTCGGTTATAGCCTCTTGCCACTTGATGTTGGTACTCGGCGAGCTTTAGCTGAGAGTCATCGCGCTTTTCTTCTGCCGAGATCAGTTCCTGTTCCACGGCTTCGTCATTAGTCTTTGGATTGAAGTTCTCTGTTCTCAGAGTGGGGAACTTGGATTCTAGTGGGATTACGGCCTCCATGCCGAATGCCATTGAGAAAGGAGTTTGGCCTGTTGAGTGCCGCGGGGTAGAACGATAAGCCCAAAGAACACGTGGTAGTTCCTCAGCCCATTTTCCTCTCTTAGAGTTTAACCGACGCTTGATCCCGGCGCAGACGGTCTTGTTCGTGGCCTCAGCTTGGCCATTCCCTTGGGGGTATGCTGGAGTAGAGTTGAAGAAGCGTATCCCAAATTCAACGCGAAGGCTGGTGAGGTCTTTGCCTACAAATTGGCTTCTGTTGTCTAATATGATGGCGTAAGGGACGCCGAACCTTGTAACAATGTTTCGCCAGACAAATCTCTGAACGCCAGCCTCTGTTATTGTCATAAGAGGCTCGGCATCTACCCATTTCGAGAAGTAGTCCGTTGCTGTAATTGATAAGCCCTCAATAGTGTATATAAATGGGCTTATCGATACCAATTTTGTCCCTCTTTCGTGCATAATTTACTTTAATTAGTTGATATTGTACGGAGTTGATATTTTTGGCCCTTACAGGTTAAAGGTAGAAAATAAGGCATTTTGTTCGCCAAGGTAAACAACCTGGAATCATCCAAAGAGCCAAGACCATGTGGCATCCCGCCACCGAGTCCCAAGGAGCATGTAAACAAGGGTCAAGGACTATTCGGGGCGTTAAAGGGGCCGTTGGAAAGAAGAAAACAATTTAGAAGTTTTCTGCCAGCAATGTACCGGTATCGCGGATATGTGGTACCTATACACCTCGGACAAATTTGGTCCAAAATGCTGAGAAACAAGAGCTGTACCGGTACCAATATTTCATGGTACCGGTACAACCTGGAAAAAATCTGCTTTTTGTGCCTAACTTTTGTAGCTTTCTAGGGGCATTTAGGACCTTTGTAACTCATTTTTAAGGGGCTAGAAATACCCCCAGACCTGATTGGGATAGGTTATCTTTCATTTTGCACTTTCTCTCTCTACCTCCATTAATGGAGCTCCAACCTCTCTCCTCATTCATGTCTTGAACAAGGATTTTAGGTACGATCTAATTACTTTCAAAGCTTTTCGCCTTCATTAAAGTTGTAGGGAATCTTCTCCCCTTCGAGGATCTTGTATTTATTTCGAATTTAATCAATGTTTAGTTTTCCCCTTTTCTTTTACCCTTGCTCATTTCTTGTCTTCTTTCGATATGTGTGAGTAGTGTAGTAAGGCTAGGTTGTGGGATGGTTAGCATCCAGTAACCATGGGTGTTGCTTGCTCTTCTCTTGTAAAACTTCATTTTCTAGCTTAAGCATGTGTTAGGGTTGATTTTATGTATCAAAACTTAGAGGTGTTAATCTCCTTGATCAAATGTAGGCAAGGGTTAGGCTACTTGCCACATTTGATACTTGAAGCTATGTCCCTCCATGTGTTTGTTTAAATGTCTCAAAAGAACCTTAGACATGCTTAGCACCCTTGTAAAAAGAGAAGAATAAGATTACCTTTGTGTTATGGGGGTGCTGATTATCCCTAAACCTAGCCTTTAGTTTAAATCTCTAGTTAAAAAGTCGTAGTTAGGTTAAGTAGCCATTTTCCAAATCTCTCAGTTGGCCGTCTCTACGCCAAACTTGGTTAGCGGACCTAACGCTACAATCTCTACTAAAGCAAACTTTCGAACGAGTTATGGACGCGCTCCCTGTGGATTCGACCCCGGACTTCCGAGTATTATTATGCTTTCAACCGACCTAGCCCTACGTTTGGGGCATTCTTATTGGAACGCACTTTAAGGTCGCAAGCATTTTTGGCCAACCCATTGTAAGTATCTCGTTAATTTTCACTTTGCGTGATTTGTACTTAATCTAGCAGATACCTCTAACTTGAGTTTCTCAAACGTGAGGTTTAACGAAGCTAGAGTAAGTACAAATCACCTTTTCTTTTATTGTCTTTTCTTATCGAGGCGGTGGCATAGCCCCTCGAAGCTGTTGTTAGGAGGCGGCAGCATAGCCCCTCTTGTCTGTTTACTTTACTATTGTTTCCCATTGTTTCTCGAGAAGGGATTTAAAGTGTATGCATGGTGGTTATTGTGGTGCCTTTCGGAGCCCGAGTTCTAAAAGGCTTCATAGATCTTTTTCTCCTCCTCGACCCAAAACTCCTCGTCGGGTTCGAGCAAGGACACCACCACCCCAAAGAACTCCTTTTTCTGTAAGAACCCCTCCTCGAGAAAGAATGGCCGGAAACGGTGAAGGCGAGATGCCGCCGGTTGTGCCCGAAAGGACTATGAGCGACTATTTGAATCCGGCCCGTACTACTCCGCGGCCCACTATAGTCCTTCCGGCCGCAACCGAGGCGAATACTTTCACCGTTAAAATGCATCACATTAACATGATGCCATCTTTTTATGGCAAAGATAAAGAATGCCCGTACACTCATATGCGGGCATTCGAGGAGTTGGTATCCACAATAGTGTCCATGCCCGCTCAGCTTGAGTCTGCAAAGCTAAAACTCTTCCCATTTTCTGTGAAAGACAAAGCCAAGATTTGGTTGAATAACATGAGGCCCCAATCCTTGGCAAATTGGGCGGATTTATCAAAGGCTTTCCAAATGAAATTTTTTCCCCCACATCTCACAAAGGAACTCATGAATCCAATTCAAACTTTCAAACAGAGAGAGGGGGAATCTTTTTATCAATATTGGGAGAGGTACAAGGATTTGCTTAACTCCATCCCACATCATGGCTTACCGGTTTTTCAAAGAGTCGAGTATTTATTAAAGGGATGCTTTCCAAGCACCCGACTTCTTATGGATAGCATGTGTGTGGGTGGAGTCATGGCTAAAACCCCTGATGCGGCGTGGGACTATTTTGAGGAGTTATCTGAAAAAACTCAAAACTGGGATTGCTCGGACCCTTCTGAAAAGAACGTGGTTAATCCGGTTCCGAGCAATTCCGGTAAATTTCAATTGAATGAGCAAAATGAGTTAGCTCATAAGGTCGCCCAGCTTTCCCGCAAATTGAAACTTTACAACTCAACAAAGTTGCTGGGTGGCCTCTGTGGCCAAGGCGGAGGAATTTTGTGTGTTGTGTGAAATTGCAGGTCATGCTACGGGAGATTGCCAAATGCTCCCTGCCGTTAAGGATATTCTTCAAGGAACCGGGCAAGCGGAGGTCAATGCCGTTAATCAACGGTTTGACCCTTATTCTCAAACTTTCAATCCGGGGTGGAAGATGCATCCTAATTTCCGGTGGAGCGATTCTCAACCTCCCGGACCTCCACAAGTTCCACCACCTCAACAACACCAAGCTTTTCGGCCTCCTCAATCTCAAGGAGCACCGAGGTTCTTCAACATCAACAACCTCCGGGGTTTGCACCTCCCGGACCTCCTCAAGGGCCAAATCAATTCCAACCTCAAAAGCGATCAATGGAGGATATTATGTCATCTTTCATGCAAAGTCAAACGTCCCTCACTGAGCAAACCACTCAAACGCTCGGGGAAATCAAGAATCAAATGGCAAAGCTGACCAATACGGTGGGAATGCTCCAACAAGAAAAGGGGAAACTTCCGACTCAACCCCAAGTGAATCCGCAAGGAACCAATTATGTGGCGAGCTCTTCGGTGCTTAGTCCCGAGCAAGCCAAGTCTATTACAACATTGTGGAGTGGCAAGGAGATTGATAAGGCCATTCCTCCAAAGCCTATCAAGCCACGGGTTATACCAAGTGTCTTGCAAGCTCCGGATCTTCCTATTGACTCACCAACCTCGGAGCCCTCTCCCGTTGGTGAGCATCGGAAAAATCTCAAGTGAAGAGCCGAAGGCCCCCATCTCCCAAATTCGGCTCCTTTTCCCCAACGTTGAAGCTCCGGCCCATGCCAATACCAACTCCGAGATCTATGAGCTTTTCAAGCAAGTGAGAATCAATATCCCTTGGTATGCCGTCAAGCAAATTCCCACTATGCCAAGTTTCTCAAAGACTTATGCACTCAAAAGCGTAAGTTGAATGTTCAAAAGAAGGTTTTCTTGACGGAACAAGTGAGTTCTATTATTCAAACCAACGGGGTTCCTAAGTATAAAGATCCGGGTTGTCCAACCATCTCCATCACCATCACCATTGGCGACAAGAAGATTGAAAAAGCCTTCCTCGATTTGGGGGCTAGTGTGAACTTGCTTCCGTATTCTGTTTAAGAACAACTTGGATTGGGGGAGATGAGGCCAACACCAGTGACACTTCAATTGGCCGATGGAAGCATCCGAGTTCCACGAGGGATGGTGGAGGATGTACTTGTGCAAGTAGACAATTTTATCTATCCCGTGGATTTTGTCGTGTTGGATGCTTGCCCTGTACCAACCTCCCAAGCATCAACGTCAACTCCGGTCATTCTTGGGCGTCCATTCCTAGCCACAGCTGATGCCGTTATCATTGCCGAAGTGGTTTGCTCAATCTTACTTTTGGCAACATGAAGATGGAGGTGAACGTTTCAATATTGGGAGCCAAATGGGGGACGATGAGTGTATCCATGAAGTCAATCTTATCGATTCTTTGGTCCAAGAACATGTGGATACTATCTTGTGCAAGGAACCGTTGGATGTGCCTTACCGCCGAAGAGGCAAATTTCTTGACTCACCGGAGGTGGAGTATTTGTTTCATTGCTTGACGTAGAAGATGTTTGTGGACGGACGTATGGTCTCCAAATTTGAAGAGTTGCCTCCTCGAGTGCAAGACCGTTCCCTCAGCATTCAACCACCAAGCTTGAGTTGAAGGTCCTCCGAAACATTGAAATATGCCTTTTTAGGCGAGAATGAAACCTACCCGGGTGATCTCCTCCTCTCTCAAGGCTCGCAAGAATCCCAACTCCTTGAAATTCTAAAGCGGCATACCAAAGCCATTGGTTGGTCTATCGCGGATATCAAAGGGATAGATGCTTCAATTTGTTCCCACCATATTGCCCTCGAAGATGATGTCAAACCTTCTCGCCAACCCCAACGCCGGTTGAATCCCATAATGAAAGATGTGGTGAAGGCAGAGGTTTTAAAACTCTTAGATGTGGGAATTATCTATCCGATCGCTGACAGTAAATGGGTTAGTCCTATCCAAGTGGTCCCCAAGAAATCCGGTGTCACGGTGGTTCCCAACGCCAACAATGAATTGTCCCTACTCGAGTCACCACCGGATGGCGTGTGTGTATCGATTACGGAAGCTTAATGCTAGCACTCGGAAGGACCATTTCCCTCTTCCTTTCATTGATCAAATCTTGGAGCGGGTGCGGGACATGCTTATTATTGCTTTTGACGGATATCGGGACAACCAAATAGAGGTCGCCTTGCCTGATCAAGAAAAGACGACGTTCACTTGTCCTTTTGGGACGTTCGCTTATCGACGCATGCCATTCGGCTTGGGTAATGCGCCCGGAACCTTCTCACGGTGTATGATGGGCATATTTAGCAATATGATTGAGAAGATCGTCGAGGTATTTATGGATGATTTCTCGGTGTTCAGCGACTCATTTGAAGCTTGCTTGGAAAATTTGGAGAGGGTATTGGCAAGGTGTGAGGAGAAAAATTTGGTGCTCAATTGGGAGAAATGTCAATTCATGGTTACTCATGGTATCGTCTTGGGCCACATTGTATCGTCAAAGGGAATCGAAGTCGACAAGGTCAAGATTGATCTTATCGCCACCCTCCTAACCCCTAAATGTGTCAAGGACATCCGTTCTTTCCTTGGGCATGCCGGTTTCTACCCGTTTTATCAAAGATTCATGCATATCTCGGCCGTTGTGCCACCTCCTTTCAAAGGATACTCCATTCGAGTGGACACCGGCTGTGAAGAAGCATTCAAAAGTTGAAGTCAAGCCTCACTTCTCTCCCATTGTGCAAACACCGGATTGGAATTTGCCCTTTGAACTCATGTGCGACGCTAGTGATATGCGTTGGGGTTCTCGGGCAAAGAAAGACAAAAATCCACGTTATCTATATGCAAGCAAAACTCTAACGAAGCTCAAATGAACTATCCACCACGGAGAAAGAGTTGCTTGCCGTCGTCTTTGCCTTAGACAAATTCGGTCATATTTGGTGGGGTCCCCTATTATTGTCTACACCGATCATGCCGCTTTAAAGTACCTTTTCACGAAGCAAGATGCGAAAGCACGACTAATTCGGTGGATCTTATTACTCCAAGAGTTCAATATTATCATCAAAGATAAGAAGGGGGTAAAGAATGTGGTGGCGGATCACTTATCTCGTCTTGAGTTCGAGGACTCTTCCTCCAAGCTCCCAATTGTTGATACATTTCCGGACAAACAACTTTTTGCCATTTCGAGTTGCCCTTGGTATGCCGACATAGTTAACTATCTTGTCACCGGGCGCATTCCCGATCATTGGACCCCACAAGACCGGAGGCTTTTTCTTAGTGAGGTGAAAAGATTCTTCTTTGATGATCCTTATCTTTTCAAATATTGTTCGGACCAAATTATCCGGCGGTGTGTGCCCGACGATGCTCAATGGGGGATTCTCTCATTTTGCCATACCGAGGCGTGTGGTGGCCATTTCTCTCATAAAAAGACCACCGCCAAAATTCTCCAATGTGGATTCTATTGGCCAAATCTTCACAAGGATGCTTATGCATTTTGCCGAGCTTGTGAGCAATGCCAAAAACTAGGTGCGGTGACTCGGAGGAACATGATGCCCCTCACTAATATCCTAGTTGTGGAAGTGTTTGATTGTTGGGGAATTGATTTTATGGGTCCATTTCCAAATTCTTACGGATTCCTCTATATCCTCTTGGCGGTGGACTACATGTCCAAATGGGTTGAAGCCGTTGCTAAGTGCACCAACGATCACAAAGTGGTGATTGATTTTCTCAAGGAGCATATTTTGTCATGGTTCGGAACTCCTCGGGCCATTATAAGCGATCAAGGCTCACACTTCTACAATCGGCCTTTTGCGGCCCTCACGAAGAAGTATGGCATTACCCATAAGGTATCCACCGCCTACCATCCACAAACCAATGGCCAAGCTGAGCTCGCCAATCGTGAGGTAAAGCACATTTTGGAAAAAACCGTTAATCCGAACCGGAAGGATTGGTCACTTCGTTTGACCGATGCCTTGTGGGCATACCGGACCGCATACAAGACCGTGTTAGGTGCTTCGCCCTATCGGCTTGTCTACGGTAATGCGTGTCACCTCCCGGTTGAGTTGGAACATAAGGCATATTGGGCCATAAAATCTTTAAACTTTTGGTTGTCCGATGCTGGCGTTCATCGTAAACTCCAACTCAACGAACTTGAGGAAATCCGGCGGGATGCGTATAATAACACCAACATTTATAAGTCAAAAGTCAAAGAATTTCATGATAAGAATATTCAAAGAAATAATTTTGAAGTTGGGCAAACAATGTTGTTGTACAATTCCAAACTCCATGTTTTTCCTGGAAAATTGCGATCTCTTGGGAGGGGCCCTATGTTGTGCACAAAGTTTTTCCACACGGTGCCATTGAAGTTGTGAATCCCGCAAATGGTCATATTTTTAAAGTGAATGGTCAACGTTTAAAACCGTTTTTGGAAAATTTTGCGGTGGAGGACGGTGGAGGAGTTAGTCGATCCGGTTTATCCGGATGATCCGTTGGTTTGAAAAAAAAAATGTTTTCACGGGGAGCTTTTGCGTACTTCTGGACTTAATTGTTTGGAAGGCCCGGCCTCTTCGGGGGTACCCATCATTGACTTGGGTTATAGCTTCGCACGCCGCTATTCAAACAAGGTTCGTGTACCCAGCTCCGGTTTGTAAGGGCAAATTTTTTATGGTCCGGTATAGCCACCCGTGCTTCGCTTAAGATGTTGTCTAATTTGATACGCGACACCTTAAGTGAAACATGGGGAGAAAAGTAGTACCCGTTTAATCACGTGACGATTCGGTGGTTTAACTACTTGTTAATAATAATTTTTGGGGGCCGAGCTAACGCGAGCAAGCGGTACTCATGTCATTTGTCTCCTCTTTGGAAGTTGGTTCTTAACTCTTATGCAAGGTGGTGCCCTTCGAAGCGTTTACGATGACAAATGACAACAATCCTCCAACTTGGTCGAGTTATCGGGTGGATGACATTCCACCCCGTAGGTGCATTTTTGTTGTCCCTCTCTTATTTATCGTCTTTTTGCATTGAGGGCGTTGCATATTTCAAGTTGGGGTGGGATGGTTTATGCTTTTAGTTTATTTTCTCGATTTTGCATAGAAAATTTTTTAAATTCTTTTTTTGTGCAATTCTCCTTTGTAATTAGTGATTTCTAGTGCTAGATACATAGATTATGCTCAATTTTCCCTAATAATGGCAAGAGTCGTGCACCCCGTCGAATTTGATTATGTGTTGAATCTATGTGCATGCATATATGTGAACTTTGTTGAACAAATTGAGCTCCAAGTTGTGTCGAGTACTATGCATCGCCAGAGTTGAAGTTCGTTTTGAAGCATCCCATGCTTGTTTGTCTTTTTTTTTCTGCACTTGCATAAATAATATCCGTGTGTTCGTACTCGAGTAGTTTAGATATCTTTTATGCATCATTTTGGAGTTGATGGGTGCGTAGGAAATGACACAAAGCAATTTTTGCATGATAAAACCACAAAAGGGTCCCATTGTCCTTAATTTTGAACCGAAGTCCGAGTCTCCATTTATTGCTCAAGCTTAGGGAACAGGATGTTTGGAGGGTTGTGTAGAATTGTATTTCAATGATTTAAGGAAGTTTGGGGGTGGTGTGGATGTTTTAAGAGTGTTTGGTAACCAGTACTTGGTTGGAAAATTTTGAAGATTGTGTGTGTAATGCTCTCTTTCCTCCCACTATAGACCCCAAAACTTCAAATTTCCATCTCCATTTTTCATGCCCTCGAATTGGCTCCTTAATCTCTCTCACTACAATTTTCACTTCAAATGACCCGATTTCTCAAAGAAAAAGAAAGGAAAATCAAAGAAATGCTATGAAAGAGCAAAATCAAATTCGAAAGAGGGTTGACTACTATGATGAGAGGATTGGTTAGACCTTCGGGCTATCATATATTTTGGATGAGGAAGAATCTGACGAGGAAGGGTAGCTTGAGGCTCAACACTGTGAGGAGCCGGTGTGGTGGAGTCGGTGGTGATAGTTTTAGTACGTCTTATCTAGTAGTTTCTTTCTTTATATCTTATTCGTAACTTTGTTTGGTGTTTGGCTGGCACGTAGCTGGTTGGGTAGTTTAGGGGATGGTAGTGGCCAAGGGTAGTTGAAACCAAGCTAAAATTTTATGGCCGCTATCCTTTTTGTTTCCCTTTTCTTGACACCAAGGTCATTATAAGCTACTAAAGTCCTTAGTTGATCCTAATGTACGCTCGTCTAACTCCTTTTGATGCACGATCGATATTGAATGCTAATCTAGTATGAAATTTCATTTTACTTTGTTTGTTGTGAATAGTTACTTAGCTCTTTTTGCTCGGCGCTCTTTTGATTCGCATGCATAGCTTTTTGTTTCCTGCTATTGCGATTCTTGCTAGCGCTTATCATGGGATGTTCTAGTTTATTACTTTGTGCAAGTTCATATCAAAATTCATTCTTTTGAGTCCTGGAATTGAAATTCAAGTGGATGTGTGTTGCTTGGCCGTTGGCATGAGTTGTTCACCTTAGTTCATTGTATGCATGTACGTGGGTTGCATGTGATTGAGTTCGAAGGGGTGTTGATTGTGGACTCTTGCCGTATCCTAAGTTGAGCATAGTTTCGTATCTTGTTGCGGGGGAAGATTGCTTAATATTAGTCTTTTACTATTGGTTAAGTTTGCTAGGGACTAGCAAAGTCCAAATTGGGGGGTGTGATAAACCCTCGATAGTGTATATAAATGGGCTTATCGATACCAATTTTGTCCCTCTTTCATGTATAATTTACTTTAATTAGTTGATATTGCGAGGAGTTGGTGTTTTTGGCCCTTACAGGTTAAAGGAAGAAAATAAGGCATTTTGTTTGCCAAGGAAAACAACCGGGAATCATCCAAAGAGCCAAGACCATGTGGCATCCCGCCGCCGAGTCCTAAGGAGCATGTAAACAAGGGTTGAAGACTATTCGGGGCGTTAAAGGGGCCGTTGGAAAGAAGAAAATAATTTGGAAGTTTTCTACCAGCAATGTACCGGTACCGCGGATCTGTGGTACCTGTACACCTCGGACAGATTTGGTCCAAAATGCTGAGAAACAAGACCTGTACCGGTATTGATATTTCATGGTACCGGTACAACCTGAAAAAATCTGCTTTTTGTGCCTGACTTTTGTAGCTTTCTAAGGGCAGTTAGGACCTTTGTAACTCATTTTTAAGTGGCTATAAATACCCCCAGACTTGATTGGAATAGGTTATCTTTCATTTTGCACTTTCTCTCTCTACCTCCATTAATGGAGCTTTGACCTCTCTCCTCATTCATGTCTTGAACAAGGATTTTAGGTACGATCTAATTACTTTCAAAGCTTTTCGCCTTCATTAAAGTTTTAGGGAATCTTCTCCTTTTCTAGGATCTTGTATTTATTTCGAATTTAATCAATGTTTAGTTTTCCCCTTCTCTTTACCCTTTCTCATTTCATGTCTTCTTTCGAAATGTGTGAGTAGTGTAGTAAGGCTAGGTTGTGGGATGGTTAGCATCCCATAACCATGGGTGTTGCTTGCTCCTCTCTTGTAAAACTTCATTTTCTAGCTTAAGCATGTGTTAGGGTTGATTTTATGTATCAAAACTTAGAGGTGTTAATCTCCTTGATCAAATGTAGGCAAGGGTTAGGCTACTTGCCACATTTGATACTTGAAGCTATGTCCCTCCATGTGTTTGTTTAAATGTCTCAAAAGAACTTTAGACATGCCTAGCACCCTTGTAAAAAGAGAAGAATAAGATTACCTATGTGTTATGGGTGTTGATTATCCCTGAACCTAGCCTTTTGTTTAAATCTCTAGTTAAAAAGTCATAGTTAGGTTAAGTAGCCATTTTCCAAATCTCTCAGCTGGCCGTCTCAACGCCAAACTTGGTTAGCGGACCTAATGCTACAATCTCTACTAAAGCAAACTTCCGAACGAGTTACGGATGCGCTCCCTGTGGATTCGACCCCGAACTTCCGAGTATTATTATGTTTTCAACCAACCTAGCCCTACGCTTGGGGCATTCTTATTGGAACACACTTTAAGGTCGCAAGTAGTAATCAGGAACTTGAAGCCTCCTGGAGTTGTGGGAGTTTGCCCACGATGTCAAGCCCCCACTGCGCAAAAGTCCAGGGACTTGTGATGGGAGAAAGATTTCGGGCTGGTTGCTTTGGGATAGGGAGAAAAGTTGGCATGGTTGGCATTTGCATGCGGACAACTTCCTCGCAGTCTTTCTTCATGTTCTTCCCAAAGTATCCTTGACTTATTGCCCATTGGCAGAGCGAACGGCCGCCAGAGTGGCAACCGCAGCTACTTGAGTGAAGCTCGGTAAGAATATTGGGTACCTGGGTTGGGTGGACAATGAGGAGATAAGGGCCCGAGAAGGATTTCCTGTAGAGTTGGCCACTTTCGGGGAGCTAGTAGTAAGCGACGTTGTTCCTGATGCGGTAAGCTTCCTTCTTGTTTGCTGGTAAAGTGTCATGCTTGAGAAACGCAATGATCTCATCCATCCAGCTGGGCCGAGTTCGACGTTGAGGACCTCTGGAGTGTCGTCAAAGCTTGGGTGGTTGATATTTGCCGAAGTTGATTGTCCTGAGCTCAGAAGCCTTAGAAGCTGAGGCAAGTCCAACGAGTGCGTCGGCATGCACGTTGTGTTCGCGGTTGATCTGTTCGATTTTGAAATTCTTGAAGTCATGAGGAGTTCAGTTACTGTTGCCTGGTACTTTGACATTCGCGGGTCGCGAGCTTCATAGTCTCCAAGTACTTGGTTCACTATGAGTTGGGAATCGCAATAAACAATAAGGTCAAAAACTTTCATCGCTACTGTTGAGCGTAAGCCAGCAGTAGAGCTTCATATTCAGCCTCGTTATTGGTGGCGGGGAAGTCAATGCTTAGAGAGCTTTCATGAAGTGTGCCACATGGGGAAACTAAGACAACCCTTGCCCCGACTCCGTTGTTGTTGGAAGCCCCGTCGACATGTAGTCGCCAGGTGTTGCCTTGAAAAAGTAGCCATGGTGGTGGTGCTTTAGTTGATTCGGTGATAGGTTGAAGAGTGGGAGTTTTGAGAATTTCAGTGTCTTCCGGTGTTAGTCCTGCGATAAAGTCGGCCAGAATTTGACCCTTAATCGCCGTTCGTGGCTCGAAACGGATGTCAAAGTTCTAATTTGACTGCCCATTTGGAGACCCTGTTGGAAAGATCAGCCTTGCGGAAGAGGCTTTTTAGAGGGTGCTCTGTTAAGACAGTTATGGTGTGGGATTGGAAGTAGGGGAGGAGTTTCCTGGCTGCAGAGACGAGAGCGAGTGCCAATTTCTCGAGTGGTAGATACCGTGTTTACGCTGGGAGAAGTGTTTTGCTTGTAAAGTAGATGGGCAAGTCATCCGTGCCAGCTCGGCGTACTAATGCTGAACTAACTGCGTGGGCGGAGACGGCAAGATATAGATACAAGGTCTCGTGCTTCTTTGGTTTCACAAGTAGAGGGGCCGAGCTTAAGTATTCCTTGAGTTTGGTCAAAGTGGAGTCGCAATCCGCAGTCCATTCAAAACTGCGTCGAATCTTGCCTTTTGATGCATGGAAGAATGCGAAGCATTTGTTTGAGGATTTGCTGATAAATCAGTTCAGAGCCGCTGCCATCCCAATTAGCCTTTGTACTTCCTTGGCTATTCTTGGTGGGCGCAGGTCTTTAACGGCTTATATCTGGTCTGGGTCAGCCTCAATACCTCGTTAGGTGACCAAATGTCTAAGGAATTTCCCAGCGGTCACGCCGAACGCGCACTTTTCAGGGTTTAGTCGTAGCTTGTGTAGTTTAAGGATTTCAAAGACTTCCGCCAAGTCTTGCAGGTGGTTGGATTCCTTCTTGCTCTTGACAATGAGGTCATCAATGTAGGCTTCCACGGTGTGGCCGATTTGTTCTTGCAACATCTTGAATATTGCTCTGTTGAATGTGGCGCCTGAATTCTTGAGCCCGAAGGGCATGACTCGGTAGCAAAAGATGCTATATGGTGTGATAAAAGCAGTTTTCTCCATGTCGTTGGGGTCCATGGCAATTTGGTGGTAGCCACGGTAGGCGTCATGGAAGCTTAGCCGAGGATGTCCTGCCATTGCGTCCACAAGTTGATCAATCTTCGGGAGTGGGAACCAATCCTTTCGACAAGCGTCATTGAGATTGGTATAATCCACGCAAACTCGCCATTTGCCGTTTTTCTTCTTGACGACCACTGTGTTGGACAACCATGTTGGGTATTGTACTTCTTGGATGGCGTTGGCTTCCAGCAGACGTTTGACTTCTTCAATGATGGCGTTAGCGTGTTCGGCTACAGAACGCCGCGTCTTCTGGATGACAGGCTTGGCATCTTTTTTGATGTTGAGAGAGTGACTAATAAAATTGAGATCGACCACAGGCATCTCGTTGGATGTCCAAGCAAAAACTTCTCTGTTTTTCTTAAGGTATTGCAACATTTCTTTGTGGTCGGCCTCACTGATGGAAGAGCTGATTAAGAAGAATCGGGAGCCATCCTCGTTGATGGGTATTTGGACGAGGTATTCTTCTGCTTTGTCTTTAGCGTTCTGGCCGACGTCATCGATCACGGCAATGTCTGGGACTTTGACCCACTGCACTTGCTTGGCTTTGGTGGAATTGTGGACGGCTGAGACGTAGTACTTTTTGGAGGCTATTTGGTCGGCCCGTAGATCTTCCTGTCTCCCATTGATACCGATGAAGTGTAACGACCTGGTGGTAGGTTGAGGCGATTGCTTGCATGCCGTGTAGCCAAGTTCGGTCAAGAATTGCGTTGTATGGGCTAGGTACGTTGACGACGATGAATTCGATGCTTAACATTTTCGAGCCAATGACGACTGGCAGGAAAATTCGACCAAGTGGCCAAACGGGTGCTCCATTGAATCCGATGAGGGGTACTTCGGCGAATTGCAAGCCGACTTTGGGAGATCAAGCTTTTTGAACAAGTCATAGTACATCACCTTCGCCGAGCTTCCCTGACGATTAGAATGCGCTTGACGTCATGGACTCCAATTTGGACGGTTACAACGAGGGCGTTGGAGTGTGGTGTTTGCACATGCTCGAGATCACGCTCAGTAAAAGTTATTGTCCATTTGGGCAATTCTTCTGGACATGGACGTTTGGATCCAGGTCCTACCGCGAGTACTTGCTTGGAAGTGGATGGGCGATTGAGGTCGGCCCCAAGGCTAGTTTCAAATTCCTTTGTCACGGGGCCATGAATAACGTGTATGGTCGGCCGTAGTTCATTTGGGTTGGGATTTCCAACAGGTGGAAGGGTGGGTGCTTTGGTTCGATCGATGTACTGATCGAGATGGCCGTGTGCTGCCAGGTGCTCTAATAATGCTTTGTATGGTGCGCATGCCGTTGTGTAATGACCGAGTTCATTATGATACTGTAGACACCCTATTCTGAACTATCCGGATAAACCTATATTATGGTCTTTTTGTTGCCCCAATGATGATTAAAGGTCGAGAACATTCCAAGGTCATGGCAGGTCTTGAGCTTTGAGCTTTGGACATTTCTCATTTAAACCCTTTTGAATTCCATCCTCAAACCCTTCGAGTCAGATGGCCCCAGCAAAACCCTACTTGCTTACGCCAGTGTTCTCTTGGCGTGCGCTAGTGAACTACCACGTGTCGGTCATCAATCGTTGACTCAGTTATCACTGGCGCACACCAGTCAAAATATGGCGCACGCCAGTCAAGCCCAGTCAAATCAACTTTATTCAGCCACATGGACGAGACTTTTGTGCCACCCTGACGTGGGCTACAGTCCCCCTGATGATTACACTCGGGAGGGACGTTCCCTCTCTCTCCTACACCCTCCATCAAGCCAAGTCCCATGCATTTAATGCGTGGGAGGCTCTCCCCTTTTAACCAAACCAGCCCTAACCCAATTGGTTAAGGCCCTTCCTCAGTCCCTCTCTCCTCTATAAATACCCCCCTTGCATTCATTTGCAAGGGGTTAACCACCATTAAGAGTCTAACTCCATTTTCTCCTCTCTTTTGCTCTCTCTCTTCTCCTCCATTGAAAGAGAAAGAGGTGAAAGACTTCCACCAACCCACACTACCATTCAATCCAAATCCAACCTCCATCTTCAACCTCAAAGCTCAAATCACCTTCAATCCTTACACCAAAGGTATACCACCTTTGTGTGGCTTTCTGTTTTTGATCCCTGAGTGGAACCAGAAGGACCCAGGCTAGTAGTCAATACTAGTCCTGGCCTTCAACTGGCATAAGGCAAAGATTGTGTGAAATGAGAGATGGCGCACGCCAGTAACGTAAAGTCGTATGCCAGTCATGGCAGTATGTGCACCACTGGCGTGCGGATCATTGATCACTATTTCTTACTTGTATTTTGCTTTCATCACCTTATTGCATGCTAAAAACCAATCTTCTGCTCTTCTGTACTGTAGAACTGTTTAGCTATAGCTCTCAACATGTGCTCTTTGTTTGGTCTAGAAGGCCTCTGGGATCATTCTGGTCATGTTCCAGAGCCCAGATGATGCAAAGTCAAGCACTGGACTAAAGTGAAACTGGCGTACGATCGTTCGGGACTGGCGTACGGTTGTCATATCAAGCTCCAGTGGCTGGCCCTTGTATTTAGCTTAGCATTAGCCTCCTTTCATGTCCCTACACTACTTTTGGGGTATTCTATTATCTTTCGTGGCTTGAAGCCATTTTATCTGTCTATAACTGTATATATTCTGCTTTGTCAACTGCGTGGTTTATCCTGGGTGTGCGCTGGTCCTTTCCAGAGCCCAGACGGTTGCAAACAAAGACTAAGGGTTCATGTCAAGTGGAGTACACAGGTGACGAGGTGGCGTGCGCAAGTTGTGTTGGTATGCAGTGGCCTGGCCGGTGCATACTGAGGCGATACCTGCTCATGTCCCTTCAGAGCAGCGTACTCCAACTCACTCAAAATGCCCTCGGTGCTTGTTCTCAACCCATATTCATTATTGCAAGCAAATCATCATCCATAAACATTTTGTCACATAATTGCAATTTGTTACAGATTTTTTTAATCCCCATTAACTGTTCCCCCTCCCTAACTGGCTAAAAATGATTAATAAGAGAAAAGTGCAAACATTTTACGAAATGCCAAAGTAGAGACCGATCTTCGGATTGGGCGAGAGGGGTGCCATAAAATCCTTCCCCTCTCGTAACCTGGCTCTCGAACCTCAGATATCGAAGGTGACGACGGACCAGTCTACGCCTTTTTTTCAAAAATCAAACAAACGTAGCAAGCGTTTTCGAGTTTGGTTCCTTGGGTGTTTCACCGCTAAAACCCGAGTGGCGACTCCGAATCGAGGCATTTCGCCACGCTTTTCAAAGAGCGCCACACCCGATTTTAAAACGAAAATCAAAGATTTTGGGGCACGTGCCCACAGTGGCGACTCTGCTGGGGACTCATTCCATTGATTGGTATTTGGCAATTAATACATAATTGAACAATTTTCAAAAGTCTGTCAAAATAGTACGCTTCGTGCTACTGAAGAACGGAATGGTAACGTAATAGGATCTCAGCATCCGACCAATCCGAACTGGGGCTTTTACTATTGTTCACTTGTGTAATTTTCTCCAAGTATTGATTAATAAAAGAGAGTCAAACTTCAAAAGGCATTTTTCCAAAACATTGCATTTCTTTGTCATCAAATCATTCTTCGGCATTTTCCGTTCGCATCGACGGTTGGTCAGCCCCGTTGAGGTGTTTTAGGTAACCGGCACAATTTATTGGAGCCCGGGGTCCTCGAACGCCCAACAACCTTGGACGATGATGAGTCGTACTACCGTTTGACCATTGCTTTGCTCTACGCGTCGCAATGGGAGGTATATCGTGGCTCTAGTCAGAGGAACCCCTTAAGCCAAAACCGGCCTCTACACGCTTACAAAGCACTAGAACCTTTCAACCTTGGATAGGAACCCGCAGGGTAGGATTATTTGCAGCTAACTCCCATATTCTGTCTACGTGTTACTGCTTTCCTTATCGCATGCCTGTACATACATTCATGACCGTTTTGCGTAGGAGCATGCTAGGGCGGCTTTTAGGATGTCTTCTGTCGAGTCTGTCTTGCGCCCATTTGACGTTGCCTTGGATCGATGATGAGTCGTGCATCTCGATGTTGCACGTTACCAAAAATTTTCAAGTCCTTAATCAATGAGACTTCGGGAAATCAATACTTTCTAAGTCTTTATCTAACGCCCGATCGAGGTTTCAAGCTGAAAAACTAGGAACAACGAGAGAATGTCGTGATACTTACACCACTCAGGTTAAAAGTGCTAATCACTTACACCGCTCAGGCTCCAGCACAGTGCTGCTTACGCCACTTCGTTACGGTATCACGCCATCTACACCAAGTTATTCCGAACTCAAACTTTGAAACTTCGAGAGTGGAAAAGTCAAAGGCTTAGGCTGTTTTGGCATCTCTTAGTAACAGTCGATTCAATCAAGGATACAACGTCGAAAACGAAAATCTGAGGATTCTATGGCAAATGTCCGAGTGCCGTAAGGCAGGCTCTCTCTAGCTCTAGAGTCTAGCAGGACACCAACGACATTGACATGCTCATTTTCCATTCCTTTCGATTCTTTTCAAATAAAATGATTGCAGGCTATCACTGAGTTCTTGTACTTTGCTGTCTAGTCATGCCGATGTCAAAGCAGGGTCCGAAGTCAAGAGCCAAACCTACTTGGGATCGTCTGTCGGGTTCGTCTGAAGATTTGATTCGGGGTTTGTCTCTCAGTCGATCACAACGGAAGCTTTAGTCTGCACTTTGTCGCGGGAGGATTCACCACCAACTACTCGTCTCCCCTCTGTCTACTCCATCTCCACCTGCATCGCCAAAACTTGTTAAGACAGACACTCTAGCCATGGCAGATGTCCCACCCCCGAATCTCGCTACTGTATTGCGCGGATCTCCAGCACAACCTAGCCATCATGCAACAAAGGGCCGACCAAGCCGACGCCTCTATGGCCAATCTCCGCACCCTAATTGAAGAACGACTTCCTCTTGTAGCGGGAGGGGAAGGCAGTGAAAGGCGAGAGCGGGAAATCGCTGCCGAAGAGGACCCTCTGATCGAAAATCCTGCTCCAAGCTCGGAAATGGCAGATTTGATCGCCAAAATGGCGAAATTGGAAGAAGCAGTCGCTAAGTCCGAAAGGAAAGGGGCAGGAGTGCTAGACATGGATCGCCTTTGCCCATTCCCGAATGCCAGGTTGCCCGATCGATTCAAGATGCCCGACTTCGCGAAGTTTGACGGGACCGGAGATCCGAAAACTCACCTATTGGCTTATCATGGTGCAATGAAGCTACATGGTGTCGGGGAAGACGCAATGGCTCAGCTGTTTCTGCAAACCCTTGCCGGCCCCCTTCTAGTGGTTCTTATCACTCGACATTTCCAAAAGACGGACATGGAAGACATCGGCACTGCCTTCAACGCTCAGTACAACTACAATGTCTAGCTCAAGATGACCACTCGGGAGTTGGAATCAACTAAGATGAATGCAAAGGAGTCTTTCGCAGACTTTATCCAGAGGTGGAGGGCCAAGGCGGCTCTCATGCCCGATTGCTCGAGCGAGAAGGACCAAATCCGCATCATTTCCCGCAATCTGCAGCCAGACTTTGCTAAAACCTCGTGTTGGTTCAAGGAGCAAACTTCGAGACTTTCTACGACTCCAGGCTGGCCATCGAAGAAGCTCTCCAAACCGGTGTTCTACCCAGAAGTGACGTTTCCTCTTCTACCTCAACTTCAAAGTCAAAGCCCCGTGCGTACACTGGAAACAACACTGCTCTGTTTGGTGGCAACAGTTATGCCAACACAACTTCTGCTAACAATGCCTCTGCCCAAAGCTCCAATCACATCGCCGATGTCAACCAAGTTCAAATCCCTCAGAGACCCCGAAACCGCAACCAACCCCGCAACTTTGCCAATTTCGAGGCATCACTTTCCTCGATATTGGAGAAGCTAGTCAAACCCGAACACCTTAGGCCTTTAGCTCCAACTCCGCTTCCTGAAAATCCACCCCCAGTCATAACCCCAATGCTTTCTGTGCATATCACCAGATGCCCGGCCATTACACTGACTCTTGTTATCGCCTTCGCCATGTGATACAAGATTTGGTGGACAATGGTACCCTCCCAACTCCACCTACTAAACCCAATGTCATTACCAATTCCTTGCCTAAACACGACTTCAACCCTCAAGTAAACCAGATAACTCTCAGCTCCACCATATTCAACCCCACCGACCATATTACCTCAGCTAGCAACCCTAGACCAATCGTACCATTTCCTTCTGAGCCAAGTGTTAACATGATGGTAGCCGGATGGGCCATGGAAGACAAAGCTAGGGAATGGGAGGAGCTTTGTATCGATTGGATCGAGCAGTACAACATGGGGTTTCCCGCACACCCTTAAGTCAATCAGATATGGCTAAACCAGTGGGAAGGAGAATGGAATGCGGCACAGGCTGACCCTCTGGATGGTCTCTCTTTGTTCGCACTCTTCTACCAGCCTGAGCTAGACCAAGTTGAGGTAGAAGCTGAAGAATACGTATGGGATCCATAACCTGATGAATGGCAAATAGGTCAAGGTCTCAAGGCTGATTTGGACCAAAATGGTATCAGTGAAGAATACTGGGGTTACTATCAAGAAGGGGAGATTGTGTCCTGTGTTCGATGTCCATCGCCCACTCGGCGCCATGTTACCTTTGGTGAATTCGATTGCTGGCACGGTCGACCGCCGCATCCATGAGTTTGACCCTACTCTCGACATTGTCTTTGTGGAACAGCCTCGCCCTACTATTTCTGCTCCCGGAGATGACTGCTTGATCATGGTCCTGGATGCATCTCCTGCCAACCTTTGGGATGCAGAGGAAACCATCAAAACTCCACCGCCTGCCAATATTTGGGATGTGGGCAATATTGTCGATCTGAACATGGGAAACAAAGTGTGGACTGTCAACACTGCCTTTGTCGACGGAGGATTTTGGGACGTTCCATTTGTCACCAACCCGGGGGGTACCCTTTGAGGAAGATGCTGCGCAGGATCCTACTTTTTGGGAGGGATTAGTGATGGAAGATTTGGAATGGGACTCAGCTCTGGGGCAAGACTCGACCGCAACAGTTGCGTCAACAGACAAAGGAAAGCGCAAGTTGGAAGAGGTGCCAGCCGATCTGTGGGATTTTGTTGACTCGTCTTCCTGGTGGGTTGTTGCCAACGTCACAAGGAGCGGCCGAGTATTCCAGCCGTCTAATCTCCAGGCTGGAAGCTCGTCCAATCCGCTTGCTCAAAAGACCACCGCTCCCACCGCTCAGAGGAATGATCCGGTCTTTCCAAGTGGGGTTCCCGAAGAAGATGCTATTCTGAAACAGCTCGAACGAATTCTGGCCGCCGTGTCTATCTGGGGTTTGATATCATCGTCAAAGGAGCATCGCGAAAAGCTATCCTCCGCATTAGCCCGGCTCATGGTACCAATTGACATTACCCCCGAGGCCATGATTGCCCTTGTACTACCGCTCCTCTCTAAGCACTCCGTCACGTTCACTGAGAAGGACATGCCCGTCGAAGGAACCGCTCATAACCGCTTGCTACACATCACTGTCAAGTGCTGGGGACATTGGGTGCCAACTGTGCTAATCGACAATGGTTCCGCCATCAATGTTTGCCTAATGAGAGTTGCCTACCGCTTGGGGCTCACAAAGAATGACTTAACACCCTCCAATCTGGCCGTCAAAGCATATGACAGCACTCGCCGTGTGGTGGAAGGGACTCTGACTCTGAAACTCGATGCTGAGGGCTTTGAATTGGACGTAGAATTCCATGTCGCCGATGTCCCTGCTACCTTTAACCTGCTGCTGGGCAGGCCATGGCTTCATAGGGCCGACATCATGGCGGTACTGTAACGCCCCGAATTTTGGGTACGTTAAAAGGACATTTTATTCATAAAATCAAATGGAGTCTGGCTCTTATTACAACAAACTCTCAACAAGAGTACAATATTTTACACAAATGAAGGGGGTTCTAGGGTTCCTAACTACAGCTCCTCTTGCTCCTTCATCCTAGCCAGCTCCTCAGCTCCAAGGCTTCCACGGTGAACTGTTCTTCTTGAATAACTACAAGGTCTGACACATTATACCGGCGTCACCACCAATATAATATGTCAGGGTCACCAAAAGGCAACACCGTGAGCTACAACGCTCAATAGGGAAATCCTTACCCTCTAACCCATAACTTACAAACAACAGTTATAATAAACATCAATTTCCACACGATAGGTATATACACAGTTTAATAATGACACATCCACATTCGATAATCATCTATCGTTGGTGTCCAAGATTTTCGGGTTTCTCCTACGCGACTCATCGTAGACCGTGTCAACATTATCATTTACAAAACAACCTTTGTAAATCATTTGAATTCAAAATCATTTGCATTGGCTCCGTACCACGGATAACCAAGCTATACACCCAACTTTCAAAATCGTTTTGCATTGGCTCCGTACCGCAGATAACCAAGCACACACCCAACTTTAAAAATCGTTTTGCATTGGCTCCGTACCGCGGATAACCAAGCTACACACCCAACCTCGATTCCGCCGCGCCGGGTTCCCGAGTATCCTCACAATGGTTCTGCCGCGCCGGGTTCCCATTGGCACACAATTGCATTGGCTCCGTACCGCAGATAACCAAGCACACACACCCAACCTTGGTTCCGCGGCGCCGGGTTCCCAAGTATCCTCACAATGGTTCTGCCGCGCCGGGTTCCCATTGGCACACACACAAAACACACACCACACAATGGACAAGTCCGTCCACATTGCGGTTTTCCAAATCATTTCACCCTTTTCAAATGTTTCTTTACCACGCAAACACACAACTCACATAATGCCACCCAAAACCGGTCATTATTTAGTTTCAAAAATATTTTCTTCCTCGAAAACATTTCCTTTCATTAACCACACCCTAGATGTCATGTTTCTACTTTCTCGATTCTCGTGTCTCGTTATCATGCAAAGACTCCGCGGTAAGCGTGAAACATACTAACAAGATCATCCAATTCTATACTGCTTATCAAGTTAAATCATTACTTATAGCATAACGCCACATGTACGGACGCCTTTGGAGTGTATCACTTATGCTTATTCAAAGCACAACGCCACATGTACGGACGTCTTTGGAGTGAAATCACTTATGCTTTATCACACCACAAGTAATACAAGCAATTCATATATGTATACTCATAATCATCTTAAAGATCAAAATACAAATACTTCTAATCAAACGATAAATTCTATCTTAACAATTCAAAACAACAACGTTTATACTTTGAGTAAGTAAGGAACTAGGAAGTAAGTAAGTAAGGAGTAAGTAAGTAAGGAGTAAGTAGGGTTTTCCTTACGTTATACTTAAGTACGTAAGTACATAGTAAGTAAGTAAGGTTTTCCTTACAGTCCTTCTAGCTGGTAGTCGGCTACGGAAAGTTAGTCGGCAGTCGGAAAGTACGTCGGTGGTCGGACGGAGTAACGTCCTACGGTATGCCTCCGGTAGCTTCGAAAGAGAAAGGTGTCTCTCGAAACTTCTACTTGACTAACACTACTCTACTTTATGGATCGAAGGGTGGTCGAGTGGCGGTCTAGTGGCGGCTTTGGATGAGTTTCTTGAAGAACACAAGAACACTCAAGAACAAAGGAAGAACAAAAGAAAGAACAAAGGAAATTTTAGAGAGAAGTTGGAGCAAATGAGAAGGTGTGAGTTCAATGCTTGGAATGGGGTCCTATTTATAGGCAAAACCTTGGCTCTCTCCCCTCTCACAAGGCCGGCCCTCTCTCTCTCCAAATCCTCCATGGATTTGTTCCATTAAGTCATCAATTCAACCTTTTAACCAAGTCATAGCCTTGTCCAATCATATCTTAGGTGTAAGGCTATGTAATCAACTAAGATCTTAGGCTTTCTATGTAATTATAACCTAGGTTTAGCTTGTAGTCAAGGTCTAAGGCTAATAAAGGCTAGGATTGTGTCATAAAGGTCCATCATAGTTGTCATTAGGCTTAAAAAGACTTAGGCCTAATAAGGTAGCTTGCAAGGCTAGGTTTAGTCCTTGGATTGGACTATGGGAGATTTGTTAGAAGATTTGGAGACAAGGGTACAAGATTTAGTCTTAAACAATAATAGAGGTACAAATGGGGAGTTATGTTTGGTTAGGAGAAAGATTTAGGCTAGGAAGATTACACACCCAAAGATTTGAAAGGATGAGGAAGGTCAAGTCAAAGTACAACCCATCTTCTTCTCTCTTTCCTCCTCTCTCTCTCTCTCTCTCTCTCTCTCTCTCGGGTTCCCTCTCTCTCTCTCTCGGGTCTCTCTCTCTCTCTCTAGTACACACACACACACACACACACACATATATATATATACAATTGCAAGAAAGAATAAGAAAGGTACAAAGTACTAGATTTTCTAAATTAAATACCCAATAAAGAAATTCAATAAGGCACATGCCCCTTTAAATAAATAAACTAGTGTACTCTAGGAAGATCAATCCCCAATAAATTAATCCAATTGGGTACAAAACCCCAAAATAATAACAAAGTACTTAGGAGAAAGATTTGGGCTTTTACCCAATGGATAATAAATCCCCTAACTTCTATTGTCCAATGGACAATAGCTACTAGGAAATTTTTATATTAAAATAATCAAGGTCCTTTAAAGCATGTGACAAAAGCCCTATAGTAAATATAGGTGTGGTACCAAGTATCCCAATTAAATAAAAAGACTAGGATTCTCCCTATTAAAATAATAATAAAGTACAAGTCAAATCTACTTTATTGGAAGTTTCCCTAGTCACATCGGTACTTTATTTGGTTAAAAGAGTTATTACCCAAGGGTTACTAACTTCCCTAATGGTTATTACCCAATGGGTAGTAATTCTCCTCGCCTTTAATAACCAATGGACAAAAGGAGTACAAGTACCTTTTTATTAAAATAATATTTTAAAAAGACTACATGTACTTTTATAATAAAGTTTTATTATCCAATGGATAAAATTTACCCTAACCATTATGGACCAATGGATAAAAGCAAAGGTTCAAAAATTTTAAAAGGTCCAAAAGATTCATCTAGTAACTAGGTGAGTTGGTTGCTTGGTTCCTCCAAGTAGTCGGTTGGAAACTAACTAAATTGGTCACGTAGGATTTCTAGTCGAGACAAAAATCTAACTACGACGAAATAAACGAGAAATCATATAGTCACTCAAGCGAAAATAAGTAATTCAAATAAAATTCAAATATTGAACGAAATTTTTACTGACCAAAATTCAGGGGCGTTACAGGTACCTTCAACTCTGCACCAAAAGGTCATGCTGGGGCTCCCTACCGGGACTTTGACGATCTGTGGGGATTCTGGAATCCGCCCGCTCTCGGATGATGGAACGCCTGTTTTGGTAATTATGCAGGGGGAGGAAGACTCAGACTTTGGAGATTTCTATTTGACACGTCGGGCTCAGTCCTCGCCATCACCATGGATGATGATTTTACCATAAGTTCAACTGTCGTCGAGATGATTAGGAAAATATCATTCATGCCTGGCCGAGGATTCGGGATCAACCAATAAGGGATCGCCGAATTCCCTGTCTTTCCTTTCACCGAAGGCGGCTTTGGTCTGGGTTACACTCCGCCACCAAAGACACCAAAAAGAGGAAGGACACGGGAAAACCTCGAACTCTTTTTGGTAACCTCGACAGCTATTTTGTTCGGGAAGGAGGAGGCTCTACTTACTCGGGACAGATAGAGCCATTTTGGGATCCAGAGACTCGCACTTGGTGCCAGGCTTCGAAATCTTTGCTGCAGACACCAGGTCCGACGGTGAAGAGGAGATAGCCAAAGAGGAGCTCGCTAAGGGGGAATTCAAGAAACAGCTGGGTCGGACCAAAGAGAAGTTTGACTGGCTGGGGGCTTTCGATCAGGGGAATCTGGAGGTGCTGTTCTCCCAAGTAGGTTTGGTTGGCAAGGGTGAAGAAGCTGAGGTGCTGATGCTTGGGCCCGACTCATCAGATATTCTTGAGGATCCTACCTCTCTCATCGTGAAGGCGAAGGGAAGTATTAATAACTGCATTTTCACTCCACGCCTGACATGCATTGACAATGTATCTGAATCTGACACAGAGTCTGTCGAGTCTAAGTCTAGCTCAGAGTCGGAGTTTGTGCCTCTCGGCCCTCCACGTCGTAGCTTTTACTTTGAGTTTGAGTCGTTTGTACTTGGCAACCCTATTGGGCTTTATGAAATGCATGATCCTGCTTCTGACTACTTTGCTAGCTTCTATATAAACTGTGTCGACCCTGACGATGAAGGAACAAACTTCGACAGGAACATCCCGGCTGAGTTGCGTTCCCTCATCGAAAAGGAAGACGAAAGGCATGCTCAGCCTCTAAAAGAAGAAGTAATTTTTATAAATTTGAAAGACGAGGGTGACCCCCGCATGATGCAAATTGGTGCAAATCTGTCCCCGAAAAATCACGCTGGAACAATCGAGCTTCTCAAAGAATTCTCTGAGGTTTTCGCATGGTCCCACAAGGATATGCCCGGCATTGATCCCGAAATAGTACAGCATCGAATCCCGTTAGAGCCCGGAGCTGTCCCTGTCAAACAGAAGCTCCGCAGGATGAGGCCAGATTGGGTTCAGAAAATCAAAGAGGAGGTTACCAAGCAGATTGACGCATGATTCATAAGGGTCGCAGAGTACCCCAAATGGGTCGCCAACATCGTGCCTGTCCCCAAGAAGGATGGGAGAATCCGAGTCTGCGTTGACTTCAGGGACTTAAACAAGGCAAGCCCCAAAGACAGTTTTCCCTTGCCACACATTGACGTGCTTGTGGACAACACGGCGGGGCATGCCTTACTCTCTTTTGTCGACGGATTCTCAGGATACAACCAGATCTCTGTGGCGCCCGAGGACCAAGAGAAGACGACGTTTGTCACGGAGTGGGGCACTTATTGCTATGTGAAGATGCCATTTGGGCTGAAGAACGCCGGATGTACTTTCCAAAGGGCCCAGACGACCTTGTTTCATGACTTTATCCATAAGACCGTTGAGATCTACGTCTACGACATGATTGTGAAGGCAAAGGAGGAAAAGAACTATCTTCCTTCACTCAGAAAGTTTCTTGAAAGGCTTCGCAGGTACAACGTACGATTAAACCCGCAAAAGTGCACATTTGGAGTCACGGCAGGCAAGATGTTAGGATTTCTAATCACCGCAAGGGGAATCGAAGTGGATCCTTCCAAAATCAAGGCGATTCTCGAAATAGAGCCACCAAAGTCTGAGAAAGGCGTACGAAGCTTTCTAGGGAAGGTCCAGTTTTTCAGTAGATTCATCTCCAAGATAACTCTAACCTGCGAGCCGTTATTCCGTTTGCTCAAAAAAGGGGTCCCGTTCGAATGGACAGAGAAATGCCAGGTTGCCTTCAAATCTATTCAGAGGTATTTGCAGAGCCCGCCAGTACTAATGCTACCTGCGCCAGGCCGACCATTGATTCTTTATCTGTCGGTCTCTCCAACAGCCATGGGGTGTCTACTAACACAGGAAGGGAGCAATGGGGTCGAGAAAGCTGTTTACTATCTGAGCAAGAAAATGGTGGGGTCTGAGGAGCGCTATACCCCTCTGGAGAAGACATGTTGGGCGCTGGTTTGGTTACCAAAAAGCTTAGACATTACATGCTAGCCTATTCGGTGATATTGATTTCTCAGATGGATCCTATCAAATATATGTTCAAGAAGCCCGTGCTCACCCATAAGCTAGCACGTTGGCTGCTTCTGCTGGCTGAGTTCGAACTCCAACACATCACGAGAAAGTCAAAAGGGGCGTGCCGTGGCCGAATTTTTGGCCGATCACCCAATCGATGGCCCAGAAGATGCGGATTTCACTTTCCCTGATGAGGAGGTGCTGACGGTGGTCGAGGAAGTATGGACACTCTATTTTGATGGAGCTACTAACCAAAAGGGGTTTGGGATCGGAGTGTTGTTGATCACGCCCGCCGGCGCTCACATTCCACTCGCTTTCAAGCTGAATTTCGATGTTACCAATAATCAAGCTAAGTACAAAGCCTGCATTGTCGGAATGGAAGCTGTTATGGCTTTAGGGGTCGAGAAACTTGAAGTAATTGGAGATTCAAACTTGGTGGTCTCCCAAGCCAATGGAGATTGGAGGGTTCGTGAGGAAAAGCTGAAACCTTATCACCAAGATTTGGAAGAACTGATTCCT
The DNA here is from genome assembly GCA_019656835.1 of Rhododendron ovatum. Taxonomy (NCBI): domain Eukaryota; kingdom Viridiplantae; phylum Streptophyta; class Magnoliopsida; order Ericales; family Ericaceae; genus Rhododendron; species Rhododendron ovatum. The sequence goes on from CM033802.1 coordinate 25,369,044, forward strand.
CGCTTCAATAAGGTGACTTTCACCGATGTCCCACGCTTGAAGAATCAGTTCGCCGATGCTTTGGCGAATTTAGCTTCAATGATCGAGCTTCCAATAGGCGTTAAGCTGCGGTCGATTGTGATTGAGCAGAGGGACTTGCCTGCTTATGAGTATGTCAACGCCATTGATGATGTCGATGATAGCCTACCCTGGTATCATGACATTTGGAACTTTGTGGAGCACGGGGAATTCCCTGCCGAGGCCACGAAGAAGGATCGGATTGCTTTACAAAGATTAGCTTCTCAGTACATCATCTGTGGAGGGAAATTGTATCGAAGGTCTCACTGTGGGATGCACAAGCTCTGTGTCAACGGTGTCGAAGCAACAAGGATAATGGAAGAGGTTCACGAGGGAGTCTGCGGGCCTCATATGAGCGGCATCATGCTCACTAGGAAGATCCTTAGGCAGGGTTATTACTGGTCTACGATGGAATCGCAATGCATCGACTACGTCCGATACTGTTACAAATGTCAAATCCACGCGAACCTGCAACATGTCCCTCCGTCTAAATTGTATGGCATGACTTCACCGTGGCCTTTCTCTGTCTGGGGCATCGATGTTATTGGGATGATCAGGCCGTCTGCTTCAAACGGCCATAAGTTCATATTGGTGGCAATAGACTACTTCACCAAATGGGTCGAAGCTGAATCCTACAAGACCCTGACAACGGTTCAGGTTGCTCAATTCATTCGAAACTACATCATCTATCGGTACGGAGTTCCTCAGGCATTTATGTCGGATAACGGAAGTCATTTCAAAGGAAGGGTTCTGGAGCTCTTTGAGGAATTTAGCATCGAGATCCATCATTCGACGACCTATCGCCCACAAACAAATGGAGCGGTCAAGGCTGCAAACAAGAATGTTGAGATGATCATCAAGAAAACTGTCGAGTCCGCAAGGGATTGGCATGAGCAGCTGCCTCTCGCCCTTTGGGGGTATCGAACATCTATCCGCACTTCAACTGGTGCGACTCCTTTCTCCTTGGTCTATGGGATGGAGGCAGTGCTTCCTATCGAGCTTGAGGTCCCGTCACTGAGAATCATGGTTGAAAGTGGTCTCGAGGAATCTGAATGGTTAAGCGGGAGGTTTGTCGAACTGATGTTGTTTGATGAAAGAAGGCTCCGAGCCTTGTATCATGTTCAGGGTATCAGCGTCGAATTGCTCGCGCGTTCAACAAAAAGGTGAAATCCAGGGGTTTAGTCGAAGGAGACGTGGTCACAAAGGAAATTCGCGCCCCAGTGTTTGATCCCCTCGAGAAGTTTAGGCTAAAGCGATCCGGGCCTTACATCATCAAGACCATCCTATCCGGGGGTGCTGCTAAGCTCATCGACCTCGACGGTAACGAATTCAACGCTCTGGTCAACCTGGATCAACTCAAGCGTTACTATCCCTGAGAGATGCTCGTTGGGTCGAAAACCACAAGGGTAGGTGATTCCAAGCAAAAGTTAGAGCAGCCTATTAGACCGAAAACCTAAGGAGGCAGTTCTAGGCAAAAATAAATAGGCGAAAGCCAAAAGCTCGCTAGGCCGAAAACCTAAAAGGCTTGTTCTAGGCAAAAGTTAGAGCGTAAAATGAGAGGTAAAATACATGAGTGAACTTTTGCCTGAACTACGTTCTGACCTGATTCCTTGAAAAGGGATACGTAGGCAATCTCACCTTGAGATTCGGTCACATCTATCAAAGTTTTGATCCAGGGTTGACATTTTCGGGTCCACGTCGCAGTTTGATAAAGTCGAGCACAAGTTGCAGCCACATTGAAGAAAATCAAAAAAAGGGGAAACCCATCGTCTTTCAACTTTATTGCAAATTACTACTTTTGATACATGAGCTAAGCATAAAAGCCTTAAAACAGTTAAAGCATGAAAAACAGAACAAAATGCTTAAGAACTCTAACGGCTCACAGTTTATTCTAAGCATAGCAAAGTGGCTCGGAGTCAGTTAATGTTTTCCCTTGCGTTTACATCCGCTCTCAGCCATTGTCTGTAGCGATTCCTTAGCCTTGTGGCAAATTTTGGCATCTCAGCCTGAAGGGCTCTAAGGCCCCAGCGCCTCTGGTAACCGTTAAGTGTTTGGGCGTTGAAATTCGGGACACGGAAGTCCCCAATACTGATGCGGTGATTCTCCTAAGAAGCGCCCAGTTGGCGAAGGATACGGCCAGGAATATAAAAAATAAAGCTCGACAGTCCTGCAATCACCGTCCTATCGAATCCATCGGAGTGAATAGCCATATCCGGGAGGTCCAGCCAGGAGCACCTCCAGACGATCTCATTAGGCTACATTTGCTGCATGAATTCATACCAACCTTCTATATCCATGTCGGGATACCGCATCTCCCTTTGATGAATCCTCTTTGGAAAAAGATTCCAACCCGCCACCAGTGGGTGCAGTAGGTTCAGTTTGTCTGACAACCATAGCTACATGAGCGAAAAGACAAGTAAGAAGTCAGATAAAACCTGAGTGAAAAGACAAGTGAGGAGCTGGGGAGCAGCCTAAGCTGAGCGTCGAGGTAAAACGAGAATGTGTGAAAAGCCAAGAAAAGGTGAGCTGAGTGAGGTTACCTGAAGTAAAAGCGGGCTCCTGCTGAAGACAGCTGATTGGCCCGTGTATACTAGATCCAAACCCAAGAGTGTCTCAGCCAGGACCAAAGGGATCACGTTCCTTCATGCCCCCATCTGGGCAGCAACACTCACAAGCGAGGGGCTGACCTGCCCTTGGGCAGAAATGAGCAGGTAGGAGACAAGCAGGCAGATTACTAAGTCAAAGCGACGGCGCGCTTGAGCTTCGTCGCTATCCAAATCGCCGTCTGGACTGTACATCTCAATCAATCGCATGATGTTCATTTGGCCGCCCTCAAGGATAGTGTTCGCCAAACCCTGGGAGATGTTGAGCGAGCTGGCTAGCAGTTTGGACAGGCTCGCTTGATAAGGTGGAACAACAAGTGTAAGGGACGAGTAGGTTCAGAGGTATGCCTGGAATTCCTCAATGGTCGGGCACATCTCGTCATCGCCAAAGCGAAAGACATGGACGTCAGGGTCCCAGAATCTGAGGGCAGCCCGTAGAAGCACTGGGCAGAGAGGCACGTGTCGAAGAAAACGGAACGAAGCAAGACCGTGACATTGGAAATTGAGCCAGTCAACGCTCAGAAATTGCACCAACCAGGGCCTGAGCAAAGTCAGGAGGGGGTTATCCATGGAAAATGCCAGAATATACTGAAGAAAAAGGGAAGCAATGGAGCCGTGAAGGCCACAATGCGTGCATCCCAGCTTTATAGGCCTTGGCCATTCTTTCCATTTCCTATGATTCATTTGGACAACATACTAGCCTCCAAACTACGCCACAGCGAAGGACCCTGCCTTCTGGGAGCTCAGAAACCCTGTCCAAATCGTGTGAGGATAAAAACAAAGTGCCCCCTGAAAAAGGGCAGTTGGTCAGTCAAGTGGATCTGGCTCTCAGAAACCTGGCGTACGCCAGTTTCTAACTGGCGTATGCGTGTCCCCCACTTACTGGCGTCCGAGGCCAAATTTATGGCGTACGCCAGTAAAGTTCACCAGAATCTAGTTTACAGCTATTTACTGCCTCAGCATGGTCATTTTCAATTCCGGGGCTTGCTTTGGCCGATTGTTGATTCCTACAAGTCATGAATGACATTTGGGACTGTAGCAAGGCATTGGATTTCAAAAGCCACGCCCGATGAAGATTTTGGACCCTCGGTGGCCCGTTTCAAGCTAAAATCAAGGATACGGGAGGTCAAATCTCGTTCCAAGGGCTTTCGCCAAGTTTTATCATATCGTACATGTTACATAGGACTCATGTGACTATACAGGGGTGTCGGTTCCTATCCGGGACCATATCGAGTCATCTTTTGCGTCTTATGTCCGTTTTTGTGGCATTTTTAGCTTTTCTTCGATATTTTCCACACACCGGGACAATTGTACCAGTTTTGGTAGTTCATACAAGTCGTTATACACCTATGTTGTCTTTTCAAAGGGTCAATTTCCTTCGCTTAGGAGAATGTCGGATTTTGGCCTACTAACGCCCAAATTTCCCATATCCTCCACGTGTTTGGGATATATGTCGTATCCTAGGATTTCTCTGTCCCTCTTTCTTTGAGCTAAGTCAATTGTGTACATATGCAAGTGTCTTTTTGTCGATTCAGAATATTCATTAATGCATGTTAGACATTAGTGGATGGTTTGTTCTTTTCCTTTACCGAATCTCATCAAAGCAAGGGAAATCGATAAACAAAAAATGCAGAAATTATATGCTACTATATTCAAAAAGCAAAGGCAAAAATGTATCAAAGCGGCACAACGGCCCAGGCAGAATTAAAAAGTACCAAGGCACACTCGCCCAAAAGTCAAAAGGCACGCAGGCCCTATCCCAAAAGTCAAGTATCTACTCAAAACGTCAAAAGGACAACAAAACAAACAGAGGCTCGGTGATAGCCCTCAGTCATCAAAAAGGTCCTCGTCGTCGTCATCCTCCTCGCTCTCCTCCATCTCTCGTGGGTCCATCCGGAACCTAGGATCGTCTGCGGAGTCAGAGCCGCTGCTAAGGGATGTTTGCTCCTTTTCTTCCGCTTCTTCCTCCTCTCTCCTCCTCTTTTGTGAAGGTCCCTCGGCAGGCCTCTTCTCTGCAAGCCTTTTCCTCAGTTCTCGGTGGAACTGGAGCAGCTCGCTAGCTGGAGTGATCTGCACTCCCCTCTGTACGCTCGCCGCTGGCCGAGAGGAGCTCGGTGCTATCTTCTTTTGGGGAGGAGGCCACACGCTTTTCCTCCTAGGAGTCGCCCTAGCGCATCCCTACATGTTCATTCAAATCATTTAGCATACGTTGTGCATATTGTATATATTGAAATGCAAAGTGCAGAAAATTTTGAAAGCAATCCTATCTAAGAGTAGAATGGGAAATTATACCTGAGGCTGCACAGCAGGAGCTGGAGCCGGCGGCGGGTAGTGTAACTGCAAAGAGGCGCCGCCGGCTATCTTGTGAAACTCTTTCTCCATGGCCCTCATCAAGCGCACCGCCTCTCGCACCCACTCCATCGGGGCCTGTGTCATAGTTTCGGCAAAATCAAAATGCAAGCCAGATATATATGCCCAAAAGTGAAGTGAAGAAACTACAAGGGATGAAGAGTATCGTACCGGTTCTGTGATCTCTGCTGGCTCTGTCCTGGCAAGCTCAAACCGATCTGTGGCCTCCTCTTCTTGTGCATCCCGCACCGCTAGTGTCCAAGAAAGTCAGGGAAGGCCAGTCGCTATGGCATAGTCGTTCCTCTCTCTCGAGCGAGCTGCCCTACTCTCCCGGGGCTCCGCCTCTCCTCGCCGGCCCCCAACGCCTCGCCCTGCACGGCAATGTGCTCCAAAACCCCGAGTGGCCTCGCCAGGCGTTGTCTCCGGTAAACGGCATAGTCACGCTTAGGCCTCAAGAAAGCAACAAGGCCAGCCGGAACAGTGAAGAGTTGCAGCTCAGCCAGAGTGTACTTGTCCCTATGTGAAGCATGAGGTGGAAGTGGCCCAGGGACCTGGTACTCAAGAAAGCCCAGTGACTGTCGTGTCACCCGGTCACCTAAGTACCACTGCCACCCAAAGGCTGACTCCAATAGCACCCAACTCGCTGTCACCACTCTGCTCCTCGCCAAGTACTCAGGCTCAGGCTCTGCATTACTCCATGGGTCCCACTCCACCTGCGAGACAAGTGCAAAGATTCAAAGTCAGATGGGCATCAGCGATGGCATTAAAGCAATTCTAAGGGCAGAATGGTCAATTTGACGTGTTGCTTACCTGAGTACCTGACAGCTCGTCAAGGTATGACCTGAAGGCTAGGAGGCTCCCTCTCGATTTCTTCTTACCGCTGTACAAAGGCCCCCAGATCATAGCACGTGGGAGCATCCTCAAGTTTGGACACTTATTCTCCGGTGGGTACATCTTCAGCACTTCGTAAGCCCACAACTGCAAATGTTCAGACAATCAAAGCATCAAGATACAGTTCATATGCAAATCAAAGACAAGAGCAAGAAAGGAAAATAGGAAATGAATTGCAAGCTTCGTTTCTTACCTCCCACACTCTCCAGTAACCAGTAGTCGCCTTCTTCCCCCGCGAGAACTCCCCCATAAAACCATAGCACGTTCCCGGAGCTGCTCCTCCCCAGTCAAAGCGCGAAGCTGCACGTAAGTCACGGAGGGCCGGCAAGTAAGACAGGTGTACTGTAGATCGCTTGTTCGGCTACAGCGTAGCCTCGAACAAGTGCAACAAGTAGGCCTTCGCCATCTGCTCCGCCTCCTGCTCTGAGTCCGGTGCCCTCCCCTGCAAATACCGTTTGAACTGGTTGTAATGGATGGTCTCTGCTTCGCCCGTCGGTGCCTGCCCTAAGAACCACTCCAGTGCCCCGGTATCTCTATAAATCTCTGAGTCAAACGAGATAGGCTCTCCTCCTACCCTCAAGCCAGTGAGAGCTGCAAAGTCTGACGGAGTCACTGTCATCTCCCCGATCGAAAAGTGGAAGGTATTCGAGGAATCCCACCACCTCTCAGCCAGTGCAGTAAGCAGGGCATGGTCACTCTTCACTGCCGTCAACGTGAGGATAAACGGCCAAAACCCTACAGCATCTACCAAAGCCTTGACTCGCTTCGGCAGCCCTCGGTACAACTCAAGCGAGCTCGCAGGATCGCCGTGACCCCGGGTGCTAGTTGCTCCTCTCTACATACAAAGACAAACAACAAAAAGAGGTTCATCAACAAACGCAGTTCAAATAGTCAGTCGAATTCAGAATTTCAAGAGTAACTCTAGGGTCGAAGCAAGCATTATAAAGGTCGATCAGAGGTATAGGTGCTCGTGTTATTTTATCCAATTCTGCTATCGGTCAAATCAAATCAAAGGCATCTCTCAGACAGGTTCCAAACCACAAGGCATTATTTCCCCCGAGGTACACCTCTCAGTCGATTTCAAAGGCATTCTGTTTGTCATCCGGTCGATTCAAACTATTGGGCACGCCATCCTGGCACTTATCATGTCATGGCAATCTACTTAGTGGAATTCAAGTTCAAAGGACTATGTTATCAGTCGAGACAGCTTATGATTGATTCAAGCTTGGCCTTAACAGTTTTCGTCGAAGTTATGGGTGCTCTGCAAGTCGATTCAACTACGACAAGTATTTTATCAGTCAAATCAAGTTTCAAGGTCGAGGCATACTACCCAAGTTCTACTTTCTAAGTCGAACTACAGTTCAAGGTTTGGACCTACGTGCGTTACAAGTTATGCTACGCCAGTTCAAGCTACGTATTATTACAAATGACAAAACATGAATATCGAAGTAAGTCAAAAAATATACCTGCGCCCAATCCACGGATAGGTGTCTCTGTGGGTCCCTCAGTATGAGCTTTGCATTGTAGCTGTCCCGCAGAGGTGCGAGGCTCTCAACCCCAGACAGTATGAACAAGTGCGGCTCCGGCAAAATGTACATGTCCGCGACAAACCTAGCACAGGGTGCCTACCGTAAAGACTCAGCAAGTGTCACTGTGTGCTCAAAGGACCATACCTCCCCCTGAGCCTCCTCGGCTAACTCGGTCTCATGTGCAAAGGCCTCCTCCTCGGCCCTAGCTCTTTCAGTCTCTGCTCTCAAGCGATCCTCCTCCTGAGCTCTCTCAACCTGCCGGAGCCAATCCTCTTGCGCTGCTAGCACTGCAGCCACCGCCCCTAGGTTCTCTCGGAGCAAACGGCCAAGCTCCTCCTCTGTCACAAACTCAGCAAAGTCCCTGCGCGTAATAGGGACATGCGCCGAAGACCCCACTATAGGCCTAAACTCAACCTCCTCCATAGGCACCTCCTCGAATACCCCCTCCCCAACCATTGGGTCCTTGCCCCTTACCAGGTCTCGCGGTGGTGTCTCCAGCCGATCATCACCACCACCACTTCCACTACCTCTGGCGTACGCCGCCCGTCGCCGGCACTTGCCTCTGCTGCATGGCCACCATTGCCGCCGCCTCCACCGGATTTAGCCATGGATGGACTGGTTTGAGTGTGTAATGGAAGGGAGTGAAGGGTTTTGAGAGAGATTGAAGTTTGGAGAGGGATTTGAGGGAAGTTGGAGGTTTTTGGAGTCCAAAACCGAAGGATGGCAGTTTCAAACATCCTACAGAAGTTATACGACGTGGATCCGTGCTGGGCCGGATCTGGGCCGGGCTGGCCACAATTCCTGGCGTACGCCAGTATAGTCATACCGTACGCCACTATTATTTAGGCCGCAGGCCCAAATCTCACTTGGATCAAAGTTCTTTCTCAAATTAAGACCCATGTGGCCCAATGATTATTCGTGGTGGGCCCATCCCCAAGCAGAGGCCTCATAACGTCCAATTTCAGATCAACGACGATCTATCCGTCCAATTTCAAATCAACGACAATCCATCCGTCCAATTTCAAATCAACGACAATCCATCCGTCCAATTTCAAATCAACGACGATCCATCCGTCCAGTTTCAAATTAGCGACGATCCATCCGTTCAGTTTCAAATCAATGACGACCCATCTGTCCAATTTCAAATCAACGGCGATCCATCCGTTCAGTTTCAAATCAGCGATGATCCATCCGTCCAATTTCAAATCAGCGACGATCCATCCGTCCAATTTCAAATCAGCGATGATCTATCCGTCCAATTTCAAATTAGTGACGATCTATCCATCCAATTTCCTCTTCTTTCCCCAAGCAGAGTCAATGCTTTTGTAGAGGATTATCCCCCAGGGAAGTTCACCTCCTACGGTAGCCTGTACTACCCTTCCGATACAGATCAAGCGGCAATCCACCTGCCTATAGTATCCCAAGCAATGGTGATTTATCTCAAATGGTTTGTTTGGCTGAGCTCAACCGATCAGGTTCTTTAAAGTTCATGTCTTCTTTGACCTATGCTTCCTGCTCTAGATAGCCTAGAGGAGAGGTGTCTAGCAAACCTTTGACGTTACTTGTACTAGGTCCATGGTACTCCAAGTGCCGTCAAAGGGGGCTACTGTAGACACCCTGTTCTGAACTATCCGGATAAAAGTATACTACGGTTTTTTTGTTGCCCCAATGATGATTAAAGGTCGAGAACATTCCAAGGTCGATGGTAGGTCATGAGCTTTGAGCTTTGGACATTTCTCATTTAAACCCTTTCGAATTCCATCCTCAAACCCTTCAAGCCAGATGGCCCCAGCAAAACCCTACATGCTTATGCCAGTGTCTCTTGGCGTGCGCTAGTAAACTGCCACGTGTCGGTCATCGACCATTGACTCAGTTATTACTGGCGCACGCCGATCAAAACATGTCGCACGCCAGTCAAGCCCAATCAAATCAACTTTATTCAGCCACATGGACAAGACTTTTGTGCCACCCTGACGTGGGCTACAGTCCCCCTGATGATTACACTCGGCAGGGACTTTCCCCCTCTCTCCTACACCTTCCATCAAGCCAAGTCCCATGCATTTAATGCATGGGAGGCTCTCCCCTTAACCAAACCAACCCTAACCCAACTGGTTAAGGCCCTTCCTCAGTCCCTCTCTCCTCTATAAATACCCCCCTTGCATTCATTTGCAAGGGGCTAACCACCATTAAGAGTCTAACTCCATTTTCTCCTCTCTTTTGCTCTCTCTCTTCTCCTCCATTGAAAGAGAAAGAGGTGAAAGACTTCCACCCATCCACACTACCATTCAATCCAAATCCAACCTCCATCTTCAACCTCAAAGCTCAAACCACCTTCAATCCTTACACCAAAGGTATACCACGTTTGTGTGGCTTTCTGTTTTTGATCCCTGAGTGGAACAAGAAGGACCCAGGCTAGTAGTCAATACTAGTCCTGGCCTTCAACTGGCATAATGCAAAGATCCTGTGAAATGAGAGATGGCGCACACCAGTAACGTAAAGCCGTACGCCAGTCATGGCAGTATGTGCACCAATGGCGTGCAGATCATTGATCACTATTTCTTACTTGTATTTTGCTTTCATCACCTTATTGCATGCTCAAAACCAATCTTCTGCTCTTCTGTAGTGTAGAACTGTTTAGCTATAGCTCTCAACATGTGTTCTTTGTTTGGTCTAGAAGGCCTCTGGGATCATTCTGGTCATGTTCCATGTAGAGACCCGTAATTTCATCATTTAATCTTTGGTATTTATAATGCAATTGGTCTATAAATAAATATGAATTTAAGTTTTGAACAAAATGTTGTTGTTAATGTGTGAGGGTGTATGAGTTGGGGGTTATAATGTGATGTTTGTTGAATAGAGGGGTGTTAGTGCATTAGGGCTATATGTATCAACACTCACAAAGAGAACACTTCACTTTCCCCTTTTCTTTTTTTTTAACGCAAGCTCTCTCTCCCTCCTTTCCCTTTCTCTCGGTCTCCTCTCTCTCACTCCCTCAACCAAATTCTTGCTACTCCACCATCAATCCTTGAAAACCCACGCACATATCTTCATCCTCGGCCCTCGGATCGCGTGGGAAGAGCTAGGTGGAGGCATATTTCGGATTTGGAGGCTAGGGTTTGGTTTGAGCTCAAGCTTGGTCTTGATACTTGAGGTAGAGATCTCTTGCCTTCTTTATATGTGTTAAGTGTTGGTTTGATGTGCAAGGATTAAGTTTGATCATCTATTTTGAGTCTTGAATAAATCTAGTGAATGCTGAAAATTTCGTGGGTTCTGGTAATCTGTCATTTTGGGGCTCTTCTGCTAGGAATCAATTTTTGGTGTCTTCATAACTGTTAAAGTACGTTTCAATACGAAGATTTCGGTACCAAGATCATGCAAAGCCGATAATCACACAATTAGTTATGATATTTTGAATACTGGCTGTTTGCTGGACGTGCGAATCTGTGCGTGGCTGTTTTCTTTTAACTTCTGGGCATGATGAACATTTTGGTTGGCTTTGGGTCTTTTACAAGAGTTGCATATTTAAGTTAAGAAGAGATTGGCGTTGGAATCAAGTAATTTGGTTAAGTATACAATTTTTGGTGAATTTCTAAAGCAGGGTTGGTTGACTGGTGCGAAAATGGTTGCGAATCGGTTTTTCTTTTGATTGTTGGGTTAACCTCCTCTCGTTTCTGAACCTGGAATTTTTACTGAGTGTAGGGCTTGTAGTGGTGCAACCTTTGGCGTTGGTTTCAATGTTTTTGGGTTTAAGATGAAAGAGTTATGATTTTTCAATCAATTTTACTTATTCCCGCGTAGAATCTGGCAGCACCGACGGACTTTGGTAAAATGGCCATAACTCCTAGCTCGGGACTCAAAATGACGCACCGTTTGGTTTGTTAGAAACTAGACACATATAGCTTTCCAACGATACATGCCATGCATCATGGGTATGTCCGAGCAATAACAGATTTGCATCCATAGTTGACCCAAATTTTGTCTTTGCACCAGTTTCATGGTTACATTGAACCATAATCATAAGGCCGTAGTAAGGCTACCCGAACTCTGTTTCTTTTTGATGTATGACCTTCAGATCGAAGAAGAAGAAGCCTACTTTTCAATGGTTTAAATGTCGTTCTTAAATTTATGTTATTTGATCGGATATAGTCAGAACTTCAAGTGTGAATGATTAATTTCACCTATTGGATATGTGGGGATATGATGAGTTGATCTAGATGATTAATTATTGGGATATGAGAACTAGTGAGCATAAGGGTTAAAATACTTGTAAACGATTGAAATAGAAAATGGATTAGATGGATGATACGATCGATGATAAATTAAGTTGTAGAATGTTTGACGCGATGTGTAAATTATTCGATGTCTTTCCATGAGATTGAGTCTTTGGGCTTGCGGGATACTTGCAGTGAGTTAAACAGGATTTGGTGAATCACTTGGCATGAGTGCATTGTTGTTAAGCATTGATGGGTACTACAAAGATGAGGATCTTTATAAGTATTTGCAAATTAGACTTTTAATGGAGATGTCACAAATGGGGTCCATTATGTGGTAGTATGAGATGTGAAATAAATGGTTGATTTATAATGTGAAGGATGTGGGTTTTTGTGCTTTCTTTATTGAAATGATGAAGACAAGATTATTTACGTGTAACTGAATCTAAGTATTGGTGTGAGAGATATGTTTTGCTATGTGTGGGGATTAGAGAAACGGTGGATAAAGAGATTGCTTGTTAGTGAGAATATGTGACACTAATATTGAATGATAGTGAAAGCCACGGATCCACCGTAAGGTGCGATGCCGAAAATGGGACGTACAGGGGTCCTAAAAGTCCGGAATTGAATGAAAGGATTTTAGTGGACGCACGGGGGTCCTAAAAGCCCGGAATTGAATCAAAAGGATTTTAGTGGACGCACGGGGGTCCTAAAAGCCCGGAATTTAATGAAAGGATTTTAGTGGACGCACGGGGGTCTTAAAAGCCCGGAATTGAATCAAAAGGATCTTAGTGGACGCACGGGGGTCCTAAAAGCCCGGAATGGAATGAAAGGATTTTAGTGGACGCACGGGGGTCCTAAAAGCCTAGAATTGAATCGAAAGGATTTTAGTGGACGCACGGGGTCCCAAAAGCCCGGAATTGAATGAAAAGATTTTAATGGACGCACTGTGGTCCTAAAAGCCCAGAATTGAATCAAAAGGATTTTAGTGGACGCACAGAGGTCCTTAATGCCCGGAAATGAAATCGAAACATGTGACAGTGAAAATGGAGAATCTTCATAGTATTTAGCATCATACTAAGACTGAAATGTCAGTTTGAGTTGGTAACTTGGATTGTCCAGTATGTCAATACATGTTTTATATTCCTTCATTTAGACCTCCAAATCGTTGTGGCTTGTTTTCCTGATTTGTGGTGGTCAACTTGTTTTGTGTGAATGCATATTTGGTACCTTGTGGTGCTATGCATTGCGAGAGTTTCATAAAAGAAATCTTATTGTGAAGAGATTTTTACTAGATGTTAAACTTGAGATTTGAAGATTGATTTGGGGTTGACGGGTGAGTTTCCTTGTTGTTGAGGTGCGGTATTGTTTGACTTGTCATTGCTTACCTTATGTTCTAACTCTACATGCCTAGTGTGTATATTTTGGGGTGAGGTTGGCTAGTTGTATGAGAAACGAAAGTGAAAACATTTCGTTAAAGAACTAAGATTAATCTTTAGGTCATTGAAATGGAAATGAAAAAGCAAGGATTGATTTGGATAACGCCGTAACGGTAAGCTGAGATTTTTAAGAATATTGGTGTGTGTGGGTGAGAGTGTTGGTGTTTGAGAAATGGAGTTAAATACTTTCCAGCGTGAGTATGACATTTTGAGCTTCACTTTTGACAAAACAAGTATGCTTTTGGAAAATGTTTTCCCTTGTGATCTGTCTTCATTTCTGCATGTAATTTAGGTATGGATATCTCTACGAGCTAGTGTAGCTCACCCTATCCTTTCAGGTACTCGCCATGGCACTTAGCTTGGATTGCATGGAGTGCATATTGAGACGTCTCTTGAGAGCTTCATTGGTATCATAAAGGAAGTGTTTATCATCTAGTCTAATTCATGTTGTGTACTTTACTCGTAATGGAAAGTTGTACCTTTCGATCAGAATATATGTAAAGCTATGTGTAAATTCCTCTCCTTGATCAGTATGGAACTCATTTAATTGTAAACGTTTGGGAGACTTTATGTAAAAAAAAAATTTAGAGAGAAGAAGAAGAGACTTTGATTCTTTATTTGGATTGGCATGACAGTTAAGGGTAAATATAGTTGAGAGGAAGACTTTTGTTGTGGAAAATATATTATTATTTTAGCTGAAAATCGAGGGGGTGACATTCCAGAGCCCAGATGATGCAAAGCCAAGCACTGGATTAAAGTGAAACTAGCGTACAGTCATTCAGGACTGGCGTCCGGTTGTCATATCAGGCTCCAATAGCTGGCCCTTGTATTTAGCTTAGCATTGGCCTCCTTTCATGTCCCCACACTGTTTTTGGGGTATTCTGTTATCTTTCGTGGCTTGAAGCCATTTTATCTGTCTGTAACTGTATATATTCTGCTCTGTCAATTGCGTGGTTTGTCCTGGGTGTGCGCTGGTCCTTTCTAGAGCCCAGAGGGTTGCAAACAAAGACTGAGGGTTCATGTCAAGTGGAGTACGTTGGTGACGAGGTGGCGTGCGTAGGTTGCATTGGTATGCAGTGGCCTGGGCGGTGCATACTGAGGCGATACCTGCTCATGTCCCTTCAGAGCAGCGTACTCCAACTCACTCAAACTGCCCTCGGTGCTTGTTCTCAATCTATATTCATTATTGCAAGCAAATCATCATCCATAAATATTTTGTCACATAATTGCAATTTTTTATAGTTTTTTTAATCCCTATTAACTGTTCCCCCTCCCTAAATAGCTAAAAATTAGGGGTGTTAGCCAAACTCAGAAAATCGATCGAAACCGAAAAAATCGGACCAGACCGAATTTTTTAAACTGGTTGAATAATTTCGATCCGGTTCCGGTTTATAAAATTTTATAAACCGGAAATATAATTTCGATCCGGTTTATGTGTTTTAAAAATCGGTTGAAACCGGACCGGTTATATATATGTATAATATATACGTATATATATATATATAAAAACATAGGGGAGAGGTTGAATTATGGGTTTTTGGTTGATATTTTGTGGTGTATATTGGTCTAATAAATATGTTTATTATATAAAAAACTATTTTTATGAGCTTAATTATGTTTTTATGGGTTTTTTTTTTGTATTGGACTCAAAATTGATCCTTTTTTGTTGGACCAAAAAAAAGGATTGAATTATGGATTTTTGGTTGATATTTTGTGGGTTGAATTATGATTTTTTTGATGTGTTGGGCCCAAAATATGGTTCATGAATAAAAACCGGATAAACCGGACCGAAACCGGTTGGAAACCGGACCGATTTATCTCAACCGATTCCGGTTTCTAAAAATCTCAAACCGGATAACCAGTTTCGACCGAAAAATACACTCAAACCGGTCGAAACCGGACCGGTATCACCCCTACTAAAAATGATTAATGAGAGAAAAGTGCAAACATTTTACGAAATGCCAGAGTAGAGACCGATCTCCGGATTGGGCGAAAGGGGTGCCATAAAACCCTTCTCCTCTCGTAACCTAGCTCCCGGACCTCAGATATCGAAGGTGACGACGGACCAGTCTACGCCTTTTTTTCAAAAATCAAACAAACGTAGCAAGCGTTTTTGAGTTCGGTTCCTTGGGTGTTTCACCGCTAAAACCCGAGTAGCGACTCTGAATCAAGGCGTTTCGCCGCGCTTTTCAAAGAGTGCCGCACCCAATTTTAAAACGAAAATCAAAGATTTTGGGGCACGTGCCCACAGATACGAGCACTTTTTCCTTGGGTTTTGATCTTCTTGGCCAGTGTCAGTGCCTAGCTTCCCTGTTGGCCATTCGAACCATGGTTGCCTCATTATTTCTTTTAGGAAAGATCAGGTGGGCTCTTTGAAGTGTGTGGTTTCAGCCACGTAGTCGTGCACCTTTGGCGGACGTTTCTTCCCTTCCTTGATGTTGTTGACATGCTTCTTTTGCTAGGATTGATGGGTTATGATTGGTGCCGTGGTCACCGGGGGTAGGGTAATTGCGTTAGGTATTCCCTAAGCCGCTTGGTCTGCATAAAATTCCTCAAGAGTTCTACGATGTGCATCAATTCGCCCATGCCGTGGGGTGGATGGATGGCGAGTTCGTTCAGGATCTTGCTGCCAATTTCCAAGCCATTTTTAAAGGTTTGCGCAGCCTAATACTCATCGATTCCAGGGATCTCATTAAAAAGTTGTCAGTAGCGCTCAACATACTATCTGAGTGTTTCTACGGGGAGCTTCCTCATCTGGGTTAGTGACTCAGGTTCTTTGGCAGTCCTCTTGCTTGGGATGAAACGAGCGTTGAAGGCGCGTTTGAGGTCGGCGAGGTTCCGTATGGATCCAACGGGCAGCTTGTTGAACCACTCGAGCCCAAGTGAGCCGAGGCTAGACGGGAACGCTTTGCATTTGATTTTGTCCTTTGTGGTGCATAATTCAATGGTTTAGCGGAAGTGTATCAGGTGGGTGTAAGCTTCGCACATGGTTGGGTCAAACTTTGTAAATTTAGGCAGATGGAAGTTGGGCTCGGCTGTCGTATTAATTACGTGGGATGCGAAGGGGGAGACGCCAAGGTCCTTCAGCTGTCGCTCAAAGCCCGGGCGTGGCGGTTTGTCGTGCCCTTCTGTCTTCGTTCTTTTGGATTCTTGGTAAGGTGATTTCTCGCGGGCTCTGTGCCGTAGTTTTTCGCGCAAATCTTCTGTTCGATGTGGGTCGTCGACAGATTTTTCTCTGTTTCGTCGGTTCCTGGCGTCATTGCTTGGCCCTTGTATCTGTTCGCCTTCCCTGTTCCACCGGGCTTGTCTTCCATTGTCTAAGTTTTCTGGTGGGATTTCTTCGAGACGTTTAGAGATATGGCGCCTGGTTCATACGGAATCTCAACTATGGTGGGAAACCATTGTGCGAGAGAAGTCAGCGCAACTAGCGAGTATGTGCTTATGAACGACTCTGTGTCCCTTATGTTGGTGCAATCATGGTGGCTCTCTGCCTTCCACCTCCAGCAAATCTTGATGTGGTAGGAGCGGCGTCCTGATGGATTTACTATTTCATTTGGGCCACTTGTGCCCTCAGAGCTGCCAGTTCGTTGTCTCTCTCATCGTCGCGATGTTGTAGCAGGCGGATATAGGTCGTCGTCACGTCGTCCGCTGTTGGGGAGAGTCCGGAGTTAGGGGGGATTGAGATGGACATATGTCTCTCAGAGAACGGTGGAAGGATTGTGTTTCCACTGGCGTCTTTTGCTCCTGAGGTGACGATGTCAGTAAGATCTCCGCCCATGGTGGATGGATTAGTGGTTGTTGTTGGGAGGAGGGTGTGGGCAGCGTGCCCTTTTCAAAAGGTTTTCGTTCCTCTTAAAATGTCGGTTCGAGGGAGCACTTAGTTGGACGACAAGCGCTCGCAAAATACAAAGTTGCTACTTGGGTTTTGAAGGTCCGACACCCGAGGAACTGTATTTCGAAGCACCTGCCGCGCTATTTTGATTTGAAAAAGTTAAGGAACCAGCCCATCATAACCATATCTGGGTTCGGGAGCCAAGTTACGAGAGGGGAAGGGTTTTATGGCACCCCTCTCGCCCAATCCGGAGATCGGTCTTTACTTAGGCATTTTGTGAAAATATTTGCAATTCTTCTTTTATTAACCAATTTTAGCCAATTAGGGCGGGAAAACAGTTAATCGGGGATTTAAAACTATAACACCTTTGCAGGATGTGATATGAGAACAGTATGGATAGATGAAATATTGACCAAAAATATGAGTTAAAATTCAAAACTATGGTTGGATATCAAAAACAGTGCCTTGGTTTGAATTTGTCACAGACAATGGCCAACTTGCATGCATGGAACTTCATACATGCAAGTCGACCATCGCGTGACACTCCCATACCATCGCCCGAGTGTTAATGTCCTACAAGCAGGTTCAATTTTACCTCCTTTTGGGATCTGGAAGAACTAGTGCACACCCAAGACCAAACCAAGCATTTTATGAGTACTGAAAGTAAATAATTATTACAAATAGAATAAACAAAATTTGCATCAGAACCCCTAAACAGTGGGGGGTGTTAAAACAAAGGTTTGAAGACCAAGTTGCCCATGCAATAGCAGCTCCTAGAAATAGAAGAATCATCGTGCGACGGAGTGAGACTCTTGCGTTGCATGCCTAGGCTCAGAGACATTCAGTAGCAACCCAAGGGCATTCCAAAGTGAACGAATAAGTAAACTAAGCTAACCTATAGATTTTGACATGCATGGCAGTGGGTTAAATCTAATCATGCTTCACAATAGTTTATAATACTATAAGACAGGAAATGACTAACCTCCCATCCCCTCAAGGACCATCACGTGCTGACTGGAACAGTCGCGCGGTGAAGTGGATCCGTCGCGCGTGGGTGTGCTCGTGACACGGTTCTTGTTAGCCTGCTGACTTTAGGACCAGGACTGGTATTGATTACTAGACTTGGCCTTTCCAGCCCCCCCTCAGGGATCAAAACAGTAAACAGTAGGAATTATACCTTTGCTTTAGTGTTTTGAAAATGGATTGAGCAAGGTGGTGTAGCTTGGAAAATGAGTGTATGAAGGTGGCTAGTGTGAAGAGATATGAAGTATATTAGGGCTTGTGGAGTCTTTTTTTCTTTTTTTTGCTTGAGAATTGGTAACCTTTTGGAAGAAGAACCATGGGGGGTATATATAGGAGATGAGAGAGTGCTTGGTGGGTGGTAAACAAGGTATAGAGACCAGCCAACAAGGCTGGCCTTGGTTACTTGGTAGCCAAGGCCATCCCAAAAGGTGATGGGAGAGGTTGAGTGGTTGGCTAACCCCAAAGCTCTGCAAATGCTGTTCAGTCGACGAAAATGGGGTTCCATAATACTGTAGCCCAATGATCATCACATAATCCAGCTAGAAAAAGGTGAAAGTGACAGGTGTTGACCATCGCGCGATGAAGTGACTCTGTCGCGCGATGGTTAAACCAGCCCCACGATAGTCAACAGTCAAGGCTTTGACTATGGTCAACAGTCAAGGCTTTGACTTTGACCAACACCTGGCAGATAAAGCATCGCCGATGGTCAAACCTCAGGTCAAGGTTTTTATTTAGGGTTTTTGGGTTTAGGATGGGCTCCACTCACTCCAAGCTCAAACCATTTCACTCTCGAGACTGTTTTCGATCTGATTCATCACTGGGGAAACAAGAAACTGAAAAACGAAGTAAAACAATTGGGAAACCAGATTGGGGTGTCTACAGTAGTCCCTCTTTGACGGCACGTGGAGCACCATTGACTGGTACGGGTAACGTCAAAGATTTCTAGACACCCATCCAATTTACCCAAAAGCCGATAAAATGGAAAATGCAAACAAGTATATAAAAATACCGTGCACCGATGGATTGGAGAGCTGATCAACTGTTTGAATAAACTCTCCAGGGGGAATAAATAAGATGGACGGATGGATCGTCCTTGATTTGATAATTGGACAGATGGATCGTCCTTGATTTGATAATCGGACGGATGGATCGTCGTTGATTGATAAATGGATGGATGGATCATCCTTGATTTTGAAAACGGACGGATGGATCGTCGTTGATTGATAAAAGGACGGATGGATCGTCCTTGATTTTGAAAACGGACGGATGGATCGTCGTTGATTGATAAATGGACGGATGGATCGTCCATGATTTTGAAAATGGACAGAAGGATCGTCGTTGATTGATAAATGGACGGATGGATCGTCCTTGATTTGTATTGGGTGTGTGTGCAGGCAGACTACCGCTGGGGATGCAAGAAATGGTATGCAATTCATGGCAATCATCAAAGTTGCTGCGGTGCCATAACGATAAACCATAGGCTTTTATAAGAGAGAAAATCGTGATTGGGCCCGTCCAGAAGCTGTATTATGTTTGGGCCCCAAAGTAATCGTCTTCGTGCGAGGGTTGCCTGTTAGGGCTTGGGTTTTCAATAAGCCCAGACCCTGCCCATGCCTGTTTATCACCCTAAAACTTCTCGGGGACGCTACAGAAACAGTTCCAGTCAATTTCGAAATTTCAAAACGCCTTTCTATTCTCAAACTCTCCCATTCCCAACAAATCCTTAATTTCTTCACAAAATCAACAAACCCACATGCAGTAAGCAACCATGGCAGACCCTAGCAACGACGGTGGATGGGGAAAAATGGTTGATCATCCTGAGAATCAAGGAAGGGCAATCGAGATCGAAACAGAGGATCAACAGCCAGTAGAGGCTGTTATAAGTTACAGTGCAGCGGCCATAGGCAGCGGCGATGGCGTGCAAGGCCGCAAGCAAGAGGTTGGTGGCAGCGAGGAGCATCGCGCGACAGAGCCAGATCGTCGAGCGACGGAGGAAGCTGGGACCACAGGGTCTGTTGTTCGGCCATTGAGCCCGAGCGTGGCAGTGGAAGGCTCGGTGGTGATTGGTGGAGGCTCTAGAGGCACCGGGGATAGTGGTGTTGGGGGTGTTGGTGTTGGGTCGAGTGGGTCTCCGCTGAGAGATCCAGCGAGAGGCAAGGGTGTGGCAACCGAGGAGGTAGAGACCACAGGGGTTCTGTTCATGTACAGAGAGGAGGATGTACTCTTCCAGCAGGCAGCTACATCATCAGGCCACAGGCCGATCACAAAACAGGATGTCGCTGAGCTCCTGAGTGATGAGCCACTTGTCCAAATTTTGGAGGATAACCTCGCAATAGGGGCTGCTGTTTTGGAGGCCCAGGAGGAGCGAGAGAGGGTGATAGCAATCTCAGAGGCCGCGGCGAGAGCCGCGAGAGAGAGAGCCGAGGAGGAGGAGGTCACAAAAGGCATGGAGGCCGAGGAGAGGACTGAAGCTAGGGTTTACGGGCCCAAAGTGATGGCAGTGACAGAGGCGGAGAGACTGACTCATGTCCCTTTTATAGCAGAGGGGTACGTGCCACCCACACCACACTTGTTTGTGCCGTCGGGTTTTGCGGCGTATAGGCCACGGCAGATAGAGTACGACTCCGAGCTCGTCTTGAGAGATCCCGAGACTCATATCTTGAGCAACTGGACAGAGGTAACCTTCCAAAATCCCCCTTTGTAGTTTCAAATTTGAATTCGCCCATTTGTGCTTGAATGTTAAAACGTATATTGTAATTCTTGAAAGAAAAGACCAAATTGCAAAAACATGACCTTGCCATCGAATGCCATGCATGCAATATAATAACTTGAACCAACCATCCGTTGCCAAGCTACATTGATTACCCAGAACTTGAGAATGAAAATCTTGCATACTGACGTATCCTCTCGCTGCTTATTTTTGTTTTGTGTCTGACACAGGAGAGAGCGAGGCAAAGGGACATCCGCGGCTTTGGAGGTGCATGCAGCTCTTTAGCGCTGTACTAGGGTTTGCCTGCCATGGTGAAGCAGTTAGTGAATGAGGTGGGTTTTAGCGAATTCATTCAGATGCTCACTCCGGCTAGAAATGTAACAACTCCGATTTTTCATTCAATAAAAATCTCATTGTTATTCGAAATTTCTTAATTTCTCTTAATTGCTCGATGGTTTTCTTATTAATTTCTAGTAGTTTGTCTTCAAGCAATTGAACGCCTTATCACCATATTCCTCGACTAGAAACCCTAATTGCCATGCCTAGTCAATTTTCAACCAACTAGTTGGTATAACCGAACTAGTTAACCATTTAGTTACCTTTCAACCATTAACCATTGGACAATAATTGTTAAGGTAATCTTTACCCATTGGACAATAGTTTCTCCATTATTATATCTTGATAAGTACATGTATATATACATATGTATATTTGCCACATGCAAAAGGACATGTAGTCATTTTATAAGGCTTAGTTTATTATTTAAAGTACTTGTCCTTTATTACCCATTGGTTATTAACCATTAGGGGATTTATTACCCATTGGTTAATAGGTTAGTCTTGCCAACTAAGTACTAGGCCTATTAAACTAATCTTTTATTAAGATTCCCTAGAGTACAAAGTACACTATTATATAAATTAAGTACTAGTACCTTTTGTATTAGTATAATAGAAGAATCTTGACTTTCAAACCCCTTAGCTCTTAGTACCATGTACTTATATATATAATATACTTAGTCTTTCTTAGATATGTGTGTATATATATATATATATATATAAATAGGGGTGTACTAGCAAGAGAGAGAGGAAAGAGAGACAGAGAGAGAGAGGAGAGAGGCCGAGAGAGAGAGGGAGGAAGAGGGAGAAGGAGAGAGGGAAGGAGGAAGGAAGAAGAAGGAGGATGGGACTTGTACCTTGTTATTGTTTCATCCTTTCAACTTTTGGGATGAATATCTTCCAAATCCATCACCTTTTGCCCTTCAATTATTCTTTAAACACCAAATCTAGTACAACTCTACCTTCATATCTTCCATAGTCCCATCCAAAGTACTAAACTAGCCATGCTAGCCTAAAACTAGGTGGTTAGTGGGCAAGCAAGTCTTAACTTCACCCATCAACCTATCAATCTACCATGACAAGTGAAAGAAAAGTGATATATATATATATATAGAGAGAGAGAGAGAGAGAATCAGTTAGAGAGAGAGGGAGAGGAGTCTTGGCCTATAAATAGAAGCCATTCCAAGCTTCAAACTCACACCTTCAAGCTTTGCTCTTCCTTCTCTCTAGAAATTCCAAGTGTTCTTAGTTCTTGTTTTCTTGTGTTTCTTGAGAGTTCTTGAGAGAAACCACCAAACCACTTCCAAAACCACCCATAGATCTTTAACGTAGTCCACATTAGTTAGTAAAGTTGTTTCTAGGAAAAGAAAGTACATCTCTTTTCCTTTTCGAAGCAATCCAGAGCCGTTACGCCACTGTGAGAAAAACCGATGACCAAAACCTACCTAATCTACCACCAAGAAGTAAGGTAGGATTTCCCGACCCTTAATCCGATATACTTATATATCCTACCTTTTGTTTAAAAGCCTATACTTGCTAGTTTATAGGATAATGCTTTAAAGATGAGTTTACTTCTCGTTAATAAGTTTGGATCGCAAGATAAGTTTGAATTTTGATAACATGAGTTTTATGCATGAATTGTTTGCACTACTTGTTTTCTCGTAACATGAGCATGTTAGAGGATATAGAATTGGATGATCTTACTTATTGGTTTCAAGATTTCGTTAAATGATTGATGTTTACATATTCGATAAGTCCTACTGCGGAGTCAATGCATGAGAACGAGACACAAGAACCGAGAAAGTAGAAACATGACACCTAGGGTGTGGTTAATGAAAGGGAATGTATTTCGAGGAAGGAAATATTTTGAAACTACATAATGACCGGCTTTGGGTGGCATTATGTGAGTTGTGTGTGTGTATACCAATGGGAACCCGGCGCGGCGGAACCATTGTGAGGATACTCGGGAAACCGGCACTGCGGAACCAAGGTTGAGTGTGTGGCTTGGTTATCCGCGGTACGGAGCCAATGCAATTGTGTGCCAATGGGAACCCGGTGCGGCGGAACCATTGTGAGGATACTCGGGAACCCGGAACGGCAGAACCGAGGTTGGGTGAGTTAAACGAATGATTTTTGAAATGTTGATTAAAGTGGGAAATGATGACACAGTCTACGATGAGTCGCGTAGGAGAAACTCTGAAATATTGGACACAACGATAATAAAGGAGTTATTGTTCTACTAATTGTTAAGTTTAAAGGGTTAGTGGGATGAGATGTTCTATTGAGCTTGTGGCTCACGGCGTTGCCTTCTTGGTGACCCTGGCATATTATATCGGTGGCAACGCTGGTATAATATGTCAGATCTCATAGATGAGCAGGGCGAGCTTTATACCTTGGAGGCCTTCGAAGCCAAGGAGCTAGCTGTGATGGAAGAACAAGCGGAGCAGTAGTTAGGAACCTTAGTTCCCTTCTGTTTGTAATAAAAGTACTTCTTTTAAGCTTTATTGTAATAAAGAGCCCGACTCAGTTTACTTTTCAATAAAATTTCTTATTTAACGTACCCAAAATTTGGGGCGTTACAAGAAATGGCCATGCCGTTTTAGTGGTACTTGCAGAGAGGTGGAGGGACACTACCAACACCTTTCACTTACCCATAGGGGAGATGACAGTGACACCGGCTGACTTTGCAGCGATCACTGGCCTAAGAGTCGGGGGTGAGCCTATCCCGTTTGACTCGGGCATTCAAGAAGACCCGGCGGCCCTAGAGTGGTTCTTGGGAGAAGCGCCCAAGATTGAGGAAGGGATGGCACGGTACAGGCAATTCTCCAGATACCTCAAGAAAAAGGTGACAACCGAGCAGAAAGCGGAGCAGATGGCCCAGGCGTACCTGTTGTACCTCTTTGGTGTGACCCTGTACCCGAATAGGCGCAGTAAAGTTCACTTGTCATACTTGCCCGTGCTGAGGGACCTGAGGGCAGCCTCGCGCTTTGACTGGGGTGGAGCAGCACTGAGCGCGGCCTATGATTTCTTGGGTGACTCATCGAGGACAGAGATGAGCACGGCCAGATATTGGAGAATCTGGGAGGTTTGATTTCAATAGAGTAAAGCACAATTTCATATTATACTTATATCCATTTGATTGCATGGCCTCCTTGATTGTATTATTACATGCACTAATGACTTGCTTTACTTGTGAACCATGCAGCTCTGGGCCTACGAGGTGTTGAACATGTGCCGCCCAGTGTCCAAAAGCTTGGACTTGGGGATTCTCCCGCGGGCACACATTTGGAGCAAGAAGAATATGGGGGAGAAGAAAGGAAGGGGTGATCTGAACGGCTTCCGGATATACCTTGACGAGCTCCGACCCTCACAGGTATGACATGAAACTTGACCGAACAAAGTACATAACCCTTTGTATTACTTTAATGCTGTCGCTGATCAATACTTGCATTTGTTTCCCTATCACATGTACAGCTCGAATGGGATCCTTGGTGGGTGGCAGGGCCTGAGCCCGAGTACTTGGCTAGGAGCAGGGCTGTGACGGCGAGCAGAGTGTTGCTAGAGTCTGTCTTTGGTTGGCAGTGGTACTTGGGAGATCGGGTGACACGCCAGTCACTTGGCCTTGCTGAGTTCTAGGTGCCTGGGCCACTTCCACCACGGGCCTCACACACAGGAGAGTACACACTGGCCGAGCTGGAGACGTTCACGCAGCCTGACACCGACCTGACACGCCACTTGCGTCCTGACATGTACTACGCGACATACCAGAGGGAGCGTTTGGCAGGGCCACTGAGAGTCCGAGAGTTCAGAGAGGTCCGGAGTCAAGCTCATGGAGCTGTTGAGGAGAGGAGAGCTGCAGGAGAAAGACAGAGTGGTGGCGAAGGTCGTGTGAGACGAGGCCTGAGTGGACCAGTGAGAGGTGGGCCACCAGAATTGCTGTGGAAGATAGCAGTGGTAGACTCTCAGGGCAATCTAGCTGAGTTACACCTAGCCCCTGCCAGAGTTGAGCCTACGCCAATCACCATTACAGTAAGACATTGTTGTTTCCTTTCATTACATGTCACTAGAATAGAATCATTGCTGAAATGTCTGATAACTCCCCATTCACTATTGCAGGTACCAACTGAATGGGCGAACAAAGCTGTTCGTCGCATGATCGCACTAGAGAATGTAGTAAGAAGAGCGGCAAGTGGTTTGCCATTGGACTTGTGCCATCCAGCGCCAACTCCATCATTGGCGGCTCAGAGATCTCAGGTATACCTTTCAGAAAATGATACATTCCTGCTTTCAATACTTGATGTATGCTTCCTCATTTGACACATATTATGCTTTGATAGTCATTGATTTTGGGATTGATCATACCTGCTTTCAAACATACAATATGCACAATGTATACTAATTGACAAAATTTACCATGCAGGCACAGAGGCAGGCAGCTCCTAGGAGGAAAAGTGCTAGAGACCCTCCACAGAGGAAAATGGTAGAAAGGGCTCCCTCTCCTCCGGTCACTACTAGACGACTGACAAGAGGCCCATAGCTGACCACCACGAGTGAGGAGGCAGCTCGAGAGGCTGTGGCGCGCGCAAAGGAGCGATACCAAATCAAGATGCGCCAAAGGCCCTCGCAAGATGAGCCGGCCCGTAAGAAGCGACTAATCCTGCCTGAGGTCTCTGAGGAGGAGGACGACTAGGAGGAGGAAGAAGAAGGAGAGGAAGATGAAGAGGAAGAAGAGGGAGAAGAGGGGGAAGAGGGGTCGTCCGACAGTAGCTGCTCTGACGACACTGCGGACGATCCTGGATACAAGCAAGATCTCAGGGAGATGGACGACGACGACAACGACAGCGACGGTAATTGGCTAGGAGAGGATTGAGGGCTATTGCGAAGCCTCATTTACTTCCTGCACTTTTGATTTTTGATTTTGGGCCTGCGCGCCCAAGCAGATAGGTAGATGGTGGGCATATAGGCCCCAGCTGACATTTGATTGTTGTTTTGAGGCCTACATGCCTTTGATTCGCAGGCGGATGTGCCCAAGCAGACAAGATGCTTTTGATCGGCCGAAGTGCCAAACGTGCAGTAGTTTTCTTCATTTTGACGTAGATAGACCATGGTTTAGAAATAAAATTTGCATTTTCACGGCTTATTTACTCTTGCAGTAGGTTAGAGGAATTAAAACTCACCACAAATACCAAACTTGCATTGATGACATGCTGAGACTACTTATAGACACATATATGCATAAACGTGACCAACTTAGAAGAGAAATCAAGGATACGACCTAGGACACGAGCAGGATACGAGGATACAGGAAATATAATGAAATTTTGGGCAATAAAGAACCAAAACTCCAAATACTTGAATTTTGATGAAGTTGACACTCCCATGAGGTCAAACATGCACAACACGACCCGTACAAATCAACGAAACTGAAAAATACATTCCGGAGCAAAGTTAGACCAAAAAGTGCTAAAAAAGACACAAAAACGGACACGAAATGTAAAACATGATTCGATTATGTCCCGGACTGAAACCGACACCTCCATACAGTCATATTAGATTCATATGACCTGTACAGCGTGGGAGAATGGGGTGAAAACCTCTAAAACACATTTCGACCACCCGAAATCCTAATTTGTACTTGAAATGGGCCACCGAGGGACCAAAATCTCCGTTAAACGTGATATTCCAAATCCGACACTTGGACAAGATCACATATAACGATAGTGACTTACTGGAACCATCAAAATAGCAAAACAACCCCTGGAACGAAAAATGACCAAAGTTGGTCAGTAGCTGCTGTAAATTGTCAAATTGCAGACTGAACCATCGCGCGATGGACTGGTAAGATCGCGCGATGGAAAGTCCCTGCTAAGCCACCTTTGTTTGACCAATCTTGAATCTGAGACGTTGGATGCCTTGTCATTGTCCTTGGTTGTCAATAATACACCTGGGGCAGCTCACAGGTGTACCCTTGCATTGAAGGGGGCAATGCCACCTTGCTTGGATATTTATCTTGGAAAAAGGAGATATTTCATCATGCCTTGGCTATAAAAGGATATGACCCTAGAATTGTGAGGCACAACCTCACCCCCCCCCCCCCCCCCCCCCCCCCCCGCCCGCCCCCCCCCCATTCCAGAGCAAGCACTTTCAACACCCCTATAATGGCAAATAACCTTCCAGTCTTGATCGGCCCATGGCTAACAGCATTTGTAGCCGGAGAATGGCTATCATTTCGATTTCATGGTCTGGCCGCTTTTCTTTTTCTTCGCAACGCGAGGGTCCGGCCCGAAATTCTGATGGCAGCGCTACAGTTCTGGGACCCATAGGTTCATATTTTTGGGTTCGGGGACAACGAGCTGTGCCCAACTGTGGAAGATTTCCAAGCATATCTCCAGGGGTTTGGCTCGAGCGTGATTGTCGTGCCACCCTACAGGAAGAGCATGCCAAAACTTTTGCAATCATGTCTCGACATTTTGAGGGGAGTAGTCGAAAGTTTGCTAATTGAGGGGCAAATCAACATCATGCGCCTGATGGAGTGGTATGGGCCTGACACTACGCCAAAAATTGCCTTTGCCGGCGATTTTTTTACCGGCGGTTTTTTTACCATCGAAAAAGAGTCCTATTACTGGCGGTAATGACAAACCGCCGCAAAAGGTAATTATAAACGCCGTTTATTAACGGCATTAGTAAAACCGTCGGTAAAAATAACTATTACCGGCGGTAATGTAAAACCGCCGGTAAAAGTAACTATTAACGGCGGTAAGCAAAAACTGCCGGTAATAATACATTATAATATAAATATTATTATTTTTCTAATAAAACACATAATTTTATGTAGCTTAGTGGGTAAGTGCTCAGGTATTAATCAACGGGTCGCGGGTTCGAATCTCGGCAATGTCATTTTTTTTCTGAAACTATTAGCGGTGGTACAAAAACCGTTGTTAATAGTCCGAAACCTTTACTGGCGGTAATTTACCGCCGTTTTTGTATTCCCGACAATTGTTTTGCCGACGAAACTTTTACCGGCGGTAATTTATTTTTACCGGCTGTAATGTACTTTTACCGGCGGTTTTGAGACTATTACCGACAGTTTTTTAATGCCGCTAATGGAAAAAAATGGCGTAGTGTGAAGGGAACACAGAGGATACTACCTTGCAGGCTCGACGCCGATTTGCCCTGACAATCAGCACACTGGCCGCCTACTTACTAGTATCTTCGAATGGACGAGTTAACCCCTCGCTAGTGAGCATTGCAGCTCAAATGGGCACTCGAAGGAATGTGGTGCCGCTGATTCTAGCAGAGACACTCATGGGCTTGGATTTGGTTTCTACTGGCCAAACAAACGTATTCGGCGGTAGTCCACTCCTTTTGCATGTAAATTCTCACTCAGTTCACCCTTTTCCAATTTTCTCTCATTTACCCTTTTACCTCATCCCTCGGCTTAGGTCATATCGGGGCTCCTCACTTGTTTTCTCGCTCAAGTTTTGTATAGCTCTTTACTTGTCTTTTACCCTCTCCTACAGCTATGGCTATCTAAGAAATTGGGATTGCTCACGACACCGGAGGCAAACTGGCCTCATCTGCCCTGTCGGATGCATCAGTGGGGGATGATCTACCCAGAGATGTCCACGAACCAGCGGTACACGTTCATGAAAGAAATGCTTCTGAATGAGATCATCTGGAGGCATGAGGTCGTGGACATTCCAGACATGGCTCTTAATTCTGCAGGTTTTGAGAGGTTGGTGATAGCCAGGCTGACCGCTTTCACATTCTACATTCCCGATCGCATTCTCCGTCAACTAGGGATAAGTCAAAGACTGCACCGAGTTGGGATCGAAACTTTCAATATCCTTGCATTCACTGTACAGAACTTGGCCGGATATGAGTGCAATTGGGGCCTGCGTCAACTTGGCGGAGCAGAACCTGACTTCAGTACAGAGCTCATGCATCAATACAAAGTGTGGCTAAGAAGGGAAATCGCAAGAAGACAAAGCAATGATTGACTCCTGACAGATTCTAATGATCTAGAATAAACTGTGAGCCTGTTAAGGCCTCTAGCATTTTATTCTGTTTTTATGCTTAACTGTTTTAAAGGCTTTGCTCAGCTGTGCAATAGAAGTAGTAGTTTGAATAAAATCGAAAGATTTAAAACTTTCTCCTGTTGATCCAAAGTGTTGAACGCCACGCCGCTTTGAACATTGAAGATGATTCCAAAATGGTAAACCACGGATCTTGTTGATGGAATGTGACCGAATCTCACGAAGAGACTGCCTACATATCCTCTTTCAAGGAATCAGGTCAGAATGTAGTTCAAGCTTAGGTTCGCTTGAGTATTTTTGACTCTCCTTTTACGCTCTAACTTTTGCCTAGTGCCGCCACTTCGGGTTTTCGGCCTAGCGAGCTTTTGAGTATTGCCTATTTATTTTTTGCCTGAATCGCCTTCATAGGTTTTCAATCCAGCAGGCTTGCTCTAATTTTTGCTTAGAACCGCCCACCCTTGTGGTTTTCGTCCCAACGAGCTTCTCTCAGGGGTAGTAACATTTGAGTTGATCCAGGTTCGCCAAAGTGGAAAATTCATTGCCGTCGAGATCTATAAGCTGAGCTGCTCCCCTAGAAAGGATGGTCTTGATGATGTAAGGCCCTGAACGCTTCGGACTGAACTTGCCACGGGGATCGAATACAGGCACCCGAAATCTCCTTTGTAACCATGTCTCCTTCAACCAAATCCCTAGACTTCACCTTCTTGTTGAAAGCCCGTGCAATCCTTCGTTGATATCCCTGAACATGGTATAAGGTGTGGAGTCTCCTTTCATCGAAAAGCATAAGTTCAACAAACCTCCCGTTGAGCCATTTAGATTTCGTGAAACCACACTTTGTCATGATTCTCAATGACGGAACCTCAAGCTTGATAGGAAGTATTGCTTCCATCCCGTAAACTAAAGAAAAGGGTGTCGCTCCTGTCGATGTTCAAATTGACGTCTGGTACCCCCAAAGTGCTAGAGGTAGTTGCTCATGCCAGTCCCGGGCGGACTCAGCAAACTTTTTGATAATCGTCTCAATATTCTTATTTGCCACTTCAATAGCTCCATTCGTTTGAGGGCGATAAACAGTCGAATGATGGACTTGGATTCCGAACTCTTCGAACAACTCCAAAACCCTGCCTTTGAAATGAGTCCCATTATCTGACACGAACGCTTAAGGTACACCGTATCGATAGATGATTTTCTTTCTGATAAAATGGGCAACCTGAACTGCAGTTAGGGTTTTGTATGATTCGGCTTCCACCCACTTGGTAAAGTAATCTATCGCCACCAAAATGAACTTGTGACCATTCGAAGCAGACAGTCTTATCATGCCAATGACATCAATGCCCCACACAGAGAAAGGCCAAGGAGAAGTCATGCCAAAAAGGTTAGAAAGGGGAACATGCATTAGGTTGGCATGGATTTGGCATTTATGACAACGCCGTACGAAATCCACACACTGAGGTTCCATCGTAGACCAGAAGTAACCCTGTCGTAGGATTTTCCTAGCAAGCATGACACCACTCATATGAGGACCACAGACTCCCTCATGAACCTCCTCCATCATCCTTGCGGCCTCAGAGCCATTGACATAGAGCTTGTGCATCCCACAATGGGATCTCTTGTATAACTTCCCTCCACAAAGGATGTATTGGGCCGCTATCCTTCATAATGCAAGTTGATCCTTCTTAGAAGCTTCAGGCGGATACTCCCCATTTTCAACGAAATTAATATGTCGTGATACCAGGGTAGGCCATCATCTACATCATCGATAGCATTGACATACTGATAGGTAGGACAGTCCCGCTATTTGATCAGAATAGGGCGGAGTTTGACACCCAAAGGAAGTTCGACCATGGAAGCCAAGGTTGCCAAGGCATCAGCGAATTGATTCTTCAAGCGGGGAATATGAGTAAAAGTAACCTTATCGAAACGAAGAATGAGGTCTTCCAAGTCTTGATGATATAGTTTCAACTTTTCTTTGCGAACCTTCCAGTCCCCGTTGGCTTGGGATACGACGAGATTAGAATCACCAATGACCTCGAGTTTTTCCACACCCAGGGTAAGAGCGACCTCCATACTAACACTACAGGCCTCATACTCAGCTTAATTATTTGTGACATCGAAATTGAGTTTGAACGCAAGCGGAATGTGAGAACCATCAGGTGTAATCAACAGTACTCCGATCCCATATCCCTTCTGGTTGGCTGCTCCATCAAAGTAAAGTGTCCACACGTCTTAGACAACTGTTAGCACTTCCTCATCTGGGAATACAAAATTTGAGTCCTTCGGTCCATCGATAGGATGATCGGCTAAGAATTCCGCAACTGCTCGTCCCTTGACAGATTTTCTCGTAACGTACTCAAGATCGAACCCTGCCAACATGAGCAACCAACGTGCTAACTTACCAGTAAGTGCTGGCTTCTCAAACAGATATTTGAGAGGATCCATTCGAGAAATCAACTTCACTTGATAAGCCAGCATGTAGTGTCTCAACTTCTTAGAGGCCCAAACAAGTGCAACATGTCTTTTCCAAAGCTGTGTAGCATTCTTCACACCCTACCATCTTCTTACTTAAGTAATAAATGGCCTTCCCGACGCCCTTATCTCCTTCTTGAGCTAGTAAGCACCCCATAGACGACGGATATTCACAGACAAATAAAGTATCAAAGGCTTCCCGGGGATTGGCGGCATGAGGACCGGAGGATTCTGTAAGTATTTCTGAATGGACGTGAAAGCCACTTGGCACCTGGCTGTCCATACAAGCGGAGTATTCTTCTTTAGAAGATGAAACATCAGCTCGCAAGTCAAAGTTAACTTGGCAATGAATCTGCTGATGAACTGAACCTTCCCCAAAAAGCTTCGCACTCCCTTTTCAGATTCTGGTGGCTTCATTTCAACTACAGCCTCAATCTTCGATAGGTCAACTTCAATCCCACGAGTAGTGATCAGAAAACCAAGCATTTACCTGCCGTGACCCCAAAAGTACACTTCTGTGGATTGAGACGAATTCTATACTTACGGAGTCGTTCGAAGAACTTTCGAAGAATAGGGACATGCCCCTCACTAGTTTTTGACTTGGCAATCATGTCATCCACGTAAACCTCAACTTCTTTGTGCATCATGTTGTGCAGAATGGTCGTAGCAGCGCGCTGATAAGTAGAACCGGCATTCTTCAACCCAAATGACATCACCAAATAGCAGTAAGTCCCCCATTCAGTGATGAATTGTTGTCTTCTCACGATCTTCCGGTGCCATGAGAATCTGATTATAACCCGAAAAACCATCCATAAATGAGAGCATGGCATGGCTCGCCGTATTGTCAACAAGTACATCAATATACAGCAGGGGAAAATTGTCCTTAGGGCTCGCTTTGTTCAAATCCCTAAAATCTACGCATACCCAGATTTGTCCATTCTTCTTAGGAACCGGCACAATGTTGGCAACCCAGGTGGGGTATTGAGAAACCATAAGAAAGCCAGCATCGATCTGCTTAGTGACCTCATCCTTGATCTTCTGTACCCAATCCGGCCTCATTCGCCTTAGTTTCTGCTGTTCGGGTTTCGCATTCGGCAGTAGAGGAATTCGATGCTCCACTATCTCCAGGTCAATGCCGGGCATGTCTTGATGAGACCATGCGAAAATGTAACTGAACTCCGTGAGCAGTTCTTTGAAATCCTGATATTCCTCTAGAGACAAAGTGGAGCCCACCTGAACCATTCAGGGATCATTCTCATCTTTAAAATTTAAAGAAACTACTTCTTCTTTTGACGGCTGAGCATGCCTTTGATCTTCTCTTTCGATGAAGGCACGGACTTCCTTGGGAATATCACCATCGAAATCTATCCCTTCATCATTAGGGTCGACATAGTTTATGTATAAAAAATCATCAAAGTAGTCAGAAGTGGATTCTTTCATTCCAAAAGGCCCTTCGGGGCAACCAAGTACAGCAGAATCAAACTCAAAATAAAAGCTATGACGTGGAGGGCCAAGAGGCACAAACTCCGACTCGAAGCTAGACTCAGAAAACTCCGTGTCAGACTCAAACTTAGACACATCATCAATGTAAGTTAAGCGTGGTTTGAAAATGCAATTTTTAAGGCTACCCTTGGCTTTTGTAATAAGAGAGATAGGATCCTCAAGGGTATCAGGCTCGAGCATGAGCGCTTCGGCTTCTTCAGCTTCCTCGGCCAAACCAACTTGGGAGAACTCATGAAATAGCTGCTCTAAGCTTCCCTGATTGAAAGACCCAAGCTAGTCAGTCTTGACCTTCAGCTGGTTGAGCTTCTTCTTGAATTCCATCCTTGTTGGTTCCTCATCACTATCCGACCAGGTGTCGTTAGTGAAAATCTCAAAACCTAGTAGTATCTCCCCAGTCTTTGAGTCAACAAAGGGCTCAGCCTGCCCTGTATAAATAGTATTTCCCTTCTCACAGACGAAGTAGCTGTCGGGATCACCATAGAGAGTTCGAGGTTTTCCCGCACATTTCCTCCTTTTGGCATCATTGGCCGAGACGATGTACCCCAAACCAAAGCGGCCCTCGCAGGAAGGAATGGTAGGGAACTCCGGGATCCCTTGCTGGTGAATCCCTAAGCCCAAACCAGGTAGATAGAACATTCTCCTCATAATATCTAAGGAGAAACCACCGAGATCCACGTCTTCTTCACCATGCATAATTCCCAAAACTGGAGTACCATCTTCCTTGAGCGGGCGAATGCCTGAGTCCCCGCAGATCGTTAACATGCCAGTAGGAAGTCCCAGCATGGCTTTTTGATGGAGAGTAGACGACACAGCCATGATGTCAGATCTGTGGAGCCACGGTTACCAAGCAGAAGGTTGAAAGTGGCAGGGATGTCAACAACATGGAATTCAACATCCATTTCAAAGCCCTCAGCATCGAGCTTGAGCATTAACGTACCCTCAACCACACGACGAGTGTTGTCGTATGCCTTAACAGCCGTATTGGAAGGCGCAAAGTCCTTTTTGGTCAAACCCAGATGGTAAGCCACCCTTAAAGGGCAAACATTGATTGCAGAGCCATTATCTATGAGAACAGTCAGAATCCAGAGCCCTCTACATTTGACAATGATGTGCAAGGGGCGATTGTGATCGACCCCTTCAACTGGCAGGTCCTTATCGGTGATGATCACGGTGTGCTTGGAGGTAGGTGGGAGGATGAGAGATATCATTACTTTAGGAGTGATATCAGCTGGGATCTCAAGACGTGAAAGGGTATGGCAGAGTTTCTGATGATGCTCACGAGAAGAACAAATCAGCGCCCAGATCGATATAGCAGCGGGGATCCGCTCAAGTTGTCTCTGAATCATGTCCGTAGAAAAGGTACTGGCAGGTACCTCAAGCGTTGCAGACCTTGGGAAGGTAGAGGGCTCGTTCCTGTGGTTAGAAGGGTTGGACGTGCTTCTAGCCTGTATATTAGCAGGCTGAAAAATCTGTCCACTCCTCATAACATTGTCAACACTTCCCAAGGAGGGCACGACCTGAGGGTCTTGATCAATATCCCAGAGGTCAGTAGGGACTTCACCCAGTTTGCGCTTCCCTTTGTCAGCTGCCGATGCTATCGCAGGAACTTCCAAGTCTAAATCCAAATTCTCAGCCAAGTCCTTCACCAAAAGTGTGTCCCAAAAGTCCAGGTCCTTGACTGCCACAACCTCTGCAACAGGTTCTGGGTTGGCAATGAAAGGAACATCCCAAAGTCTGCCATCAGCTAAGGAATGGTTAACAGTCCAAACCTCTACCCCGACTTGGATGTTGACTATATCATCAACGTCCCAAAGATCAGCTGGCGGGAAGTGGGGTCCTGCTCGACATTCGATATCAAACTGCCAAGCATGTCGAGGGTAGAAGGGAGAAAGCATTCCCCTAAGACACGAGGCTCTTCTTGAACAAAATCGTCCTCAGCAAAGTGAGCCATGTAATTCGGTAAAACATAGCCTTGAAGAGGATTAGTATCGAAATCCAACGAAAATTGCCAAGCGAGCTCGGGACCCCAATAGTATTCCTCTTCGGGAAGCATAGGTTCAGGCTGTTGGAAAAGCATGTACAAGGAAATACCATCCAAAGGATCGAGCATCGCCTGGTTATGTCCAACTTGCCATTCTTCGTCCCAAGCCTGGTCATGCTGAGGGAGTGGGAGATAATCAGGGTGTAACGGGAAGCCCTCTAGCTCAAGCTGGTTCCATTTTTGGATTATAGGGGCGGCATAATCATCATCATCAGCTATGGACCAACCCACAGCCTGCATACTGAGTTCAGGCTCTTGCTCGAAGAAAGTTGGTAACGCAGCCCTGAACTGGCTTTCAAAGTTTCGAGGAAGAACTAGGATCTGTTATAACCGGGATAGGATTACGACGAGTCAAAGTGGGACCAAGTCACACAGGATGGACAGGGTCATCATGGAGATCACCAATGATTTCATTGAAGAGGTCAAAGCCTGTCTGAAGGAGTTGAAGATTCGGATTAGGTCGAGAAGGTTCTCCAATGTACATGAGTTCCGCTTCTGACCCCGAAGGTATAGTTATAGCCGGTTTAGGTTAGTTCACTGGGATTATATGGTCAGTGGGGTTTAATATGGTGGAGCAAGGGTCGATTTGAGTGGAGCTGGAGGATATGTGGTTGATATGGGGAGCAGCATTGTGCTTTGGCATAGAATTAGAAAGGATGTTTGGTTTTTGAGATGGAGGAGGTGGAGCCTGAAGGGTCCCTTCATCTATAAGATCCTGAATCACATGACGGAGGCGGAAGCAGGAATCTGTAAGATGACCAGCCCCTTGGTGATAGGCGCAATAGAGATTGACTTTGAAATTGGGTGAAGGATTTTTGGGTAAAGGAGTCAGATCAAGGGGTTTTAGATGACCCGATTTGATCAATTTCTCCATAATAGAGGATAATGGAGCCTCAAATGCGGAGAAACTACAGGGTTGGTTACGAGGACGATTGTTCTGTGGAGTCTGCACTTGATTGACATCGGCAATGTGATTGGCAGTGTTGGAGGAGACATTGGTGCCACTGGTTGCTGCGTTGGAGAAAGTCCCACCCCCAAATAGTGCATTGGTGTTGCCAGAGTATGCTCGAGGTTTTGATTTTAGAGGGTTAGAGGATTCTCCTTTTGATAGAATGCCATGTTGCAGCGCATCCTCGATGGCCAGGCCAGAGTCGAAGAAAGTTTCAAAGTTTGCTGATGCCTGAACAATAACCAAATGCTTATCATAATCTAGCTGAAGATTGCGGGAAATGATGCGGAGTTGATCCCTCTCACTTGGACGATCGGTCATTAGGGCAGCCTTAGCCCTCCACCTCTTGACAAAGTCTGTGAAGGACTCTTTGGCTTCCATCTTGGTAGATTCAAGCTCCTGAGTTGTCACTTTTAGTAAGGAATTATAACTATACTGCGAAATAAATGCAGCAACAATATCCCCTCAAGTCCTCCTCTTGGCAATGTCGAGTGACAAGAAACAATGAAAAGCCAGACTGGAGAGAGTCTGAGGGAACAACTGTGACATGGCTTCGGGCTCGACTGACAAGAGCTTCATAGTAGCGTGATAACTATACAGATGAGTCTTAGGGTCACCACTGCAGTCAAACTTGGCTAGGTCTGGCATTTTGAACTTGTCGAGAAGCTTGGCATTGGGATACAAACAGAGGTGGTCCAAGTCAATTTCCCCAGCACTGATCCTTTCAGATTTAGAAATAGATTCCTCCAGCTTGGTGATTTTGGCCATGAGAGCAGCCAAATCAGGATTTTGAGTAGGCCTAATGACAGCAGGGTCCAGGTTTGCGGCTATCGGGCGAGCTTCTCTCGGATTGAGTTGAACTATGAGCCGCCCAACATGATTCGGGTCTTCGACAAAGACAAGTTCTGCATGAACATCCTCATCGGCCTCGCCTCCCATTTCTGCTACTGGTGGAAGACGAGTGTTGAAGAGGTCATTCAAATGGGTAACATTGGCATCTGTCTGACCAGCCCTCTATTGCATGGTGGCGATGCTATTCTGAAGGCTTGTGAACATTGCTTCCACAGTGAAGGGTTGAGGTTGATCTGTCATGACTAGTGTTTCAAAGGAACTTGATGAAGATGAAGGGGTTGGCGATGTCGGAGGCTTAACTTCCTAGAGAACTGAAGACGAGCCTGACTGAAGAGTAGCCAACAGAGAACGCGGAGAGTCTTCCGTTGCGGCTGACTGGGATTGTAACCTGACTAGCCTTTGAACCGGATTCTGATGCAGACATTCCCAAGTGGGTTTGCCTTTCTGCTTCGATACTTTCCGTGGTGGTGCAATGATTCAGAACTTTGCTTGCAGTAAAGTAAGACAAAGGCTTAATCGGGGTCGTGCAATAACTTTAATCTCAATAAAAGACTAAAGCGAAAGTGCAATCACCATCGTCAGTGTCGTCCTAGACTCTAGACCTAGAAGAGAAGTCTATCTCAAAATGTTCGGACACTGCCAGAATCCTCGGAAATCTTTTCAAGAGTGTATCCTTTGAATAGATTGATGAAGACCAAGAGATGCCAAAATAGCCTAAGCCTTTGACTATTCCATTCTCGACGTTTCAACTTTGAACTTTGGAACAACTCGGTGTAGATGACGTGATCCTTTAAACTGGGCGGCGTAGGTGGCACAGCACCATAGCCTAAACGGTGTACGTGCTTCGCACGATGACCAAGATGTTGTAAGCATCACGGCATTTTCTCCGTTGTTTCCTTGTTTTCTATTTGAAACTTCGATTGGGTATTAGACAAAGATTTAGAAAGGTTTGATATCCCAATGCTTCACTAAGCTAAGGACTTTGAAAATTGATATCATGAACCATCGAGATGCATGATTCTTCATCGGGTCCAAAGCAGTGTCCTTACAATTTAAGACAGACCCGAAGACTTGAGAACCTAGAAGCCACCCTAAACATGCTCCTACGCCAGCGGTATGTATGTACAGTGCATGCGATAGGGAAAGCAGTAACACGAAGACAGTATATGGGGGTTAGATGCAAGTAAATCTTACCCTGTGGGTTCCTGTCCTAGTTTGAAAAGTGCTAGTACTTTATATATGCAAAGGCTGGTTTTTTAGCTTGTAACAGGTTCCTTGGACTAAAGCCAAGATATACCTCCCGCGTAACCACAGAGTAACAGTCAAACGGTAGAATGACTCATCATCGTCGGAGGTTGTTGGTCATTCGGGGTCCCCAGGCTCGGGTAAACCGTGCCGGATTGCCAAAACGATCCAACGAGGCTTATCCCACATCAATGCAAGTGAAAAATGCTAAAAATTGATTTAAGAAAAGAAGAATCACAATATCGCAAAGTGCTTTTTCAAATTTGGCTCACTTTATCTAGTCCATTTTAAAAGGAAAATACACAAATGATCAATCGAAAAAGTCCCAGATTGGATTGGTCGGACACGGGGTCCTGTTAAATCACCATTCCGAAGAACCATGAGAAACTATACAAGCCTATTTTTCTCACGGTACTGCAAATTACTATCAAGTGATTGCAAGTCAGAGGGTTCCTTAACAGCTAATTGATCCCAGTAATTAGTCATCTAATTGTAGAATTCCTGAATTGATTTATCCTTTTGTGTAGCACTGCCGATAGACATCTCAAGCTCATATTGTTTAGCAAAGTTTGACTAGTCAAGATACATAGATTTCAAATAATCCCACACTTTCTTGGATGTGACATATTTCGAGAAGTTCATACCAATATTGGGTTCTACAGAGTTTTGAATCCAAGTATCTGTGCACTTTCAATCTTCCATTTTTCTAGTGCAGTAGCACACTCTTTGGACTTACCCTTTAGATCAGGACATGGTACTGAAACATCAACGTGTCCCCATACTCCCTTACCCGCAATAAAATTCTTCATCACATATGCCCAATAAGAGTAGTTATTACCTGTTAAACGTACACTAGTTGCTTGAGTTTTATCATCAACCATGGTGATTATCCCAAAAGAAAACATGAATTGATAATACCAAAAAAAAATACTTGAAACAGAGCCGCAATAATGCAAAAAAAATACCAACAATCAAAAGTCATAATGCCTTAAATGCTCAAATCCAGACAGCGAATACTGTAGAAAAATAATAGTAGTAGTCGAGATACCTCAAGAGATCAAAAATAGTCAATTTCGAGTGCAAGGAGAAGATTTCGAGAACAATCGACGACTGCCCAGTTGATTTTGAGTGTAAACAGTGCTGACCCAATGCAATCAGAAAGCCAACAAGCATCGCCAGAGGTTAGAGACTGACTGGCGGTGGTTGGCGGTGGTTGTCAGTAGTCAAGGGGTGGTGGGCTGTAGTCGTTGGTGCTGCTGTGGTTGCTGCATTTTTTGAGAAGTTACAGTGTGTTTTGGGAGGGAGGAGTGGAGGTCGAATAAGGGAGAAGAGGGGAGATCTAATACAGTGGGGAGGAGATGCAACTAGCCCATTCCAGGCTCTGATACCATGATAATTTTGCAAGAGCTTTTCAACGTAATTTTATTGCAATGTCTAATTACAAAAGGTTAAATAGATAAAACCCTAACAAAACCCTAATTAGCGCAAAGACGAAGCTACCCGTAAAATAATAGAAAATAACAAGAGCATACAAAACCCTAAAAAATAATACATTCACACCCAGTACATATTGGTTTTGCTCGGGCTGTTGTGCCGCTTTCATACTCCCACCTTTTGCTTACGGATATTGATTTGCTAGTATATAACAGCTACATTTTCAGTTTATTAATCTCTTTTGGATGAAAATTGACAAAGGAAAAGAATAAACCATCCACTAATGTTTAACACGCATTGATGAATGATCTGAATTGACAAATAGACACTTGCAGACGTATACAATTGACTTAGCTCAAAAGAAAAGGGTAGCAAAGCCCCAGGATACGACACAAATCCTCAGACACATGAAAAATAATGAAATTTTGGGCATTAATGAGCCAAAACTCGAAATTCTCCTAAACGGTGGAAACTGACACTTTTGCAAGACCATATAGATGTACAATGACCTATATGAACCGTCAAAACCGGTAAAAACATCCCGAGATGAGAAATAAACTGGAAAATGATAAAAATGTTGCAAAAATGGACATAAGGCGCAAAGGATGACTCGATATAGACCCGGACCGAAAAGGACACCCCCGTACAGTCACATTAGGTCCACATGACGCGTACGGTATGACAAAACTTGGCAAAAGTCCCTGGAATGGATTTTGACCTTTCGAAACCTTGATTTGAACTTCAAATAAGCCGTCGGAGGTCTGAAATCTTCGATAAGCGCGGCGTTTGGAATCCGACACCTCGACATAGTCCCAAACACCATTCATGACTTGCGTGAATCATCAAACTTGCAAAACAGGTCCCGGAGTTGAAAACAGCATGGCGGAGGCAGTAGCTGCTGCATTCTATTTTCTGGTGAACCTTACTGGCGTGCACCAGTAGTTTGATGCAGTACGCCAGTAGGAAGGGGACACGTTCACACTAGTAGGCGACGGGCGTACGCCGGTCAAAGCCAGTCAAATCACCTTTATTCAACCATGTGCATGAGACTTTTGAGCCACCCCCAGTACACTGAACAGTCTTCTGATGATTGCAACCGTGCAGGGCTGTCCCCATCTCTCTCCTACACATTCCATCAACTAGTCCCATGCATTTAATGCATGGGAGGCTCCCTCTCTAACTCAACCAGCCATTTTAGCTGGTTACCACACCCCCTCTCTCACCCCTTTGGCCTATATATACCCCTTTGCATTTATATGCTAAAGGTTACACTCATAAAGGCTCCCAGTTCTTTCTCTCTTTTTTTGGTCTTTGCTCCCTCTTCTTTCATTCATTCCATTGAAAGAGTGAGCAAATGACTCTCTCCCATACATAATCCATACCCTTTTACTCATCATCCATCCCTCAAACTTCAAGTTCAAGAGCTTAAACATTCCATCAACCTCAAAACCAAAGGTATACCACCTTTTGCAAACTTTCTATTCTGACCCCTGAGGGGGGCTGGTAGAGTCAAGGCTGGTAATCAATACCAGTCCTGGCCTAAAGCTGGCAAGGTTTCAAAGATCGTGTATGGTTATAAGTGGTGTGGACAACATGCCCATAGGAAGGATTCCGTTCCTTCCCAAAGCAGGGCCCATAATCGAGGGAGCGCGAGCACGGATGGCAAGCGCTCAGAATACAAAGTCGCCACTCGGGTTTAGAGGTCCAACACCCAAGGAACAGTATTTCGACGCACTTGCCGCGTTGTTTGATTTGAAAAAGTGAAGGAACCAGTCCGTCATAACCATATCTGGGTTCGGGAGCTAGGTTACGAGAGGGGAAAGGTTTTAAGGCACCCCCTCGCCCAATCCGGAGATCAGTCTCTACTTAGGCATTTGCAAAAACATTTGTAATTCTGTTTGATTAATCAATGCTTTAGCCATTTAGGGCGGGGAACAGTTTAATGGGGATTAAAGTTGTAACATTTTGCAGGATGTGATAGAATAGCATGGATGCAAAAGCAATACACATGGTAAAGGCCAGGTTCTGTTTAACAGAGCAAACCCGACGGACTGTATTGAATTGATGTGCAGAAGAAAGAATTTACACTCATTGATCCAGTTCACGCGGATTACTGCATGTGATTCAAACTTGCGCACGTAAATCCCACACTTGCGCGCGCGTGTTTGCTCTACTCACAGCCTCTGTTTTTTACGCTCTTCTGGGCTCTGGAAAGACTAGTGCACACCCAAGACAAACCAAGCGGTTCAAGCAGTTATAATATAAAGTTTAAAGGCTGAAAAGCCCTACAAATTAACAAAACACCCCATAAACAGTGTGGGGACAAAACAACGGCCTAAGGCCGAGTTACCAAGCAAGGCCACTCACCGGTCAAAGACAGACTGGCGCGCACGTATGGCGCCCCGGTGCACACACATTGCGCCTCGGCGTGCGCGTGTCTAAACCATTTAACCAGTGTTTGGTTTACATTTTTTTGGGTTCTGAAACATATCCAGAATGGTCCCAGGAGCACTCCACAGCAGTAGATATGCATATTGAAATACAGCTAACAGTTCTAACAAAGGAAATCAGTAAATTGGTTATTTACATGCTCGCAGTGATCTATATACAAATTAAAGCATAAAAAGAGCAAGGAACCAATCCCCACGCAGATCCATGCGCACTGCCACGTAGTGGTGCGCGCATATGGATAACTGGCACGTGCTAGTCCAATGCTCACACGGTTTTGAAACCTTGCCAGCTTTAGGGCTAGGACTGGTATTGATTATCAGTCTTGGCCCTGCCAGCCCCCCTCAGGGATCAGAATAGAAAACAACAGATATGCTATACCTAGATTAAGTTTGAAAGAGTACTTGAGCTTTGAGGTTTGAAGGCTTGATTGAGGGGTTGGATGTTTAATGATTGAAGAGCAAGCTGGTTGAGCTTGATTGAGGTGTGAAAATGGTTGTAGGATGTTGTAATACTTTTTAAAATTTTGAACCCTTTAAATGGAAGAACCATGGGGGGTATATATACCAGGAACTTAAGAGGAGATTAACGAGCGCCCCTATATTAATCATTTCCAAATGAGACGTGGGGTACACAGTGTACTACGACGCATCCAAAGATGGATTGGGAGCTGTACTCATGCAAAATGGAAAGGTCATTGCTTACGGATCCCGACAATTGAGGCCACATGAAAGGAACTATCCAACTCATGATTTGGAACTGGCAGTAGTAGTGTTCGCCCTAAAGTCTTGGCGGCATTACCTATATGGAGAGCAATTCGAAGTATTCACTGACCACAAAAGTTTGAAATACTTGTTTACTCAAAATGAGCTAAACATGAGGCAACGGAGGTGGATGGAATACTTTGAAGATTACAACTTCACGATGTCCTATCCTCCAGGAAAGGCAAATGTGGTTGATGATGTGCTAAGTCGCAAGAATTGACGACAAGTGGCTAGTTTAGCTATAAGAGAATGGAGGATGACGGAAGACATTAGTGGTTTCAAGTTGTAGCCAACCGCAGAAGGCATCGACGCTTGTCTCTTTGCCTTGGTTGCAACCCTGGCCTTACACCGAGAAATTCTTCTGGCACAAACCTTTGACCAGGAATGTGATTTTATCAGATATCAATTGTCAACTGGAAAGGCAGCAATCGGGTGGGCAATCCACACTGATAAGAGCCTTCGCTTCTTAGAAAGAATGTTGTACCAGACATCGGTACCCTTCGGGGAGCAGTACTTAAGGAATTCCACCATTCTGATTTCTCCGTCCACCCAGGAAGCACGAAGATGTACCAAGGTCTCCACCGATAATACTGGTGAGGCGGAATCAAGAAGGACGTGGCCGAATACGTTTCGACATGCCTCATCTGTCAACAAGTAAAAGCGGAACATTAGAAGCCCGGTGGGACCCTACAACCATTGCCTGTACCCAGATGGAAGTGGGAACACATCACCGTGGATTTTGTGACAGGACTATCTAGGTCTCCACAATCTTATACCACCATTTGGGTGATAGTCGATTGTTTGACTAAATCTGCCCATTTTCTACCAATGCGGATGACGAATTCAATGGACACTCTCAACCGACTTTACATTCGAGAAATCATGCGGTTACACTATGTACCCATATCCATTGTATGTGATCGAGATTCACGATTCACGTCGACCTTTTCGGGTAGCTTGCAGAAAGCATTGGGAATCGATCTTCGTCTCAACACCGCATTCCAGCCACAAAAGGACGGACATTCTGAAAGAACGATCCAAATCCTAGAAGACATGCTCCGTGCTTGCATTCTGGACTTTAACGGAAGCTGGGAACGACATCTGCCCCTAGTCGAGTTTGCCTACAACAACAGCTATCAATCCAGTATAGAGATGGCACCATATGAAGCCTTATATGGGCGACCTTGTCGATCGCGGGTTTGTTGGAAGGAATTGGGATAAGCAAGCCTACTAGGACCAGAGTTAGTTCGAGAGACAACAGAAAAGATCAAAACCATTCACCAACGGCTTTTGGTCTCGCAGAGCCGACAAAAGAGCTACGCTGACAAAAGGACCAGACCGTTGACCTTGCAGGCTAGAGAACATGTGTTCTTAAAGATCAGACCACGAAGAGGAGTTATTCGAAAGAAAGGGAAACTGTCACCACGCTACATTGGACCATTTGAAATCCTAGAGAAAATTGGAGAAGTGGCATACCACTTGGCACTGCCGCCACAACTGGATCGAATCCACAATGAGTTCCACATGTCTATGCTCCGAAAGTACATGTCGCATACTTCCCACATCATCAACTGGCAAAACGTTGAACTTAACAAAGACGTCACTCTCGAGGAATAGCCCATAAAGATTCAGGATTATAGTGAGAAGTGCATCCGAGACAAAACCGTTCAACTAGTTCGAATCCTTTGGCGACATCGAGAAATTGAGGAATCAACTTGGGAACGGCCTTATACTATGCGCACCAACTACCCGAATTTGTTTCCACCAGAAGGTAGACTTCAATTTCGAGGACAAAATTATTTTAATGGGGATAGGTTGTAATGGCCTTAATTTTGGCCCTGAATTTTTAACACCATAAGGTGTACTTCAATTTCGAGAACGAAATTATTTTAAGGGAGATAGGTTGTACCGACCCTATTATATATAAAAATTCATATAGTTATTTCAAATTATCATTTAGTTAAATTAACTAATTTTATTATAATAATTATAGGTTGATTATTAGTTAAATTAACTAATTTTATTATAATTTCAAATTATCATTTAGTTAAATTAACTAATTTTATTATAATAATTATAGGTTGATTATTAGTTAAATTACTAATTTGATACCAAAGAA
Source organism: Rhododendron ovatum (assembly GCA_019656835.1). Classification (NCBI taxonomy): domain Eukaryota; kingdom Viridiplantae; phylum Streptophyta; class Magnoliopsida; order Ericales; family Ericaceae; genus Rhododendron; species Rhododendron ovatum. Next base: position 25,413,877 of record CM033802.1, read on the forward strand.
AGTATTGAAATGCAACAATACGAAGGATCGGAAAAGAACTAACCTTTTATTATGGAGGGAAAGAGACTGCAAATATTACAAGAGAGGGGGAGAGGCAGAGTGCTTGGTTTTTACAGGAGGAGGGCAAAACCCAATCAAAAAACCTACCTAAGAAAAGAAAGACGCGTCCTTTATATAGAGGACTCAACAGGACTTAAACAGTAAAAGAAATTATTACATATTACTGTGGAACCTAATTTTTCTACCGAAAGTTACTTTACAACTGGGGAAATAAATATCCCACCAAAAGATAAAAATGACATCTTAATCTACTCCATTATTGAGCCTTTGCCGATAATTGAGATGCACTCCATTATTGGGTGCCTTTGAAGCTAAGTTCCCATTATTGATGCCTTAAGCCAAACTTTAAGCCAAAAACTTCATTATTGCTCCCGCTTTTCTTTTCCTTTACGGGATTGGGTTGCCACCATTTCAACCATGCTGTCCCAAAAGTCGCCTAATGTGGGCTCATTCTGATCCTCTTCATAAGGGTCTTGAGATTCGCCAGCAAGACATGTGAAAGGATTATTATCAGCCTCATTGCTGGTGGCTGAGGTCATTGATGCATCATCAGAGACTTGATTAACGGATTGCAGAAATTGTTCCTTCATATAATCCATGGTTTTAACAATTATTTCTTCATCCGTTAATGATGGATTTTTTGCCCTAATCTGTGCCGAAATCTCCAAGAATGGATTTTTGATTGAGGGCTTCTCCCTCTACTGAACCTGCTTGGCCAAGTCCTGATTCTTCAGCTTAATTGTTGATAGCTGCTCCTCAATTTGGAGCCCTTTCCACCACTTATGCTGGAAAAATCTTTCCAAGATTGGAAAGCCAAAATTGTCCTTAGCCACTTGAATGTCCCAACGCCAAATCCATGGGATACCACAAGTTGCCATTGCTTGAAGGAATAATTTTCCTTTTGGAATATTTGGTCCCCATAATTGAGACTGATGATCCATAAAGGACTCCATTTCCTTTTGTAATTCCTGAGGTAAATAATCAGGATGCGGCCCAAATTTGTTCCACCAAGAGACAAACCAATTTGGAAAATCATTTTGTCCAACTGATTGTGGACAGATTTTGAAGAACCATGAGTGTTTCTTTTTCGGATTTTGGTAATAAAATGCCTTGTTCCAAACCTCAATATAATCCCAATAATTATATTGGACTGTGGATATTCCATCTTTATTTTTCATAGTCAAAATTTTTGACTTTTGTGGGTGAATTTCCCATTTCTGAACTGGAATGACCATCTTTATTATGGCCTTACTATAGCTAATTGATCCCTCTTTTTGACCAACTTTCTCGAAGGTGTGGCTAAATTCCACAGATCCTGTCTGAACCAACATTTGTTCATAACAAAATCGATATTTTAATTCAGGTGCTGGATATCCCATAACATCCATATAACGGGACCTTATTTCCCATGGATCATCTTTGAATTGTTCATCCTGAGATTCCAGGAACATTATTGTCTCGGTTATTTCCGAAGTCCTGAAGATTTCTTCAGACTGCACAACCTCCGCCATTGAGGGTGATGAGGATGAGGCGAAATTTGCCTCCTGCAGAGACGGATATTGTAGTCTCTGGGCCTTCAAGTAGGCCTCAACTTCTGCTTGGGTCACTTTTGGCCGACCCCTGCCTCGAGGAGAATTCCCTCGACCACGTCCACGATCTGGTGGCCTGTTCATTCTGCAAAATTAAGTAGTAGACAAAAGAGTCAACTTCATTTGAAGTCTATGAATTGATAATTGAAGGAACTCCATATCCCATTGTTGATCTTCTCCATCAACATCATAATATTGATAATGACGAAGCAATGCTTCTCTAGCATGAATCCAACGCAGTAAATTAACACGCGTCTGTGGTAATTTGAGAACAACCATTTCAGTATGAGATTTAAAAACAGCTCTCTGTAATTTGAGCTATTTCTCAATAATTGTTCTTTGTTGAACAAAATTAGCATGATTCATCCCTGCAAAAATTCACGGGTGAGGAAATCAGGTAAAGAATTATTTTCTCCTTTAATGTATTCAATTTCAAAATCAAAGGCAGATAATTCGGACTGCCATCTAGCAAAAATTTGCTTAGAAGCAAGGTTTTTAATATCCTGCTTTAAAACTTGCTTGGCAGCACTGCAATCAACCCTTAATAAAAATTGTTGATTTAACAAATCATCTTGAAATTTGTTTATACATTTAATGATAGAAAGAATTTCTTTCTTTATGGTACTATAATTGGTTTGGGCATTTTTAAATAAACCAGAAGTAAATCTCACCAATTCTTCCTTATTAGAATTGGTATTATATTGTTTCAAAATACCTCCATAACCAATATTTGAGGCATCAGTTTCAACAATCTTTTTCCAATCAGGATTAGCAATCGCTAAACAAGGTAATTGCTTTGCTTTCAATTTAATTTTTCGAACAGCCCTAGTATGCTGCTTAGACCAAGGAGGAGGATTATTCTTAAGCCTATCATATAAGGGTGCAGAATCCTGTGTCAATTCTTTATAGTAATCTCCTATATAATTGAGACTACCCAAAAATCTTTGCAATTGGGTTTTATCCCTAATTTCGTCGGGAAATTTAGATGCAAATTCGATGCTTTTATCAATTGGGATAATTTTCCTTGATGTATATTATGCCCCAAAAATCTAACATTAGTTTGAAATAATTTCATTTTGGGTGCCGATACTACCAAACCATTTCTTTTTATCACATCTTTAAAAATTCTAAGATGCTTAACATGCTGGTCAATGTTCTCTGAAAATATTAGAACATCATCAATATAACAGATTGCAAAATCCACATAAGGATAAAAAATATCATTCATAATATTTTGAAATTCTGAAGGTGCATTCTTCAGACCAAACGGCATCACATTCCATTCGAAATGTCCAAATGGAACCGTAAATGCTGTCTTATATCGATCAAATTTATCAATTTGAATCTGCCTATATCCTGATTTTAAATCAAATTTGGAGAATATGACTGCCTTATTCAGTCTGTCTAATAAATCTTTTTTATTAGGGATGGGATATCTTATCCACATCAAAAGCTCATTCAAAGGTTTATAATTTATAACCAGTCTAGGAATACCTCGTTCCTTTTCAGCATTTTTATTAACATAAAAAGTCGTGCAACTCCAAGGAGAATAGCTTTTTCTAATTAATTATTTTTTCAAAAGACTGTCAATTTCATTTTGACACATCACCAAATATTCTTGTTTCATTTGGGAAGGTCTTGCCTTCGTGGAAATTTTCTTTTCATTAAAATCCTTTTCATATGGTAATGAAACAATATGTTTCTTTCTATCCCAAAAAGCATTTGGGATATCACTACAAATTTCTTTCTTAAAATTTTCTTCAATTTGAGAAATTTTCTCTTTGAAAAAAGGTTTTTGTAAAACCTCTTCAATATTCATTATTTGAATTTCTTTTTTAAGAAAATTTATTTGTTTATCTTTTTGAGAAAATTTTCTCATAATATCATTGATTTCTTTGAAAACAGGTGGAGAGACGAATTCAAAAAATACTTCATGGTCACCAACCCTGGCAGATATTCCAGCCGTGCTGGTCTTCATTGGAAGCAACATTGACAAGAATGGAGTTCCAAGAATTAACTCCTACTGCAAATTCGTAATGCATAGAAAATTTGTGTCCAGACAAACTCCTTTATTACAAATGTAAACATTATTGAGTTTGTATTTAATTATCATTTTTGCCCCACTAGCATTAATGAGACTTTGAGAAGTTTTCTCAAAATATTGTGTTGGAACAATTCCTTCCTGGATGCAGTTCATGTCTGCACCACTATCAACTAAAACAATAATATTGCTGATTGTATATTCCTTATGAATTACCAAATTGACCTTTATATGCCATTTCTGGTAAACCACCTTATTTATGGAATTTAAATAGGCTAAATCATCAGCTTTGCTTGAATCGCCTTTATTTTCTAAGACAACTAATCTTGTCTTAATGTCATAAAATTCCTGAGTAACTCTACTCTGGAAAGTTTTCAACAATTTAATTTCTGCTTTCAGAGTGTTAATTTCACTCTTTAGATCAGTGATAGTAACAGGTCTAAAATTGTCTACCTGCTCTAATCTATCAAAAACTTCTTTTAAACTATAATTTTCATTTGGAAGTTGGAGTTGAATCACCTCTTCTTCTTCCTTTATTGAAGATATACAAGTTTCTATTATCCTCATCTTAAATTGAGGATCATCAATTTGATCAATTATCTCAAGGAGACCTTGCTGTTTCTCAATGAGGACATTTACACTGAGACCATTTATTTCAACAATTGCCTTCCAATAATTATCGGAAATTGAACACTCAATACCATTGCAAGTGCAATCATTTTGGATTTCCTCCTCTTCCGAAGTGGAAGAGGTATCCTCATTCTCAGGGAGATCATTAATTTGATCTTCTGAATCAGAATCACTAGAGTCAATTAAAATTTTATAAAGGGTTTGCTTTAACCCTTCATCTAATTGAAGTTCTTCTAATTTTTTCTTAGTTTTGCATTTATTTGCATAATGACCCAATCTGCCACATTTAAAACATTTGGCAAGAATCAGATTTATAAAAATATGATCACACACACACATACATATATATATATATATAAATGTATTTGTACCTTGGTGTGCCTTCTGTACCATAGTATTTTTCCACCACCTCTTTGTCAAAAAAAATTCGGCTCTCTCATCTCCCCAGCCTCTCTCTCTGTCTCTCTCTCTCTCTCTCTCTCCTTCTTTTCTTCCTCCCTACTCCACCATCGGTCAACCTTATCTCCTCCACTCCTTTATCTCTTCCAACCAACTGCAAAACATCCCCCCTAGGACCGGCGCCTTCCCTTCCCTCCATTCTTGAACCCCACGGCATCCCCTCCTCTCTATAAATAGCCCTGACCCCTCCCTCCGAAAGGACAGCAAAAAAAAAAAAAAACTCTCAGAGCCTTGTTCAATTCAAATTCGAAGTGCAATTCATCCCTTAGGATCTCAACCATCACGAAACATACTCAATTCCGTCCAATACTGTCCTTGAGGTCTCAAATTCCAGTTGTCTTCTCCGATTGCCAGAAACCCACCTAAACCATTCACCATAATTTCTGACCAAATTCAAGGTAGATTAATTTCCATCCTACCTCTCCCTAAGTATATTATGTGTTAATGTATTAAATCATAGTGTTTCAAGTGGAAGAAATCAATCGTGGACAATCGCCACGACCGAAACCCAGTTTTCCGTTTCGCCTCTGTTTGTAGAGGTTGGAAATTTGAGATTTTATGATATAATTATAGTTTTTCCCCTTGACTATTTTAGTATAGTGTTTCGGTCCAAATTAGAAAATACAGGTTATGTTTAAATAATGATTAAGCCCCTGGAGTTAGTAAAATAGTAAAATCTATGTCCTAGCCAACAATACGTTTTAATTTTACAACGTAAATGCTATATTAGTATAAAAAAAACATTTTTATGATAATGTTAATATAAAGTGAAGTAATTATTTTACCTTTACCTATTATACAGACAATTTTTTTTTATGGTTTTACTTTTATTCATGTAACTGACAGGTTATATTTCATATATAAGGATTTGTTCGATTATGATTCTATTACATGCGTATTGTTGCACATATCAAATGCCATGCTCTTATCCATTGAAATATAAAATTATCCGATGAATGTGTTTTGTTAGTTGGACCTAGGTTCATGGGTTGGTTTCGAGTAGCTTTTACATAGACGATGCTAAGTTCATGGAAAAATGGTAAAAGTGTTGGAGTTGTAAGATTATGGATTATGATTTGGGCCATGGCTATGGCAAGGGTTGCCAAATGGGCCCTGTATCGAAATGGGTTACCTACGAGACTCGGTGACGTTATTGTGGCGACTCTAACTTATGGTGTGCCATGGGAAGTTCCAAAGGGTAAGAATAAGCAAGGGGGGATTGTCCCATGACACGGTCATAGTTAGTGTTTTAAGTATTTTGGCGACCCTAACTTATGGTACGCCATGGGAAGTTCCAAAGGGTAATCGTGCCACTTGCTATGGTCTTAAATGAATTCATACTAAGTACATAATTTAGGTGTACTCATTTAGAACCCCGAGTGCAGGACAAGCAAGGGGGGATCGTCCCATGACACGGTCATAGTTAGAGGATATGGAAGGAAAGGATCTTGTGGAGAAGATCTTAGATTTCACTTAAGTTAATGGATAGTAAGAAAAAGATGATGTGTTACGTTTCTGCAACTTTTTGATATCAACTGTTATAAATGTTTAGTTGTAAAGTATGGGGTTGGTAGGATAGGGATTTATCTACTGAGTGTCGACTTGCGGCGTTTTTATGCTAGGTACCGAGGAAGAGCAGTACGTTCAACCTGAGGAACAGTACACCGTCGAAGACCACCCGAACCAGGAAGGGGAGTTCGTAAAACCGTGGGTGAACTACTAGACGAAGCTCTGTTTATTTTTAGTATTGTAATTTCAATTCCAAAAGTGTTTTGCACAATTGTCAAACTCTATTTTGTTTCGGATTATGTAAGGCCTAATTATGTCGACTTCAATTTAATGATTAAAGACTTTTGTTGTTTAACTCTATTGTTTATTTTTAAAAAAATTTTACATTAAATTATAAAAAAAATTAATTAACGTTTCTAAAAATTGGGGCGTTACAATGGTTACGGGCCACGGTGGCTAGCCAAAGGACTCTCTCTCCCTCTCTGACTATCTCAAACAGGAGGAGGAGTGGGTGTGTGTGTATAATAAAGGGGAGGAAGAGAGTGAGGAGATATAATAATGGGGTAGATTTTTGGTGGGGTATAAGAGCATCCACATCAGAAGAGGCAAACTCCTGTTTTGGCAAAAGTAGCTAGGGTAAAGCACAAAATAGGGTCTGCATCAGACTCTCTTCAAGCTCGTGAAAAAATAGAAATGGAGCAGTGCCTCTTTTCTTTTGACTATCCACTGTTCATCGTCTACTCATTAGTTTATTATTATATTACTTGTACACATGGGACAATGGGCAAAAATGCTAGGACAACGGGCAAAAAATATTTGAATGGAAAAGTAGAAGTAGAAAAGATAGAATAGTTTAATACAGTAAAATTAGAATAGATAGTCTGATATAATGTGCTTTTAAAAAAGTGACTTGTTAAAGTAAAAAAGTAGCTTTTGGAGTTAAATTTGGTCCAAAATTTGCTGAGATTAATGCGGATGCTCTAATAATGTTGGATGGGATAGGAGGCATGGTGGGGGAGTGGAGTTGCCGAAACTTGGCAGAGGGAAAGGGTGATGGAGTATTTGTTTGGTAATAGTTTGGTTAGGATTCTAGTTTAGGATTTAGTTAGGTTAAGGTTTGGGTAAAATAATCCAGTGTACAAACACGCACACAATAAAAAATTATTATTATTTATTAAAAAAAAAGCGGGTCTTTACATGTTTTCAATTTGAATGGTCTAGATTTGACTTTACAATCCAAAGGATGAGGGAATGCCAAGTCAGTAGTCTTCACCTTCAAAATTCAATTGTCTTTGACTGCTTCCCTACCATGCAGACGCCGCCAGGCCCGCCTCAACCACCGCTCTATTACTTTCCCCACGAGCAACACGTGGCCGTTTGTCGCCAACATCACAATGGTTACGGTTTGGAGAGACTAGAAACCAAGTGAACTTAAAGGAAATAATCACACATTAAAAAAAACGTACGAATTACATAATACCCTAATTAGCCATGAACAGAGCAGGTAAGTTCATCATCAACTTTACATAATACCATTGTGGATGTTTATACCCTAGAATATCTTTTGCAAGATCAAATGAACACCATGTTGGGGTCGAACCGTAAACAAAAGTGTAGGGGCGTGAACATAGGAAGGGGAAGGGTGGATATAGAAGCGCTTCAAAATCATTGCTAATGTTAACTTCGCTTCCTCGAGTGCGAAGTTTTGTCCAATGCATTTTCTAGGACCCCCGCCGAATGGTAAGAATATGCCTTGGACCTTTGTTGCCTTTGCAATTCCTTCAGAAAATCTCTCCGGCTTGAAGTACTGTGCGTCTTCTCCCCAATACTCTGGATCATGGTGAATTAAAATAGTTGGCACTATAATCTCGATTCCAGCTGGTAGAACATATCCTCCAAGTTTTGTGTTTTTGTGTATCTGACGAAGAATAAACGGGCCTGGTGAGTATAACCTCAAAACTTCGTGAAGAATCATAGTCACCTGTATTGATCAAACAAACCTCTTATTGAGCTGATGTAACCCCTCAAAATAGTTTACGAAAGCTATCAAGTTGAGAACAATTCCAAATTTAATTCATTCATGAAACACTTACAGTTTTGAGCTGTTGTAACCCCTCAAAATGTGGTTTGTTATCCCCAATCACTGACAACACCTCTTCTCTAGCCAGGGATTGCCATTTTTGATGCTTACTCAACAGGAACATTGTCCAAACAATCAAAGACGAGGTTGTCTCTTGTGCAGCAAGGTAAAATAGCATGCACTCCGCGATCATTTCTTCAACTGTTAGCTTGATGTTCTCGCGCTTTTGTTTTTGATCATCAGTTTTCAAACTTGATTTCAATAGTACCCCTAACAAGTCATTATCACCTTCTCCATTCATCATCTGATGCCTTTTGTTGATGATGTTTCGCACTAAAAGTTTCATTTCATTATATATTTTCTTCATCTTCCTGTTTGTCTTTGTTGGTAGAAACCTTAATGCAAGTAGATCTTTAATATAAGAAGACTCGTAAAAATAACGAAAAATACGAATCGTAAGTAATGCAAATACCAATTATAACTATATGCATATAATTCACAAGTGGAATGGTAGCCCGTTCAATAGTAGGCATCATGTACTCCAATGCATTTGATTCAGATTCAAATATCACGAACTACAACAAACCATATTGAATTTTGGGGAATTTTTTTTTAATTCACACTTACCTCCATCCCGGAATGTAAATTGACCGCAATTGTGGTACCACAATAGCAGTTTGTTCCTTTTGGAGTTGGAATATCCGTCTTCCTTCCTCATAGTCACTTCCAAATGCTGTCCGAGAAATCATATCGAATGTTAAATTGCAAAGATCAGGCCATACGTCTAGCTCACATGACCCTTTTGTGGAGACTAACACTTCCCATTTGGTTATCATTTCACTGCAGCTTGAGTACAATGCCGGCAACATAAGCTATAACAAACACAAAAGGCACTAATAAATTGATTGAACCCCAAATGAAGGCTATATAAAGTACTTTAAAATTAGAATTCATAATTGTATGACTCAGATACCCGAATAAAACAGTCTTATATTAGTGTGGAAAGCCAATTCATGATTGAGAAGCTAACTTTTGCACAACCTTACCCAATACTATTAGGCTCTAATGATCGGGCCGAGCCGTGCTTTACTCTTATATTTATAAGCACGTCTAATCTTGTAGAATGAGTACCTCCAACCGGCTGATATTAAGGGCATTATCAATATTTAGCCACAACTACGTACCTAAATCCTCTGTATATCATGTTTTGATGGATCTCTTGTCTAATGGATAACGGTTACCTTCACCAATTGCATACAAACCTTGGGAAAAATGATAATCTCCTGTAAAGTAGGTGGTGCGAAAATTTACGTAGTATAAAATCTACTCAAGAAGAAAATAATTAAAGATAAAATCCGGAACAGATGTATGACAATAGGAAACATTCTAGGTCTTAAAAAAAGGAATTGATTTTCTCACTCCACAAATTACTACTATCTTTTGCAAAAAATATTGTAAAAAACTTGTACTTTTCAAAATTCTTTAACTCGCTTTTTGTGACGTCTTATGTATATTTAGCTTAGAAAGAAGTTGAGATACGAAATTACCTTTAACTTTTCATGTTGGAAGGCTTGGTTAACAAGGTATTTGTGTGTAGCCCATTTCTCCCCTTCATAAGTTGCGAATCCTGTCACTATTAGTTTGATAAGTGGATTCGTCTGTGGCTTTTGAAAGACTTCATAGTTCAACAAGATCTCCTTTATCAGTTTAGGATCTGTAATGTTTAATCTTGGTGTTGGCCCCACCCACGCGTAGTGATTTGCTCCTGAAAATATTAAGCATAATTTGCTATGGTACTAAAGGTAACATTGGAAGGCATAGTCGGACAACAGAAGCATTAACATATTAAGAATATAAGAAAAAAATGCTGTAAATCAAGAAGCTGGCTAATAAGTAAAGCCTATTTTGTAGATTTTAGGGTATAAACTGAAGTTATAGTAAATGGTTACTATTAAAAAGCAAAAGTTAAGAACATCAAAATGGAGCTTTGCTAACAATTCGCTAATTTTCATAGAACTTTGTCATTCATTTTTTGATCCATCAATAGAAAGTAGAAGCTGCAGCAAATATGTGATATTTTGCTCAACACATTGTCCTAGTGCATGGTTCAATTGTTCGATTGATGCTTGTTGGAATATTTAAGTAGTTGTTATGAGTCTTATCCCACATTGGTTAAACAAGTCTTGTAACAAGTTATCTCTTAATATAACTAATAGTTATTTGTGTTAGGGTTCATTAACACACGATACACTTTTTCTCATTTCTGACAACATGGTATCAGAGCTTCTGACAACATGGTATCAAAGCTTACCCCTAACCTACCACTGCCGCCCTACACGACCCACCACCACCGCTACCTCCGCCATCATCTTGACACGCCAAAAAAAAAAATGGAGTTGCTGAACGCAAGATTAGGCATTTATCAGAGGTTATGCGTGCTCTGTTATTCCAAATGCAAGTTCCTAAGTCTTACTGGAGTTACGCTGTTCTTACAGCATGTTATTTGATCAATCGTATGCCATCTAGAGTCCTAGGCGGTCAGATACCCCATACGGTTTTATTTCCTGGTCGGTCTCTCCACTCATTACCCCTACGAGTGTTCAGGTACATCTGTTATGTTCATACTCTTGATCCTGACAGGGACAAACTTGATCCATGGTTAATTCAATGTATTTTCCTGGGATACTCGCGCACTCAAAAGGGTATAAGTGTTACTCACCGACTCTACGTCGTCATTTTGTTTGTACTGATGTCATGTTTAATGAGTCATTACCCTTTTACTCGGGTCACCGTACTCCAGTTGACTTTCCTGAGACTGAGTCTGTGTTTTCTATTTGTGTACCATCTGTGCCACCCTTGCAGGTGTATGTTCGTCGGCAGAAAGTATTAACAGCCCCACCAGTGCCTTCCGCCACGCCTCTTCCGTCTCAAGATCTAGTTCAACAACCACCTCCACCTCCACCTTTATCATCACCTGGTCTTCCTATAGCTCTTCGCAAAGGTATTCGGTCTTGCACTTCTCACTCTATTGATCATTTTGTTTCTTATGCTCACTTGTCTCCATCCCTTCGTGCTTTTACTACTTCTGTTTCGGCTATTTTTGTTCTTAACACTGTTCAGGAGGCCTTATCTATTTTCGAGTGGCGGACAGCTATGGAGGTTGAGATGTCTGCTCTACATGACAATAGCACTTGGGAGTTGGTTCCTCTTCTACCAGGAGAGTCTATTGTTGGTAGTAGGTGGGTCTTTACGGTCAAATATCATCCTGATGGGTCTGTTGAGCGTTATAAAACTCGTCTTGTTGCTAAGGGATATACTTAGACTTATGGTGTTGATTATGCTGAGACTTATTCTCCAGTTGCCAAGCTTGATTCTGTCCGCCTTCTTATCTCCCTTGCAGCCAATCTTGGTTGGCCTTTATTCCAGTTGGATGTTAAAAATGCCTTTCTTCATGGGGATCTCCAAGAGGAAGTTTATATGGAGCAACCACCTGAGTTTATTGCTTAGGGGGTGCTGTGGGCACGCGCCCGGAAAACCCTCGGCTTCCATTTTAAGATCGGGTGCGGCCCTCTTTGAAAAAGCGCGGCGAAACGCCTCAATTCAGAGTCGCCACTCGGGTTTTTGCGGTATGCACCCAAGGAACCGAACTCGAAAACGTTTGCTACGTTTGTTTGATTTTTGAAAAGGCGTAGACTGGTCCGTCGTCACCTTCGATATCTGAGGTTCGGGAGCCAGGTTACGAGAGGGGAAGGGTTTTATGGCACCCCTCTCGCCCAATCCGGAGATCGGTCTCTACTCGGGCATTTTTGTAAAACCTTTGCATTTTTCTCTCATTTAATCATTTTTAGCCAATTAGGGAGGGGGAACAGTTAATGGGGATCAAAACTGTAACAAGTTGCAATTATGTGACAAAATGCTTATGGATGATTTGCTTGCAATAATAAACAAACATAGATTGAGAACAAGCACTGAGCAACCCGAGTAATTTGGAGTACGCTGCCCTGAAGGGACGTGAGCAGGCCCCGCACCAGCATGCACTGGCCGAGCCACTGCGTGTTGATCAGACCTGCGTACGCCACAGCTAAACTAGCGTACTCCACTTATCTGGTCTCACAGTCTTTGTTTGCAATCCTCTGGGCACTGGAAAGGGACCCGCGCACACCTAGGACAAACCACGCAGTTAATAGAGCAAAAAATATAGAGTTACAGATAGATAAGATGGCTTCAAGCCACGAAGGACAACAGAATACCTCAAAAATAGTGTGGGGACATAAAGAGAGGCCAAAGCTAAACTAGATGCAAGGGCCAGCCACTGGATCCCAACAACACTGCCGTACGCCAGTCTTAAACGACCGTACGCTAGTTTTACCTTAATCCAATGCTAGGCTTTGCATCATCTGGGCTCTACAACATGACCAGAAGGATCCCAGAGGCCTTTTAAACAAATAAGGAGTAAGCATTAACTATTACAGCTAAGCAGCTCTAAATATATAGAAAGCAGTAAACTGGTTATTAGCCTACTAAGGTGATTGACAGAAACGTAAGCAAGTAAAAGCGATGATCAATGATCCTCACGCCAGTAGTGCACATACTACCATGACTGGCATACGGCATGATATTACTAGCGTGCGCCATTAATCATCTCACACAATTGTTGTATTTTACCAGGTTAAGGCCAGGACTAGTATTGACTACTAGCTTGGACCTTACTGGTTCCCCTCAGACGTCGAAAGCAGAAGGAACCACAAAGGTGGTATACCTTTGGTTGGGATGGATGGATGACTTGAGCTTTGGCTTGGGGAGGTAGAGATTAGATGATGATAATGTGAGGGATGTATCAGTGGAGTGTGTGACTGAAAAGCCTCCTTTCCTTCCTCTTTCAATGGAGGAGAAGAGAGAAAAAGGGAGAAAGACAAAGCTTTGGCTCTTTATGTGGTTAACCCCTTGCAAATGAATGCAAGGAGGGTATTTATAGAGGAGAGAGAGACTGAGGAAGGGGTTGATCAGTTGGGTTAGGAGGTTGGGTTAGGTTAGGAGGGAGCCTCCCATGCATTAAATGCATGGGACTTGGCTTGATGGAGGGTGTAGGAGAGAGGGGGACCGCCCCTGCCGAGTGTAATCATCAGGGGGACTGTAGCCCACGTCAGGTGGCACAAAAGTCTCATCCATGTGGCTGAATAAAGTTGATTTGACTGGGTTTGACTGGCGTGCGCCATTCTGTGACCTGCGTGTGCCAGTGAAAACTAAGTCAATGGTCGATGACCGACACGTGGTAGTTAACTAGCGTACGTCAGCACAGTACTGGTGTAAGCCAGTTTGGGGTTTGCTGGGGCCGTTTGGTTCTGGCTTGAAGGGTTTGAAATGGGTTTGAATGAGGTTTGGACTGCTCAAAACTCAAACACACCATCATATCCTCAGTTTGTTCTTGATCATAATCATCATTGGGGAAATAAAAGACCGAAAAATAGCGTTATCTAGATGGTCCAGAATGGGGTGTCTGCAGGTGTGTAATCAGGTATGTCGTCTTCATAAAGCACTATATGGTCTTAAGCAATCTCCTCGAGCCTGATTTGGCAAGTTCAGTGATGCAGTTTTGAAATTTGGGATGAATCGCTATCAGTATAATCATTCGATTTTCTCTCTCTCATCTGACCGAGGGAAAGTATTATTGATTATTTATGTGGATGATATTATTATTACAGGCAATGATAAAAAATGTATTGATGAGTTGAAGGTATTTCTGCAGAGTCATTTTCATACCAAAGATCTGGAAAGGTTGCGATATTTTTTGGGTATTGAGATTGCACGATCTAAAGATGGCATTAGTTTATCACAGAGAAAATATGTGCTAGATCTTCTAGATGAGACTGGTTTATTGGGGTCGAAGCCTGTCGACACTCCTATGGATCTTAATATCAAACTATGTGTTGATCAGGGGGAGCTGTTTCTAGCCCTGACCAATATCGTCGCTTGGTTGGTAAATTGAACTATCTTACTATTACACATCCAGATATCTTGTTCGCAGTTAGTATTGTGAGTCAATTTATGTCTGCTCCTCGTTTTCCACATTGGGAGGCTATTCTTAGAATTGTAAAGTATCTCAAGGCTCATCCAGGACGTGGCTTGTTTTATCGAGCTAATAGTCACTTACGTATTGAGGCTTTTACTGACTCTGATTGGGCAGGAGGACCTTCTGATAGGAGATCCACTACAGGATATTATGTTTTTCTCGGTGGAAACCTTGTCAACTGGAAGAGTAAGAAACAAACAGTGGTTGCACGATCTAGTGCAGAGGCAGAGTATCGAGCTATGGCCCACACGACATGTGAGATTGTATGGGTGCAATCTTTTCTTGAGGAGATAGGATTTAGCATGCAATTGCCAATGAATTTGTATTGTGATAATCAGGCAACAATTCACATTGCATCCAATCCGGTATTTCATGAGAGGACTAAGCATATTGAAGTTGATTGTTATCTGGTGCGTGAGAAGTTAGTTGGTGGTGTGATAGCTACTCCCTTTGTGTCTACAAGTGCTTAGTTAGCTGACATGTTTACTAAGTCATTGTTCAAGCCCCAGTAAGAGTTGTTATGTAGCAAGTTGGGACTTTGTGATATCTATTTTCCAGCTTGAGGGGGAGTGTTGGAATATTTAAATAGTATTATGAGTCTTGTCCCATATTGGTTAAACAAGTCTTGTAACAAGTTATCTCTTAATATAAATAATAGTTATTTGTGTAAGGGTTCATTAACACCCTGTACACTTTTTCTCATCTCTGACAATAATGCTATCTTGATTAATATCTTGAATATGGGATAGCCCTTTCAGTTGTTTTTGTTGTTCTCAGTTTTGGCTACTTTAACCTCTTTGCTCAACACTTTGTTGAGTGTCATTTTTTGTGGGCTTGACACTTTGCATGAATCATGTATCAACGTCATGAAGCGGGTATTTTTTCTTCCTTTTTTTTTTCTTTCTTCAATATATTCAATAATTTTTTGCTTATCAAAGAGCAAAGAAAGATTTTACTCATGTGATTATCTTCCCCACTTTAAAAGAGAACAGCCGCAAACTTAAATCCAATCTCATTATTTTCAGAAGACACACATACCGTGAACAAAATATTGGTGGAACGGTAGGACACGTGGCGCGATATCGTTGTCGTTAGCATCCATGGGTTTGGAATTTGTTTCTTTAATCGCTGAGATGTGCTCTTTATAGTCTCCGTACAAGAAACTGTATGCATTTCCCTTGAAACCTTGATCTCTAAGGCACTTCTCTATCTGCTTTGGCCTGAACCACACCCAGTTCGCAGCCTTCCATGCACATGTTACCAAAGCAGCCAAGGCAAGAGATAGAAGAATTGAGCTTACTGTTACCTCCATATAGATGACTGCACAAGAATGAGAGAGGTGTGTGAGAGAGATCGATCTCAACCATAATCTTTTGAGGCTGTTGCATGCTGGCATTTTAAATTGATCATATATATGATGCCGTGCTAATTTTTTAGTATTGTTTACTACTTTATATCATATAGGCAACTAGCCGGCCCAACCGTTAACAAAGCAAATGATACTGCAGGGGGATTAGAAAATTGGGAAGGACAACTTTTTTCCGAAACTTCATTCTTGTGGATTTGGAGTGTTTCCTTTTTGGTTATGATGGTTTGGAATTTGGAGAGTGGCTGACTCTATACCTGTTGCAATTTAAGTGTCTTATCTACTCATATATGATGTCGTGCCAATATATTTATATCTAGCCAGATTTTTTTCTTTCTTTTGTGAGTAACTTTAAGGCTCCGTTTGTTTGGACATAAAACATTTTACAGTAAAATGAAAATGATACTATCACAACTATTTTTGTTAGTGCCACAACTCCAATGCATAAATGGTTTGTACCTTGTGCAAGAGTACAAGCATTTTATACACTTGAGTTGTGGCATTAAAAAAAATAGTTGTGGCATTAACAATGCCTTGAAATGTACTACACATTTTCATTGTTCGGCTAAAGAAAACGTTAAGAAAACATTTTACAAAGCAAAACAATTTCAATCAAAAGACGTAAATTGACTTTTCTATAAAATCCCGGTAAGTTGGTTTCCAATCTTTCCTCCATATGCGGTTTCATATTCCCACAATCCAACCAACTAAACAACTCTCTCTCTCTCTCTCTCTCTCTCTCTCTCTCTCTCTCTCTCTCTCTCTCTCCAATCGATAGGGGGAGGTTTCTCAAATCGAAGACAATACACATCATTAAATGGGCAATGGGTTTCTTCACCCTGTTTCTGGTAAATTACTCATTTAAACATTAATTCTTGTGGAGAAAATCTTTTCCAAGTCCTAACCAAATACTAGGATGAAGTTATTTTTTACACATGAAAAACATTTTATCATGCATTATCAACAAATGGAATCATCTTTCAATTTTAAACCACTATATCTATATATAGGGACTGGGCACACTATTAAAGAAGGATGGCTAATGGGATGGTTTGATGAGGTGAAACTGTGGAATGGAGAACACGCTGAGGATGAACGCTTTGTGTGGATATCATGCTTTGGGATGCCTCTCAATGCATGGTCTATGCCCACCTTCAGGGACACTGGGAACAAGTGGGGACACTTCGTAGAAATGGATGAAAATACATTGAAAGAAGTTTCTTATGTGAAGGGGCGAATCCTTATAGCCCCAGATGAATCCAGGAAAAATATAAGGCAATATTCAGTTAATCATTGGAGTGGTAAAATTCACAGTTAGAATAGAGGAGGAAGCCTCTTTTAGAACTGTTGAATCAGGGAAGCTGCTTAATGATTTTGGTTCGAGGACAAGGGAGGAAGATGGTGATGTGGAAGTCAAAATCAAAAGCAAGAACTTCGGCATGCCTAATCGGAAAGACAAGGATGCAAGCAATGCAAAGACGGATTAACCATAATCGAATCCAATTGGATGACTCAATCAAACAGGCAGTGGTAGAAAGCAAACTTGTAATAACAGATAGAGATAAGGAGAGGTTCTTTGTACTGCCTCTTGTTCGATTCCCATGCATGTCCCCCTTTTTTCCTTAACTTTGGCCCTTTTTTTGGCTTTATTTCTCTAGTTTTGGTTTTTTTGGCTTTTTTTTTCCCCTTCCAATTAACAATATTACAAAAATCACATTACTCAAATTACTTTGTTACAAATTTTGCATTTAACAAACACAACAATAGCAAATAAGTGATGTGTTCCAACATTTTACTAAAAACTTTTTCGAAGGTAATAAAAAAATTTTAAAAAAAAATCGAGCGAGCAAATACAGTTTATTTTTTTCACACAAATCATATTTAAAAACTTAAAATGTTGAGTAAACTTTCTTATTTTCTTCAAAAAAAAAAAAAAAAAGAACTCTTACTAACATATATTTTTACCTCTAGTTGTTTTGAAAAATTTGCTTTAAAAATATAAGGAGAAATATTCGTTGAATCGAATCATGCCATCCATGAAGCATTATAACCAGGGTTATACTTTGATTGTGGTTTTTTTTTTTTTTTTCCATATAATTCAAGCTAAAAGTACAATGTAACATTGATTTTGTTTTTGTTTTTTTTTACTTGTACGTTTGTTTAATTAGTGTGGAAATGCGGTTGAGACTTGACTCTTGAGACCCAAGTTGGTTTGAAACTAACCCCTTCGGTGGGTTAATGGCTCTTGTTTGTGTGCTTCTTTGTGAGGGGACAGAGTTGAGGCGGAGATAAGAGTAAAAGAGGAAGACCTACAATCACAAGTCTCAAATACTGCTGAGGAAGCGGCTCGAGTAATAGGTGAGGAGATGAATATGTGATGGTGATTCAAATTCTGTTCATGGGTTGGACACCTTCATTGAAGACTCGGCAGGCCGATTATTTTAGCCTCAACAGGATCATGACATTGCGGATAGTGGGTTTTGGGTGACAATGACCAAATTGATGGAGCCCAAATTTCTAAAGGTGACGATGTTAGTCAGTCAGATGAGGATATTGATGGAAATCCACTTCCGTCATTTGAGCCAATAGCTGATGGATATCCTAAAAACCTAAGAGCATCACAAGTGGAAGGAATCAATTTTCAAGTGTAATTACGCCCAGCAAGTATCAGGAGAAAGATAAGGAGTCAACAATATGAAGAATGTATGAGTTCTCAAGAAAATGAGTTTGTGGAAAATACCATCCTTAATGAACTTCTATTAACAACTTCTGCTAGCAAAGCGTTTGGGAGTAGACTCTGTGGAAAGTGACGCTTTAGAAATGAAGAAGATGATCAATGGAAGGAAAGAATCTGCCCTTCTACAAAGGAATACCACAGCATGCTGAACCTCTAGTCAGATAGAAGGGTGATCAGATAGTACAGAAGTTAAGTGTTTCTTTGGGATTTGTTTTCGCTTCAGGCTACGGTGTGTGTCTGTTTATTTGTGTCTTTTCGGTCATAAGTCCAGGAGAGTGAGTTGATAGTATTTTATTTGGGGGAATGAGTCAGGGGCTGAAGGTGAGGTCAGGTGTTTCGGAGATTATTTTTATTTCCAGGGGTGTGGATTGTTTGCGCCAGTTGGTATTTGTTGCTGATTTTGGAAGCTTCTTTGCTGTAATTGCTGCCTTTTGTACAACTGGTTTTGCTACTTTATGCGTTCTACCAACCAGTCATATATTTGAAAACAAATTCATATACTAGTGTGCAAAATACGAACAAAAAATTCAAAGAATATATAAAATGTTATAGAGTTTCTCTCCGTGACGAACCTACTCCACTCTTTGCTATTGAATATAGACTTCAAATAATTAATATAGGCAATTTTTTCCCCTATTGTTGTTCGATCAGTTGTAAAAACATATAGGGCACCACTTAACGATTACACCTAAGGCACTCAAATATCTTGGGCTAGCGCTGATAAGAACACATTCGTACGAAATGGAAATGTTTGATTTCTTTATATGATTAATGTTTTCTGTAAAAATAGTACGTATAGGTTTGTTCAATAGTAACAAATTAGGCTAAACGTCTATGCTTTAATAGTTTTGTTAGATAATTGGTGTAGTAATGTTTGGCACCAATTATATATAGTACTATTCCCTGATGTCATGATGATGCATATGGTTGTACTATTGTTGCCTCCTTACGCCTATAAATGGAGAGCATCACCTCTGTAAAAATCAAGTTAATGAAAGCCAGTGTTTTCCTAATATATCATGTGTCTTATATTCACTCTCTTTGATCCTAACCTACTTTGTGTTTGTACCCACTTCGTGTCTGAAAACTGCTTCACCTGGTTATCAATTACCAGTCTCTTAATCATTTTCTGCAGGATAACAAATTTCCTCTTCCTCGGCGAAGTGTTCTTTTTGCAAACTTGCCTAAAGCTCAAATTTTCTCAAAATTCCCATACTAAGATTTTCTTTTGGTTTTGGTATCTAAGTTTGGTCTCTTTCAACAACAACAATAAATGTACTGCTCACTTAATCCCCAGTTGATGAGATATGGGCGTGGAGGAGGTTTAGAGACAAACTTAGGGGGTGCTTTCTAAATGGTAAAATCGGATAAAATCAAATTTTGATTTTATCATGATGTAAATAAATAAATATTTTTTTTGGCACCGTGTAAGTTTTTCATCCCTGTCATTTTGAACGGTTATGTTTTTATCCTTTTCACTTATAGAATACATTTTCTACCCTTAGTGATACATATTAATATACATAAATATTTTCTCCATATTTGGTGGGATGTAGTTGCCTAACTTGGTGGGATTTAGTTTTCCTAAATTGATGAATAATCGATAACTGAGGATTTTTTAAACCGACAATTCAATGTTCTGAATACCATACCGATCAGGGTACCGATTTTTCTACTGGTACAGTACGTACTGGTACCGGTGAGATACCGGATACCGTTTCGGATTTGTAACGGCTCGAAATTTTCAGTAAATAAAAATTTCGTTATATATTGGAAATTCTTTTTAATTACTTGGTATTACTTTTAAAAATTCCTTTTTATTCGCTATAATCCGTCATAATTAGATTTAAACCCTTAAAATTATATTTCTTAACTAGAAATCCTATATGACAAGTAGAATTAGTTCGAACTCAACTGATTAGTTGGAGGAACCGAACTACAAATAAACCTAGTTACGATTTCTTAACCCTAGATGGATCTTTTTGACCATCTTTGAGCCTTATAAACCCCTCCCAACCCTAATTGAACTCTTAGGCCATTAGAGGTAATCATTATACCTCATGACAAGTCATTCAAGCCTATACCTAATTGAACTGTTAGGAAAAATTTTATTCTTTGGACAATGGACATTAGGTTGCCAATGAATAGGTGATTTGACAAGACAAATCATGGACCATAGGAAGCCATCATTCTGCTTCCAAAAGAAGCAAACTTAGCCTTGCCATGCACGCAACCCTAAGACTAATAGCCTTAAACCTAAATTGACCACCGAAGTCAATTTCCTAGATTCTCCAAGTACAAATATGTGTTTATATATAGGTTTATACACCTTATAGCCTATTATAAGCATGCCTAGGAAAAGTGTTAACCATTGGACAATGTTCTTGTCATGGAAAGCCTTACAACTCATCATCTCTTTTTCTATAGACCTAATAGGACTATTTAGTACTTTAGTGTATTTATTCATAGGTATATATATATATATATGTATACATAATGCAAGAGAGAGAGAGAGAGAGAGAGAGAGAGAGAGGCTGAGAGTGAGAGGGAGAGGTGGAGTGTGTGCATGTGTTTTGTTCACTTCCACAAGCTACCATTTTGCCTTAAGCCTATATACTATTTGACAATCCATTTTAGACTACTTTAAGCATGACCCTAGCCTATTATTTTGTTCTTTCTTACAAGTTAACCCATCCTAGGACATGATAAGTCATAAAACCCTTCATGATAACCTAAGGTATGGCCTAAAATGGAAATGACAAGTGAGGAAAGGCATGGCATGCTTGATTTAACAATTAATTGGAGAAAAAAAATGAGGAAAAAAGAGAGAGGGGGAGGCCGGCCAGGGGGGAGGAGAGGGAGCCAAATTTTTTCTATAAATAGCACCCCATTCTCACCATTCAACTCACACCTTGAAACCTTTCAACTTCTCTCTCTACAATCCTAGAATTCTTGCTTGTTCTTCTTTATTCTTGAAGTTCTTCCTAAGTTCTTCAGGAAACTCATCCTAAGCCGCCACTAAACCACTACTCGACCACCCTTTCGATCCAAAAGTTCTAGTAGTATTAGTCAAGATTTAGTTTCGAGAGAAACCTTTCTTTTTCGAAGCTACCAGGCGCTTACCGTAGGAAGTTACTCCGTCCGATAGCCAACTCACCTTCCGTATCTGCCCTACTGCCAAAGAATAAAGATAAAATCTTCTTATCCCCTATCTCTAAGTATACGTAGACTATCCCTAACCGCTTTCTCTAAGTATATAAAGTTGTTTATTGCTTATGATGTTGGAATGCATGATAGTTAACAAACTTATTTTGCTAATGGAAATATGAGCATGTTGGAATTATTGACTTTTACTCTAATAAATATATGTTGTATTGAACTTCCAACAAAAGAAGAAAGAACGGATTTGGAAAGATAGGGATTTAATGTTTGACTAGAAGTATTCGTATTTTGATCTTTAGAATGGTTATGAGCATGTGTACATGAATTATTTGTATTACTTGTTGTGTGATAAAGCATAAGTGAATTTCACTCCAAAGGCGTCCGTACATGTGGCGTTATGCTTTAAGTGTTGATTTGAGCATGATTAGTAATATAGAGTTGGATGAGCTTGCTAGTTTAGTTTCAAGATTACAATGAATGATTTTATGATTACGTATTTAAAAAGTCCTACCGCAGAGTCATTGCATGAAAACGAGACACCGAAATCGAGAAGGTTGAAACATGACACCTAGGGTGTGTTAAAGGCAAGGAAAGTTTTTAAACCAAAATGGGGCCGGGTTTGGTAGCGCATTGTGTGGTGTGTGTGTGTGAAAATGATTTCGAAAAACCCAATGAGAACCGGACCGGCGGAATCATTATTGGGATACTCGGGAAACTGGAACAGCAGAACCGAGGGATGAATTATGGTTTGGTTATCCGTGGAGAGGAGCCAACATGATTGATTTAATGATTTTCGAAAACCCAAAATGGAAACCCAGACCGGCGGAACCATTGTGGGATACTCGGGAGACCGGAACGGCAGAACCGAGGTTGAGTGTGTTAAAAACGATTTTGGAAATGGTAACTTGGTAAAGGAAAGGTGAAACCAGTGACACGGTCTATGGAATGTCGCGTGGGAGAAACTCAGAAAATCAATGACACCAACGTTAGTTTGGATAAGAGAATGTTGATGTGTCATTGTTAGCTGTTTTGTCGAATATGCATGTATTACGTGGAAATCGTTAGTATTATGATCTACTACTTGTAAATTAAGGGTTAATGAGTATGAATTATTCTATTGAGCTTTTGTAGCTCACGGTGTTACCTTTGGTGATCCTGACGTATTATATTGGTGGCGATACTGGTATAATGTGTCAGACCTTATAGATGAATAGGGTGAACTCTACACCTTGGAAGCTTTTGGAGCCGAGGTGCTGGATAGGATGGAGGAACAGGCGGAGTAGTAGATAGGAACCCTAGTTTCCCTTCCATGTTTGAATAAAAGTACTTTTGTAAGAGCTATGTTGTAATATCAAGTCAGACTCTATTTAGTTTTTCAATGAAATTATCTATCTAACGTTTCCAAAATTAGGGGCGTTACCGGATTTACCGCAACTACAATATCTATATAAAATAATTATATATAATTATAATTCAAAAAAATCCCCCAAACCATGCAATTCATCATAAAATACCTATGTGTTTGCATCTTGTCCCACATTGTCTAATTACAAAACTCTTTTCTATCTTAAATGACTTCACACTATTGGACTTGTGAATGAGGACCCAAGGAGAGGTCTCGCGTGCTCGGAAAAATAGGCCGTGGCCGAAGGCAATTTGAAAAAATTGGTTCAGAAACAAGTTAACTGGGTGTGCGTCACGGATTATTCGCGCGCAGGAGGAGTGCAAATTCAGGATTTAAGCCTCGTGCACGTACTATGGTTAAGCCCACATTTTGCTAAAATTCTGAAAAATGTTTTTTTACGTTTTTTGGGGTTAAGATAACCCCAAAAAAATTCTGAAACGTTTTTGTTTTGCCTTTTTTTTTTACCAGAAAAGGATAGCGTGACAGGAAAAAAAAACGTTCTGCAAAATTTCGGCCGGATGATTAGCACCTAAGATTGTAAGATCGTGGTGCTAAAAGTTCCCTAGCTTGTGGCGTTTTCATTTATTATCATCGTTTTTATGTGATTTTACTCGTAAGGTAGTTTGTTAAGTGTTTCAGGTAAAACGCCCTTAAAAGGCGTATTTTGATCACGAGCCTAATTCCCAAGAAAGTTCAAGTATCCACACCCGGTGGTACTTCTGCCAGGAAGGCCCAAGTGCGAAGGCGTGAGGCGTTGGGCAAGCCGTTGAGGCATCAGGTGTCAAGTTAGGGAGGCTTGCTTTCAATTCTGAAGATAAGCTCTGCGTATCGATACGCGTCGGTTAAATGGGAAGTCAGGTTATTCCGTATTGATACGGCCTTAAACCGTATCGATATGGGTGCGTTACGTAGGAAATGGCCAATTTAGGATAACGTTGTGGTATCGATACTTTGCATTATTTGTATTGATACGGGGAGCGTTTGGCCAGATATTTTGTTACTTTTTGGACTTTTCATTTATGGAATACTTGCCTTTAATAGTATGTTTCTTAGATATTTGATGAGAGAGAAACTCATTGTATATAAATAGGGGCTTCATCTCTCTCTTTTGGGAGCTAGCACATTATTAACTTTAGTGTTTCCTCCATTAAAGCTTTTTAAGCTTTTTCAAGTGTATTTTCCTTAGAACTCAAGTAAGTTTGTTCTTGTTTGTTAATTTCTCGTTAATTAAAGTTATTCGTACGACTTGGATCCTTTATAATATCAAGTTTGTTTTCGTTTTTATCGGTTAAAAATCATGTCTCATTTTTATGCTTTCTTTCATGCTTTAGCTATGTGTGAGTAGTCGATAGGCTAAGTCTCAGGGTAATCTCTCCCGAGTACTTAAGTGGTTACCTGGTTCTCAAGTCCTCGAGCTTAAAATCATGATTTTCGGAATAGAGCTTAACTTACATTTTTGGTCTAAACAAGGGGTGTTAACTCCTTGGTAAGATGTTTAGTCAAGCGTTCTTGGAAAGCAGCTTACCGAGGGCTCGTGGCCTCTTTTGTGTTCGATAAATGTTAAAAACAAGCTAGTTCGCCTCCGTTTAATCACATCTTTCGATAAACGTAGTCGTTAAAGTTAAATCCTCCGGGTGTGAGCACGCGGTCGTGACTCTCGCCTGAGTTATAATCGAGAACCAATAACGACTTAAGTCAAGGGTTAGACGATCCCTAGACTTGCCTCTTTTAGTTTATAAAGCTCTCTTCTAATCTGTAGCTTTAGCCTTTCCACCTTTCAAAGCAAAACCAAGTTGGCCGTCTTAAACGCCACAAATCACCTTATAAAACCTTCAATCCGATTAAGCTATCTTCGAATTTCCTGTGGTACGATCCCGGTCTTACCGGTTTATTATGCTACCGATGACCTAGCCCTACGCTTTGGATTTTTCTCAACCTCATTTGAAGGCGAGGTTTGAAGGCTAAGCACCGGAAAAATAGTATGTACCGGCCGGTATGGAACGATATCGATAACTATGCGACAATTAAAGATTTTTGGAATGATTCTATTTCCTAAATTGGTGGCAACGAAAATTAAGGATCTTCTAAAATGGTGTGGGAATTTAAAATGTGGATATCAATTACAAAAATGCTACGTACACAAGTGGAGTTCCACAACTCCTCATATCCACATAGGACCCACACACAATTGTATATGGGCCCCAAGTCTTGTGTGTGGGTCACAAGTGTATGTGAGGGGTTGTGGAACTCAGATTATGTATGTGTCATTGTTCTATTAATTATGATGAATATGTGGAGTCAGGAATCATGGTAAATATCATACACTATCAAATTATGGTAAAAATATATTTTACCTACTAATAATCATGATTAATAAGGTTGGTAAGAACCAAAGTACAAATAACTATGAGCGATGAAAAACATGATAAAAATTGTACCGACTTATTTTCCATATTCCATGGGTATGTTTGGAAACCATCCAACCAAATTTCATGGTCAATTTTTTTCCTTATTTGGTGGAATGTAGTTGCCTAATTGGGTGTGATTTCATTTTTCTAAATAGATGGATAATCGATAATTAAGGACTTTTTAAACCGATAATTAAGGATTTTTGAAGTGATTCTATTTCCTAAGTTAGTGGCAACAATAATTAAGGATCTTCTATAAGCAGCTGATAATTCCACGACTGCATATGTTCCTGCCACGACATAAACTAGTGAACGCCTTATTTACCCTTCTGCTCACTTTGACCCTTATTTACCCTTCTGCTCACTTTGACCCCACGACGTCTATCTCTCCACTCTCTGTTTTTCCCTTTCTATTGCTTTCTCAGAGTACACTACACTATCACAATTGAAAGGAATGTTCTCCCATGTGGTTACCCTTTCCTCCTCTCTTAATATTATGTACTTATTCTCTCGTAGTGACAAAACCAAGATTTTTGCACAAGAGGGATGGGCTATATCTGTGGAAGAAAGGAGGGGCTATATAACTTGACGATATATATCTTTTTTCAATGTAAAACCAAGATTTTTGCACAAGAGGGATGGGCTATATCTGTGGAAGAAAGGAGGGGCTATATAACTTGACGATATATATCTTTTTTCAATGTAATAGAAAGGTCTATTCAAATTGTAGCAGGGGCAACAACTCCTACTACCTCTGTAACTTGGTGAGGGAAATTTGATTCATTAATCACCGTGACAGCCGACAACAATCCAATTTTAGAGCAACTAATCTTGGGAACAAAATGACAACGAGGAGATGAGATGGTGTTTGTTTCGTTGTGATTCCATGATCTAGTTTACAATAAATGATTCAGCGTTCTAATTTTGAAACGGGGGGAGGGGTGGGTTTGAAGTTGTCACGTGATGCTAGTGAACAACATGGAATTCAAAACGTGGATATGAATTATGATGAATATGGGGAGTCAGGAATCATAGCAAATGTTATACACTATCAGATTATGGTAAATAAAATATTTGTTCTACTAGTAATCATAGTTAATTAGTTTGGTAAGAACCAAAGTACAAGTAACTGCGAGCTATGAAAAATATGGTAAAATTATACAGATTTATTTTTCAAATTCCATGGGTACGTTTGGAAACCATCTAACCAAATTTCATGGTCAAATTTATTAAATTTTGTGATAAATTTAAAGATACATTTGTTAATGATTTACCATGGAAGATGATACATAATTTTCAAAATTTATCATAATTAATTTCCGCAACAATTGTGCACAGGTAGACATGGTAAAATTGTGAAAACGCATGGTAAATACGACTAAATGGTAAATACATATGCACCAATAAACATGGTAAATATAATCAACAGGGTTCATGGTAGTCACTTCAATATGAATCTATATTTAAAGACGGAAGATAATCACAAGAAACTGTCCAACGTCAAGGCTAAAAACTAGCCCAATTCCAAATAGCGAAGGATATCAAAGATTGAAGATAATCAAGAAACGATCCAACATCACAACAAGAAAATGATACCCTCACAGTTGCTGCCAGGGCTGCAAACGAGCCGAGTCGAGCCGAGTTTTGCCTTGCTCAAGCTCGGCTCGCCTTAGTTTTCCTCAACTCGAGCTCGCATCGAGCTGAAATATGTCGGCTCGAACTTGGCTCGAACATATATTCAAAAGCTCGAGCTCGGCTCGGCTCGAATGGCTTGTTCGGTACATGTATGGGTATTGGTATATGTATGTGTGTGTGTGTGTGTATATAGCTCGAGCTCGGCTCGAATGGCTCGTTACTGTATATGGCAGCTCGTGAGCTCAACGAGCCGAGCATCAAGTGGCTCGAGCTCATTCATTTGCTTGATGAACCGAGCTCGAACGAGCCGTTAGCGAGCCGAGTCACGAGCCGCTCACAAGCGGCTCGGTTCGTTTTCAGCCCTAGTTGCCGCCTAAGAATCTCGTCACTGCCGCTTTTTCTTCCTTTCTATGACGTGAATCCTCTACACCTGTGATCTAGCCCTTGTTGCCTCCTTGTCCGTCTTGTGGATTCACCTGCGAATACCGCTGGTTAGCTCGCCGTCATTGGTGACACTAGTGATCTTTTTGTTTTTTTTTCTGAAAGAGGGCGACGTTGGTCGACGATGCCTTGAATAGTGGTGATAGACGGGGGAATGGAATACGGTGATGGAGGACATTGATTGGCGGTGATGGAGGATGTTGGACGACGACGAGTATGGTGATGCAGGGCGATGGTCAGCGCCGGCAACGAAGGACTGTGGTGGAGGATGAATTGGAGGACGGATATGGTGTCGGGAAGGCAGAGAATCGATAAAATATTAGAGGGTTTGGAAGACAACTGATTGTGTGATTTGGGGGATTGAGATTTATCTCTCAATCCTAAATTTTAGGGGAGGTGCTCCAAACTTTAAATTTCATCCTAATTTCCCCAGCTATTGTGTGTGCACGGAAAACCCTATATATATATATATAGAGAGAGAGAGAGAGAGGTAGGGTACTGATTTCCACACCCCCAAATTATTGTCTACACCCTTTTTTTGTCTTTTTAGTAAATTTTGTATGTGTAAAAATTTCACTAAAAGATAAAAAAGGGAGTGTAGATAACAATTTCGGAGGTATGAAAATTAATTACACACACATATATATAAAACTTTTTGATGATTCGAAACCGTTCAACGTGTTTTTAAGAGGACTACACAAGGAATCATCAAACACTACAAGAAAAATTGCATTGTGTGACGAATGAAAATCGTCGCAAATTGTATGTTTTTCGTCACAAATAATATAGGTGACGAAAAAAAATTTGTCGACTAAAAGTTGTCGAGGATTCCTACCTGGTGACGAAATCTATTTTTCGTCACCTATAGTGTCTTTTGGTGATGAAAAATTTCGTCACGAAAAAATGACTTGGTGACGAAATTTTCTTTGTCACCTATTGTGCTTTTTTTATGACAAAAAATTTCGTCACAAATTATTCCCTTTGGCTCGTCAAAGGTGACCCATCGGTGACGAAATTTTTCGTTGCGAAAGACATTCTTATATGTGAAGAAAATCTCACTTTCTTGCTCCTGCGGGGTTTCGAACCCGAGTCTCCTAAGTTTTGCACACAAGCTTTAACCAACTACACCACACAAACTTTTCAGCATATGTTTGAAATATCTAATATATAACACATACATTGAACATTAAAATATATTTTGAATGGCATTTTGAACTATTAAACATTAAAATTAGCAATTTTAATAAACATGAAAGTCGTAGCTCTTTATGTTATTGTTCAAACCCAATTTAAATTATCTCAATCGGAGTTCTGAGCAAAGAGTTATGCCCGAAATATATTTGGTGACAAAGCGTAATTCATAAATTTCGTCACCAAAGGATAAATTTTTCGTCACTGAAAACGTAAAAAGAAGACGAAAATATTTTTCGTCGCCAAATTGGTTCATTTGGCGACAAAATATTTTTTTCGTCATCGAATAGTTATCTTTGGTGACAAAAAATAATTTCATCTCCTTTTTTACTTTTTTGGCGACGAAATAAAAATTTCGTCACCAAATAGGAGCCTTTGGTGACAAAAATATCTTTTTCGTCGCTAAATAGTTATAATTCGTGACAAAATAATTTCGTCAAGGAAGTTATCAAAACAGTGACGAATTTATTTTTTTGTCGCCAAATATACTCATTTAGCGACGAAATTAAATTTTGTCGCCACTTTTTCGTCACTAAACATACTTTTTCTTGTAGTGAAAAAATTGACTGAGAATAACTTCATCCGAGCAATTTTTCATACAAACTGTAGATATATATTTTATGAAAAATTATACATATGAAGCCCTTCCTGATCTCTTTTTTTATGATTCCTCGCGTGGACTTTTAAAAATACATTTTAAACACATTGAACGGTTCGCATCATCAAAATTCAATTGGGAAATGAAAGTCCCTTACTTTGGCAAAGTAAGGGATCCCTTATTAGAAGCTTGGGTTTGTGTGTATAAAAGGGCAATATTGAATTTATGTAAATATTAGGATGGAAACATAACTCCAAAAAAGGGGTAGGATGGTTACATAAATCTAGGTGCTTTCGAGAGAGACTACACTTACAGTTTTTTTTTACACCCCCCTCACATAATGGGTGGGACCTACACACACATACACACTTAATGTGTGCAGATCCCACCTATTATGTGAGAGGGTGTAAGAGTAGAGTTTTTTAATTGAAATAAGTCAAAGGATAGGTGTTTATGGGATATTGGAGTGAAAGATCAGGTATGTTTTTGAAATTTTCTCCTTCATCTTTTATCTCTCTTTATTATTTTTGTATCTTATGGTTGAAATTAGGGGTGAGCACGGGGCAGGGTGGGTTTTGTCTGATTGAAAAAATAGAATCCGAATCGAACTATCCTAGAAACTGACCGGTTTGGGAGGTCGGGTTTTGGTCGGGTTACAGGAGCCCCAAATTCCAAATCAGGGAGAGAGAGAGAGAGGGAGGGAGAGAGACTACATGATTGTGGACGCCGATCAGCAACAAAATCTCAAACATTCAGAGAAAAAAAAGTACCTCAAACTTTTAGATTTATGCAATAAAATCTCTAAATTTCAGATCAAAAAAAAAACTGCAGAACTACAAATTTGGATGGCTAATCCAACAGAGTACAGACTCAAGAGAGAGAGAGAGAGAGAGAGAGGAGTAGAGATCTGGACGACGGTGGTGGGTGTGGTGAACGGCGGCCTGATCTTCGCGTGATGGACAGTGGCCTCAAATCGAGACGGCGTGGTGGATGGTGTGGGGTTCAGTTGGAGGTGAGAGGGGGGGAGAGAGAGAGGGGGAGATCTGTCAACATGAAAGAGAGAAGGGTGGCCTGGGGTGTGCTTCACTGCTGGAACGAAGAGAGAGAGCGAGAGAGAGGGCGGAGTGTAATAAGTTCTAAAATCTGAAGATAGTATGTCTATTATACACGTAGTATATGAATATGTCTGGTCGGGTTACCCTTGAACATCATACCCGACCCCCAAAAATTTATATTTTTAGACCCAAATTCGACCTAACAATACTCTGAACCCAACCGAAGGGTTGGATCGGGTTGGCGGGTCGGTTTGGATTTTTCTCACCCCTAGTCGAAATAGCCTATCTTTTCAGTGGTTTGGAATCTACAACAGCTTAACCCTTGCAATTCCCTCATCTTATAAAGCCGTGATTCTTTTTGAAAGGAAAAAAAAGAATTAGTTAATCTGTAGAAAAAAAATTACAAAGATTAAACGGATCTGTTCGAGCACCCAAATAAGATGGCGCACCTGAGAATCATACGTCACCCATAACCCAAGAAAAAGACGAGCACCGAGATTAGCAAGAGTCCAACCAAAATACAATAACATAACCTAGTGATTCATCCCTTAGAAGCTAATCAAATAAAACCACAAACTGGCCAAAGTTACCTAATTCTCCATGATATCACAATATGAAGACATCCCAAATCTGCATCCAATCCAGCTCCAAACTATCGGCCCAATCTATCATCAAGAGCCTAGAACATCAGCCCCAAAATGACCACTTCCTAAACAACCAACAGAACCAGCCCCAAACCCTTTGCTCAAATTGGTACAGAAGAAACACGACAGCGGTGACGGCTTGTCTTCTCGAAAGCTATGGCTCGAACCAAAGATTTCACAAGTCAAGAGAGCTAGCAACACTGGTCGCCCCCTCCCACCCTCTTTTAAATTTAAAAAAAAAAAAACACGACAGCAGAAATACTGCAGCAATTCCACTGACCAATGGTTTTGCTACATACAATGACCCACACAATGATCCAAGTGGTCTCCTACTGCTTTTATTTTCTTTACTTTCTTCTAGTTATGAGATACAATTTTGCTATTAGCAGGGACAAGGATCCCGACCTCCGTAGGGATCCTACGTGGAAGGTAAGAGGTGCACTCCTCTACTTCTTGAAGCAGCTATGTTCCCAGCTTCATGATCAAGCGCGGGAGAAAAAAGAGAGCAACCTAAGGGACCCACCTCAGTTCAAATTTTTGGGGCCAATTTTTGACCGGGAATTTCCAATGAGATTTCCCCAACTTTCCCAGATACAATCAATTTCATCTCTCTCTCTCTCTCTCTCTCTCTCTCTCTCTCTCTCTCTCATGACTTTTGGATCTTCCCTCCCTCGATGCCGCCTCAGACCACCACCCCTTCTCTCAAACCCGACTTTCATCTCTCTCTTTCTTTGCCCTTCATTCGACACCACCACCAACAACCCCTCCTCTCAAACCCGACTTTCATCTCTCTCTTTCTTTGCCCTTCATTCGACACCACCACCAACAACCCCTCCTTTGCCGCTCCTCCTTTGCCGCTGCTACCGTCGACGAAGATATATTTCTGATATGTCTATTTCTCCCCTAATTTTCTGTTATTAAATTGCTTCAATTCTTGTTAAATTTGGAAAAATCAACATTACCTAATTAGGCCAATTATCTCCATTTAATATGGTTTAACTGATATTTCAAGGTAGAAAGCAATAGTTTTTTAAGAAATCCATAAGAAGAGAAAATTAGGGATTTTAACAAGAATCAAAGCAATCTAATAACATAAAATTAGGGGAGAAATAGACAGATCAGAAATCTACCTTCGTCGACAGTCAACGGTAGCAGCGGCAGAGGAGAGATTGTCTGTGGTGGTGTCGAATGAAGGGCAGAGAGAGAGAGAGATGGAAGTTGGGTTTGAGAGAAGGGGTGGTGGTCTGAGGCTGCGTCTGGGGAGGGAAGATCCAGAAGTTGTGAGGTGGGGGAAGATCCAAAAGTTGAGAGAGAGAGAGAGATGAAAAGTTGGGAAATCTCTTTGAAAATTCTCGGTCAAAAATTGGCCCAAAAAATTTGAACTGAGGCGGGTCCCTTTAGGTTACTTTCTTTTTTCTTCCGCACTTGATTGTGAAGCTGGGAACCCAGCTAGTTCGAGAAGTAGAGGAGTCCACCTCTTATCTTCCACGTAGGATCCTGTAGAGGTTGGAATCCTTGTCCGTGCTGATAGCAAAATTGTTATGAGATATTATGATTACTACCCTATTCTATTTATCTTTTTCTCTCCACTCTATCCAGGTCACTGACTAATCTAAACTTATCGTGTGGAAAATAGATTAATCTACTGAATATTATTAATACTTTGCCTAATACGCTGTATATGATAATCAAGAATGTCTAACTTGGCGTTATAAAATTCTTCTATGCTATTATTAACTGGATTATTTAAAGCAGGTAAGATGTGTACTCCAATAATATGTAATCTTCCTATACTATTGTTTTGTTCGTAATATTCACTAAATACTTCTATACTGCTGTTAAGAAGATAGAGTTTCACTTTTACCAAAAAAAGAAGAAGAGTTTCACAGGTATAATTATCTAGTGGCATAAACTAAAATGTTTTGTGACTTATATGATGTGTAGTCCTACTCAGTACTTACCACCAATGATCCCCTTTTTAAATATGCTAATTATAGTATATTAATATAACTCTAATTGTTCATTCCCTAAATCTTTCTTAAATCCCTTTTCTTCGCCTAGTTTTTCCTCACAATCTCTCTGAAGACCATTTCTACTACCATATCTCAACCGTTAGACTTACAAGTCAACAACTACTGCTTAAACTCTCACAACGCCTATCTATCGGCTAAAGACAGGTAAAACACCAATGCTCACATGACTCCACAAGGTCTACTATAGGTCTCACTCAGCTCATTCAAAATTTCCTCCATAGATTTTGAGAGGTAAAAACCTCGATATCAGTGCTACTAAGATTTGAAAGATTTCTGGAACATAACAAGACTTGGAACAATTTTTTGAATTATATTCTTATCCTATACTCATGATATACTGATCATATGGGTGTTCCTTTTTGGGTTCCCTAAAACTGCTAAGGAAACGTTTAAAAGAAATGAACTACTATTTTATTGCATAAGAAAACTTACAATGCTAAAAGCTGATTATAAGGCTTGAGAGTAATTCGATCTTGATTGCACGTCTGATTTGCAATGCAAAAGAACCGTGCCTGCAAATGAAATTGGCTATCCCAATTATACATTGAAAAAGCTATATATTCTTACGGGAAACCGGCTAACAAAAGTGATCCGGTATAAAGAAAAACAAAAGATGACAAGTACTCATTGGGCCAATCGTTGATGGGACGAGGAGATTCACACGCGAATAAGCACAATTTTATTAATAAATCACTGAAATGATTACAATATCATTCTTGAACGTCTGTCTCTCTTTTACTCGTCAACTCCCACCCTTTGCAGTTAATGGACACTACATATTCACACACATACATATATTTATACTCCTTCCGTTTCATATTGTTTGTCCTCTTTCTATTTTTTAGACATCTCAAAGAATGGTTTATAATTTTTAATTTATAAATTTTTTTATATTCAATACGGATCTTATTTGATAAATTTCAATTGATTTTATTAAATAAAGTTATTTTTTATAGGCAATAAATTATATTAGAAATTCGATAATGGATACAACGAGAAGGATTATTAATTAAAGTTGTTGTAATGACAAAAAACTTCATAGATTATGCGATATAAAGAATTTTTTGAGACGTCCAGAAAAATAAAGATGACCAACAATATAGGACAGAGAGAGTACAAAACACTAACAAATTGCCACCACATCAGGACCGGCCTAGGCCATCCAAACAACTCCCAAAAATAAGGGCACCCCAAATATTTTTAGTAGTAGGCTTGAGTAGGGGTCTTTTCCAGCTCAAAAGGAAAAATATAAAGGCCCAATGTAATTTTCGAAAAGGCCTAAACAATGGTAATGAGCTCCCTCTTTTGGGCATTCTACTTTATACATCACTCTCTCTCCTCTTTCCTTCTTGCTCAATGTGGGACTAAAACAAAAGGCTTCCATATCTTTTCTCAACACTTGTCTATGGACTTACATATTCACCATGACTGTAACAGTAAGAAGAAACTTTACTTGTCCATCGAATGCTCTCGAAGTGAGAAACAACGCAATCAAGAAGTCCGTCAAATGGTGAAATAGGTTTCTTGTGAATCCACTCGTTGAAAAAACAAGTCCTGGAACACTCATGTGGTGGTGGGTGCAAGTTGGGATTTCTTCCCGATTAGAGGAGGTTGCTACTAACCTAATTGTGAATTCTTGAACCACCCCCATTGCAATCATGTCTCCTTTCCTAGCATAAGGGCTTATTATCCGTGAACTATTTCCGGGGTCCGGGTCGTTTGAAGTAGTAGTGATCACAAAAACTGTGGATGAGTTGCCGTGAATGCGTATTTCGGTCATTTTGCAGATATCGGACAATGGTTCCGAAGTGTCACAGATTGGTTTGATTTACTTTGATTGGATATCTGAAACATCATATATAAATTGGCTTAGGGATAAGTATGCGTTCTTTGAAATAAGTAGTAAATCAACCTTAATTGTAGGGGGATGAAAACAATTGATGCTTCGGATCAACTGGATTGCAACGGCTTATTCGTGTCTCTTCACCGGAATCCTAGCTCGACGTCTGAACCCTAATCTGCAAAATAGACAGGGGGTGAGTGCACCTTTGCCTCTCGTGGCAAAGGCCCTCCGATGCCTTTGTTAGTATCACGTACTAGAAAACTCAACCCTAATTATCAGTAGGAAAGCAATAGTAATGCAGTGTATTGCGTACCTTTTTCCTCTAAGTTCACCTCATATTTATAGACTTGTGTATACTTGCTGCCCAAGCATTCCTATTGCCATAGGATTCCTAACTCGTATAGGAAACCCAGGATATCAAGGATTCTCGTTTCCTTTATCAGTTTATTGGAAAAGAGTCCTTTTAGGATTCTTTTCCTTTACTAGCCGAACATCCCTTTCTCATTGGGTATCTTTCTCAGATCCTATATTCTCGGGATCCTATTCCTTAATGGAATATCAACATTCTGGATCCTTCCAGAATGTTCCTCAAACTCCAATAGTCGACTTGGAGCTCTTTCCTTGTTCGGCCATCTTGCTGCCGAACAGACTGCCTGGACCATTGACTTCACATGTAATTTGGTCCAAACGTAATGAGAATGCCTCTATCTGCCGAACAGTTAGTTTCACACCACTGACTTCACTTGTCATTGGCCTTTTATTAGCCGAACAGACTGTATAGATCAATGACTTCCCATATCACTGATACGTATCCCTCATCACCATACTGCCCGGCGATAAGTCCTGTTGTGTTCACCACGTGTTCCCAAACATCACGTGTTTGGTAACTAAATGTATCTGCTCGGGAATATCTCCCTATAATTGCTCCCCAGTTTCATGTGTTTACCACTGTTCGGGGGCAATATATGATGCTTAGAAACAGAATTTTTACTACCAGATTCTTCTGATCCCGTGCAGTCATAATTTCAATATCTCATTGATGCCTTTTGGCGCCTCTGTCATTATACCATCTCGAGAGAATGACTCCACGTGGCGCTTATCGTACGCTTTTCATTTAATGTGAACTGACGCTCTGTCCAAACGACGTCAATACGTCGTTTAGTTGAAACCCTCTACCCCGTTACTTTTCCTATAACGGCGTAAGAGGAGACGTTTCGTCTCCGTTTCTCTCCCTTAAACCCCAAAAAGGGTTCATTTTGGGTTTCTTACCAAAAAACATTCGAACTTTTTCAGTCTTTCCCTCTAAGCTTTTCTGCCATCGCCGCCATCTGCAAATTCGATTGCGTTCCAGGAAATCGTCACGGTTTCTTTGTAAGATTCTCGTCCTAACTCCATTTCTTCTGCTTAGGTTTCCATCTGAGATTTCATTCTCAAATTTTAGATCATTTCTAGGGTTTCAGTCACGCCCATTCTTACTTTTATGTTTCCTTCGAGTATATCCATGGCGGATGAACACGACAACTCTCCTAAACCCAGTAAATTTAGGAAATTATGTGAGACCCCTTCTGCCATGGCGGCATTTAGGAGGGATTATAACGTCCCAAAAAACGTTGGTCTCGAACTCGCCCCTCTAGGGGCAGATAGGGATGGTGGCTCTTGGGATAGAATGTGTATGCCAATCGTAGCCATCGTTGAAGGCGGGGTCCGTTTCCCCCTTCATCCACTCCTTCGTCAAATCTTAAGTTGGTACCGTCTTACTCCAATGCAAGTGTCAACAAATGTGTTTAGGCTGATAATGGGGGTAGTCGCTTTGAATAGAATTCTAGGCACCCAGCTAGGGATCTGGGATATTCAGTGGTGGTACAGCTTTGTACTTAACCCTGAATATAACACATATTATTTCAAAGTAAGAAGGGCAGAAAAGCGCCTCATGCTCAACCTGCCAGATTCTGCTCGGGACCATGAGGTTGACTTTCTCTATGTCACTGGAGCTTTCGAACCTCTAGGAGAGGATGGTCAAGTGGTGGGGCTCCACTGCCCCCACGTATGGGGATACCCACGTAATACTCCTCATTTTCCTAACTCTGAAAATTTTTGCTTACTGCTTTTTCGTAGCATTTCCATATGTCTTATTTTGTTTGTTTTATCATTGTTGGATGCAGCTGATAACGCTAACCACCGTCCCAGACGTACACCAAGCAATATCCGAACAGAGGATATAAACAGAGTCCTCAAATATACAGGAGAGCCGGGTACCAGAACAGTTGGTCGGGGTCGGGACGCTGACGTGCTGCTGGGGTACGAACCTTCATACAGATGAGTCATCGACAGAAGACTTGCTCATCCCAGCACCAGTGCTGCTTCTACCTCTACATCAGCTGCTCCCCAACCACGTACCCCAAGACGTCAATCCAGTGTTACCGTTGCCGGTCAACTGGGAGAAATTCCCATTTCAGAAGGAATCCCATTACCACGCTTAAGACTTCATAGAAACATTCAGAGTCAAGCTCTTTCTCAACAACAGCCCGAACAACCTTCCTCAAATCGTGTCACCAGCCAATCGTCTTCATCAGGTTATACTCCATCTCCTCCTATCGTAGAGACAATGACCCGTCAACCATTAAATCTCAGCTCTCTCCTCACCGTCTCTTCCCGGGGACGCGGGACTGGCCGGGTGGCCTCAACTGGCGCCCCTCCCCCACGATCTCGTCGTAATAGGGGGGGATCTGCACGGTCATCATCTTCTCCTCTGAAGTTGATACCGCTACAGAGGCCACTGACCTTCATCGGGACAAACGCCCAAGAGTTGATAATCAAGATGGTACTGCCTCACAAGTAGATACCGAAACTCATTATCCCATCTCACCAACCACTCAAGTCCTCCCTCAGACGTGGACTCCTCCTTTCACTAGGGGGGACCGTCCCGTTCACGTCGGGGATAGTGCTGGTTCATCTGAAACCGCACTTGCCCTAGCTCAAGGGTTGCTGCTCCCGATAGATATGCAAAAGGAAAATGCATCTGCACCTGATCGGCTTGTCTCTACTGGACTAGTCAGCGGCATCAAGGTATTTGTTACTTGATTTTTCTTTGTAAGGTCTATACGTATATTTGCTATCAAACTTGTATTGCTACACCTGTTTCTGACTATTTGATATTTTTGTCAGTTTATTCAAAAGATGGTTACTCTGGGTAAGAAGTACCAAGAAGCAGATGCTGAGAGGGTGAGGCTGATGAATGACAATACCAGATTGCTCCGAACAATCACCAGGTTGGAAAGAGAAAGAGACAAAGCCAAATCTGACTTCAACCAGGCTAAAGAAAAACTTGAAGTTGCCGAAGAGAGCCTCAACCAGGCCTTATCAGAAATCGACAATGCCAAGAAAGCTGCATATGAAGAAGGATACCAGAAGGGGTTTGATACCACAACTGCTAACTACGTTGAACAGATTCCTGCTATCCAAGATCAGATTTGGATTGCCTGCTGGGAAACTTGTCTAACAAAGGTTGGCGTTGCAGAGGACTCTCCTCTTTGGACTGACAATGAACTACCGAGCAGCCGTGCTGCAGCTTCCCAAGAGCAAGAAGTTCCTCTGGAAGATGACTTTGAGCAACAAATTGAAGACTTTACTGGAATGGAAGAAGATATTCCTTCTGGATCTCAGACTGTCCAGTCTCCTACTCGTGTCCTAGTTGAAGAACCTATCAACCTTGATGAGAATCCAACTGGCAGTGTTGCCCTTGCTGAAGCTCATGCAGAGATCCCAGATGAAACTACTCCTGACGTTCAGAATCTTGACTAACAGGTTTGTATTTGGTACAAATAGTTTGACTGGTCTTGTGTGACCATATGGTTTGGCCCTGCGTGGCATCAGTACTTTCAAAAACATTTGTTTTGATACAGGTATTTGGCCCTTCATGTCACTACTATTTTATATTTTGTTCGGCTATCTTTGTAATTTGCATCTGTTCGGATGCAAATAGTTTAATCTCTAGTATTTCGTACTTTTGATCATCTTACATCATGCAAGTTTCACATACTTAGAAGCCAGAACAAACATACAATTTGTTTCTTAAGTCTTTCGTACTCAAGAGCAAACATATAATTTGTTTCCTTAGTCTCACATACTTAGGAGCAAACTAAAATTATGTAACAGAATCTGTTAAGTTCCACGTACTCAACTATGTTTTAAGCAAAGCTAATAAACTTTTTAAGTATCACGTACTTTTTTTTTAAAAAAGATGTACAAGTGTTTTCATACTTGTATTGGTTAAGTTTCACGTACTTAAACAAAGCTTACAAATGATTTAAGTTTCTCGAACTTAAGTATTTTAAGCTTCTGCTGACATATACTCGTTATGTTTGTAGTAAACCATACCAATTGCTTTTATTAAACACCATACAGTGTTTCGTACTTGTATTCGTTAAGTTTCACGTATTTAAATTTTTTACAAGTCTTTCAACACTTGATCATAAAGGTTTTCCTCAAGTTTCACATACTTAGGAACATAAGTTTCACGTACTTAAACTAAATGTGGCCTACATTTAAGTCAAGCCAATATAGTTTCTCAAGTATCACGTACTTAAAATACCATATAAGTATCTCGTACTTTGAACGTCCATACAATTATTTCGTACTTGTATTTTTTAAAAGAAAACATACATACAAGTGTTTTCATACTTGCTAAGTATCACGTACTTAAGAAAATACATACAAGTGTTTTCATACTTGCGTTCAAGTGTATACCCAAGTT
This sequence comes from Rhododendron ovatum, assembly GCA_019656835.1. Taxonomy (NCBI): domain Eukaryota; kingdom Viridiplantae; phylum Streptophyta; class Magnoliopsida; order Ericales; family Ericaceae; genus Rhododendron; species Rhododendron ovatum. The sequence goes on from CM033802.1 coordinate 25,453,586, forward strand.
TCACATACTTGAAAGTCTATACAAGTGTTTCATACTTGTAGTTGTTAAGTGTCACGTACTTAAAAATGTATAAAACTTTTAAGTTTCACATACTCAAAAGGTATATCCTGCTCCCCAATACGAATAAGGGGAACCAAACTCGTAGTTCGTATTTAAATACCACAACAGTTATTCGAAAGAAGTGATTTTATTCTGTAATAACTGAAGAGGGCGTTTATTCGTACCCCAATAATCAAAAATAGAACAAAGGAATTATATTCGTAATTCCCACACAATCACGTAGTGCAAATCTAAAACAGATTTTAACACTTCTAAACAAAGAACTTTCGTAAATTATGAACATTTCAAGGTCTTGAAATTGGATCACCATCCAGATCTGCCAATCTATAGGCTCCTATGCCCACAATCTCAGTTACTCTATACGGGCCTTCCCAGTTGGCCCCCAGCTTGCCTTCGTTTGCCACTTTGGTGTTGCCGAGCACTTTTTGTAGCACAAGGTCCCCAACACCAAATTCTCTAGGATGAACATGTTTATTATAGCTCTTCATCAGCTGTTCTTGGTACGAAGCAAGATGTACCAAGGCCTTTTCTCTCTTCTCCTCGGCAAGATCAAGCTCGATTTCAAGGGCCCTGTCATTGCCTCCACTTTCAACCAAAGCTATCCTGTTGGTCGGCAGACCCACTTCCAGAGGTATGACAGCCTCTGTTCCAAATGCCAATGAATATGGGGTCTCTCCCGTAGACCTCCTAGGCGTTGTTCTGTGAGCCCATAAAACCAATGGCAACTCATCAGGCCACTTCCCCTTGGCTTTGTCCATCCTTTTCTTTATCCCATCAAGGATAGTTTTGTTAGAAGCCTCTGCCTGCCCATTACTCTGAGGGTAGGCCGGAGTGGAGTAATAGTTTTGAATTCCATATTGGGTACAAAAAGCCTTGAATTTTTTCTGAAATTGGGATCCATTGTCTGTAATCAATGAATAAGGGACCCCAAAGCGAGTGATGATGCTTTTCCACACGAACCTTTCTATCATAGGTTCAGTGATTTTGGCCAATGGTTCTGCCTCAATCCACTTTGTAAAATAATCAGTTACTACAAGCAGGAATTTTCGATTCCCAGTTGCCTTGTGCAATGGACCCACGATATCCATTCCCCATTGGGCAAACGGCCAGGGACTTGTCAAAGGCACCAGATCCTCGGCAGGTGTTCGAATCATTGGTGAGAATTTTTGACATTTCTCACAAATCTTTACATAAACCTTTGCATCTTCTTGCATGTGTGGCCACCAGTAGCCTTGAGTAATTGCTCGGTGGGCAATGGATCTCCCTCCAGCATGGCTCCCCCGTGTTCCCTCGTGGATCTCATGAAGGAACTTCTGTACCATCTCAGGATGTACGCATAGCAAATAGGGACCTGTAAAGGATTTCCTGTACAACTTACCCTCTGGGGACAGCCAAAACCTAGCAGATTTGACTCTTATCTTGTGGGCCTCCTTTTTATTAGAAGGGAGTATCTCATCTCGTAAGAACTCCATTATTGGGTCCATCCAACTTGGTCCTTGGTTCACGTCCAAGACCAAGTCTACATTCCTCCCAATGCTCGGCTCATTTAGGTATTCTAATGCCACCCTTCTTTTAAACTCTGTTGGTACTGCTGCAGCCAACCAGGCTAAAGAATCTGCATGAGCATTCGGTCCAGAACTTATTTGCTCAATATATACCCTCTCGAAGGTATCAAGCAAGTCTTTGGCTGCCTGCACATAGGCCACCATTTTTTCATTCCGAGTTTCGTACTCGCCGGACAGCTGATTCACAACAAGCTGGGAATCACAATACACCCTGACCCGTTCTGCTTTAAGGGTCTTTGCACTTCTCAATCCTGCCAAGAGTGCTTCATATTCAGCCACATTATTCGATGCACTGAATCCAAGCCGAACAGAGAGTTCAATCAAAACTCATTGAGGAGGAAAAAGGACAACTCCAATTCCAGAACCAGTATTACATGCTGATCCATCAATGAATAGCTTCCATTCTTTGGGATCCTGTTCGGCTACGGGTTGATCCTTCAAGGATGATGTCTTAGCCGCCTGTTCCTTTCTCGTAGGAGGCAAGGGAGCAACAGTGGGGGAAAACTCTGCCACAAAATCAGCCAACACTTGGCCTTTAATTGCTGTGCGTGGCTGATATTCGAGATCGTACTGGCTTAGCTCCACGGACCATGTTGAGATCCTTCCCGAGAAGTCTGCCTTTCGAAGCAGTGATTTTAACGGATACTCAGTATAAACCACAGCCTTATGGCTTTGGAAGTAGTGTGGCAATTTCCTTGTGGCTGTCCTAAGTGCCAGGACAAGTTTTTCTAAAGGCAGATATCTCGTCTCTGCATCCAACAATGTCTTGCTAACATAATAAATAGGGATTTGTTCGATTCCCAAATCCCTTAACAGGACTGCACTTACTGCATGCTCAGAAACAGCTAAGTACAGAATTAAAGACTCACCTGGCTGTGGAGTTGACAACAGTGGGGGTTCTGCCAGGTACTTTTTCAGGTCCTGGAAAGCTTGCTCACATTCTGCTCCCCATTCAAATCCCTCCCTCTTTTTTAACAACTGAAAGAAGGGTCTGCACTTGTCACTAGACCTGCTGATGAATCTATTAAGTGCTGCTACCATTCTAGTCAGCCTCTGGACTTCCTTGGTAGTTTTTGGACTCTGTAGTCTCTGCAAGGCATCAATCTGCTCGGGATTTGCCTCTATCCCCCTCATGGTTACCAAATGGCCCAGGAACTTTCCTGAACCAACTCCAAACGCACACTTCGAGGCGTTGAGTTTTAATTTGTATTTCCTCAAGATTTCGAAGACTTCTTTTAAATCAGTAATATGCCCTCATTTTTCTCGACTCTTTACCACCATATCATCTATGTAAACTTCCAAAGTTTTTCCAATGAGCTTCTTGAACATAATGGTCGCAAGTCTTTGGTATGTGGCCCCAGCATTCTTCAGCCCAAACGGCATGACACTGTAGTAGTATAATCCTCGAGGTGTGATGAAAGAAGTCTTCTCTTGATCAGGTTCAAACATAGCAATCTGATGATATCCTCGATATGCATCGAGAAAACTCATTCGCTCGTAGCCAGAGGTTGCATCAACCAATTGGTCAATCCTGGGCAAAGGAAAAGTATCCTTAGGGCACGCTTTGTTTAGGTCTGTGAAGTCCACACAGACACGCCACTTCCCATTCTTCTTCTTTACCGCAACAGTGTTGGATAACCATTCAGGGTAATAGACTTCTCGTATTGCTTTGGCTTCCAACAAACGATCGACCTCCTCAATCACTGCATCTACATGCTGCACGGCTGCCCTTCGTTTCTTCTGAATGATTGGCTTGTGCTGAGGGTCAATGTTTAAATGGTCCATTCTCAACACCACTGATCCAGCCCGAACAGGTAACGTCATCTTTCCAAGGGGCCAGACTGCTCCTGCACCGAACCCAATAAGAGGCGTTGTAGACTGTTCTAAGTCTGATTGGGCCAACCCCATCTTTTTGAATGCATCATAGTACAATACCTCTGTACAACTCCCCGAGTCCACTAGAATTCTTTCGATGTCGTATTCCCCAACTCGTAGGGTTACGACCAATGCATCATTGTGGGGTATTTGGACCTCCCCCAAATCATCATCACTGAACGCCATGCTTTCTTTGCATACATCAGTCTCTCGCCCCCTCTTGTTTCCCAATCGCATCACGTGCTGATCATGCTTAACTTGCCTTTGTAGTAGCCTAACCTCACTTCTCGTGTAAGGTGTGGCCAATCCATGTATCATATGGATAACGCCTTTAGGGTTTTGTTCGTAACCCAGCTCCATAGCCTTCCCTTTCTCTTTAGGGTCTTCCTGGATAAATTCCTTAAGATAGCCCCGAGAGACTAAATCATCAAGGTGCCTTTTGTATGTCTCACAGTCCTCAGTCATATGGCCCCAATCCTTATGATAACTGCAGTGCTGATTCGTAGCACGTTTTGCATCTTTGTCTCCTCCTAGACTCGGGGGCCATTTGAAATATGGCTGATTCTTTATTCGATAAAGAATCCTGTAAATTGGCTCCTTCCAAACTATAGTGATAGAAAAGAAGGATTTAGGGTCTGGAGCTTGCTTGTCTTTGTATGACTCTTTCTTAGCCTGCCCGTACTCCTTTCTATCTCTGTAAGTCTTGGGTTCTGGCTTATCCACCTTTTTAGCAGGTGCCTTTGGCTGTTCGGCAACCATTCTGCCGTCCTCACGGAGTATGTCATCCTCCATTCTGGCGTGTTGTTCTATCCGTTCCATCAATTTAGCCAGGGTGGCTACCGGATGTTTATTCAATGAACGGCGCAGCTCTCCCCGAACAGGTAAACCAGTTTTGAAGGTAGCAATTGCATACTCCTCACTGCAACTTTCAATCTCGTTGAAAGTCTCCCAGTACTTCTTTGCATAATCCCTGATCTGTTCGTTCTCCTCCTGCTTGATGGTGGAAAGACTTTCAAAAGTCTTCGGGGCTTTTCTGCTTGTTAAGAACCGAGCAGTGAATTCCTCTGCCAACTGCCTCCATCCTCGTATGGATCGTGGGGCCAGTTTATGAAACCAGGACAAAGCCACTTTGCCAAGACTGGAGGGAAACATCTTGCACAAGATGGAATCATCCCCCTCATGCATAAACATGGCCTGTTGATAATGCTGTATGTGAGCCACGAGATCCGTATTTGTCTCGTAAAGTACGAACGCTCCGTGCTTCACTCTGCTTGGCAATCTCGCTTCTTGTAGCCTCTTTGTAAAGGGAGAGGCTGCAATATTACTCAGGGCCTTTCGTGCTGCTTCTCGTGCAGTCACTATCCCATCCTCTTGTTCCTTTAATTTGTGGGCCGAAGTCTTGACCCAATCAGCATCTGGTCTCTCGTACCTATCTCGATGATGTTTCCTCGTGTCCTCTTCTTCAGGGGTAGAACTTCGGTCTCTGCTTCTCCTTTTTCGTGAAGAAGTCCTTCTCTCTGGTGTTCGGCTTCTACTTCTTCTTCCCCTTTTTCGTGGAGAAGCCTCATGACGCCCTATTTCAGGGCTTCTGCTCCCCTTTCTGCGTGAATGAGTCTGTTTATGAACCACCAGAGCCCGTCCGTCTCTTTGGGAATTCCTTCGAGAAAGTCCAGAATCTTCGGGGTGCTCTCGTACCCTTTGCAGCTCCCGTATCTCATACTCTCGGTTTTTAATTAAACGAGCGTACTCCTCGATTTCTCTTCTTTTTTTATCAAGGACATCATCATCGTTATGAATACTCTTTGAACGAGTAATTGACTCCTCCACTCGATGAGACTTACTCCTTCTCGTGGAACCAGTAGCAGTCTTGTCTCCTTTTTCTTTGGAGTTTTCTCTGTCATGTCTACCAGTGGGCTTTCTCGAAGCGCCTGGTGGAGATTTATCTCTTCCTCCACCCAACTGGTCTTTTGGACTAAACGGTGTGACTGGATTTTCTTCCGTCATGATTACTTTCTCCGAAAAGTCTGTTCTTTCCCACAGACGGCGCCAATTGTAGGGGGATGAAAACAATTGATGCTTCGGATCAACTGGATTGCAACAGCTTATTCGTGCCTCTTCACCGGAATCCTAGCTCGACGTCTGAACCCTAATCTGCAAAATAGACAGGGGGTGAGTGCACCTTTGCCTCTCGTGGCAAAGGCCCTCCGATGCCTTTGTTAGTATCACGTACTAGAAAACTCAACCCTAATTATCAGTAGGAAAGCAATAGTAATGCAGTGTATTGCGTACCTTTTTCCTCTAGGTTCACCTCATATTTATAGACTTGTGTATACTTGCTGCCCAAGCATTCCTATTGCCATAGGATTCCTAACTCGTATAGGAAACCCAGGATATCAAGGATTCTCGTTTCCTTTATCAGTTTATTGGAAAAGAGTCCTTTTAGGATTCTTTTCCTTTACTGGCCGAACATCCCTTTCTCATTGGGTATCTTTCTCAGATCCTATATTCTCGGGATCCTATTCCTTAATGGAATATCAACATTCTGGATCCTTCCAGAATGTTCCTCAAACTCCAATAGTCGACTTGGAGCTCTTTCCTTATTCGGCCATCTTGCTGCTGAACAGACTGCCTGGACCATTGACTTCACATGTAATTTGGTCCAAACGTAATGAGAATGCATCTATCTGCCGAACAGTTAGTTTCACGCCACTGACTTCACTTGTCATTGGCCTTTTATTAGCCGAACAGACTGTATAGATCAATAACTTCCCATATCACTGATACGTATCCCTCATCACCATACTGCCCGGCGATAAGTCCTGTTGTGTTCACCACGTGTTCCCAAACATCACGTGTTTGGTAACTAAATGTATCTGCTGGGGAATACCTCCCTACATTAATGCTAGCTAGCTATATGTTTCACACCACTGCCACCACCACCACCACCAACAACAATAATAATAATACACAAAGACAATGGGTTGTCCATGTTATCGATTGAAAATGATTTGGTAAAAGAGGTGCATTATACAAGTGTACTTGATACTTTTGCTGCTAAAAATTCAACAAGAGTAATATTCAATTGATACTCATGCGTTCTCAAGATAATATGTATTTAAAGACTTTGTATTTTGCATTCTTATATAATGAATAATAGAACTTTATATTGTTTTGGTTTTCTCGTACCGTGATTATTGCATTAAAAAATTATTTAAGTGTTGTATACTCGTGACACAATTTTTAGACTAGACATTCAATACTCTGTTTACACACATTTTTGGCCAAAATTCGAAAAATCAATTTATTGGTTAAAAGAAGGCCTTGAATGATGGTTTCAGGCCTTGAGAAGCCTTATAAATCGGTCACCTGCAGAATTGGGCCTTTGGAAGAATTTAAAGTGGCCACAATTAGGCCAAATTAAGTTTGGAAAGGCAGGAGAGAGTTTGAAAATTGATTAGGCCACATTAATATTTGGAGCATGGCCTAATTAGTCAAGGCCCAAATTGATTTTTAGATCTAGGCCCATTTTCAAGCCTCGGCCCAACTAATCAAAGCCCGGACTAGCTTTTCAGGCCTATCTAGCCCAATAAGGCCAAGATTCATTTTTCAGGTCAAGGCCCAGTTTTTCGGATTTATTTAGGCCTAAAACTGACCAAGTCAAGAAGGCCATAAGCTCCTTAATCATGCTTGGTAAGCAAGCTGCTCACAAGCAGCTCAAAGGCCTAAAAGCTTCTCCCTAGCAAGCTGCTCAAGCAGCTCAACCAGGCCTGCATTTTTGGCCTTGGTGGGCCCCAATATCCCTTTTTTACAAGCATCCATGCAGGCAAGCAACTCAACCAGACCAAGGACACGTGGCAGCCATGCATGGAGACATCCCAAGCAGCTCATAAACAGCTCAAAGGCCTAGAATGTTCTTGCTGGGCAGACCTGAGTAAGCTGCTTACAAGCAGCTCAAAGCCTGAGTGGACCCCATCCTTCAGCATAAAGCAAGACCAAGGACAGGTGGAGTACATGCAGCCCCTTGGAGCTGTTGGTAACTAATTCATGCAGACCTAAGCAAGCTGCTCACAAGCAGCTCACCCAGATCTGGCTGAGCCTTTGTTTCTCGATTCTTCTTCCATAAGGGGTCAAGATTAGAGGATTTAAGGGCCCACAAGGGATGCAAGGACCAATAAAATGGTGGGAAGGCCTGAAGAAGACTTGGTCTTCAGCATTGGTGGGCCCAAAAGACGTCCAGTCAAGCAGTAGCTGCTCACAAGCAGCTCAAAAGCCTGGATGCTGAAGTTCCTTTTACTCTTTTACAAAGTTTTATGCAGAAAAGAAGGGCTTTTCAGGCCTTTACCATTTCCTTGGAGTAAAGGGCACGTTTTTATCAAAGAATAGCCTCTCATTGGAGCATTTTGAAGCAGCTCAAAAGGGACACTTGGCAGCCATGCATGAAGGCCTGTGGAAGCAGCTTGAACAGCTCAAGACCTGGAACATCTGCCTATAAATACCAGAGTTGAAGGCCTTGGCAAAGGTCCACGACCATCAAAGCCCATGGCTTATCCAAATTACATTTCAATTATCTTTTAACTATTTTTATCTTTCGGTCCCCTACCAAACAAGCCCACAGCTTATCGTTCAATTACCTTTACTTTCTAGAATAGTTTGTACTCAATCTAGCCAAGCCTAGATTTTATTTCATTTCCTTGTAATCAGACTTTGTTAAACCATTAATAAAGTCCATTTATTTCTGTTTTAGGCCTTGCTCTACTTTTCTTTCCATTTTTCACACGATTAGGAAATTTTAAGTCCTTAGCCTGCAAAGGCAAACCACGAATCTCCTCACGGTCTCCACCCTTAGGCCTTGCACTTTCGTCCAGTTAGAAGTCAGATTAAGGCTTCCAGGCCTTGATACGAATTTGGGCAGCAATCCTGCCCTGGCATGCCCGCATCAGGCCTAGAACTGCACTACTCGCTGTTCCTAGGCCAATTGTACTTTTTGGAAATAATCATTGGCATGCCCGGTGGGACCCTAATCGTTTCAAGGGGTATGATCACGTCGATTCATGTCGATTCAATACGTTGAATTGGATGTTGAGATTCGGCGTCTTGAAGAAGAAATTAGTTGGCGATATGATAAGGTCGTCGAACTTGAAGATGAAATCAACCATTTCAACATGGAGAAGTATCGACTCAATCCTACGGAGGGTTGGTTTCTTGACACACAACACTACTACAACGATGCAGTTAGAAGGCTTGAAGACGAAATTGGTAGACTTGAAGATGAGGAATGCCAATTACGCAATGAGGTAGCTTATCTCCTTAATGCTAAGTCACGTGGCTATTCAAGTATCATGCATTCAGGCCTGCCCGAACAGCCTGAATTCCAAAATTGTGGCTTTGGTGGTCCTCATACTCAGAACTTTGGAGGCCAAGTTGAAGAAAACATCAACATCCAGTCCTATACCGTTGCATCCAACGAAGAACTCTCACAGGAGTTTACTGATCCTTGGGATGCAGCTTTGTGTAGGCTTGAAGAATCCAACTAGGCCATTATCAACTCCAATCAAGCCATTATTGAAGTGTTGGCTAAACTTAAGGATAAGTTGTCGACTCCTACTCCACCACCGGTACCACGGTTTGGCACTTTAGGCTCGACTTCAGGCTTGAATGTGTCTAAACAAGCTTCTAGTAAGCCCACTAGGCCTCTAGGCTTCCCTCAGGCCTTAGCTCCCGAAAGCCCTGCACTCGGGGGGCAAGAAGGCCAAGGAATTACACTCGGGGGGCAAGGAGGCCAAGAAATTGCACTTGAGGGGCAAAATTCTCAGTTCTGGCCTTTAAGGATTCCCGAGCAGCAACCAAGCTTGTATGATAAAGATCAGAGTGATCATGGCAACATTTCTAGGCCTGGGTGCAACATCCATCATTTAGGAGTTTTTCAAAAACTTTTAGATGGAAAGCTAGTTCCAGGCCTGGAGGAGCAAAACGACAGGCCTATTTTGACGCAAGGGGAGCAAGATCTCAGGTCTGGAATAAGCCAAAACTTGGGAAGTCCAATTATGAGGCAAGATCAGCCCATTTTCTCCTCTCAAGAGCTTTCTGAAGTCTCTAAAGGACTACCACATCCAGATTCAGTCATTGGTGATGAGCAGATCAGGTACGATCCAGGCCTGCCATCAGCTATATAGACAGGTCTGAATTGCATGTTGCGGTTGTTCTAGAAGAGGAGGAACAACATGAAGAGGAGGAAAACGGTGACACTCCAAGGCTTGATCATGATTCTTTTGTGATTGGAGATCCCTCTCCTCCCCCGGTTAACGAAGGCCTTTTTGGCATTGTCCGACCTGCCAAAAGGCATTACAAGCGTAGGCCAACTATAGGCCTTAAAGCTCTGGAATCATGCCCACATTGGATTTGTGGGGCACATCAAAAGTGAGTGTTATTCACTTGGCTTACACGAAAACATCATGGTTGTGGGAAGGGCTAAGTGGAGAAAGTCCTTCGAAGGCCGAACAAACATCTCTAAATTGTTCGGCCAAGACCTACCAGTCATTGAGTAGGCCTTATTTTTAAGTTCTTGCCAGGCCTTTTCTGCAGAAGTGGAGGCCTTTTTATTTCATTGTCTAGGCATAAACCATTAATATAAGCAATCCAAGTACAAAGTTCAGGCCTTCTAGCATATTTTTAGTCCTTGCTAGGCTTTTTCATGGTCTAGGCTTGAACATATACCTAATACTAGTATAAACAGGCCTTTTTGCAAGAAATGAGGCCCTTTAAGCTCTTTCTTTAAGTCTGATCACCTTTTTAGGCCTTTCAATGTATTTCTAGGCCTTGTTGTCAAACCTTTCATAGGTTTGGAGCTTTTCTGCAACCGGGACTGAAAAGAGGCCTCGTATTGGTGTATAAGGCCTTTTCCACAGAGATGAAGGCCCTTTGAGCTCTTTAAGTAGGCTTGAATCATTATTATGAACACTCCGAGTGGGAGTTCAGGCCTTCCAAACATATTTTTAGGCCTGAACATAGCTTCTATTGGCAAAAACAGGCCTAATAAGAGGCGATACTTATGAGCCTTGAGATTCAACTCTGGTATAGGCATGAGCACCATCCAATTACTCTAAACAGCCCTAGAGGATGCAAGTTAAGGCCTTTTATCTTTCAGAGAGGCCTTTGAAAGGCCTGTCCAACCAAAAGGATGGTTGGCTGACTCATTCCAAAGTCTGAATTTAAAGCATGTTGTCAAAGGCCTGAATGAAGCATGGAAAGTGCCTGATGCCTACTAAGTCCATAGGCAAGGCAAACAAAAGAACAAATGCTAAAATAGGAAACGAGGCCTATTTGGAAGCCAAAAATGGTTTTACTTTTTATACACGCCTTGATCCTAAAAGTAAAGGACCAAGGCACGGGGGGCCATTGTTTACACCCATTTTTGGCCAAAATTCAAAAAATCAATTTATTGGTTAAAAGAAGGCCTTGAAAGATGGTTTCAGGCCTTGAGAATCCTTATAAATCGGTCACCTGCAGAATTGGGCCTTTGGAAGAATTTAAAGTGGCCACAATTAGGCCAAATTAAGTTTGGAAAAGCAGGAGAGAGTTTGAAAATTGATTAGGCCACATTAATATTTGGAGCATGGCCTAATTAGTCAAGGCCCAAATTGATTTTTAGATCTAGGCCCATTTTCAAGCCTTGGCCCAACTAATCAAAGCCCCGGACTAGCTTTTCAGGCCTATCTAGCCCAATAAGGCCACGATTCGTTTTTCAGGTCTAGGCCCAGTTTTTCGGATTTATTTAGGCCTAAAACTAACCAAGTCAAGAAGGCCATAAGCTGCTTAATCATGCTTGGTAAGCAAGTTGCTCACAAGCAGCTCAAAGGCCTAAAAGCTTCTCCCTAGCAAGCTGCTCAAGCAGCTCAACCAGGCCTGCATTTTTGGCCTTGGTGGGCCCCAATATCGCTTTTTTACAAGCATCCATGCAGGCAAGCAACTCAACCAGACCAAGGACATGTGGCAGCCATGCATGGAGACATCCCAAGCAGCTCATAAACAGCTCAAAGGCCTAGAATGTTCTTGCTAGGCAGACCTGAGTAAGCTGCTTACAAGCAGCTCAAAGCCTGACTGGACCCCATCCTTCAGCAAAAAGCAACACCAAGGACAGGTGGAGTACATGCAGCCCCTTGGAGCTGTTGGTAACTAATTCATGCAGACCTAAGCAAGCTGCTCACAAGCAGCTCACCCAGATCTGGCTGAGCCTTTGTTTCTCGATTCTTCTTCCATAAGGGGTCAAGATTACAGGATTTAAGGGCCCACAAGGGATGCAAGGACCAATAAAATGGTGGGAAGGCCTGAAGAAGACTTGGTCTTCAGCATTGGTGGGCCCAAAAGACGTCAAGTCAAGCAGTAGCTGCTCATAAGCAGCTCAAAGGCCTGGATGTTGAAGTTCCTTTTACTCTTTTACAAAGTTTTATGCAGAAAAGAAGGACTTTTCAGGCCTCTACCATTTCCTTGGAGTAAAGGGCACGTTTTTATCAAATAATAGCCTCTCATTGGAGCATTTTGAAGTAGCTCAAAAGGGACACTTGGCAGCCATGCATGAAGGCCTGTGGAAGCAGCTTGAACAGCTCAAGAACTGGAACATCTGCCTATAAATACCAGAGTTGAAGGCCTTGGCAAAGGTCCACGACCATCAAAGCCCATGGCTTATCAAAATTACATTTCAATTATCTTTTAACTATTTTTATCTTTCGGTCCCCGACCAAACAAGCCCACGGCTTATCGTTTAATTACCTTTACTTTCTAGAATAGTTTGTACTCAATCGTTAATAAAGTTCATTTTTTTCTGTTTTAAGCCTTGCTCTACCTTTCTTTCCATTTTTCACACGATTAGGAAATTTTAAGTCCTTAGCCCGCAAAGACAAACCACGAACCTCCTCACGGTGTCCACCCTTAGGCCGTGCACTTTCGTTCGATTAGAAGTCAGATTGAGGCTTCCAGGACTTGATACGAATTTGGGCAGCAATCCTGCCCTGGCACGCCCGCATCAGGCCTAGAACTGCACTACTCGCCGTTCCTCGGTCAATTGTTACTTTTTGGAAACAATCACACTCCAAACTCTTGGGCCGGCTCTGCTGACTAGATACACCTCAACCACTCACCCCACTCATTAATCATGGACCATGGCAGCTCATTTTCCTAACTGGCATGGCCCCCTTTATCTAGTTGATCGCTTTCTTATCTTCTGTCTCCCAACTCTCTCTCTCCACACAAAACAACACACAATTAAGAGCCATTAAACCCAACGATGTCTTCGTCTTCTTCTTTCTTAGATTCTTTTGATCGATAGTGCTTCATTATCTGCCGAAGGGAAGGATGCTGCCTGCTGCTGAAGTCACTGCTTACGTTTTTTGAGATGCTGCTTCAAGAATGTTGCTACGCGTCCATTCTATTGTCCAGTCCTTCATTCTTCTTGAGTGAGATTGTTAAAATAATCTGGATCACAATTTTCGCCTTCTGGATAGTCTGCGAATTCTGTGTGAAATGAAACTATACTCTTCTAATCGAATAAAAAATTTTAACTTCTGGAGCGTTTAAAGGGCTTCTATTTTTTTTTTTTGTCGTCAGCGGCTATGAGGCTGAATTTCCCTTAGAACTGTCATTTGGTTTCATTTAACTATTGTCATTCACTGGCGGACTCAGGATTTTATCGCAGTGGGGTCAAGCCTTTAAGCATCTACAACACATACAGTTTTGGACTTGTACACAATGACCCGGTTCCCCCATCGGCAACAAAAAAAAAACCCACAAAAATACTCACTACATAAAAAATAATCAATTAGCTGAAAATTAATCTAAGAGAGTCAGAGACCCACAAAATATTCACTATATAAAATGATTTCCCTTCTTGAAAAAAAAATATTTTCCTCTCCCTTGGGCTCGCCCATGTTCCGGAAACAGTGAGTTCCAAAAAACAGCCACAAATACTGATTTTTATCTCCATGTCCATTATCCATGTTGAAAGAAAAAGTATTTAGAGATTGAGGTTTTGTGGTTGAAGTTCACTTTGTACATAAGAAAAATGGGATCTCAGACTAAACTGCTCGCCTGTAAACGAGTCTGATGGTTCTGATCCCAGTAGAATTCTAGCTCATCGGCGGTCGTGGTCGAGATTAGAGAGTTAATGGTTTTCTAGATTTTTCCTTCTAATGGTGAGTTCTCCGTTTTGTAATAATTTTCGGGGAGAGAGTGAGTGGGAAAAAAGTGACGGAAAAGTGAAAAGTGGAAAGGGCAACACTTGTAATTTGGTTGGGCTACAAGGACAAAATGTTTGGAGGAAATATCCTATGGGGCAAATTAAAGAGAAATACCCCCAAAATTATATTACTCCCTATAGAAATTTTTGCATTGAGTGGGGTCAGTAGACCCCCCTTGCCTATGTGTAAGTCCGCTCCTGTTGCCATTTGTCTTGCTCGGAACTGATGAATCCGAAATTTGATCGATTCTCTACAAAACCATGGCTGATCACGTGGTGCTAATTCATGTAAATTATTTTTGTATTTAAACTTTTATGCAGAAATAGATATAACACCATCTTCAATTCAATACATCTCAAGAATAATAAATTAAACGTACATTTGTTGGCTATCGAGATTAGAAGAAACAAACCCCTTAGATTTATCCTTAATTCTTGGTTCACCTTCTTCTCACTGTCTCTAACATCTGTAGATGTTACTAGAAACAGGACTATAGCAACGGTTTTCATGCAACTGTTACTAGATTACAACACTGTAGCGACCGTTTTTAATAACCGTTACTAAAAACTAGACTACTGCGACGGTTTCCAGTAACCGTTACTAAAAACCTGACTATTGTGACTATTTTTAATGACCGTTACTAAAAAATTAGATTAAGAAAAATCAAGTTAATATAGTATAAATATTAGTAGGAGCTTCATTTTACACAAGTACTGCGCTAGCTCAAGTAGTTTGCGCGCGCGCGCGAGAATGCGATGTCTTGGGTTTGATTCCCAGGAGGAGCAAAATTTATTGCACGCTGCCACACGGCCGCCATGTACATGCCATGCGGGGCGACACGTGGGTGCCACATCAGTGCCACGCAGGTGATGTGTGGCTGCTACGTCCGCACCATGTGGAGGACATGTGGCCATTACATCCCACAATGGTGATTTTTCAAAAAAAAAAATTTGTCTTTAGCAACGGTTATAAGCGTCGCTAAAGAAATTGTTACTAAAAAAAACTGTGGCAATGCGCATCAAATCCATTGCTATACCTCTATAGTGACGAATATTATGGACCCAATTATGGAGTTTTTACGAGACGAAATACTCCCTTCTGACAAAAAGGAGGCTCACAAGATAAGGACCAAATCTGCTAGGTTTTGGCTGTCCCCAGAGGAAAAATTGTACAGGAAGTCTTTTACAGGTCCTTATTTGCTTTGCATGCACCCTGAGATGGTGCAAAAATTCTTACACGAAATTCATGAGGGAACCTATGGAAGCCACATTGGGGGTAGATCCATAGCCCACTGAGCAATCACCCAAGGTTATTAATGGCCACACATGGAAGAAAATGCCAAGGTTTATGTGAAAATCTGTGAAAAGTGTCAGAAATTCTCACCAATGATTCGAACACCAGCAGAAGACTTGGTGCCATTGACAATTCCTTGGCCAATTGCCCAATGGGGTATGGACATCGTGGGTCCACTCCATAAAGCAACTGGCAATAGGAAATTTCTGTTGGTGGCAACGGATTACTTCACTAAGTTGATTGAAGCAAAAGCTTTGGCTAAGATCACTGAACCTATGATAGAAAGGTTCGTGTGGAAAAGCATTATTACTCGATTTGGGGTCCCTTATTCATTGATTACAGACAATGGGTCCCAGTTCCAGAAAAAGTTTAAAGCTTTTTGTTCTCAATATGGGATAAGAAATTACTACTCAACCCCAACCTACCCTCAGAGTAATGGGCAGGTAGAGGCTTCTAACAAAACCATTCTTGACGGGATCAAGAAAAGGTTAGACAAAGCAAAGGGGAAGTGGCCAGATGAATTACCACTGGTACTATGGGCGCACTGAACGATGCCTAGGAGGTCTACGGGAGAGACCCCTTATTCATTAGCATATGGTACAGAGGCAGTTATACCCCTAGAAGTTGGCCTTCCAACCAATAGAACTGCATTAGTTGAGAGTGGGGGCAATGACAGGGCGCTCGAGATTGAGCTTGACCTTGCCAAGGAAAGGAGAGAAAGGGCTCTGGTTCATTTAGTCTCATATCAGGAGTAGCTGATGAAAAGCTACAACAAAAATGTCCACCCACGAGAGTTTGGTGTTGGAGACCTTGTACTTCGAAAGGTGCTCGGTAACACCAAGGTGCCCAACGAGGGCCAGTTAGGGGCCAAATGGGAAGGCCTGTATTGAGTGATCGAGGTTGTGAGCATAAGGGCTTACAGGTTGACAGACTTGGAAGGAAACCTAGTACCAAGGCCTTGGAATGTCCATAATTTGAGGAAGTTTTTTGTTTAAAGGCCTCCAATCTTTTAGGGCTATATATCGTGATTGCGTGGGAGTTACGAGTAAAACTCCTATGTTTTTATTACTTGTTAGTTGCAAGGGGTACGAATAACACCCTCTTGAGTTTCAAATATTATGAATAAAATCAATTTTTGCAGTATAATATTGCGTTCTTGGTATCTGTTCTAAGAATACGAACTACGGGCTTGGTTTTCCCCATTCGTATTGGGGAGCAGAGAACAGGCACCTATACAATAAGTACATGAAACTTAGCGAGTACACGTACAAAATACTTATATGGTTTGCTAAGTATGAGAAACTTAGAGAGTTTATAAGTACGTGAAACTTAATGAAATAACTTGGTTTGCATACGAAAACATGCTTAAACACTTGCAGTACAAGAAACTGAGGATTGTATAAGTACATGAACACTTACAATTCATTTTGAGTACGAGAAACGAAGAGTTACATGATTGCTAGGTATGAAACACTTGGCTAAAAACACAATGAGCATGTGATTAAAGGATCAATAAACCAAGTATGAACATACAAGGTTATAAATCCGAGTGTGATCATTTGGGATTTACTTCCCTAAAAGTGTGCATACAAGCGGTGTCCAAATATGAAGAATTTGGGAAGCACACGAGAATATGCATAAGAATGACAAATTTTAACTAAAGTATGAAATACTTAGATAACCTGTTTGCATCCGAACACATGCAAAACACATGAAAAGCCGAGCAAAATGTATGGTTATGCCGCAAGGGGCCGAATACCTGTGTTATCAAAGTATTAAAAGTACTGGTGCCTCGCAGGGCTAGAGCTTACGGTTACACAGGACCAGCCAACTTTTACAAAAATTAACAGTTCATGGTAAATACTTACCTATCAGTCCATATTTTGGACCTCTGAAGGAGTTTCATCTGGAACTTCTGTACTGATCTCAGTAACAGCACCATCTCCAGCTGCATTCTCCTCCAGGATAATAGGTTCATTGGCTGTATCACGGACAGGTGAACGTTCAATGGTAGTATCATGAGTGTCTGTTGGGGTCTCCTTTTCAGCATTAGCAAAGTCTTCAATCTGCTGGTTCACATCTTCCTCCAGATCTTCTGTATTGATTGATACATGTTTGCTTGGCAAATCATTTTCAACCCACAGAGGAGAGTCATCTGCAACTCCAGCCCTCATCAAACACGCCTCCCAGCAAGCAATCCAGATCTGGTCCTGAATAGCTGGCATCTATTCAACATAACTAGCTGTTGTGGCGTCAAAACCTTCTAATAGCCCTCTTCATAAGCAGCTTTCTTGGTATTATCAATTTCTGATAGAGCCTGACTGAGGCTTTCTTCGGCAATCTCAAGTGTACCCTTCGTCCCGACAAAGTCAGACTTGGCTTTGTCTCTCTCTCTTTCTAACCTCGAGATTGTCCGAAGTAGCCGGGTGTTGTCATTCAACAGTCTGATTCTTTCGGCCTGAGCTTCTTGGTACTTCTGGCCCAGAGTGACCATCTTTTGGATGAACTAAATGGTACCAAATATAGCTTGGAGTTAATACTTTTATTACCACGACAACAGATAAAGCTTAAGGTTGAGTGGAAAGCAAGAACAATTTACCTTTATCCCACTGACAAGACTAGTGGAGATGAGCTGATCAAGAGGAGATCCAGACACCTTCTGCATATCAACAGGCATCAAAAGGCCTTGCGCAAGTGCTAGTGTAGCTTTTGAGGAACTTGCACTGTCACCAATATGAACGGGTTGATCACCCCTAACGAATTGAGGGGCCCAGGTTTTATGGGTTACTTGAATGCTCAGTGAGGGATTTTCTAGAGGCGGCGCGGCAGCTTGTGCATCAGAATCCTCAGCCTCTTGGCTCCTAGGGCGTTTGTCCCAATGAGTATCAATAGCCTCAAGGGAACTATCACGTTCCCGAGGAGAGGAAAAGGATCGTATTGAAGCCCCTCTAGTTCGGCGAGATGGTGGGGGGGCGTGTCAAGTTGATAACACCCTTCCAGTGGCACCACGTCCCCGAGAAGAGATAGTGAGAAGGGTGCTGAGGTTTAGGGCTTGATGAGTCATAGTACCTAAGTTTGGAGGAGATGGAGAATAACCGGAGGAAGAAGATTGGCTGGTATCACGACTAGGCGCTAGCTGTTCGGGCTGTCATTGAGGAGCAGCTTAACTTTGAGAGGATTTTCAGAGTCTCAAGCGAGGTAATGGGATGCCTTCTGAAATAGGAACCTCATCCAACTGCCCGGCAACTGTCACTCCAGCGTTAGCTCTTAGGCTTCTCGGCTGGGGAGCAGTTGAAGTGGAGGCGGCACTGGTGCTGGCGTGGGCAAGTCTCCTATCAATGACACCTCTATAAATAGGATCGTATCCCAGTAATACGTTCGCATTTCGACCCCGACCAGCTGATGAGGTACCGGCTCACCTGTGTATTTTAGAACCCGATTAATCTCCGCTATTCGGACGTTACTTGGTTCTCGTTTGGGGCACCTATTTGTGTTATCCGCTGCAGATTAAAACCACAAGTGTGCCTTAAAAATAATACAAAGGACAACAGTGGAAAGAAATTACGAGTAGAGCAAATAAAATCAGGAGCATACGTGAGTAGCCCCAAATATGGGGGCAATGGAGGCCCACCACCTGGCCATCTTCCCTTATAGGCTCGAATGCTCGAGTAACGTAGAGGAAGTCAATCTCGTGGTCATGAGTAGAATCAGGTAAATTTAGCACGAGACGCTTTTCTTCTCTTCTAACTTTGAAGTAATACGCATTATATTCAGGGTTTAGCACAATACTGTACCACCACTAAATGTCCCAAATTCCTAGCTGGGTCCCCATAATCCTATTCAGAGCTACTACTCCCATTATCAGCCTAAAAATGTTTGTTGACACTTGCATGGGGGTGAGACGATACCAGTTGAGGATCTGGCGAAGCAGTTGGTGAAAGGGAAATCGGACCCCACCGTCAACAATGGCCACAATAGGGATACACATTCTATCCCATGAGCCGCCATCCTTATCTGCTCCTAAAGGGGCAAGTTCGAGGCCCACGTTGTCTGGGATGTTATACTCTGCCCTAAATGTTGCCATGGCAGTAGGAGTTTCACAAAGTTTCCTAAACTTATTGGGTTTTAAGGGATTTTCATTGTCATCCGCCACGGGTACTCTGGAAGTTCTACGAATCTGAAAGTACGTACGAAACCCTACTAACAGATGAGCCCCGAGGACAGAAAATCTCAGAACGAAACAAGGAGAAAAGAATGAGAATCTTACGGGAAGTGTGGCAGTGGTCCCCAAGCACAAGACCGTGTTGCAGAAGGCGGCAATGGCAGAAGATGAGAGAAATTTTCATCTAGTTTAAGAAAGAGAAACGATGAAATTGTATTTTTCGATAAAAAGCCCCAAAAGGCCCTAGAATGGGTATATGGATAGACAGAAGTGAAAACATCACCCCTTACACCGTTACAAAAAAAAGTAATGGAAAGAGGGCTTCGAAGGATGTCATTCTAAACGTCGTTTAAACAAAGCGTCAGTTCACATTAAATGTAAAGCATACGAGACGGGCCACATGGAGCCATAGCCTCGAGATGGTATAATGACAAAGGTGCCAAAGCCGTCAATAGATGTAAAGTACCATGTTAGCATAGGACGCAAGGAGCTCGGCTCCAAGATGATTTTTAGCTTTACCCATTGCCCCCCAACGGTGGCAACAAGCAAAGCTGGGGAGCAATTGTAAGGAGGTATTCCCGAACAGATAAAGTAATAACCAAGCACGTGATACGAGGGATCACGGGTTAAACACGATTAAAACCACCATGAGCGATGGTCGGCGATATGGACTAATGGCATGAGAAGTCATAGGTTAAAACTAACTGTTCGGCAGATAGAGACATACCGTTACACTGGTCCAAATAGTTAAACAAGGCCCAAGTTACATGAGAAGTAGCCAGCTCAGGCAGTCTGTTCGGGTATGAGAAAGCCGAACAAGGATAGAGCTCCAATCGAGAGTAGGAGCAGAGGGAGTACTCTAGAAGATTCCAGAGTAGTCATTTCCCGTAAGGGATGAGATCCCTAGAATATAGGATCTAGATAGGATACCCAACGAGAGTGGGATGTTCGGCCGGATATGGAAAAGAGTCCTAAATAAACTAAGGTAATGAACTGATAAGGGAACGAGAATCCAATATATTCTGGTTTCCTATACGAGGTAGGAAACCTAGGGCAACATGGATACTTGGGCAACAAGTATCCAAGAATCTATAAAAATGAGGGAAACCTAGAGGTAAAAGGTACGCAATACATTGTATTCATACAAACAAGACTTCCTATTGAGATCTAGGGTTTTTCTACTAGTACGAGATACTGACTTAGGCATCAGAGGGCCTTTGCCATGAGAGGCAACGGTGCGCTCACCCCTTGTCTGTTTTGCAGATTAGGGTTTAGGCATCAATCTAGGGTTCCGGTGAAGAGGCACGAGTAGCCGTTTGCAATCAAAGTGCTATTCTAAACGTCAGTTCAAGGTACCAATTGTTTTTATCCCCCTACAATATAAACCCTGCAAAAGACTTAAAAGAACAACTTTCCACAAAACAATTGACATTAGAACCACCGGCCCGTGTTATCCGGCTTCCAAACAGAACAAAAGTGAAAAGACAAAAGGTAAAGAAAGCACTAAGAAAACACACAAAACAATTAAAAACATGCAAAACAGAATGAAATGCAATGCACCACCCGATCACCACGCGATCACACGAGTCATACTTTTCTTCCCATTTCTTACCGGTGGGGTAAGAAATGGGTGGCTATACTAGACCGTTGAAAGTGAAAAAGAAATGAGAGAGAGAAAAAGAGTGTGATAATAAATGAAAGAGAGAGAAAATATGTTCATCCACATGATGGTTTCGAATAGTTATTATGACATTAAGAGCTAATATAATAAACATAACACCGCATGCTACACTTTTTGCCAAAAATTGAACTCGACCATGCCACAAGATAAGATATTTTAAGTAAAGCAATTGCCGAATTCGTTTTAAAAACTTAAGTTCCACCAAGTGCATAGCCCAAACAAAATCAATTTTCGATTTGTTGACCAAATCTACAATATAAGGATGATAAACCACAAGAAAATTGTCAACACCAAGAAAATCAACTGGTTCTATGATTGGTAACTTCTCAAGAATAGGCTCACATGCATCTTGCTTTTCTAACAAAGAGTGTGAGAAATCTACTTTGCTATTCATTTCTTTAGCGGTGAGAGGATCAAGGCATGGAGAACTCAAAGGGACAGTTGTAGCTTCCATGGGCTCTAACTCTGCAAAGATTGGTCCATAAGCATCCTGTCTAGCCAACAACGAATACAAGTAATCCACTTCGGCATCCATTTCCTTAGCGGTGAGAGATTTTTCCAACGGATCTTCATAGTAGATGCCCGACATTTCAAGCATGTTCATCTCATGAGCAAGAAGTAATTCCTCCGGGGAAGAATCAAGATACAGGAGATCAAAAGAGACAACTTTAACGGTGAGGCGTTTTCCCCCCGGATCATCATATAGAGGGGCATCCACAAGAGAGGGAAGAACCTTCTTCTCTATTGGGGGTAGTTCTTCAAACTCTTCAAATTTTGGAGTCCAAAATGTCATGGGACACACTTCATCCTCCTCATTGAGCAACGCATGCAAATACCTCACTTCGGAAGATTCGAGAAATTCGGCCACCTCGGCCGTAAAAGCAACTTCCAAAGGATCACTATAGAGTAACTCGTCCACGTGTTCTTCTACAAGAGTATCAATAAGGCTCACTTCATTCACGTTCTCGTCATCTCCCATTTGACTGCCCACATTAAAAACATTGACCTCGATCTTCATGTTACTGAAGGTCATATTGAGAAGTCCATTTCGACAGTTGATAACTGCATCCGCCGTGGCTAAAAAGGGTCTTCTAAGAATCACTGGAGTCGGAGCAGTAGAAGAGCTGGTCAGATTTGTATCGAGAATCACAAAATCCACCGGATAGACAAACTGATCAACTTGCACTAGAACATCTTCCCCTAGCCCTCTTGGTACACTAACACTTCGATCGGCCAACTGAAGTGTAACACGAGTAGGCTTCATTTCCCCCAAACCAAGTTCTTGATAAACAGAGTATGGAAGTAGATTAACACTGGCCCCAAGATCAAGTAAGGCTTGTTCGATACACTTCCCTCCAATTGTGACAGCGATAGTAGGGCTCCTGGGATCCTTGTACTTAGGCGCGATATTCGTTTGAATGATAGAACTGACTTGCTTAGTAAGGAATATCTTCTTTTGAACATTAAGCTTGCGCTTCCAAATACACAAATCCTTAAGAAACTTGGCATATGGGGGAATTTGTTTGACTGCAATCATGAGAGGAATGTAGATCTTCACTTGATTGATTAACTCATGCAACTCCGCATTGTAATTTGGTTTCGCCAAAGCCTTCAAAAGATGAGGATACGGAGCCGGTGTTGGAATAACTTGAGGTTCCGGTAGACTTTCCTTGTTCTTGCCTTTACCCTTTTCCTCTAAAACCTCCTTGTTTGCCTCCTTGGGAGATTCCCCTAGGGTCAATGTTGGACTTGAACGTTCGATAGGCGAGGGTAACAAGGTAGGTTCCGGAGGCATCACCACTTGATTATCCACCGTCTTGGCACTTTGAAGAGAAATAATAGCCTTTGCTTGCTCGGAGAAAGTCACCGAAGAGCTAGCAAAGTGAAGACCTTGAGAAGTAGGATTAGAATTCGGTTGCGGATTAGGTTGAGTTTGAGTAGGAAACTTCCCTTTCTCTTGTTGTAACAAACCCACCGTAGTTGTCAACTTCCCCAATTGGTTTCTGATATCATTCATCATCTGAGTTTGTTGCTCGTTAATAGCAGTTTGACCTTGCAAAAGAGCACTGAATTGATCTTCCCAATAACGCTTTGGTGGTTGTTGGTGGAACTGGGCAGGTGGCCATTGAAATTGGTTTACATGTGGGAACGAAATAGAGGGAGCAAAACCAGGCGGACCTTGAGCTTAAGGGATACGAAAAGCATTCTGAGGTTGTTTCCAAGGTAATTGAGGAGCGGGGGGTGGAACTTGAGAAGAACTCCCTTCATTAGATTGATTCCAATGAAAAGTTGGATGTTGATGAGTCCCCGGATTATAAGATCGAGAATAAGGGTCAAAACGTTGCACTGCATGTACTTCTTCTAGACCAATTCCATTAATCACGTTCTTAAGAGCAGGAATGTTGGGGCACGTCTCGGTAGAATGGCCCATGATCTCACAAATAACACATACGTCCTCCACTTGGCGCACTACTTTCACTTCTTGAGATTGAGCACTCTTTAATTCCAACTTGTCAAGTTTCCGAGCAATCTCCTCCAATCGAGTTTCAAAAGCTGTATGCTCCGCAATAGAGAATTTTCCTAAACCGATAGGGCCTTGATTGAACATTGCTCTATCTCTTGGATCTGCAAACTACCAAGACTGGATCTTCTCAGCTAGTGACTCATAGTAATCCCAAGCATCCTCCGGTGTCTTCTTCATAAAATCACCTCCACCCATAGTATCCAGAAGCTGTTTACTCTCTTGAGAACACCCTGTGTAAAAATAGTTAACTCTGAGATACAATGGAAAGTTGTGATGAGGAATTGACATAAGCAAGTCCTTGTATCGCTCCTAATACTTGTGGTAAGTCTCTCCATCCCTTTGCTTG